>CM030007.1:54741626-57141626 GCA_017639485.1 Pluvialis apricaria
AACAAGAGCAATTCCTACTGTGTCCTCACCTTTTTTAACACCGCAGGCATTTGACTTGCTAGGAGTTGCCCGTCAACCTTTTAATCAATGCATGTCATCCAGTTTTCAAAAGTGTGGGAATTAGAAGTGACAAGAGGGGTTTTTTTTGTTTGCTTAACAATCCATTCTCTACCCCACTGAAGGTATATATAAACTTTGTGTCCATTTTAAATTTTATGGGGCTGTGCTATTATGCCGCTTTCTTTTTTTCTCCTTATCCTTACAGGAAATAAAATGTACGCTTGCTGCTCTACAGTAACTTTGGAACAGGACCTCAACAAAAAAATGCATATCTGGATGCTGCAGACGATCGCGTTTGCTTTAACATCACTAGTCCTTTCGTGGGCAGAAAGCATCGAGTATTATGGGGAAATCTGTGATAATGCGTGTCCTTGTGAGGAGAAGGACAGCATCTTAACAGTGAGCTGTGAAAACAGAGGGATCATCAGTCTTTTTGAGATCAGTCCACCAAGGTTCCCTGTCTACCACCTCTTGTTGTCTGGGAACCTTTTGAACAGGCTGTACCCGAACCAGTTTGTCAATTACACGGGGGCTTCAATTTTGCATCTGGGGAGCAATGACATACAAGACATCGAAACTGGGGCCTTTCATGGTCTGAGAGGTTTAAGGAGGCTGCACCTGAACAATAACAAGCTGGAACTTTTACGGGATGACACTTTCCTTGGGCTAGAGAGTTTGGAATACCTACAGGTCGATTATAATTATATTAGCATCATTGAACCCAACGCCTTCAGCAAACTGCATTTGCTGCAGGTGCTGATTCTCAATGATAACCTCCTCTCCAGTTTGCCCAACAACCTTTTCCGTTTTGTGCCCTTAACTCACCTGGACCTGAGGGGTAACCGGCTGAAGCTGTTGCCCTATGTGGGCCTTTTGCAGCACATGGATAAAGTGGTGGAGCTGCAGCTGGAGGAAAACCCCTGGAATTGCTCTTGTGAGTTGATTGCTCTAAAGGATTGGCTGGACAGTATCTCCTACTCTGCTCTGGTGGGAGATGTGGTTTGTGAGACCCCTTTCCGCTTACATGGTCGAGACTTGGATGAAGTCTCCAAGCAGGAGCTTTGCCCCAGGAGGCTCATCTCGGATTATGAAATGAGACCGCAGACACCACTGAGCACCACCGGGTATTTCCACACCACCCCAGCCTCGGTCAACTCCGTGGCTACTTCTTCTTCAGCTGTTTACAAATCCCCCTTGAAGCCCCCCAAAGGGACCCGCCAACCCAACAAGACGAGGGTGCGCCCCACCTCCCGCCTGCCCTCAAAAGACCTGGGATACAGCAACTATGGCCCCAGCATTGCCTACCAGACCAAATCCCCGGTGCCTTTGGAGTGCCCCACTGCCTGCACTTGCAACTTGCAGATTTCTGACCTGGGCCTCAATGTCAATTGTCAGGAGAGGAAGATTGAGAGCATTTCTGAGCTGCAGCCCAAACCCTATAATCCTAAGAAGATGTATCTGACGGAAAACTACATTGCTCTGGTACGCAGGGCAGATTTTGTGGATGCCACTGGGCTGGATTTGCTGCATCTGGGCAATAATCGTATCTCGGTCATTCAGGACCGGGCTTTTGGGGATTTAACTAATTTGCGAAGGCTGTACCTGAATGGGAACCGGATCGAGCGGCTGAGCCCAGAGCTGTTCTATGGGCTGCAAAGCCTGCAGTACCTCTTCCTGCAGTACAACGTCATCCGGGAGATAGAGGCGGGCACCTTTGAACCTGTCCCCAACCTTCAGCTCTTGTTTTTGAACAACAATCTGTTGAGGTCTTTGCCGGGGAACGTTTTTTCTGGTCTGTCTCTCTACAGGCTGAGCCTGCGGAGTAACCACTTCTCCTACCTGCCAGTGAGTGGGGTGCTGGACCAGCTGAAATCCCTGCTGCAGATCGACCTGCACGAGAACCCCTGGGACTGCACCTGCGACGTGGTGGGCATGAAGCTGTGGCTGGAGCAGCTCAACACCGGTGTCCTGGTGGACCAGGTTATCTGCGAGTCCCCTAAGAAGTTTGCCCAGAGCGACATGCGGGCCGTCCGGGCGGAGCTGCTGTGCCCCGACTACTCGGACATCGTCGTCTCCACGCCCACGCCGTCCCCGGGCCAGCTGCCGGCCAGGACCACCCCCTCCTCCTCCACCGTGCACCTCAACGGCACGGCGGCGGCGGGCGGCTCCGCGCCCGCGGGCGGCGCCGGCGGCGGCAGCTCCTCCGTGCCGCTCTCGGTGCTGATCCTCAGCCTGCTTCTGGTCTTCATCATGTCCGTCTTCGTGGCGGCGGGGCTCTTCGTCCTGGTGATGAAGCGGCGCAAGAAGGGCCAGGGTGACCACGCCAGCGCCAACAACTCCGACGTGAGCTCCTTCAACATGCAGTACAGCGTCTACAGCGGCGGCCACCACCACCACCACCACCACCCCCACCTCCAGCAGCACCCGCCCCACCGCGGCGGCGGCGGCGGGGGGGGCGGCGGAGGCGGGGGGGGCGCGGCGCTGCCCAAAGTGAAGACCCCCGCCGGCCACGTCTACGAGTACATCCCGCACCCCCTGGGCCACATGTGCAAAAACCCCATCTACCGCTCCCGGGAGGGCAACGCGGGCGAGGATTACAAAGACCTCCACGAGCTCAAGGTCACCTACAGCAGCCACCCCCTGCAACCCGGGGGGGGCGCGCCGCCGCCCCCGCCACCCCCGCCACCGCCGGCGCCCGGCGGGGAGGACGCGCCCGTCCGCAGCCCCGCGTACAGCGTGAGCACCATCGAGCCGCGGGAGGAGCTGCTCTCGCCGGTGCAAGACGCCGATCGCTTTTACAGGGGCATTTTGGAGCCCGACAAACACTCCTCCTCCTCCACGCTGGGCACACCCGGCTCCACCCTCCCCGACTACCCCAAGCTCCCCGCCGCCTACACCTACTCCCCCAACTATGACCTTAGGCGTGCCCACCAGTACTTGCACCCGGGGCCGGGGGACGGCAGGCTCCGGGAGACGGTGCTCTACAGCCCTCCGAGTACTGTCTATGTAGAGCCCAACAGGAACGAGTACCTGGAGCTAAAAGCAAAACTAAACGCAGAGCCGGACTACCTCGAAGTGCTGGAAAAACAGACCACATTCAGCCAGTTCTGAGAAACAGCCTCCCCCCCCGCCCCATCCCCCCATCCCCTCGCCCCCCGCCAGCCACAGCAGCTCCTTCTCTAGAGTATTTGTATTTAACAACCACACGCAAAACAAAGAAACGTAAATGCTGACCTCCCCCCCCACCCCACCCCGGCTCCCTCCTTTTTTCCCCCTTTAATTCATTTTATTGTAGGGTGAAGTGCCTTGGCACAGGATTTTTCAGCTTCGGGGAATGATTCTAAAAGGGTGTGCTGTTTATTCTGTTTATTTCATTTTATTTTTCAGGGTTTGTTTTTTTTTTCTTCCTTTTGTTTTTTTTTTCTTTTATTGTGTTTTCAAGTAGGAAACCACCTATTGTGTAAACTGGGCACAACACTGGGTTGTGTGTGTGTCCATGTGTGCTTGGGGAAGGTGGCAGGATGGTCTTGTCAGGTGATATTCAGGTTACAAGTACAAAAGTCACGGTCACTTTCCTTTCTTTTTGTACAGGCATTATTTAATTTTGTTTTCTTTCCGGTTGAAGAGTACAGCGCACATTTTCCCCTTTTAGCCATGGGTGAGTCTAAATGGCTTTTATGGAGAGATTAGCACACCCCGACTTTAATACAAGGTTTCCTTTTTTTAAGGATGTGTTTGTATGCTTTCTGGACTTTTGAATTAAAAAATATATTATGATCTTTAAAAGGATCACTGTAAATGTGGACAAATCATTAAAGAGTGCAGAGATATATGATCCATAACTGGTTAGTGAAAATAACTTATTGATGAAATATAAAAAAATATTTTATTGTAGCACCTATTTTTATATGCACATTAGCATTTCTCTTTCCTTCACTATTTTAGAGCCTAATCCTGCAAATTCTTACTCACTTGAGTATCTCTACTTGTGAAAGAAGTCCCAGCTTAGGCCTTCATCCTGCAGGCACTTAAGCACATGAACAACTTGACCGATGCGTCTAGTCCCGTAGACTCACTCATTGAGCAAAGTTAGTCAAATGCCCAAAAGATTAGGAGAGAGGATGCAGAACTATTCTTACAAGTAAAACTACTGGGATGTTTAAGTGTTTCTGCTTTTTTCAGGATGGGGTCCAAAGTCTGTGGATTGCTTTAAAGTGTTGCACTACACTGAAAGCTTTTTGTCCAAAGCTGATGTAGTATCAGAAGGACCTTTTAAATCATTACAGATAATGCCAATTATGACCAAGTCTTAAGAGACAATCTAAGACATAAAATCTGATCACAACAGAAAAAAAACACGTTTCTATATTTAAAAACGTACCTTTTCACAACCTCCTGCTCAGGCATCTGGTTGGGCAAACTAGTGAGGGACATGAAGAAGGCGTTCATTTTAGCAGAAAAAAGTGTGTTTCATTTTTGATTTGTCAGTTGGGTTTTTTTCCCCCCTTTTTTTTTCTTTTTTATTAGTTAACCAAAATATAATGATTTACAACTGTTGTAGCCAGTTTCTGATTGTTTAGTCAAGTACAGTTGCACTTGTACAGATCCACATGTTTACTGGCATCCTGAAAGACCAAATGATGGACTGTACACATCTATATACAATGTCTTTACCCCTTTGGGCAGCAGGCAATGGCAAGGATATTCATAAACACGGCACCACTGTAAGATGGGACAACTTATGTCTCATATGTATCCCAGCACATGTGATTTTTTAATATTTTCTGAATAAACACTTGATAAATATTTCAAATGTAAGACCATGAAGTAATGAGTATCTGAAGTTTAAAATTTCTTGCCAAAATCATCTTTTTGTACGTTGGATTCTCTTTACTAGCAATTATGGCTCATCAGAAAGATCTAACATTTTTAGGCAAAACATAATATGTTCTCTATTTTCAAAACGTGACATACGGTAATTACCAGCATACATAACATGGGTCAGAGGGCAACACAGGGATGTGTGTTTCACCAACATATTGAATAGGATAGTTTTATATTTACATTTTGTTTCATTACTGAAGTGGTTTTTAATATATGGAACAGGGTAAGTGATATTTCACATGTGGTTTTGTCTTTCTTCATTAGGTTATCATGTTTGGTATTGTTTGCAGAGTTGCTCACTAGTACATATTTTATTGCAAAAGGACTCTGTTCTGTTCTGCTTTTCCTATCCATGTACAATCTGTCACTTTCTACAAAAACAAAGCTATATAACTGGTCTCTTGGAATTCAAGATAAGTGTTTTGTTGGCATGTGTTCTTCCCTCTATGCCACCCACACTGAGCAAAAGTAAAAGGGAAAAAAAAAAAGCATGACTGTATTTAGCTTGGACAGTTTAGTGAGTGGAGTGTTATTTCAGTTTGAAATGCAGATATGAGGAGTGTTCTTTTGTCACAAGAGACATGGCTATTCTGTACACTGTTCTTGATCTCCTGCAGACATTGACAGTAGTGAGAGGTGTGAGTGTTGCTGCCTGAGGTGCAGTTTTGGAGCCCTAATTTTGAATTACCGCCTTTATAACTATTGCTGAAACCAGTGGCCTGGTTCTCTTTCCATTTAAACTCAGTAGAGGCACTCTAAATGGGTATAAATTAAATGGGTATGAGTAAGAAAATGGGTATAAGTAAGAAAATTTTCAGCCTCACTGGCTTTGTCATTCACTAAGAGAAAGGCTAACTCAGTAAAGATTGAATGAGAAGGTCCGGCAAATTATCTGTCTGTTCATGTGTATATATATTTTTCCTGTGTGATTCTAAACTCATAAACAAGAGTTTGCATAGGTGTCAATACAAATGTAGAATTAGGTCCTTAATGTGAAAGGTACATTTTACATGGCATTCTGCCACAAAGAGGCAGCATCCGCAAATGAGTAAATGAGCAGGAATTGCTCAGATTTGTAAGAAATAGCTGATAGAAATGCCTCGGCAGTCTGTTTATGCTTACATTCTGATGCTGCCATTTCTGAGGCTGGTAATACTGCTGCTTCCATGTTTTCTACACACACTTGATAACTGGTAATGAAGAATTTTTCTAACGGTCTACACTAAAACCAGAATAATTAATTTAAATCTCTTCAACTTCTCATCTTCAGTAGAAAAAATATATTATCAGTCCCATTATTGGAGAAAAAAATTTAAATGTCATCAATTACCTTCAGATAGTGCATTCTTGAAGATAAATCCTTAAAAAAGGATACGCAGTGCAAAATAATATTTAGTCTGTAATTATCCTGAAATACACCCGAAAGGACTATTTGTGAGTGAGGACTTGAATGGAAGCAGGATTTCCCACTCAGTGGCTACAATGAGATATCATCTGCAGAAAATTATAGTAAGAAAAAGTAGATGGGAATATGACTTGACAAAGGGACATGTGCCTCTGATTTGAAAACAGGATAATTTGATTAAATAAAAAATGTTTGTATAAGAATATGACCTTTCTTTTGTTAGCAAGATCAGTGAAACCTCCGGCATGATGATCTGCTGAGTTAGTGCTGACCAAAGGGGTAAAAGTGTAAGAACAAGAAGAAAAAAAACATCCCTATGTTGAGAATTCTGAATATTATTTTAGCTTGTTTCAGGTTGGTTATCAAACTTGTTTAGGTTGGTCATTATAGTGGTTTTTTCCCCTCTTTTTCTTTTTTCTTGTCTTTTGACAACTAATATTAAGCTTATTGAATCACTCATATGGCCTGACATTTTATTTCAAAAGTGCATGAAATTCTGTGATAAAAGAGGAAAAAAGCTGGAAGAGAATCCTAATTTCTCAATGTAACTACTAGAATCAAAACATGGATTGTGATAATATAGAACATTTATTCTTATGAAGTAAAAGAAATATTCTTTGTACTTTCTTTTGTTTTTTTTTTTTTTTTCTTTCATATTGTGCTAATTTAATGTCCTAAATACTAATGGTGAGTTTAGGGGTGAGATACCTTTTTCTCTCGCCCTTCCCTTCCCTTCCCTTCCCTTCCCTTCCCTTCCCTTCCCTTCCCTTCCCTTCCCTTCCCTTCCCTTCCCTTCCCTTCCCTTCCCTTCCCTTCCCTTCCCTTCCCTTCCCTTCCCTTCCCTTCCCTTCCCTTCCCTTCCCTTCCCTTCCCTTCCCTGCCCTGCCCTGCCCTGCCCTGCCCTGCCCTGCCCTGCCCTGCCCTCCCCTGCCCTCCCCTCCCTTCCCCTCCCATTCCCCCTCCCCTTCCTGTTCCCCCTCGCCTTTCCCCTCCCCTTCCTCTTTCCCCTTCCTTTCCCCTTCCCCTTTCTTCCCATCTTTGATCCAGTGAGCTGAATTTCAACTGGTTAATCCCAGAAGATATACCCTGTAATTTCTAGACATTCTTATGCACTAATTGAAACACCAGATGCTATGTCAGTCCCGTCATCAATTAAAAGTCTGACATAAATGCAGCTTCCACTTTTATACTTCGAGAGCCCAAATTCTCACACTTTTTTTTTTTAATTTTATTTACCTCCCATTATCTTAATGGTCACTTAAGGTTGTAAAACCCTATTCAGGTGATTATGTATACTGCAGTATTTAATTTCTGAATGTTTTCCTATGTTTTAATTTTTTATGAAGCTTATAGCTAATTCTTAGGAGTATTCCTTTTAGGAAAACAGATGTGGTGGTACCTTTTCTCATATCATGTAATAATTTCATTCTTAAAGTAATTAAATTAATGGTAAAATATAAAAAAAATTGAGCTTCTGACCCATGGAATATGCTATTGAGAAAATATATCTGGAAAGGCAGGAATCATGGTTGTTGGTAAAATATGAAGGGAATGTACTGGTTCTGTAGGTTGTTTAGACTTTTATTTAGCTGGAGCTAAAATGTCTGACCAGCACGTTGTGTGTTTCTTACAGAAACTTAATAGTCTGCTTAATGCATATGGTTCCCTCTCAGGGGGCAGAGTCCATTAAGGCTGTACATCCTGAAGGACAGGGTAAACAAGACGTCCTTCATTTTTAGAGGGGAGGTTCTTTATATTGCTCACTGTCTCCAGGGAACCTGAATAGCCTTTCATTTGGTTGAAGACTGGCATACTGAAATACAGCGTCTCCAAACCAGCCTCTAGAGAAGGAGGCCAAAATCTTGGGTTGTCTTATGCAGAACTGAGAATGCTGTTGGCACTACTGGCATTAAACAAGAAAAATGGGAAGAGAAGAGAGAGTGAATGGCAGACACAATTCCATAGCTGTCAGCCTTCAAATGCTCTTCACATTTCTATTGATTATTTGATTGCAGGGAACTTTTACCTCCTTTCTGCAGCATCCATTTGCTCTGGAAAATGTAGAACCTCAAGCTAAGGAGTGACAAGAGGATGGAGGAGTAGACAAGTGAGGCTGTTCTGTGAGAGGAGCGGGCAGGATAGCAGCACGCTGAATGGGGCGGCCGTACTACTTGTTCATTTGCATAATTTCCCAGCCTTTCTAAGAAGCTTTGCAATGTGCTCTAATGAAATGAGAGAACGTAGATCTCCTTGCCATCCAGCAGTACTGTCTTACAGATTTGTGTTTATCCATCTATGTATAAATACTATTCCTGATATAAATAACACAAGTCTTTACAATTTATATTGCTTTTTTTCCTGCTCATTATTCAGCTACATTTCAGAGTACCTAGCAATATGATAATAGTCCAGAAATGCTAAGCACAGCTATACTTTAGAATAATTGTTTATCCTTAAAACACTGAACAGAATGGAGTTAGGAAACAAAAGGAGGCACATTTAGGTCCTAGGAACCAGAGGCATTTCGTTAATTGAATATACGAAGAAATAAAGTGTAATGAAGTTTGTAATTAAATGGTTCTCAAATTAACTATTTAACTTACAGCTAATGGGCCACATTTTGCTTCTAGTTGTGTAAGTACAAAACTGGATTCCGTTGACTTAAGGAAGTTATAAAACATTTACCTTGTTTTTATGAGTTTGGCTTTTTGTCATCGAAATAAGCCATTCTTTTAGCATTTCTGTTTTGTAAAGTGAAAAATTTGAATACAGTAATGATAAACATTTGTAGTTCTGCTATGTACCTCCAAAATTAATTACAACTATTTCCAATCTGCTGACAAATTAACTGAGCATTAATGTAGTATAGCACTGTAAAATTTATCTTGAAACCATATCGTCCTGATTATAGGGGAAGTTCAGTTTAAATGAGCATATGCAGATGTGGTTCTTGAGAACTACGGACCATATGAACTGACAACATACCTTGATTTAATTCAATGTGCTTGGTCCTAAAACCTTGAATTAGATGAAATTACTATTGATAAAATTGTTCCCTTTGTGGTTTTTTTGCCATAGAAGATGCAACTACTTTTATTGCAACTTTGCAGCCTCGTATTTACATTATTTTTAAATTTTGCAGAAAACTATAGACCATGTCAAACGTAAATGATTTTTTTTTTTTCCTGTTTTGACACGTAATTACTATTGTATATCATGACATGGTTCTGGGTGACCTTCCAAAAATATGTCTAGAGTGGGGTAAGATAAAAAGTTGAAATAATAATTGTTTCGTTCAATATTTCATGTAATAAAACATTTTATTCTCATGATTTCAACAGTATATCTGATTTTGTAAATATTAGATTATCAATACCTTCTGGTAATTTTGTGCCAATACTGTGGCAAAAAGTTTATATTCCTATTTGGGAAATGGGACAAAGTGTGAGATTGCTGTTGTCAGAGATATCATATCAACTTTATTCAAAAATAATTTTAAATAAAATTACTGGCTAAGTTCGATTCTTAAAATAAAACTTGAAAGGTGACAATGTCATACAGTTTTCTAATTTCTGAAAACAGAGTTTAATTACCAAGTAGATTAGTATTTTAACCATCTATTTTTTTACCATCTGTATTTTCAGAGATATATATGTGTGTATATATATGGAAGTGTATGTGTACATATATAAGTATGCAGATATATATGTATATATGTATGCGTACACTTACGTTTATCTGAATTCCTTTAATTTACTTTGTCTTTACTGTGATGTAAGAATCTTTTCTTGTGTGTTTTGAAAGGTTTTAGGCCTGGAATGAAGCAACAGTGTTTCATATAGCATATGACGCATATAAATACTATATCCACAGTCTTCAAAAAGCCACTCCAGTCCTACAAGGCTTCAGTTTGTCTAATACAGTAATATAAATGTTGGTTTGGGGTTGCTAGGAAGAAAAGTTCAGGCCCAAATCTATTTTGCAGCTGGCTGAATATAGATTAAGGGGCAGTAATATTCCTGCACCTTAAAAATCTACCTTTTACATTTGAAGTAGTATCACGTAACAGGAGTGGCCTGAATGTAACTTTGCTGTAACAGCATTACAATAGCAATTAGTTCATCTAGTCAAATAGATAAATAAAGACATACCAAATGTATTTATGAAAATGAAAAGAATTCTTACAAAGCACTCGCTTTTAGTTATGTGAATTTAGTTTTAAAATAATAAATTCACAACTGCATTTAATTATGCAGTAATTACCACATGACAAAGGTTTGTTCTCTTTCTAAATGCTGAACTTAGATGAACTATTCAGCTTTTTTAGTCACAACTACAATAAAGCTGGTAGTCCCAATGGCAGTTGCTTTCTGCTGAAATTAAAGCAGAGTTCACAGTATTGATACTCTTCAGCTATGATACAGTTTTATCATAGCAAATTCTGTTTAAATCTATAAAATTAAACATTTTAAATGAATTTTCAGGTTGGCAGTTTATTAAGTTGAATCAATTATTACATTTGTCTAAAATTTATTAGTCATCCAATTTTAAATAGTTTTCACAGTTTTTTTGAAGTCATTCATAGAACTATTTTTAACTGATATGATGCAGTTACATGAGTTTATGTGTAGTTACATACAGTAATGCACATTCAGTCAGATTTTATCTGATAATTTATAGCAAACCCAAATGTATAGGTTACAGTATGTTTCACATTAAGACCAAAGTTCAAGAATATGTAAATTTTTCAGATATGTAAGAAATGCCTATGTTAAGATCAAAGAATGTGAACCATATATTTTCAAAGAATGAACATTCTGCTGAATCATTTCTTCTCAAGTATAAATATCTTCCTTTAGTGATGAAAAGTGCATCAAAGGAAAAATTGGCTAATCAGTATATTTGATGTTTTTGAAGTGAATGAGAATTCTCCCATTGGTTTTATTTTTTGAAAGTATGGAATGTCTTTATAATTTGTCTTATGTTTTTGTCTCTTCCTGTTAGAGACTGTTTATTAGTTTACTGTGCATAGGGACAATACCTGCTGCAAAGGTGTTTCAAATCTCCATCAGTTATAACATCTCTATCAGTTATAACTTTGGCTGTTTCTAAAGGTTGTTCTCTTTCTTCAGTGATTAAATTATGCTTGGTCTTTTAAGGGTGGAAATTTTTAGTTTATTTCCATCCAAAGATAGCATGCAATGTAGTCAATACTGGTTGTGGAAACGATTTAAAAATACTATATATTGATGGGTTCATAAAGGTTATAACATTAATGTTTAAAAACAGTCTAACTCTTTAAAATGGAGATCACAGTTACACATTTTCTATTTTAATTTTCTGTTTCCTTGTCTTATTGTTTTTTCCTACACATTACTGAATCGAACTGTTTGCCTTTGTTTTGAAGCTTGCTTTTTATTTTAAGTACGGAGCACAATTGTCTGTAGAGGGATCTAAGCTATTGTTCCTAAGTGTGTATATTTTCTGTTAAAGAAAAGTATTGAACTCTTTTAGATAGCTATTGATTTTCTAAACAGAATCACGTGGTCTATGTTTCTCCCCTTCTTCTCTCTCCATTCTTACACTGTGAGGCAGTGAAGAGGCATCAGTGTTTGCTTTTGTAGCTCTGATAGCTGGAGTAAGACCTTAAGCAAAATCCTCATCAATGTCAAAGGAAATTATGTTTTAGGTAGGGACATTTTTTTTTTTTTAAATTTTATCTATAGCATCATCAGTGTATGAATACATACATGCATAAACATATATTTGCATGTACGTATGTTTGGGGTACTGGCAGTGTGGAATGAAGCTTTTTTTTTTGTTGTAGTCGGCTTTGTTAAATGCACCTTGTCTCAAAAAGAGGAACTGTCTTATAAGTAGGCAATGCTTGTATAATGAAGCTTTTCAGTAGAGTAATTTAGGTGATAAAATGAACTCCTCATCAACGATTTCTGATCAGGTCTGAAATGTTTCTTTCTACCTTTTTGGCATGGCAGGTAATAGCTACCAACAAGTAAGTGGCAATGTACCATAATATCATGTTGAACAGTATAATCTATTAGGTTTATTGTGCAATATATTACTTAATAAGTTTTAAATGGTAGACGTCTACTAATGCTTATTGTACTAACTTGTACATCAACTCTTCCTTAACAATTTTTTTCCTAAAGAATAAGAAGTTGCTACTCTTTTGAGAAAAGTGGTTTCTATAAATATGAAAAGTAGTTAAAATATTGATTCTAAATTCACCGATTTTTAGAAATATCATTGAATGTATTTATAATGGTTAATAATTTTTAATCCATACATAATTTTATACAATGAATGTGTTCTATAATTTTCAGTATATTTTATATACTGAATATTATCTGCAATTAAATATTTTTTAAGAATTCTTGGATTACTAAGACGTTTTTGTTAGATTTGTTAGGATCAGAAGTTTAATTATGGAGGAAAAAAAAGCATCTTCTCATCATTTTGTCTTCATAAATCAGATTTACTATTTAGAATGTTAAAATCTGTATTAATTTTACCTCATTTGCTGTTTGAATATTTGAGAATTATTTACTGGTCTACATAATCATCTATGGTGAAATATCAAAAATTCCCAACTTTCGCCTGATCAGTACTATGTATTTTCAACTTACAGTTACATAGTGAAACTATTTTTCTTTTATGTTTGTCTTACACTTAGTTACCCTTACCTCCTAATCTGTGTGTTGATGTAAGGCCTCAAAAATGTTCATTTAATCATTAAAGCTCAATGTTACTTCAGAACCCTAACTGAAAGATAATTTAACACAGCGATGAAGACAAAAGTTCAAAGGTAGATTTTTATTCTCTGACTACTTCCACATGTGATGATTGATGTGAGTAGTCTTGTCAGGTTCAGTCAGAATTTCATGTGTAACATAATTTTATGTTTGGAGAAAAGGCATTCAAATATATGTCTGACACATACAGGCTTAAGTCAGTCCTTAGTCCGAGTACTGGTTTGCTTGATGGAGAAGTAAGTGTTTCTGAACATATTAAGATAGCGATTACTGTTATGAAAGTCTTCTTCGCCTAAAAAGGGAACTTTCTGTTTTTACTCATGTAGACAATACGCAGTTAGGTGTGTGTATCACAGAGTATTTTTATATACTCAGAAAGGCCTGAGGACCTTGAAATCTCATACTAGTTCAATTTCTGAGATGCTTACTGTTTGTTTTCCTATATTTTGGTTTTAATTGAATGCTACTGTCTTGAAAAGGTTACTCATAATAATGTTAGAGCCTAATGGCAGAAAAGTAATATTCATATTAATGAATATTTTTATTTATTCAGTGATTTGAACTGTAAAGCCAGATATAGAAGATAACTAGTTATAGGTTCTGAATTTCTTCATTTTGTCCTGTCTTCTAAAAGAGTTTTTTTTTTATTCAAACAGGAATTACAGGATTTGAATGAAATATAAAGATGTTAAGTAGCTGTCATCCAAAGGCTTCAGTAAGAATTGTTGTTACTATTGTTGTTGTTGTCATTGAACTCTGAAAAATTGGGTCATGTTTATTTTTGGGACTGGATGGGTTTTTAGGAGGTGAGTGAACAATGGCTAAGAGGCCGTGAACCTCTCCATATTACAACTAGCTAAATGACCGTAGTGATGAAATAGGAGCCCCTTTTAGTGAATGCGTGTTTTGGTAATGTTGTCAATTTATATTTATCTCTGCGTTTTAAATATCTAAAAGATAATTGCTGTCAAAATTATTCCTTAATACTGAGAAGGTAGTTATTTGCAGGGCAGAGACTCTGAAAGCAAGGATTGTTGTTACCAGAAGTGAAAATCATGACTTTATTTTCATTGTCCAAATGTAGAGATGCAAAAGTAAAAACATACAGAACATAGAGTATTGCATACTTAGAATATTACAAAATCTTAAACTTGTAAGCATCTTTTTAGATTTTTACAACCTTTTAACCCTCGATATGACATTCTTACATATAAAGGAGGTTTTAGCTATAGTTAGGGCAACACAGTCAGAAGAGAGGCAGGTATTTTGGTCTATCTTATTTTATATAACATTAGAAAAATCCTTTTGGTTGACTTATTTTTTTTCTTTTTTCATTACACGGGGATCAAAATTCTTCATGTTGAAGTTGGAAATTCTGGTGTCACAAAATGTCTCAGTGCCTGGATGAATAATCATTCAACAGCAACATTAAAATTGCTACAGCAAACTGAAATTTGAAATTAAGATATGATGTTCTGTGACCATGGGAGATATTTGTGAGAGTGCTTTGTTGACAACTAATTGATAATTATGGCTTGTATTCTTCTAACACCTTTCTTCCCAAAGGATCCTAAAGTGCCTTACAAAATTAGGGCCTGTTCCTGCCCTGATTGAAGTCAATGGGAGCACTGCCAATGGGAACAGCACTGGGCACTTAAGAAGCTAATAAAAGCTGCATTCAAACATCACTTCTGCCACTGAAATGTGTAACTGTTCAACTTACACAGCAATACTCCCCAGTGGTTTAAGACAGGAAGTTAATATTATCATATACAGATTGCAAATTTTAAAAAGAAAATATCATTTTAAAGGGTTACATGGTCCAAATATTACTGTTAACAGCCCAGCTTTTGGTTAAGGTTTCTGTTTGAGACTTCAAACAGACACATTTTTGCATTTTTTTCAGAAGGTTTGAACATTAGTTCCAGTAGTTCTAATGACTGATATAACTTCCATTATTCATATGTTGCATACACATATTTTGGAGTTCAGATCTGCATTTTTTGCGCAATAATATAATTTGAGAAAAATATAACATGAAAATACAAGAAATCTTCTGTATTTATTGTACGCTTTTGCTGATTACTTTTTAATTGCTACATGAGGAAAGCTTGGTATTACAATCTGTATTTGTCGTATATTTCCATACTCATTCATTTTACATATTAAGCTGATTGCTGCGATATATCAAGGACAGGATTTAATGTTTGTATACCTGAGATGCCAGTTGGAAGCAAGCCTTATACCATATATTCTGATTTTTTTGTTTACTTTTAATATAAGGCCTTTCATATAAAATGTTTCAGGTACAAAAACACTAAGTGGCATGAATTGATACCAAAAAAAGTGGGAACAAATGCATATATTTGTAAGACTATGAAAAGGTCTGAATTGTTTTTCACTCAGCATTTTTTTCTCAAACATTCATGTTGATGAATGAGGAAATAATTAAATTATTTAACATTTTTTAAATTATCACAATTTAATAAATGGAACAGGAAAGCTTTCAAGACACCATAAAAAGTTCCTTAGCTGTTAGACTGTTTTGTTTGACTCTAGTTAGATGCTTTAAGATGGGACTGAAAAATAAAGAGTTCCAATAGTAACTGACTATCACAACAAGTTATCTAGTAGAATATGTAACAACTTAAGTCTTTGAATCAAATGGTGTATACATGCTGTATATTCAAAAAGAAGTTCAAGATTACAGGGCTAGGTAAATTCAACACTAGTCTTATTGAATAAGTATTTATTAAATCCTCTGGCAAAATCACAGAAGATGCAGCCTTGCATTTTTGACGTGTCCAAGATGAAAATACTTTGTGTAGTTCATTGAAATACTATATTGAAACACCTTATTGAAAAAAAAATGAAAAATTAATGTAATCCCAATTTTTAAAGTGTTCCCTTTTTCATGCTCTACCTGGATAAAATATTTACAGTGTAATTGAATTCCCTTGGCCATCCCATGACAGAAGCTTAAGAAGGTAATTCATACAGGGGTTTTTTTGAGAAATCACAGCATATTGTATGTATATGTTATATAGATGTGGCTTTCAAGTAGTTTTGAATGTGTTAGAGGAAAGCACTCTGTTAGAACTTAATTCATCAGTAGACCTAAATGTCTCCCTCTAGTAGAAACACCATATTTTACAGCTTTTTATAACAATAAGAACCTGGAAATGGTCAAATTACTAAGTCTGTGCTGGATGAACAAAAGCCATGTTTTATTACCTACGTTTCTGGCTAGAAAACTCCCGTCTTCTCCAATAAGGATTTGATATAAGTAAAAATAATTTGACATAACTGTTCCAGAAAGCTGCAGACAAATATGGAAAACAGCCACTGAATTTAACAGCCAATTCTTTTCATTTTCTTTCATATGTAGTTTCAATAAAAGTATTATATTCTTAATACTTTTAATTAAGTCATTATTATGTCATAAACACACTTTACAGGTTATGGTATGATAAAAGACATATTAAGGTTGATATTGCACTGCCTCTTTTACATACACAAAAAAAAAGCAAGAAAGAAGTAACTATGCATGTGCTGTTGACAGGCCAGGAGGAATTCAGCACTTCAGTCAAAAATAGGATTAGATTTTATCCTTAGGATAGGATTAGTGTGTGATCTCATGGTCACTTAATAGGTTTCTGATTAAATCTTCCCTAAGGCCTGTTTTTGCAGTCCTTAATCAGGCAAAACAGCCAAAGAAATCAATGCACTTTTGCTTAGCAAAGAAGTTTTAAATCTCTTCTTTAGACTTCAAATCATTTAATTCATACACATTTATATAATAAATAAAGGGCTAAATAACAGTAATTCAAAAAAATTTAAGATGAAGTCTTATGCCTTTAAGGATCTAGGCCTAAATGCCTAATGCAATACTAAGATCATATATCCATTTTGTATTAGAAATAAATTAGCTGTTGTCAAATTCTGCATTCTTTGCTAATTTCCATCTTGCTCAGCAAAGCATTGTAGGATCTGACCTTTAAAATATTTTGTATTGTATTTCTTCACTAATAAATATTTTGTACGACTTTACTGGGTACTACAATACTTTTTTCTTTTCATTAATTTCCATTAAACACGTTTTTATTGGCATATCTGTAATCATTATAGGAAACATGAACTTTGTATTAGAAAGTGCAGTAAAAATAGCACTTTTTTTTATATGTTCACTATAAAAAAAGCCACCACAGCTTTTTCCTGACAAAGTACAATTTTTCAAATGTATTTTAGAATTTGTTAAATAAAAATCTTCCTGACAAACAAAACATGACTTTGCCTAAAATAAAAAAAAAAACCACAAAAAAATCCCATTCAACATCTAGTTTTATATTGAACTAAAACCTGTGTCAAAAGTTAATATTGCTCAGTATTTGGATGTGTATCACCAATCTTGCCCCTGAACAAACCCGACAAAACCTGTCAATAAACATACGGTTGATCTAAACTGCTAGAAACAGTTGCATTCAGCTACGTTACAGAACATATCACTTTATACTGTTAGGTTTAATATACCATATTAATTAAGAGTATAAAATATACATTTCCATACACAGTCATCTCATAATTGCAAACTATAAAAATGGATTTTTACCAATGCATTATGATGTTTAGGTTTCAAAATAAAAAAAAATAAATTAATTAAAAATTAAATAATTCTGTAAGATTTGTTTTAATAGATCTTTAAAAAGCCATACCCCCAAAAAATGAGGTCAATCAATTTTATTTCACAGAATGGTTTTAAATGTGTTATTGTCAAATAGAATGTATATTTAAAGTGCAGTTCTATAGCAAAAATAATGCTTTTAATACTTAATATATTGCTGATATTTAGACTTGCAGGCTCTGAACCATGTGAGTAATTTTACTTTCAGAAATTAAATAATATCACCAAGAGCTACTTATGGGAGTAAAATTGTTTATATGTCTAAGCATTTGCAGAACTGAACCTTCAGTTTTTCATTGTTTGATCAATTGGAAAAAAATCTACTGAGTATTCAGCGGAGCTTTTGACCTTATAAAACTGGTTCGTGTATTTTTGTCTGACACTTTGTACGTTATCCTTCAATGAACAGTAAAGAAAGTAAATATCAAATAATATTAGTACCTCAGAAATGCAGCAAGATAATTAACAGAATAATCCAAAGATTGTCTTTAGACTGACAATATTTATATTTGCAGTATTAAACATTAAGCATTAGAAACAATAGAGAACATCATATATTATATACATAACTATAAACATAGATGCATATATTTCTATGTATACTTTTCATATTCATTTATACAGCATCATAGGTGTACATGATATCTATGCTTGCTCATATATGTGTATAAAAATCTCGAGTACTTTATAGCACATTAGAGCTAAATTATGCAGCAAAGTGCCACCGTAATGTATCTGACAATTTCACTGAATTCTGTTACAATGTTAGTTTATTAAATGGTGTCAGATTATTTTCATTGTTACTAGTGTATTTCTGGGGGGGAAAAGAAAAGCTGGAATATGTAATGAAGAGTCTTTTCATTCTGACAGAGAAGTACTATTCCTGCAGTGCTTAGGTGCTGTGCTTCTCTTCACAAGAGAAGAGTTTTTTGCAATATGATGCCTCCTGTGGTGCAGTGAGGCATGAAGCAGTACGAGAGGTAGATGGGACTGAAGAATGTCATATGAGGAAACACTACATCACAGGAAACATTCACAAGGGGAAGACAGCTGTTGTTATGAACTATTAAAGACAGCAGCAGGGTGTTCTTTTCTTTCAAGTTTTTAGAAGCCCGAGATGGCATTTCCTTCTGTCTTTTTCCCTCTGCTGTCTGTCCTCCTCCCTCTCAAAGGAGGTCTGCTGTGTCAGGTAGCTTTCATCGTAGCATGCACTGAATTATGAGGGTTCTACCTTCCATTGCCCTCTCTTTTGCCCTTCAGTTAAAGATTATCTGGGACTGGGCATCAGAGTGCCAAAGAAAAACTCTCATGCTTAAAAAAATGCTGCGGGTAGTACTAAAGAGAAATGACAAGCAGACAAGCCGAAAACCTACTGAAATGGTGGAAAATGGGTATTGTTTGGAGGGAGATGCATTTATAATTGTATGCCTATGTCTATGGAAGTGACATTAGAGATATCTTCAACTTAGTACAATTGTAAATTATATGATTATTAAGTTTAGACACACTGGCCTCTGATTTTCATGGGTGGAGCAGGGGATGGGGATGACAAAGAGGAAAAATGAAGTAGCAGTAACATTGACTATTCTTATTAGACCAAATGTTAGTCTTTAGTTACATACACATAACTACCTTAACTTTAGTAGTCTTGTTTTGCTGAAATAAAACTATATGTGTGATTATCTGGGAGTATGCTTTAATTTCTGTATGTATATACATATACAAAAAATACATGTATAGGTTTCCACTCCGTGGTTTTTTACAGAATTGTAGCAAAATAGCAGCCTAAAACTTTCATGCTAAAAAAAAATGATAGCTGTAACGTCCAGGTTGTATAATCTACAAATTATTTGTATAATAATTTCCTGTGAAGATTAGTATACAGATTGTGGCCTTGATTTCTCCGCATGTCTTATACTGATGAACTCTGTTGACATTTCTGTCTGACAGTTACTCCTGATTTAGATCAGACTAAGTGAAAGGATGTGCAAAAGATGTATCCAGAGTGCATTAGTCTGCATCTTGAGGTGAACCACTTCAGAATAATGAAAAATACCTCTAAATTAGATTTATATTCTAGATCTGCGAAACCTAATTTGTGCTATTGTCACTTATTTAGCATACAACATGGTTCAAAAGGAACTGACACAAGGTCACATATAGCAGACATAAAAATTCATAGCATAATGGAGTTAGATTCTGATGGGCTCTTTTTCAGTATAGCTACACATAGTTGAGAATGACAAACAAAACCCAAAACCCACAAACTGACAGCCATATAATAATAATAATGCCATCGGGACTAATATTTTCTCATGGATCTACCTCATTGAAGCATTTGTCAATATTTAAACACCAGAGATGCTTCTTCATTTCTGTAAATTCTTTACAAAACAATAACTGCATTAATCTAGATATCACGTGGAGAGAATACAAGTATTCTGAGTTGTATTCAAATTTTTCAAATACTGTTTCTATCCCAAATTTGAAGGTGAAGAGCTATATCATCGTGAAAAATGAATGTTAAGGGTTTTTGAGTTTTTCATTGTATTAGGGTCAGGACTGCCTTTTATGAAGAGTATTTTTTTTTTTTTAATTTGAATGCATTCTATTAAGATATTGTAATACTGAATGTCAAAATAATTCTGTGATTACCTGCATTTAAAGACATAATATATGATCTCCAGCAAAGCAATATCCTGATAGCTGCTAATTAAGGATCTTTTATTTTCTAGAAGAATGCTCTAGATAACTGTTTCAATAGCTTTGTTCTCTTGTCATTATCACACAGTGTTTCTATTGCTTTCACACATTTGTTGGTATCTGCCAAGCAGAATCAAATTTAGCCTGAAGCCTGGAGGAAGATATAAGGAAAATATATTAAGTATGTGGATGATAATTTGGAGGGAAAAAAAAGTGTTGAAAATTTTATGCTCATATTTTTGGTTGCACAACCTATGTGCCAAATTTTGCATATACCCATTATGCACAAATGCAGATGTCAAAGTTTACATCAACAAACAAAAGTTGTATATGCAAAATTGTACCCAGATTTTTGCATCCGCCTTTTAATATTACACATACAGCAGGTTATGTAGGAAAATTGACCCAACTAACAGGAAAAGTTCAGGGGACTTGGAAAACCTGATATTGCAATTCTGATCATTATTAGAAAGTGTTAACACTACGCTGAAAAATACTTCTCCACATATTTTCTGACACTAATAGAACATCAAGTCTTCACTGTATCTTTCTGTGACACTTGTGATAATTATAAAGCTTTCCATCTGTAACAAGAATTGTATATACATTAAAAATTATTTCTAATTGTATCACCCCTCCAAGCTTTTAATTATCACTAAGTTGGAAATGTTTTATTTTTCAGTTATCCTTTTATTTCTTTTATAAAACTGCTATTATTTATAGGTAGTATACCTAATTAGTTCTAATGAAGCCCTATACTTTACAGTTGGTTGTCATGATATTATATGTACTTGTTGAACTTTCTTTGTTTCTGTTAGTCAGGCCTGCTGCATTGCACAGGCATGTGAATGCTCTATTGTTCTGAATAGTGATTCTAAAAGTGTACCAAGTGTACCAAGCAAATATGTACTTTCTCTCTTAGATGTATATAGCAGTTCGTTTTTTGCCTAGCTGTCCTAAAACATTCTTACTCACAGTCCCTTTACAAGTCAACCATTGCAAAATGAAGAGAAAATCTGATGTCATTAAAATTATCAGACCTATGTTGAGTCAGGCTTTCCCAAGCTGTGGGCAATATGTAGCTAGAAATGACACTAGTCTGAAGCAAAACCGGTGTGTAAATTCTTACTATATTCTAAAAGCCAAGAAAAGACTCGTAGAAGTCACCATCTGTCTTTCACATAGTGACCAGTATATTGGGAATTATTTTTGCTGTCTAAGAATCAAGCATATTAAAATCTGAGCAACAGACCTTTTCTTGTCCTGCATTCTGTACATCAGAAGTGTTCTCAACAAAATAGTATCTCAAGGAATCATCAACACTGCCATATACACATTAAAATGCCTTCCCTGGTGTGTGAGATGTATTAAACTTGTGAAGACCTGTGCTCCCTTGCATCTGTTGAAGTAAGTAGCTGTCAGTCACTATGGAGATTGGAGAAGAAAAAGCTCCCTTATGATACAACTCTTCCCATCTTTCTCCCACACATGCACACACATGCATTCACAAACATATACCCATATTAACACAAACAAAAAATCCCACAAACCAACTATTTTTTTTTTTCAATTTCTACAACTCTGGACACTGTCATGTTGAAAGGTTGCTGCAACTCTGAATTTATTAGAGGAAAAAAAAAATTCTGAATATTTTTAACTATGTTAGAATTACATCTTTCACGAATGGTGCGATAAATATGGATATTTCAAATATATGGAACTATTTTAAAATGTGTATACTAATCAGAAAACTTTTAAATGAACTTTTGATTTTTCTTTGCATAATTTTTTTGCTATACTCACTATGCCAATGTGCCTTGGTGCTGCTATCACAATGCCATCACCTGGCAGACATTTAAGCTACCTCATCCAAAATTGTGTCTTAAAATATTTATGGTCTTGCTTGAGACACTTCTGTGCGCAATAAGGGAACATAGCGAAACATTTTAACTTTGATACGGCATGACTATTTTATGATAGGTTCTTAGATCAAATTTCAGAATGCTAAATGTTCCCCTATTTAACCTGCTGAGCCATTTGCACTACTATTGATGGTTTTACCTAAAAAAAAAAACCCTTTAATCAGTGGCATCAATTTACTTTCCAGAGCACTTAATTATCTAATGTTCAAAGCACCCATAAATTGAATAGTAATTTAGGAACTTCATTATCCTAAAAGTATTGATAAATTGAATAGCAAAAATCACTGGCTGGCCTGGATTTACAATAAAAAAAAGGTAAATATAGCAAATTCAGAGGAGTGGAAGTAGCAAGACAATATGTCAGGAAGTCTTGAAAAGTTAAACGTACTATGGGAGTAGAAGAATCTCTTAAGTTACAGTATCGATATTTGGTGGAAAAGTTTGTGATGAAAAAAGGAAACAGGGTCTTATCATTAAGAAAAATATTCTGACTAAAACCATTCTGAAATACTGAAATAATCTGTAGTAGTAGATGGGGTGCATTTGCATTAATCTGTGTGGCCCATTGAATGAGAGACTTTGATCTAATTACATGATGTGAATATTGAATATGTTCTAGTCTTTTTGTGCTTAACAGCAGAAGTGTGATGATCAGAATCAGAGAAGCCTCATAATTCTCCAAAGAGGGTAGGTAATACATTGGAAAGATTATTCTAGAGAGGAAGAGTATGGAATTATTTTGCAGTGACTGGGAAAGATGAATTTAGTTACACCTTATTGACATCTAATTCTTATGATTTTATGACCAGTTCTTATGTAATCCTTTTCTGTGCAATGGAAACTTGCCTACTGAAAACTGTAGGATTCAGTATTTTAGCTCAATTGGATAACTTGTATATAATATTTCCTGGTGTTACAGCATTGCATTTTAGGCCAAATTCTTTTTTCTCCAGTTATCTCAGAATCCGCCCATCCATATAATTCTTAGACATTATTTCCATCGGAAATCTAGTTAAAAGTTGATTTTTTCTTCTTTTTTTTTTTTGTTTGTTTGTTTTTTATATTTATTTTTATTCACAGATAGTTTAGTCACGCAGACTAATTTCAAGCAACTTGCATAAATGTCTAAATTGTGAGGCTCATTCTTTGTATCATGTAGAAGCTGGAATCTGGAAGCTAGAAAGTAGAGAATTGCTAGATTCTAGATCTTCCAGGGAATTAATCTCAATCATTCTCCAATCTACGTCTTTGAGGATGAATGCACAGCAGAGATGCAGGATGAATGAAACATTGTTTGCCTCAGTAATGCATGAAATTTTTAAAATACAGCATTGTCTAACTAAAAGTGGGAGCTGAAGGTAATTTTTGTCAGGCTATCTGCTAGTACTACTGTTTTACTGATTTTTTTAGTCTTCTTATTCCTTACAAATGTAGTTACCAGGAAACAGACCTTTTTATGCGTGAAATACTTATGTCAAGAAAGAACCTTTTTCCTGAGAAGTATGGCTATTGCAGAAAGGGTCATTTTGAAAGTACAGTTTTCAAGAAAAGGGCTTTCTCACACAAGAGGTACAGATACTAGAAAAGTACATAATTATTCTTCCAATTTTATTGAAATATTTGAAGTTTTACTTATGTTAAATGCAGATTGATATCAAATGTCATCAGCTTCCATTATGGCTTTGATGCCCTTCCTTGATGTAAGAGTAGAAAATGCTTGACAGATCCTTCCCATGGAAATTAGAAGCTAAAGCATTGTGAAAGATATCACCTCTGCACCTAAATATTATTTCCAAAGAAAAATTATTGAATACTTAAAAAAAAAAAAAAAGAAATTGAAAAGTTTGTTAGCACCATATGTTAGCTGACAGCACTTGGGATCTTTCACAAACTTTTAAACCTGGTGCAGTAGGAGAATGACATTTGTAATACCATTTTTTTTCCTGCACTGGCTAACAACATGACCATGAACTAAAGAATACATCTATAACTGTCATGCTGTTTTTATCTGGGGTGTGTGTGATACCAATCACCAGAAACAATAGTCCTGCTGCCATAAGGCTGCTAAAGCAGAAAAAAATATTTTGAATGGATAAGATCTTTCTTTTCTGACCCAACAATCACATTTACTGTAAGTATTTAGTTTTGTATGGATCACTGTCTCTTTTGTAAGAATAGGGGGTTGTTTTCAGAAGTGTTTAGTTCCTCTTTCAATCGATCTTTTTCCACGTATTTCATGCATGACTTTGTGTCATGACTTGATTCATTGTTTATTGATATCTGTATAAATCAGGACTAGCTACTATGATGTATTGTAGTGGCACAAAGCCACAGTTCTCTAAGAGAGAAGAATTAGGCTGTATCTCTTGGTTTATCATGCCATAGTGAAATGCTGAACCAAATAGTAACTTCTATTACTATAACGGATTTCTAATAGTTACTTCTAGTAACTTCTATTATTATAACAGTAACTTCTAAACCCCATGTTTTTCACACTGTTCCCTAAACTTCCTGATATTTTCTCATACAGCTTAACATTTCAATAAGCTAAAAAAAAAAAACCTCAATTCCTCAATTCAGTTCACCTGTAAACTTTTTCTTGACAAAGTACCATGATGTCCCTACTCAGGAACAATGACCTGTACTGGTGAGATGTATTTCTAGAAAGATGCTGATTTACACTGAGATGATGTAAAGATAGTTAATTAAGGTGTTCTGAATGGAAGTCTTATATTTTTAAGAAATTGTTTTCCCAGATTCAGAATAAAATAAAATAGAATAGAACAGAACTTTTCAGTTGGGAGGGACCTACAATAATCATCTAGTCCAACTGCCTGACCACTTCAGGGCTGACCAAAAGTTTAATCATGTTATTAAGGGCATTGTCCAAATTCCTCAAACACTGAGAGGCTTGGAGCATCAACCACCTCTTTAGGAAGCCTGTTCCAGTGTTTGACCACCCTCTTGGTAAGGAAATGATTGCTAATGGCAAGTCTAATGTCAAGAAACAGCTCTAATACCACATGACTGTTAACATTATCTATCGTGTGATTTTAATTTTTTTCTTAATTTCCTAAGTTTCATTAAATGACAACTTAAATTTAAAAAAAATGTTCCGTTTCACGAAGTACTGTTATTGTTACATGTTTCAAGCACACATTACAGATCTTAATGTTTAATGTTATAAGATGCTTAAATGATCTTCATTTCCTAACATCCTGATTGAGTTTCCTCTCCCAAATCTTAAATCAACATGCTGACAAGCAGGCTTTTTATTTTCCTTTTCCCACTGTTTTTTAAGTCTTTATTGTTTTTAAATTAACTTAGCGTAATATTCTTGTGATCATGATTTTATTTTCCCATAGGAAGATGAAGAAATGGATTAACATCTGATCGTACTCAAGATAAAGGTGGAGAGGTTTGCTTTTTGTTGTTGGTATTAATTCTGTTTTGCTTTTGTTTTTCTTCCATTAATCTCATTTGGCTAAAAATAAGAAACTAAGCCATTGGAATTCTGGAATTCTCTAGTAGTAATAGTACTGAATTGGGTAAAAAATAAGAATGTCGGAAAATAAGAAATGTACTGGGTACAGTACCAAGAACTGTTCTTATAACTCACAGAAAAAAAAATAAATTATGTCAAACAAAAAAAAAAAAAAAAAAAGGGAACACTACTTAGAGGTCTACTGACCTACCCATATTTATATCATTAACATGGACATAAAATGTAGTTACATACCAAAAGAGCTACATCTACATTAGGCTTATGAAAAATCTACATTAGGCTTATGTGCTATAGTTAATAATGAGATGTTACAATAAGGCTGGAAACAAATCAAATTTTAGTTAATTAGCAAAGAACGATCAAGCAAAGGAATATTCACTTTAACAAATATTGTAAGTAAAGGTTGAAGCTACCTCAAAAAATAACTACATCTCTAAGTACAATGCAATTTTTCTTTTGCAATCTTTGTCAGAAGCTTACATTTCACATTACATGGTCTTGCTCAGGCTTAGACAACAGTAAAAATGTAAAAACTTCAGCTGATCCTAAAAAAATTATATTATCTTTACCTCAGAGGTACCCAATGGATAGTATGGTGGGGAAAAAAAGTCTGTTAACCTGTTCCTTACTTTTCTTTCAATCATTTTATACGAGATTGCTAAACCAGCTAAAAGCTGTGAACCAAGCCAAACTGGGGAAAACTAAACCAAACTTACAAAGCAAATGATACTCTTACAGAAGAAAAAACAAATACTAACAGAAAATATATGACATATCCATTCTGAGGAAGAAAAATGAGATTTTCAAAGGCATTTGAAGGTATTCAGTATATTACATATGTAGTCAAGTGCTATTCAGTTAGGATTGTAAAATAGTTATTAATTTTATATTTTTTTAAATTAAATCTAGGAGATTTTCATTATTAGATAAGGTTAATAACTATCCGTCATAAACTAGAGGATAGACGCTTTCAAGTACAAGAAATTTGAGGGATATAGAAAACTCAAAGAGACCGAAACAAAAATGTGGTTTTCTGTTTTAGCAGTAATTTATTTTGTCTTCACAACTGGTTTTTCCATAGGCTATACATGGAAAAATGAGTAACACTTGCAAACTCAAAATTGAACGGAATTTTAAATCATGTGTGTACATACAAATATTTCATCCAGAAATCTCCTATAGAATATACCAGTAAAGTAAAAATAATAACTTGTTAGTGAGTTTAGCGTATATATTTTAGGCAAGTAGGACAAAGTCAATAGAAATACAAGTGAATAGATTGTAGAAAGATTTAATTTATAGCTGTAGAAGATAATATCTAACGCGTCTGGGAAGTCATTTAAATAACTCCATTGGAGAGAAAAAAATAATCTGTATCAACCTTCCTTGGAAAAAATATAAAAGGAACAGATACATATGAGGAAATTGACTTAAAGATCCATTTCATTCTCTGCTTCTGGGACAAATGGTCCAGCAAGCATATCACCATATCTGGCAAATTGATATAAGGATCTATAAGATATGATGCTTTGCATATTCATAAGATACGTAGAGTGGCAATGTGCCTCTGTATAGTTCAATCGTACCTAGAGATAGATTATCCTCACATCATAAATTCAGAAACATGAGGAAAAACAGAGGAAATTCTTTCCTCACTATCTGCCAACTGATTATCAGTACAACAGAGCTCCATCTTCATCTCACTTGCATCTCTAGGCATAGACCATAACACCACTGTGTTAGGAGCTGTATAAACCAATTCCTGCCCCAGACAGCTTGAATGATAAATCAAGAGATGGAGGACAAATAAGACAATAAAAAAAAAAACAAGATGAACAGTCATTTTTATTTTATAATTTCTAAAAATTTTGATTTTTATGGGGCTTTAAAAGAGAATACAGGATTAGCACTGCCAACAATCACAGGTTTCATAACCTGTGAAACCTAAATTTAATTTAGTTAATGATGTAATTCTAATCCTAATGCTATTGTTTGGGCTTCTCTGTGGAAAACAAACAAACAAACAAACAAACAACCCTCCTATATCCATTACTTACCTTTTTACACTGACAAATGAAGACACAAAGGTGAAAGCAAGCATAGCTTAAAGCCAACAATGAGAAAACTCCGCAATCTCTAGTTAATCAGCCCCAGTCCTGATTTAGGCAGTTGTCCATTTCAGGGTCTTGTTTGAGGAATTAAGTAGTACTTTGGGACTATGCGTAGAACTAATTTTGTCCAATAAAAAGGGGCTTTTGGGAAGTACATCTTTGCCTAATAATTTCAGACTTGCTTGTTTCTATAAGTTTTTAAAAAAGGATTGGATAGGTTGGAAAAGCTACCTGACATTTTTCTTTTGCCTGTATTTGTGTGATAAATACATATTAACACTTTGGTTCACAGCCATAAAAGGAGAAGTTTAGGAAAGAACAGTAATTTAGCATAAAGAGTAAAATAAATAAATAAACAAATAAATAAATGGATTATTCTGTTGTGAAATATTTCTGAGTCAGCTTGGCAAATGTAGTCTCAGTGTTTTTATTTAAATCTGCAGTTTTTGTCAGTATAACCTTTATCAATAGACCACCCTCCAAAGAAGATGCAGATATTTTCTCTGCAGATGTTAAGGTTCATTAAAATTGCCAGTTACACAAATATCCTTCCTGCAACTGGTGGAACTGCAGTAATGACCCTTATACATATTTTTGTACTGGGTTAAATAGGTTAGAGTATGAACATAACATTCTGCAAGTTGATACGGCATGCAATATCCACTTGAAAGGTCAGGTAAAAAATTGTGCAGCTAGCCTGCACTGAGCTCCACGCTAAGCCAACAGGCAGAGATATATCCAAATGGACTTAGAGTCACATAAGTGACTATATTCTAAAAAAATCATGAATAAAAATAGTTCATTTCATATGAATTCATTTTGGAAACAGGAAGATGTTTTTGGCAAAGGTTAACCAGTATTGTGAACGTTTAGAGCTTTGCGTTTAATTTACATGCAAAAAGAAATTGCATGAAACTTGTATGTGTGAAGTATGTCGGTTTTACTCTCTGTTTAACATTAGTCATGCTTTTTATCTCAAAAAATGCATATGTAACTGATACAGTGGATATGGCAATGTAATGCTATGCAGGGTGGGAAAATATGAAAAGTATTGGAAATAATCTTGAAATTTAAGAAAAATATATCCATTTTACTATTTTCAGGCTAGATATGAAACAAAAGCAGCAGCATTTTTAAGGTATTAGGTAATACACTGTATTTAGTTTTAGGTAATGGGTTCTAAACTCTGCTCTTAGGTCAGAAGGTATTTTCATGCATGAGAAAGGTGCTTTAGCTGTGTCTAGATAATTTTCTTCTCTACGTTTTTTTTTTCTTTTCTTTTTTTTCTTTTTTAAAAGAGGTAATTTATCTACGGGGTTGGAAACTAGAAACACTTATGGAACAATAGCTTACAATGGTGTCTTCAATAAATTAATATTTTATGTTCCATTGCACAGTCCAAATCTGGTGAAGATAAAGGACATGAATGTATCTTTGGTCTTATTTTAGAGTAACATGTTATGAAGAATAACTCTTATGAAAATAACATTTTCTTGTATTTAGATCATTTTATCAGCACCTTGTTACCTCAGCTACACCAATACGAGGTAATGATCTGACTACACAAAATCAATGAGTAACTTCACTCATTTTTATTAAACATTTATAGTGTTTTATTAAAGGTTATATATATAAACATTATATATATAAATATTTTGTCTAGAATGTATATATTTTTTAATTTTTTTGAAGATGGTGTATCTAAGTTCTTCACGGGCATTTATGGATTTATCTTCTTAATATATATGTTAGACATTGAAGTACTAACACAAATAGACTGTTACGGATTGTAAATTTATCATTTGGATTTTCAAAGTCTTCAACACTTGCACTTTGAATTCTATGTTATACTATTAATATAGACAAGTTTCATAATGTGACAGGAAAGAAAACTGTCATACATCCAAGTATGGAACTAAGACTTTTATGACTTGCAATCCAAGGCTTAATTACAAAGCTACAATCTTCTAAAGATCGCACATGTTATTTGCTGAATCAGCCAATATTTGTTCATCCCATAACTTATCATAACATCAGGGTAACCACTGAAATTTCCAGATGATTCTTTCCAGTTTAGGCTTTTTTTAAAAATATATGGATTCTATTGTATTGAATAGTTACTGAAAACCGGCTGTTTGCATGAACGATTTAACTTGCAGAAAGGTCAAACTATCTGCTAAATTGTTATACTTACAATAATTTAAAAAATGGTCATTTTGAAAAAAAATCAGCAAAGTTTTGTTAAAATTCAAATGTGAAAAAATGCAAAATATAATTTGTTATTAACTTACAGTTTTTACCATTAACATACTGGAACTGACGGGAAATCAAAATGTTTATCGTCAATTCTTCTTGCTCATACTGACAGCTAGGTACAAAGCTACCAAACCAGACTATGGTACAATAAACTGATGTTATGTAATTTTAAGAGCTTTGTTGGAAAAACAGAGGATCAGGAGAAGTTTTGCTCCAGTTTCTAATGGCACATATATTTTTTCCTTTTGATTTGGATATGAAGTATTCCCAAAATTCAGTCTGTAGCATGATAATGCAATATTGCTCTACAGCTTTGGGTTTGGTGGGGTTTTTTGTTTGTTGGGTTTTTTTTGTTGATGGGTTGTGGGTTTTTCTGTTCTTTTTAAATTGTAATTATTTTATTTTTTATTATATCCAAACAGCAGTATAAAATAGACCTTTACTGTTAAAGTAGGCAGGAGAAAGGATGTTTTATAGACTGACCTCTGTCCCAGTTTTTAGTACAGTATTGTCTTCATATGTGCCAGAAACATGAAACAAAGTAAATCTCGCAGGGATTATCAATGTCTGATGTGTTACAGTATTTCATGTCAGTGTTTAAAGTGTATCATTCCTTCTTCAAATTTTTAACATTCTAATTTCTACGTCATCATAGTGAGTTCCTGACACGGTATCAGTAGGTTCAGCACCAGAAGAACCTCCATCTGTTTATGCAAAGAACATGACGTATTTTGGAACACTTTAAGCTCAGCACGTTTTAATAGAACCAGTAAAGACATTGCTATACAAAATTCCTTTCTGGAGTGAAAATTTGGAAAGAAGGCTTGCTCCCCTTCCCACATGCAGTGCAGAATTTATCTATAAAACCTTGACACTGCTGATCTGTATTTTCCCATCAGTTTCTCATATGGGTAATCCCTCAGGAACATAAGAACAGGCACATTTGTTCAGACTGAGGGTCCATAAACCCAGTATTCTGTACACAGCAGCAATAAATGGATGACTGAGAAGAGCAGAAACAAAGCAAGTATATTTGATGCACTCAGCTAATGCTTTTCCAGAACCCTCCCTACTGAAATTATTTATAACTTCAGAAGACGTTTGAAGTCTGAGTTATTTATTTTTAAACTACTTAATATGTCTCACTGGATTTACCTTCAAAGTCCAAATCCTAAAAAACATTGTTCTCCCTATGTGTTGAAATACAATACACAAGTGCGCTACATGAATGTCAAACTCTGCTTTTCACATATCTTGAAGAGGGTGGCAAAACTCACGTTAGCTTCAGCTGCAAAAGTACAAGGTTGCTAACTCTCTGCTCAAGTATCATTATTCTTATTATTCCCCTCTAAAATATATCTAACACTTCCCCTCTTGCAGTGATGACAATTTAATCCTATGGAGCTCTGACCCTTGGAATCATTCTTTAGTTTCTCTGTCTCATTTCATTTTATCTGGCTTTGAGATCTCTTATCACTTCTCAGAGCTTTACTATGATAATTTCTATTTTTTTCCTGTTTTGCTAAAACAAACAAATAATAAAAGAAGTGAATGGATAAAACTAAACAGGTGTATAATGGAATTAATCTTATAGAAGATTCTGCCAAAAAGAAAAGCAGACAAACTAAAAAAAAAAAAAAAAGGAATAGGCAAAAAGTATTTTAGCTAATTTGTAAAAATATGGGCTACTAGTTTTATTGACAGTACTAATAGATAAACCAGTGTCAACATAAAATTATAGTATTCATTTGCATCATAGGATCACTGTTCTTCTAACTGCAAAATCTGAGTGCTGCCTCTTAAATACAATATGATTTGTTAGGTCAGTGATGAATTTGCTAAATCAGATTTTCAGATGGTATAAATTGCTGTAGAATCAGTAGTACCATAGTAGGAATATTGATATATTTCTGCTGGAAACAAAAATCCCATGAGTTTGCTTATGTTAGCAGAGAATTTATCTGGGATGAACATGCATTGCTTTTCTGTTGGGACCACTGATAATTTTTATTTTTTTCACCTGACAATCCCTCTTCAGTAAGTTTCTCTCTCCATTAATACAGAAATGGCGTAAATATATTTAATTCAATGTAATGCAATGTACAATATGATAATTCTGTGTTCATAATGTCTTTCCCTGTGGAGGATTCTGAAGTGACTGGCAGAACACAAAAAAACTGCAGCATGGCAACAATTTTAAACCTTTATCATGGTATGCCAGAATAAAATAGGGACTAAGGGACTAAAGTGAAGGGCTTCCTTTCTTCTTTTTTTTTTTTTTTTAAACTTAAAAAACAGAATTAAGACACAGAAATTCCAGTGTGAATGAGTGTAGATGTAATTATCTTGGCTCGAAACCTGTAAAAGACATCGGCATTAACAACCTTGCTCTTTCCGTGGAATCTTAAAATTGGTAAAACGTTTTCAGTTTATGTTTTCGTTTGTCAAGCATTACATTCTACGTACAATTTAGCACACTGATTAATACTGGTATTCTAAGATCACAGAAGAAAATGCCACTAATAAATCCCCAAAAATAAAGTTGGTAGCACCTATAGATGCAGCAGGGACAGGCTTTTTTAGCTTCACACTAGCCATCTAAAAGCAAAGGTTTTTACCTTAGGCCAGTCTCCTTTTAGAGGCAGTGGAGGAAGAAAATACATCCACCAGATGTCCTTTATCTACCCACTACAGAGGGAGCTAAGAGAATGATAATGACAAAATGGGTAGATTCAGATGTTTTGAGTTAAACATGATCTATCCCAAACTCAATAAATGCTGAAAAAAAAAGCAGAAATTTCATCTTGTATATGACTGGAACACAAGAAAACGTCAGAAGCAGAAAAGAATTCAGTAAAAATCAGCTGTTGATACATAGTAGAAGAGTTAAAAATTAATGTTTTCCACTGTCCCATGCATTCCCAAGGGCTACAGGAACTGATTTTAAATTCTTGTTCAGCCTGTCAGATGATTTATTTAGTGCTTTCTTCCATGCTGCTGTAAGGGAGGTATGTACATGGATGCAAAACATCAGATTTGAGTTCAGGTGAAGTAAGACACTAATGATACCCTACAGAAAAAAAATTTTGAAGAGCTGGATAGAATATTAATCTCATTTTCTGTTAATCATCTTCTAATGATTAATCATTTAAAAAATCTGAGTCAGAGTCATCCTGGAGTAGTATTCATTACTTGTAGATCCATTCTTTGGATGGTCCAGTGACACCGGAGAGCCTTCCTGCAAGCTTAGCTTACCAACAGAATATCCTCAGATTTCCCGGAGGAGAAGCCACCCTCACAGATAGGTATCTTTCTGAACCTCGTATTCAATGCAGAGTAAAAGCTTCTTTCTGCCAGAAGACAGCTTAATAGAGGTTCAGTAATGGCTGGAGCATTTTGGTTTTGCTAAAACGTGTACTATAATATATAATTATAATTAAACTAACATGTTACTGTTCCTTAATCTTTTTTGTCAACCTACCAGTCTGCTTAAAGCAAAAAGATGATAGTTCAGTACATCTCAGCTGAACATATATCCAGCTAAGGGTCTTAGCCCTTAGTATATGACCTTGACTCAGTTAAACAATCAAAACCATGCCTACAAATATGCTTATGCTGTGCCTTGCTGAATCAGAGACTGACCTTTGAATATGTTGGGAACACATTGCTGTACAACTTGAGTCCCCCTCAGTCATTTTTGTAATAAATGAAAGAGCTCTTGCTGCCTCAGCTGTTCTCTATTTACTTCCCACTTACTTGCTCCAAGGCAGCCCATTAGGAGTCACAGGATGCAATATGTAACACAGAACCAGAGAAGAAACTTTTTTTCTCATGTTATGATCACTGTAAAATAAAATTAGCTAATTTTTCATCTTGTGTTACTCTCACACAAATTTAAAAAATGCATCAACTTATGGTTATGCGTTTCCCATTATTATATCCAATAAGACTCCAAAAGTGAGGTGATTAAAAATCATCTCATACTTCCAAAAGTAACATTGGACAATAGTTTTGGATTGGTTTAATTTTTTGTTTGTTGGTAATCCATAGAGAGGAAGATGTTAAATGGGCCCTTTATAAAGAATTTTGTGGTGGACTGACCCTGGCTGGATGCCAGGTGCTCACCAATCCAATCTATCACTTCCTCTCCCCACCAGAACAGCGAGAAAATACAATGGAAATCTCATTGGTAAGGATAAAGACAGGGAGATTATTCACCAATTACCATTACAGACAAAACAGACTTGACTTAGGGAAGTTAACTGAATTTCATAGAATCACAGAATCATAGAACGGTTAGAGTTGGAAGGGACCGTAAAAATCATCGAGTTCCAACCCCCCTGCCATGGGCAGGGACACCTTCCACTCGATCAGGTTGCTCAAAGCCCTATCCAACCTGGCCTTGAACACTTCTAGAGATGGGGTCTCCACAACTTCTCTGGGCAACCTATTCCAGTGTCTCACAAACCTGAAAGTAAAGAATTTCTTCCTTATATCAAATCTAAATCTACCCTTTTCAGTTTAAAACTGTACCCCGCATCCTATCCCTACATTCCCTGAAAAAGAGTTCTTCTCCATCATTCCTGTAGGCCTCCTTTAAGCACTGGTAGGCTGCTACAAGGTCTCCCGGAGCCTTCTCTTCTCCAGGCTGAATAACCACAACTCTTCAAATACAACCGAATTTATTGTGAATTACAGAATCACAGAATGGTCAGGGTTGGAAGGGACTTCTGGAGATCATCTAGTCCAACCCCCCTGCCACAGCAGGGACACCTACAGCACGTTGCACAGGACAGCGTCCAGGCGGGTTTTGAATGTCTCCAGTGTGGGAGACTCCACAACCACTCTGGGCAGCCTGTGCCAGTGCTCTGCCACCCTCAAAGGAAAGAAGTTCCTCCTCATGTTAAGATGGAACTTCCTATGTTCAAGTTTGTGCCTGTTACCTCTTGTCCTATCACAGGGCACCACTGAAAAAAGACTCTTCTCATCTACCTGGCACCCTCCCCTTAAGTATTTATAAGAATGGATAAGATCCCCCCTCAGTCTTCTTTTTTCTAGACTAAAAAGACCCAAGTCCCTCAGCCTTTCCTCATAAGAAAGATGCTCCAGTCCCCTAATCATCTTGGTAGCCCTTTGCTGGACCCTCTCCAGCAGTTCCCTGTCCTTGAACTGGGGAGCCCAGAACTGGACACAGTACTCCAGATGTGGCCTCACCAGGGCAGAGTAGAGGGGGAGGATGACCTCCCTCCACCTGCTGGCCACACTCTTCTTGATGCACCCCAGGACGCCATTGGCCTTCTTGGCCACCAGGGCACATTGCTGGCTCATGGTCATCCTGTTGTCCACCAGGACTCCCAGGTCCCTTTCCACACAGCTGCTCTCCAGGAGGTCAGCCCCCAACCTGTACTGATGCATGGGGTTATTCCTCCCCAGAGGCAGTACCCTACACTTGCCTTTATTGAACCTCATCAGGTTTTCCTCTGCCCAACTCTCCAGCCTGTCCAGGTCACACTGTATGGCGGCACAGCCTTCCGGCGTGTCAGCCACCCCTCCCAGTTTTGTGTCATCAGCAAACTTGCTGATGGAACATTCTATCCCTTCATCCATGTCATTGATGAATATATTGAACAGGACTGGACCCAGTACTGACCCCTGAGGGACACCACTTGTTACTGGCCTCCAACTGGACTCTGCACCACTAACCACAACCCTCTGAGCTCTATCTGTCAGCCACTGTTCAATCCACCCCACTGTCCGTTCATCTAACTCACACTTCCTAAGCTTGGCTGTGAGGATGATGTGGGAGACAGTGTCGAAAGCCTTGCTGAAGTCAAGGTAGACAACATCCACTGCCATCCCCTCATCCACCCATCCAGTCACGCCATCATAGAAGGCTATCAAATTAGTCAGACATGACTTCCCCTTGGTGAATGCATATTGACTACTTCTGAGAACCTTCTTTTCCTCCAGATGCTTGGAGATGACCCCCAGAACAAGCTGTTCCATCATCCTTCCAGGGATGGAGGTGAGGCTGACTGGCCTGTAGTTTCCTGGGTCCTCCTTTTTGCCCTTTTTGAAGACTGGAGTGACATTGACTTTCCTCCAGTCCTCAGGCACCTCCCCTGTTCTCCAGGACCTTTCAAATATGATGGAGAGCGGCCCAGCAATGTCTTCCTCCAGCTCCCTTCAGCACTTGTGGGTGCATCCCATCAGGACCCATGGCCTTGTGAATATCCAGTTTACTTAATTGTTCTCTAACTTGTTCCTCTTTAACCAAGGGAAAGTTTTGCTTCCTCCAGACCTTCTCTGTTACTTGCAAAGTCTGGGACTCCTGAGAGCTGGCCCGAGCAGTGAAGACAGAAGCAAAGAAGGCATTCAGCAACTCTGCCTTCTCTGCATCATCCATCACCACAGCACCCATCTCGTTCAAGAGCGGGCCCACATTTTCCCTGGTTTTCCTTTTGCCTCCTATATACTTAAAGAAACCCTTCCTATTGGTCTTTACCTCCCTTGCCAGATTCAATTCCAAAGCTGCCTTGGTTTTCCTCGTTTCATCCCTGCATACCCTGACAGCATTCTTACACTCATCCCAAGTCGTCAGCCCCCTTTTCCACATCCTGTAAACTCCCTTCTTCCACCTGAGCTTTTTCTGAAGATCCTTGCTCAGCCATGCAGGTCTCCTTCCCTTGCCCGATTTCCTGCTCTTCGGGATGCACCTAAGCTGAGCTTGGAGGAGGTGATGCTTGAATATCAGCCAGCTCTCTTGTGCCCCCTTACCCTCTAGCGCCCTCTCCCATTTGATTTCTCCAAACAATTTCTTGAAGAGCTCAAAGTTAGCCCTCCTGAAGTCTAAGGTTTCAACCCTACTTGTCATTTTGTGCATACTGCACTTAATGCTGAACTCTATCTTCTCATGATCACTGCAGCCAAGTCTGCCCCCAACCTTAACATCCTCCACCGGCCCCTCTTTGTTTGTCAGTACTATTAATTAATTGTCAGTACTAATTAATTAATAACATTGCTCTGTTGTGCCGTCTCTCCATGGGCTGCAGTTTCTTTCAGGGCACATCCATCTCCTTTATCAGCTGCAGCTACATTTCATCACCAAAGCAGCTCAAAGTGGTCAGGACACACTGTGCATTTCGAGTATTTTTTTGTTTGTTTTCAACTGATTTACTGGATGAGTTATCCAAACACTGGGGAGGTAGTTTTCTTTTAATGTTTTAAATGAATATTGTTCCAATATTGAAGCAAACGGATTTGTTTACTTAACATACAAAAGCACTTAATCTCTCTGAATAATTACTCTTGTGTTTTTCTGTACATTAAATATCACAGCAAGTGATTTTGCAGTGCAGTTAAAAGTGAATCATTCAATCCAGTAGCTAACTATTTGATTTGAAGCTATATGACCTCAACTACCACTCAAAACCACTTTCCACTACTTACATAAAGAAGAGGTAATTGTTTATTCCCTCCAAGTGTTCAGTCCAGGCTGGAGAATTGAATAATGGAGTTAGCAATTTCTGTGTTTTGAAAAGAGATGCCTTGAAAGAGATTTTTGTGAAGGTCTAAACTGCTGTTTTCTCTATGTGGATTAAAAAAGGGAAAAGTAGTTTTCACGAGAGAAAATTAGCCAACGAAGTTCTCTGTGATAATGCTATATAAAGACCTGTTATGCAACAGTCCTGTAAAGTACAAAAGACTCTTTTAAGGACTGTAATGACCACATAATCAGTAAAGCATAATTTGTACATTATTTTCATAATAGAGGTTTTCTGCAAAGAAGTTAGGCTGATCAAAGTCAGACAGCATTTCTGGGTACATTCTTAAAATGAAAGTAAAGAAAACTAGTATAGTTTAACTTAACTCATTAATTGACTCACTTGAAAAAAAGATGGAAGAAACACTTAAAACATCATCCTTGTGTACACTGGGAATTTATCATAAAAAATACTGAAACTATCAATTTGATACAAAAATGCAAACAGGAATGTCAAGTAATTTTTATTTAATGAGAAAAATGCACTTAATTATATCTGCACAGGAAGTAAAGAATATGAAAATTGCAAAGGTGAAAATCTTTGTATTTATAAGAACAATAATCGATATTACAAAATCATGTAAGGTTTCAGCAGAATTAATTACAGCAGAAAAAAAGGAGATTTCCTTTACAAATAGTTAAGCATACATATGAAACAATCAAAATAAGTTACCATGTTGAAAAGGCTAAATCTAATCCAACCTTTCTGAGCCATGAGAGAGTTTTTGGCAGCATACTGCGATTCATGTTGGGACCATGGCTGTTCCTTCATATAAGCTATTAAATAAGTGATATTTGAAGACGAAGGATTCTGAAAGTAAAATAATTTGGAATTTTAAGCTAAATAAAGATAATTTTAAAGCTTGAGATCTATGGGCATGTATGAAACCTTAGCAAAATACTGTGAGCAGTAATGAACTTTCATTTCATTGTCTTAAACATTCTGCAACTTTGATGTTAAAGGAATATAGTGAAAGCATGTTCTGAACACGTTGATACATAGGAAAAGCAAACTATGTATCTGAAATGAGGTTTAAATATTTGTAGTTTTGGTGGTGTGTTTGCTGTACACAATTTACCATATTTATGAAAGGTCAATAACTGGTTTTTCAGATGGGATAAAACTGAAGACTAGGGCAAAAAGCAAAGAAAAACCCAGGCTGTTTTGCCCTCATAAGGAATATGTTTTATTTTCAGGGTTTAATTTCCTTTTAAACATAGAATTAAATTATTTTCTTAATAGAATTTTGAAACAAATTATTGGTGTATTCCTGACACCTAGTTCTAGTCACCTTGTTGAAGAATCTGAGTTAGAAATGCTACATGGAATCTAAAATATCTAATTCATGCGTCTAACTTGGACTTGCTGGATGGCCTGATCTGACCATCAGTATGTGTTAGGTTACTGTACTAGAGTGCTAACAGGCCTTGAAAAGTCATATATGTTCAGCTTCCAGAAGCTGCAGAATCTGCTTCTGCACAGAGAATGAGAGAAAAAAATCCAGAACAACTATAGTATTATTACTGTAAAGATGTATTTAACAATTTAATCTCAGATTTTCACCTAGATTTTCAACTGGGGACAAGTATTACTGTTTATGAATTAATATTGGAAGTATTTTTAGAAGATAATGCAAGTAGGCAAAATCCTAAAAGCCAGATTTAATAAAACATTTGGTATGAGATTCTCCTTTACAAGTCTGAGAAATCCACAATGTCAATGTGACACAGTTATTCAGGCTCTTTTATAGCCAATAGAGAGAAACAGACTTTTAAAGGTCACAATTCATTTTACTTTAGTTATCTACCGTAGGATGAAATTAATCACACTCAAAACCAGCCTCTTCTTTCCACCAACTAAATTAAAAGAAGAAAGGGAACTCTACCTGATTCACTCTGGTTAACACTTCTACAGAAGAGACTTTAGTGACTGGATTAAATTTCATAAACATGTCTTTAGCGCTGTTTGAGATGATCTCAGGTACCTGAGATTGGCTCCTTAAGCTGGCAGATAAACCACAGGACTTCAGCCCTTCTGAACTACCCACTGGAAATCAAACAATACATTCAAAGACATCTTAAATAGCATTAAACTTCTGAGTTTAAGCAAATGAATTTAGCCTTTGAAAATGGTTTCAAAGACAAAAATTAAAAGGGTGAGTTAAATAAAAGGATGACATCATAGCAGAAGTGAAAAAGCCAGGAGTTGCCACCCTTAAATATTTTGCATGCTACATTTTTATGTAGTAAAGAGTCAGAAGGCAAATACCACATTCCTTAGGTCATCAAGGAGACAAACACCTCCTGGGGGCATTCCATAAACTGAAGATAATAACAAACCCCTAGAGTTGCTACTCCTCCATTACAGAATGGTCATGTAAGTGGACCTCAGAGCTGTGTAAGACATTAGGCTCAACTGCACCATTTTTTTTGTTTGGTTATTTTGGTTTGGTTTTGTTTTCATTTTGCTTTTTTTGTTTGTTTGTTTGGTATTTTTGCCCCTTTGTTGTTGATGGGGTTTGTGTGTATGTGTGTGGTTTTCTCCTTGTACTGGTGATTCTGGGAATTTAAATATGTACCATCTGAATAGCCATCTAAATTCTTTTGTGCTCAGTAGATAGCTATTTGTAAATAAAAGTCACAACTCATTCCGCAATTTAGCTTGCTTAACAGCTCTCTTTCCATTCCTTCATTGACACTGATCATTACAATCCCTCTGGCAGGCACATGACATAACATCAGCACAGGAGCTGTGTTTGTCTTCCTTATGAGCTGTAGGGCTACTCTACAGAAGGCATAAGCAAAGACTAAATAAATTTCGTGAGAACTCAGATTGAAAATCTGGGGGAGGGCGACAAAAAAAATTCATTGTGATACAGTGATTAGTCTCTCAAAGATCCTTAAAAATTTCTATCTTTTAGAAAAAAAAAAAAATTAGATCTATCACAATGCTAAGTAGTAAAAAAAGTTCTTAAGAATATATGCTAGAGAACATTCTTGCTTTACCCAAAAGACAAACCTAAAATTGTACCTCTTTTTATGCTTTGAGTTCTATAACTGTTGAGCTGAAGTTAAACATAGTAAAATACATGTGAGGAGCTGATTATAGTGCATGGATTGCTGTGATATCTGCATAGATAAGTGATTTTTATTACTAGTGTTATATAAGGAGAGAACAGAAATTTGTAAGTAAAATCAAAACTGCAAAAAGAAAAGTGATTTGGGCATCTTAAAATCATACTCGTTCTTCAGCAAAGCTGTTCTTTGTAGCATTTTTAGTTTCATATAATCTCTTGAAAGAATGCAATATTATAGATATCTATGTTTTAGTTTACATTTGGCATTTTAAATGTACGCATCGTCATATCTTGGTATTATCAAGTATTACTATGTTAGAACGGTTTAAAGAAAAATAAGCATACAATATATATATTTTAACAGTGTGTTTTCTAATAGCATATGTCTCTAACTGATATTAAACATCAGAATTAACTTGAATTTTTTTCTAGATTTTATTTGGATTTTTCTAAAGACCCTCTTCTAAAATATTTCCACCATTTTACAAGTATTGATCAAATCAGTTATGTCATCAGGATTGCTCATATATGTTTACTCACTTAATGAGGGCTAGATAAGTATGAGGAACATCACATAAGTCCTTTGAACAAAGTTCTTTTGACTCTGGATGTTCTGAATTTCTTATCAGCACACAAGAACATGTATTTTCCATGAAAATAAACATAAAAAATTAGTCAGCATATTATTGGAGACAGAAACCTGGGTGGATGCAACCGGTTCAAATTTGGAAAACAAAACAAAACAATAACAAAGAATCTCATGTTGGGTAAGAGATTGAACTAATTCATGAACTTCTTGTAGTGTACTTCTATATAACAGAGTTTTAGATGGGACTTCAAGATGAAAAGTGAGCTTCTGGCCTGGATTTATTTTTATCTAACTTAGTATCCTTAATTATATTCCTACATTTTGGGAAAATGAATCCAGGCCCAGCAGGCTTCCCTAAATAAATAGAATATTTACAGACCTTTAAAAATGTTTGAAATATATAGAATGTCATAGAGGATCACCTTAATCTGTGGTATTTTATCCTTTCATTTAAATATGTCTGCTTCACTTTGAAACTTTGATGATACCTTTCGTTTATCATATGGTGCCAAGAACATGAGAGATCCTAAGTAACAAAAAAAAAAAAGAAAATAAAAAAGACCCTTTTCTTTCTCACTGAAAGCAATAGCTATAGTTTTATATTGTTTCTAAACTTTAACACTAGTGCTCAAGTATTTTTTTTTTTGTCATTCACTACATAATGTTATACAAAATACTTAGAAAGAAAGATGTCATGGGGGACTGTGTCAAAGGCCTTACAGAAGTCTAGAGAGATGACATTCGTAGCTCTTTCCTTGTCGACTGATGCAGTCACTCCGTCATAGAAGGCCAGTAGGTTGGTCAGGCAGGACTTGCCTTTGGTGAAGCCATGCTGGCTGTCTCGAATCACCTCCTTGTCCTCCATGTGCCTTAGCACAGCTTCAAGGAGGATCTGTTCCATAATCTTCCCAGGCACAGAGGTGAGGCTGGCAGGTTGGTAGTCCCCAGGGTCCTCCTTTCTACCCCTTTTTAAAAACAGGTGCAATGTTTCCCTTTTTCCAGTCACCGGGGTCTTCACCTGACTGCCGTGACTTTTCAAATATCATGGAGAGTGTCTTGGCAACCACATCAGCCAATTCCCTCAGGACTCTGGGATGCAACTCATTAGGTCCCATAGACTTATGTATGTTCAGGTTCCTCAAGTGGTCACAAACCTGATCTCTTACAGTGAGAGGGAATTTTGTCCACCAGTCCTTGCCTTACAGCCCATCTACTCAAGAGGTGTGGGAAGAAAGGTTGCCAGCAAAGACTGAGGCAAAAAGGTTTTTGAGTACCTCAGGCCTTCTCCTCATCTGTTGTTACCAGTTTGCCAGTCTTGCTCATCAGGGGAGTACGATTTCTTTGACCTTCTTTTTCTGGCTGACATACCTATAGAAGCCCTTCTTATTATTCTTTGCATCCTTTGCCATGTTCAGCTCCAGCTGTGCCTCGGCCTTCCTGACCCCACCCCTATATAACCAGGCAGCGTCCCTATATGCTTCCCAGGATACCCGTCCCTGCTTCCACTGCCTGTACATTTCCTTCTTGCCCTTTAGTTTGACCAGCAGGTTTTGACTCAGCCATGCTGGTCTCTTGCCTTCCTTTCCTGATTTCTTACACCTGGGGATCGAGAGCTCCTGTTCTCTATGGAAGTGTCCTTAAAGATCTTGCCAGTTCTGTTCTGCTCCCTTGTTCCTGAGGGCAGTTTCCCAGGGAGTCCTATTGACTAACTCCTTGGAGACCTGGAAGTTTGTTTTCCTACAATTCAAGGCCTTGACTTTAGTCTTCGCCTGACCTGGATCCCTCAGGACTGCGAACTCCACCAGTGCATGATCACTGAAGCCGAGGCTGCCTCCAATCTTGACGTCACTAAAAGGGAACTGTCAGAGGTGGGATTACTACCCATTTCAATTAAATGTATAATCCATTTAGTGTAAAAAAATTTTATTTTGTTTCAAGGTTTATTTTGAAGGAAAATATCAAGTAGAACCAAAGCAAAAATCTTTCAGAGATTTATCTTGTATTGGTATTTTTAGCTCCATCAACTAACTTTTAGTCTCATCAAAAGTATAAGATGTGAGTCCAGCTAATTCTGTTTCATTAAGATTGATATTGATTGGTATTATGTTATATTTCCATTATCTATAATCATACCACCTAATATAATATTTATAAGACTGAATTAACAGCATTATAATTTATTGGGTAAATTGAATTACCTTTTAAAATATTATTATAATGCAACCTTTATTCTTATTTTCTGAAACTTCCCCAGTGTTTTGATATTAATGAAATTATAGTATTGTTTCAGAAAGATTTGTCCACTAATTTTTTTAATACTTTTGGCTGTACATTTGGTTTTGCTTGTTTGTTTAATCACAAAATTAACTATTTTTCTATTTAGTTTTAAACAGCTTTCTATCAAACCTGTCTCAGAACAAAAAATTTATTAGTATTTGCTGTGTACATGAGGTCAATGAACCCCCCTTAACACATAAGACTGGTTCTCAGCTTTGTCTCCAAGAAGCTATATAAATCACAATTTACAACACTGGGATCAAGAGTCAGTAAAACAATCAAATGTATAAATTCAATTTTCTCTTCTGATTTTTTATGTGCTTCTTCAAAATCTCAAACAAAAAAAGGACAAAACACTTTTTAAAAATCTTTGTTATGTTTTCCTACCATGACCATTGATTGTATTTCTAAACAGATTCTTGTTTAATATATACTTTTCATCTGAAAGATGAGAACATAAATGGTTTTGTGCTCTTTTCTTGATTAAGATGTCATAGATGGATTCATGACAGACTTGTTTACCTACACAGCTTGCAAACTTATGGACATCAGAAAAGTTGTTAAGAAAAGGGTAAGATAGGTGGACAGCTTGTCCTGATGCAGCTTTAATCAGTCAGGTGATATGGTAAATCAGGTATGCCCTTGCTTTTATGAATGTATTTTACTTTCAAATGCAGATATCTCTAAAATAACTGGATCTGACACAAAACGTTTCTCATTCCCACCATTTTAATAGCAGGATTTATGCTGTGCACTGGTTAGCACAAATCCTTCTCCTATACTGGTTTGAGTTGCTTCTCTTCCTTACAACAGTGATTAGACAACATCTATACATAGTGATACAAAATCCAGTCAGTTATTAAGTCGAGAGAACCACCGGGTCCAAATAAAACTCATTGTTACCATCATAACTGAGATGAGCTGATTTGTCTTGCCTGGTAACTTTTTTCTGAAGGTTTTAATTAATGTGTAAAACAGACATGCTCCTATAGTAAAAACTAATCCTTAACATTTTCAAAAACTCTATATTACAATATACAAAATGATTTTCTCTTAATCCAAACTTTAAAAATTGTGTTTCTCTGAAAGTTTTTTATGGAAATGACTTTTCTGAAATGTCTCTGATGTTTATCTCCAAGCATGGACCAAGACAATTTCCTTGACTGGATTCCCACCATCTTATCAGCACAGTACAGCTCACATGCAGACTGAAACTGCTTTACTGTCTACACTACCTACATGCAGACACAAACACAAACTGCACCAACAGCCTTATCCTATTACACTTGCTGGCTCATCAAGATGAAAGTCCATTAGTGCAAAATGTATCCATATGTACAATGTGGATTTTGGGTGCCCCCAAAGCTGTTTCTTCCCCAAGCTGAAAAAAAAGCAGTCTCTCAACCTCTCCTCACAGGGCAAGTGCTCCAGCACTTACCATCCTGGTGGCCTCCTCTGGAGCTGCCCAGTTTATCAATGTGTTTTATGTATTGCAAACCCCAGAACTGGATGAAGATGTGGTTTAATGAGTGCTGTGTAGAAGGGGATAATCACTGATCAACTGGCTGTGCTCCCGTTAATACACCACCAAATGTTGCTAGCCTTCATTGCTGCCAGGCCACGCTGCTGACCTTCTTTGAGCCTGCTGTCCCCAGGAGCCCCCAGGTACTTTTCTGCAGAGCTGAGTCACAGGCATTAAGTTCCCAGCCTGAACATTGCAGAACTTTCATCCATTAGCCTTTGTCCTTGTTGAATTTCACAAGGTTCCTGTGGCCCATTCCTCTGTCTAGGTCCCTCTGGATGGCAGTCCTGCCCTCTATTGTATCAGCTGCACTTCCAGAGTGTTATCATACACAAATCTGATGATGGTGCTTCCTTTCTTCTCCTCCAGCCCCTTCATAAACAGGAACCAAACAGGATATATACCAGTATAGGCCATCAAGGAACTCCATTTGTTACCAGCCTCCAGTAATCTCTATCATTTGAGCCTGATGATAGACAGTTTTTTAGCCGTCTGGTAGTCCATCCATCTGGACCATACAAACTGGATGTAAGGATGGTGTGGGAGACTATGCTGAAAGCCTTGCTAAAGTTAAGGTAGAAAAATTCTGTTGCTCTTCCCTCATGCACGTATCTAGTCACTTCATCACAGAAGGTGATAGGCTTGTGCATGTAAATCCATGCTGGCTATTCCCTATCACCTTCCCATTCACATGCTGCATAATGGCTTCCACAAAGGCTTGCTGCATGATTTTCCAGGGACAAAAATGAGAGTGACTAGCCTGTAGTACAGCAGATTATTCTGTTAAATATAAGAACTCTAAAATTACTCCAAAATGGTTGTGCTGTTATGTTTTGTAAAGCATCAGAATTTTGAACTAACTCTAATATATTTATGCAATACCCTATGACATCTGGAAGACAAAATTGCAATTCCTTAATTCCACAGAGGACATAGGAAAGAACCTCTGTGTTATGCTGAGAAAACCCATTTGTGAAATTCTAAAAAAAGAGATAAAAACATATTCTGCTAGATTGAGTAAGCATAGTTAACAAAACAAAAACACAATCAGATTCTAAAGCTGTCATAGTAAGATAAATTTTACCAAACCTGAGCCTGTTTTAATATCAGGAGCAGTGGCAGTAGCTATATATGTGCAACTTTAACATTTGTATGGGAATACAGATCACTAGATTAAAGTATTATTTAAATGCATTATAACCTTCGTAAAAGAAGCAAAGACCATCTTTTTCGAATGCTTTTTATAATACATTTCCACTTTATATGCAAAGAACTAGTAATGAAGGATTTAACTTTGTATGATAACACCTGTATACACCAGTGAGCTGAAAAAGGTGGGCCTAGCAGGATTTGGAAACTATGCTTCTATAGTAACAATGGGCATATATTTCATTAGGAAAAGAGATACGCTGATTAAAAACAGCAATGCCATATTCAGGAGTTTAAATTCAAAAGAGCTTTAGCCTTTAAAAAATTAATATAGATTGGATGAAGACAGAGTTTCTTCCTGTAGATAGATGAGATTGCTGACTATAATACATTGTGCTGGATTTATGTTTTAGAAAATAGAAATGCTAATACAAATTTAAAAAGAAAAATATCTGAAACCAGTCTCTTTCTCCAATTTAAAAGAAACTAGACACCTTTTAGTGAATAAAGACTGTCCTCAAAAAAATGATGACTCTGACTGGCGTAGAAAGCTGATCACTCAGGCAGAGTCTGACAAATGTTTTTTTCATGTAGCATTTGAGCACTAACTTAACATAACATGAGCTGATGCATAACATAATAAATTGCTTTCAACTCACTGATGTATAGGTACCAGATCTGGAAAAAAGAAAAATCTTCTTCATGTACCACGTACATGGATTTATCAACCCAGGCTGGCTCACCAAAATCCCATAGAACTTCAGAGAAAAGCAGCTGAGGAAGGCATCTCTTTTGATGTAGCAGAGAGCAAACCTTTAGTTCTGGGTACGTGTAACCTGATGTCCCAGCTACTTGAGTTCTACGTATTTGTTCGATTGTGTTAAGTCTTCTCCCTAGTTATCTTTCTTCTCCAAAATAAATTACATTCTTGTTTACTTACCTTTAACTCTCCATTTACTCTAACAGTTTTAGTTCTTTAAATCTTTTCTTCCCCTCATGATCAAAATACTTTCTGCTTAGACTACAGCAGCATTGATAATGTAATGATAATGTAATAGTATGAACCAAACTGAATGTTGTACACAATGCAAAAGAGGGGAAACAATGTCTTCCCAAAAGAATTGTTGAACATGTGAAGAAACGTATAGTCTGCTTTACTGCTCTGGCAAGTCCCAAGATTCTTATAAATTGCAGAAATATACTTGACAAGCTACCTTCTCAAAATTATTTCTGTAATTTGTAATGAGAATTATTGTCTTTTGTTCATCTGGACTTCAGCGAAGCCTTCTAGGACTTCTGTTCCATTTAACTAATAGCCAGAGTGAATCTACTTTGGAGATACTTCTCTCTGATTCCCACACCAACACAGCTTTAAGGGAACTTTTCTTAATGCACGTTTGCAAGTCTTCTGTAGTGCTATTAACATTCTATTTCTGTTTTCAACTTTCTTAAGAGCTTCTTCTCATTTTCCTGAAAGACATGCTTTATTTTTCCTAAACACATTTACTCCATTGCCTCTCCAGATTTAGTTTTTTCAAAACTGATAACTTAGTAGTGGATACTTTTAGGATTTTTCCCATGATACTGATTCAAATTTCCAGTTGCTAGTTGCTAGTACAATCATACAATTTCATTTTCTTGGCAGATATCAGGTCAGCTCCAAAATTCATGTTTGATGGCTTTTTCCTACATTTTTACAAACTTGTACATCTTTATTCATTTTTTAATATCACTTATCTTGGCATTGCACTGGCTCATAAAGCTTATTGCAAATTCAACAAAAAAAAATAATATTTTGTTTGTTTGTTTGTTTATAGCTACCATTCCATTAATTTTCTGCTGCAGTGTTATCAATTATTGCTATTAAGAAATCCTTTAAGTAAGCATTCCTGCTATCCTCCTCTTTGCCCACACTGCTTACACTCTGCTGGTGCTTGGAAAATATTGCTTCTCCTTCTATCTGGACAGTTTTTCATCTAGTACTGGATTCTGGGCAATGCTATTTGATGTTCTGTACAGACTCAGACTTTGATGATGGGATATAGTTTCCTAAACATAATATCCTGGTTTTCTCATTTGAGTCCATCCAGGAGTCCCAAGACATCATCATAAAGTTGATAAAATGACCTGAAGTTTCCAGAAGATTGGTGCTCTTCTGGAGTGACAGAGGAAGGTGAGTTAGGATACTCTGAAGTATCTAAAACTGCATTATGTTCCTGTGTTTATGCCACTGAATCATACTTTAAGCTCTCCATATCTTTCTTCCTTTCCTAGATTATTATGGATTTCAGATTGATAATGACAAAGCTGTGCCTGATCTCCATAAACTTCATTATGCAGTGGATGATTTCCTTCCTTGAAAAATACTGATCAGGATTACATTCTGATATTTTATGTCAACAGTTATATATACACTGTATTATTCTGCCAAATTTATAGTGTTAGTTCTTCTGGATAATTCGAAAACTTCTTTCAGATTTCTTTGACTCTCTTTAAAGCGCAGTGTACTATAATGTGTGTTAAGGGATTATTCTGGTTTCAGCTGGGAAAGAGTTAATTTTCTTTCCAGTGATTGCTGTGAAAGGAATGTCAATAATACCCATTGTTTTAAGTTGTTGCTAAGTGGTATTTACACTATTCAAGGACTTTTTTCAGCTTCCCATAGAAGAATAGACAGAATGATGGAATGGCCAATGAAATATTCCATACCATAAACATCATGCTGAGTATATAAATGGGGGTTAGCCGGGGGGCCAGAATCCCCGATCACTGCTTAGGATGGTGCCAATTCACCAGGTGGTGAAAGTGACCTGTGTCATTGTTATTATTGTTATTTTTCCTTTTCTGTTATTGTTTGTATTAAAACTGTCTTTATCTCAACCCATGAGGGTTTTTTCCTCCTTTTCCCCTACTTTTTTTTCCTCTTACCCCCCACCCTTCTTGGGGGAGAAAAAAGAGGGAGACGAGTGAGCAAGCGGCTGTGTGGTCTAGTTGCTGGCTGGGGTTAAACCATGACAGGGATGTTACAAGCAGAAGCCAGTATTCCTCCTGTCTGGTTGCTGGACCCCAGCCTGGAGACCCAGGTATCTGGAGTAACTGCTCTTTTCCTGTTTTCAGATTCAACCAGTAGCAAAACTGAACATGTATCCCAAAAACATGCACAGACAGGACACCAACAGGGCCTGTCATACAGACTGCCACAGACAAGGTGCTGCTTTCCACAGCACTCAAATAGAATTATGGAATCATAGAATGGTTTGGGTTGGAAGCGACCTTAAAGATCACCTAGTTCCAACCCCCCTGCTATAGGCAGGGACACCTTCCACTAGAACAGGTTCCTCAAAGCCTCATCCAGCCTGGCCTTGAACGCTTCCAGGGATGGGGCATCCACAACTTTCCTGGGCAACCTGTTCCAGTGTCTCACCACCCCCATAGTGAAATTTTTTTCCTGATATCTAATCTAAATCTACTTTCTTTCAGTTTAAAACTTGTCCTACCACTACATGCCCTTGTAAAAAGTCCCTCTCCAGCTTTCTTGTATGCACTTTAAGTACTGGAAGGCTGCTACAAGGTCTTCCTGGAGTCTTGTCTTCTCCAGGCTGAACAACCCTAACTCTCTCAGCATTTCTTCATAGGAGAGTGCTCCAGCCCTCTGATCATCTTCATGGCCCTCCCCTGTACTCACTCCAACAGCTCCATGTCCTCTTTATGTTGGAGGCTCCAGAGCTGGACGGAGTACTCTAGATGGGGTCTCATGAGAGCAGAGTAGAGGGTCAGCATTGCCTCCCTTGACCTGCTGGCCATTCTTCTTTTGATGCAGCCCAAGGTACACTTGGCTTTCTGGGCTATGAGCATTGCTGGCTTATGTTGAGTTTCTCATCAAGCAAGTCTCTCAAGTCCCTCTCCTCAGGGCTGCTTCCAGTCCATTCTCTGCCCAGCCTGTATTTGAGCATGGGATTGCCCCGGCCCACATGCAGAACCTTAGTCATGGTTTTGGCTGGGACAAAGTTGACTTTTTTGCTGGCAGCTGGTGTGATACTGTGTATTGAGTTTGGGATGGGAATAGTGTTGATGGAACACTGATGGTTTTGGTTGTTGCTAAGCAGTTCAGGCCTTTTCTGCTCTTCATACTGCCCTGCCAGTGAGTAGGCTGGGAGTGCACAAAAATGTTGGGAGGAGACAGAGCCAGGACAGCTGACCCCAAATGACCAAAGGAATATTCCATATCATAAGATGTCATGCTTAGTATATAAAGCTGGGGGAAGAATAAGGAAGGGGGGGGATGTTTGAAGTTACAGTGTTTTGTCTTCCTAAGTAACCATTATGTGTGATGAAGCCCTGCTTTCCTGGAGATGGCTGAACACCTGCCTGCTGATGGGAAGCAGTGAATGAATTCCTTGTTTTACTTTGCTTGCATGTGCCACTTTTGCTTTGCTTATTAAACTGTCTTTATCTCAACCCATGAGTTTTCCTTATTCTTTACGATGCTTCTCCCCATACCACTGCGGGGGGGGGCGGGGCGGGCAAAGTGAGCCAGTGGCTGCGTGGTCTTAGTTGCTGGCTGGGCTTAAACCATGACAACCTTTCATTTGGCTTTGTTGAACTTCATAAGGTTCACACAGGCCAACCTCTCAAGCTTGTCAAGGTCCCTCTGGATGGTATCTTTTTCCTCTAGTGTGTTGACTACACCACACAGCTTGGTGTCATCGGCAAACTTGCTAGGGGTGCACACAGTCTCACTGTCCATGCCGCTGGCAAAGATGTTAAACAGCTATGGTCCCAATACTGACACCTGAGGAACGTCACTGGTCTCCACTTGAACATCAAACTTTTGACCTCAACTCTTTGAGTGTGACCATCCAACCAATTCCTTGTCCACCGAGTGGTCCCTCTGTCAAATCCATGTCTCTCAAATTTAGGAGACATACAGGACTCACATCAGATACAAGCCCAGACAGCCACGTCTCCTCCTCTTGGGCTGGCAGAGGCAGAAGGTTACTAGTGCAGCATACACACAACACTTTCCAGGTTTACAAGCACACACACATTCATGGATCCCCTAAGCACTAGCACAACCCCTCTGCCCACTTGCTAACCCTGCCTGATCGCAGGCATCCTACTTGCCGGCTCATCCAGCTTGAAGTTTGCCAGCAACCACACACATCCAAACCCACACCCCCACACCCCTTGCATACTTGGTTTGGGGAAGATATAAACACTCAGCTCTAGCAGCCAGCAGCAGGCACACAGGCTGTGACCTGCAGTTCCACCCCAGCTGCCAGCACTGAGCGTCTCACTTGCCTCAATAATTACTGGTGACCTCAGTAACTGGTTTTCCGTGTACGCACCATTCATACCCCAGTGGCTGGGGCTGAGACCTCACTCACTCCAGTAGCTGGCAGTGAGACACCCACTCACTCCAGTTGCTGGCACCACAGACTGGGGACACCTACATCCCTGGTGTGACTCCAGCAGCTGGCACCAAATCCACTAACTCTGGTCATGCCAGTAGCTGGCACTGAGTTCTTGCAGCGCTCACACACATTGGATAGAGGGAGATTACACAGAGACATAGTTAAGAACAGATTTAATAAGATAGATGCTGTTTTGGTTGTTGCCTCCCCCTTTCCTTATCATCTCAATTTGACAAAGTCTTCGATCAGATAATCTGAAAAAAACCCACATTCTCACTCTTTGCACACCCTTGTGAATCAGTGTAAGTGACCAGGTTTGGTTCTTGTCATTGTGAGAACATGCACTGCAGAACCTGCAATACATCTTCTCTACCTTCTGGTCTTCACATAGCACAGGCAGACGAAGCCCTGAAGGGGACTCCAACTAAAAGAAATAGCAGAAGATGGGATTCATTTTCATAGAGCTCTTTGGCAGTGTAGAAGGATCTTGAGGATGCAGCATAGTCAATGGATGGAAACAGATGCCTTTAACAAAAAAATAATCCAGTAGGACTATAGCTATTTCCTTTGACTTACCCAAAATGAATCTTCCTCTGAAAATTTTTTAAAGACAGCTACCATCTACCCTTTGATCATATCTGAAACTTCTTCAGTTAGGGAAAAAGGGAAGCTAAAATTTAAAAATAAGTTCAGTGACTAAGTTCAATACATTGGAACCCATTCTCTGCCTCTACATGTTACAATGCAAGTAGGATTAGTCTTATTTTTGCATATTCTCTCCAAAGGGGAGAATTTGGTTCAATGTGGCAAGAAGCAGTTTTCAAAAAAATTGATCTGCAGTTATGAGAGTACTACTCTGCAGTTTGATGTAGCTGAAATATGAAGCTAACCTCGACATGCTATGACTGAACCCAGTTATTCACAGAAGACAAGTTAAAACCATCGTAAAAACATTCCTTCATGAATGATGTTGCATCATGCTTACGTTTCTGTTTAGTTTAATTGTGGGGTAGAATTTATTTAAGGAAATGATTGTGAGAGTATTAAGCTGTAATAAGATACAGAAAACATTTTCTTATTTTCACAGAATAATAAAAAATATATGACTTATATTGTAGTGCCAACTATCAATCACAATTATGCTTCTAAATAAGGTCCATGCTAACAATTCATAAGAAGTAATAACAAGACTTCTCATTCATATAGCGTCATCTTTATATTAATTTCCAAAAAAAAGAAATCCTAGAAAACTAAGATTCACTGCATCTCTGGAAAGTAACTACCAATCCTCTTTACGGATGGTACACTGATACATAGAGAAGTTACGTGATTTGCCTAAGGATATACAGTCGGTAGCAGAACTAACATTAATTCAGTTTCTAGTCTGTAGCTATGCTACACTGCTGTCTTCCTCTCCCCACAGAGAGATAGTCGCTCTTTGAATAAACTTCCACCTTATCTGTATTTTGAATTCTCAGGATAGTTCAAACACTGAACAACACATACTCTTGCTACCACCATACTACTAAATGAAAGAATACCAAGAAGCTCTGGAGCCTGACTGCCCAGTCTACTTAATTGCTATCTTAATAGCAATTAACTCTGGAGCCTGGTCGCCCACTCTGCTTAACTGAACCTCTCCAGCTTGGTCATTCCAACATAAATCTCAAGCAGTATTGGTGCCATCCAGGCTTCACCGCTTGACCTTGGAGCCCTTTTTTCTATTCAGCAATGTAGTCATAGCTTTTGAATTCAAATCTGATTCTAGTAAATTCAGTACTAAAAATTATGTTGATACTATGCAAGCACAGTCAAGAGTCTGCATGATACTGCTGTTAAAAACTGTATCCAAGTGGAGCAAAAGTGTTTGTGAGTGTTCCTGGTTTACATTACAGCAGTCCTTTTTGTGCTGTCAGGATTTCCCTTCCATGGGTACCATGTTGTGTGTTTGTTTAACTAGAAGCTGGCAATGCATCAGGCTACTGCTTTAACATTGGTTTGGAACGTAAGCAAGATACATCCCATCATAGCGAAGTCTGTAACACGTTCTTGGTCAACCACTTCAGACACATTTTAATTGTATTATTTTGTAAAATTAATGCAATAGATAAAATGATCATTGATCTAAAAATGTATCCAACAGTTTCAATAAATGCAGATAACTGTTATGTTTCTTGGAGTACGTATACTGCAAGTATTTCTCAGAGCAAGAGTAAGTCATATGAAATGCAATGTTACACATAGGACTATTGTAGCCAGCCTGGGAATTCAGAACCAGGAATCTATTACAATCTCAGATTTTAAGTAAATCCATTGCTCACTTTGGTGATAGCAGTAAAAATCTTGAAAATGTGAGACAGTTATATTTTCAGAGGTGTAGTCTTTCAAATACTAACTGCTTTGTAACTTTTAACAGGGTATTGTTTCTATGACTTCCTAACCCAGAGAAAAAAAAACATAAAAAGTAAACTCAGTACATTACATAGAGACAACATTACCTCCTAATTGGGGGTTAAAATACTAGGCTTGGGGTTTCTACTGTCGCTGCTGAGCCTAAGACAATTACTTTCACATGTAGTTGTTTTTCCTGTTTCTACAACCTGAAGCAGGTCTGGACCTGAAGCAGGTTCTTAGGTAAAGATCTATGCTGTACTGTGCCAAATCAACCTGTACTTCACTGCTTCAAATCCAAAGGGCCTTCAAAGTCAGCACAGTTAATCCAGCAAACAATGTGGAGAGAAAAAAATTAAATTTAATTTAAGTACAAAATGGCAATTTTTTTTCAGAAGAAAAAGATTAATCAGTGAAATAAACCAGTAACAATTCTCCAGACCACACACAGTTGCTTGGAATCTTATTAAAGAAAAACAAGTGAGAACCAGATTGTGAAAAACTAGTAGACTGGACCTGAAGTAATTTCTAATAATCATTGGATCTTGCAAACAATGTTTTTGAATCTTTCCATAGAATTGTTTTTGCACCAATGCTTTCTTTTTGATTGCATTATCAAATATAAAAGGAAGATTTGTACTGGACACAAGTCAGAGGACTTATAAACAGCCTGAAACCAGTGGTGAGACTCTCTGATTTCAATGGATATTAGATTAAGCTCATAGAATAGGGGAAAAAATGGAGGATTTTCAAAGTAACAGGGTATGATTATGTCTAATTTGATACCTTTCTGTACCTAGCCAGTAATTTGTTGTTAAACTAAAACATGTCAGAAAGACATCCAATGTTGTTTTAAAGATTGTATGTCATGGAAAAATTCCCATGTCTTTAGGATACTTATTCCAGCATTAATTGCTTTCACTATGAAAGGTTTACATTTTATTTCTAGTACAATCTCTGCTTAGTTCAGCTAGAGGCCATTACATTTTATAATACTTTCCAGGCTAATTAAAATGATCCTTCCACCTTCAACAGAAACCTCATTGTACAGAGGTCTATCCTATGTACTATAAATAGATCCTCTAACTATTCTATATATAGTGCACATTATACATCACTTTTTCAAGCTTCTTTTTGATAAGTAGATAATGCTTCTATTTTTAGGCCTGCTCAACTGTGTTTAATTTTTTACATCTTTCTTAAAATACAGACATATGGTACTCAAATAATGACTTAATCAATGCTGTATACCATTTCTCTGCTTAGTATTTCTCTTTTTATTATGAAAATGACATATTTGATATTTTTGCCACAGGAAACTCACTATAGGCTCACATTAATCTGGTGATGAACAATGATCCAACATCCCTGTCTGCCTGCATCTGACCAGATTAATTACTTTCCAGGATGCCTATCCACTCTTCATAAGCGCATATAGATTTTTTCCAGACAATTGTGAGACACCAATACTTATTAATTTGTTTTTCATTTTAAATACAAATTAACCTTTTCACCTATTCACATCCACAGATCAGTAAAAAAAAAGCCTTATGCAAGAGAAATCACAGATATATTTCACATATATAAATGAAATGAATGGATATAAAAAAATTACTTGAAAGCATAAATCAGTTTCTAACTGGTGGGATTATAAAGAAATTTTCCCTATGAGTAAATTACTCTGTAATTGTCTAATCTGGGATTTGTATACAGCTGGTACCAGCTAGAGGCAGGAGACAAAATGAGAAAACAATGTATCAGCTAATTAGTATTCCAGTTTTATGAAATGATATGCCAAAATTTAACTAGAAGAGGGAAGTTAATCAGAGTCCTCCTGAGACTTTATAAGCAGACAGGCATTTTGCTGTTTGAGCCTGCTCTGCAAGTCGGAAGCAGAGCATGTGTCCTAAAAGAACACATCCTTTTCATGGCAGACCAGGGCTTCAGCATATTACAGCACAGTTACCACTACACTACTTTTAATTAAAAAAAAAAAAAAAAAAATTGAATATTGCCAGTACTTTCTTTTCTGGGTAAATGGGATGAGAACAAGAATTTATCCTTTTTTTCTTGTGCAGCTTAAAATGTCGGTTTTCTCTGATCACTGTAATCATGGTATGAACATTTGCATTTTATCTTTTGATCTAACTGGAATTCTTTAGCAGCATTTTATACAGCAGGAGTCATTTGGAGAGTTTAATCACTTTGTGATGTGTTACAAAACAAGTATTTATTTTCTAAAGATTTTATTTGACATCTTCAAAGTGTAATATATATTCTCTTGGCTAGCTTTCGTTAGCTAAATTTTGACAGCTTGAAAAAAGTTTCTGAAGAAAGCGTGTCTGTTTTGGCTACAGACTTATATTGGAATTGGAGTTGTTCCTAATTCTGTTGGTGCTGTTTTAACAAAATCAAACCTAATCTTCAAAACAAATGTTCTTATTTATTAAAATATATATTGATGCACATTTATCTGTCTTTTTGCCATACCATTACAGAATCTACATGTGCAGAGTAGCTAAAAGAAACTACTTCTAGGATTGCTGAAGTCTGGTGAATTTCTATTGGCTCATCTATACTGTCCTTGTATACTGACTGAATCTGATTTCAAGGAGGATCACATGCAATTATATCTCTCCATTGTCAGCTGCATGGGGTAACATTCATTTGCACACTGTAGATGCCTAAATTTAGGTGTAAAAATGTACATCTCTATAGGTACACTTCTTGTCAAAATGCCTAGTACAGTCAAAGGGGATCAAAGGGTTCATTTGTTGCAATTACAATCTGAAATACTCTAATAACTATGTTCTCCCCCGCAACCAATAAAGGATAGAGATTTTCCTTAGCCCTCCTTTTGTTGCTTTATTGTGTTGGGCAAACATACTCAACTTGGGGAAAATTAATTCAATTTATTGCCAATTAAAATACATTTGGAAGTTGAGAAACAAAGGCAAGAACTAGAACACCTTCCCCCGCAAGCCACTCATTTTTCCCAGGCTTAGCTTCATTCTTTTGCTTCCTATTCCCCTGCATCCTTGCCCTGAGTGGGACAGGGAGGGTGGGGTAAATGTGGTTACCGTTCAGCACGTAACTGTTCCTCTCTGCTGCTCCTTCCTCCTCCCAGTTTTTCCCATCTCCATTGTTGGTTCTCTACATGGTCTGCAGTCCTTCAGGTTAAATTTGCTCCAGCATGGCTCCTCCATGGGCCACAGTGCAGACAATCTGCTGCACTGTGATAGTCTCCACTGGCTGCAGTTAAATATCTGCCTATCTCCATGGGCTGAAGTTCCTGTCAGGAGAACCTGCTCCAGCATGGACTCTCGACAGGTGGCAGTTCCTTCTGGAAGTATCTACCTGCCCCGGTGTGGGGTCCTCCACAAGCTGCAGTGTGGATATCTGCTCTGGTGTGGCCCTCTCCATGAGCTGAAGGGGAATATCTGCTCTGGAGTCTGGAGCACCTCCTTCCCTTCCTTCTTCTGCACTTTGGTGTTTGCAGGGCTGATCCTCACACACTATTTTTCATCACTCCTCACTGTCTGAGCAGTGTTTTGCCTTTTCTTTAATACATTTTCCCCAAGGCACCACCAGCTTGGCTGATGGGCCCAGCTGTGTCCTGCAGTGGGTCTGCTGGAGCCAGCTGGAATTGGCTGTGTCCGGGCAGCCCCTGGCCTCCTCTTACAGAGATCATCCCTGCAGCCCACCACCACCCAAAACTTGCTATCTACTCCCAGTATACTGTGTACGGACAACTGTATCAAGTTTCTACTCAACACACAGGTATTTATTGCTTTTCAGGAGTCCTTAGGGTATTTCTAGCTGATATTGAGATGCTGCTCTGAAAAGGTATGGGACTCCTATAAGTCCTGTGTGAGATTTGCCAGCCTCTTGCAGGTAATGGAGGTATGATGTCTCAGATGACACTGAGGGCCCAACCACTGATTGTTCTGAACAAAGATTCAATTTGTTTGCCTTACATGCAAACATTTAGTAACATCTGCCATGTCTTAGGATATCCAAACATCTGGACAGGCTGGCAGATATGGTTCAGAATGACAGCAAGCTTGTGTTATTTTGGAGAGACAGTTGGAAGCCAGATAGGATAGCCCAGAAAGTCTAGACACTGCTGTTCAGGCAAATGAATCCCATCGTGATCCTAAGAGCAGACAGAATCAATTGTGTAAATATAGTAATTTATTTTTGCCTAAATCTTCTCATCATCATCAGCTGACTGAATCACCTAGAGCCATTTTTAACCCTTATGATATCCAAAGCATTTGTATGGGACCTACAGATACTTTACAGGACCCACAGGAACTCATCACATTTCATGAGGCAGGAGGAAGACAGACAGGATATACTGAGGCATGTAACCACCTGTAGGCAATGGAACACAAATGTCAATCCTACCCTTACTTTCTTATATTAAATTTATCCCATCTTTCTGCATGACAACTATATATCGTTCTTAATGCCTCATTGATGTTGCACTCAAATAGAAAACAGAAGGTAGACTAGCCACCTTGGTCTCATTCTCTCTTCCATTGTTTTACCTCAATCCTGCAAAACCCTCTGTGATCAAAAATTGTTGTGCAGCTGTGAAGGTCAGCACAGTTTTAGATGTTCTTCTGGTGTAACGGATAAACACAGCTGAATTAATAGAACTAAATCAATTACACTGGATTTAGGTAACTGACTCCATTTTACTTTCTAAACACTGCTGTGTATACAGTGCCAACACTCAGCAGCACACTTGTATTTCATATTTCATATTTTACTGATGTGCAGCTACATGAATATACTGATGATCTCATGTAAGGCAACAAAGCCATAAAAGCTATTTTCATCTGAATCTGTAGTAGTTCTATTTCTGCTTGTCCATTTATCTACAGAGATAACAACAATCAGCACTTCCATAGAAAAATATTCTTGAACTGAAAAACATAATTGTAATCAGTGTGAAAGAACCTGATGAATAAACCCTCAAATAGTACAAACACAGCCTCTCTTTTTATTCTTTTTATATAGAATTATTTTTATCTCCATATTTGTGGTCACTGGTATTATGTCGTATGAATTGTACTGATACTATTATCAACATGTGCATACAAGACTTTTGCAGTTCAGTTGGGTGCAGGCACAACTTCTATCCCAATGATTAACTTCTAGCTGTTCTAGAGAAGATAAATTCTGAAAATATTAAGTTAGTGTAGAGTACTTTAGAAAATTAGGGTTTTTTTCTTTTTTATTTTTTTTAAATTAAACATCTCACATTCCTGTGCATCTCTAAAGCATGCTCTCTAATTTAGGGTACAATGTTTTGGGAACATTTTTGTTGGGTTTGGTTTTGAAATTAGTAATTATTAATAATTTGTAAAGATAAGGTCAAAGGCAATTTTCTCTCTCCAGTTTTGGTTCTAAGAAAGAATTAACAAAACCAATACCATTAAGAAATGATTTTTTTTAAAACTTTTCATCTCCTCAAGTCATTGTTCACATGAACCATAACACTGATTTTTTTTCTGAAACAGTTTTTTACTTAGACTTTCTTCACAGAAGCCTTTTTTTGTGTGTTTGACAGCAAAAAAGGAAAAATTATTGAAACCAAACTAACATAAGGTCTCACCTTGTTTCTGTCCTCTGTGCAAAATAGCTTTATTAATGCTTCAGCTGATTTCAGTCAAATCAGATGCACTGGTGCAAGTCTTGAATCTACTTACAATCTTCATGGAAATATGTGATTCAGTAGAAGTCAGTTGATTTAGGTGCCATGGCTACAAGATGCTGCAATGCAAGGCTATCCTTAATAACCACCAGAAATGCATGAAGGAGAGGACACTTTGTAAAGTATCCTAACCATTGGGCAATTTTTAGTACGATGTTGCAGGTTTCTAGTTCTGTTTATGGAAGAAACCTTGGATGGGAGAGAAGCATCATTTAAAACTTTGATTCCGTAAAGACAATAGACATTTCTCAGCTCTGTTGTGGGTCTTACTTACAACCATTGAGCAAACAGACTTGAGTATGGATATTTGGATATTTCACCGTGCCTCATAACATGTAGGTCTTAGGTCTCAGATATTTTTGTATAAACTATTTAACTCTTTCTTTTTTTGTCAGTGGTTTGGGTTTCTTCATGTTTTGTTATTTGTTGGCTTTTAACATTCATTACTTCCAGTGACAACGAAATGACTTTTTTTTGTTTTACTTTTAAGGTTTACCACAATTGCATACAAATGTTACACAAGATTTTCTCCATTGCCGACTGACATGCAGTATATATGAAAAGAAAAAAACCCACATTTTCATTTAAAAATCTAATTCAACCCTAATATAATCTTAGGCAATCTACATATATAGGTAGCATAATCTCTGTTGCGGTATATAGGAGATTCAATTAATCAGTATAGATGTATACTTTAATGTGAGCAGATCACTCTCCAAACTCCTCTGAGTCTATTGATCAGGGTGTGATAGTTTTCTTAGGGCAGAGTTTTCCATAGACATCTTATGCCATTTAACACCCCTGTGACATCTCACCTGCATTTAACTGCCATTTCAAAAAGACACAGGTAGCTATGTTGTATCTGTCAAGTGCATGCAGATGTCTCAGATGCCTTAGAGCACCTTGTCTAGGAAACTGAATTATTCTCCTTAACTGCTTTGCTGATAACAGGAGCTTACACAGCCTGCACACATGCACCTAGGTTTAGCTGCCTAGACCTGAGCCCACCACCTAGATGGTGGACACTGGAATCCCGTCCACCACAGGACCAAAAGTTACACTCAAAATCTTGTTGTGGGCGAAAAGGGTTGAGAATTTAGTGGAAGCCGGAATCATCTATTTAGGACTGAAAAGCCTCATTAATAATAAAGTTGACTTGCTATAAAAGAAAACTTCATAGTATCTATTTCCTCTCCTTGGTTTTGCACACATTCCAGTGTCACCCTGACTCCTAAGGCTGCCAGGAGGAGTGGGGTGTCCATGGTGGGTACGGTCCCCCTTGGCCTGTTGCCTGGGCAAAACAAAGGGCTGTTTTGTCCCCCCACCTCTGGGCTCTTTCAGGCTGTTGCCCCCAAGAAAGCAGCAGCTGCTACCAGGAGAAGGACAGTCACTTGAGAGTGGGGTGGGGACCAGGTCCAACTCCCAAAGGCTGCCCCTATCCCTGAGAGAGACCTGCCCTGCTCCTGCTCCTGTCCCTGTTCCTGCTGGGTCTCATCCACTGCTGGGGGCTTCACTGAGTCAGGGTGAGGAGGAGGAGGGCACAAGAAATGCAAGAAACACCAGATATTATGTGTTTCCAGTTATTTTCTTTTAAGTAAATAGCCACCATCATGTACAGAACTATTTTGTTCAAGACAAGTCCTCTTGTTCTTACAGAAATGCGAGAGAAAAAAAAAACCAGTCTTGAGGTAGATGAAAAAACCTCAAGTGACAATAGAGCCCAGTGACTAGGGAGCCAGAGAGAGACAGCCTGAAAACTTTGATCTATTCCTGTCAGTGCCATTTATCTCCTTTATATAGCAAAAAAGGATCCTGCATCTAAGTACTGAAGTTAGAGCATATATAATCATAAGAAACAGCCTACATAAAGACTCCTCCAGAAAGTGTTTTCAAGCAACTGATCAGAGTTTAGGCTGCTGACACAGGCATGTAAAATTAGATTGCTAAAACATATGGTGTGAATATATTTATCAACTTTCAATTTTGCCGCTTTCCCTTAATTTTCAGTGGAACCGTGAATGGCCTCTATTCCTTGGAGCACATGTAGCTAAACCTATGTATGTTTTATTTGCATAATATGGGACTGAAATGGAATCTAGGCATCCATATTCCAGGCTGTGAGCCTGGGAACACCTCAACAGCTGCTAATCTGATGAGCATCTCAGCCCAATGAGCACCACATTATTTTTCAGGATGGAACATTTATTGCTGCACATTTGCTACCGTTTTGACAATGTCAAGCACATCAGTGTGAGGTATACCTAAGCAAATTGTTAGTACTTCTTTGTAAATTACCAAAGGGCCTGGTATTTTCAGAGGATGTCCAATAATACTAAAAGGCTCAGGTTTTTTGTAATATTATTACTAGAACTTTCTAATGCACTTGCAATAATAGATAATTTAATTCAGCTGCATTTTTTTACAAAACTCTTTTTTTGTTGTTTGTTTGTTGTTTTTTTTTTCACAACCGAAAACATTTTCAGGAAGTTCTGAGTTTCCACATCAGCCTGGGAGAATTCCAACGCAAATATCCTGGGACAGTGTCCTGATTGCCAGATTAATAGCTGAGCAAGTTGAAATCAGTCTTAATAGTAAAGTTCTTTCACTGTGATTAATATGCTTCAAGATTCATTTGTTAAAATGAATTTAAAGAAAAGAGATATGGCTAATACTGTGTAATTAGGTTATTTAGCAAGGAGGAAAAATGTAGGGCCTAGTCTCTGCTTCCTATATTATTTCTAAACTTCATTCAGTATCTACTTCATGATCATGGGATCAAAAGCTACAACCTACGTATTCCTATTAGCAGGACACCATCCCTGGCCTAGTTTAAGAAAAGATCCAGACCAAAGACATAATTTCTGTGTAGTCTTAGGTCTTTAAAATCTTAAAAATATGCAAGGATGAGGATCCCACAATCAATTTGTGTAACATGTTCCAGTGCCTTGGCAACCTCCAGGTGAAATTTTTTTTCTGAATACTTTGAACTTGATCAGACTCATGGCCAGTGCCCCTTGCTAATCTCCTAACACTATGAGAAGAGATGAACTGCAGTGTCTTGGTAACTGCCTTTCAAGTACTTGCAGACAGCTTTTAAATCACCTCTTAGCCTTCTCTTTGTCATACTAAACAAGCCCAGCTCCCTCTTACACACCTTCTGGGTTATGTGTAATTTTTCAGACTCCTTCCATTTTCTCCATATCCCTCTGGAACTGGGAGATGCAAGCAAAAGTGGTACAAAGTCCCAGTTGTGGCTTTGCTAGCACTGAGTGGAGAAAAATTATAGTTTCCCTTGATTGGCCAGGGACAATTGTCCCATTGAATCACAGTATGCCTTATTTGTGAAGTTGGTTTTTATCCATTCATTGTTACTCCGAAGTCCTTTTCAGCAGAGCTGGCATTCAGCCAGTTGTTAGCATGCATTGGTGTCTGGTGTTGTTTTACCCAGGATGCAGAAAATGGCTTTTTTCCTTGAGGAACTCCAAGAGATTTCCATCAGTCCAGTCCTTACGTTTATCAAGTTATTTCTTGGTCAAAGATCTGCTATGTATGTTAGATGCTATTTCAAATTTAGGTTTGTCTACTGATTTTCTCACCATACATTTTGTCTCGTCATCATGGTTGTTGATAAAGATATTGAACAACGTGTGTCCCAGTATCAACCCCCAAGTACTCCATTCATTCCCAGTGCCAACTGGACATGGAGCTATTGATTTCTATCCCTCAAGCTCAGAAGGATATTATGTAAAAAGCCTTCCAGAAGTCAAAATACGTGGTTACATCTACCACTGTTCCACTGTCCACATAGTCATTTCATCATAGAAAACAATTATTCAAACACGATTTGATGTTATTAAACCCTGGCTGTCTCTTCTACATCTTCTTGTCCTTTATGTGCTTGTAAATGGATTCCAAGGCAACTTCATATACTTATGCAAATATGGAACGTATCAACATGTAGATACAATCATATGTAATGGCATTCTATAATGACATACTGACTTTACGCGTGGTGGGAGAGCGGGAGAGAAACATTGGTGTTTACTTTTTTAGCACTTCTATTGACACCTAATCTACTTCTAGCAAAATTAGTGATATATGTCCTGGATAGGTAGACTATAAGGTGAGAGGAAAAGTAGCAGTATCACTGACCTCAAAAGGTTGTGATTAGCATTGCCATGTCTAGATGGTGGCTGATTACAGGTGGTATGTGTTGAGCTGAGTACTGGTTTATTATACATCTAGATAATGGAACAGACTGTACCCTCAGTAAATTCATAGAAGATGCTAAATTGAGGGGACCAGTGGGTACTCTGGAAGGCAAGGCTGCTATTCAAAGGATCCTCACCAGGCTGTAGGAAAGGGCTGACAAAAAACCTCATGCTATTCAACAAAAGCAAATGCAAAACCCTGCACCTGGATCAAAATAACCATACACAGTAGTACAGGCTGGGAACTGACTGGGTTGAAGGCAGTTTTGCAGAAAATGGTATGGAGGATCCTGGTGGTCAAGTTGAATGTGAGACAGCAGTGTGCCCTTGTGGCAAAGCAGGCCAACAGCATCCTGTCTGTATTGCCAAGACCATCTCCCAACAGGTTGAGGGAAATGATCCTTCCCCTCTCTCTGGCACTTGTGTGGCTGTGTCTGTGGTTCTGTGCCTACTACTGGGTTCCCTAGTATAATAAAGACAATGCCATACTGAGCTGAGTCCAGGGGTGGCTGGCAGGCTGAAGCACATAGTAGAAAAAAAAAAAAAAAAAAAAGGCTGAAAGCTGTCTGCCAAAACTGGAAAACTAAGGGATGGGGGATGGAATATCTTATTGTTGTCTACAACTACCTAAAGGGAAGGTATAACAAAATGAAGGTAGAGTCTTCTTGGGGGTGCACAGTGACAGGCTGAAAAGCAACAGAGACAAGCTGCAGCATGGTAAATTCAAATTACATTGTAAGAAGAATGAAGGCAGTCAAACACTAGAACAGAGAGGTTGTGGAGCGTCCATCCTTGGAAATACTCAGAACTCAACTGGACAAAGCCCTGTGCAACCTGAAATAAGTTGTCCAGAGCTGTCCAAACCAGATGACCTGTCCTTCCAACCAAAATTATGCTGTGATTTTTTCTGCCTATTATGTACCTGTAATAAGTGAAATAAACGTCATGATAACTGTAGCTTTGTTTATTCAGGCATGATTAATTTAAATTAAGTTTGGACACCTACAGTTAGATGTTTACATTTGAACTAGTCAGCCTAAGCTCTCTTTACATTTAACAGAACAAAGGTCTTCTACCTTAAGATCCTAGTTACCTTGATGTGGTTTTTCAAAGCAAATTCTGACAACTATAAGATTTTTAGCTTAGAAACTCAATCCAGGTGTCTAGTGCCATTAGAAAAACCTTTAGAAACTGGAACACCCCCATGGATGAATGGGAGGCTAAACATCTTTTGGAGAACTGGGTGAAAGCTTACCAGAGTACCCCAGTGTATCTTGAATAATAACACTTGCCAACAAATTTTGAGATATATGTTAAAAAGGTCCTCTGAAGTAGTTTATTGAATATGCATCCTCTCAAATACCTTTTTAAATTACTATTTGAACTTCACTTTTGAGGCACTAGCATGACTTTTTGTTGCAAGATTTTCAATACTGTTCAAAAATAAAGCGACTTCAATACACTATCTAATTGAACAGATCTGTATTATACTTTTATGGGCACATCCTCAAACCAGGACAGGGCATTTATTGTTACTGATGGGCATAGAGATAGCAAATTTCAACAGGAATATTTCCTACATTTAAAGCTACTCAGCAGTATGAAAAAAGTGTTTAAATAGTTCAGAATATTTCACAGCAAAAGAGCTTTTAAAATATCTTTTTAACAAAAGTTTTGCTTATGGTACTTTAGCGACTAAGAATCAACTACAGACAACTTTTCAGCTTCTAGAAGGAAAATTGCCTTAAAACTTCATTAAATATTTATATTTGTCTGCCTTCCTTCTTAGCATTTTATGAATAGGCAAAAATATATCCTGAAGATTTTCTTTCCAGTGAACAATTTTATACAAGAACTTTTAATATATTTTATAGTAAAAAAAATTAAAATTAAAAGGCTGAAAAGCTGGAGCATACTAGGCAACTATTGCTTGCAGTGCCTATATACTTGTAAGCAATCTCAAACCCTCTTCTTTAATCTGGATATATATTCCTCCAAAAAAGAAAAGAACAAGCCTCACTCTGTTTTGAATTATACACCAGTGAATATCACACCAAACTTTGTTGTTTGGTTTTTTTTCAATGTAAAAGGTGAAAGACCAGTATATTAATTTTATAATGAAATTTTGTGAACCTCAGTGCAAAGAATTTCATATAATTTTATCACATATGATTCTGAAAAACAAATTTCTAGGCAATATAATTGTTGGTTTCACCTGCTTGAGTTTCCTTTTCAGATGGTCGCATTACTCACTATTCAGTATACATCTATTTTCAGATGGATATTTACTGAAGTATTGTAGCTGTGCCACCAACATTATTTCAAATACTTCAGTTTTTGTTTTAAATGGTTGCTTTTCTTTGGCTTTAAGAAAAGAAATAAAAAACCCAACAAAACCAAAACACACACACAAGACTGACCAAAACTGAATTTTAAACTCACAGAAAATGCTGAACATGAACAAATTACTTGGTTGCAGCTGCAAAAACACCTAGCTATGCACTATGCTATTAATATGATAACTCATTGCAACTAAAGCAGGAAAATGTTGATTAACTGTAACCTTAGAAACCCACCCACATCTCCCTACTTTCCCCCAGCTCAGCTACCTACAGAAACAGGCAGGTCACAAGCAGACCCTCCCATAATCATCAACACATTTTCCTTTTCGTTTCTTCACTCCCCCATAATCTGAAGTTTCACTTGTGTTTGTGTAACAGCAAATCCTTAAAAATTATTCATAGGCAAAGATATGCCTATGCCGTAAGTACTACAGCTACTTAAATGCCAGATTTATCATATATAGTCCAATAGAATTAGATAACATGTTCATAAGCCCAGTATTTGATCCTATTACTATCTGATTATTCCTAATTCTTTCACCTTTTTCTATATGCCTAATTCCTTTTCATTCTAAATTTTATCCCACTAGTTTTAGCTGACCTGTGACAAGATATGAAAGTCATAGCAACAATTACATGTCAGATTCAATTAAGCCCCTTGTGAATATACATTTCTGGTTTATTTTTCATTAAGTTTTGCCCACTTCAATTTTTTTTTCCTGTAAAAATATAACTTTGATCTTGACAGACTGATTACTCACAGGTTATGTTTGTAATTTAGTACTGTTACTAACTGATAGCAAATACAATATCTTAAATGATTAGGAATTGTATTTATTAGCTTTTATTTATTGTTTTTTATGAAGACAAAACTTGAGGGACACAGCCCAAGGACAAGATGATCTTCATAAATCACAGCATAATTTTTGGAGAACAAAAGAGTTTGACCATATAAGTCATCTAATGCTGTTATTAAAACTGAGTAATATCTATAGCTACTTAGCTGAGACAGATCTCTGACAAATATTGTTAGGGCTTTCTCTGGCTGCTTAGCTCACTTTTCACTCCTCTGTGTCAGATATTGCATGGAAAAATTTAAGCTAACTCTCTGAGCCTTCTTTCCACAGCTCTATATTTGGAGTGTTGTTACACACACTTGATTTTCCCTAATTTTCATTGCTCAAAAATATTTACAGAAGAAATACTGAAAAAGATACCAAGAGTGATTTATCATTCAAATACAAATTCCAAAAGATTTTAAATTTCTTGAACCAGTTACTCTTCTATGATCTTCAGGCTACAGCTCCAATATCAATGACTCTAGTGAAAAAGAAAATTTGTCCCTCGAAGGACCACATGCACTCAAATATTTAATTATTGAATAAATATTGATTAGATAGTTAATCAAATTAGTTTTTAAAGGGTTCCTAGGCTTGGTCAACACAAGCTTTGTATTACTGAATTACATTTGTTTATGTAATGCATGTAGTGAATATTAGTCAATGATACCAAAACAACCTTCATATCAATCTCTGTTATGTCAGTATAACTTTCTACATATAGCACTTGTGCTAATAATAAGAGTCACCATGCAGTGTAAAGAATCAAAACTGAATGTAACATGCATACTGTTATTTAATTTTAATATACCATGTAATCTGTCATCTGTCATAGTTCATAACTAAAGACTATTATATATCGTAAAGTACCCAACAACTACCAGAAGCCTCTAACAGAGGAATGGAAAATCAAAAGTGTCTGTTTTCTTTGTGTAAAATATGTTTAATTGTGTTAGGAAGGGAGGAGGAAAATTTAATGCATATGATCCAGTTTAATAAGTCCACACCAAAGTTTTAGTTTAGCAACATTTACCATTAGCAACATTACATAAACTAAACATGCGAGATGCCGACTTAGAAGAAGAAGTAACCATAGTTACTTGACTGCTGATTGTTTTTGTTTCAGAAGGAAAATGGAGCAAAGAATAGAGCAAGAAAACATCTTGTGTTTTCTTATTGATTTATTTTAATAAAAACATTAAAACATTAATGTTTAATTTAATTGGGCATTTAAATTTAGGGGGTTTGATTCACTTCCTATCTCTTTTAGTATTTTATTTCACAAGGGAATAAATACAGATAATCATGAGTTGGTTAACTGGCCAATAAACAACTGATTACTGAAATAATTTATCTTCCAATGTGGCAATTAAGTCTACTGGTTATACTGATAAAACTGAACACCTACTTTGGGACAAAGGGAGAAGAAATTACTTTATTATTCTAACTATGCCACTAAACAAAGAAATATAACTTCTGCAAAGTGATCATGAGTGCAGAAATGCTTTTTATTTTTGAATGCCATTCTTAGCAAACTGATGGATTTGAATTCTTATTTTGTAGAGTAACAGAATTAGGTCGCCCTTGGTGGAAGAGGCTTATAAAAATACCGCATATTGATAAACTGTAATTAATAATTCAAAATAAGTTTAGATCAGAAAGAAAAAAAACCCTGCCTCTTATACTGTATGCTAAATCTAGATATGCAGGCAGTTACAGCAAAATAACTTATTTCCAATAAATCCGTGGTTTAGTTTACCTTATGGTCCTGCATATGCTGAGAAGCAAATGAAAAATAAGTATTTTTCAAATGACAATGGTAAAAGTCAGCGTGTAGAGAAAGTACATGACTAAGTGTTATACAAAGTAAAATCTTCTAATACTGTGCCAAAGGAGGTAAAAATAAGAATAAAATATTAATTAAATAGATGTCATGCCCCAGTGGCAGAGAGTAACCACCACTGCACCTCTTTCCAGCACACTAAACTTTAATTGGTGAGAGCAACAGTGCCTTTGAACTTTTAACAGCAGGCATTTGAGCACATTAATAGGGTAATTGACACCTGAATTCAAAAGTTTGCCTCATGTTGTAAGACAGTCTTTGATATTTAATAATTTTTCAGCCAAACTTTGCTCTTTTCTGCACAATGTTGAAGAAAAAACATGAACTATGAAATTATTGGTTATATGAAAAAAACTCAAGCTTGAAAACAATCATTTGTTTTAAAGTGCAAAGATCTCTTCCCTACCCAGAACCTGAAGATGATAAAAAAACCCAAACCATAACCCAAAAAGAAAACAACTCCAAAACCTCAAACACGTTTTCAATGTTTATTTTCTTTCCTTCTGGTCCATTTGTTCAGATGAAGAGATTAAAAGTAATCCAACTGACGCTTCTGCTGAATAGTCAGTGGGAACCTCAGTTGCAGTGGCAGGATAGCTCCTCCTCCCTCCCCTAGAAGTTCATCATGAATGTTTATGTTTCTCTACTTACTTTCTTTTAATCTGAGTCCTGCAACTTCTAATGTGCTTGAATCTTTAATTAAAAAAAAAAAGTTTAATCAATTTCAGTCTTTAATTCTGAGCCCTTTGTGAAGGTTGGATCATTTGGATCTTTTCCGATCAAGTGTTTCTTTCAGTCTCTTTCTCCAATATAAGATCAAGATACCATATGTACCCAAAGGTTTATCTTGCAAGTACGTACTCTTCTTTTCCACCTTTAGTCTACCCCAGGACATACAGGTATAATCAGAAGATGCTTCACATTTGAACATTCAAGTATAAGATACTTGAAGATAAGTAAGACTTGATATAAGATTGGTATGTTTGCAGGGAATTACCTTTCACATATTTTTCTCCTGTTTTCTTCCTTCTTTTGCCAATTCTGCCACTGTGACAAACAGTTTTAGTGATTTTTTGTATCTAGAAGAATTATATATGCAAAAAGTCTAATAGTGCCATTATTTTTGTAAATATTGAACCCCAATACAGAGTTATTCCATCAAAGCTAACCTTAATGGTAGACATATCCCTATGTTACACATGTATATCTGAGGTATTTTTAATATAGCCATGGTAATTTATCCAGCTTTTCATTTCAAACAACAGAATCACATAAGGGCTGATGTTAGGAGGGATCTTGAGATCATCATGTAACCTCAGTGCTCAAAACACAGTCAGATGGCTGTTCAGGATCGTGTCCAGTCAGGTTATATATATCTGCATGGATGGAAACACTAATATGGACAACTTTTTCCAGTGTTCGACCACCCTTACATAAAATAAAATAAAATACAATAAAATAACCTTATATTTAGGTGAAATTTACTGTGTTTCAGTTTCTGCCCATTGCCTCTTGTCCTGTCACTGGACACCTCTGTGAATAGCCTGTCTGCCTTTTTCACTCATTCCAATGATGTATTTACTGAAAATAAAATCAATTTTTTTTCATTATATCATCCATAGCAGTAAACCAGCAGATTTTAGTACTGAAATATTTGTTTATGGAACAGTTAAAGAACATTAAAAAAAAATATTATTTTCTGCTGCTTATCTGTGCTTATCACTGAAGGAACTTTTGCTGATTTCTTTTAATGCTATTAATTATTATCCCATTCAGTCTTCAACTAGGCTGTAAATCATCCAATTAACCACAAAACTATATTACCTGAGCTTCAGTTAGCTTTCAGAGTGACACTGAGGTATGAAATTTCTGTTAATACACTCTGGGTATCCTGTTACCCTGTAAAAGAAGAGAAAGCAGAGATCCTCAGGCAAACTGGCTCTGAAATGGGAAGCATTATAACTCTGCTGAAGCAGTCTGTGGCTGATTTATTTCACAGTGGGCTGAAGGGACTAGATTGCAATGAGAATCTGAACTAGTCTGTCTGTAAAGCACAGCATAGATGTTTCAGCTCAACTGGGGCTAGTTCTGGGATTTCTAATGCACCAGTATAATGTCTGGCACAGCTATAGAAAGGTTCTGATAGCTGCACAGAGATAAGGGAGCAGTAAAAAAAACCAACCAAACAAACAAAACAAAACAAAAAAACCAACAAATCCAACCTAGATTTATTCTGTCATCTTGATGCAATATTCAGTAGTGCTCACCTCTGACCAAACTCTGACCGAATTGAATTCTATGGCAATAGTAAACATTTCTGAAACCATCACCTTCAAAAATGCCAGTAACCTCAAGTGAGGCTTTGCTGATTATGGCAACTTGGTGAAATAATGAATGCTTGGTGCTTTTTATGAAGCTCTCTTTTCATGCAGTGAGTGTAATCTTTGTCCCACTGAATTTAATAGCCATTTTGCTATAGATTATGGTGGAACTGGGATTTCATCCTCTGTCACAATGGGGTAATAATTTCATATGTATCAACTCCAGAGTCTTTTATGGCTAAACAGCAAAAACTAACACTACTATGCTGTTGTTTCCTTGAAAATATCATAAGTAGATATAGTAGATAAAAGGAAATGCAATAAAGAAGTGGGAGTACTGGGAAAATGAACAGAAAACAAACCAAAAACCCAAAACAGAAAGGAAGAGTACTCCACCAAGTTTCCTGGACTTTTGTTTTCTTTATTTGTTATGATGTTAGATTTGATTATAGAATATGAAGAAGAAAATGTGGTGAAAGACAAAAAGGATATTTCCTTTAATATGGTGACTGTTAACTGTGTGGGACTGTGAAAGTTAGGCTGATGCAATATTCTTGTAAGAAATTGCAATCATTTCGAGTTGTTATGGGAACCTCTGGGGTTTTTGGTTTTTTGGTCATTTTTGTTTTGAAGGTGTAACTGAAACCAGTGTGACAAAATCAACACTTTTTTATCTGAAAAAAAATTACAGGTATTTTGAAAATTTTTTAATGAAATCAAATTATTTTAGATAAGAACAAATGTCACTGTACCAGTGGCAAAAAGGAGGCAATAAAAATGAAATAGAGAGCAAAAACAGTTAGGAGAAGCTGCACTATGGTACCAAGTAATGGAGTATCCAGTTCAGCTGTTGGTCTGTCTCCCAAGCAATGGATCCACATACTGCATCGCACTACCATGGATAGGAAATATCATAGAATCATAGAATGGTTTAGGTTGGAAGGGACCTTGAAGATCATCGAGTTCCAACCACCCTGCCATAGGCAGGGATGCCTCCCACTAGACGAGGTTGCTCAAAGTCCTATCCAGCCTGGCCTTAAACACCTCCATGAATGGGACCTCAAAACTTCTCTGGGCAACCTGTTCCAGTCCCTTACCACCCTCAAAGTGAAAAGTTTCTTCCTAATATTTAATCTAAACCTGCCCTCTTCCACTTTAAAGCCATTCCTCCTCATCCTATCACTACATGCCCTTGTAAAAAGTCCTTCCCCAGCCCTCCTGTAGGCCCCCTTTAGGTAGTGGAAGGCTGCAATTAGGTGTCCCCGGAAACTTTTCTTTAGGCTGAACAGCACCAATTCTCTCAGCCTTTCCTCATAAGAGAGGAAATATGTCTGTGTATAGGCTGTATGACCTGTTAGGAAGTGGTTGGGAAGATGCTGATGCTCTCACACCTGAAACAGGCACTGACATGTTGATACTAGGATGTCTGGGCTGTCCATCCAGGTGTTCTCCTGTTGGCCAGAGAAGGGACCCAGCACTACCCCATTGCTGGTCCTCCTGACTGCCAAAGCACGCCATATAGTTGTGTGGTATGGTTGGAACAACAGGCTTTCCTAATTTAGGCTGTGATGATCAAGTGTAAACCTGCTTAACAGGTACCCCGAAATAGCACTAATAATGCAATTTGCATCTTGTGCATTACTGTGTCCAGTTTTGGGCTCCCCAGTTCAAGAAGGACAGGGAACTACTGGAGAGAGTCCAGTGTAGGGCAACTAAGATGATTGAGGGACTGGAGCATCTCCCTTATGAGGAAAGGCTGAGAGAGCTGGGACTCTTTAGCCTGGAGAAGAGAAGGCTGAGGGGAGACCTTATTTTGGCATACAAGTATCTAAAGGGTGGGTTGAAGGAGGATGGAGCCAGACTCTTTTCAGTGGTTCTCAGTGACAGGACAAGGGGCAATGGGCACAAGTTGGAACATAGGAAATTCTGTTCAAATACACGGAAAAACTTCTTTACAGTTTGGGTGACAGAGCACTGGAACAGGCTGCCCAGGGAGGTTGTGGAGTCCCCTTCTCTGGAGATTTTCAAGACCCGCCTGGATGCAGTCCTGAGTAATGTGCTCTAGGCAATCGTGCTTTAGCAGGGGAGTTGGTCTAGATGATCTTTAGAGGTCCCTTCCAACTCTGAAAATTTAATGATTCTGTGATTCCGTGATCTTCTGTTATCCTTTTTTTTACAGTTTCTTCACGTTCTTTTTCTTTGGCCTCATACTTTCCTTTCTCCCCAGACCCAAGGCCGTCAGATGTTGACATCCAGGTAGAGTATTTTTGTTGTTTTGCTGGCTTGTACCACTAGAGTGAGCCCTTTTCTTGTCCGTAGGTTGAGATCTTTGAACTGTTGCTGGATCTTTTCCCACTTTTGTACACCTTTGTTATCTACCTCTGAGGTCATTTTGCCAACAGTGTGCTATTGTATGATGTCCCATAGTCCTGAGCCATGCCACAAATTCCAAGAGTGATACCAACTGTAAAAGACACATCCGATACAGCGTGACTGTGACCTCAGATGTCCATCTGTGGTATTAGGTGCCAGAGTAGCTGTGGAGCAAAAATTTAGCCCTTTTATGTTTTTAATTAGAAGCTGTCCTCTAAAATTCAGTTATAAATTGACTTACAGTGGAGTCACAATAAACATTTTAGATGATCCTGCAGCTATGACCTGCACTGTGTGCTTTATAGGTATTTCCTCTGTACTGTCATATGATCATGATCTTCTGTTATCTTTTAAGGAAAATAACATGATTGCTAGAGAGTATTGATTAAGGCACAGGGCCATTGGATATCCCAAAGAGCTGATCCACGTTCATGTGCTGACTCTGAAGCAGAAAGAAAGAAAGAATGATGTTAGATGGGTACTTAGTTACAAGCACATACATTCATTCACAAACACACATCAGTGGTATGTGTGTGCATAAATATATATACACTCCACATACATAGGTGAACACATTGCTTACCTGTATATGCAGAAGAAATCATGGCAGCATGTAAAAGCTACAGTCAGGCTCTTTATTAAAAGATGACTTAGTGGTAGATGGAAAAAAGGACTGGTGCCTAAGTGAATGGAATGGACACCCCAGGCAAACCTGTACAAAAACTCAGTGTTGTTGCCTTGCTGTCATCCCAGAAAGCTTGTTTTTGGCATCTCAAGTTCTGCACTGTATGTGTCCAATGGCACTATCACCCCACATCGGATGAGAGACTAAGCATGACATGATGAAATTTTTTTGGGATGGACTAGTTGTTCTTTCTCATAACTCATAGCTGGAGCAGTTAAGTTGGACCAGATGATGTCCAGAGGTCCCTTCCAACCTCAGCTGTTTCTGTGATTCTGAACTCTCTCAAAAGGCATATCACAGAATCACAAAACAGTGGTATGAGATAGTGATACAGTCTCTCCTCCTGACACAGTTGTTCCATCATTTGATCATTTTTCTAGCCCTAGGGCTAAGTCTGGGGCTCTGATTTGAACAGGGAACAGTTGAGAGGGATGATAACTGAAGTCTACAAAATCATTAGGGTCATAGATAAAGTGAACAAGAGCTATTATTCACCAAATACCATAGCATTAAAACTAGGATAACCTCAATGAAAGCAGTTTAAGCCAGATAAAATTAAGTATCTCTTTACACAGCAGGTAGTGAACTTCTGCAAGTTGCTGCCATAGGAAGTGGTGGAGGCAGCCAGTGTCAGCAGGTTCAAATCCATGGGTGAATGAATGAATAAAGAACAAATGGATGCTGAAGGGAATGGGCAAAAAGGCACCCGTTAGAATCCCTAACACAATAATCGTGGACTCAGGGAAGGAATGGTGGGAACGGATCACAGAAAGGGACCAGGCTTGTGTGCTGTCCCTAAATATGTCTCTGATCACCCCTACCAGGGACAGATTGGCCTAGACTAGTCTGTCCAGCAGAGCATGACTTACGCTATATTCTTATTGATGTCCTTTTGAGAGTGGCCAATAGTTCAGTCCCCAAAACCTTCAGAAAAGGATTAAAAAAAAGATGTGATTCATAAATGATAAAGTCAAAGAGGGGAGGAAGAATAAGGGTAACAATGGCTACAGGTATTGATATTCAAAGCATGATTTTTTCCCAAGCTTTACAAAATTACCATTTAGACTATTAAATCCATGGAAAGATATTTTTTTTCCTATAAATGTCACATGTCATTCTTGATTTGTTCTAGCCTGAGGAGGTCTGATATACACCATCTCAGCAGGACTGGAAATAGCAACTCTTTCAGAGAAGAAATAAACAATTCTGGTATGCTAGCTCAAAAGATAACAGAGCAAACAAACTGCAGTGTCATACAAATTAAAATTATTTAGTTTACTTACAAGGTTCTTTAATACATGATATATGGGGTTTTTTTTCTGCCATATTATTTCCTGTACCACTAAGGTAATTTATATTATTTTGTTTCTACAGTGCAGCAAATATATTTTCAAAACTTTTCTAAAAAATAATTTTAAAATGACATATAGAGATTTTTGTTGCACTAATTTAGGATGATAGGCAAAATTCACTAATGGTTTCTTTCCTTGTGGCCATCCCAGGCTTATGCCTGAAAACCATTGCATTTATACTGTCATGCGTTCTTTGGAAATATAATATGCAAATGAAAATTCTAATTGGCTAAGGACAGATGCAGGCTGGAAATTTTTGATTACTACCCTTAAGTAAAAAATTAGGAAAAAAAGGAAGTATACATAGCAAAAGAAATTCAGTCAAGTGCTAAGCAATATCAGGGGATAAAATGAAAAGAAATGAGGTCAATACTATTTTAAGGCAGAAAAGTCTTTTGAAGTGAAAATGGGAACAAGTAAGACAATACTAAAAACATTGTTTGAGTCTCCATGTGTAAATGATTACAAGAAATGTCCATACTGAACCCCTGTAGAACAATTTCTTAATATACTAACTATGCTGGTAGTACTGAAATAGTAATTTGAAACAGAAAGACATGGCCTTGAATACATATACACCAGATTGAAAATAATCTTCATATTCAGTGAGCTGCGATGTCAGTTGTCTTGTGCATTTCTGGCAACCAGGCATTATTGTTACCTCAGTTTCCATCTATCATGATACATTTAAATGAAGAATTTGCATCAAATATTTGGATGTATCATCTTAGATTTGGATAAAAGCTAAATGGGTGGAATTCCTTTGATTTAGGTTTACTCTTCAGTTAACTATTAGATCAGTCAATCAATTCCACTGTATAACTAACTCGAAGAGGAAATACTCAGAATATGTACAAGATTATGATAAAAAAAAGTATTCCAAAAGTATCCCAGGGTTCACTTGTAAAGCAATATTACCACTTCCACCATCAAACTAGGATTAGATAGAATTAAATATTAACCATATAAGGTTGTGGGTTATTTTTAAGACATGTTACTACATTCATTTTTATCCTATATTGCTCCTCTTCTCTCCAATTTATACCTTTTCCATTTTTTTTTTTCAGAGTAAAGGGTCTAGCATTATGAATCTAGGTGCAATTTACTGAATGCTTTATTCACTTTTGACTTCTCTAGCGCTAAGAATTTCCATAACTGATTTAGCGAGCTACTGCAACTACATTTGCATTTGCTTTGTGACATCAAAGTGGTTTAACACAGCTGAAACATCCCAGTGAGTCTAGATATGTGTCTTTATTCACAACATAGCAAGCATCAACCAGGCTGACATCTTTGTGCAAAATATTCTGAAAATATACAGGAGGTGATAATCCCAGCTCAGAGAATTTTGTAATGCAAAAGTCAAACCATAATATCAATATAAAACAAGTGAGCATGCAAAGAAGAAAAATTTAAAAAAAATCTTTTTTTCCCAACATTATTTTTTAGCTTAATAAAATTAGAGCAGATAAGTGTGATGTATGTTATACGTGCTATATAACTGCAAAAAAGCACAAGTAAATGAATAGACATATAGACTCCGTTTCTATGTTTTACTTTCCTACATTCCCCATGATTTTTTTTAGACATCAGCACCTAAGTACCATGCCATATTATGCAATAATTTAATTCCTTCATGATTTCCATCTTAGCTTGAAAAATGCAAGTTTCGGTTTACCTAACAATTAATCTTTGAAGTTGTTGATATAGCTCCTTGGATGCTATATTTACCAAATCTTTGGAAAATAATTTTTATGGGGTTGGTACTTGCCTTATACCTTAATATCAGCAACAGAAATAACAAAAAAAGAGACAGAGTCCACAATGTGGAGCTTTGTTGGCAATAATACATTATTTTTCTTTTTGAATAGTGAAATTTCATCTGACAGTGTATCATGTTCAAAATGCCACCATGTGAATAGCTGAATAACTCCAAAGAGCCTAGTGAGATCAGGATCTAACTCTGTTTTATTATTAGATGTGGACAGACATTTTATCAAGTTGCAATGAAAAATAAAATAAATTTTAAAAAAAAGTGTTGTGTTGGTTTTATTTAAGAAAATATTTATTTTCTTTTCAGATCAGGAAAAGTAGAAAAGCTTTCTAAAAAAAGTACTATATACTTGGTTGCTCTGAAAGGTATGGAGTATTTCCTAACCTCAAAATATGTAGTTGTTGCACAGCACAGATATTCCTCTTGGCCACACTTCCAGCATGCTCCACAGCATGACAGTATATGAATGAAAGTGTGGCTCCTTTGTTGACTCTGTTTTCCCTAAATGCACTCTCACACCTCACCAGCTCCCAGCTTCCTAAAAACTATTAGGAGATGCTGCAGGTCTTGTTGGCCCCTGTGTATGGTTTGCTCCCAGCCCTACTGGGTGACATGAAAGAGGGGTGCTACTGAGCCTCAGAGCAGGGTCCCTTCTGGTAGGACTCCACCAAGTGCGATATTTCAGGCACACCCTTTGCAATATTACAATCTCTGGTTCCCTCCAGCCCAGGGTAAACTGGCCAGCAGCCACAGACCTGGCCAACTATTTCTGTTTGGCATACTGGATCGAAAGATCACAGATACAAAGTGGTGCTCCACAGAAAATAAATGATATTTCAGCACAACAGTACTGGCAGAGGACCCCACAGTTCTCTGTAATGGAAACTGCTAAGGACACTGTAAGGAGAACAAGGTCAAATGAGGTGTTCTCCTGCAGCTTGCCTAAGGATTACCAGGTCTGAAATCTCTCATGGGTGTACAACACACTTTTCAGCTTCAAGCCTAGCAAAAAATGAATCCTAGTAGAAACCGCCTTTGAAATGCACACTAAAGCTCTAGAAAATTGCTGCATTCATTAAAAAATTATCTTTTATTTTTATGAGGTTTTGAATATTGCTCTTTTGTTTGTTTCTTTGGGGGAACAGATGTGTGCACACTTCTTTCTTTTAAAATTCAGTCAGTGTATTTGAGGTTACAAATTCTGAAACACTCAGATGGGGAATGGAATATTTCTTTATGTATAGAGTTCTGTTTCGTAATTCCCTTTCAAAAGATGATATTGATAGCAACTTTGAAATAAGCACTGAGCTACAGCAGGAGGTAAGCTACCTCTGCAACACCTCCCCCATCCTGCTTGATAACAATAAAAAGTAAAAATCGGAAAGGTTTGCAGAATGACTGAGCATCAACAGATTAATCTTTCTCATCCTTTCCCTATCAGGCCCACATACAACAGGGTAAAAAACTTGAATTACTCTTACGTCTGAAAGGTACAGTTGCACAATGGTGAAATAAAGCTAGTACCCTCACATTGAGCAGTTAATGCCCCAAAATACTCGCATTTGTCCTTTCAGTAAAAAGAAGAAAAATAAAAAAAAAGAACACAACAGGCTGAAAGGATTGTACTTCTATTTTTCCAAGTATAAGTAGTCACACCACTCTAACAACTCTGGTCTGAGCAATGAATATTTCAGAGACATAATACCTAGTAACATCAGAGACTGATGGAAGTTTCTGAGTATGAGGGATAAAAAAAAAAGTAACTGTGAATACCATAGTAGAGTTGCTCTGCTCAGCAGGTAACTACTGAACTTTGGAGTACCATACTCACAGCTCCCAGGTGACTCCTGACCAAGGGAGAGAAATCTGAGGGAAAATGTAAGACGGTGTCTTTCTGAGTCTGGAATAAAATGAAATAGATAACTTACTTTCTCTTTCTCTAAAAGAGAATAATGCGTTTACACATTGAACACACGCTGGAATTTAAAAAATAAAGAATAAAAAAAATAGCTTTACTTTTCTGAAGCCTTTCTTCCTTTTGTTTTGCTATATTCCTCTGGCTTCGTCCTTAGACCTTTTTGATATTTGCTTTCTCAATGTAAAATCTTCTGTGTGAATGAGACACTTGTCCTAAAGCAACCCTCTCAATATTTTTCAATTTTTTCTCATATTCTTCACGATGCTCTTCAGCCCTCTGATTAGAGACATGTGTGTCTCATTCTGCAGGAAGACTAGGAAGACTTAGGTTCCTAGATTAGAACTAAAAGATAATTTTGGTAATTAATTTAGGCTAATCTAAAGTGTGATTCTAAAAATCCCTTACCAACTCATTATATATCTAATACTTTGCCAGTGCATTCCCTACATACCTAAATTATCTTTCCATCATTGCCTCCATCCATGTTTTTATGGGGACCAAAAAGCTTAACGTTTACCTCAGTGTTAAGCAGACTCCTAATTCTTAGACTATACCTATACCTACTACTCCAAGAGGAATGTGATCCAAAAGCTTTCCTCAAGACATATCTAGTGCACTTTTTAAGAACAAGACTACCAGAAAAAAACAGAAAATGTAGTAATCCTCATCCATCATCATGTGGCCAGAAAAGTGTATTCTGCTTCATACCTGTACTTCCCATAGATTTTTTTAAAAGCTAGAATACTTATTAAACCTTTCATGTGCAATATCATCCACAGCCTAATGGAAGCTGAGATGTCTGGAGGATAGCTTCAGGACAAAGGACCATTAAAAGAGAGGACCTTGCTTCATAGACACATAGATGGATAACCATTCAGAAAAGGAATATGTTTGGATTTAGAGCATTCACTTCAGAGATGGGGAAATCTGAATTTTTATATTTTTCTAGGCATTGCATATTCATTTTATTCAGTATCAGTTTATATAAACTGTGGCACTTGTATCTATACTAATTGGGATTTAATGGCTACAGATCTGGGAAAGAGATAGTCCACAAGAACCTTTAGCTCTGCTCTTCTTGCCCTGTAGATCAAAGAATCAATTGAACTTGCTGATTTGTCAATTGAGTTAAGTGAAAGACTGTGTTTGTAGCATCCAATGAACTAAGATAATGCATGTTTGACTTTTCTGAGATTACAGCTCAAAGGATAGCTTGTCTGATGAAACCTAATGTCTTCCATACACATGGATGTTTCTGACCTTTTCAGGACATTAACAGGTCGTTGATGTTCAATAAGAATGGCCATGACGTTCAGACTAGAACACTAGGGAACTGTAGCTCTACTAGCCAAACCAAAAAAGATGTAAGTTGGTATTTTAGCAACTTTTGTTTGGACATTAAAGATACAAAATTTGAAATGTATTTCAATTTAAGAAGACTACAGCATAAAAAAGACTTTTTAATTTTATTTTTGAACATTATAAGCTACAGTTAATAAGTTTATTGAACCTGTGCTTACTAAGAGCTGAAAGTTATGAGAGACAATGCAATGAGTGTAAGTTGCTTGAAAACACATCATTAAATTTATGAATAATTGTATCCATTATCTTAAGAAAACACAACAGCAGGGTAGTGCCATAAAATATATGGAAGGAGTGTTTAATAAAATTAAATGTGTGGTGGAAAATGCAGTGGCCAAAGAAACTAATGGAAGGTTAGAAATCTCAATCAGCTTTATTAACTAAACCTTGTAACAAAAAAAAAATGCATCCTTTTATAGGAGATTTAGCTTCCCTTTAAATTCAGAAAGTTCTATATTTGGAAGAAATGTAAATGGAGTATTTCCTGGGTTAAGAAGAAATTCAAGAAAATCATAGCTAACACTTGTCTTATGTCTTGATCATGAAGACAAAACCAAGGAGGACATCTTGCTGATCAACCCTCTGGAAAAAAACAAAACAAAACAAAACAAAACAAACCCAAAACAACATCTTCCATCAAGTATTCTAGAAGACTGGAAATTCATCCATGCAATGGAAGAAATATTTAAATTTATTTTGGTTGCAAGAGGAAATGCTGTGCCAAACCCTGAGGTGAAATCCTGGATTTCAGCAGTCTGATTTGGTACCATGAGATAATATTGAATAGGAAAATACTTTCTTGGGAATTCATCTGTGTGGTTGTAGAATTTTCATAGAAAATATCATGTTGGAAGGGACCTTGGGAGGTCTCTAGTCTGACCTTCTGCTCAGAGCTGGGTCAGCTCTGAGATCAGGTCAGGATGCTCAGGGATTTTCCATGTTGGTCTTGAAAACCTCCATGGTTGCAGGCTACAGAGCCACTCTGGACAACATGATCCCCTGCGTGACTGTCCTTCAGTCTGAATCTCTCTTCTTTCAGTTTATGTCCATTGTCTCTCATTCTCCCCACACACTGCTGGAAAAAGCCTTACTCCATCTTCATGATAATCTCTTTGTAATCCTCCTGGCAGGCCGCTGTGAGGTGCTCCTGTCCATGGAGCCCCAGATGTTTTTGGCCACCTTTGCTGCTAAGACACACTTCTGACTCATGTTCAGCTCACTGTCCCCAGGGGCTTTTCCCCAGAGCTGCTCCCTAGCTCTCAGTATTCCAGCCTGTCTCACTGCCAGAGGAATCTTCCTACCCAGTGGCAGGACTCTGCATTTGTCCTTGTTGAACTTCTTGTGGTTCCTGTTGGCCTACTGCTCCAGTCTGTCTAGCTCTTTCTGGATGGCAGCCCTGTCCTCAAGCATATCTACTGGTTCCTTAGTTCGGTGTTATCTGTAAACTTGACAAGCACACACTCTTGTCACCTCCTCCAGATAAAATATCTTAAACAGGACAGGTCCCTGCAGTACTCCCCACTTTACCAGCCTCCAGGTAGACTACAGTCCATTAAAAGCTACGATCCAAGTCAAACTATCCAACCATGTTTTTACCAATCTAGTTGTCCTAACTAGACACCATACATTAAAGTAAAAATAAAGCTAACAGCAGGACACTTTGTGACCTCATTAGGTGAGTGGTGTCAGACCTACAGCTGGAGGTCAGTTAGATGAGACAAGGTATATGAGAAAAAATGAAGTCCTTTCCAACTATGGATGTGGGAGCCAATGGTAAACTGCTCATGTAGAGCTATGATTAGATACTTACTTCTGCTTTTTTCTTCCCTAAATAGGTTTAAATAGACCCCATTGTGGGAGATAATTATTACATACTCTGTCCTATGAAGCTGGAAAGTTTTATACATCTGAAATCGTGATTATTCATAATACTTGTGGTGTTGCCACTTTAATTGGACAAATGGCTGTATTTCTGTCTATCCACACTGTTTCACAGGTTCTTTCCTCTTTTCTCTCCCTTTTCTCCCATCCATCAAAAATGTCATTGACGCTATGAAATTCATCATTGCATTGCTAGGTTTCTGGATGAATGGCTCTGTCATTGAATTGGCAATTCCAACTAGATTTCTAAGTTCTGTAGAACACTGGTCAACGAAGTGGGATGAGCAAGATGGTCCATTGGGGTGCAAGAAGCAACTATTAGAACTACAGTAGCAGAAGACGTAATTTATAAATAAATAAACATACATAGGTTGAAAGTGCGTGTTCAAAATTGTTTTTACTGACAAGGTGCATGATCTGAAAAGCTTGGAGATCGCTGTTGTAGACTACGGTACATTAAATACCACAGAAATGAATTAATGAAAAGTCTCAAAGAGCTATCCTGTCAGACCTACAATTACTCCACATGCTCTCCTATCGCATCTAATCATAGAATCATAGAATGGTTTAGGTTGGAAGGGACCTTGAAGATCATCGAGTTCCAACCCCCCTACCATAGGCAGGGATACCTAATGGTATACAACATAACATATATCCTTGTTATGTTAAAAACTACTAGTCTGATTGGGTCTGACACACACATTACATCAGAAAATTTGCACTAAAATGTCATAAGGGAAAAAAACCACAAAATCAAACCATCCTAAACGTGCCTTAAATCTGTTAAAGACCTAGACCAAGTATGCCCTATGAAAATGGTGGCTTAGTCCAGGTGGTTACTCTGGATACAGGATCCACGTCAACACTTGGTTTAGAGACCTTTATAAGAGATGATTTAACTCAAAGTATATGCGATGAATCACCTTCTGAAGTTTTGTCTCTGTATCTGAGGACTTTAAAGTAGTTTAAAATGACTATTTTTAATCTAAGAATAAAATATTTTAAAGCATTAAATAAAATTAAAAACTGAAAGCATAAGATATTTCATGTGTACAGTTACCTAATAGCATTTTATATATGTAATAAATTAGGAATGAAATACTTTGTGACTTTTCAAGCCACACTGAATTTTTTTTAAATCGTACTAAATTTCTTTTAAATTAATGGTAACTGCAAAAACATGAAATATGTCACCTTAAGGCAATTGCTTCAGTAAAATGATGTAGGAGTTTGCAAGAAGGTAACAACAGAAGTACCTACCACAGCCAAGATAAGAAAAGGGTGCTTTTTTTTTCTAAATTACTATCTAGAAACTTAAGAATCAGTCCAGAATACTTAACTACTAGTTAAGTATGATTTTAAGACAATATTAGATAACGTTGACAAAATCTCATTAAAAAATACTCAGTGGCACTTTTTTTTCATTTTCCTAAATATTGAATATTTATCTCCAAGATGTGACTTTTTCTATAAGTTTCAGTAAGAGCAGTAAACTTAAAAAAAAATTACCCAGGAAAACAACAGTAACCTTTCTCATCACTAACATTATTTTGCAGTACAATATATTCTGCCACTTACCTTTTTATGAGCGACTTGCTTTTAGACTATCCGCACATAATTTGGCATAATTTTTATGCAGTTCAGCACAATATGATTCAATTGGCAGTCTTTGCTCTATGGAGATGATCTTAGACTGAAACGTAATTACCACTAATCCCTAGAGTGTGTGGTCCTTCCAGGTCAAGGATAAAACCGCTGGCTTAATAAGCAAGAAACCTGAATAAATTACCAGAAGTTTAGTTTAAGTTCCATGTGGCTAAACTGGAAATAGTATCTTAAAATGTTGTTGCATTTTTACCTCTGAATTGCAATTTCTAAATGTATGAGAACTTGTAGTTATTTTAAACAGTTTTTAATTTAAATAGGAATATTATGTAATTGAAACACAATTATAAAGAAAAAAAGAAAGTTCATCATGTATTACTAACAATGGAATAAAAATGCAAGTCCTAGTAGGTCTGTAGCACTTCCAGAAAACAATGATAGCCAAGGAAAGAAAAAAAAAAAAGAATTGTACACAGTTTTCCAGTCACTGACAGTCTTACAGCATACTGTGGTTATGTCAAAGGATATGCAAAAGCTAAAGCAGTTTGTGATGATTCGTTTAACCTAATGTCAAACATAGACATTGTACCTATGTCTAAGGTACTTCACAAGGTTGTTTTGATAGTCAGTGGGTACAAAGATTCTTAGGATGAGTTGTATACTGTTTTGGATTTCTGTATTATGAGGTGTGTTTTTCTCCAGAAAGGCCACCTTATTCCCTTTGTCCATACACTTCAGGGACTGAATAAGACATAGTAATCTCTTTTTGTCCTTTTATTGTTGCTTCTAAAGAAGATATCACAACATAAATATATACACATAAACACAAATTAAAATATTAAAAGTAGTAAAAAATATCTGGACTTAAATTTTCAGAACACATAAAGTTTTGACATCCAATACTATGCCCTGTTTGAAAATGTGTTTTCTAAACCTCACCAAAAGGCCAGTAATTCAATTATACACCACCCGGAATAATACAGTATTTTTTGGTTACTAGTTTGTGGCTTTATGAGAAAGCAATAAATTGGATGCAATCACAGTGAAAATATCATTGTAAAAACAGTATCAGATGTTTTTAGTAAGTATATACTTCTTATATGTCCCTTATTTTTAAGCCACAAATGGAAATAGTGATAATCTTAAGCTATAAACAGGCATTTTTGTTAATTGCCATATCCAATAAATCTCTTCGGTACGGACAAAACCCACTTCTATTGCTGGGAAACAGTATAGGGCTGCTCAGTCATTTTGCCAAAGATTTTTGTAAGTAGGCAATGGACTCATTTCACCTATAATTTTCTATTTATCTCAGGCCTTGTCTTTCTAATGGACCTGTCCTTTCCATCACTGTTGCCAACACTCAAACTTTACGCATATTGCATTTTATTTCCCACTGACTGTTCCAGATACTGACTTCCAAGCACCTCTTTATATACTCTCTGGGATAGTTGAGAGTTTAATCTTCTCATCACAGCCCAGTCCATGACTATTCGCATCCTTCTTCCTCATGAAGCAAGCTAATCTCCTCAGCAGATGTAATTATAGAATCATAGAATCATAGAATGGTTTAGGTTGGAAGGGACCTTGAAGATCATCGAGTTCCAACCCCCCTGCCACAGGCACGGACACCTCCCACTAGACCAGGTTGCTCAAAGCCACATCCAGCCTGGCCTTGAACACCTCCAGGGATGGGGCCTCAGCAACTTCTCTGGGTAACCTGTTCCAGTGCCTTACCACCCTCAAAGCAAAACATTTCTTCCTAATGTTTAATCTAAACTTACCCTCTTCCAGTTTAAAGCCATTCCCCCTTGACCTATCAATCCATGCCCTAGTAAAAAGTCCCTCCCTAGCTTTCCTGTAGACCCCCTTTAGGTATTGGAAGGCCGCAATAAGGTCTCCCCAGAGACTTCTCTTCTCTGGGTGAACAACAACAACCCTCCACCCCTCTGATCATCTTCATGGCCCTCCTCTGGATCCTCTCCAACAGGCCCATGTCTTTCCTATGTTGGGGGCTCCAGAGCTGGATGCAGTACTCCAGGTGGGGTCTCACCAGAGCAGAGTAGAGAGGCAGATTCACCTCCCTTGACCTGCTGGCCATGCTTCTTTTGATGCAGCCCTGGATACGTTTGTCTTTCTGGGCTGCGATCACACATTGCCGGCTCATGTTGAACTTCTCGTCAGTCAGCGCCTCAAGTCCTTCTCCTCAGGGCTGCTCTCGATCTGTTCTCTGCCAAGCCTGTGTTTGTATAAGCAGTCAGAGTCCATGATAGATCACTGGAAAACATAATTCAGTTAAAGCCAGTTTGTGTAACTTGAAATCACAGACACACTGGACCTTAAAAATGCACATTTCAACATGTCATCCCTACACGTAAATATAAGAAGATATGGGATTGGCAAGGGTTTCAATCACGAGGACAGAACTATATATTGTAACACAGTCTCTTAAGCAGATTCTTGGGCTGTTATTGGCACATTGCAGAATGAAGCAAGGACCACTCTGAAGTGAACAGTAATCTTATTTCTATTGCACATACCAGAACATTAAACACATTGATTGCTTTCAATGAGCAGGCTCACTTCAAGCTAAGGGCTAATAAAGATGAGGATTTCAACAAGCTCTTCTGGAAATTGAAGAAAACACTGAAAGCCTAAAAACATTTAAGCACATTTCTAGGTACTGTCCCCGATACTGTCCCCTGAAAGAATTAGCTGAATGCTGAAACTACAGCTTTCAATTATTGTCTGAACTGTGTTAATAGGTGGTAGCTCCCATTCATTGGTCTTCAAAGTGCTGAGACATAGTAGCAAAAACATAATGAGAGAATCTTAGTCCTGAAGAGGTTATAATTCAAACAGAATGAGACAAAGGGGAAAAAAGTTAGAGAAAAGGAATCATCATCAGTTCAGGAGTTTATATTTGTGGATCAGAGAACCACAGCCTCCTGGTTCCCAGGTTAATTCCTAGAATCCAGTAATATTTCTAACTGAAATAATCACACCAAAAAAGTAGAAAAGGTAACATTTGGAAAGATTGATTGTTAAACAGGGCTCCTTGGACAGAAGTGAGGGATTGAAAATGAAGATGTATTGAGAGAGAGAAAAAAAAAAGATGATGGATGTATCAAAACATCAGTCATCTGCAAAGTGACCATGTTGCTCATCTTAGACCTCACTACTCATGAGATTTTTTAATAAGCTCCCTACCCTCATTTTTTTCCTTACTCCCAATGCACTTTACTTCACAGCTAATGATCAGTACAAGCTAGACCTGTTTTGGTAAAAGGGTAACATGATAACATTATGCTAAGTACTGCTTCACAGAAAAGCTACTTCAGAGATTGGATTTTCCACACATTTAGTGTTTACCAGGATTCAGTATTAGGTATTGTGAAGCCTGAATGCAGAGGGATTAGCAATTATAATCTCATCAATAGCAGAATCAGAATTATTATCTGTATATGGTTTAAAAAAATCTTTTACATATCGTGTGAACAATTTAGTATTTCTCTACTTTGTGTTAGCTGTATGTCTTAGAAAACTTGCCAAGTAATGAGGTACTGGCGTTTGCAAGAGTGGCTGGATAACTGGCAAAGTGCATATGTTTGAAGAATTTGATGCAGTTTTAACTTGCAGCTGCTGCTTATACAATCATTCTGCAGTGTTTGTAGGTCTCTGCTGTATGCAAAAGACTGATTATAGTTTGGCACAGCTCCTGGCGGCTTAACCAGGGGGACATGATTTCCCTTAATCTCACCTGGCAGTGAAGTTGCAAATGAGCCACAATATTTGAGTCTTAGCAACAGTGGTTTGTAATCAGCGATTCCAATTATGGGATAAGGGAATACTTAATTGACCACCAGCTGTCAGAGCAAATGGGCAAGACAAAGTTATTAACTTTCTGTCTTGACCCTCAAAAATGGAATAGAACAGGTACAGGTAAAAATTCCTCTCTTTGGGAAATAAGAAAACAAGATTAAAGTATCTTTTCTTGTTTGATCAAGAGAAGATTATAATTTAGTTCATCTAACGAAACATTTGGGAGGGACTAAATATAACCTTGGTAGATCAAGAACCAATATGCAAAATCTTTTATTAACTATTAGATGTGTAGAAGTCCTTTACTTATATTTTCAATATGGTAGCTTTACATAGAGATACTCACATTCGTGAGGGGAAAAAACCCATAAATATGTCAATGAGTAATTAAATGAAAATAGAATATATCACCATGAATTTTCAAAATTACTTGTTCTAGTGTGTGAATCAAAATTACTAATTTTCCTTCCACTATCCAGTTTTATGATCATCAATGAATCATCTCAACACCTAAATTATACGAATAGCATAAAACTTCTTTTATATATACCCATTTGATTACCTAAATCATTTATGCTTTCTTTTTTGTTTCTGAAGCCACCTCAAATTATTTTCTAAATGAGTAATTTTGACTGATACAAGTTGTGTCTCCTTATGTTGTTATATTGCTTCATGGGTTTTTTAGTTCCCACTCCTTCTCATAGGATAGATCTGCACAAAGTTCTAAATGCCTTTCCCATGATACAACAAAAAATTTATGTCTTCCATCATACAGTAAGCCAAACAATTGGCTCCTGGATATCTAGTCCTGACAGAAAAATTCAGTCCATGAAGAATGGAAGTTTGAGCTACAGCTTCCAACAAATCCAAAACCAAAAGATAATGCTTCTCATTGTTAAAATGACTGAAACATTCAGTAGTTTTAATAACTGGAATTACTTTGGTTTGATCCAAAATTACCATTAAACGGTCGCAGTGGATAATTTCATAAGGAATGATAAAATTTTGTAAAAGGGAAATAGAATTGGCTCAACTGAACTGTTTTAATGAAAAAATTTGTTTTAAAGAAAAAAACCCCACCACTACCATTAAAAGTACCTTTTCTCCTGTAAAAAATTTCCGACGAGTGACAGACTATTCTACTGGGTGTAATGAAAAATAAATATTGAAAGAGAACTTACAAATTGTTACTGTAAACACAATGATACCCATATCTTGTCCATAAATCAGGGGGGTCAGATGGTGATCAGTGTTTATGACACCGAAAGAAAAAGGTAACAGCAGAAGGAAAAAAGATAACAGGCGAATACTTGATAAATTATGTTGTACTGTGGGAGAGACTAAAATATCATTCAATATTGTTACTCAGCTTGCCAGTACATGCAGTAGGCATTTGCATCCTCCAATGAACAAATTTCTTTGCATGCATGTACAGGTATGCAAAACTAAGTAGGCTATGTAGTCCCTGTTAAAAAAGAAGTCACCAAGCTGGTGACCAGGAACTGTTGGCCAGGAACTAGGACACAGACAACTGCAGAGGGAAATGCAGCTCTTTTTCCAAGTGTTCACAAGTACTGTGAACTTGTTCTGATCCCTTTTTTTTTTTTATTTTACAGTTCTTTCTTTGAGGCAGGTAATGCCTCCTCTGACTTTAGCACTTCCTTTCCTTACAGTGGTTATAGTCCTTTCCTTATTTTTTTCTGCCTTATTTAGAAAGTATTAAATCCCACAATACCAACTACTGTTTTCACTTTTTGTTGTGTTTTGAGTTCATTCATAGATCGATAATGGTAACCATTGCTTATACTAACTACAGTTTGCATGGCTGTGATGGATTAACCTTGACTGGATGCCAGGTGCCCACCAAGCTACTCTATCACTCCCCCTCCTCAACCAGACAGGGGAGAGAAAATACGATGAAAGGCTCATGGGTCGAGGTAAGGACTGGGACATCACTCAGCAATTACCATCATGGCCAAAACAGACTCAACTCAGGGAAATTAAATTAATTTGTTACCGATCGAATCACAGTAGGATAATGACAAATAAAAACAAATCTTAAAACACCTTTTTCCCACTTCTCCCTTCTTCCCGGGCTTAATTTCACTCCTGAATTCCCCATCTCCTGTTCCAGCGTGGGCTCCTCTCTCCGTGATCCACAGGTCCTACCAGGAGCATGCTCCATTGTGGGCTTCCCACGAGGTCACAGCCTCTTTTGGGAGCATCCACCTGCTCCAGCATGGGGTCCTCCACGGGCTGCAGGGTGGGTATCTGCTCCACCATTAACAACCATGGGCTGCAGGGGAATCTCTGCTTTGGTGCCTGGAGCACCTGCTCCTCTTCCTTCTTCACTGACCTTGGTGTCTGCATAGTTTGTTTCTCTCACATCTTCTCACTCCTCTCTCCCAGCTGTTGTGCAGCAGTTTTTTCCCCCTTCTTTACCATGTTATCACAGATGTGCTACCACTGTCACCAGTTGGCTCACCTTTGACCAGCAGCAGGTCTGTCTTGTAGCTGGCTGGCAGCGGCTCTGTCGGACACAGGGGAAGCTTCTGACATCTTCTCACAGAAGCCACCCCTGTAGCCCTCACTGCTACCAAAACCTTGCCATGCAAACCCAATATAGTGGCCTACTGTATCAAAGAGACTACTCAGAGAAGAAACTGGATGGCCATCATCATTGCAAATCTAAACTCTGTATGTTTAAGAAGAATGTATATAGCTGGAATTGGAAACAAGGAGTTCCAAAATCTAGGATCAGAAAATTCTGAATAAGGGACAAAATTGGATTAATGTCAATAATTAAAGTAAGCTTGGACTTACATCTAGTCTTAAAAAAGATTTTAAAATGTCTTCCTCTATCTTTAAACATTATTTGTTATAACACAGAAAATTTAATAGTTAAAAATTATATTTTTAGACTTGGTGAGTTCTCAGTAGCAAATGGAGAATCAGCACCAGCAAAACAGATGTTCTGTCCATTAAGCCATTACTGTTTCTATTTTCTTCTTGCTAATGTGGTTAATATTTTCTTAGTCATAATTTGCAAAACAGAGTTCTAGAAGCCTCAGGGTTCAGCTAACATATAATATAATCCTTTCATTTAACATGGAGATTGCCCAACTGAGAGGTAATGCAGTAAACATTTATAAAAATACTCCTGCTCAAATTTCTGTGAAATATGGATGAGTCTGGATCTCAGCCAGCCACGTAGAATTGTACACTAACTTCCCTAGAGTTTTAAGATTTCAGGAACAACTGTGCTAGTTTTTGTTATGCTCCCATGAAATAATTACCAGATTTGGATCTTTGTTTTGATTCCCTTTCATCTCAAGTTGGTTCTTGAGGTACGGGTTTTCCAGTATATAGGAGGTAAGGTGATGATGGAGAGAAAGAATTAAGAAACAGGAAATAGAGGTAGGAAAACTCATAAAGAACAGTTAGATTATTTCTGATTGTAGTAGTTAAATAAATGTGGTCAAATTATGCATATAAGAAAATGTGGCTTTATTTTCAGAGAGTGCAACTTTCCCTGGCTTTCAATTATGTCAACAGCTTTCTTGAGTGATTCAGCACTCTGAAAGCCAAACCATATTTAGTTACTTAAATGTAGATTTATAGACAGGCTTTTGGGCACAGCCTACAAAAACAGATCTTGTAAGAACTCAGTCATCTCTATTTCTGGTCTTTGCAATTAACATTCTTTTTAATGCCATATTTCTTACATTTCTATTTCACAAATTGTACATAACTGGGGCTAGGATTGAATTAATTCCACCTATCTTTAGGAAACTGACTGAAATGCCTAAATAAGATCATAGATACTTATCAAACTAGGAAAAGAAAAAGCTTCCTTTTTTCCACATTAGTAATGGAGGCCTTTAATACACAAAATGCAAGATGTAGAACAAAATGGCAGACAGCATAACTGGTTTTATTCTTCCCTTTCTCCTTCACAATCATACCTAAACCAAATAATATATTCAGCATGTGCTATTGTCAATAGCTGAGAAATCTGTAGATGCTATTCTAAGCTGGGAAGCCTACATTATTTACGTATGAGTGTCTTTCTTCTAATAGTATGTGAGGCATGATTACAATATAGGATACTTTAATAAAGAAAGAAACACAGAAGTAAAAATTTTAAACACTATTTATGTAAACATCAGAATTCTATTTTCAGATGTGACTTGATTGTGCAAAGTAGATTCCAAATCTTTACTCTTATTTGTGACTTAAACACCCAGCATGCTAAGTCAGAAAAAAGAAAAAAAACTTAATACAGAAATTCACTAGAAAACAAATGATGCTGCTATGCCTTTCTTCAGAAAGTTCTGTTCTACGTCTTTGAACTAATTCTTCTTGTCTATCTCACTATCCAAAAGCTGAGAAATATGAATATTCTTCTTCTGCTCTCTTCTTGCCTGAACACTGAGGAACTTTCATCTGCCAGAGCTAGACCTTGTTCAGTCTTTCACATTTACTTGAACAAGACATTAAATTTCCTTGAAATTTATGTCATCACACAAGAACAGCAGAGACAAGTTTTGTCTCTCAGAAGCATGTGGATAATAAAACAGGTTTTGATGCAAGAAGGAGTGACAAACCCACACAAGAGAAAAAAAAAAAAAGTGTCCTAAGTGGAACAAATCAATATATATTTTTAAATATAGGATTGTCATTAAATCTATATAGGGATAACATAGGTGACAGAGAAATAGAAATAAACAAGTTGTTTTCTGAAAACACTATTTGTAACTACTGGGTAAATTTAAACCCTATTTCTCCGTGATAAACATTCCGTGGAGTGAAGTTTCACAAGTATATTTTGTATGGATTAAATTCTTAACAAATTTTGCTTGTGTTGGAGGAAGATCATACAAAAATCTTTCCTTTCCAATGGGTGTCTACACAAGGGACACTAAAACAAAAATCACCATACCTCGCTACATAGTTTGATTCTATTTTTTTCTGAATATTAATGTATTATTAGACATTTCAGTATCATATGAGAAAGTAACATTCCTTTCTGGATAAAATTCCTTGAGAGCTAAGGTAGCAGCAATTTTATGTTTGTACAATAGCAGCACTTTTGTTCTCTATGAATACAGGTCAAATGTCCCACTACTTCCTCATGTCAAACTCAAGGGCATGCAATCCAGCAGCTCAGTATCATTTTACAAAACTACTTTTGTGGGTTGTAACACAGTCCACACAGTATTTCAAATAATTAGAAATGGGGAAAAAAAGTCACCTAATACAAACAAAATAGTAACATTTTGACGATGCAAACATGAATGATGGGGAAGGGAAGATAAGAAATCAAGGGTTAAATGTACCGTTACCACTGTAAGAGGTACCTTTAAAGGAGGTCTAGTGCTATATCTGATCATAAACTCTTCCTCAACACTTGGCCCGAAAACTGTGTTTACTTCTTATAACTGGTGCATTTAGCATCAGAATTATGGTTCAAACATATTGGTAAATAATACTTTGTATCTAAAGGCCTTAAAGTTGGTAGACGGTGACTCCTTAGGATGATTTCAGATCTCATCAAATACTTCCCAAGCCTCAATCTTAGGGAATAAGAGGAGAACAGAACAGTAGTCTATGGTGTTTTTTTCTTACATTATTGTAGTAGAGTATTATAGTATAGGAGTATTATGTTATTAGAGAGACTGGACACTAGCCCTGGGAAGAGCAGTTGCCAATAAACTATAACTAATGCTGCATAAATTGAGGACACATTTGACATGATCTGTTAGGATGAATGTGAGACAGGGAGATGTACTTGTTGCTGCAGGCAATTCACAATTATCTGATACATAATCTGCCCTGATACATAAAGGCATGATAGATCATGTCTTATTAGTTGTGTAGACTTGAAGATTCATGTTTTACCCCATGACACCAGCTTTATTTGCAGTGATACCACTTTTAGTATGTAACCTAAAACTTTTTCTGATTGATAGATTCTTAACCAGGTACAAATGCACAATAAAAAGGCTGTTAAACAGTTGCCAACAACCTGCTTGGTGCTCATCACTTTGATTTCACATCAAAGGGGACATACTCTGAATTAGATGCATACTGAACATCCAGATATTTATAATTCCACCATGTTAATTCACTGTAGTCCTGCCTCCTCCATCACCACTGAGCACAGAACTTTATGCAGCAATGCCATGGTACCACAGCAGAGGGTTAATTACTAGAGTACAAAATTACCTTGCCAGTCATAAAGTGCTGAACAGGTATGAAACTACTCTGCTATTATGCAAAATTATTCCACGGAGTATGTCCTCAAACAAATATTCATTCCCATTATCTTGTACTCAGGTGATGCTCTTGGGCTCCTCTTGGCAAGCCTATGAGCCTTCCTGGCCCATTTTTCAGTTCTTTCTGATGTTGCTGTTCTTCTTTGTGAACATACATAGACATCCCCCACCACCAACCCCCCTACATTTAAGAATGTGTTTCTCCAGCTGGACGCTTGCTAGTCTCAGGTCTTTCTCTGCCAGCGCTCCAGCATTGTCTGTATGTTTACTTCATGCTGGTCAAGAGTGTTACACTGCGAGTGGATCCTTAGCTCATACAGGAAGCAGGATGTGAGACAGAGGCCTTGAGACAGTTAAAATATGGGGAAAAGCTGTGAACTTGAGCACAGATCATCTCTAGCTCGTTTGCGATGTTTAAATGTTCATTCATTCACTGGTTCTAGTTTAGACCACTCCAATGAGCTCAGTCCAAGCAAATTTTGCTGTAGAAATAGTTAACCTTAACGTATATGGATGCAATCCCATTTGTGCCATTTGGCCTGGATTGATCCCTAAGACTGACTCATGGCTCTGTGTTATTTAGATGCATAGATGCACAGATGCAGTCAGCAGGAACAACATACTCTGTTCCCCATGCAAGATGTACTTTGATCTCAAATGGACCCTAGAAGAGATATGGGGCTGGAGGAAGGAGGAGTAGCCTCTGTGCAAGGAACCATGTTCTCAAACAGAGGAATGATGTCATCTGATAATAATTGTATAGACTGGAAAAATGTTCAAGGTCTGGACTATTGATCTTTGGCAGACATACAGGAATGCAATTGAAATGAATTGACACTCTTGGGCAGCTCGGGTATCCTGTTCAAACTATGATGTGTTGAATTACATCCTAAATTGGAGTGCAGATGTAATCCTTTGAATACAAGAGGAATTCTGTACAGAAACAAAATATTCCTCTGTGTTGTTCCTGTGCTTGTTGAGAACGCATCGTCTGTTCTCAAAAAGAGGGAAAATCACATCACTGTGCAAGAAAATAATCAATTATCAAAAGATTATAGCCACAGTCTTTTTCACATAGCCCTCCTTGGCTACATGAATTTCCCCTCTTGCTGCAACTGGTTCTGGCATGTTTCCTCTTTTGTGCCTTCTTAAACCTCCACTTATCCCATCCAATTCTCCCAGACTTACCAGACTCAAACCAAATGGTGCTGATGTTGACAAAGCAAAATCTGACATAAAGCAGATCAGCTTTGACTCAAACAAATTTGCTTCAATTCCAGCTCCAAAAGTAAAGCTTGGTCCCTATGACCTGTCTCAACAAATCTTGGTCTCTGTTATCTTCCTTCTCTCTAAATTGCGCCTTCTTCACATTTTCCCAACCAGAGGACTTACCACAGGTCAAACAGTCTTGCCTCCACACCTAAGAATGTATAACATTGAAGTTCTGATCAGTGCAGCGAAACAAATGTCTCTACATACTTCTCTGAAATAGCAATGTTTTTGACCGACCTTTTACAAGTTACAATCCTGCAGTTAACTGTTTTCACAGCACAAGGTACAGTGACATCTTTGGGACACACTGGTTGAGACCTGAGGTCAGGAACAAAGGTGGTTTTAATGACCTGTAATAGTAAGGATCAGTATCTAAGTATGCAGTTGAGGACTGCAGGAGCTGTTCTGAGGGGGGCTAAGCTATTCCTTCTGCCCTCCAGCAAGAGCTCTGCTCTATCCCAGAAAGTTTGCAAGCATGATTTACACTACCAACAAGAAGACTTCTTTCTCAGTCCTTCAGCCAGTGATCATTGTTGAGAAAGAACAGCAAAAACAATCTCATCCAAGAAACGGGAGCTAATGATTGTGGTCTTTGAACAACAGTTAAAAAGGGAACATTTTCTTTCTAGCAAATGTGCAACTAATAATTTTGTGTGTATGTCCAAAAAAATGAAGTATTTGTCATAAAAACAATTACAGAAGAAACAAGTGACAGTGTTGGAAGAGAAAACGCAACGAGGCATATATAATCATGGACAGAGCAAGGCAAGAAAGGACATCCAGGATCATGAGAGGTTATGCACAGCTATTGTTCAGCTTTGGTCTCCATTATCGATAGGCTAGAGCTGTGTTGAAAGCTTATGCAGTGAACCGGACCAGAGAGCAAAGTCCAGCATCCAGAGAGGCATATATTTGTGGGCTATTCTTTCAAAAGTAACAAGTAGATACTTTTCTATTTGAACAGCATGAGGTGATAAGGCATTTTTTATAATTAGCTTACCATTGAATTTTTTATACTTTGGACCTCTCCCAGTTCACGGGTTTTTACAGTCAAAATCTTATTATGGGCAAAAGGGAACAAAGCAGAGCTATGGATCTAGAAATTTATTTTTGCCTAATTAAATTTTTAAATTAGTACAGAAAAGTCTCTTTGATAGTACCCTTGAAAGGGTTACACAAGAAAAGTGACAAACACCAATATGTTTTCCCTGGTGTTACACATCTCTGCCTGTGTTCCTGGGGTCCCCAAGTTGATGGAAATTGTCCCTCTTAGCACAAGGCAGTGGCTGGCACAGTAAGGGTCAGTGCTTTCCAGTCACTGCGAGGAGGAGCAGGGTGTTCGCAGTGAGTGCAGCCCTCTTGGACACAGGGTCCCTCTTGGGACTCTGTGGGTATGTTTGTCTCCTGCTCTGGAGGCTTCTTCTGGGAGCCCCTTGGGGGAGGTGACAGGTGCCCCCCTTGCACTGTGACACAAAAGGTTGTTGTTCCTCCCACTCCGGGTCTGTCAGGTCATTGATCCCGGCTGGCTGGTGGCCATTGGCAGCTCCCCCTGGGCAGCAAGTCACATGAGCAGTGGGGTGGAGGAACCAGCTCCAGCCAGCTCCAACTTGATCAAGCTGGCTCCAAACAGCCAATATCCACATCAGCGTCCCTGAAAGAGACCTGCTATGCCCCATTTTACATTTTTTGAACTAGAAGTGACAGAAATCTGACTTGCTGGGTACTGGCCGAGTGTATGAGCTGCAGCGGGCAGCTGTCACTAATGGCCATAGCTCTGTGTGAGCTTCCCACTCTCAGTCTTCTGCTGTCTCTTCCCTTCTGCTCTCCCAGACACTGTGCAGGATCCTGAAGGAAAACATGATCATCACAAGGTAATCTGGTAAATCTCAGTCTTGGAAGAGTAAGCCCTTCTGATCAGTCTTGGGTAGGCAAATATAGCTTCCCCATCCACTCCCAGTTGCATAGATAGCAACCAAAGAGGCCCTGATAATAACTGGGGTTGTCAGTGACTCACAGGAATGAAACACGAGTCAGCTCAGTGACTCAGTTGGGTGGGGTGGGGGGATTTAGTACCAGTGGTGTACTGCCTTGCTTGCAGGCAGGACTTGTAGGAAATACAAGCATCTTGCCGGTTCCCTGGTTGTGATGGTCATAAGGACAACAGAGTATTTATAACAGCCTCCAACCCAGCATAAAAATAGTCTTTCCATTGCTGGGATACTGTTTAAAAAACAAGAGAAAAGTAGCAACTAAACCCTTTTCAAAACAAAAAGTCAGGGAAAGAACATATGTTTTCCTTAACACCTGTAGATTAAGCTCGCTATGATCTCTCATGTCTTTATAGGTACCTTCAAGTATTCCAAATGCACCGCTTCCCAGAAGATACGTATAACCTCTATAATGAACCCTAAACTCATTGGCAACAGAGTAGTAGATACTGTGGTTGTTAACATAGAAAATGCTGTACTAATTGTTCTTTAATATTAGAGTTCTTCTGTTTTATGAGTTCCTTATGAAGGGTTGTTCAACATATATTTTCATAAACACGATCCGTTATTATATGCTGTAGGTCTCTATCAATGCTGATCCTCTCCAATTTTAGGCAAAGCCTGTAACACTGATCACACTATACTCAAGGAACCAGACATGGATGAGAAAGGGAATGAGAACTTCCCCATCGTGACAAGGAATAGCAAACTATGTAATAGAACATAGTGTACTCTGGTTGAGCTTGTCCTTAATAATAATACAGGGACAACTTTTACTCAAGGTAAGAAGTACCAGATACCCCACTCCCAGCTTCCAGCAGTTCTGCTACTCCTGCAGACAACCATACGTACCGTTCACCCTAGAAGTCACGACCCTCTTCTGGTCATAGGGTCTGTTGTGACTCGCAGGACCAGCCATGACTTCCAGTTTACCCAGATGTACATCAAACCAGGAAGTCCCCTCCCCTACAGACACAGGGAATCACCATTTTGTTTCAGCCACCGTTTTATGGCAGGGAGGATAGCCGAGGATAGCCAAGGATAGCAGAACTGGAAGCCCCTCTCATTGCATGTTCAGGGTCCAACGTGTTGTTTCAGACAACATTTTATGACAGATAGATTCCTTTTTTGACAATGCTGTGCCCCATGTGTTTTCATAATGCTCGGTTATTGCCGAGCCACCCCTACCCAGGAGCACATCAGAAAAGGCAGTGTTTTCTCACCACATACAAGGAGGCTACCACTTCTGAAGGTATCGTTCCCCATGTGTTTTCATTCTGCTTTGTGATTGGCTGATGGCCGTTTTTGACACTGTCACACCAATGTATTCTTAGATCTTCCTCTGACTGGCTGCTTGCCTCCTTTGGCATCCTCTAGGAAGGCCACAAAGGGGCCACTGGCATAACCACAGTTACATGCAAAGAAGAGACCGATCCTGTTAGCTGGAGGGAGAGGCCCCATCGTCTGGGCCCTGTCCAACAGCATGGCCATGTGATATTACTGGGGCAGACTTTGGGCTTTGCACGGTGCTGCAAGACGTTGGCAACACCATCTGCAAAAATGAAAAAACAGAACAAAATTTCAACTTCAGAAGAACGTGTGCATGAGGTCAATAAGAAAAAGACCCTAAGTCTCTAAAAACACTCCGTGAAGCAGGAGAATCAGCCAATGGGCTCACGAACCACAAACTGGATTTTTAAGTGTCACACAGAGAGGGTGGGTGGTGTGGGAGAACTCCTGAAATGTATCATGACTTGTTTGCATCTGTGCCTGCAGTAGGCAAAGAAAGGAGAACGGGCAGAGAAGTGACAAGAGTGTTCAAGGGAAAAAAGGAGGAAGACTGGAGATGGCTGACTGGTAGACAACTCCTCTCATACACTGTTAAAAAAAATGTCTCTGTATTAGAGTTAAAGTGATTTTCCAGTATTTAATTTTGTACATGTGTGTAGTAGCAGCATGTTGGTAGGCTTTTGTTAAAAGAGATTCATTGTGCTCCTAGGAAGGTGGGAACCTTTGGTCATAAATCCCCTTTCTGAAGCTGCTAAAAGGTGGATCGCCAGTCTGAACAGAAGCCAAGTGGCAATCTGGTTTGCAAACCAGGATGCTTATAGTTTACACAAGGCTGCAAAAAAGCACTTTAAAAAAAAACAGGTGACTGTGGCAGAGGTGGATGCACAATGGCAGGCAGACCTACTGGATTTGCAACAGTTTTCCAAACACAATGATAGTGTTATATACATCTTAAGAGTGATAGACATATTATCTAAGTATGCCTGGGCTTTTTTTCTAAAGTATATCTAAGTATGCCTGGGCTATTCATGTTCTGAAATAGCTGTGGCTTTTGAAACAATTCTACTGGTATCAGGCCTGTTAAAGCAGTAGGAATTTTATTTCAGCTTACAAAAAAGGTAGAACCAAGTGGGTGCCTAGGGATTGCTAAGATGCAAATGATATCCATAGTGATTAGACAAAATTTTCTGCACAAGTTGTAACTGATCTCAGAAACTGATGGGCAACTACTTTGGAAGCCATTCATAAGCACCTCCAACACACAACAGCACCTGTGCTGCAGCACAATCTGAAGAAGAGGTGAAGACTATATTGTGTTCTTCGTCCCATCTGGATATAACTTCTTCTCCCAGGTGATCTAGTATTAGTTATTCTGATTCTCACATTAGTCCTTAAAAACTCTGGTTGATTGAGAATGTAGCTTTAATAAAGATTTCTGATCTGGATTTAAAATATTTAATGCTAACTCTCCACATTTTCATTAAATGGCTATACTAGCTAATAATCCAAAATGTTTAAAAATAGGTACTTTATTTTCAGTTTGACTTTGTTTCTAACCTGCTTCCAGCCACTGGATTTAGTTACACTTTGTTTGCTACATTAAGAAGCCTTTTAGTATCAAAAATAATTTCCCCTCCAAGATACTAAAATTCTTTCAGTTAAATTGCTTCCTAACATTTCCTTTAGTGAGCTAAATAGATTGAGCTCTTTAAGTCTTTTATGCATCTGTGAGCACACAGGTTCATACGAAGAGCATGATCGAGCTATGCATTATTTCAGACTTACACCAGCCTTACTTTATCAAGATTAATATAGATGTACAGGCATTGGAGCAAGGGTGAATCAGATTTTACAATTTCTTTCCTTTAAAGCTATGCATCCATTTCCTTTTAGAGGGTGAGCACTAATGATGTTTAACACTACCACATTTGTATACATTTCTTTTGAAAGACTAGCATATTTTCTAGAAGAGATTATTTTCATTTGAGTAAGATATACTTTTCATTTCATTGTCAGTTTCTTCCATTTTTTTCTATTATCAGTTGGTTACAAAATTGATTTTTTATAACAAAAATTGTTTTATGATTATATTACAAATTTATGTGAAAGTTATTTTCTTGCCTGCACCCATTTATGCATTGGGAATTACACAACATATAGAACTCTGCATCATTACATGTTCTTCCTCTCTAGAAATAGCATGATATGTGTTGAAATAACACTGGTGTATTCCTCGGAGAGTGATGGGGAAACGAGGGTTAAGCAGTGGATTTCCAGTCATTTGCTTCCAGTGGTGTATTTGTTTCTAATGTATCCATCAATCTCTTTTACTGTCCAGGTATCCAATGCAATTTACAGTACATCATAACTACATAGAAATACAGCATACTTGTTTTATTAATGAACTGTTTTATTTCTAATGCACCAGATTAGATAATATATTCTGCAACCAAAACATGGAATAGTCTTATATACAAATATACATGAGCATATACAGAGTAAATACAGACTCTCGTATGCAAACTGCATGTATATGAACACTTGCCATGTGTGGTTTTTTTAAAAACTCTTCATCTAAAGGTGGCAGAATCATACAGGTCATGGGTAACTAACTATGATCCAGGATATTACAATAAACTCAGTGTTTTGTAATTAGAGCCAAGTAAATTACTTATACAGCTCATTCATATTTGGGTATTTTTTCTTTCTTTATTTCTTTTTTAATACATTCTAGGTCAGAGTGAAATATTCAGGTGCCTTCAGATACTTTATTCACCTCAGAGCACTAAATAATTGCTGACTTATAGTTTCTCAAACCTGATAAGACTTTTCCCTTGCAAGCAAAACAAGGAAGCAAACAAGCAAACAAAAATTGCTTTGATCAGAAGAAAGCATGTTTTAGGAAAAAAAATCAAGATAAGTGAAAATTCTACAAAGGAAACTTTATAAGAGGAGAAATGGACATAATTATAAGCAGAGAGAGAATTAGAGATATTAACAGATAAGAATAGGATTGTTTGCATAAACAAGGCTAGATACAAACTTATTAAGATGATAGTCAAAAAATATAATATTAACCATATTTCAATGTCAGCATATTAGTGAATATATGCTTACCCTGGGTTCAGTTCTAGTCATTCTCTTTTAGAAAAGGAATATAGCAGTGACATAATATTTCCTGTGGAGATGAGCAAATGTTATTGTAAGAAAGGACTTACTTGCAGAAGATAGATTTCTTCTCATTTAATTTCAGTCTTCTAAATAACAGAGGCAAGCCAAGGAACAAAAAGGGCAGGATTTCAGAAGCATCCATATAGTTATATTTAGATGGCTATTGTGCCAATGTGAAGCCTTCTTCGTTTATTTTTTAACATGGATAACAAGTTCTACTGGCTATCTAGAAAGACTGTCTCATATAAATAGTTGAGCCTTTCCTGGTCAGGTGAAGCATATAATTTTTATGTACTGTGGTGTTTATTTTAGTGTTCACCTTAAGCAGTATAGATCTTGGAATAAATTGCTATTTCCACATTTTTTCAGGTGAAGAACAAACTTAATATTTTAAATGAAATGAAGATAAATTATCTTAATGTTTTCAAGACCAAAAAATATTTATTATTACATTAGATTAATATTTCTTATTACATTATAGTACAAAGGTAAAAGATGCAATTAATTCAAAAAGTTCAGATCTAAATTATTCAAAGACAGAGAATTACAAATTATGAACAGATCCCCAAAGGTATCAAATGCCTGTAACTCTTTTATTTTTAAGATGTGACATTCTAATTTGAAGTTATTTATCATATAACAATAATACCAGAAAAAATGTTTAATTACCATTTACTATAGAATATAACAATTAGCACTTCTAAATTACATACTTCCTTGGAATTACACCAGCTTTTATAACAAAAGTAAATGAGGATCCTAATTAACGTTTATTTTTTAATAGCAAGCAGTGACTTTATAGTGGAAAGAACTTGGCAAAAGAAGCATACATGCCTAAAATAAACCTGTATTTAAAATAGAGGAGTTATCTGACAGCAAAAGCAATGGCTTTCTCCAGTTTCTTTATGCACAATGGCAGTAAATAGTATTGCCAGTTTTGAAAACATATAAAAGAACTTATTTATCTGGAGAGGATGATCATCTTTGGGAATTCCCTTATTACCAAAGGTCTTATCATAAAGTCACAGAAACACCGATTAGAAGGAATCTCTGGAGGTTGTGTAGTACAATCTCTCACTAACTGTGGGATTATAATCAGCACCAGATCAGGGCAGCTAGGAATTTTTCTAGATGAAACTTGCAAACCTCCACAAATGGACGTTCCACAAGCTCTCTGGACTGCCTGTTTCAGTGCTGCACTGCCTAGGAAAAATGCTTTTGCTAATATCAAATCTCAACCTCCAAAGACATAACCTCTCTCTGTTTCACCCTGTTGTATCATCTATACTAATGAGAAGAGTTTGGCTCTGTCGTTTTGGTAACTGCTCTTTAATTAGCTGTAGGTCATTGCTAGACTACCCTTTATCTTCTTTTTCATCTGTATGAACAAACCTGAGTCCCTCAACCTCTTTTTGTAGGATATGTTTCTCTAGGCTTCTGACCACCTTGGTATACTTCCTGGTGGACCCCTCCAGTTTGTCCCTGTCCTTTTTGATCTGGGGAACAACAACTGGGCACAGCATACCAACTTTATTCTTCTACAGAAAGAACAAAACATACAAGCACTTCTAAGGTATACTTTGAAATTATTTTTTAATCTTGTTTTTTCTACATGTGTTTCAGTCCTCAAACAGAACAGCGCTGCCCTCTGTGCTACTGCATTGAAGCATTTGAACTACAAATATAAGGCTCTAGAAGTCATCGCCAGGATTAGAATTGGACTGAAGACAAAAAAAATATTTTAAATGCAAAGAGACTAAAAGTACTATTCATATTTTTATTATCTTATTCTTGATTCAGTCCCTGTAAGATGGTCAGTACAATGTTTTCCTCTACATCAAGTATACTGAGGAGTAGTCTGGTTCAAGACTAATGGAGGCTCATTTGTGCAGGTGGAACAGTCTATCTCTGGAGGCAAAATACCATCTGTCTGTCTAAAAGCAAGCCCTGCTGGCTGATCCATCAAGTGGAATAGCTGTTGATTCACTTGCCTTTTTTTTTTTGGCTATAAGTGAAGTGACATGAAAGCAGTCAGCAACAATTTGGAAGAGAAACAAAATAATCCAGTTGGTTTAATCCCATTAATATGAGAAACAAAAAATCAAATTTTAATTCTGAGGGAATGCTGCACAGGAATTGAGTTGAAAGCCTTAAAACATAGGTGTCTTCCAAATTAATAAGGTAATTCAAAGCTATTTAAATACATTGAGAGTAGCTTGACTATTTTGTAATTTGCAGTGAATAGAACCTTACATGTATATATTTTACAATATTGTTAGATATTATGGTCAACATTTTTAGGCATCTGAAAAAAGCTCTTAAATACATTGCCAGGTATTAAGATTATTATAAACATTTTAGCAATAGCTCTTCTCACATGTACCACTATTATTCTCTTACTGTTTACGTGGGCTCATTTTATTTTCTTTTTCTTTGCTTGCTTGTTCAAAAGCAAGGAAACATATAAATCTGTAAACAATCAGATACTTATCTTAGGGAGAGAAATTATAATATGTTATTATAAAATTATCCCTGCTTATGTCAGAAAAAGACAATTTGATTATTAGTGTCTTGAAGGCACATACATTTTCTATGCATTTGATTGAGTTACATAATATGACTAGCAGGCCAAAGTTTTAAATCAGAAGGCAGAATTGACAGCTGATGTCTGTGGCTCTGACTTTCAAATACATTGGCATGTGACTACATATGTATTCATTCCTTTGGACAAATCATATGAATAAAGCTACTTACATTACAGACCTAGACCCAAGCTGCCAAGTGTCTCACAGAAGGTACTGCTACATCAAACAAAGGAAACTACCTCTTTTCCCTAACGGTCAAGCAACAAGCTACAGGTAGTTCAGCTCATGACTACTAGCTATAGCAGGAGTTCATTTTGAAAGGGTGGACAGTTATTCTAGCTTCATAATGAATACAGAATGTCAGATTGCTATACCTGTATATAGTCCATGTGTATTGCCAAAAGCTAACCCTCATATTAAGCATGTGCAGGAGACAGTAGTTAATGTTACTACAAAATTTCTTTTCCCTCAGAATAAAGCTTTCTTGGGTTAAAGCCATAGATTGATCTGAAAAGCAATACTGCTTTAAAGAGGTGTAAAACTAAAATAAGTCTAAAATATTTAGTAAGAAATTTTAAAGATTTGAAAAACCCTGATGCATCACAGCTGTGGGACCAGAGCTTGAAAGGTGTACTATTCTTTCACAAACACTCAGCATTTCCTGCACCTTTGATTATAATCACTTATGTCTAGTGATGAGGGAGTAGGTTCTCCGTTCCCTTTCCAGATAGGGTAGGATCTAGGCAAGCACAGGAATTGACAGTATTGACAGTCTATGTTGGTGTCTATTTTATACTGTGGGATGCTGTGATGGAATTATAGTACACTAAAGTGGGACTTCCTTCCCCTTTTCCTTAAAGCAAGCACTCCCCAAAACACCAAAAAGCTTCCACTCTAGTTTTTAGAGCACAGAATAATAAACTAGGGAAAGCTATTCTTTAAATAGAGCAACTCAGATTTTCTGTGTGAGACATAAGAATAAAATTGTATCTTTCAGACACTATTCCCCATGTATTGTGGGCCACTTCTCTCATCTTGCTTTCTAATCCAGAAGTTTTTAGTGTCTTCCTAGGTTGAAAAACTCCATGTAGTCCCATCTTTGTTCCTAAGAAAGAAGCTTTCTTTTCATGGTCTCTGAGTCTTGGCTCAGGTTTGGATTTGCTCCCTGCTGCATGCAGGCACTCTGCTTTCCACAAGATACTGCAAATTTGCAGCCTTGCTGTGTCTCTCATCTTCCTTCTCCCTCCATTGAGAAGCTTCCTCAGCCTGAATGCTCTCACTTCTCCAAGGGATGAGGAATCTGAAGGGGGTCCCACAGTTACCACCATGTGGAGCAGTCAAGACAGCAAAACCAAATTAATTTTATAAACACTCAACCACATCATCTTTAACAGAACGTGACACACCACACATGCAATAAGCAGTTAATCAAATGATTCTGTGTCTGACAAACATATCTGCACTTGCACCAGTCAAAAGTTTACTGTTACAAATAAAAAAGGAGCATAATAAAAACCTTTTTTAGTTTTCCCACATAAAACTTGGAAATCTGAAACTCTGTTAATGCAAAGTTTGTGAAAATATGTATTAATAACAGACCTATAGAGAAACAAAGACACAATCAATTTTTTGGTAAACAAGGTGTACAAATGTATGTTGTACTTGATTATAGAGTACCTGGAGTTTTTATAGAACAAAACAGTTAGAGGATTAATGAAGATGCGAGAGGTAACAGGAAAACACAAAGCAATGAAGAATCTTGCTTTTCAGTCAGTGTTGCCAGCTCTTGGAACTCATTTAATTAGTAGTCATAACCATATTTTTTTCCAAAATCTTCTGTTTCTAGGAATATGATTTTTTTTGTAAAAACACCTTCCCTTCCATCTTTCCTACATTTCTCGGTTTATAGCTGCAGAGAAAAATCTCCATATGAGACCACACTTTACCCAAAAGTTTGGAAGAAGAAAAATAGAACTACTGGCTATATATGTTTGGGGCTTTTTTTTGTTTGGTTGGTTGGGTTTTTTTAAAAAAATGTCAATTTAAAGAATTGGTGACCCTTTCATTACTGCTGAATGCTAGATATTGACAATATTATTAAATGTTGCTTGTTTGAATGCGTTGCTGAACAGGTAACTATGCAAACAAACCTATTAAGAAATCCACAATATGTTACATAAAATTTTAGATGTCTTTTCTTAGAAGGTTTAACGTGTGGCTTTTTTATGACAGAATGTGAATGCTCAGCAGTTTGATTATCACACAGGTTTTAACTGTGCAAAATTTATTGATGCAAATAGAGTTACAGGTATGGATATAGCAGGGTTTTTTTTCCACAGCAAAAGACAGCTAACTACTCATAAAGACTGAAGTTCCTTATTTTATTTATATTATTTTTAATCTATTTACAAAGCACATCCTGTCCACTACATACAATTGTTCACATTGAAATAATTATAATATATGAGATGACTCCTAGTATATTAAATAAATTCTTCACAAACTTTGTAAGTTTTACTTATTTTATAAAAAATAGTTATGGATGTTAAAATTTGTATAAAGAGCTTATTAATCATTATCATCCTGTTGAATTAATTCTAGACATTGACAGCAGTGGTATCATGTTATTCATATGACCAGTTATACTGGATGAATAATGAATGAGAAACAGTCATAACAAGCAATTTGCTGATGACCCTTAGGCAGATAATAACTGAATAAAGCTATTTTGGGAGTACTGATCTGTAACAAGGATAGTCAGAGAAATCAGGATGACTTTGTGATTGATTCAGAAACAAAACATATCTACCATTCATAAAAACTCTTGGGTTTTTTTTTTTTGAGAACTTGACTATTAGCCTTTTAAGAAGTCTCAGACTCATTTGTGACAAGCAGAAATTACATTTCCCAGTGCCTTGATTGATTTCTTGATTGGTTTTCATACTCTTCCAAAAATCATCTGTAAAAAAAAAAAAAATAAAACCCCAAAAAAACCAAGGAGCATTAAACCTGGAGTTAAGCCGACCATTTGGCAGTTAAAATACATATTTTATCCAGATACTGCAGCATTATTATTTGGACAGTATTACACAAAATTATACTTGTTTATTTTTACGCAAAGAGATGTCAGTCCTACAGGGAGCGCTGCCAGGCAAGAGGGTAGAGGAAAAGGAGGAGGTGGAAAATGCTATGGGTTGCTTTGGAAACCAGTATCATTAGCATAATGCTTTGGAAAAAAACACTAAAGGACAGAGCTTTAAATATATTCAAACTTATCTTTAGATGTCCACTGTTGCAGTGATACACCACTGAGAAGATCCGTGTGGAATGTTGATAATCCTGAAGAAATGCAAGAAGAGGTTTCCACAGCATCCTCAGCTTCACACACCCACCTCACCCTCCCATACTATTTTGAAAAATTAGTTTGTTTTTTCTTGTGTTTTTGAGATCTTTGTGGGTTTTAATTTATACAGAAATAAAAAAATGTCTTTCAAACAAGGAAGGCTGAGAAAATTAATACCAAGTGCAGGAAAAAAATGAGCTGTCCATAAGAGCTGGAAGCTTCCCATATCCCGAGTATCCAGAACCTACAGGGTTTTTTCCTTAATAACCCCAGTATAGTCTAGATTCAATACTGCAATTTTTTACAAGTTGTCCAGTTTATACTCTAAAAGGACTATGTATGGGCCAAAATATTTGCAGGTCAAAACCTTAAGCATAGTTAATCATTTCTCTATCAGTTTCTTTAAGATTCAGAATATTAAGGAGGCACTCAAATAAGGAAAAACTGTCATATAGAAATAAATACATTAACATCTTGGACATATTAAATTATGAAAAGTAGCTTGAGGTAATAAAAGATTCACTTCTAATTTAATTCTGATGAAAGAATGTGTATAGTCTGGATGATATGATATACAAGTTAATAACTGACCACAAATTTTAATTTGACCCGAGTTGTTCAACTGATTTACAGTATGAACATTTCAGTCTGCATTTGTTTCTGTTGTGGTTTAGGCTGAACCGGCCACTGAGGACATGGAGCACCCCAGATGGGACCAACAGATGCACCCCTCCTACCCCTCTTCAAAGAGAGAGGCAGAGCAAGGAAAAAGAGACTTATGAGTTTAGAAGGAGCTAAGCTACTTTAATGAAATAATAATAAAATAAAAAGAAAATAATGAAATATATACAAAACTGTAGCAAGTTCCCAGAATGACAATCACGTCACCAGCTGATGCTGGGGAAGTCCCAGACTGGACTCAGGGATGGACAGGAACTGGATTCCAAATCTGGATTCAGGATCAGGATAAAAGGCATATGAACTGACAGAGTCCTCCTCGGACACCAGGCATTGATGAAAGAGAGCTGACCCTTTGATCCCTCAACTTCATAATGAGCATGAGGCAGATGGGATGGAATACCCTGTTGGTCAGTTTTGGGTCACCTGTCCTGTCCACTCGTCCCCACAGGTGGGACCTTCTGACCCTCCAAAGGGGCAAATAACAAAGTTAGCTGACCTTGGGTGTTATAGCAATAAGTATAAGCAAGAGCCTCTCAGCATGCCATTTCTTGGCATCAACTATAAGCATAGGTCTTAGCGCTCTGAGAGTGAACATTGTCTGCACAATATGCTGTTAATTTCAGTAGTTAGAAGAGGCCTAGCTAAGAAGTAAAGTTACTGAATAAAATTGGTGCTGTTTCACTTCAAACCAGGACAATTTCATATTTTTTTAGGTTGCACACTATAAAATACATAAAAGTGTACTTAATAAATAATATTTCTTCACACAAACAACTATTTGTAAAGATGATATTGGAAGCACACCGAAATTTTTTAGTCGTTGTACAGTAAAGCAATTTTCCCCAAAGAAATAGAAGGTCCTTTAATGTTGTCATAGATCTGAAAAAAATATACTTCGTATTTTATAAGACAATTTTTTTCCCTCATTTTAGTGTCTGCTCTTTTTTTTCTGTATTTCCAGATTTACAAGTAAATATACATGGATTATCAGCTGAGATAAACACCAATTATAGTGTGGTGCAGTTTGTTTTCCATTCTTTAATATACATTATGGAATTTGCATTGAAATATCAAAGGTTCTGAATACATTTTACATTTTCTTTGAGGCAGTCCTCACAACAGAGTGTGTCTTGCAGTGATAAGCTAACTCTGTTGGAGCACATCAGTCCCATACAGTAAAACCCATGAAAGGTTTAGACATGCAAGCCAGAGAGATGAAATGCAAGCTATCTAATACTAAGCATGTTAAATAATTTCCGAGAACACTGCCCCTTGTTTTACTTGAGTATGTTAAGGAAGCACATTTTTGCTTCCTTCAAAAGAATATTGAATTAAGCATTTTGACATAGCCCTTAGTGCTGTGTAGGATGGAAGATTTTGCCTTGTGGGTGTAAACAGGTAAATATAATTTTATAGTAAAAATTTCAAAATACTATCATTCCTTCATACTTCTGGAATATAATTTTAAAAGAATGACACACTAAGACTGAAACAAAAGTAAAGATGTTGCCATCCTCACCTTCGTGTTACATTTTTAATTGTTCCCTTTCATGTGTACAGAGATTACTGGAGGAAGATGTGCAATCAATAGTGTGCCATGAAGATACGTCAGATATTTTACTATTAGTACATTTATGAGAGTTCTGTCATATCTTAGGGGAAAGATTGTCTTAATGTGCCACCTCCTCTCCTGTTCTCAGTCACTTTGATAGCCTTCTATCCAGGACCGCAGTGAGAACCACAGTGAGGAAATCCATCACCGTGCGCCAATCTGCCTCTACTGGATATTACAAAAAGGAATTAAACAGACCAGTTTTGTTATGTGTTCTGGCATATTTTCATGTCTCTTTTTAGCCTTGTTCTAATTACAGTTTTTAACCTAATGGAATGTGCCAAATTTTAGCATTCTTCCAGTATACAATTTAGCCTTTCTTATACATATATATTTTTTTCAGATAATTCTAGAAAATATTTCTGTTTCTAGATATATCCTTTGCATTAAAGAAATAATTTAAAAATGTCATATTTGTCAAAAAAACTTCTAGCTCTTTTATTTTCTTCTACATTCCCAGCTCTTACCTTTTTGCTCCATGAAAAGTTTGGGGAAAACAATTACACAGCATGCCATCTCCGTTGCCCAATTTTTCATTAGCTACATCCCAGGTGAAGCTCATCGGTTTATTTTGCCCTTAATGCTGCACTGCTCTAACTTGAAACAGTTTAGCGAAGTAATCCTACACAGGATTCTGTAGGATGGTTTTTCTTTAGCCAACATAACCATATCTCTGTCACACAGTAAAAAACACAGAGGTACACCTCCACATCTGTCAAGTCCCGGTCCGATTTCGGGCTCGGGGGAGGTTACTAATGATCCCAAGAGTGAGATTGAGACACAAACGAGGTCAAATGCCGCCAACCAGGCCGTTTTTATTGAGTAGGTACAGAGGAATGGAGCGACAGGAAAGGCAGGAAATATTAGAAGGAAACTAAGCAAGCGTTCCGAAGGATAAGCAAAGGATAGTCACCACCATGGATCCAGCGACGTCTCGTTGGTCCGTAGTCTTCAGTTTCTTCAGTGGTGGGTGCACACCAAAGCTTGTTCCCACACCACCACGGATCCAGTGACGTCTCGTTGGTCCTCAGTCTTCAGTTTCTTCGGTGGTGGGTGCACACCAAAGCTTGTTTCCACAGGCTTTTTATAAGACCAGGAAAAGACCTTGGCGGGCTGCCAGCCCAGCCCAGACAAACGCCGGCTTTTGTGGCGCCTCACAATGGTCTTCTGCTGCCGGTTTTGGTGGTGCCGCATTAGCAAACGAATGGTCTGCTGTTACCGGTCATTTCCACCTTGAATGGTCTTCTACTGCCAGTTTTGGTGGTGCCACATTAGCAACGAATGGTCTGCTGTTAACAGTCATTTGCACCTTGAATGGTCTTCAGCTGCCGGTCTTGGCGGTGCCGCATTTGCAAACGAATGGTCTGCTGGCGCACCTTGCAAGGTACACGTAAGCAAGCTTTGAGGCAAATACTTGACGTTCCAGTCTCTCACAACATCCAACACTTGATTCCTGTTGTCTGCCATTCCATTAAAGGTTTTGGATGAAGTCTACTTACAGGAGTATGTAGCACTAGCATTTTGCTCATCACATAAAAAATCAATTCAACAGGCAAAGGTCCATGTTCAGTAGTTATCTTCATTTAGGGATTATTGACCTTTTAATTGTCTCACTATAATCTTTCCATTTCAACATGAGTTTGTCATTCAAAAGACTGAATCATTCAAATTTTGAGCCCAGTAGTACTGTTCCCATCTGTAGCAAATGCTTCAGTGTATGTATGGTTGAAGAGTTTATAGAACCAAGCAGTTCCATATGGTCTTAGAACATCAATATTCCTAGTTTCCTAAATGTTGTTTCTCTTTTCTTCAGAAACCCTATCTCTAAAGGCTTTTTTTGGACATCACTATCTACAAATTTCCATTTGAACCCACTAGGAAAACATGTGTCATCAGACATCTTAAAATGCTTTGCAGATGGACTTCCTCTAATTTCAATAGCAACCATTTCTTCAAATACTGCATGTAGTATTAAAATCAGGTATCTGAGGTCAAGAATCAATTCTTGCTTTCAAATTGGATTGTATTCTTAGTTGTGTTTTGTCTTTTTACCAATAGATTATGAAGTTCCCTTCTTAAAATATTTCACTGACTTTTCACATAGAACTATCTCCTGACTTTCTGCTGGATGTAGGCCCAGTCTGCATGGACTTCCAAATTTGACACAACAGATTCTGCTTTAGTTAAGCTATACCACAGATAACTGGCATGGCTTTTTTTGCTTTTTTAAAAAGTGTTTGGGTTTTTTTTTAAAACACTTCACAAATAGTCTACTTAAATAACTATATAGAGGCCCCTCTCGCAGATTCCTCTTGGCTGTGTTTCATTTCTGTATCTCTGAAGGTTATAGTCTACTCTATTTGTTTTGTAAGGGTTTTATAAGTGTTTGTGTAATTGTTTGTAAGTCTCACCATCTACATTAGGACGTTGCTAGTACAAGGCTGGCATCTTTGTTTGAAAACGCTGACAGGTACTGCACAGGTCACACCTGGTTACTCATTCACAAAAAAGGTATAGTCAGAGTGTCTGGAATGGCCATGGATTCCAGCTTCATCTACATAACTTATAACTTTTTTTTTCAGGTAAACATCTTTTTGCTTTCTGGTAGCTGCTGCTCTCAGTGGAAATATTTGCTAATACTAACCAAAAGGATTATTAGAACAATGCAAGTAGTGGTTCAACAGCACACTGCTTGTAAGGCTAGTGATCAGAGCCAACAACTTAATATAAAAGCAAACATAATGAATACTAATTTAATACTAGTAATTTTTATAACATGAGCATAGTATGAATATTCAAATTCATGTAGTGCCATCTGTACTGATCAGAGTATTTAAAAAAATAATTGGATTACACAGGTAGATTCAGGTGGATTTAAGTAACTAACTGAGGAACTGCAGTATCAAAAACTTAGACACCTGCTATATCCAGAGAAATCCAGATAGTCTTACATCAAGGTGTTACTCAGCATGGAGAAAGGAAGTCCTGGAACCCCAATCTCTATCTATTTTTTACAGTAGAGGACTCATCTAGCTATGTAGCTACTTGTGTTATCTTCAATATAATAATTGTGTAGTGCAAAATACATAAAGATAACAGGAAGTAAAGATCAGAAATCTATCTCTGCCCCTTTCAAGGTGAGAGCAAAACAATTGCAATTAATCTTCATTTTGCCTGATTTTGTTCTCTTGCAATGATTTTTGTATTGCTGGTTCCACAATTGCCAAGGCTGATATCCTATCCTAGACTGACATATAAGGAAAAACCAGAAATGAATACAAAATATTATGAACAATGAGTATCTGAGGCAGGTGGTGCTTATCTCCTATCAAAGAAACTCCATCTATTTTTGATAAAGTACTTACGTATCAGTTTACATGTCCCGTATGTCCCCTTCCTTTTGTTGATACAGGTCAAACATTTTATCCTGCTTCTACTAACACTTTATTACTTCAACACCAGTTTTGACTCTCTTGGGAAAGAATTATTTTCATAGTGTGACCACTGCATACCTTCAATTTCACTGAAGTATTTTCAGTGTAACATTCTGTATCAAAGAACAAAGCAGAAAGCTTTGAATTATTTCAAATAAAAGACAAAGTGATAGAAAATGGACAATGAGAATGTGACCAGTGAGAACAAGTACGGGAGATTTTAACGTAATAAAAGTCAATTTACTGACAAAATTGAAATTTGATTGCTTTGCACTGTGTTTCCCAAGATGTGAGGTAATAAAATTTAGGAAATAGGATATATGTTAATCCACACTGTTCTGTACCAAGAAAAAAAAAAAAACCAAGAAAACTATATTCAGTGATAGATTGATTTTCTGTTGTTAAGGTATAAATCTGATCTAAATGTCAATATAACAATAAATTTTGATCCATTTTTTTATTTGTGCCCTCCAAAGGCCACACTGTATCAGTATCAAGCATGTGAATTATCTTTCAACTTGCATTTTCACCCTTTAATTTCAGTTCACTGAAGAGTTCTTTTCTGGGAGGAAGCAACAAAAAGTTTCCATTTTTCTCCTGAGCTTTATAACGTGTGCCTTTTCATTGCAGCATGGTCAGCAGGTTATCCAGGCTAATCTGGAACTACTCTATGTCTCATCCAGTCCTCTAGAGAAAAGTGGCTACTCTGGAACAGCATCTGATTTGTATTCATGAACTCTAGATTTAAGAAAACCTTTTTCTTTATTTTATTTTTAAAGACCTAGACACAGTGACGACCTAATTTTCTTCAAGATGAATCCTTAAATAACACTTGAGATCTAAATACTTCCAAATCTCATTATATAGTTTAGATCATTTCTAGATTGTGTTTCTAACCGCTGATATATAAACTTTACAAAAGAAATTAAAATTTCTATGCACAATTAGGCTTACATTATAGGTTAAAAGAAACTGATATTTTAGGTAATTAACATCCAGTCCAAAGGGGTAAAAATATGTATTGCAATGTCAAATTAAATAGCCTGTTTTCTTTCCAAGCGAGATTGTTCAGAATAAATATCTAAAGAATATATTTGTATCTGTTGTCCCCAAAGTTGTCTAGCAAAAGAGGATGCTTTCCTTTTTAGGAAAGTGTCTGATCCTATAGGAAATTGGGTAACATTGATGGGTCAAATCTGTTTGAATACCCATTCAATTGAGCCATGAAAAATAAATGTGATTATGATTGAGATATATCTAAGCCTTTGCAAGTTTTTTTTTGCAGAAGTAGTCTATAGCCACTTGACACTACTTCTCAAAGTTCATCTCACACATTGCATAATGAGCTGGGTTTTACTTTGTTTTTCCCTGAAAAGGTCAATAAACATTTTTATTATTATTATTTTCTGCCTTTAATGTGAAAGAAAACTAGAAAACAGTCAAGGAAATATTCATATGGTCAGGGGAAACTGAGAAGAATGGAAGTGGCAGGATGTTTATTATTTTGTGCACGAAGAAAATCAGTGTCACCTACAAAAAGAAAAAAATAGAAACTAGAAGTAGATCCTTTTTTTCTGATAGTCTGCTGTTTAAGTCACTTATCATTATGGCTTCAAACTGGAAGATGGTAAATTTAGATTAGATACCAGGAAGAAATTTTTTACTATGAGGGTGGTGAGGCACTGGAACAGGTTACCCAGAGAAGTTGTAGATGCCCCATCCCTAGAGCTGTTCAAGGCCAGGCTGGATGGGGCTTTGAGCAACCTGGTCTAGTGGGAGGTGTCCCTGCCTGTGGCAGAGGGGTTGGAACTCGATGATCTTCAAGGTCCCTTCCAACCTAAACCATTCTATGATTCTATGATTCCATGTTTTTGTATATCACAGTACTGAGTTTGAATTCCTGTTTATACCTTCTTGAAGTAGGATAAACCACCTCCTTTTTGAGTATCATACCCTAATGTAAACATTACATAAAAATTTATTGAAAAAAAAACCAACCAAACAACCTAGACGTATCTGTTTAGTATCTGAATGCTTTTTTAACCAACTGGAAGCTAATTCTAATATGTGCTCTTTTCCCTTCTTTTCTGATTAATTTTTGAGTTTGGGAGCTTTAATTTTTAAAAATATTTTTAAACATTTCTTTACAAAACATCTTCAGAAAGGGAGACCAAAAGTGGCTCTATTTCTATACTGTCTGTTAAGAAATACTGAACTACAGTATTTTTTAATAGTGAGAAGAAAGAAAGATGGGATCATATACCTGATTCAAATGAAGCCCACGTGATTTGGAATTGGTCAAGTACCCTAAGCAGAGAACTATTAAAAGGATTTCTACAAACAGCATCTATTTAGCACTTTATTGTAAGTAGCCCAACAGCTTGTTTTTTATGCAGTGCAAATTCAGGAGGAGTGGGGAGAGGAGAGAAGAAAGATAGTTCATGTAAACACTTTTTGTATTATTATTTTATAAATTTTTGTATTATTATTTTCCCAGTTGACTAGCAACTGAAAAAATGCAATTATTCACACAAACATATTCAGGGAGCACAAAGCAGACAGCAGTGTCCGGACAGGAAAAAATTTCCTTGCTAGAAAAGAAATTCCCTTTACTACTTAAGCCTCAGAACTGTCAGAGAAAAGTTCAATTGAATAAGTTATGGACTGAGCTAAGGAATAACTCATGAAGGGAAGGATATACAGGGTATAACACAGATAATCTGTTTCTATGTCTGTTTTTCTTTTGTGGTGCTGATGTTGTGGTACTAATAAAACCAAAGTCAACTGTATGAGGTGACAACAAAAAACCTGCATACATAAAAGCAAACAGGACTGCAGAACATGGATGATACCTATTTGTTCTAATATCCACATATCCAGGTGAAAATAACAGGTTTTTTTCTTTCTGTCTTGATTTTTTGAGAATAAAAAGTGGTAAACAGAAAAAAAACCAATCTTTTCTCAGTACAGATACTGAAACATAATTTTAATCTGTATGTGATTTAAGGAATTTTAAACAGGAACTTACACACCTACAGGGTTTCCACTCCAAAGCTTTCATGACAGATTGTACATTACCAGACTAACCTGATAATAACCCTGGACTAATATGTGTTTGCAGTTAATCATAGCTACATGTCATTCAAACAACTATGATGTCATGAAAGCTTAACATGTTAATGAAACATACTTTCATATACTATGGAAGTCCAATGAATATACTTTGTTTAAAAATATTCAGATTTAGTACCAGATCTTTAATTTGTGATTGTGTTAAATATCTATGTATTGCCTTTGTACCTGCTCTGTTAACCTGTGCCAACACATATTCTGTTTACTAGTAATGATAATTTCCCAGTGTAATACAGTTCTTCAAAACCAGATTTCTTTAATAAATACATAATGTCCCAAATTGCATTCCCAGCACATTTAATTAAATTGTTTTCCATTTCATTCCATCTGGAGTCTCAAAGGGTTATATCAGCTCAAGAATATTTGACAGACTTAGCCAAGCAGGTACATGATTTTGATACATTAACGTTGGCACTAAGGGTAACTTTACTCACTCTATGCATTGAGATACTGTCTTCACACAATGACAGAAGATTACTGTACTTCTAGCTTCAGCAGAGAGGCTATGAATCGGTAACTGTCATCTCAATATACACAGAAGTGATGCATATTTATATGACTTATGAACAAAGTAGCACTAAGAGAAAGAAATAACAGAATCACAGTGTTTTGTTGTGATTAACACATTATTGGTTTAAAATGCATCCATTCTGTTTACAAGGTCACAGAAGACTGACATTTACTAGGACATAGTAAGGAGAGACAGTAGTGATATTAAACTTTTAGGGCATTGTTCACACTATTTGAGTAAGCTTATGGAATTTTCCATGTAGCTTGCCATATGATCCAAGTCTAAAATGCAAGCTCAAACTTTTAATTCACTTATGGGCAAAATCAATTAACTCTCCAATTCATATGTGTGTTTTCTTTCCCCATACTTAGTCTGTGTGTATTCTAATAATCTCAGTGTTTGCTAAAGTAGCTTTAAAATGATTTAGTAAGAAAAAAAATCTGTTTCTCATTTAATTTTATTCTCTGAACTAAGGAAGAAAAATGCAGAAAGCCTGAATTTGATTCTTTTCACTGCAGTGAGTTTGAAGTACTCAGTGTCACACACCATTGCACTCTATGCTACATATAATTTTTAAAATAATATAATATTGAACTTTATTAGCTAAGTTATGTTTTAGTTTTGTGTATGTCTCCTTCACAGCTAAATATGTCTTCCTAAAACAATTCTGAGATTTCAGACCATTCAGGCAAAAAAATCAAATCAAGTTGAGCTGTTTTGTACAAGGCAGGTAAACCTTATACAGGCTTTACATAGATGTCTATTCATGAAATTTATTCATAACTACTTTTTCATGGAGCTTGCTGTGAAGGAAAGGATTCCCACCAGAGAAGTACTGTATTTCAACAATTTCTGTCTTTAAAAAGCTTCTTTTTGTAGAGAAAGAACTGAAAATGAATCTTATGATGGTGTATTTTACAAGTTTGCAAACTCTTTCTCCACACTTAACACAAATGACAACAGCAATAATAAAAGATGAAGCTGTTACAAAAAGCCTAGATCCCTGAAGATTCTCTCTCCTCTCCTCTCCTCTCCTCTCCTCTCCTCTCCTCTCCTCTCCTCTCCTCTCCTCTCCTCTCCTCTCCTCTCCTCTCCTCTCCTCTCCTCTCCTCTCCTCTCCTCTCCTCTCCTCTCCTCTCCTCTCCTCTCCTCTCCTCTCCTCTCCTCTCCTCTCCTCTCCTCTCCTCTCCTCTCCTCTCCTCTCCTCTCCTCTCCTCTCCTCTCCTCTCTTGTCTCTACTCCATCAGTGATTTAAAATTTTGGCTTACTTCTACTTCAGCCAATTTTCAAAGTCCTACAATTTCCACTAGAAAACAATTCCAATTTTCTTCTAGCTATAATTTTCCTTAACTCATAAACTTGGGATGTCCACTTGGGGTAAAAATTTTGATTGGATAGGAATATTTGATAAGAATGCTTCGTTAAAAAAAATCTGACTAATCTGAGCCTTGATTTTGTAAGATTAGATTAAATTAATCTAAGACTACACTGCACTAGAAGCAGCACTCATGATCTACTGCTGTATCCACTGGTCATACTGCCTTCTCTATGTTGGCCCTAACATGCTAATTGACTGAATTTTGTTTGTTTGTTTGGGAGGGAGATTAATTTTCAAACATGTCAGGCTGATAATAGCATGAAGCAGAAATATCACGTTGGAGATGGGGTGAGAGTGATTTTGATGGTCTGAAATTAGCTTTAATTGTGAAACTTTGTCTTCAGAACTATTTTTCTGCCAAGCAGAATTGTTAATGTGGCATTTAATGCTTATGTTTGTGTATCTATGCTTCCTCTTTACTTTATTCAAATTAAGTTTACTGATGTTCACTCTGCATTGATTTCACTGCATCTGATAATCTCTCTGTTGGTGTGGTATTTTGTGAAAAGGCAAATTTCTGAGAAATGTCATTACTTTTTTTTACCCATTAAAGCAGCATATCCATAAAGATCTTTTAAGCTCTCATATGTTCCTTCTATATCTTCGTCAAAGGATTTTCTCCTTTTCCCTTTCATTTCAGAATTTCCTTTAGATTTTCATTATTAACATTGTTGATGGACAATAAATGGAACTCTTTTAAGAAGACACTGAAAGAGTCTTTTTGTCCCTCTGTTGTAAGACGGATATTGATTCACCACTGAACTGTATTTACAATTGTTTCATTATGGAAGGTGGGAATACAAAAATTAAACTTCCAACAATTGTCATAAGATATATAGATGTGTAGGAAATAATGACCTATACCTGCAAATGCAACTGGTAAAAATGCCACTCAATACTGGTATCTACAATTTGGAGCAGAATCCTGCTCAAATAATTTTACTGGTATCAGTGTAATTGTTTTTCTATTAAAGGCCCGTATCTGCAAGGAAAACTGCTAAAACTGCATTGTAAGGCTGTGTTTAGCAGATAACACTTGAAATCCCACTCTCCTTGTCCAGATAGGATGTCTGAGTTAGTGCACCACATCTCTCATCTGGGATACGCATCTGGAGTTCTTTTCTGCAGGAAAGCATAGCACACTCGAGTCTTGCTCTTGAGTAACTGTACGTTTCAGCAGTGGTATGTACTCAGACCTTGAGCATTTCCAGGTTTCTTAGTGTAAATGTTGCCTAAGTTGACACATTTAATAAAGAAATGTGAAAATTTTGTTCCACAGTTCTAAATTAGAGACAAGCAAACAAACAAACAAAAACCATTCTAGATTTCTAGAATGAACAGTAATAAACTCTACTGTGAGAGGTTTTCTTGGTCAGGGAAAATGAATAAATTAATGAAATGTGACTGGAACGGTGAGCAAAGCAAACTTTGAGCTATTTTTCTAAGTTTGTAGATAAGGAAACCACAGTTGCTGTGAAGTTGGAAAGAACACTGCATATGGAAGTCCTCCAATTTTTTTCTTTCTGGTACTTTTTTTTTTTTTTGAGCAATTTAGAGGCAGCATGGGGCATGAAGGTGCCTACCGTGCCAAAGAAAGCTGACTATAGATGTGACAGACTAGAAGAAGTTAATCAGATAGCACATCAGTCCCCATTCATCCCCATTTTCATTTTTCTGAAAGCACTATGTTCAAATGCCAATATGGAGACATTTTGTATGTCAGCTATTTGCAGATAGTCCGTCCTTACTTAAGAAAGATGGTTTCCAATGCCTGTGTTACAATAATACACTGGATGCATGCCCATTCAAATCCTCATGCATATTTCTCACATGATGAATTTTTATTGCAGATTAGAAGTGACAAGAACAGGCTCTCTGCCTTAAAAATGCACTATATTCATTTACATATATATAACCCAAAGCTTTTCTTTTGTGAAATGAGCCAATAAGCTATCACTTGAGTCCCTGTGCTATATATACTTATAACAATATTAACCTGTTTATTATTATTACTGTGTCCTTAAAAAAGCTCTTTTTAAAGGTTCTGGAAAACATCCAGGGAGTAATACTCTGTTCCTGAGCACCTGGTGCAAAGTATTTACACAACTTATTGATGCAGACTGGCCTGATCCATACTGTATAGCGTATGGAGTGAAGTGTGGTTCAGTGCTAAGCTACAAGCTTACTTCACTGTGTGCCCATATGGCTGCAGTACTTTATTCCTGCGACACATACCTTTAATCATAGAATCATAGAACCGTTTTGGTTGGAAGAGACCTTTAAGATCATTGAGTCCAACTGTTAACCTAGCACTGCCAAGTTACCACTAAACCATGTCCCTCAGCACCACATGTACGCATCTTTTAAATACCTCCAGGGATGGTGACTTAACCACTTCCTTGCACAGCCTGTTCCAATGCTTGATAACCTTTTTGGTGAAGAAATTTTTCTTAATAACCATCCTAAACCTCCCCTGGTGCAACCTGAGCCCATTTCCTCTTGTCCTATCACTTGTTACTTGGGAGAAGAGATCAACCCCCACCTCGCTACAACCTCCTTTCAGGCCTGCTCTCTGTAATTTTGTGGATACTTGTTACACACCTTTGCTGCACTGTATCCACAATGAAGGGAATATACATGCAAGACACTGTAGGAAGGAAAAGTGGGTATATTTAAAAGAAAAACTGAAACAAAACTTGCTTAGGTCACTCCCACTCTCTCTTACTACACAAGTACTAGAATGTATGTGATGCCCAAGAGGTCCACCCAGTGATCAGGGACCAGGGTAGGAGTGTTCAGGCTGTCTGACCAGCGGTCCGTCCAGATGTTAAGATGCATCTTTTGCAATGATGTGGAAGACAGGGGAAGGCGATTATCAAGTCGTCTTCATGTCTCCTGGTTTAGTGACCACATGCAGATTGCAGATATACCTTTTTTTACTCTTTTGAAGTTGGCAGTGTATCTATCCTGGTACAGATCTGTGAGCCAGCATTGTCCTTGTCTCCAAGTCTGGGTGTTTTATGAAACTGCATATAGATGTGGTGGGGTGCTGATGATCTGCTAGTCTGGATGCCATTAACAACGGCACTGAGTGCCCTTTCCTTGCTGGGTGCTCCTGCTCATGTGTCTACACCCAGACATTCCCATCCATTCTCCTTTCACACCAATCTTAGCCTTTCTGATGCAATTCTTTACATCTTTATAGTAGCCCATTGATTTTCAATTTCAAGCAGTAGTGCTGAGAGTTATTTAAATCCTTCTGCATCAAACAACCTTGCCAGGTCTCTGTGTGATTGGTGAACACTCCTGCAACTGAAAGGTGAATAAATAATATATCTGAAGGCTCTGAAAGAGCTGAAATTTACTTGTCTTGTGCCAAAGATAGTAAGAGGACTGCCTCACAAATCAGCTCATTTAAAGCTATACTATTGAAGGGACCTACCTGGTTTTCCCTGGAGTGGGTCCTGTAAGCAACCTAGAAAATATGCCATCTGAATAAGAAATGGAAGGAAAACAGGAAGTGATTCAAAATGACAGTGTAGATGTACCTGTAGCCTATATCTAGATTTACCTGCTGATGTGTGTTACAGGACAATTTGGATCTCTGGTCCTTCAAGTCAAAAACCTCTTGGTCTGTGTTCTAGTCCTTCTCTGAATATCATACCTCTGTGGAAAAACAAAAAGTAAAAGTGTTTATGAAAAGAGAAGAGGTATGAAGGAGAGGGTTCAGTACTAGCCACAATATCATCTAATTATGAAGTTATGGCCAGGACTCACATGTACATCTGAAAGTGGCAAAACAGAGATAGCGTGAAATTTCATGGTCATACTCATTAAAAAGATAGATAGATAGAAACATAACATCAATGTTACTCCATACAATGTACAGCTAGCTTCAGCAAACAAAGAAAAAAACACAAAAAACCCACCCAAAATGAAACAAATAAAACAAAAGAAACTGTGTCCAGTTTTAATACTAGAGACATATGATTACCTACAAGTTTAGATTAATCAATTTTCATTACAGAGCTAGTTCATGTCCTCCATAAGATTGAACCTAATAAAAAATGACCATGTCAGAGTGAGCTTATTTTCAAATGTCATTGTTAAACAAAGGGTAGAGGTTTAGGTTTAGTGTGCTCGTGATATTTTATGTCCTTTCCTCAGCTCATTGTTTATCATCAGTGCTGTAATCAAAAAATTCCCAAGAAAATCACTTTCCATTTTAGAAATTTAACACCAGTGTTACCTACTTTGAAACAGAAAAGTGTAACTTCAGGGATTATGACAGATGATCAGTATAAGAATTATGAAGATAAAACAATAAGGAAAGAGATTGCCTTTTAATTTGATACCCCAGGTACGTCAGGTAGATGAGATAAAATCTAGAATTACTTCCCACTTTGTAAGGAAAAAAGATCTTTGGCTTTTAGTCACATTTGTTCTTCACAAATTCAGGAAATGTACTATGTGCAAGATTGATTTGAATAAACATGGGCATCTACAATGCTGACACCTGCATCTGAAAAAGTGTCTTTAAAAAACAGAAACATACGCAATTCTTGATTGAAATTTATCTCTGTTTCATTTAAGTCACATGGATTCTATCCTACTTCCTGTCATAAATCCCAATAACAGTCCAAAGTAGTTAGTTCAGCTGTAAATGTAAACCTGTATTTAGGTGTGATGGACACCACCATTTTCCCAGTGCCATGAATTTAATTAAAAATAAAATAAAATAAACAAAACCAACCAACCTTACACTCCCCCCCCCCAAAAAAACCACAAAAAAGCTATATTAAATCTAATTTACAAGAGATTACTTCTCTCTCTAAATTACTAATACTGAGGCAGAAGAAAAATCTAGTGAATTTGTACTACAAACAGAATTCATAATGATGAAAAAATTGTGGATATAAAATTGCAGCCTAGCATATTTAATATGAGCTGGATTAGAAATTTTTTTTTTTTTTTGTGACACATTTTTTCAGGTCTAATGACATTTCAGATTTTAAAAAAGCTAACTACATTGTGTTGCAGTGGATTTAATTGAAACAAACTTTGGCTGTTAAAATCAATAACTAGTGAAAAGTCAAATGCAAAATTTTTATTTCCCCCCTCAGATTAGTGTATCAGTACATGGAACAGTTGGTGAGCAACATGTGATGAGTATTGCTAAAAAAGAGCCACTGCTCTGTCATTCTTGCCCTTCATTACCTGTGTATTTTTCCTTCAACACAAATCTATACTGTTGGTCACAGGACTCATTTTTGTTGCCATGTGCCTACTCATCACCTTAACCTTTTTAACCTCCCTTCTAAGCAGTCCTGATAATGCGTAAAAAATCCACTACAAATGAATACTAAGAAGTATACTTAGTCCTTTACACACTGAAATCAGGAATGATTAAATACATTAAGTACAGCTGTAGGAGTAATACAAAGTATTGTCTTAATATTCTCATTGTGCAAAACAAGAGACAAACAGCTTCTATTAAGTCCTAAAGAATTCACTGTCACTGAGTAACAATGTTGCATGACCCAGAAATGAGGTTAGTATTGAAATGGGAATACGGATTGAGAATTTGAGATCTGAAGCTGTTTACGCATTTGTAATTTAGGTACAGGGAAGAGATACTGTTTTTCTAACACTTTAAATTACACTTCAAATACCACTAACCTCAAGGTAAGAAGTGTAAATATTAGCTGAACTACATACTGGAAGTAAGAGGCTTGATATAGATTCCTTACTTTGCAGTTCTTGGGATACTCATCTGTCTTCAGTTCCCTGCTTACTGAGAACGCACTACATAGGCTTAAAGTACGCTTGTGATTGACTTTGTATTCTGAAAATTTAATAAGGGGTGCAGGAGACATTGGCTTTTCCTGACACCAAAAGACTTTCCAAGCAGAGAGACCTAACAAAAAAGTATAGAATTGAGTCATTTCCTACCCTTCCTTTTGCGCCTTGATCATTGTGCCAAAAAAAAAAAAAAAAAAAAAAAAAAAAGACTTATGGGGCCAACAAGAAGAAATCAATCAAGAAAAGCACTGACCCTGAAACTCAGACCTAAGTAACCCCTGCATGCATGGAAAAGGGAAAAGGAATCCTAGAACACAGCTTTTTACCGGGGCATTGATTCCACATTTTTAATTAAAAAGCCACCAAATAAAATGTGCGAACAATACCAAAAGCAGGCATAAAACAATTCAGAAAGAAGAACGAAGAATAGCTAAAAATAGTTCATTTTCTGGTTGACTGCTTTAACCACTATACTATTATATAAAAGATTCAAGATAGTACAGCCTTGCTTTGCCTGTATAATTTAATAGATTTAATCATGGCTATTCTGCTTTATAGTGAGTTCAATTATTACTACATACACTAAGAATACTCATAGAATGCCTTCATTTAAAACTTCTCAGAAGATTCAGATGCAAAATTGTTCAGCTTGTGAATGCCACAAGGATTAAAGAAAATAAACCTTGACAAGTACGGTCATGGTGGTGACATCTCTGAGTTTTCTGGTTGTTACTTAAGTTTCCTTCACAACAATACAGGTACCTATGGAGTGAAAACTACACAGAATTTTGGTGAATTTTTATATTAGAATGATGCCCACCTTTGGAAAACTGAGTGAAGTTCTGTGTAATTCTGAGGAAACTTAGGTGACAAAATAATTATATAAGCATATAGCCACACAATTACATAAGTATAAGGCCATCAATCTGAACAATGTAACTAATGCATTCATTTATTTTCCTGTTGGCACATTCCAGACTGTTTGAACGTTATAACCAACAAACTTTCAGCTATTCATTCTTACCATAAATTGAATTTACTGTAAGCCAAAAGCAAATCAATCATTCCTCAGCCCACCATTTTTCTTACTGTTCCTCTGAGTTCATTTTGCAAAGGACTGTGGAACATGAAGTCTTTTATTTATGCTACAATTTTCATTACTGAATAACAGCATGATCTGTAGTGGACCCCCTTGTAGAAGTACATGAAACTATTTCTTTCTGCTTTTTTTCAAGTATGCAGGAAATGCAACGGAAAAAGTCTGAGAGAATGAGCACAGCTTTTAGCTTCTCTGTCACACAGTAAGTAATCCAGAAAACTGACTGAAAATATAATTTTTGGTCTGTTTTAGAAACCTGTACAGCTAAGTCTAGTCATTGGCAGCTGCTGTAAAATTACAATATACCCCGTACAATGCAGGCATTTTCACTCATTTCAGTAAGACTGATTCTACAGTGGGATTCCATTGACACACAAATTATGAACAGAAATGGCTCTTTGGGCAGAAAGTTTATACTACTTTCCTATACATAATTTAAAAAGATCTTTTAATAAAATAATCTTACATTGTCTTTATGTCTTAAGAATGTCAGTAACACAGAAGTTCAGTGCCTATTAAAAAAAAAAAAAGAATTTACCAACCACTGCCACATTTGAGTGCATATAGCTCATTCCAGAAATGATAGAAGGAAAAGCTCAAATGATACATGGAACAGAAATTCTACGATGAAATAAGCTACTACTTTCCACCTTGACCTTTCCTTAAGCATGTCCTTATGGACATGCATGCATACACACACACATGTTTTTTCATTAGAAGAATCTATCCCATCGATGATTCTGCTAATTAGTTTAAATATATGGAAATAGCTGAAGGAAGAAATGGAGTAACAGAGGGCTGCCAAAATTGCCAAAGTGCCCACTTCCCCACTCAGTTTGGTGTCATCAACAAACTTCATCAGGGTACACTTGATCCCATCATCCAGATCACTTATGAAGATATTAAACAGTGTTGGGCCCAATATCAATCCCTGAGGGACCCTACTTGTGACAGGTTGCCAGTTTGAAAAGGAGCTATTTACTACCACCCTCTGGGTGCGGCCTGTCAGCCAGTTCCCCACCCACCACACAGACCACTTGTCTAGACCATAATGCATCTGTTTCTCTAGGAGGAGGCTGTGGGGAACCGTGTTGAAAACCTTGGAGAAATCCAGGTAGACAATGTCCACCGCTCACCCCTCAACAACCAAGCAGGTTATTTTGTTGTAGGAGGCAATCAGGTTGTCAAGCATGATTTGCCCTTGGTGAATCTGTGCTGGCTTTTCCCAATCACGTGCTTCGTTTGCCTTGTGATAGCTGCCAGGAATATTCATTCCATAACTTTCCTAGGGACTGAAATTAGATTGTTGCATCTATAATTTTGGGGATCCTCCTTTAAGCCCTTCTTATAAATGGGGGTGACGTTAGCCTTCTTCCAGTCTTCTGGGGATGTCCCCCAATCTCCACAACTTCTCAAAGACAGAGAATGGCCTTGCCAACTATGTCAGCCAGCTCTCTTAACACCCTCAAGTGGATAACGTCAGGGCCCATCGATTTGTAGGGGTCAAGCTCCTGTAACAGTTCGCATACCAACTCTTCCTTCACTGGCGGTGGGTCAGAGTTTGCATCAACCTGGACTGTTGTTCCCAAAGCCTGGGGCCCAGAAGTGCTGGTAAAGACAGTGGTGAAGAAAGTGTTAAGAACCTCTAGCTTTTCAACATTGTTGGTGACTAATTCACCTTGACTGTTTAACAGTGGGCCGGTATTTTCCTTCCATTTCTGCTTTTTGTTTACGTACCTGAAGAACCCTTTCTTGTAGTTTTTGACATCTCTGGCCAACTTCAATTCAAGCTGAGCTTTTGCTTTTCTAACTGCATCTCTTCAAGCCCTAACAATGCCCTTGTACTTCTCAATGGGTATTCGTCCACTTTTCCATCTCTGGTATGTTTCCCTTTTGGTTTTGAGCAGACTCTGAAGCTCACAGTTAAGCCAAGGGGGTCTCTTGCTCCACCTACTTCCTTTACCTTTAAAGGGGATGAACTGTTTTTGTGCTTCCAGGAGAGTGTTCTTGAAAAACTCCCAGCACTTGCTAGCTTCTTTATCCTCCATGAAAGCTTCCCACAGAATCCCTCCCAGCTGAGCTCTGAGTGAGCTGAAGTTTGCTCTTCTAAAATCTAAACCCTTTGTCTTAGTACAAACCTTCAGCATGCTCAGCAGGATCCCAAACTCCATGATGTTTTGATCACCGCATTCAAGGCTTCCACTAACCGAGATATTACAAAGCAAGTTTTCCTGGTCTGTGAGTAGCAAGTCCAGCAATGCCTCATTCCTGGTTGGCACATCTATCATTTTTATGAGGAAGCAGTCCTCTATGCATTCCAGGAACTTGATGGATGGCATGTGAGCTGCTGTATTGTTCTTCCAACAAATGTCTGGGTAGTTGAAGTGACCCATAAGAACCAGGTTCTGTTGACTGAAACCTTGCTTAAGTGACCCAAATATTGCTTTGTTGGACTTCTTGTCTTGGTTTGGAGATCAGTAGCAGATGCTTACTGTAAGATCCTCCTTGGAGATGACCCCTCTGATCTTGACCCAGAGGCATTCAGTAGGGCTCCCACAGTTGCCATAGTTGACTTCTATACATTCAAGGTTCTCCATAATGTAGGATGCGACTCCTTTTCCCCTTCTTCCTTGCCTATCTTTATGAAACAGCCTATAGCCATCCATTGTGATCCACCAGTCATGTGAGTTGTCCCACCCCATTTCAGTTATTCCTATGATATCATAACTTTCTGACTGTGCATGGAGCTCCAGTTCCTCCTGTTTTTTTCCCCAGGCTGCATGCATTGATATACATACACTTGAGGTGGTTGGTCTTCTGATTCTTACCTTGGGAGACAGCCAAGGAATGTTTGTCACTACTCTGGTTGGCCTGGCTTATTGCCCAGTTTGATGCAGTGGTGTGAGCGTTGCCACTTTGGACCCCATCCCCCAAGTTCTTCAGTTAAAAGCCCACCTCACCAAGTCGGCCAGCCTGCTGCCAAAGATTCCCTTGGCTCTTCTAGATGGGTGGATCTCATCCCTCCCTAACAGGATATAGTAATCAAAGAATGTCCCATTGTCATAAAAGTTAAAACCCTCACAATGGCACCAGCCCCAAAGCCAGAAGTTGATTTGCATTATATGTCTGTTTCCAGCTGCACCCATTCCTCTAACTGCTAAGTTGGAAGAAAAGACAGTTTGGGGACCAGTACTTTTCACTTGCACCCCCCAGGGCTTTATTTCTATCTAAAGAGCTCCCACCTTGCTATAGAATTTTATACTGTATCTGTATATATACTGTAATCAAGTATCTGATTTTGTACTGTATTATATTGTTTTTGACTTAATTGTGTTATTGCTATCCTCTAGCTGAACCTGTTCATATTTCCTTTATATTGGTGCATCCCAGTTTTGTGTCATCAGTATATTTCCAATTCTTTCATGCACAGGTTGCTAAATAAAATATAAATGAAAAATTAAGCAAAATCAAATCCACAAACAAGTCTTGTGAAACCCTACTAGTAACATCCTTCCTTACCAGTTGTTTTCTTTTCAGTACAGACTGATTGGTCCAGATATTCTTGCATTCATCTCCATCTCCTTCATCTTAATTAATAACATCTCCTCTGGCAGTATATCAACTGCTCTACTGAAGTTCAGATAAAGTAGTTTAGATAAAGCATCGTCTTTGTCTGAAAAAAAAAAAAAATCAGACATTTTCTTAACAAAGAAACACATGAGGTTAATCTGTTGCTTTGATATATCCCTTCTACTTTTTGTCTGCTTTCTATTTAATTCAGTCTTCAATGTCATCAATCCGTTGCTGAGTTGCCACCTTCAGGCTTCCTGGTTATCTTTATGTCCGTGTTGGGCTTTCGTTGGGTGGGTTTTATTTTTTTTGGGGGGGGGATGGCTTTAAATTTTAGGACGGTATTTTTCAGGTTATTTTGCCAGAAATGAAAGACAAACCAATAGTTCTGGAAGCAAGTCCATTTTCGACTTGAAAATAAAAGAAGACCATGGTACTAATTTTCTAGCCAAAAATACTATTGCCTTCTACAATCTGCAGGATCAGTGAAATATTTAGAATGTGATGTGCAAGAATCAGTATAAAAATACAGTAATACAGTGATATCTCATTATTATAAAAGAAACTGAAAACATAATTTGAGAAAGTTCAAAGATTTATAGCAAGTAGTTTCTTCTCCACCAAGTACCAGATCTTTAACCATTATCAACTGGCTGTAATCTTCTTGAACTCTAGTCAAGATTATACTTCACCTTTAGACAAACATAGGTCCAGATTGTGGATGGGTTTGTGTGATCAGGTTAGAACAGGTAAAAAACAGTATTTTTATAGCATTGCAAAAGGTCTTTGTGTGATGGGAAAATAAAGGGCAAAAGCTTAAAACTGAAAACTCCATTAAAGCATCATTAAAGTTTTTGAGAGCTTCATCACTGATTTCAGTGGTTCTGAGATGTTGTTAAAAGAAAACTGCAACCTAATACCACTGGATTGATCATCTTAATGAAAATTTCAGGAGAAAAGCTGAGTTTATAGGCATAAGAAGGTGCAGTAATTAAGCTGAAATGTATTCAGTGGGGTTTTAACTAAGGAGAATCGGAACTGGTTTTTGATTGTTGGGTTTTTTTTTCTTTGCAAGTATGAAAATCAGTAGTAATACAAAAAAATTAGAAATGGCAACATTATTGTTACTTGTCTAAAAAGTATCCCAAGATACTATCCCAATAGATAAGTGTTATTCAAAACCTTTATAAATAAAGTGTCAACAAAAAATGTTAAGTTAATAGCAGTGCTACTTTTATATGGAGTTTTGGAACACTTGTTTGTTCACTTGTTGTTTTGAAAGCTTGGAATATGGACTGACATTTCTTTAAAAACTTGAAGATTATCCTACTCCAGAATGAAAAGAACAGGAAAATAATGATTAACTATTGAATTTGGCCAGTGTGCTATCATTATTCAAGCTGAGTGAACCATAATAATACAACATTGCTGCTGGTGGAAAGTGATTTACCAGGTTTTCATACAGCACAATATCCTCAGCACTCTGCTTTATGTTGCTTTCTGACTTTTTAAACTGGCACACACATGATTATGGGCATGCGCTGACATCTAAGCCACAAGGATAACAGTCTCAGGTTGTGTGAAGCGCCCTGATATATTACATCAGCATAGCTCCTGAAGGAGCTGGTTGAAATGACTCCTCTTATATGTTATTGCTATGACTCTCAACAGGAAATACAGCAATGATTTACTGAATGTCTAAATAGTCTATAGTGTCATAACTGATTAGATTTATCTCATGGTGTTTTTCATTTGAAAATCATATTATATTATCCCTGATATTACACATGATTATCCATCATTAGTGAATACAATGGTCATTTTTTTCTCTGAATTCAAGGGGTTCTCATTTTCCACATATATATGTGTATGTATATAAAAATATATATGCATAGCTCTGAAACTTTATATATATACACACACAGTTTCCCTGTCTCTCTCACTTTGTGTGTATGTGTGTACACAGACATTCAAATTCCTTCTCCAGAAATATCAGTGAAAGAACAAGTAAGCTTGCCAGGTTCCAATGAATGTAATAGAAAAAAGAAATTAATACTTTGACCAGCTCATCTACCTGTAGGTCTGTTCTCTATAGAGCATTTTGTAGTGACTTAAACACTTTGCTCAAAGAGACTCCCTCTTATCCTAACTTAATGGATCTAAAAGTTATTATAATAGAACTTGGTCTGAAAGCATTACTACACGATCTGTTTCATACTGTGGGCCAGAAGGGAAAGAATACAACACAGAGGTAAAATATAGTTATAATCTGAATTTACAATAACGGAATATATATATGGCATTAGATCATTCAAAAGCTTTCTGTGGAAGACAGCTGGATGTGCTTTCCTTTGAGGACATTTATCCAATAATTTTCTATCAAAATGAAATGACAAAAATATGTAGTGTCATTGATGTTTTCAGAAAAAAAATCATAATAACAAAGTTCTACACTGAGTTGTCTTTATTGGAAGGAATATTTAGATTTTGTTTAAAAAACATAAGTACTCAACATTCATTTCCGCATTAATGTAAATACTAACAATTTCTTAGAATATTTTTTCGAGTTCTTTTGTGTATTATATTAATATGTTATGTCTCTATGGTTGCAAATATTCAAAGCCCTGCTGTAAGTTATATCAGCTCAGGGTCTGGAAATTATATTTCAAATATAGTGTTAGTTAAACAAGGACTTTGCAGAACAAAGAAATTGTTTGAATTGAATTCCTTTATATCTCCATAAAGAAACCATCCACAAGCCCTCAAACATTTAACCCAGAGTCTAAGAGGTTGGTTACATTCTCCAGTCCCTATAATTAAATTACCTGATACAAGGGATGTCAGACCATGTTTTGTCTAAGGCGATCCTGATTTCTCTGCTTGTTGATGAGATTTTTTTTTGGTTCTTTATCAGTATTTGTTTTTTAGTGTGACAGGTGTAAAAACAGCAGAATATCTTTTATTGTCTAAAATACCCTGAATAAGCACAAGGAATAAATCTGCTAAACAAGGTGCCATTTTTACATTTTCACTTCTTAGACTGGAATCAGGCTCTAAATAGAAATAAGCATTAGAAGAAAGAGAAGGAAAATAAAACCAACATCAGCACAGAACAACTGTTTTGAATGAGTGATATTTTCATTTGAACTGATTTTTAGTTACTATTTCTAAAAAAGATTTTTTTTTTTTTTTTAAAGCAGCTTGCAAGCCACTGTATGTTAACCTTTTCCAAAATTCATTACCATTAACGTGAACTTCAGCAAGGTTTGGAAGTTTTAGTTGCTCTGGGCAAATAATACTTTTTATATGTTACTGAAATAACTCAAGGTTGTGGTTTTGGTTTGGGTTGGTTGGGGTCTTTTTCCCCTTTCTTCCATTATCCCAAATCATTAGATTGTAAATTTATCTTCTCATTCCAACACATTTTCATGACAGTTGTGGCAGTCAAAGTCTAATGAAATACCAATATTCTTATTTTACTTTTATTAAATGCCCATTTACTGTGCCCAAAGTTCAGACAGACCAACTTCTATAGTTGCACGAAAAGAATGACTTACCAAAGTCTACCTCTTAGAATTTTTCTATATTAAAAATAGTTGTCTCCTGCCTGTGGAATTTGCAATTAAACAACCTTCCAACTGAATCAGTAGGGCAGTCTCAGAACCATTATTGTTTTTCAGCACAAATTTGCCAGACTAAATACAAAACAAAGGCCTATAACAGAGCATGAAGAGATCACTTCAGTTTTTAATGCATTGTATCATTTACTACAACTTCCAGTATTCCAAGCAATATGGTTATTCACCAGCACAATTATTAAAAAACAAAACAAAACAAAACAAAGCCACCTTTTTAGAAACTATTCATAGAAAATTTTCATTATCCTGCTCAGAAAGTGTTTTCTATTCAGATCCCATGGAAGTTTAACATCATTATTCTAGCTCTGGATGACTTTTTTTTCATAAAGAATAAAAAAGTTAACTTTAAAGAAAAAATCCCTAAAGAAAAATGTAGATAAATAAATGTCATGAAAACTATTGCCAGAAAAATAGTTTTTGCTTCATTTTATTTTATTTAAACAGTGTAACATAGAAAGCTTTCCTTTGACAATGATAGGTTTGCAAACTAAGAATGCTGCTCTTTAGCTGTAGTCAGTCTTTATTTGATTATTTTTAATACTTATAACTTAACAATACTGTTACATTCTGTAATTATTCTATTTCAGTCCAAAACATCGACTTGATTTTGGAATAGAATATAAAAGAGACATGAAGGCTAGTATTTTTATGTGAATAATTACCACAAGCAAAAAATTTGACCACTGAAAGTCATAGCAGGGCTATATTTACATTTATAGTTAAAATTATTCTTATTGTCTAGAAACTATTTTGCAACTCATTCTGAAGAAAAAAAAATTCCTTGAGCCAATTACTCTTCAGAGATTTTGATTGTCCTTTTTCTAATCTCAAAGTGAGCACTCCAAAAATAGACCCAAGCCCAAGTTTCTGTTCTCTATATTTTGGTTAATACTGGACACCTACAGAGCCAAAAATACCAAATGTACAAGGTCAGGGAGGTAGCCAGCCCGTTTCAGTAAAGGTAAGACTTGCAAGTCAGCTACAAGCTGTGGTATTTCATGTGTCTTTGTGGGAAAGTAACAGATGATTAGCGAGGAGGAAAATAAACATGCTCAGGTGGCTCACACCTAGGGTGCTGGACAACACGTATGTCACACTAATCGTTGCTCAGCTTTGTGTGCTTGCAAGTAGAACATCCGCACTTAGACAACGTAAGCCTGAGATGGACTCAGGGACACCTTATCTAGCATACATGAGATCACTGCCTTGTTGAAGAAGATCAAAAAGCACAGTGGAAAATTATGCCTGCTTGAACCCTTGCAAAGCAGGCAAGAACAGCAAGCTGGAGTTCACACACTCCTGCTAACAAGGACTTTCTCCCTCTCTGCGGTGCTTGCATCTCCTGCTTGTGTTCTTCTGCCTGGGTGTTGCTTTGGAGATTTCCCAATTCGCGAGGTATTGAGATTAAATTTTTTCTTTGTCTTTCATCTGTGGTATTGTGGTTGTTCCTCATCCTGCCTGAGTCAGCTCACACAGTCTTGAATTAACATGTTTTTTTCTTTTCTTTTTTTTTAGTACTAATATCAAATAACACTGACATGTGTGTTAATGCGATCTAATATATTTGCATAGTCTACTTGACTGTCACCAAGGGATTGCATTACTTATTCTGATAAGCAAGCAGAATGTCTAAGCTATCAATTTTTTAAAAATCCATTCTTCTACTAAGTAGTTTGTTAATACAATAAAGTAACTGGTATTACTTCAGGAAATATATAAATACATACATAATTTCCATTACTTAGTGATCCAAAATAATATTCTAAATTAATGGTGGGAATATCCTTTACTAACTTCTACTGCTTAAAAGCTAGTTGTGTAGTCTAAGCTAATAGTCAAGTCTCCTCATACAGTCAAGAATAAGAGTAAAATAACTGTATTCAATAGGCAACAGAGCCTACCTTTCGAAGACATTTATTTTAGCAGTAGAATAAATTATATGAGACAAGTCACATGTTAGTTGCTTCATTTTCAGATGTCCATTCTCTGGTAATGAAATAAAAGCTTCTTTCTGAAAGTGAAAACTTTGCAATTTAGTTGGAAAAAAATAATAAACTTAAGAGGTGAACATAAGCAGATCTAAAGAGTGAAAGATGGAAACAGTCTGGTTTTGCATTTGAAACAGAATAGCATGAAAGCATGAAGGAAAGTAGAAATTAACAGTAAATACAATGACCGCTGTGTAACTGCATTTATATGTACTGTAAACAATGACACTGATTAAAGAAAACAAATATTATTGAACAGTGCTGATTTTAACAAATTTTTCTGCCAAAAAATAGAATTTGGTAAGAATAACCACTGTACCTTAAGATATGAAGGCATTCACCCATAATAACCTTATTTCTGTTTGTTGGACGCATACATCTTCTTCCTGAGTTTCAGTATATGCAAAAATTATTTACTATCCAGTTCTAAATAGAGATAATATTTAGAATTTTAATAAGTAGGGTGGTGGAACTTCAATGTAAACAGAATCAATTGAATCAATATTTAAGAAATAATTAATAACATGCTATTAGAAGCAGGAGAAAATATGAAACACAAACAGTGAAGAAATAATGTCATGTACACTCTTACATGACTAAAAGCAAAATAGGTTATTACTGAGACAGTGGTTACTTAGATTCTGCTCAGTTGGGCAGAACCTTTTGTAAGCTCTTCTGTATTCACAAATTTACATTTTTAATCAATTGAAATGCTGCAAGAAGGTCTTCCCAGAGCCTTCTCCTCTCCAGGCTGAACAACCCCAACTCTCTCAGCCTGTCCTCACAGAGGTGTTCCAGCACTCTGATAATTTTTGCAGCCCTCCTCTGGACCCACTCTGACTGGTCGCTGTCTGTCTTGGGCTGGGGACCACAGAGCTGGATGCAGTACTCCAGGTGGGGTGTCACGAGAGTGGAGTAGAGGGGCAGAATCATCTCCCTTGACCTGTTAGCCACGCTTCTTTTGATGCAGCCCAGGATACAGTTGGATTTCTGGGCTGTGAACACACATTGTTGACTCATGTCCAGCTTTTCATCCACCTAAGTATTCATCAACTCCTAAGTATTTCTCCACAGGGCTGCTCTCAGTCCATTCTTCCCCAGTCTGTTTTGATACTGATCATTTCCCCAACCCAAGTGAAGGACCTTGCACTTGGCCTTGTTGAACCTCATGAGGTTCACATGGGCCCACTTTTACTTAAAATGCTACCAGTGCTAATTACCTTTTCATTATGCTGTTTTCTAATTTCTTATTATCACCAGACTATTTATTTTCTAAACACAGGGTGCTTCAGCATTCATCAGCATGCAGATTGCGAATCTTACTTCTTTTTGGAAATACTAATTTTACCTTGCTGCAAGACAAAACTTTTTATAATGCTTTTTACCATAATCTTCTTTTCCTCTATAGTCACAAAACCTATCATTTATTGCTTATGGGCTTGTCTTAATCATATATTCTTAATATAATCATGGCAAGATTCTCATTTCTCGTACACCTGATAACTTATAAGTAAAGTATTATCTTTACCTACTAATAACATTCCTTTGCAGGTAGTAGTATGGGAAATAACAGAAACATAATTGTCCTATCAGTGTCTTGATAATAGTGAAGACCTCGTTTCTGCCAACATGAGCTACTTTTCCAACAATATCATTTCATTCAAGGGACATCTGCTTGTGTCTTTTAATGTGATCTTTTAATGACAGACATACTCCTTGAATAGAAAGAGTGAATTCTGAAAGAAGTTATTCAACAATTCATAAATTTTGAAACTGTGATAAAAAACAAATGGGGAAAATGGAATGAGAAATTCCCTCCTTTTCTCCTCACTCCAAAACAGAAAAAAAGCCTAAAAAGTGCCCTTCTATTAACAAAATTAACCCTAACATGAAAATGCAATAAGGTTTGACAGTGTCAAGGTCCTGAAGATCCAAGGCCTGAAAAGCTCAAAGTTCCTCTTGCTTGTCGTGGTTTGGGCGAAACCAGCAACTGTGCAGCGCGACAGATGCTCTCCCCTACCTCTCTTCAAAGAGAGGTAGGAGAGAGAGAGAGAGACTTGTGAGTTTAGAAAAAAACTATACTACTTTAAGGAAATATTAATAATAAAATAAAAAGGAAGTAATGAAATATACACAAAACTGTATCAGACTCCCAGGATGACTATCATGTCTGGATTCAGGATTGGGATCAAAGGCAGACAAACAAATAGAGTCCTCCTCAGGCATCGGCCATTGAAGAAAGAGACCTGACCCTTTGACCCCTCAGCTTTTATACTGAGCATGAGGCAGATGGGATGGAATACCCTGTTGGTCAGTTTTGGGTCATCTGTCCTATCCGCTCCGCCCCGCAGGGGGGACCCCTTTACGCTTTTCTGCTTCCATCCCTCCAACAGGGCAAATAAAAAAGTTGGTTGGCCTCGGTTATTATAGCAATAAGTATAAGCAAGAGCCTCTCTGCACACCATTCCTTGGCATTGGCCATGAACACAGGTCTTATCACTCTGAGAGCAAACAGTGTCTGCATAATATGCTGTTAATTTCAGTAGTTAGAAAAGGCCCAGCTCAAAGTAAAGTTACTGAACAGAAAATCAGTCCTGTTTAACCTCAAACCAGGACATTGCTTAAGAAACAGTATAAGTTTCTTTGGATAGTTCAGTGAACTCTGGCCCAGCCTATAACTTTCCCTTGAGAAACTGTGTTCTAGAGGCACAGTCCATGAATCATTCTTTGAAGCAATGATCAATGACTAAGAAGTCAAATACAAATCCCAGCTCCAGCAGTAATTATCAGGCCATCTCATTTATTAAGTTTGCCAATATCCTGACCAAAACAAATGAATGAGTTATAATCTAAGAAAATTTCAATTTCAAAGGTCAAGTAGATGCTGTGAAATGCAGTTTTGACTGTAGAAGATGAAGGAATCTTATAATTTTTAGATACAATATTTCTGGAAATATAACTTGTTTCATCTCTGCTGTTTTTTTTTTTTTAATTTCTCATTATCTATTTGCATTTTTGTTACATATAAAAATCAATTACAATATCAAGAACTTCACCCATATTTTCATTTTCTCCTAGCAAAGATATTATCAGAATCTTCAGTTAATTAAGAGCAAACAATGAACTGTTAATATCAGACTACAAAGGATACATCTACAATTTATAATATCTTTGTGTGAAGCAGAGAAGTTAAGTTACAAACACTCTTGGGAAAAAAAGGGATTCAAACAAAATAATTAAAACAAAACCGAAATATCTTTCTTTCAAAGAATCAAAGAATTCCTAAATTAGTAGTAATATTCTGAGATGATGCTTCAATGTGTAAACATACCAAAGCAATCTGCAATATTGAACTCAAGTAGTTTTTCATGATTGTATTTCATCTGGCTTGAGTTTTGGTTATAAAATCTTTATTTTTCATATTGGGAAAAAAAGCTGATAAAACTCGTCAATATGAATCATTTTGCAGTGCAAACCTTCTGGACATGTTCAGGACAAAGCAGTACATGAAGTCATTGCTGTGCTTGTGAAAATATATACAAGTACACCAACTATGATAAACCAATAAAGAACTACAGCGGGGCTTCTCAGTTTGTATTTTGACTACTCTGACTGGTTTGACTTTGTAAGCTTGAATAACACGTAACTCTCAGTGAAAGGGAGGATCATTTTTTAACTGAACATTTCAACAGGATGGTGAAGCTTTTCCTGAGCCATACATTTTCTTAACTTGACTTTTTGTCACAAGTAAAGGAGGAGGAGGAGATGTTTCATGATGCTGGAGCAGGTATTTCGCTTCAGCTCGTGGAGAGTCCACGCTGGAGCAGTTTTCCCGACAGGAACAGCAGCCAATGTTGTAATGCTGTCATAGAAGGCCACCAAATTTGTCAGGCATGATTTGCCCTTGGTGAAGCCATGTTGGCTGTCTCTTATCACCTCATTATTTTCCATATGCCTTAGCATGGTTTCCCAGGAAGCTCCATTATCTTGCCGGGCACAGAGGTGAGACTGACTGGCCTGTAAGTCCCTGGGTCTTCCTTTTTTCCCTTTTCTTCCTATGAAAGCAAGGAAAATATTTTTATTTAAATTCTTAATTGGTGTTGTGCCTAACCTCTTTAAAATAATTTTGCAGAGCTGTTAATGCTGACAGTTACCAGGGTTCCCATGTTTTTCTCATGTTAAGGCAATTTTTACAGTCTCATAATTTTAAAGCTATCCATTAGATCTGAAGTCCTTCCAGACAAATCTCTCAATAAGTGAATTTTTGTTTCCTTCTGTGCTTTCATTTGTAGAAGAGGGGATGGAATGAGGAAAATTTAAGAAAGAATGGTCCATCTGATTCTGAGAAAAAGCCCTGAGGAAATGTTATTGTTGTTAGCAAAAAGGAAATTAATACTAAAGAAAGCATACCGAAAACCAAACCAGCAACCTTGGTGGAGGTCTGACATCCTTCTAATTTGAAGCGTCTTTAAGAGAGTGGCATTTTCTTCAAAGCACATGTTCTCTAGTCTCTGTGAAATATGCCATATTTGGCCAAAATATTAAGTCTTTAAATCTATGTGTTTAGAAACCAATGAGTTTGAGTTTCCCAAGTAAGATCCCCCCCAAGATTCATATTCATTACCACTCTGAGTACTGGGCCACCAATGACTGACCAATCATCAGATGATTTCTGTGGTTAACATCTAATTGTATATCAAGTTACTCGTATGAGGCAAGGCAGAGGAACAAGATGCTCTGTTAAAATTCTTAGAGAACAAGAATGATATTGGTGGAGTGTTTTGAATAACGACTGCTACAGAAGGCTGATATTTCTGGACACAGATGTTATGTCTGACCCAGGTGGAAGGGAAAACCTTTGCAAAGAAGAATCACCCCATCATATATATTAAGAGCCAGTGCATTTTGGTGGTGTGTCTTAATATTCCTTGAGCCTGAGAAAAGCTCAAATATGGAACTGCCTATCCTGTGCAAGTTTGAATTATAAATTGATGCTAGCATGGGTTGTCCTTGAAGTAGGTTGTTGTGGTTTGGCCTCAGCCGGCAACAAAGAACCAGGCGGCCGCTCGCCCAACCCCCCACAGCCGTGGGGGGAAATGGGAAGAAAAAGGCAAAACTCATGGGTTGAGATAAAGGCAGTTTAACAGAACAGCAAAGGGAAGAGAAAACAGTAACAATAACACCGATAAAGGAATATACAAACGCGATTACGGTACCACCGCCCACCGACCAGACCCGGACTGCCGCAGCCCGCTCCGAGCCGCGACTTCCTTCCCCCCTCCCCCAGCAGCTCCCCCCCACGGCCCGGGCATGGCTCACATGGTGTGGAATACCTGCGCCCTCTCCCATCCTTGGGGAAATTAACCCCAGCCCTGCCGGAACCAGGACATAGGTCCTAGTGTTTTTTACACAGAAGTACAACTTAGGCACTGTTTGCCACTTGTCCTACAGAAATACTATATAGACATTGTTTGCTACTTGTATTTTTAGTTCAGTGGTAGTCTTTGTAGTTCAGATTCTCAAAAATTTTCATATAAATGTCACATGCCTTTAAGAGGGCAGGAAGAAACTGGAGAAGACGAGAATAGATAAGAAAGGTTAGTGGGTGAAAACAAGGAGATAAAACAGTGAACAAAGGCTTCAGGAAATGTCACTACAATTTCCAGGACAAATTTTTGTCTTTTTTAATAGCAAGCAGAATTGCTAAAAAGAACAATAAGCAAAAGAGAACTAAAAGCAAAGTGAAGAAGGACAAGACATTTATATACCTGCCATAATGAAGTTTGAAGTTGGAAGATGATCGTTAGAACACAAAATCTGAAAAATGTTACTTTAAAATGTCAAGAATTTGGAAGAGAGAATAATTTTTAGCAGAAACTGAGGAAACTGAGTCAAACGAAATTCTGGAGAGTATGTGCTTGCTTTGCTAAAATCAGGATGTAAAAAAGATCAGATTAAAGTAAGAAGCAAGCCTTCTAAATGTTTTGAAATAAAAAACAAAAAGCAAATTGGATTTGCGAGGCTGCAAGACAAAAGCAGATAAGACAGATTCAAGGAAAAGTAAGTAAAGGTAAAATGAGGTGATTTCCCAGTGAAATGGATTAGCAATCATTAGACTAACAGGAAGATGCTAAAGAAAAAATAAACCTGAACATTGTAAAGAGAACTTTGCAAATGCCAAATAACAGAAGCAATTCTATGTCTTATTAATATCTTACCTGTGGATATCTGTATTTTCAGGAAACAAAGCTACTTTGCAAAAACTGCCAAAAGGGAGAGGCTCTAATCAAAAAAGACTTTGTACACTAGAAAAGATTTCAGCATTACTCTGTAAAGCAGCAGCATAAGAGAATAAATATTGTTTGTAATTGCTCAAAACACAGATGTATCAACTGGATGGAATTTTTATTCCACACAGGGGGACTTGTTACTACTTCTGAGCTGCGCACAAGTACATATCTTAATGTAATATCTTGAGTTACAGTAAATGGTTTGAAGAAAAAAAGCTATTTTGAAAACAGGCAACCAAAAATCTAATTACATGATAAAAAGGCTTTTCTATGGGGGATATATGTGAAAGAGATGCAAAAATAAAATTAACTATTGAAAAGATGTTTGTTATTCTTTTGAGAAATGGATTACATCATGAGTTGCTGAAAATACTCCAAGTTGGTCTAATTGAGAGAGGTCAGATCCTAGAAAGAGAAGAATCCTGTAGAGTTATATTTATAATATAGATGAGAGTATGATGTTAGATGTGCAGATAAATAGGTAGACAGACTGATCATCGTGTCAGAATGCCATACAAAGTATTTGTATAACATTTCTATGCTATCACTGTTTCACGATACTGTTACCAGTATTACTTAAAGGACAAGAAAGTAATCAGGAAGTCGCATGGATTCACCAAGGGGAAGCCATGCTTGACAAACGTTATAAAATTTTACAATGAAATGACAGGCATGGTAGGTGAGGAGAGAGGACAGTAGCTATTGTCTACCTAGACTGCACTAAGGCGTTTAATAATGTCTCCCATAAGATCCTCACAGAGAAGCTGATGAAGTATGGGCTGGACATTGAGGAGGATTGAAAACTGTCTGAATAGGTGGGACCAGAGGTCTAGTTGGAGGCTAGCAGTGTATGCCAGGGGTCAATACTGGGTCCATTTCTGTTTAACATCTTCATTAGTGATCTGGATGATGAGGCAAAGTGTATCCTAAGCAAGTTTGCAGATGAAGCTAAACATAGAGGAGTGACTAATAAGCCAGAGGATGGTGTTGATGTCCAGAGGGACCTCCATGGACCAGAGGCTGGAGAAAAGGGCTGAAGGGAATCCTGTACAGTTCAACAAGGGGAAGTTCAAAGTCCTGCACCTGGACAGGAATAATGCACCTGGAGAGGAATAATGCCAGGCACCAGTATATGTTGGGGGCCAATCTGCTAGAAAGCGGCTTTGCAGAAAAGGACCTGGGGGTCCTGGTGGACACCAAGTTGAACATGAGCCAGCGATGTGCCCTTGCTGCAAAGAAGGCTAATGCTATCCTGGGCTGTGTTAGAAGAAGTGTTGCCAGCAGATTGAGAGAGGCAATCCCTCCCCTCTACTCAGCACTGGTGAGGCCGCACCTGGACTACCATGTCCAGTTCTGAGCTCCCCAGTACACGGGAGACATGGACATATTGGAAACAGTCCAGTGAAGGGCCACAAATATCAGGAAGGGTCAGAAGCATGTCACATACGAGGAAAGGCTAAGGGATCTGGGACTGTTTACCCTGGAGGGCTCAGGGGGATCTCACCAGTGTGTATAAATACCTGAAGGGAGGGGGCAAAAAGGATGGAGCCAGGCACTTTTCAGTGGTGCCCAGTAACAAGGGCAGAAGCAATGGGCCCAAACTGAAACACAGGACGTTCCCTCTGAACAAAAGGGAACACTTTTTTTGGCTGTGAGGGAGACCAAGCACGGGCAGAGGTTGCCTGGGGAGGCTGGGAGTCTCCCTCCTTTGAGATAATCAAAAGCTGTCTGGATATAGCCCTGGGCAGCCTGCTATAGGCAGCTGTACTTGAACAGAGGGGTTGAACCAGATGACCTCCAGAGGTTCCTTCCAGTCCCAACTATCCTGTGATTCTCTTATTTTGTGGTTTCCTGTCTTTATTTCTGATTATTTTTCTTCAGAAATAAGTCTAAGTTTCTGAAAGTTGAAAACACTCTAGTTTCAAGTAGTGGTTCAAGTCAAATTAGTCTAGGAAACAAATAGCATAGACCTATTTCCCTCTTTCACACCTTCTTTCTTAAAATTATTATTTTTTACCTATTATTATATTTATCAACATATTCACATCAGATGTAAATTCATAGCTTTAATTAATATAGCAAGACACAATACAAAGCTCAAGAGTAAATTCCTAATTCTACCTTCAGTGTTTGTGTTCTGTGCAGTCAAGGGCATACAGATTTATCAGTAAATAAAACAAAAGTTTAATGTAAAATAACTCAACCCTCTCTATCCTATATAATAAGAGGTGTTTCAGGAAAGAGAAAAATTGTCAGTCTGATCTTTTAATTAAAGAATTTTTCATAAAAATATTAAAAAGATATTAAACATGTCATATTAAGTTATATTTTAAGATTTTTGTTGTAATCTTTTTGCAACAAGTTTCTATGTATAGCATAAAAGCTTATGTACGGTATGTGACGGAGAACAAGAATGAAGTTAGTAAGTAATTGGAGTTACATTCTGACAGCAAAACATAACAGCTTTTGCTAATACTATGGGTAATACTGTTCAGAATTCAAAAGACTTTGTTACCCATGTATATTTTCTGAGACATAGAAAAGCATGTTTACAAATTTTATAATTAATATGAGGTAAGCAGAATTAAAACTACAATCTTAATTAAAATACTAGTGGCAAAAATGAGTTTACAAATTTCATCCATAGAAGAAAACATGCCCCTTTGTAAATTTAAGTCTATATCGTATTCTTTTTTTTTATTACATTTCTTATGTTTGCATGCTGCTATTACTGATACCCTTTAGTATTTGAGTCATAGTTGTTAAACTTTTCCTTGTTGCTTTCTTTCTTTTCTTCCAGTGTTACGAACTTCAGAACAATTTCATAAATTGTGGAAAAACTAAATCTCATTTAATGCAGCAGTAGAATAACAATTTAATTATGCAATATCTGTGCTCCATCTTAATACTTTTCACACTACTCTTTAGAGCTAGTATTTCATGAATAGGTCCCTAAAGATTTTTAGTAGCTAAAGGCAACCCAAAGAGCTAATAAATGCACTGAAAAGAATGCAAAATATATTATTGCTATAGAATTGCTTAGAAAACTCATTACAGCTTTGGAAATATATTAACTGATCAAGTCATCATGTTTATCCAAGTTACTAAAGGTACCATCAGACTCATTTCACGAAAAACATCATTGTAGGCAGTTTACAAACATGAAGAAAGTTAATTTTATTCTAATAACACTGAAAATAATTGTAGCTAAACTTTGCTAGGACGCTCTTAATGGAATGTATGTGATTTGCTGACAGAATTACTATTTCCCATAAGGTCTATAAAAATAGTCAGCCATATCCATTTATTTTGTGTGTGTGTGTAAAGACATACAAATATAAGATATATATATATATATCATTACATAGAAGCTATTGCCTTCCACTGCAATAAAAAAAAAAGCAAACAAAGGAAAGAGGAAGAGTCCATTGCTACCAATCAATTATGTTTGGCTTACATCTCTATATACATGAAAGGAAATTCAGTTTTACTTAATTTCTATGATGTTTTCTGGAATCTAGGGACTGATGTCTTTTATTCACATGGCATATATCACCTAGGAGTACTCGATTTCTCCAGGTTACCCTGCCGACTTATTTTAACACTAAATCAGAGTGATTGCAGCCAGGATGTAAAAGATAGTGCTCAGTTTGCCCTGGTCAGTTTCCTGAGGCTTCCAACAGGCATACAAATCAGTAACAATTAGGTTGGTAATTTTAGGGAATTAAACATCTTTTCATTAACAATAAAAAAGAAAATAAACTTCAGTTCTTTTCAAGTAGTAATCTCATGTTTGCTCTGGCTTCTTTTTTATTATTATTATTTGTATGATCTTTCATCAAAAATAATTATTTTTATCAGAGAGATTTAAGGAGTGGAACCTGAAAGTAAGACTAAACAAAACTTTTTGGTCAAATATTTTCATATTTCAATATTACTTATAAACCAAAAGTCACTGGAAATGCTCCATTATAATCTTTTTTTTTCTTTCCCACTCTGATTCCATCTTTTTCTGACTTCCTAGTCTTCTTTACGGAGACATAAAAACGTTACATACTACTATTGGACTATGCTTAAATTTTAACATATTAAGTGAACAGAGACGTAGAGTCAACAATAAACAAGTCAAAGTCCAGATCCTATTCCTAAGGCTGCCAAAGAAAATGAGTGAATGCACTTTTTCAGATGCTTTTTTTTTTTTTTAAAGATTTCCATGGGTGGCTTCTGATAGTACTGAAAAGTCAATCTGTACACTGATACTGTTTATCTGTTTATTGCTAAACTCCATAACACCTGTACAATGGTTCACAGAGCACACAAACTAGATATTTCTGCAAGGGAAGCAACATTATACATTTTTACCAGCATGATCTCTACAGCTTGGATCGTCACGGAGTGTGCTCTGTCTGTGGACTGAGAGCCTTTTCAGCCAGAGATTCACCTGCATCTGGCAAGGGTGAAGTAGATTTTCAGATAACACACTACTCATTCTTGCCATACCAAACTGAAAATTACAGCTACTGCTTTGTACTTATGTAGCATTTTAGACACACATCTGTTTGTTTGTTTGTTTGTCTGCTTCTTGAAACACTTTGGATGAGAGGTGGGTTTGCTACATTAATCATTACTTCAGTTCTCAGCACCACTGTAAACCGTCCTCTTCACTGGGACCTTTTTGTATTCAGTTTCTCCCAAAGGGACAAAGAGAGGGGCATATGTCTTTAGCAGAATGTGAAGGCTTTGAAGGGGGAGGTAACTTGCCTATTTATTTGTTTTTAACATGGTGTAGAAACTACACAGTCAAGGTACTGGAAGAAATCAGATTTCACCATTTGATCAAAAGCAGCATACAGTATTAGCAAAATAAAAATAAATATAAAAATAATTAAATTAAATTAAATTGAATTAAATAAAGAACAGAAGAGGAAAATGTACATGTCCCTGTTATACATTCGTTCTTACATTTAAAATATTTTTTTTCTCAGACTTATAAAAAATTAATTAAGCATGTATTTAGTAGTTGTAACAATATCACAGAAGCTGTCCAATTTAGAATGGTCATCACCGAAAAGTCAGCTTTTATCTTCAGTTACAACACAATAAATATTACTATTCTTTCTTGTTCTATCATATTACTTTTTGGTATTTCTTCACATTGATTTTATGAAAAAATTATCATTACTGTATTTCAAGGGATTTCGTATTCTCGGAAGTATTATCTACCAGGAGAAAACAAGAGTTCTCAAGGGGCAAAAAATTGTGTTCAAAAGGAAGGAAATATTTAACTCCAGTATGAAAACCTACAAATTACTGAGCCACTCAAAACACATTTCTTTATTCATACAAATGAGTCTCTTCATTTAAAGTAGTTCAGTACAACGAATAAGACAGCTGTAGCACTTTAGCCATGATGCCAACATTTCTTTTCTTTGGAAAAGATCATTATTGCATATAAAGAAGTAGTGTAGGGGTAATCACTACTTGCAGATCCTTGAAAACTCTTGATATGTCTTCTTATATGCAATTTTAGCATTAGATAGCATGTTTGAAGAAGGCTTTATTAAGGGTAAAATTTATAGTAAGAGTACTGCAGTGAAACCAGAGATCTGCAGTACAAGCCTGTATCAGGTTTCTGTTTTTTTAAAGCTGCAGCCCATGTTTACAGTCACGATCTGGAGAGCTTGCTCTCCATCTTTAATCATGATTCAGACATGTAGTGTTAAGGGATGTCCTCCAGCAGCTCCAGCCCAGGACCTGGAGCCCAGTTCAGTGCTTGGGAATCCGGGGGGTCTCTGCCCAGGCTGAGGGACATAGCTGCTGCTTTTCTGTCACTGAGTGTGTATCCAGAGACACATACATGGGGGGACACACACATGTCCACACACACTCATCCTACAGACACCCCACACTTGTGGGTCCCCCCAAATACAAGCACAGACCTTCTACCTGCCTGATACCCTATCCCAGACCTGAGGACCCCTACTTGACAGGTGATCCAGCTTGATGTTTGCTAGTGGGTACACATGCAAACCCCGCACACCCCCAAATTTGGGGAAGATAACAGACACTGGCCCCCAGCAGCCAGCACCAGGCACATGGGTTGTGACCCTCGGTCCCACTCCAGATGCTGGTGCTGAGCCCCTCATTTACCTCACTCACCCTGGTCCCCCCAGTAGCTGATTTTGGGAACACATACTGTTCCTGCCCCAGTGGTCGGAGGTGAAAGACCCCAATGGCTCCAGTAGTTGACACCACAGGCCAGGGGCACGCACACCCCAAGTCTCACTTCTTTCAGCAAGAGTACACACAGGATAGAGAGTGAGATTACACAGACAGAGTTAAGAAAAGATTTAATGAGAAGATAGAGGAAGACAGGACTGACTGTGGTGATCAGGTGCTGGGTTCAGCCAGACAAGAATAGCGACAGGTCCTGTTTTACATATGAATGACCTCTTTTATACCCCTTTTTGCCTAACCCCCTCTCCAGTCCTCTCTGTCCCCCCTTTCCCTGCACATTGCCTCATCAGTTGGCACAGTCCCATGGACCACCTCCAACATCCTGGACCTTCAGGTTTGCATCCTTATCAGTTGCAAGTTACAGGTTGGTTCTCTTTAAAGTGTTTCCTGCAGTTTCTTGAGAGTCCATCAATTAGTGTGACTGATGAGGTTTATTTCTTCTCATTATCTCCCTTGTTGCTTGTCTGGCAGGTCCATGTCTCCGTATATTTTTCTTACTGCCTTCCCCTTTCCCCGTATGGTCCCATTTTGACAAAAGTCCTCAGTCAGGTGATCTTACCAAACTAAACATTCTCATGCTCCACCCTTATCAATTGGTGAAACTGAGCAGGTTATTCTCCTGTTATTGTCTCTCTTTGCTGGTCAGGTTTGTGCCTCTCTGTGTTTGACTTCCTCCTCTTCCTTATCATCCCGTTTGACAAGGTCCTTGATTAGATAACTGCAAGGGAGTTCCTCTCCCCTTCCACACACCCTTACACTAAACAGAAGTCTGTGTGGTAAATACTAAAGTCAGTAAAAAGAATAAAAAATAAACAGCATGACCAAAAACCTTTCTACTTTTTGACAGAAAAATGTTTTGCATGCATATACCATTTTTTGTTGCTCTTCTTGTTTTGAATTTCAGAAATAAAGGCACTTTTAGACAGAGATGGGGTAAGACAAGGGAAACGTTGCTGTAAGCAGCTGCTGTGAACCAGAAAGACCTGGATCAGTCAGGCATTTTGGCTATCATACAAATCTACCCCCTGGACTGCTTCAGGATTATAGTCTTTCTTCTGGCCTTCATGAAATTCTAAGAATATTAAAGTTGAGTTCTACCACTAAGGAAAAGCAAAAGGTTTAACTTAAAGCTTTATTTTAATTTTCACCTTGAAAAATTGTTGTGCTCTGGACCACCTTAAAGGTAATGAAAATTTAGCAAATAAAGTCAAGATTTCAGACATTTCCTTGCAGAAAATCATATGATGAAACGTCTACATTTTTTTCAAGGTAGGATTTATTGTCGGCTACTAACATGATTTCAAGTTAGACTCTGCTTCTTGCCTTAACTGCAAAAATGATACTGAAATAAGCTAAGCAAAGGTGTTATTGTGAGGATTATTTAATTTTAAAAGATCTCCAAGGGTCAGAAAGATTACATAATTTTCAGTCTTATTATTAGTCATTCTTCAAACAATTTGCTTATTTGATAAGCTCTGGCTAGCAGAGCAAAAATCCTGGACAATGTCTTCACTGAAAACTAAATAAGTAAAATGTTTTTCTGAAGAAGGCTTGTGATGTCCTATGTGAAAATAACAAAGATCAAATACGCTGTGAAAGTTGTGGTCTATTCCTTGCAAACAGCATAGACAATTTGTATATCTCTTCCTCTAAATTTTTTTCTTAATTCACAAAGCCAAACAGAATCCCAGGGACTCAGAGATTCTGTGATAACTTTATTGGAGGCGTTTGTTAATATGTTAACCAGCTAGTCTTATAATTTATAAAAATTAATAAGTGAATTTATATTTTTATTGATGTAAAAAAATCAGAAAGTTCCACCAATATTTTATGTCAGTATAAACTCACCTGAGTACTGTAAATTGTTTATGTTTTTTTTAATTAAAACTTGCTACACTATGACTATAACTGAATATAAAAAATATAATTAATAGAATTAATATTATGGGTTGAAATAAAATGAACAGTGGATAAAGTGTAAAAAATATTTATGCTTTCTAAGACAGCATATGATTGAAAAATATAGTCTACCAAATAGAAACTCAGCATAGAGTATAGTTTGTGTTCTTTGTGCTCTGATAAACTTGAAACTGATCAGGAACACTTGCATGGAAATGAGAAAACCTACATAAACATATGAATTCTAACCTTGATGCAAAACTTACCACTACTCTAGATTTATACTAGTAATTTAGTTTGTGCTTACTGGCATAAAACTGGAATAATACAGCAGTGAACTGAGAAATATCTAGCTAACGATAACGAAATTACTCACTGCAAATAACTCCAGCATTACACTTCTCTTTGAGACTCTGATTTCTTTATACTGTTCTGTAAATATTAGCACTTTAGTGGTATTATTTAACCTTATTGAAGACACTTTAAGATGTCCTAAAATAAGAGTACAATGCAATTTACTTATGCTGTAACACCCCATTACACCATAACAGTAGAAACAGTCTTCATTCTGCATAGAAAACTTGTCCAGATAGATTTTTTCTATTATGTGAGAATTTGTATTTCTAAATTATTTGTCATGTAATGAGATGATTGTTTTTTAACTATATATGTAAGTTTTTTTCCTCATGATGTACTGATGCTTTTAGCTGTCTTGTTTACTTTTTTGTTAAACTCTGCTATTATAAAAACAAACTTAAAATTTTCTGATTGCGTAATACCCAGTTCTAGCTTCATTACACCTAACTTTAAGCAATTTAATAGAATTTGGGACTGTAGTAATTGTGTCTACGAAGATGTCTTTTCTTATCTACTAAATGTTAAGGTAGCTTAGGCTTACTGCACTAAAATTAAATTCTTAAGCATCTGAATTTAAAGGATAGTTCATATAGTTAGAAGGAAGGATTGCTTATTTATTACAGTTGGCAGAAAAAGGTTTCATACTCTCCTAAAGAGATAGATAGCAATTAGTTGATCTTCAAGCAAGGATAAAATTAAGACTTCCTTGGATGCTCCTAATTAAACTTTGGAACCGTCACCTCTGAAGAAGGTATTTTTGTGCATCTGAAAGATGCAAGGAAAGAAACCTTAAAAATTTTAATGAGAGAGGTATATTTTTAAGTATAGGTCAAGACTTGCAGATTACTTCTGATAACAAGTCAATAAGAATTAGACATATTTTCTTACCCTATGTATGTTTTAAAATCTGGGAATGATATCAGCAAATGTTTGATGCGTTTTATCACTACAGGCTAACGCTGCACACACCCAAAAAAAAAATCCTGAAGAAAATTGTATAGTCCATTTGCTTACCATGAGTACTTTTTCCTTCTGTGCTAACGATGGAAAGAACAGCTGCATCGCATGGTCTTCTCATTGTACCTTTTAATCTGATTTCTTCAGGGCTAGGCTCTAGAAGCTAATTTTGATAGGGAGTGGAAACCAAAGCTTGTACATAAAGAGGAAGCACCCAGGGAATAGTGGGGGAGCCCTCTCACTCCCATTGAGAAAGTGGGATGATTGAGGGCCCATATGAAGTGTCTGAACATAAACATGCACAATCTATAAAACAAACAGGGCTCTTGATGCTGATGTACAATGAAACAAGCAGTGATTGCAGGAAGCGGGCTAACCAAACAAGGACCACGCTTGAATGTATAAAGGAAGTGAATGGGAGTTGGAAGCTATCAAAGAAGAATAAACTAGCATGTCCAGAAATGCAAAGATGGAATTAGGAAAGCAGTTGAAACTCATAAGGGATATGATAGGCAAGACGAATGGCTTCTATGTACACTAACAGCAAAAAGAACGTAAAATTGTTAACCCACTGTTGGAAGGAGTGGGTGACTTAAGGGAACAAAAAAAGGCTGTATTTTGCCAAAAGAGGCAATGTCTTTGCTTGAATCTTTACTGGCACGGTCTATTTGGACACCTCCCAGGTCTCTGTCTCCATGGATGAGGGGAGAACATTGGATGTCATTTATTTTGGGTTCATTAAGGCTTCAGATGGGGTCTCCTGTAGGAGACTGAGGGAATGTAGGTTGAATGGATGGCCCACCACATTGTTGGTGTGAAAAGATATTAGTCTAACTGGAAGCTATTTACCAGAATTATTCTCAGAAGTTAATAATGGGGCAAAAACTGTTTAATGTCCTCATCAATAAGCTCATCAATGAGATGAACTGCAATGTTAGCAAAATTGTGGGTGAGACTATGTTGTGGCAGGGGGAGTGTTGCTACTATTCTGGAGCATAGGGCTGCCATTAGGAGGGGTCTTGCTGTCCTGGTTTGAGGTAAAAAAGCACAAATTTTGTTTATAACTTTACTTCTTAGCTGGGCATTTTCTAACTACTGAAATTAACAGCATGTTGTGCAGACATCGTTCGCTCTCAGAGTGATAAGACTTATGTTTATAGTTGATGCCAAGGAATGATATGTGGAGACACTCTTGCTTATACTTATTGCTATAACAACCAACGCCAGCTAACTTTGTTATTTGCCCCATTGGAGGATTGGAAGTGGAAAAGCATAAAGGGGTCCCCCCTGCGGGGCGGAGTGGATAGGACAGATGACCCAAAACTGACCAACAGGGTATTCCATCCCATCTGGCTCATGCTCAGTATCAAAGCTGAGGGATCAAAGGATCAGGCCTCTTTCTTCAATAGCTGACGCCTGAGGAGGACTCTGTCTGTTCATCTGCCTTTGATCCTGATCCGGAATCCAGATCTGGAACCCAGTTCCTGTGCATCACTGAGTCCAGTCATGGACTTATGCCTGCTGGTGACATGATTGTCATTCTGTGAGTCTGATACAGTTTTGTAGATATTTCATTACCTCCTTTTTATTTTATTATTAATATTTCATTAAAGTAGTTTAGTTCCTTCTAAACTCTTAAGTATCTCTTTCCCTCCTCTGCGTCTCTTTTTGAAGAGAGGTAGGGAGGAGCATCTGTCACTTGCCTGATGGCCGGTTCAGCCTAAACCATGACACTTGCAAATTGGAGTGCTCAACCTACAGGAACCTGCTCAAGTTTAACACAGACAAAATACGAAGTCCTACATGTGCATTTAAAACCTCATGTATGAACAATATGGGGACTGATGGGCTGGATAGCAGTTATGCAAAAATAGGACCTGGGGGTCCTGGTATACAAGATGACCATCAGTGAGAATTCTTCCTGGAAATAAAGGTTAACTGCTTAGTGAGCTAGTTCAACAGGAATGTATCCAGTGGACCGAAGGAAATAGAAATTCTTCTCTCCTGAACATTTATAAAACTGTGTCTGGAGTATTTGACCTCACAAAACACTGAACAACCTAATGTAACTTTTATATTGGCCTTGCTTTGAACAGTGTATTAGAACAAATGATGTACAAGGGTTCTTTTCAAAGTAAATAATCTTACAATTTTATGAGCAAAGCATTGTAAAGACGTTAAGATTTGTAGTGATATTAGTAAACATGCACTGGATTCATAAAGGCTAGAAAGGTTTGTACTTGCAGATTTCACTACAGTCATCTAACTTGCTCGTGAGATTTTGGAATGTAGAAATAAATCAGGATTTGGATGAGGACATGGCTTTTTATGTTTGGGTCCGACCCTCTTTCGGCTTGCATGGCTCTTACATAATATTGAGGGGTTATAAGTGGTGCATAGGAGGAAGAAAAGCTTAGAGCTGGAAACAACTGGAATCTGACTGAAAATGTTAGTAAAAGAAGCACAATTATATTATAGATAGCATTAGATGAATTGGCTTAGGATTGTTTGTTATAAACCAAAATATTTTATTCACTGGACCTACAGGAGTGAAGTGAAAGGTTCAGTGCTAACAGTTATAATGGTATCACTAGTACGTTACTGCAAAATATCTTGAAAATAATTTTTAGTGAATTTTATTGTCATAGTTACAAAAGGCTGCTTAAGGTCAGTTTTTCAAAAGGAAAACAAGTAAAAAAAGAACCCTGAACTGAGGTTTGTCCTAGTTATTGTGCTTTATAGTATAATAAAATTAAGAACATTCTTTTATTGCATATGCTTGTGTAATGTGTTGACTAAGACTTAATGAGTTTAATGGAAAAATTGCCAAAGGTTTCCATTTATTGTAATTAATATTTAATTCATTCTGAAAGATTTAACCAACTGATTGTGAATAAAATGAAATAGGAAAATTTTATGTGCCATTGAAAAATGAACTTCAGACAGACAGTTCTCCTTCATATTCCAGTCCCGGTATTTGGGAGCAAGTAGTTTGTACTACCTTTTAACAACCTCATTTGTATTTTCTATCACATATGAAAAGCGATATAAAAGTTGATTCAGTAGTACCTAATGAAACTTCCAAAAAAGAGTTATGGATCTACCCATCTTTCAAGGAATAAAATCATCCTAAGAATAATCTATCTGGGATATAAAACCCAGGAGTCATCCATAATAAAGACCATTATCCAACCATTATTATATGCCTGAATTACTAATAAAACTGATAGAATCAATAATTTATGTTGATACTAGCTATCCATTTGAAAAATCATTTTATTTTGGATCTTGTCACCAAATTTATATGGGTTCCAGATGAATTCATTGAACTCACGCTGTCCTGTTACTATTTCTTTCATTAATTGCAACCAGTGAAGGAAGATTTAAAACATCAATTCACAAGGTCTTTCTAAATACAAATACATAGCTTAATTACTACCGGCTATAATGTGGATTTTCTATAGGAAAATCCTTTGAGTAATGAATATAAGTTTGGAACTGGCTTGCTACAGTTATTAAGGTCTGAATATCTCTTACAGACTTTAATCCAAATAATGACCTTTGGGACACATGCAGAAACATCCTCAGTACAGTTAAATACTTAATACATTTAAGTATTGTGGGAGTCTGAGACAACTGAGTTGATAGCTCTTTGATTACTTGACAATGGGGCTAATTGGCCGAGATGTGACTTTACTCTTGCCTTTTCAGAACTCTGGCTGTTACTTCTTCTGACTCTTGACATTAAAGTGTTAATGGTGATAAAGAAATCATTAAGTACATCCTTTCATTCCCAGTGATTTGCAGGCCCCATGCTTCATGACCTGGAATACCCACCAATAACTTTACATGACTTCTACTTCCAGATGCCTGCTCTCTTCAGAATCACCCTTGTAAATATGATCTGAAGGGTTCAGAAATAAAGAATGTTGAATTTACTTTCTGTATCCCACATTTTTAGTGCAACAACTGTAGTTCATGGTTTCTATTTAAAACCCTGTCTATTCCTGTGGTCCCAGCTAGGTAACGTTAATTTTACACCCAACATATAAAGCTTGATATTACCACTAGGTCAATAAAAACTACCACAGATGGTAGGCCAGGTCTTTTGTTTTGCTTTGTTTGAGCCCTGAAGACAACTGGTGCCCTCAGCTTTCATTTATTATTTTTTCTTTCTTTTGTTTTCTAGTGTTTTATTTTATTCTTTTTTTTTTTTTTTCTGCTGTCCATCAAGCTTGTTGGAGGCTCTGTCCCAAATATCAGGTTGCTAGACTTTTTGCTTTTTTAACTGTAAGATTTTGTTGCTCTCTAGTCTCTCATATCTCAAATCATCAGAATTTATTCCAGAATCACCTATTTCACACTTTCCTTTAATTGATGGAAAGGGTTCTGCATTCTCATCACACAAGTATGAATACCAAATCTTTCCTACTTGGGTGATGTTCAAGATTCTTTAACTGATTTGTAAAACCTACTGTCACAATCACTTTCTTGCTCACCTTAAAGGCTGGGTTACAATATTTTTAATCCAAATACTACTACTATTTTAATGGTGCATATGTGGAAGTACAGTAAGTATGTTTACACGTTCACAGATGTAATCATCTTCTCGCATTTGGCCTTGGTATGTGATGCTTTTCTGTCTTTATATATGTGTACTGAAGGGAATGGTTTTCAGCTTTAATGATGTCATTCCAGTAAAATAATGTGCTTGAATTTGTTTTGTTAAAATAGAAATGTAGCATGTATACATAATCTTTTCCAGAATAGCATGATGTTTAACCCCTTTTATTAGCAGAGACATAAATTTGCCAGTAGCAGCATATGCTGTGTATATTCAGTCTGCCCTTATGTCTTTTTGCTTCTAGAGACAACGGACTGCAGGGTAGATTAAAGCCAACACTATATATACATCTTTACTTTTTTCCTTCTCCAAAGTCTAGTTTCTGTTTGGATCTAGCAAATTACTTTTTTTGGTTCATTCATTTCAATGAGGCATGTGGAAATGTTTTTTTCCACCTGCTTGAATAAAAAACTTTTTTTTTTAGCAATTTAACACATCTCACTATGCTACAAATGTAATTAGAACCATTTTTATGAAACTTGTTTTAGTTGCATAATACATATGTACATTAAACTAAATATTATGTACTTTTTCTATTAACATTTCATTGAGACTGTTTCATATGAATGTGATATCTTGATTTTAAAGGAAAAGGATTTTCTTTAAAGGCAAAAGACTATTTTTATCAGTGTAAAATTCCAAATGAAATGACTACACTTCAGACTGGAAGTCGAACATTATTTAAAATTTTTCACAGTTGTTATCATACAGCAGTGAAAAACTCAAATCAAGTAAGGTGATCCCTCTTTTTTTCTGGTTTATAATTTTGTTAAACATATTCAAAGTTACAGGTACATTTATTGCGTTAACAGCAAGTTTTTGTTAAAAGAGCGAACCTGAATGGAAGTAACAAGATCATATTTTTCAATTTACAAAACAAGATCAGGAAAGAGTAAAATATAATGAAGTATTTGAAAAAATTCATGAAGACAGCCTATGCAATGTCCACAGTTCTGCAGCTGTAGATTTCAGGATGCTACAGGTAAACAAGAATGCAAAAACCTCTCTATAAATTATAATATTATAACTGCTTATCCATATTAATAGTCTGATAGATCTCATCTTTAGCAGCAAGTCAGCTGGTTTTGTGTATCAAACATCAGAGAAAAAAATAATAAAATTTAAAAAGTTTGTGGTCAAGGAAAGATTAAAAGTGAAATTATGGCTTAACGTGCCTTATCCAGCCCAGCATTCCTTTAATATCTTGTTTTATACATATCAGGTATAAAACCATGGAAATAATATGTCCTAATTTTAGCCATCTGAATCTTGACTTAGTATGTTGTTAAGGTTCACTGAACGTATAGGGAAATGAAAGAGGTCAGTTCATCCCATGTATTTCAGGATGGCAAAAATCAACTTTACAAAGAATGAATTGCATTAATAGCTTGAAAAGAAGCTTAAAATTGTTAAGCTTTGTTAAAATACCCATTGTCTAAAAAACAATAGAGCTGCCCCAAAACAAGATATCCCATCATAATAAATGGAAATTAAATCACTACGCTCAATTGATTTTTGAAAGCCCTTCAGTTTACAGTATATCAAAAATGACCCAAAGTATCCATTGACTGTATTGATCTACTCAAGTGATCCATTGGCTGGAGATGTCATGATATCTAATTCACATGTAGACACTTTAAGTATCTAAATCCCACCACATGAAATAAATAACCTGAATATAGATCTCTATTGTCTTTCTAGGTGCTTTATACCATTAGAAATCTTCATGACAGACTAGCAGATATCATAGAATCATAAAATCATAGAATGGTTTAGGTTGGAAGGGACCTTCAAGATTATGCAGTTCCAAACCCCCTGCCATAGGCAGGGACACCTTCCACTAGACCAGGTTGCTCAAAGCCCCATCCAGCCTGGCCTTAAACACCTCCAGGGATGGAGCTTCCAAAACTTCTCTGGGCAACCTGTTCCAGTGCCTTACCACCCTCATAGTGAAAAATTTCTTCCTAATACCGAATCTAAATCTACCCTGTTCCAGTTTGATGCTATTTCCCTTCATCCTATCACTACATGCCCTTGTAAAAAGTCCTTCCCCAGCTTTCTTGTAGTCCCCCTTTAGGTAGTGGAAGGCTGCAATAAGGTGTTCCCGGAGCCTTCTCTTCTCCAGGTTGAACAACACCAACTGTCTCAGCCTTTCCTCATAGGAGAGGTGCACCAGCCCTCTGATCATCTTCGTGGCCCTCCTCTGGATGTGCTTCAACAGGTCCATGTCTGTCCTATGTTGGGCGCTCCAGAACTACATGTAGTACTCCAGCTGGGATCTCACCAGAGCAGAGTGGAGGGGCAGAATCACCTCCCTTGACCTGCTGGCCACACTTCTGATGCAGCCAAGGATACCGTTGGCTTTCTGGGCTGCGATCACTCATTGCCAGCTTATGTTGAGCTTTTTGTCAATCATAACCCCCAAGCCCTTTTCCTCTGGGCTGCTCTCAATCCATTATCTGCCCAGCCTGTATTTGTGCTTGGGATTTCCCCGACCCAGACGTAGGACCTTGCACTTGGTCTTGCTGAACTTCATGAGGCTGGCGTGGGCCCACCTCTCCATGTGACACTCATGATTCTCATGATTGCACTGATTATAGCAGAATTATATCAGGTTGTGTGATGAAAGATCATCTGCACACTTACAAAGGAGCAAAAAGAGTAAAGGGTACTAGTAGTCTTGAGGATGAGTCTAAATAATATCCAAATCTTCTCCCAGACCATCACAGGGTCTGTCAGCCCTTCAAAGGCCCTCTCCATAAGCACAGAGGAGCACAAGAGGGTCCAATGACGGACAAGAACCCAAATTAAGGGCACCTTGTTCAGGCCGCTCCCATGCCTGTCCCAGGAGACCCTCAGCTCCAGTGCACAAGCCTGAATTCCTTTAAGATGACTCAAGGGGACCAGCTCTCCAGAACACCTTTTGAACTGAGAGTGGTTACTGCCAAGGAGCATGGGACACATTATGGTATGCAGGGGAAGAGCATTTCAGGGTTGCACAAGACTTATTATGGGTGATTAGGGGAGGAACGAAATCCAAAGGAATGGATTTAGGTAATTTGGGGAGGAACAAGTATGGAAAGTGGAGGAATAAGAGAATAAAAAGGGATGATCATGTGGAAATAATTTGCTGGTTGGTATGCTTGTCTGCCTATGCCTTGTGCCTGACCAGCCCAGTCTGTCCTGTCTTCTTTAACTCTTCTAACTCATTCCTGGGTGAGGGACCCTCTGTTTGGTGTGCATGTGTTTTTAAGGGCATCTGGTGCCAACCACTGGAATCAGACCAAGGCTCAAAGGGCCCATGTATCTGTTGTGCCAGGAGCTGGAGACACCAGAATGAGTGGACTTAAGTGTCAAAAACTGGAGTGGGACCCGGGGTCACAGGTACCCATGTGCCCATGGTGTAGCGCCTGGAGTGGCGTCAGTGGGCTGGAGGGACCAAAGTGAGGGAAATCAAATGCCAGCCACTGGGTTGGGACCAGGGTCATAGGGGCATGTGTGTCTGTGGTGCCAGCAAACTGGCCTGGGAGGCACGGGTGTGTGCAATTCTCTGAGAGCTAGAGCACAGGAGAAGCTGGCTATTGGAGGTACCAGGGGAATCCCAAACAGCTGCCAGAGGGACTATGGCACCTGGGTGTCTCTAGGGATAAGACCTGCTTGTATGTGTGTCTCTAATGGTGAGAGCACAGGGGAGCACGGGGGAGTTGGCCATTGGAGACCTAAGCAGTCCCAGCCAGCTCTGTGTATGGGGCTCTGTGTGTGTGTGTGTGTGTTTGATCATGAGTGAGATGTAACGTATGAGCAGCTGGAGTGGGGTTGTGGCCTCGCAAGCTTGTGTATCCAGGTCCCAGCAACTGGGAAGACAGGGATCTAGGGACAGCAACTGGGCAGACTGAATGTCCGAGCCCAGCTGCTGGAAGGATCCACCTTGTACATATGTACGTGCGTATCCTCACTAGCAGATCTCTGTCTTGCTCAGCCAGAAAGGGGACAGCGGGATGAGGTTGTTGATACTGTTTGTGTTTATGTGATTGTTCTGTGTGTTTGCCTGTGATCAGTGTGGCCAGACATGTACAGGTGTAGGTATGTGTTGTGTACCTGTGCTCTGCACGCATATGCCTGCTAGGAGTACATGATCAGCCTGGTTATTGGTTGGACAGGGGGCATGAAGCTGTGGCAGCCTTGCCTGTGTCAGGCTGCCATATCAGGCATAGTGTTTTCCTCTAAACAAATTTAACCCTCTATAATCAGTAGATCACAGTACAATTTAATTCAAAATTTAAATCATTATTTAACCAGTGAAAAATATTTTCACTTAGTGGCAACTGATTTCATGTATCGGTATATGGACATAGTACTGAAGCCTGATTAATTTATTTGATTATACAAAATAATTGAATCCTTGTCAAGTAAATATCAAATCACTTTCTGTCTTTCAGGATAGGTGTTGACATTTCAGCTCACTGATGAACTTTACTCACATTCAAAATTCTTTAAAATAGTCTGTTTAGGAAAAAATGATTGTTGCTTGTAATAAAGGAATCACATGTGAATGAATTCTGTAAAATTTATCTTGTTCCTCCGATTTGCAAAGACTAATATTCAAAATTGATTACAAATAACCAAATAGCTAAGTTATCAGTATCTTATTTACTTGACTACCCAATCAACCAAATCTCATTAAGTTTCTTAGCATGTAAACATACAACGTTCACCATACATTAATTTTTTTTAGTTCGTTTTCTGGCTAATTACTGGAGAGCTGGCTGTAAACTAAAAGGTTTGCGCTTTTTTTTTTAGGGCTTTAACCCTAATCACCTATGTATTTTGTACCTAATCTTGTGCTACATGTACCAAAACAGTTTGCTAGAGTAATGGTATTTTTTCCACAAGCCTGTTCTGTAGCTGAAATATCCAAGTTGGCTACTTTTGATTTGTTTTCATTATTTAGGATAAATTTAGCCTTAATTATGCTGATGTGAGTAAAGTTAATAGAAATTTCAACAGAAGCATAACTTTATTAGAACTGAAATTCAATATCTTTTGAATTACAAAGTAAGCATTTTGTCTGCGAGGCTACATGGTCTTTAGATAATGTTGGCCACTGGAACATAGACATATTACGCAGCTACTTGAGGGCTTACACGTTTTTCTGTTAATGTAATAGAAACATAATGAAAAGAATTAATAACAGAATACTAGTTCAAACCAAGTTCAAGCCAAAAGTGCTCTTCATTTTCTATTGAGTTACCTATAGAGTTCATTTCTCTTAGGTTTTTTGTCAGAGAGGAACAAAAACTTAGTTTACTACATTTGTAGACTTCATGTTTTTTTCCATAACTATAGAGGTAAAATTTCTCTTCAGGTCAGGCAGTTTTGTTTCAGACTCAAACACCTACACCCATATGTGTATTATGATGTGATTTTGTCTTGTCTTTGCACAGAATGAAGTGTTGAAATTTTCCTGCGGAAGATATTAAAATTTTGACTCATAAAATGATTTGAGAACATTTAATTTTATTCTGGAGTTTAAGAAATATATATTTTTAATTAATAGTGATATTTCTGTAAAGTTACATCCCTAACATGATCCTGGAGTCAGACTGAGGGTGCAAATTTTCACTCTTTATTCAGACCAAATTACCTTTGAAATAAAGCATGAGTTTTACATGTGAATAATTTAGGAAATGATCTTTAGCTTAGAATTTTCTTGTTATTGTGCTTAATGCTTAATTGGTTAATGAAGCCAAAGGGACAATTGGAAGACTGGCAAAGAATACCTATAGGTGATAATACATTGAGGCACCTATGTCTATGCTTCCTGCCAGTTCATGTGATAGAAAACTTTACCCAGAAGAAATAGTGCAGTTATGTTTTCTGCTGTAATTTAAGGTACCTGCTTAGCATTTAAAATAGATTTGCTAGGTAGGTAGACTTGCAATAGTGTTGCTAAAGCCTTTTAGGTTTAGTTTCAGATTGTCAAATTCTTTCACTTTTACTTACGACCTGCCACAGTAGTGCTTCAAATGCTGTTGAGTCATTATTAGCAGTGACTGGGAAGGCCTTCAACTTTTATTCTTTCTTGTGCAGATCAGGTACGACTAGTCACTCTATCAGTACTTGGATCTTCAGTTCATTTCCATGTCATTTTTCTGCTACATTACTCTACTGTGGGCTGAATGAAGTACTATATTTTAAGTCTATTCATATAGATCTAAATTTATTCTAAGTGAAGTTAGACATAACATTCAGCTAAATCTTTGTTAAACTGAGCATTTGAGCATGGCTGAATTATAGAAGAATTTCAGTATCTGCTGTGAACTGTGAACCACACCTGATGTGGTTTCTATCACTGTCTTTTAACCACTGGCAATAATTAAGGTACTACAGCTGTTTCCACAAAGTTGATGAAGAGTTTAGAATTCTTCTCTTATACTTCCAAATAATGTCCGAAGACCTGAATACAAGAAGAATCAAGCAAGATTTTTGTTCTCAAAAATCTCAGTCTCAAGACTTTTCTGTCAGTATTTCAGTTAAAAATGCTCTTGGTCTGATAACTTTATTTTGTTCAGGAATATAATTTTCTATTCTTCCCTGAGATTTTTTTCTGTGATTTACTACTGATTCCCTTATATTTAAACTCACTAAAGATACAATTTTGTATCCCCCCTTCCTCTGTTAAAACTAAACCTTAACATGATTCTTCTTCAACAAGGAAATTAGTTTTGGGTGGTAATACGTGTTTGTGTTTGGGTTAAGGGTGGTTTTATGCCGGTCCCATTAAAAGTGTGACATTAGGTAGCAGAGATCTTAAATGAAGAGCTGTAGATACACCTACCAATTGAAGATCTTTTTTTCTAATCCATAGTAGTTTAGACAACTTAGATCCTGACCACTAGAACTTCCTTTTGGCATTTTATTTCTACAGGCATCATCAATGTGACGGCACTATTTGGTCTGTAAGCAAATGATTAGGTTGCTGATGAGGGTCTGACCTGAGCGAGTTTAAGCTAACTGAACAGCGTGTGGACAACTGCCCGATATGGCAATGGAAACTGCTAGAAATGACAAATAACAGAGCAGAAAGCTGAAAGAAATAACAGATAATCCCATGACAGATGGCTGGATCACACAGATTGTCCAGGAGGAGGTATGTGAGAGATAGCTGAGCTTTAGGGAAGTGCTGGGGGCTTTTTGGGGAGGAGAATGTCCCAAAGACAGGAGCACTTCAGTAATCCCATCAGTGATACTACATAAAACTAAGATTACCACGATAATGATATCAGAATTTCTGGTTATACACAAAACTGCGCCCAAAGGAGAATCAGTAATTACAGGTGGGTTGTTAAATTGGGAGAAGACTTATGGGGACAGAGAAAATAGAATCAAGAACTGAGAAAAGAGATGCAAATCACGTGGTCAGTGCTGTCAAGGGTACCTGTTAGGTAGCCTTGCCCTTGATCACCTCACCTTAAATAATTTAATTTGGGCAATTATTATTTGGTCAACAAATAAAATCTGTTTTTCTGCTCATACCACGCAACCAGATGATCTACTTCAGCAGTCAGGAGGACTGAGGTGGGAGAGATGCAAAGGCGCTTTCCCTGGCCAACAGGACAACACCCTGACATGTACAGCAATCAAGCATCCTGATACCACCATCACCATTGCAGTGCCTGTTCCAGGTCTGATGAAGCTGGCATATTCCTAATCACTTCCTAGCAGAAACAAAGCAGCATTCTTTTGGTTGACGAATATAAAAAATGCCATAAGAAATTGCATACAAACCATAATTAGTTTTGTTATTTACTTGCACTTCCTCCTTAGAAAAAAAATAGTTGCAGAGCTGGTTATCAGACTGAACCACAGAAAAAACCCTATCTCTGCTCTCATAAGTTAATATCATGGGAAATGACAGTACATCTTTTCTACTTAAAGTTTAATGCCCATCATGAAAAAAGAGAATATATGGTACTGAGACTGACCTTTGATAAATAGATAGATAATGAATTTCAAGAATATAGTGGTCAGTCAGTCCTGTTTTTAACATTAGAGTTTCTTGGGAATTTTTGAATGAATTTTACTTTCATAGCATTACACTGATTTACCAAAGCAGAAACTATTAATGGAAATATATATTTTATATAAAACTTTTATTGAGGTCTATTTTCTTCATCAAATGAATGTGAAAGAGGGATTGGGACAGATTGACTCCAAAAAGCCAACTGTTAATGGATGACTGCTGTCAGCAAGCATGTGGAAGATGCCTTGAAACTACCCTAACCACTTAGCTAAAGAAGCAGATTCTTGTTCAATTTCAGACCCAGTTAATAATTTATTCAAGTGGAAGGGCACCAGAGTCTTTATAAAGTCTCTATAAAGATCACAGTTGGAAGGCCAAGCCATTCAGGATATAAGATTTCAAGGCCTCTCAGTATCAGGCAGAACAAAAGTGGCAGCAGTGTCTCCTGGACTGTAGTTAGACTGTTAAATAGAGGGTCTAAGGATTGATCTATGCCCTGAGACCAGCTGTCACTAACTGAATGAGATTGCTGCTGCACAGGGACTCCTAAATACCCTGTCCCTTTATCCTGAAGAGAGCTAGGTAGTGTTGTCCAAAACAGAGTGAGGGAGCGAGACAACAAACAAGCAGAGTAGGCAAACAGCAGTCTTGAGTCTGCTTGACATCACTCACTATGTTTAATACTATAGATATGCCTTGTTAGTGAGAGAAACCTAAGGCTTTTGTCATGTTGACTCTTAATTGTTGCCTGTTCTTGAGGGGGTTTCCTTATCTATACATAAAAAAGATTCACTAGTTCTTTCCTTTTTTTAGAAAAAAGGTAAATTGAAAAAACTGTTTGTTGCAAATGGAACTAATTTTCTTGACCCAAATCTCTCCTGCCTTTTTGTATATTAGTATTAGAGCAAACTTGAGTGAGTAGACATACTTTGAGTATGCACAGATGCGTGTGTAGGCACACATATTTGTATGCTTTTATGTAATCTAAGGAACTATTTTACATCTAACAAACACTGACTATAGTATGTGTTGCAGCCTTTTGTGTTTGTGATGGATTTTTGATGAAATGAAAAATGTTTTCTTCTTATCTTAGCTGATTATCCCTTATCATCCTCATACATTTTTCTCCAAGTTTATGTACAAGAGCAGATTGGCTGCTAGCTCAAAACATGGAGTGAAGTCGGGACAGTTAAGAAATAACTAGTAAACTATTTGTTTGTAAAAAGGACAAACTTTGTACTATAGCAAATAAATGCTATTTCTCCTAATTTGAAATCTACTCTTATTGTTTATCTCTTTTGACACATCACACATTTTTATTAACTTAGTCATTCATCCTTTCTGTAAGTGTGCAAATCAGTATTTGAAACTGGGTGCAAAACAAAAAGGAGTTGAGGTGAGGGAGGCCTCTTATTTTTTCTCTAGCCATGCTCACAACTGCATGGACCAGTACAGAAGAAGACAACTGGGTTCCCTTCCCTTCCCTTCCCTTCCCTTCCCTTCCCTTCCCTTCCCTTCCCTTCCCTTCCCTTCCCTTCCCTTCCCTTCCCTTCCCTTCCCTTCCCTTCCCTTCCCTTCCCTTCCCTTCCCTGCCCTGCCCTGCCCTGCCCTGCCCTGCCCTGCCCTCCCCTGCCCTCCCCTGCCCTCCCCTGCCCTTGCCCTTGCCCTTGCCCTTGCCCTTGCCCTTGCCCTTTCCTTTCCTATTTTCCTATCTATTTGTTGAGTTTAGCACACACTGTTATGAATTGTCACACACATGAGATAAAACACTAATTTAATCAGGAGATTTGGCTGTAAGATAGCAATCTAGGAGTTCTGTTTCTCAGTTTGAGCAAACCATTTTGTCAAAGAGATAGTTCTGCAGAAAGATTCATCCTATTCTGAGAATGGTGTCTAAATTGGGACACAGAAGTTGCGCTGTGGGAGTGCCTATTTCTCTCCATTGAATACAAAAGAAATGTAGGATGACTAATTAAGATGTAGATGTTTAACTTTTCAGCATTTAAATTAGGTGAGATAAATCCCAACCATAGTTTCACAAGAAATAAGAAATCTTTTTACCAATCTAAAATAGCCTAACTACCTTCACATTTGCACCCTGCAAATACACCACACTGTTAAATGGACAAATGATCAAAGGGCAGTCTTTAATGTTCTCATCCAGCTGTACTTAGTCTTAGCAATGACCCAAAATCCAAAATAGATCATTTTTATGGTATTAAAAATCCTGCTAATTTTCTACTACTTTTTCTAGATGTACATTAAATTTAGTAACACTTTTAAAATTGACGTTGTAAAGAAGGCACGCTACAGCAAAGACAAGGTCATGAAGTCCTACAGTTCCACCAACAGGAGTATAACATATATAACATCTTTTGAGGCTTTTTAGTGATCAGCAGCATATTTCTAACCATCGGGAAGGAGCATGAGTAAATGTAGCTGTAAAATTTTAAGTGTAAAATCTACTATTCAAATATCCATCTGGGATTTCGATCACGATTCTGAAACTTGTTCAATGTAGTATACTCATGCTACTTTGTAGTCAAACCACTACGATCAGACCTTCAAGGTTTCAATTTCTTTCTTAGAATTATGAGTTTGTGTGTCCAAATGAGCTGACTCAGCTGACATTAAAATGAGTGGTCTTGAGTGTGTATTAGACCACCACAGAGTCCTTTTGAAGATCTTGACTCTAAACATTACTAAATATTTTTTATTACCAGCAGTACTAACATATTTACTTATATCTAGCCATTTGACTTTATATGCTAAGTATATTATGTGGATTCAAACATGTGATGACAAATATTTGTGCATGGCCTACTAAGTTATTTATAGGATCATTTGTCAAACATAAGATAAGATAATGCCCTTAATATTTTTGTTGATAATTGTGATTCAAAGAAGTAAAATAAAAAATAAAAATAAAAACAGATCAGCAGGCCAATTATAAAGCAAACAAACAAAAAGCCTTTCCTTTAACAAATTTTTTAATATTATTTTAAGAAATTGTGCCTAATTTCTTACTTATGCTTGAAGCACAATAACTGATAGGCTTAACGTAATATGGAGGAGTTATTAAGGGATAAATTTCAGCCGATGCTTTAAGAATTATTTCACATACTAAAATGAGAATATTAAATCTTTAAGGAAATACCCTGAAACCTAAGAATGCCGTTCAAATGGCAAAAAAGGGGTTCTGACCCTCCCAATCTTATCAATAAATGGAAAGCAACTGAAAACTTGTGAACCATAATAGATGAATCAAACTAAAGAAAACATATTCGGACTGCTCAATTTATTTCAGTTCAAGATATTTCTCTACCATGGTTAAGTTTTCATGCTGTATTAAGTAGTTTATACAATAAATAATTATGAAAGCTACGTTTAATTTCAATTTTGAAGAAAAACATAAATATATAAACTGAGTTGGTATTTTATTTAACTGTTGAAAAACACAGTTGAAAAAACTGTAACTGTGGCTATCTAGAATAAAAAACATAAGAATTCAATTTCAAAAGTGTGCAGAAAAAGCTTTATAAGTAACTGACAGTTTCAAACTACCATGTGCCAGACCCCATTTAAATTCATAGTAAGGAATTCACACAATTAGTTGAACTCTTAGTTATAGCTTACAGCTCAGGTGAATTAGTGAAGATGAGCTGGAAGATTTGCACTGCTACCTACAGTTAAAAGCAGTTGTACTGGTTCCTTGTCCTTCACCTCTCTGATGTATATAACACTAAGAATCTGACCCATCTCTTTCTGAAGCACGTGATTTCAAAGTAAACCACAAGTCGATGTAGCATAAATACGAGTCATAAATACCTGGCACAGTATGGAAAACAGAATCCCTACATTAAGGCATTTGTCTAATATTACATATTACAAGCAATGACTATGTTAATACAGTTATTATGATAACTTAGAAGAGGTGACTCATGTTCTTCAGCCCAACAAATGTGGGGTAGGTACCTCACATGAACAGTTTTTATATTTAATTATTTCTAGTGCATGCTGATGACATCCGTGTTTGGAGTGAGTTACTTACCCAAAAGGTTTTTGCACATAATTCCCTCTGTATTGTCTGGGCACAGTATTCATAACACTTACTGAGAAGACCTTTGCAGCATGACAATAAGGATTCATGCTGTATACGTGTACAGCTGGGACAGAAGGGGATGTCAGAGAGTGAAAAACTTTACCGGACACATTTGGAAGTCTCAGCCAAGCAGAGAAACTTATTTTTGTCTGTATTGCTTCTTGGAGTTGTCACTAGATGCACCAGGAATATGGGTATTTCGTCTAGGGAGTGACTAATTCACTTCATGCCATTTGACTGACAATATTAATGATTTTTCACATTATTGCAAACTTCAATACACCAAAAATAAGTTCTACGTGTTTTTTACATGGTTCACGGGATGAGGACAGAGCATTTGGCCTTTTAATAAGAGAAAAGTCAAGCGAATAGATTAAATTTATTGATTTGTGTCTATATAGGAAGACACTAACATTTTGTATGGCTACTTTCAGTACTTATCCAAAGAACTTGGAATGATTTGAGACACACAGACACACACGAAAACCAAATCAAACCAACAACACATCAAGCAAAGCAAAAAACCCAAACCACTTTTCCGTTTATTCTCAGATATTAGGCACTAGACACTACTTCATGATTAGTAGTATGTTAATTTGTAACAAAAAGTCTTTCTGTAAGTGCAGTATAATTATTATTACTGTCAAAATCTTTTAAGCTCATCATTCTAAATTGATATTACAAATGGCAGTGTACCGTAATTCAACTAACACTTTTCTTCATAGATATCATCCTTACTGTCTTCATTTTTAAATTACTGTCCCTCACTATTTCCTAGAACAGTAAGATGCCAATCATATAATGAGTTTTTATCTGCATTAGAAACAGTTATTTATCATTCAACTCAGGGATTTCCAAAACTAAAGTGCCATTTCGATTCCAAAAGATGATGATAAGGACAAAAGGTAAAGTGATAGCTATTTTTAGAGCAATATATTTCATAAAAAACTTTTATTAGAGGACAAAACCAAACAGAACAATCACAAGAATATTAACAATCTGCTTTACTTACTGTTTTACAAAGTAGATCAATGTCATAGAAGATTAAAAAGTTTAACTTTTAGCAACATTTATGAAATGCTGAATTTAAAAATATTTTAAATTCTTAAAAATGTAATTGTTTTTCACTTACATTCTGAAAAATATTGCATGCTTCCTACCCATTTAAACTGTGTGTCAGAAAGCACATAACAATGAATTTCAAGCTGTGTTTGCTAAAGGAGAAACACCACTACTTCTGTCAGTGTTTTTACTCAAATTTAATTTGGTACATATGAATAGTTTCATTATTTAAAGCATGTACTGTAATGTTCATGGGTCCAAATACAGTTTGGCTCCACTTAACAGAAGAAACTAGTTCTTCCCACTGTATAGGAAAAAAAAAACTGTCTTCATTTTTACTAAAGCTGCAGTATTATGTAGCTGAAACAGAAAATTCCTTGAGGCCATAAAAAAGAAAAACATAGGAACATGATTTTGAAAAAGAAATACATATGAAGAACTTTTGAAACTGTTTAAGAACAAAAGGAAAATAGATAGTCTTTCCTGTAATGTTTGGTACGTAAAAGAACTACATAACCAACATATTACACAACTCTGGAGGGACTATAAACTTGGCATTGAACAGCCTCTCAGTAGTGGAAATTAACTGCTGTACCACGAAATCACTAAAATGGCTCTAACACATTTTGCCTTGTGCCAGCTGTGGCTGTTTAGCAATAAATACTTCAAATATGTTCACTATATTCTGAGGATTTGAGTGTTTAATAACACAGATATGGGACATTCTGGGTTTGCTGGCCTTAGTGCTAACTTAAGCATACTGGCCAGAACAGTCTGGGATACCTTTAATTAGTAGCATACATGTAGATAAACTGATTATGTCCATACTCTTTCCTTGTTTCCCTTTGTTTGTTTGTGGTTTATTGTTTTGGGGTGGGGTTTTTTGGTCCTAATATTTCATTTATGCAACACCAATAATTTTGTGGAAAATGGGATTACATTAAATTAATGCAATGCTCTATATTTTCTCACTTTTTTTCCACAGAACTTGAAAATAATAAATTTAGCTCTTTTGTTGTTTTTTGGTTTATGTGTTGTTTTCTCAATATAAAGGATTACATTTAAATGAAGACAAGATAAATTATTGCAAACTTCAGGTGAGTTTTAGGACACACATCTGACAAATAGGAAAAAAGTGAAAAGTAATTCAGAAAAGTCAAAGGCAGATGTGACACATTGTATTAGGTGTAGGTGGCAAGGTCCTGGTAGTAGTGGCAGGGTGCTGAAGGGGTGACCTCTGTGGGAAGATGTCAAGGGCTGACCTGTGCTGGACACAGCTGGTTCCAGCAGGCTCCACAACCAATCCACTGCAGGACAAAGATGAGTCAATCAGCCAAGTATGTGGCACTTCTATGAAAACATATTTAAGGAAGGGCAGAAAGTAGACAGAGAAAGGAGGAGACAACCGAAGAGAGCGAGAAACAGAAGAGGGAACACCAAGGGGAAGGGATTCCATGGTGCTGGAGCAGATTTACACACTGCAGCCCGCAAAGGACCCACACCAGAACAGATGGGTATTTCCTGAAACAACTGCAGCCCATAGAGGACCTACGCTAGAGCAGAGGCAAACTGTGAGAAGGACGGAGCAACAGAGAGAAACCACTATATAAAGAACATAATTCTCTTCAACCCCCTGTGCTGCTCAGGGAGGGGTAGAGGATTCCAGAGTGAAGGAGTGAAGTTGAATCTGTGGAAAAGGGAAATGTTTTATTTCAATGTTTGTCTATGTTTCTCACTACCTGTATCTATTTTAATTGGCAATAAATTCAATTTTATTTTTCCCTATGTTCCATTTGTTCTGCCTGTAACATAAAGTGATAAGCAGTCTTCCTGTCTTTATCTTGACCCATAAGCTTTCTCATCCTATTTTCCTCCCGCATCCCACTAACAGAGTAGAGTAAGAGAGCAGCTGGGTGGGCATCCGGCTGTTAGCTAAGGCTAACCTATCACATACATTAAAAAAAAAAATTAAAGCACTAAGTAGGGAGATATATAAGTGCTGAGTGTACAGAATGTCCAGAAGATATTTGCAGAGTTCACATATGTACAAATAATTCTTTCACAATGTTGACTTCTGATATAAAACATGGCATTTTTTTTTATTTTAGAAACGGAAAATTCCTGTTTGCATTTTTGGAGGAACATTCAAGTCATTCAGTTTCTGCTGTTGCATATTTGAGTCTCAACTTGTAGTTGATTAAAGCTTCATTAATCATTATTAGAGATTTCTTCATGCAAACAAAATAGTATTTAACTCATTTAACTTATAATTGTCCACTAATTGACCAATAACTGGTTCAGAGAACTGTTAAATAAGTATATGAGTATAAAAGATACGTACACTGGGAATAAAGTTTCTCAATGCCTAGTTTACTTTTTTTTTTGGTTATATATATTTCACAACATCAATAGCTGGGATAAAATTATATAGCTTATATAAAATGAGTTTTCATTAATTATAATTCAATTCCTTCTCAGTTCATGTAATATTTTATCAGAGGAGGAGGAAATAAAGCGTTTTTTCTTCTTGTCCATTGACACTGTCTGGAAGTAGTGTAGGTGTGTAACTCCTACATTCCCTTTCACAATTAGACAGAGATTGTGTCTTTATATGTTTTACAGCTGAATACCTCTAAGCACAGGGAAAATAAAAAATGTAAAATTTTTATTTTGGAAACAAAGTTCTTCTACCTGTATTTCTGGAAAAGTAATATATTTTTATATATTTGGATCAAACTCATAAAACCAAAATAAAAAAAAGTGAGTCACTATGTGGAAAATCTGCATTACATAATTTGATTTGAAATGTTTTTCTCTCGGCATATAATATAAGCTTCTTTAAAAAAAAAAATCTGACAAAAAACCCACCAAACTGTAATGCCTCATCTTGGATACCTTTTCTCCATCTATTTCTTAGCTGAGCAGAGTGAAAGAACAGATTCTTCTCAACTTGTATAAAAAGGCCTCTGCTCTTCTGAATTCCTGTAATTGGCCACACATCCTGGGAATTAAAGAATAGTCGGTTATCTTATTTGTTGTTATTCAGATAGTAAAATACATGAGATAATAAGTAATTTATCCTAGTACATTTGTTCCAAGAAGAGATAAAGAAATTATAGGAAGAACATTTATATTTAAACCTTTTTTTCCCAAAGAGTTATGTTTCAAGTACAGATGGAAAAATAAGGGTGGGGTGCAAGAACAACTGAGAGAGAAGAGTAAAGCAAACCTTTTTTTTTTTTTCCCTCTCGTCATGACTGAACTTGTATTCAGGTAGTGTTAATTGCTTTTACTACTACCTCTGCCAGAATACTATCCAAGAATGAAAATACAAATACAGACATTGTCTCACTGTTGGGTCTGTATCTCAGACTGTTCTCAAGCGCTCATTCCTGTCTTATACCTGTCTTAAGTATTCAGTCACTGTGTGGAAATCAAATTATCTTTAAAAGTAAGATCAAGTTCCAGGTTTGCCTGAGTAACCTAGTGTCTTTCTATGATGGATTGACTGCATCAGTGCACCAGGGAAGAGCTACAGATACCATCTAGCTGGACTTCTGTAGGGACTTTGATATGGTCCACATAATATTCTTGCTGCTATATTGGAGATATATGGCTTTGGTGGATGGACTGTTTGATGGGTAAACAAATGTCCAGTGGGCTGCCTGAAAAGAGTTGCAGTCTACAGCTCAATGTGCCAACAAAGATCAGTAACATGTGGTGTCCCTCAGAGGTTCGTACCTTGATATCTTTATCAGTGAGATAGACAGTGGGACTGAATGCAAGTTTGCAGATGACACCAAGCTGAGCGGTACAGCTGATTCGCCTGAGGGAAGTGGTGCCATCCAGAAGGACCTTGACAGATTTGAGAAATGGGCCTGTGTGAACCTCATGAAGTTTAAGAAAGCCAAGTGCAAGGTCCTGTACTTGGGTTGGTGCAACTACCAGTATCAATACAGGCTGGGGGATGAAGGGATTGAAAGCAGCCTTGTGGAGAAGGATTGGCGATACCAATAGATGAAAAATTGAACATGAGCCATCAATTTGTTCTTGCAGCCCAGAAAGCTAATCATATCCTGGGCTGCATAAAAGAAGCATGTCCAGCATGTCAAGGGAGGTAATTCTGCCCCTTTACCACTTCAGTCAGACCCCACCTGGAGCACTGTGTCCAGCTCTGGGGCACCCAGCACAAGAAAGACACAGACCTGTCAGAGTGGGTCCAGAGGAGGGCCGCAAAAAAAGAGACCAGACGGCTGGAACAGACCTGGCCTACAGGAGAGCTGGGGAAGGACTTTTTACAGGGGCATGTAATGATAGAATGAGGGGTAATGGCTTCAAACTGGAACAGGGTAGATTTAGATTCGGTATTAGGAAGAAATTTTTCACTATGAGGGTGGTAAGGCACTGGAACAGGTTGCCCAGAGAAGTTTTGGAAGCTCCATCCCTGGAGGTGTTTAAGGCCAGGCTGGATGAGGCTTTGAGCAACCTGGTCTAGTGGAAGGTGTCCCTGCCTATGGCAGGGGGTTTGGAACTGCATAATCTTGAAGGTCCCTTCCAACCTAAACCATTCTATGATTCTATGATTCTATGAAGAAAGATGAGGAGGGACTCCTTATCGGAGCCTGTAGTGAAAAGACAAGGGCAATGGTTTTAAACTGAAAAAAGGTAGGTTTAGATTTGGAAAAAGGAAGAAATTGTTTACAATCAGAGTGGTGAGACACTTAAACTGGTTTCATAGAATCATAGAATGGTTTAGGTTGGAAGGGACCTTGAAGATCATCGAGTTCCACCCCCCCTGCCACAGGCAGGGATACCTCTCACTAGACCAGGTTGCCCAAGGCCACGTCCAGCCTGGCCTTGAACACCTCCAGGGATGGGGCTTCAACAACCTCTCTGGGCAACCTGTTCCAGTGCCTCACCACCCTTAAAGTGAAAAACTTCTTCCTGATGTTTAATCTAAACCTGCCCTCTTCCAGCTTAAAGCCGTTCCCCCTCGTCCTAGCACTACATGCCCTAGTAAAAAGTCCTTCCCCAGCTCTCCTGTAGGCCCCCTTTAGGTACTGGAAGGCCGCAATAAGATCTCCCCGGAGCCTTCTCTTCTCCAGGCTGAACAGCCCCAACTCTCTCAGCCTCTCCTCATAGGAGAGGTGCTCCAGCCCTCTGATCATCCTCGTGGCTCTCCTCTGGACGCGCTCCAGCAGGTCCATGTCCTTCTTATGTTGGGGACTCCACAGCTGGATGCAGTACTCCAGGTGGGGTCTCACGAGAGCAGAGTAGAGGGGCAGAATCACCTCCCTTGACCTGCTGGCCACACTTCTTTTGATGCAGCCCAGGATACGGTTGGCCTTCTAGGCTGCGATCGCACACTGCTTGCTCATGTCGAGCTTCTCATCAATCATCACCCCCAGGTCCTTCTCCACAGGGCTGCTCTCCAGCCATTCTCCGCCGAGCCTGTATTTGTGCTTGGGATTGCCCCGACCCAGATGTAGGACCTTGCACTTGGCCTTGTTGAACTGCTTGAGGTTGACTTGGGCCCACCTCTCCAGCCTGTCCAGGTCCCTCTGGATGACATCCCTCCCCTCCAGCGTGTCTGCCTCGCCAAACAGCTTGGTATCATCAGCAAACTTGCTGAGGGTGCACTCTACCCCACTGTCCATGTCGCTAACAAAGATGTTGAACAGTACGGGTCCCAGTACCGACCCCTGAGGAACGCCACTCGTCACTGCTCTCCACTTGGACACCGAGCCGTTGACCACAACCCTTTGAGTGCGACCATTCAGCCAGTTCTTTATCCACCAAGTGGTCCATTTATCGAATCCATGTCTCTTCAATTTAGAGACCAGGATATCGTGTGGGACAGTGTCAAACGCTTTGCACAAGTCCAGGTAGATGACATCAGCAGATCTTCCCTTGTCTACTGCCACTGTAACCCCTTCATAGAAGGCCACCAAATTTGTCAGGCATGACTTGCCCTTGGTGAAGCCATGTTGGCTCTCGCCAATCACCTCCTTGTTTTCTGTGTGCCTCAGCAGAGTTTCCAGGAGGATCTGCTCCATGATCTTGCCAGGCACAGAGGTGAGACTGACTGGCCTGTAGTTCCCCGGGTCTTCCTTGTTTCCCTTTTTGAAAATAGGGGTTATGTTTCCCCTTTTCCAGTCGGCAGAAACCTCGCCAGACTGCCACGACTTCTCAAATATGATGGCTAGTGGCTTCGCGACTTGATCTGCCAGTTCCCTCAGGACCCGCGGATGTATCTCATCAGGTCCCATGGACTTGTGCACCTTCAGGTTCCTCGGGTGGTCTCTCACTTTATCTTCATCTACAGTGGGCGGTGCTCCGTTTTCCCAATCCAAAGAGAAGTTTCCTAGAGAAGTTGTGGATGCCCCATCATTGGAAGTGTTCAAAGTCAGTTTGGATGGGGGTCTGAATGATTTGAGCTAGTGAAAGATGTCCTTGCCCTTGGAAGGGGGTTGGACTAGATGATCTTTAAAGGTCAATTCCAATCCAAACCATTCTATAATTTTGACACCAAGTTTAAGCATTACAAAGTAGGAGAATACACGTGGTCCAGGTGCCTAACCTCTTTAGCTGTTAAGGCCTATAGCTAATAGGGATCTAGTCACTAAACCAGTGACCAACACTGCTAATAATCAAAGGGTATGTTTAAAAGAAATTAGAAGTTTCAGGCTCTGCATTATCTATTTTTCATTTGACCTTGACTGAGAGTGTGTTAATCAAATGTAGGTATGCATGGCTTAAATGCAAATACAGAAAGCTGGTGAGATGAACCTATCAGCTCCCCTAACCTCAGGCTCCTGCTGCCTTGTGTGTGTTTAGTACTGCCAGGAGGGTACACATATGGTCTTGAAATACGCATTTCTGTAAGAGCTTGAGTGAGTATCTATATGCCGAATTTGAGAAAGGGCATTTCCAGTGTTCTGGCTTCCTTATAATTTTCTCAAATTAAAGTTTTAAATCAAACCCACTTTTTGATATGAAAAAAGTATTTAAATATTCTATTCCCACATTTATTTTTTGTTTTAATTCTTTATGTGCAAAGAGTTTGAAAACTAACATCAACCTGCAAAGTTTTAATTTTATCTTACCAACATTTTTCAACAAAATCACATTAAAAAAAGATTCAATTTTATCTTGTTGACAAGCTAGAAGGATTTCAAACAGAACAGATGTAAAATACGTAAAAAGATATCTGACACACTTACAGCAATATTATGTTTCCATTGAAATAAAATATGTGATAGAAGGCTACACTGACAAAAAAAAAAAAAAAAAAACACCAACAAAAACAGGAAAAGCAAGTAGACATTGTCTAAGAAAAGTAGGGAGATGATGGACCACATATTACCCACCGGTCAAGAACTGTCAAACCAGTATTAGCAGCTGAAATGAAGTACAGGCGGGCATGAATCCCTCCCAGCAACCATGAGTGCCAAAAGGCATCTCAGAAAGAAATCCACACTAACACTATGGCAGTTACTTTTTCCACTGACCTTGGCAAAATACACTAAGCTTTTTGCACTGTCTGCCACAAGAGTATCATTTCAGAAAGACAGAAAGGATTACTTGTGACTCACAGTATTACAAATCAGGCAGCAGGAATACTATTAAAAAGTTTCACCACATTAGGACATTTAGAGACTGTGGTAAACTTAATCAATCGTTTTAATACGCTATTCAGCACATTGTGCCCTTAACTCCCCCTCTCATTAATACTGGGGGTGGGAGGAGGGGGAGTAAATTCCAAATCCTCTACTGCAAAAATGTTTTTTCTGATGAAATTATAATTAATCCTGCACAAAATTCTGAATGTTGAAAACAAATTAAAATTGTCCCAAAGGAATTAGACCAGAATTTAGACACAAACCACTGTGCTAGTATTTATTTTAATTTTTTGGTTCAGCCCTCAAACAACAATGGTTAAATTAAAATTACGTCGTTATCCCATACTCATCTTTTCTGCTAGAGAATATTCTGCCATATTAGCTACTAGTGCATAAACTAAAGATGTTTCCAGATCCCAGGGAGCAAATATTAAAGTGTAGTACATTTACACACATTAATAAATAAAAAAATGCAACTACTCATATTACCATGTAAATTATATGCATAAACTAATCATATTGCTTTCCTATGCATCTCCTGCAAGTCAAAAGCAGAAAACAAGTGGTGTTAAAAATCCTGTCCCATAACTCATAGACTATGTGGTCTTTGAAACATTCTAGTAGAAGATACGGGGATTTGCCTACACATGGCTACAACTCTGGGGATTAAATGCATATGACTGTTGAATCTTTAGAAATGTGATTCAATTATCAGTTGGCAAAACACTTCTGAGGCTGAAATGAACCAGTAGTAATATTTTTATCTGACTTACAAGAAAGGAGAAAAGCAAAATCCAGTTTTAAGATTTTCCATTCTGGTTGTAATTTGGGAATGCTAAGGGTAATAGATGGCTCATTAAAAAATAAAAAGTGTAACATTTTCAGTGATAAAATCTGGACAGAGCTTTTTATTTTTTTCCTGAAAACTCAGACAAACTGGGTTTCTTATTAAAAGTGTTTGAAACACGATATGGTTAGGAACAATCAATATTGAAAATTAATAAACAGCTATTCCAAAAGCATCTGTCTGTATAGGATCAAACTAAAATTTCATAATATCACTGAATTAAAATTGGGAGTGAAATAAAAGTTTAGTTTTACTGCTTTGTAAAAACAACATTCCTAAGACATAAAGTGATATTTCAAAATGTCACAGTTTTTAATCATATAATTTAGCATTTTATAAATTTATTGAAAAAGATGCATCACCACAGCAGCAACTCATTTTACAGCTTTATTATGGTAAAATGAATTTGTAGTATTTATTTTACTCTTGTCAGTGAAGAGAAGAAAAAATAATAGAAATAAATTTATGACAATTTTGTATTTGAAAACTATTTTAATAATCTGCCTCTGGGTGAACTGGAAATGACCAAATTTTCTTGGTGTTGTCTATATTAGCACTTACAACAATGTTAATTACAGAGAAGCTGAGAATCATGTGGAAGATGTACTAGTCTTGAAGTATATATGGAAGAGTTTTTTGTTTTGTAAGAAGTTGATAATACATAATAAGACTGGATAGAACACACTGTTCATTAACATTTTTTTTCAAGACTAGCACTTTGAAGGCACTAGCAGTGCATGTTGGCTGGTATTTTTAAAATCTAGACTAGACAACTTCGAATAGGATATGCTGAATAATTTCTATGTACTCTGTATGTACTCAGTCTTAACACTACTTTGTGCACATACTAGTGATGCTAACATTGACGTAGACTGAATTTCTATTCCTCCTCAAAATACTTTTAGTCAAATATCACTTTATTTTAAATAATTTATTTGGTTATTTATACATTTATTTTTTCTTATGCACTGACTTATCTATTAACTTTTGTAGAGGAAAAAAATGTTAGCAAGAATTCTTTTGAAGCAGAGCACAGAACATGCCTGTGTATATGAAGAATTAGAGGCAAAAGACATTAAAATACAGCATGGTAATTTATGGGAGAACCAAAGTATCTCAGCTCAGGAACTCACATTCCAGGCTTTGAAAAAAATCCTTAAAATTAATCTGTGTTTGCCAGAAAAATTTGCAATTGTATACATTAAAAAGGGAAATTCTGTACAAGGAACACATCAACAAGCTTTGATTTCAGTTTTTAGTCATGACTCACAACATCCTTAGGTACTGGAAACCAGTAAAAAAGAAAATTTGTCAATATGTTCTTATGCATTGTCTCATGCAGCTTGAGAATAATAGATATTGCTAGGGGAAGGCACCATTTCTTGAAGCATAATTCTCTGTTCCAGAAATACAATTGGGATTTCCTGACTACTGTAAATCTGTATTTTCATCCAATGATTTTATTCATAACTGTTACTCCTTGTAAGGAGACAGCCTCTGTGATGCACCTAATGACATCACCTAAACCACTGTTTTTCACAGTTTCCACTGTTTTGTTTTTGTTTTCTTTATTGTTTGTTTTTGGCAAACCTTAGCTATTAAACAGAACTAAAAGATCTTCATTTAGGCAGATTCTCCAAACTGTTCTTAGTTCCCTCCTTAAGTGGCATTCCAGAGGCAGATTTTTCCATTCCCACAGAACATTACTTTACTAAGCATCAATCTTTCCTTTCACATTGGCTCAATAATAAAACAAAACAAAACAAAAAACCACCTTAGTAGCATTTCACCAGTTATGGGAATATATAACTCAAATGCTTCCACAACATCCTTTCACATCCTCTCATTAATTCCTGTTTTCCTAACAACTCCCTTTTTTTTCTAATTGATATGCAGGAAATATAATCTAATTTTAATTGAGATTAATAAATCTTATCAAACTGTGAAAACTGCAAGAAGTGAAAAAAAAAGGAAAAAATTCTGATATATGTTTCAAAGGACAACAGAATGTTGGTAAGCTGCTCTCCTTACTGTACCCATGCTGTTCATTCATGTATTCTTGGAGTTAATAGAAAAAGGACAAACTACATCAAATCAGTATAAACTGTGTTCATTAGTAATAACCCTCAGAAGTTCATTGCAATTTATGTCAAGATAAATATGTTCAGCCACAAATCAAAGACCCAATACGTCTTTGCTAGTCCAGTCTTTCAAATGTGGAAGAAAGATCTAATTCTGTAATATTATAAGACAATTGGCTCTAGAAGCATCTGTTCTAGTCCACTTACATTATATTTTCAAAATAGAGAACTTCAATTGTGTCTTAGTGCAGAGCTGCCATCATATCTGCAAGAAGCATAAATGTTTTTCTATTGTTAACTCAGAAAAAAATGCTTAGGTTGGTTATTGTTTTAAAAGTCTAGTTTATTTATAATACATCACAGATAACTTGATAAGTTTGCATAGAAACTTTTGAACAATTTTATAATGTTTTACAAGCTGGAGTTAAGTTTTAATTCAAGCTAATTAATTGTGGCTACATTTCAGCCTGAAGACAAATTGCAAAGGTATTAAAATAGAATTTTAGGTGTTTTTGTAAAAGAAAAAAAGAACTATGAATGGGACTAGTCTCTATTGATTCAGTAATGCAAAGGATAGAAGGTTCAAACAGAGATTCTTCAAAACTCAATTTCCTCATTTCATTTCAAAATGTATATTTTCACAGAGGGCTTACTAAATAATTAACTGTTTTGTTCCTGGAAAAAATAAAAATGTTCTTCTACTTTCAGATGTTTATTTAGGACTGGCCCAGGGTACAGAAAACAAAATCCATTTTGCAAGGAAAACTGTTCAACTTTTTATTATTGGCTTTGCACTGAACCACAGAAAATCTTGTACTTCTGTGAAAAAGTCAGAATATCCTAGTCGTTAAAATAATGGGCTAAAGGGAACTAGGATTTGACATTACTAATGACCTAATTTTATCTGAATTTTGTTAATCTCACTCTGAGCATGACTGGACTCCTCTGAGAACTTCGAAGGGTATCTACCTAAATACGTCTTGCAGTTTAGGAGGGACGTGTGTGTTACCACTTTCCCTCCATCCTCCCAAACTAGATACTTCTGAACATGACCAGAAGCTTAGCATGAAATGTTTAAGGAACTTCAAGCCTCAGCAGAAAGATAAAATTTAAAATGCCTTAAGGTTAGATAGTGTCAGGAAAGAGACAGCCTGGTTAACTGTCCTAACTCCGATACCAAAATTCTGACTCAAAAGTTAGGCAAATTCTGGCTCTTGCAATACTCCTCTCTTCAGAATTTGCTCTAGTCATTTCACTAGAAATATTTGCGTATGAGTATTATAATCAAGTATCCAGGCAGTTTTTACACCAAAGGAATTAATTCCATAATAATTATTTTTTTGTATCAGCTTGTTCTTTATCCTTCATTGCTGATCCTTGCTCTGTATTGTGTCCTGCACTTCAGCTTTGGCAGCCTGAGACACATGTTCTTCATATAGTGTATAAATATAAAAATTCGGCTTGGGCTCATGCATGAGTAATACAAGAAAATTATAAAAGAAGCCTCTGGACATAGCTCAACAGATGAAGTAATAAATTGAGTTCTGGGGAAAAAAAGAAATGGTACCTCAAGGGAAAGCTATAAACTATTTTTGCTAACAAAAGAAATCACTACAACTGAACATAGTTTTACAAATTTACCTATAAGCAAAAGCAGTTTTCTGCACATTTTTTGCTAAGTTCGCCAAAAGGGAGAAAGGTAGGTGTGGGAGGGACCGTTGTCTCATTCTGTTTCAAAGGGAACTCATTACATAGTGTAACTGAATTTCACCTTATTTCATCATTTTTTCTTTTAAATAAATGCTTTTTATCACTAAAAGCATAAGGCATTTTCAGCATAGCGAGTACTTATGTTGATGGTAGGGAGACACAAGGGAGATGATTCAGAATACAGAGGCAAAGAGCTGTCAAAAATCAGGCTAAATCACATGTTGGAAACACGGTTATCTTCTTCCTCTGTATTAAAGAAAACTTCCCCACTCCTCTTACCTCTGAAACAGAATACAGGTTGAAAAGCCACTTTCCAAAACAGCATTGTGGAACCAGCTGAGATTTTTGACTGTTTTAAAAAAATACCTATTGATACTGTTCACTACTTTTTTTGGCACTTGTGAATATTCTGTCTTGTATTTGAGTGTTCCTGAAAAGAAAGTAAGATTCACAAACCCACCCTTCTCCTTTAGTTCATGCAGTACTAAATTTTATCCTAGATATAGTTTTTATATTATAAGTTTATTTGCTTAACTTTGCTATGACTAAAAGAAAAGATTCTTACAATGTAGAGAAAAATTGGGAGATTTTTGAGATGACAAGGGAACCTGCTTGCAGCAGGAAGCAGATTTATAGCCAAGTCTAAGAAAGAGTAGAGAGAAAAATGCTTTCCTGGGGGCCTAGACAGACTATGGAGAGAATACAAGTTCCTGGACTAGGAAAAAAACCTAAACTTCCGGCAAGAAAAAATGCAGAAAGAAAATGTAAGGGACAAATGTATTTTCAAAGTTTTCCAATATAATCTCTCTGACACAGAAATTCTCAGTTTTCTGTAGGTAAAAGGTTATGTCTTTTAATAACATTGTGTTCTAAAACTGTTTACCTCTAAAGATACCTTCAGTATTTTTCATCATGCCAACTTAGAAAGAAAGGGTAGAGCATTTCCACTTCCTGTCTCCAAACAAGCTGGGGTTTTGTTAAAATAATAACAATAGCAATAATAAATAATAATAATTTTAAAAACCCTATGAAATTGCTAAACATTTTATTTCTTCTGCTCAATATAATTCTGTAATCAAAGGGCTATCGGTCTGAGCCAAAGTCCGTCACTAAGTGTTCTGTGCTTGTTGCAACCTATACAGTGTTGTCAACTATAATTAAATAAATGTTTCCTAATATTATATCACTAGCATTTTTTTACATCTGTGTAAACTAGATCTCTCTTAAACAGAAGAAAAATAAATAGTCTGACTTAGAAAGGGGAACCTTTGAGGAAGCTGGAGATGGCTGCGGTGCATATGCTCATTTTTTCCTCTGGGTATATTTGGTAATCTAAGCAAGAAGTAGGCAACACACTAATGATTTTATGTTGTGTTATATGGAATACAGCTATTTCAGTCTTAACACTTTTTGGATCTTTCAAAGTTTCAAGCCCGTATCATTACTTTCTTTGTAGTAACTTGTTTCTTTCAAGAATTTTTTTCCTCCTTTCACAGAAAATTAACCACTTGAAATTCACCTCTCTCAGTGTTCTGCTGCCCCCCCGTCCCACCCAAACTAAGAAACTAACAATCTGGAACTAACAGAATATATTGCAAAAATATGAAAAAAATTTAAACATTCATATTTTATCTAAAATTGTCATTTGAATTAAAATGTTGGACTTCAACTCTTTTTTTTTTTTAAATCTGGTAAGGCTATGTTAAGGCTTATCATAATTTAGAATAGATTTGCAATATTAGTCTGGCTTCTCTTTAAATGTATCTAATTTAGTAGGCCAGTTTAAACAAAGTGAAACCCCACCCATAAAATCAATAAAAAAGCAATATGCTGTCTATTTTTTATATGTAAAAGCACACTGCTTGTAAGGTTCGGTCTCTGCCATATTTTTCAAGAGTTCATAAAGTTGACAGTGACAACTTAAAAAATAACCAAAAAGTGAAGTAAATCCACCACAACCAAAAGCAAAATATATTTCAAACTAATTTGAAAACATTAGTAGGCTGGTCATTCAAAGCTGATTCCTGGCATGGTTTGAGACTGAACTGAAAATGTGTAATGCTGGACTTTTCACACTACCTTTTTCACCAGAGGAGATAGTTTTAAAAGCCCTTTTTGTTAGAAGAGACAGTGCATTTGCATCAAGTGTCACAGTGACCTCATTCCATTTGTTTTAATTCTACTTATTTCCAGAAAATGTGAATTCTTGAATCTCTCTGGAAACTAAAAATAGAAATGCAAAAGACAGAAGCCTGTAGTCTCAAGAGTCTTCACGTAGATGGCCATGTTCTACCAAAAAATTCTGTCTAGACATTGTATAACCTTCAACCTTATATTATCTGTCCTTTAAGCCATCTCTGTAACATGACTCCCTTTATATATGGAAATGTGATTATGTATATATCTTTTATTTCTTCATGATCAACCCTGCTAGTTCTTATATTTAAGTGTCACCTGTAGGCCATATTTTAAGCATGGACTATAGCAGAGAACAAGGAATACTATTTTTCCCTCAGACTGGAAGGCAAGATTTTCAGCTTTCATTTCAAGTTTGTGGTAAAGCTAACCAAACTAGCAACAGATGATACCCTGAACATGTCAGTTTATAAAGAGGTTAGTTTTTCAAGCGGGAAGCAATGCAGGATCCACCAGGCTTCCTTCATTTAATGCAGAGTCTAAAGGGTTCCCACAGGGACGCCACATGTTCTGGTGCATATTCTGTAGTATGAACACATTTCTGCTTCCTATTGGAATCCTGTACCATTAACAAAAAAAATTTAGTGCATTTAATGAGACTGATTCTGAGAAAAGTGTTCATCAACATAAGGAAGAGTTTGATCATTTAGTCCTTTGTACTTCTAACCTTTTGACATTTTAGGCACCTGATGGCACCCATACGTTTAGAACTGTCCATGCAAATATTGCAGAAGATAACCAGCCTACAAAAGGCAGCATGCTCGGTGTTTGAAAGGGGTTATGGACTGATATATATTGGTTGTGAAGTCATGTATGCACTCTTCAAGGGGTTCCAAAGAGCATAGATGCAAAGGGCTATCAAGGTATGTCTTTAAAGGTATTATTTTTCAGCAGATATGCCTATTTTGACCGCAGTGACATCGATTCTATTTTGCCATCATAACTCGAAGACTTATGTGTGGAAAATAAATAACTTCTCATTTATAACAGACTTTGGGCTAATGTTAGCTTGCAACTAGTAGAAGTCATTGTCAGTATTGCAGGCATCATCTCCAAACGGTGTTTTCTTTATTTTCTCTGTATAAAGCTTTATTGTTGTCAACACCTTTATTTTAATATTTCATTTGGTTACCCCATGCTACACATTTCTTTTTCTGCATGTAAAATGATGCATAGCAGCATACTTGACAGCTATATTGGATACACTCAACTTCAACAAGCTTATTAATCGCAGGTGTTGGGCATTAAACAAGTCATGTCAGGTGATACTCATGGAATTTATCAGTCTCACTTTGTATGTAATTTTAGGCTAACTTTGACTCAAAATTTTAAATACTAGTCCTAAGGCTAAAGTATAACCATGCAGTGCTTACTTGGGAGAAAATAAAACGCCCTTATTTGAGAAATAAAGTTCATTCCTATATAAATGTCATTGCTGCCACGCATTGTTCATCCAACATTAATGTTATCTCTTAATAAAATCATAACCATAGTAGTGTTCTTGCATATTTATGACAACAAAACCTCACTGCCAAGTATTTGAAAATAAAACCCTGTATTTTACAGACACAAATAATTGGAGAGGTGTATTTCACTGGAACCAATGACAAAAAAAGAAGTCTTCTGTTTCAGACAAAATATAGCTGACATCAAATGTAAATTAATAAGATATTTTTAAAAATTTTCATTTAACATTGGAAGTGCGGTCCCTTTAAATGCCCAGCAGCTTCTCAGATCACTTTTTAAAAATCCCTGCAGGAATTCCTGTCTATATTACTTGAAATGTGTAGCAACACATATTTCTTTGAAACTTTGTTTTCACTAGAAAATAAATATTTTTATTCATTAAAAACTGAATGATAAATAATACATGTTGAATGTTCATCATATATGGATATCTCTGTACCTGACACATGGTAATCAATTTTACACAAATCACCATTTGCTTCAGCTGAATAATTTGTTCCTTTCGATATCATCAGTTAGAGAATAAATCTATCTTGCATATTTCTCAGATTAGGTGTTAAGTTCATTGGAGGACTTAGGTATTTAAAATGCAGGTTAGCAGAATTTGACATCAAACTACAGTTTTCTATACCACTTCTGCCCAAGTTGAAGCATCCAAATCATGTAAGAATCTTCATTTTGAAATCTAGCACACTGAAGTTTCCTCAGCATGCTGATTACTTGTCTCCAGAATTGTGGTTCAGGAAAACTCCTTAAGTGTTAGATGATGTCTAAACCAGATTAGGATCCAGAAATTACTAATTTTTCTACATTACTAGTATGGTCATGATATGCAGTCACTTCATTATCCTGTGTTAACATTTCCTAAACAGTTACTAAATTATGAAAAGCAGTTAAAAGTTTGCCAGAGGCTGATAGGTCTGATAGTAGTTTATCATAAAGAAGACTTGGGGAAAAAAAAATCACATTTAAAAGTTTCAAAAGAATTAGTTATTTGGTTTGGGTTTTTTTGTTGGTTTTGTTTGTTTGTTTGGTTGGTTTCGTTTGGTTTGGTTTGGTTTTTAATATGTATTTTCCAAAGTAAAAGACCTCTACAGGTATTAAACAAGAACACCTTCTACAACCTTAGTGTATAAGGTTACTGACTATCAGAAATGGATATCCAGGCCAGAATCAGCCACATTTTTATTTTGTTTGAGATATTTACCTCCACACTGAGGGCTGTTCAGTAATATAAAATGGGTTTCTGTTGAGTCAATCTGTTTCTCAGCCTGAGGAAGCAGAAATAACGTCTTCCACAATGAAACTTTCCCCATGTGAAAGCCTGATGAAAGAGGCTCTAGCCTGAACAGCCAAAAATTTTTACAGATACCTAGGAGAAAGCAAACCCAAAGTCTTTGAAAAAAGATTTGAAAAAAAGGCCAGAAATCACAATTACTAAGGTTACCAGTTAAAGCTGGTTTTAATAATAAGTCAGAAGACAAAAATAGGTTTTTGAGCCTATTCTTTAAGAGTGAGTCTTTTTGCTAACCGCAGACTTGTTATAAAGCCTCTCCTGCAAAACCAGATTTCTGACACACCCAAGCTAGTAACCTTGTTTTGAATACAGTCTGGTCAAGAGGCATGGTTTGAAGGTCAGTTGTTGGGAAGAAACAGTTTTTTTAGCTTTCTGTTTTGTTTCAGGCAGTACAAATAGATAGTTAAAGTGCTGCAGTCATGCTATGTCATCCCAGGATTTCTTTTTAGCAGTTCCAGGTGAGAGGTTGATGCCATTCTCTTTTACATGCTTTTCCTGTCTGCTTGCACTGTGGCCTGTCATACTCCCATTCTCATCTTGAGAAGACCGAAAACTTCTGTTTGTTACTTTCGTTTCTCATGGATTGTTCTTGTACACTACTATTGGTTTTACTGTGATATTCATTGTTTTTCTTCAAGGTGTCTTTCGTACAGTCAGGACAATACATAGAAAACTGATAATAAATCATAACTTCGCTACAAACAGACATGTTTAAAATGAGATACCTCCCGTTTATGATTTCATAGCTTTGGCTATAAATAAAAAAGGGAATGTAAAAAGTGGTCTGACTTGAAGTCCAAATGAAGCTGTTCAAAAATGGCAAATTTATGTTGCACAAGTATTTATTTTTGACACTGAAACTTCAAACTGAAATAAGGAGTATAATAGTATCACATTTTGTTTAATTATTATTCCTTCCTTCATTTCCCATTCTTCTTGTTGTTTTTCTTTTCTATTTTCCACAGTTGAAATTGAACTATAAAAAATAGTAACAAAGGGAAACTAGGGAAACAAACTGAAAACTTTTAACAAAACATAATATTAGCTTTTATTAGAGAGAACGGAAAAAATGGGGAATAGCTGTTCATTTACTCAGAACATAAATGGCTGAAACTTTGGCTCATTTTTAATGTGATTTTTAGATGAAGCTGTGTGGGATAATTACTGGAGGTGACTTAGAAATTAAGTTATAGTCACATTTTGAAGAAAAGTACAGCATCGATGAAACTTCCAGGGGCAGAGTGCAGCTGGTGTGCGAAGGATACATTTCACAAAGGTTCCCGAGGCAACCTTAGATGTTAATGACACTGGGGGGGTCCGGTGCATTAACTCTAAGAACTAAAACAATGAGGAGGATGGAGCGGAGTGGAGACACCATGGCCAAACTCTGTGATAAAATAGGAACCTGAAGGTCAAATGGAACCCTTGAAGATCAAACAGAACTGTTAAGCTTCCTATTTGTTACCCTGAGCAAACAATCTGTCATTTTTTGACAAAGTGCTATCCTTTGGGTGAACTTTCACAGAATCACAGAATGGTCAGAGTCGGAAGGGACCTCTGGAGATCATCTAGTCCAACCCCCCTGCCACAGCAGGGACACCTACAGCACGTTGCACAGGACGGCGTCCAGGCGGGTTTGGAATGTCTCCAGTGTGGGAGACTCCACAACCTCTCTGGGCAGCCTGTGCCACTGCTCTGCCACCCTCAAAGGAAAGAAGTTCCTCCTCATGTTAAGATGGAACTTCCTATGCTCAAGTTTGTGCCCCTTGCCTCTTGTCCTGTCACTGGGCACCACTGAAAAAAGACTGTTCTCATCTACCTGCCACCCTCCCTTTAAGTATTTATAAGTATTGATAAGATTCCCCCTCAGCCTTCTTTCTTCTAGACTAAAAAGCCCCAAGTCCCTCAGCCTTTCCTCATAAGAAAGACGTTCCAATCCCCTAATCGTCTTGGTAACCCTGCTGGACTTTCTCCAGCAGTTCCCTGTCCTTCTTGAACCGGGGAGCCCAGAACTGGACACAGTACTCCACATGGGGCCTCACATGTCATTATAATACCAAAACACACCTCTGTCCCAAAACATACCCACCTCCAAGGTGCAACCATTCCTCACAGAGTCTGCACTCTGAATTTTTCGTAGTCTATACCTTTAAAAGAAAAGCAAGAGAATTTTACACCAATCATAACAAAAATATGTATGACTAGAGTCCCTCAAGCTCCACCTGAAAAGTAAAAAATCGTATAAAATTAGCTTAAGAGAGGAGGAATGTCAGGGAAGATACCAACGTGGTCAGGGAAATATCATTGCTGACCACCCCTGACTGCTGGGATCAGTCGACAGGCTGAGCCTCTCTTCCCCCCCATAAGGACGTTTGTGGGTAAAATTCGAACACTTGGCTATACCGAGTGCTTCCATGGGAAACTTAGAAATCTCTATACAGTTGTTTTATAACAGTGCATTTGTAGCCAGGCTATATTACTAGCTTCTTTAGTATTTGCACGTGCTTTGCAGACAGTCACTATCAACGGCAATTCGAAAGAACTTGTGCATCTGTTGCTTCAATAAACTACACTTTTCATCAATCTAGCCGTGAGAGTTCATAGTGAACGTGACCCAACTCCTTAAGTGTGGCCGTGCTAGTTCATGGAATGCTGCTAGATCAAATTTTGTATGGTGTTATTAGTGCATCCGTAATCATGATAGTTCAATATACATACTGAATGTGACCAGACATTTAATGCCGAATTGGGCACCACTCAGAATCTAAACCTAGCCACTCCCAGCCCTTCTGACAGGCTGGAACACAAGGGGGTTTATTTTCTGCCAAATTACTTTGCCCTTTAATGCAACAAGCTACAATAATTTTTAACAATACTTGTGGCAGCAAAGGAACAAACAGAACCAATGACTTAGCAGTTAATGACCATATCCAAGAAAAATAAGCAAATAGAATAAGTAAGAGAAGTTAGCAATGCACAGGGAAGAATCACGGAAAGAAGACTAGATCTAGTCAGATGTACTGAACAGTTGATTAAATATGAGGAAAGAACTTGATAGCAAATGACAGAATATTGCCAAGGATATTGGAAGAAAAAAAGTTCCGTCTGTACTTTGGTGCAACGATTTCTAAAACAGATGATTGTAGAATGCATGACTCTCTGTTGCAGTAGTTGTGTAAAAACAGTTTCTGTTATTAAAATGAACAAAAATACATGACTGCTAATTTTAAATGGGTTCTTAAATACACAAACCTGAGGATAAAAACATGGAATATTTAGTATGGGAAAATAGCTTTTGATTACCAATAACTTCCTGAATGTGCACTTGTTCTCTAAAGACTATGAGATTTTATTTATTTATGTATTTATTATATTTTTTAATGTTTTTTTTTTTTAAACTTAGAAAGGCTTAGGGAAAAAATTGTTAAAAATATTGAACCCTAAGATATGAACACAAATAAATTGAGCATGATCAACTTGCTTTGTATCAGGCTTACTTTCAGGTAAACATGGGAGGTGCCTGAGGACTGGAGGAAAGCCAATGTCACTCCAGTCTTCAAAAAGGGCAAGAAGGATGGCCTGGGGAACTACAGGCCAGTCAGCCTCACCTCCATCCCTGGAAAGATGATGGAACAGCTCATTCTGGCTGTCATCTCCAAACATCTGGAGGAAAAGAAGATTATCAGAAGTAGTCAACATGGATTCACCAAGGGGGAGTCATGTCTGACTAATCTGATAGCCTTCTATGATGGCGTGACTGGATGGGTGGATGAGGGGAGGGCAGTGGATGTTGTCTACCTTGACTTCAGCAAGGCTTTCGACACTGTCTCCCACATCATCCTCACAGGCAAGCTTAGGAAGTGTGGGTTAGATGAATGGACAGTGGGGTGGATTGAACAGTGGCTGAATGATAGAGGTCAGAGGTTTGTGGTTAGTGGTGCAGAGTCCAGTTGGAGGCCAGTAACAAGTGGTGTCCCTGAGGGGTCAGTACTGGGTCCAGTCCTGTTCAATATATTCATCAATGACCTGGATGAAGGGATAGAGTGTACCATCAGCAAGTTTGCTGATGACACAAAACTGGGAGGGGTGGCTGCCACGCCGGAAGGCTGTGCTGCCATACAGCGTGACCTGGACAGGCTGGAGAGTTGGGCAGAAAAAAACCTGATGAGGTTCAATAAAGGCAAGTGTAAGGTACTGCATCTGGGGAGGAATAACCCCATGCATCAGTACAGGTTGGGGGCTGACCTCCTGGAGAGCAGCTGTGTGGAAAGGGACCTGGGAGTCCTGGTGGACAACAGGATGACCATGAGCCAGCAATGTGCCCTGGTGGCCAAGAAGGCCAATGACATCCTGGGATGCATCAAGAAGAGTGTGGCCAGCAGGTGGAGGGAGGTCATCCTCCCCCTCTACTCTGCCCTGGTGAGGCCGCATCTGGAGTATTGTGTCCAGTTCTGGGCTCCCCGGCTCAGGAGGGATGGGAAACTGCTGGAGAGGGTCCAGCAAAGAGCTACCAAGATGATTAGAGGATTGGAGCATCTTTCTTATGAGGAAAGGCTGAGGGACTTGGGTCTTTTTAGTCTAGAAAAAAAGAAGACTGAGGGGGGATCTTATCAATACTTATAAATACTTAAGGGGAGGGTGCCAGGTAGATGAGAAGAGTCTTTTTTCAGTTGTGCCCAGTGATAGGACAAGAGGCAAGGGGCACAAACTTGAACACAGGAAGTTCCATCTTAACATGAGGAGGAACTTCTTTCCTTTGAGGGTGGCAGAGCAGTGGCACAGGCTGCCCAGAGAGGTTGTGGAGTCTCCCACATTGGAAACATTCAAAACCTGCCTGGATGCCGTCCTGTGCAACGTGCTGTAGGTGTCCCTGCTGTGGCAGGGGGGTTGGACTAGATGATCTCCAGAGGTCCTTTCCAACCCTGACGATACTGTGATACTATGATACTGTGAGGTTACTTTTTAAAACCAACAGCAATCATTAAAAAAAAAATAAATCCCTATTATGTCCTGTAAGAACAGAAATGGCTTTCATTGTTGTAAATGCAAAGCTTTTATTAAGAACTTGGAATTTGTTCAGATACATTCAAATGAGAACCACATTAACCCATGTGTATTTCCATAAAGTACCCTTGAATTGTATGGCTACAGAACAACCAAGGTACTACAGCAGGAAATACTTTTCACATTCTCTTTTGAGATCTCTTTTGAAATCCTCTAATTATAGTGTCAAGCATCTAAGATCATAAGACGAGAAAGACTGTGGAAGAAACATGATTCTCATCTCTTTTTTAGGTCACTTGTACAATGGCATGGAGGAACTCTCAGTCATAAGCCTGGAGGCACTCACCAAGTGTTCTTTATATTTTTAATCCAGGAAGAGGAAAAGGAAATTTTGTCAGCTTTCAATTATAATCTAATTGTAATACCATTTGAATAAATGGAATTACTGCAGATCTGAACTAGTGTCACAAGATTTAACCCATAGTTTATAAGCTTGGTGTGTTCATGAGATAAATAAGTACTAAGTGGCATTTATAAAACAATTAATGAATTAGCATAGAATACAACAAATTTATCTAGTACAACTTGTTATTGAAATGTCAACAAACACTAGTCAAACAGAATGACAGCAACACAGAAGAAACACTAGCTGCTAGCCAGTATCATGTTTGATATTAAATGTTGTAATCACAACATTACTATGCTTCTTGCTGCATTTAAATGGTATAACTGGATTACTATGGGAGGAGGGTGTTGCCTGTGTCTTTCATCCAGTAGTATCTGGTACTTTCCTAACTTAAAATCAATCTCATTTCTCTAATTACAATATCCTTTGTAGGAAAAATCATATATATTAAGTCTGTGTTGAGGCAACATTGCACAAATAAGATTAAAATGAAGAACACAAAATCTTGTAAATCATTCGGGTAAAAAAGCTAAAACCAAACCAAAACAAAAAAAAAACCAAACCAAAAAACCCCACCCAAAACCACAACCTAGGAACTTGAGATAATTTTATTGATGAAGTGTTCATAAATATTGACAATGCTTTCCACACCTACGCTTATACTTTTGACATTTTTCTTGAGGGATCATATATGCCCAGAAAAAGCATGTTATAATGTTGTATCATTTATTCTATGATCTGTGGGTCTGTATCATTTTGGTTTGGAACAGCAGTGTGGTTTTGACATGAATCCTCCTGCCAGCCTCAGTTATAGCTTATCGGTCTAACTCACAGAGCACATTTTATGTGTGTGAACTAGACGCCATTTGAAGAAAACTAAACCAGAAGCCCCACTCTAGGTATTCACCAAGTTCAGTCCAGTGCTCAGTGGAAAGGGAACTGAACAGATTAGAACAACATTCACAGAGGGAAAATTCAGACCAGAGCACCAGACTAAAATGACTCTGAAGTAATCCCCCTGAGCTGTATGTAGTGTAGATGTGGGGCATGAGCACCAACTTCTTATGCCCCAGTGAAATTATACATACCTACTGTGACAAAATATTGCTAGCATAGACAAAGTCTGGGCAGTTTTTTTTCTGACAGCATAATTTATGCTTACAATGATCAGAAGGTATTTGTTTATGCATGCCTTAAGAACAAGCTGTTGTGTCTGATGTGCCTGCCTTCCACTGTCTGATTCATAGAAACACAGAATCATAGAACGATTTAGGTCAGAAGGGACCTTAAAGATCATGCAGTTCCAAACCCCCTGACATGGGCAGGGACCCCTACCACTAGACTAGCTTGCTTAAAGCCCATCTATCCTGGCCTTGAACACTTCCAGGGATGGGGCATCCACAACTTTCCTGGGAAACCTGTTCCAGTGTCTCACCACCATCAGAGTAGAAAATTTCTTCCTAATATTGATTCTAAATCTGCCCTCTTCCAGTTTAAAGCCATTCCCCCTCGTCCTGTCACTATATGCCCTTGTAAAAAGTCCTTCTCCAGCTTTCTTGTAGGTGCCCTTCAGATGCTGGAAAGCTGCTAGAAAGTGTCCCCTGAGCCTTCTCTTCTCCAGGCTGAACAACCCCACCTCTCTCAGTGTGTCCTCATAAGAGAGATGCTCCAGCCCTCTGATCATCCTTGTGGCTCTCCTCTGGACACGCTCCAGCAGGTCCATGTCCTCCTTATGTTGAGGTCTCCAGAGCTAGATGCAGTACTCCAGGTGGGGTCTAACCAGAGCAGAGGGGCAGAATCACCTCCCTCGACCTGCCGGACATGCTTCTTTTGATGCAGCCCAGGATACGGTTGGCTTTCTGGGCTGCGAGTGCACGTTGCCAGCTCATGTTGAGTTTCTCATCAACCAACACCCCCAAGTCCTCTCCTCAGGGCTGCTCTCAATCCATTCTCCGCCCAGCCTTTATTTGTTCATGGGATTGCCCTGGCCCATGTGCAGGACCTTGCACTTGGCCTTGTTGAACTTCATAAGATTGGCATGGGCCCACCTCTCCAGCCTGCCCAGGTCCCTCTGGATGGCATCCCTTCCCTCCAGTGTGTTGATTGCTCCACACATCTTGGTCTCATCAGCAAACTTGCTGAGGGTGCACTCAATCCTACTGTCCATGTCACCAACAAAGATGTTATACAGCACCGGTCCCAGTACCGACCCCTGAGGAACACCACTTGTCACTGCTTGCCACTTGGACATGGAGCCATTGACCGCAACTCTTTGAGTGCAACCATCCAGCCAGTTCCTTATCCACCCAGTGGTCCATTGGTCAAATCCACGTCTCTCCAATTTAGAGACCATGATATCAAGCGGAACGGTGTCAAAGTATAAGTGGTAGATACTACAAAAATACAGATAGCAAAGGATCACATCAACACATAGATTAACACTCACTAGAATTGGAAATATTTCAAGAGTTATGTGACCTTTCATATGGGAAAGTGATGAGATACATCACGATGAGAAAACTAGTGAAGAAACTAATTATGTCATTTATATAATCTGTTGTAGCTTTAACTGAACTTCCTGACTTTCCTTTACAATAGTTATCTGCTGCTGATTTATTGACGTTAACCGTCTTTCTTCATATATGGTTTCAAAATTTATTTTTTCTTACAGCTGTAGAACTAGACTATATCCAATGGATGTTAATAATTTGACCTGTAATAAGACGTACACAAAAGATATTTTTGCTCTTGACTGACCTCAGATATGAGGTTATTCAATGCAGTTTTCAAATTCCAGGTACTCTTAAGACCCTCCTATATGCGGAGTTACATCTGTGAAAATCCAGCAAAATAAGCCTCTCTAAATTTTCTTCTTTCTAGTTTAAATTGGTTATTTCCCACATCATTTATACGTTATTGTTTTCCTTCCAACAGCTTCTATGATACGGAAACTGAGTACTAGAAAATATCCCTGGGTGTGACAACTTCTGCTCCAAGTATGTTGATCAAGCACAGAGCTACCCAGCTGGTATCCTCATTCAGCCCTGGTTACATAACTTTAATACTATATTATCTTTTTCCCATTTCCTGATGATCCTTTTTGCTCCCCTTATACCCCACTTTCTCTTCCCTAATATTGTCCCCAATAAAAAGAAAGTCCCCAATGACTTTTTCCCCATTTGTACCAGTTTTGCTACAGCCACACCCAAGCTTGTTGTTTCTAATGTGGCTGCCTGGGGAATCTCAGCCTTACAGTTTTTACCAATAGTTTACCTAGGTGCTGCTGGCCTTGCAAGACTCTGCTCCTCCAGTGCTCCCCTGTGCTCCCCTCCAATTACTTGTGAGGTTCATTTCTCTCTCACATATCTTGCCCTTAACTAACTGTGAGATCCAGCAATTGTTCATGGAGCTACCTTCATTTGTTCTCCTTGTTATCTGTCACATCCAGGAATTTCTTATGCCCTCTTCAGCAATTACTCATGTGCTGTTCTGCAGTTTCCCATGTCCTGTTAATATGCTTCACTTCAGGCCAGGATCTTGTCAGCAGCTAAGCCCTTTGCCTGCTGCCCTAGTACAGGTGTGAACTGCAAAGCACAAAAGACTGACAGGAACTCATTCATGAAGCCTTAATCACATCACAGAGCTGAAAGTTTCTAACTTTGTTGAAGCTGTTAGTGACAGAAAGATTTCTGATCATAGTGGAAATGTTATTTATAGAAATATACTTACAATTTTAATGTATTATTCTTCTCTTGGAACACGTCAGCTGCCATCATTCAGTGTAATGTGATGATATTTGTGGATTGCTGAATAAGCTTTATCAGGTACAAGAGGAGGAATCACCATAGATGCTTAGAATAATAGGGTACCTGTATCAAAATCAATGTAAACATTAGACAAAGAAAAGAGCAATACTAATGTGGCTATACTATTCCGGTTACACATTACTGTTTGGGTTTTTTTCTAGAGGTTGCTCAGCTGTTTCTCCATTGCAGTAAATTGCATCTTAACAACATACTTTCTATTGCATCAGTGACTTCACTGATTCTAATAAAGTGCATAGTCATTAAAATGTTACAAGGGAGATTGTGTAAATATTATCTCTGGTTTTCTTATTTTTCAGAGCTGTCTGGGCTGGTGAGGGCAGAGTCAAGAGCCTTGTGGTAAAAGAGATTATTATACTCTGAGTTTAAAAAATATGGTCTGAATCTACCAGACATATCTAAACAGAACTAAAACTAGTTAATTCAACTTGCCATGTCCCACAGGTACAGCTTTGTTATGCATTTGTCACTGCAAGTAAGACTTCATTTCTGAGCCATGCACTGATATATGCAGAAGGTCTGTGAAGTAGATGTTAATGTTGTGAACATACAGGATAATGTGTTATACTAAAAGATTCATTCTTTAAAACCATTTTTAATCTTTTTAATTCTTCATGAGTAAGATGTGTTTAAGACCTAATTTGCAAACTCATATTTTAAACAAAGTTTTACAAGCCTGACCCATCCTGTGTGTTACAGCTATGCATCCTGTACTGTGTTAGAGGCCAGGATTCCTTGTGAGGAAAAGTTCTTTCAACTTTACAAGCAAAAAGTATGAATCAGAAGCCACATCTAAAGGTCCTTTGAGAAGCTTTATATTAATACAAACATTTTTTGAAATCCAGTTGCATAAATAGGTTTTTAAGCAAGATGTAATTAACCTTAAGGAACGGTTGGGTTTAGAATTAGGACATCTCAATTATTCTTTAAGTAATGCAACATCACCATATGGCTTAATCCCATATTAGTGATTTTGTCACATAAGAGAAAACAGTATTTAGCAACCTCCTCAGAATTACGAAGTCTTTCTTTAAAGTTTCCTCAGAATAGATGATGTATTTCTTGAACTACAAATAAGCTATGATATGTAAATCAAATCCCCAGACAGAGTTAGAGAATGATGAATGCTTTTCCTAACAATTTTAAACCAGAGGCATGTTTAACTGTTAACAGACAACTTTCTTAACTGATAGTTTATGTCTCTGCTTTCTGTTACCTCACAACATTAACAAAGGGACATCTGTACACAGAATTCCTTTTTGTCAGGATAACACTTATCAACACCAGAAATATACATCTACTGATGATGCCTTATTACATTGTTTGACACCAGTGTCCAGCAGTGTGTCTAGTGTGCATACAATAGAACAGGATTTATAAAGAAAACCTTTAAAACCTTGACTACCATTTCTTTTTCAACTGAAACTTGTCTTTAATTTGCAGGTACCACTTAATGTGACAGAAAGATATCTGCATTAGAAAACTGACTTCCTTCTATGAGATCCATCTTTGAAATGACAGAGTTCAGCACAAGAGGCTGTAAGAAAATAGGTTTGGAAAGCTAGTAAGGAGAGGTTTCTGCATGATTTTTCAGTAGTTTAGAATAGGAGTAGAGTTTAGAACAGAAATAAGAGCACTTTTACACAAGCTATTTTCATTTTTGTTCTAATTATGTGAAAGTTACTGCTTCTAGTATACTCGATTTTCAATTTATGTGCTTTCTTTGTTTTCACCAGACTGATTCTCTGTCCTTTTCTTGTTAACAAAATGAAACTGATGATTGGTCAAATCTGATAAGACCTATTCGAACTGGCTGCCTCTGCCAAACCACACAGTTCTCAACATCCAACTAGAAAAGAACAAATGCTTTCTTTACAAACAGAAAGCCAAAGATCCATTTGCTTTTGCATGAGAAACTGAAAGTCATATCTTATTATAAATTTTATAAGGATATACTAATCATGTGAAAAGTTAAGAATAGCAAAGCAAATCCAGTAGTCCTGAAGTTCATACAAATGGAACATGCAAATGAGTTAGGTCCTTCCATTATTAATGAGAACCTATTGTCAAAAATATTTGTATGAACCTGCATTTTAATTTTGTATTTTGTTTCTTTCTAAATGTGGCAGCATGCAGTACTGTGGTAGCTATCACAAAACTTTTTTAAGATGTCTCATAATTATGATTTAATCACTTATGTAGGTATGCCTCTGTTCAATCCAGTTCTACAGTTTAAGAAATAGGTGCTAGAGTACTTCAACTTCAAATATCCAATAAATATAGCTGCACTAAAAAAAATGGCACCACTATTTTAAACTCTGCCTGTTTTGCGTTCGTAATGGATCCACTTTAAATTACCAAAGACTTAGATTCTGACCATATTAATGGTTTTGAATCTTTCCCTGGAGGTCTGGTGCTTGATAGAATTCAAAGAGTTGTTTAGCATTTCTACTTATTTGATCAAGACCAGTCCAGTGTAAACATTGATCTGGTGCAGTATGTTGAAATTACTGTATCATTGCTATAATGTTACTATGAAGGCACTATAATTTAACTGCAAACTGTAATATAACTGCAATCACTCAATAAAATGACAACAGCAGGCAGAACTGAAAGGATCAATTATGCCACAGTCACAACTTTATACTTTTTGCAATGATATTAGGAGATAGTGGTTAGTAAACAAAGTGTAGCATGAAAACTTTGTCATCTGACAGTGGATTCCATCTATGACCAATTGCAGTCTCATCCCTTAATATCATGCTAAATATCCAACACAATACTTGACTGTCTTCTTCACAGGTCCTTATGTTCCTTTTATTTATTTTTTAAAACTTCACCTGCCATTCATTTAGAATTAAAATATTCTCTAATTTTACTTTGTGAATCTGACATTTTACATTTTGTCTACTATTATTCATAGGAATAGACTTACTCAATATGACATAATTTTCTGATGCAGGAAATGTAGTTTTTCTCCAAATTACACTAGATTAATATTTCTATTGAAATCACTGGAGTTATGAAGTGTGAGGAGATTCAGATGACATTTAGAATCTTGCCCACTACAAAAAGCTGTGTTCTTTTATATACATTATAGTACTACAGTTTGGATTTTTAAAAGGATTCAGGCCACCAAATTGCAAGTGATCTGGGATCCAAGTTCCTAACACTGACTATAGTGTTCTTACAATCCTTAAACCAAATCATCATTCATAGTAGAAAAAAGTGGCCAAATTTATAACTAGACAACTACAAATTGGTAAAGCACATTGTGTGGATTCTGGATGGGGAGGTAAGTGGTGAAGAATTCTCATGTTATTTTCTGTCAGTATGTTCTCCAAGAAACAATGATTGAATACTCATGCAGAATACTGGGGAAAGGACTTCTACATGACTGAGAGTCCAGCAGTTCTTATCATTAAAGTGCACCTCATTTGCATGCTATTGTCAATGATAGCTTTGAAATATAGCTCTAATGAAACTGATTGCCTTTTTTTTGGTCTTAGGCACCCCTCCCCTAGACCAAAGATTCACTGTTCTGTTTCCTGAACTGCTTTTATAACCCCATTTATTTGTTGATTATCTTCTTCGCTGTAAAATCAAGCTTGTTAAACATGTGTTCTGGAAAAGTGTTGACATTTTCATAAAAATATCCTGTCCTACCTCAGGGACCTGCACCATCCTCTTCCAGTTTTGTTTTTAAAATATTTCAAGATGAGATGTCTAGGATTTTGAAACTGTCTTTTCATATCATTGATTTGATTGGCTATTTTCACTGCATCAATTAAAAATTCTATCCAAATAGATTCAGGCTCAGAATTTAAAACATTATTTTTTTTAACCAGGCCTATCACATGTACAGGCTTTTTATGTGCAATGTCAGGAGGCTATGTTATGTAAAAGATCAAAATGTCCTTTGAGAATATATTTTTTTGCACTGAAAATGAAGAAGATACACAAAGAACTTTTAAATCCCCCTTTATAAATTTTCTTTCATAACAGGTATTACATTGTTGAAGTGAATAATATAGAAATTGAAAACTGATTATAAGTAATGATCACATTTCCTACAGGGGTCAGCAGCTAGTAAGTTCCAGTTTTCTCAGAATGAGCTCAGAAAGTTGAGCATTTCTGAAAGTATGTGTATTTCCGTAGTATCATTCATGTTATAAAAGCCCAAAAGCATTTCCTATCTCTAAGATCTGTGTACATATTTTAACTTCATTTTGTCTCTGGAATTGAAATCCATTTCTCTACTTAGTGTTCTGCCTCATGTTGTAGATCCTTGCCCTAATTACCATCCTCAGTAGTTGCATTTTTACCAGAGGGAAATATTATTCAAGAATTCAAGAGCCTTTGTACTGTAGAAATGTACTGATCAACCTTACAAAATGCATATCTGCACTCCACTCTAATTCAGAAATGCACCAAGCCTCATGTATAAGTCAAATCTTGTTCAGATAGTAGGTATTGTTCACGTAATAGGTCTTTTTATATCTTAGCTGAGCATGTGCAAATCAGCATGTTACTCCTTTTGTATTCACATATTCATAAATTTCCCACATTACTTATAAGCGAGTATCTTGTCTGGATACACCTTGTCAGATCGCAGAAAACTGAAATACAGTTCCCTGCAGAGATGGCTTTGTGAGTGTTTTTGAGATTCTGCAGGAAAATAAGCAGCATTGTTGTACATGAAGTATTGTTCATGCTGTGTTGATTTGGCAGAGGAGTACCTAAGTCTTGCTTTGCAAGGGAGTTTCCATTTTGGTTGAGTGTAATAGGCTGAAGATTTTTTTGTAAAGGTAAATCTTGCCTGTGAGGATATACATCTCTACTTCTGTCTTCTGTATGTTCTCAGAGCATAACTGAATATTAATTTCATCAGTGTCTTTGAGTTCATTCTTCATCTCAGATGAAAGGGGAGGGACAGTAGGCTTTCTATATATCCCATTATATATTTCATATTTTCATATTTATTTTGTTCCTTGATTCTTCCACACGTCCAGTCGTAGGGTAAGACTTAAAAGCAGGAGATTGCACATCCACATCTACACACATCTACACATCTACTTTATATATAGTTGTTCTTGAATCCTTTCTCGTCAAAGGGGAAAAAAGACACTTCTAGGCTATAAGTATTCATCAGACATGTTTTATAAGTCTGCTTTACAGTGAAAACAATTGTAGTTACTTAGTTACACTTGCTAAGAAAAATATTAACTTGATCTAATAAAGGAAAAATATAATACAAAACAAAACTTTTTCACTTTTGATTAAGCAAAGATGTAAGAATAATTTTAAGACCTAGACATTTACTTTTCAAGTGAATTAATTCTCAACAGAAAATAATAGGACCCTAGGCTGAATTTAGTGAAATCGATGTAGCTGTGTGTAGAAAATGGAACGGTGATGGAATGTAGGGAAATTAAGTTAATAAATGTTACCACCTATGAAGCAGACTATTCTTTTAAAATTTTGGGAAACACTATATATTTAGATTTCTGCATAGCAAGCATTTCCACATCATGAAAGGCAATTGCATTTGTCACATTGCTCACAATGCAATGACGCATGCATATAAACATCTGCCCTGTGATAGAGCAGCACTGGATATTAATATGGTTAATGACTTGTCTTTAACAAAAATTCCAGAAGTCAAACTGTGTTAACTATGTGCAGTGACAGCAAAGTTTATTCTCATCTGTGCTTTATTTCTAGAAGAAAGTCACCATGAGTTTTGTTTTTTTTTTTTTTTTATGTTGTTGTGGTTTAGGTTTTTTTACTGTTTTGTAGCAAAGAAAGTATAAAAAACTTTAAGCAGTACCTTGCTAAGTCCAAAATGAAAACTGTGTGCCAGTTCTCCTTTACACATATGCTTTTCTCTGCCCCTGTCCTCAGTGGAGCTAACTTTTTATTACAGAAATACAAGTGCCCACAGCAACTTGTAGGTTCTAAAGCCAAAAAAATAAGAGTCTGGATTCATTATCATATTTAACTCTGTACATCACCATAACTGAAAGACAAAATCTGTCTGAAATTTCTCACTTTTCCTTAAAAAAAAAAAGTTTTTATATTTAGGGTTGAAAAAAACAAGAGAAGACGACAGGAAGGATTTTAATTAATAAGTGCTATGGAAGATTTTAGTAGAAACTTTTAAAAGCAATTTAAAAAAAATGCTGATGTAAGTCATGTAGGCAGTTCGAACTATGAAATTTTGTCAGCAATTGTGACATAACAAAATTAAAACGTGCACATACATGGTCAGAGTAATAAAGAACCAGATCTGGATTCACACATGTTGAAGGTAGAGTGGGATGTCGTCTCACTTTATACATCTACACTGATTTTATATCTAAGATAACCACCTTTGTTCTAGTCAATGCAGAGAAATAAATATATTTTGTTTGTAATTTTTCTGATTTGTTGTTGGACAAATATCTATTTTATGCTGAGAAAATTGCAGATATAATCTTTCCATTGGCAACAAGAGAACATAGAGTGACATACACACATATATATTAAAGTTGTCCACTCTTAATCTGATTAATCCTACCTGTGGAACTTATTTGTCTGGGCTTTCTATAATATCAATAGATTTACAGAAAGTCAGCAAAACTACAATTTTGTTATATGATTTTAACAAAACCTCTGGAAGGGATGAACATATTCAGTAACTCTAAACAGAACTCTACAGTAGCTAGGACCCTAGATCATGGTAGATGTCAGTGAATAAATCTTCCCTTCCTTCACCACTGCACCATTCACCTTCATTCCTTCTATGCCTTCACCTTCACCATTTTACTGCCATTAAAGAGGGCTGTATTGGCATAATGGAGAGGACTTGAACAATAAGCTACTACTTATTGACATTATATGTCACTAACTCTAAATTGTTTGTCTTCTGTATTTCTTTTTTTTGCTAGGGCAAAAAAAAAGAAGGAAAATATTTGGGAAGGATTAAAGTATTTGTTTGATGGGTCATACTTATTTTTTTATCAAAAGCCAGTAGTTTAAAAACTAGACAATTTTATTATTGGTCGTTGATGTTTTATACTTGTAAGTCATTCAGTAGATCATCGAAAAATATGAAAACTGTGAAACTTATTGACATGAACCGTTAATTGCCTTCTGAATATTGGCACCATTTCTTCAGACTGTACCACCGCTTCCTAACTACATCAATTGAGATTAACATTAGAGTTTACGTCAAAATGAGAAAAGTGAGAAATGAATCTGAAGTTAATTTGGGATTTCCTAAGCCAATAAACATAAGATGTTTGTCTCAACTATGAAATCCTAGAAATGTGCACACACTATTTTTGGAATACTAAACAATTGTTACATGGTGATAGCTAAGTGGTTTCAAAGAAAATGTGCACTGAAAATGCTATTTATATGACAACTTTCTGTCATGAATGCTAAAATGATTAGAAGACTTACACATGCATTATTCCTACAGAAACCTTTAGACTAAAACCTTCAACAAAAACAACATCAAAAGATACCTCCTTTTTGTAATAGCAGACTACAGCTCTTTTGCATCTTTTCTTTTCAGTCACACAGATTAGATGAATGAAGGATTAGAATCAAACCTACATGGGCTCTCTACACATCCATGTAACACTAATTTGCCGTTTTCTTTACTTCAAAACAAAGACAACATTTTATTATACAGTATTATTATATTTGATTTTTTTCCTTTTAGTTTTTTAATATTTTGGTAGCACAGTCAGTTCTTTCAATGGGTTCTTGTCTTTATTGCCTACTGTCTTTGCTTTTCACATATTTTTATTCCTAGCATTCCTTATATTCTGCAGAAGATCAGTCCCGCTTCTTCCCCCCTCCCCACTTTTTAGACATATTTATATTGAAATTGCAACAACGTCTCTTTCGGTCTGTCAGGTTGCAGTAAGTTGAAATGCTTGGTGTGTATAACCTCGATCTACTTAGCCCTATTCCAATCAAAATACTTTTATGGAATGTATGATTTTATTTTCTGTTAGAATTGTCTTTATCCCATGAGGAAGAGTGTGATTTTTAAAATGAATGTTTAGGCCACAGTCACAATGCCTAACTCTAGTCACCAGCATTGGCACTGGGTGCCTTCTAGAGGGCACTCCTTACTTTCTTACCTTTGCAATGGAGAAAAAACAAACTTTTCCAGAGAGAAATTTAGAGCACCTTTATTAGCCTCTGTCTCTGAATGATTCACTGGAAAAGACTGTCATTCTCTCTTTTCTTATTAACCTTATTAACTGCCTTCATTAGAGAACTTCAAACACAAAGTCTAAGTATGGTCTGTAAAGCAAGGAGATGCAGTTCATTCCTCCTCTCACAGAATGCCCACAATGTTGTGGATTTATATGAAAGCATGTTCTTGCACTGGGGGAAAAAAGAAAAAAAAGTGACAAGTGATATTAGAGCTAGTGAAAGTTCATTACGTAGCTAGCTGTCTAGCTCCTTGCTGTATGACTATCTATAATTAGAATGTCACAGTTCTATTCCAACTGCAGTTTCTCTTGTTATTATTTATCTCAAGCATCCTGGATAAGAAGATATAGATTATTCTTCTTGACTATGACAAAGCATAAGGAATACTTTCCTAGTAGCTTCTTGTTAAGAGCATCAGCCCTGTACATTGACAGACATGTTAAAACTGTTGAGTTTGATGGGATTACTTCAGTAGTCAAGACATACCGATACTCATGCTGACTATGTATCAAATATTTCTGCCTTAGATTTTGCCTTTGCATCTCATAAAGTTGACTTAATTGGGTCCATGGAGATTCTTTAAACGCAGGATAGTGTCCAGGTGATATAATGCCTATATAAAATCCATGTCTTTATGTAACCCTACCTTGACATATCCATTTGAAACCCACCATAAGGGACATACCAGCGACACACTGTAGCAAATATTTGATTATTGTAAAGACCCAAATGGGGACTGGTATCTGCAGATGCTCTGTACCTACTGTACAGCATTGCTGTACGAGGTTTATGAGTGGGCTGAAACAATCTTGACAAAGAAAAACAGAAACATCATCTATTGCCTGAAAAAAAAAAATAAATGAATGAATCTCAAGGAACAAATTAAATTTAAAACAATGTTTTGGGTTTGGCATGAATTAGAGAATTTAATGTAATCCTGTAGCTGTAATCCTGTAAAATGTATTAATCATTTTTAGGGGATGTTTGCAACAAAATACTGACATTCACTATTTTGATGTATAAAATATTTTCAAAAGCCATGTTTCAGCTACTAGTGTCTTCTCCTCCTAGACACTCCTTGAGGAAAATTCCATTTCTACTTCACAATTGCCTATACATGAGAAACTCCTTAGCATTCTCTGTGAGGTCAGCGAGTGATAAGGTGTTGGAGACTGTGAGACATGGCCCAATACAGACTTTTTGACAGGAAAAGGTGCTTCTCTACTGATTTGAGTTTGGAATCCTAAATTTACGTAAATAGCATGAAAAGGCAGCTGTGTAGCATAAACATAGCACTGAACCACTACCTTATCAGCAAGATTCCTACAGTAGCAAATGTGAAATCCAATTTTGCACAGAGGGACAGTCACACAGGCAGCAGTTTTACTGTATGAAAGAATAAAGTATTTAGAGAATATATTTAGTTTGCTAAGATAAGAAGTCGCACATAAACTGCAGGAGGAACTATTTTCTTTCACAAAAATCTCAAGCTATTCTACTTAAAAAGAAAGCAAATTAAACAATTTACCCTAGCTCTGCTCACTGAGGCACTGCAAGATTCACGTAGATGTTAAAATGTACGTGAACAATTAAGGAAGAAAATGTGCAGATGTGACAGGCCTTCAGATTTTTCTCTCATATCTTTTTAAATCAGTCAGAAAATTGTCTCTCTCTTTCTGGCAGTAAGTACGGTATGTAACTCTACAGAAGCAATTGCTAACTAAAGATTTGGGTGGTTTCTATTGTTCAACCAAGCTTAGAATCGTAGTCAATTCATTACAGGATGTATGTCAGCCCAGTGATGCGGAAAACTATGCTACCGACATGAAAGGATCAGATACTAGATAAAATCTAGAGGGATCTGGGCTGTGAAGTCTGAGTGAGAACAGAATCTTGGTCTCTTGAGAAATGACAAAAGAAACAGTGACGTTAGTGTGTTTCATCCTCTGATCTGGCCACAGCAGATGGCACTGGCAGTAGCTTTAGAGAAGTCAGCCTCAAAAATAGTAATTTTCCAGGAGGGAATTGCTGAAGAATTATGATGAAACCACTCTATATGTAATAAAGTACAATTTAATTGCTTGACACTGTTATAGACAGATTCTGACTGTCTTGTACATTTCAAAAATGTTGAGATCTCCATCTAGCTGGGAAGTGTTGGATACAGTACTAAGAAAATGAAATTACTCATTTGCTGAAGTGTTTTGTTATTTTGCCTCTCTTGAGTTTCTTCATTTTTGCAATCTATCACAACTTACTGGAAGTAAACATTAGATCAAGCTTTTCAGTTAAATTTAAATGAAGATTCACCTGGATGTCAGCATTGCGTAAATTTCATTGCAATGGTACAGGAGATTCTGATGTCCTGTCGTCACATATACATTTCTGTGCTTCCACTGTTTGTTTTGTTTATAAAAAGAAGAGATGAGGAATAATAACTACTAACGTAAATCTGTGGGTAGTGAAAATGTGCGATTTGGTGACACAAGTCAGAACTCAGGCACAGAGTTGAAAGAAGCAGTTTTGTATATACATTTACACAGGCAAATCCACCATTTCTCAAATAAAATCTCATCAGTCCCATTTAGATATCAACACAGTGCTGTCTTTCTGGTGGCCCTCAGAATTTTCCACTTTATGTTTCTCTCAGAATAGCTGTTCAAGCAACAAACTTACTCATCTTACCTGGGTCAGAATACCACGTTTCTGCTGCTGTGATCTTGTGCAGATGCAGTAGGCACCTACTGTTGAGTAAATAGCCTTCTCTTCTAGCAGCTACTTCAGCCAGTCTGCCAAATCTTATCAGAATCAGTGACAAGTCTACCCACGGTAGGCAGAGATACTGGGTTCCTGTCACTGCAGAGACTGGAGAGAAAGGGCTGTCCTTAAGGGGAGTAAGAATGGAAAGAGTTGTTACTGCATGGCACACTAAGTGCAGCTTGGGTGGTATGTAACTTAGATCCCACATTCAACGATTCTTAGATATAATGTATATTGCTGTAAATATAACTGAGTCTTTACATAGACAAAATATTCAGGAGTTGGGTTAGGGAAAATCTAAGTTGTTAGAACATAAACAAATAATATCCTGATATGTGCTGCTGCTGCAAGGTAGCATTCAAAATTTTGGCCTAACATCCATTTAAGCTGAGAGAAAGCAAATTCTTTCAAAAAAAAAGACTAATATTTTCTAGCCTTAAGTGCAGATTCTGCAGACTTTCTTTTATATGGTTAATTGATCCATGTTAAAAATACACCCACTGGATGATTTAAACCTTCTGACTATTGAAATGAAGTCCACATAAAGCCTATGACTTGCTTTCTTTCACAATGAATCCCACATAACACAGACACAGAATTTCTCATTCTTTCTCTAGTTTCTCCACATAGTTTTTCATATAATGTGTTGGATGATGTAAAATGACAATGAATTTTTACTTTTTAAGGAAAAAAAAAATCACAATTTCTCTTTTTGTTGTTGCTCTTTTCATTTTTTAGTCAGCACTTGTTGCAGTTGAATCATGTCAAATACAAAAGCTGAAGTTCCCATAGTAACATTAACATATTCACAAAGGACAATAAAACCTTCACAGTACCTCATAGTACTGTTTATTTCATTTATGTCTTTAGTTTTGTTCTTCATTTTAATCTGTTTTTAGTATTCTTATTCTATTCGCCCTCTGAGTTACATTATTTGCTGTGAAACTAATGTTGTAGATATGGATGAAACATATTGATACCCACAAGTATAGTATAAAATCAATTTACATGAAATCTGAAATGTGGACTTTGGAATGTGAACTCTGGGAAACAAAATTAAAAAAAAATTAAACCCTCCCCCCTTAAAATCGGTAGTTAACTCTGTATACACCGACTGGAACAACTATTTTAGAGAAAAATAAAATAGAATAAGCAATTCATATTTTAGTGAAGTTCAAGTGTGATATGCTGCTCAGCGAGTGTAACAGAACATCTTTAGCTAGAAACAAGGCCACAGAGGATCCGAGTGTCTAGAGACAATAATTTGAAGATGCTGCTACAACTTAGGTAAAGAAATTTTAAGTAAAAATAATCACACATTCAACACTAGACGCCCTAGGTTTCATCCCTGCTGGTGGTGTATAATGATAATCACAATGAGGGACATCTACAATATGAAAAGTAATATATGTTTGATAAAATTCTGCAAAGAAGAAGGACTTGAGACTTTTATAGGATAAAAAAGAACTTTGTCTTAAAATTTAACAATTTCAGGACTTGATGTTTTATAGAATGAGGAGGAAAAGGAAGCATCTCAGTGTTAGATTGATAATGCCTGATACAGAATTTTTGTGAGAGTCTGTTAATGCTAGATTTAGAGATGTGAGAAGGAACAGTTGGATGGCTTATTTCAGTATCAGTCATTTAAGCTGTTGCTTCAACAGAAGCACAGAAATCACAGAATTACACAAAAGTCAGGTTTGAAAGGGACCTCTGCAGATCAACTGACCTGGCCTTCTGTTCAAAACAGGGACTTTGGTGAGGTTATCCATGAGTCCATCAAGCCAAGTCTTATATAATTCCAGTAGGCAATATTCCCCCACTTCTCCAGGCACTCTCTCCCAACACTTAATTGTCATGAAGTTTTGGTTGGTTGGTTTTGTTTTGTTTTGTTTTCAATATATATAGATTCAGTCACTTCAGGCATATATATGTAGATTCAGTCACTTCAGACATTTTCCCTAAAATGACTTCTTGTCTGTTGCTTCTTGTCCTGTCACTGCGTACCTTTTGAAGAGTGTAGCTCCATCTCCTCCTTAACTATATTTTAGATCTATGATTAGACCTCCTGTGATCTTTCTCCTTTCTATATTGAACAAATCCAGTTCCTTCAAACTTTCTTTATATGTTGTATACTCTTCAATAGTTCTCCTTGGAACACTGTAAAATTTTTCCAATGTCACTTATGAACTGGGGGGAACAAAACTGGACATAGTATTCAAGGGGGAAGAAACATGGACATAGTGTTCAAGGTACAGCACAACAAGCCCCAAGCAGAGTGGAATAGTCACATGACTTGAAGAGCCGATCCAGCCCAGGACATGAGTTGCCTCACTGCTACACTTTTCAACATTGCTACACCCAATCAGGTCTACCTCAGCATGTACTGCTGCTGGGGATTAGTCTGTCCCCAGTGCAGGACTTTGCATTTCCTTTTGTTGAACCTCATGGAGGTTTTGTTGGCCCAGTCTTCCATTCTTTCCTTCTACTCTATCTACCGCTCCCCTCAGGTTGCTGTTACTTGCAAATGAGGTAACAGTGCATTCAGTGCTGTCATGCAGATCACGTATAAAGATATTGAATAATATGGAACCCAGTGTCAGCTCTGGAGGAACTCCACTCTTGATTACTGCCATTAATCACTATCCCCTGAACTTGTCTATTTAGCCAGTTTTTCAAACAAATTATGGTCCTTCTATCCAATCCATTTTACAACAAAGATGTCATTGGAAGACCACGTCAAAAGCTTCTCATCCTTCCCTTCATCTGCTTAGCAAGTTGTTTCATCATACAAAGCAATCAGGTTGGTTGAGCAAAGTCTCCCCTTGGTAAATCCTTATTGCCTTTTCCCAGACTCCTTCATGTGCCCGGTAATACCTGCTGTGAGGACCTCTTCCAGCCTCTGAAGTGAGACTGACTGTTCTGTAGTTTCCTGGATTTTCCTTTTTGAGTTTTCTGTACATGTGCACAGTATTTATCCCCTGGTCCCAGTTGCCTTATACCTAGTGGGGGGAAAATAGGCAAGGGGTGGTAGCTGGTCCAGACTTATGATTTACCAGTAGCTGATCCACAGACCTCACAGTGTCTCCAGTATTTGGCTTGAACTCTCCTGGTTCATCCAGTAGCCAGTGTTCAACTAGCTCTAATCTCTCCAGTATCCAGGACAGACTCATGGCTTAATAGTTGGCTCCCAAGCCACTTATACTACTCTTCAACTAGTCCATCTTGATGTCAGCTAGTGCTTACACACTGGAATATGTATGCACATAATACACAGGTCTCTCCAGTTGCTGGCACCCCAGACACACCCTATGACCTATGATCCCCACTCAAACTGCTGGAACTTAGACGTCCATGTACACTTATGCACACAGAACAGAGAGTCCTTCTGCTCAGGAAAATATTCATTCATAAATGGAGCTGGACAGATTCTGGTGGTCAGACAGAGAGTATGACCAGACAAGCATACTTACCAGCAGTCTGTTTACATGTGACCAGCTCCTTAATTCCCTTATCCCTCCATTTTCCCATGTTTGTTCCTCCTCAAAGGCACATTTATCTCTCCCTTTCTCCACCTTTGTTTTCATGCTAAAAGACACCAAAATGTACAAAGTAAGTCTTGTACATGCCTAAGATGCACTTCCCCTGCATCCTGTGTCTGGACAATGCTTTTAGTCATATGGTTTGGTTTTAGGTAGTCCCGTGAGGAGCAGGGAGTTGGACTTGATAATCTTTATAGGTCTCTTCCAACTTGGGTGATTCTATGATTCTATGATCCTATAATTAGTCTTGTACCTCTAGAGTCACTAAGCCTCTTCAGTCTGTACAGTGATCTAGATACCCTCTCCCACTCACGCATGGTGAAGCGTGTCACCTCTGACCCATGGGACTGATACGCCTGTGACAGCCCTGAGAGGAGCCACAACAGTTTTCTTCATTTTCTCTGATCAGGTTATTGGACCTCCTCCATCTGTCATTGTTGCTCTATGCCCCTTTGTATTTTCCAAGATAAGTCCTTAATTCCATAACCTAACACTATGCACACAAGAACAATATTTCTATATTCTGCTCTTGGAATCTGTCTCCTTTCCTATCTCTCATATGCTCTTTTCTTTGAGCTCACTCTTTAACCAAGCTGTTTTCTTGTTGTTCTGGTTTCTTGCTTAGGGGGATGGACCACTTCTGTGCTTTGAGAAGATCCTTTTTCAATATCTCCAACAATCCTAAATTCCTTTGCCCTCCAAGGCTGATTCCCATGGGAACCCTCCTAACAGTTCCCTGAGCAAGTCAAAATCTTCTCTTCTGAAGGTCATGTTTTTTTATTTTGCTATTTGTCTTTATCACATGCCTTAGGATATTAAATTCTATGATCCTATAATCCATGATCGCTACAGTCTAGGCTGCCATCTAGGGTCTCATCTGGCCAGACTTTCTTATTTGTAAGCAGTAGATTCAGAGGAACGCCAATCCTAATAACTGGCATGCCCAGTAACAGCATTATGAAATTTTCCCTGACACACTCCAGAAATGTGCTAGATTTGCCTGTGCATTGTTGTGTTGATTTCCCAGGAAGTATCAGGGCAGTTGAAGTCTCCCATGAGAACCAGGGCCTGCAGACCTGAGACTTCTTTGAGTTGTTCACCTATTTTTCCTGATCAGGGTGTCTGTAGCAGACACAGGCTATAGGGTCCCACAAAGTGATACCTCTAATTTTGACCCAAAAGCATTCTACAGACCTGTCCTTTTCTCTGTAGCTAACCTCCATGCACTCAACTACTCTTTTCTAGAGAGCACAAACCTTACTCCTCTTCTATCCTTTTTTTCATTCCTGAATAGCTTGTAACCATCCATTGCCATCCTCCAGTCATATGAGATATCCCACCAATTTTACTGGGGTGTTCAGAACTGGACACAGTACCCCAGCTGTAGCCTCACCAATGCTGAGTAGAGGGGAAGAACTATCACCCTGGACCTACTGGCAACATTTCCCATAATGCAGCCCAGGATACCATTACCCTTCTTTGCCACGAGTTCACATTGCTGGCTGATGTTCAACTTGATGTCCTCCAGGATTCCCAGGTTCTTTTCTGCCAAGCTGCTTTCCAGCTGGGCAACCCCCAGTGTATGATGGAGCATGGAATTACTCTTCCCCGTGTGCAGACTTTGCACTTCCTCTTGTCGAACTGCATGTGGGTTTTTTCAGCCCATTTCTCCAACCTGTTCATCACGCAGTTTTACATTTTCATCTGGATCTTTGCTTTGGACACAATTCCTCAAGAAGCCTAGTTTAAAAATCACTTTACTAAGTTATCCAACCTTTAGTCAAAGATGTCTTTTGCCACTTTTTGATTAGTGGATCTCATCTCTTCCCAGTAGCCCACAGTCTTCGTATGGTGTCTCATGATCATTCCAGCTGAAACTTGGCTGCTCATACCAGACATGCAGCCAAGGGTTGAACTGCCTGATACATCCGTTTCTCTCTACGCTCTTCCATTTCACTGGCAGGATGAAGCAGAAAACAACCTGAGTACCTCATGCTTTTATTTTAGCACCCAGGAATCTGTAGTCCTGCTTGACTTTTTCCAGGTCACATTGCATGGTATCATTTGTGCCAATGTAGAAAAGGAGAAAGAGGTAGAATTCTGTGAGCTTGATGAGTGTAGGCAGTATCTCTGTGTCATCCTGGACCTTGTCTCCAGGCATTTAGCCATGTTCCTGAGACTCAGGGTTAGGTTGGCAAATGGGTGCCTCAATGTCTTACAGAGGAGAGTCCCCACTACTAACACACACTGCTTCTTCTTCCTGCTGGTTTTGATATGCTGAGAAGGAGGTGTTGGGCTGGTCCACAACTGTTCTTTATCTGAATTTTCCAGCTGTGAGCACAGCTGCTGTGTTGTTGCTATGGGGCATGAGCTTCCTGGGTGCCTGGTTCTGTGAATCACTGTCCTTCCCCTCTTCAAGCTTTGCTTTTGATATTCCTGTTTTGTCTGTGCTTCAAGGCGTCAGCTCTTGCACTTTCAGAGCTGCTGGTAGTGTCTTGCCAATCTCCTATTCACCTTCCCAAATGCAGCATAATCTATTGACCTCTTTCTGCAGCTCTTTCACCTGATAGCTCAGATAGCTTCCCCTCGCACTTTTTATGTTTACAAGATAACAGAAATTTCTCACATTTTTATGTCCTGCATCCTTTCTAATATATGTATAAAATGGGTTTATAAAACAAAATGGTTTTATAAAACTGCAAAGGATTTAAGTGTAATGGTCTCAGCACATGAATGATCCAAATTAACACTCTAAACACTCTATTCAGCTGCCACATATCACCTCAGTCACATAGCATATATAAGCTTCATACATAAACTTCTGCAAACACAGAAATGTTTGTGCCTAAGCACAACAAGAGCTAACAGATCACAACAACTATCCACAAAATTTTTGTCGAAGCATTCAGATGTGGTGTATTTCACTTTCACTGCCCAATTTGGTAGCTACTGTATGAGTTCTGCTAAAACCAGAAAGTGGAATTTGAGATTACAAATAATGTAAATCATCTTTACAGAGTGGTAGATATCATACAGGGCCTACAGTGGTCTGTATCCTTCTGGAAGAGCAGGTCAAGGCCAGGCATGATATCTGGACTTCTCAGGTGTCACTTATTATTCCATATAACTGAATGAAGACCACAGTGAAGGGGGATGTAGTCGATATATTTTATGAAATCTATCCATCTGTCACGTCTCGATCTGGGACGTGGCAGTGCAGGGGGAGTCTGGGAGGACCTCTAACGATTCTGCGCGTGAGATTAAGACACAAACAAGGTCAGATGCTGTCTGCTAAGCTTTATTGTTATCTCCCAGCCTTGACTACTGAAATGAGCAATAGAGTAAAGGAGGAAGTAGAGAAAAGGGAGAAGAGAGAAGCAGTATTACAGAGCACAGCAAGGGGATAGCCACCAAAACTGACCCTCAGTGTCCTGAAGGGCCCCTAATCACCAGCAGCATCCCGTTGGCTCACGATCCTTGGATCACAACGATGGTGGGGGTTTCGGAGGTCCAATTGTAGAGGGACACGGCACAAACTTATATAGTCTGCCCGATACTTGGCCAATCAGCGTAGAAGCCACTTTTGCTCAGCCAGTCTTTCTTGGAGGGTGGTTTTCTTGGAAAATGGTTGTTCCTGATGTACTTTTGTGGTAAACAGGATGCTGTGGTTTGTTGTGCTGACACAGCTTGCAACTTAGTTTGGCAAGTTTCAGGTCCTGTGATGAACAAGAGGTGGCTGGTCTGCTTACAGTAAGTGAGTTTTGAGACATTTTTATTGAGACATCTTGGCAGTCTCTTACACCATCTCATTGTAAAATGCTACATGTAGTAACCCAGATTGTAGAGATTTAAAGTTAAAATGAGCTCAGTCCCACCTAGTCTATGTTTCCGCTCTGGGCAGTGTGCTTGTTATTCTGGACACTGGCAAAACAAGGATCTTAAAAACAGATGCCCTAGAAGCAAATGGTTTTTCCAAAGGCACACAAGAAATCTGTCATAGACTTAAAATTCGTATCCAGTTCTGTTGACCAGAGCCTAGTTCTTCAATCACAACCCTTTTTTCCTGGTCTTACTTTCCTTTAAAACATTACTTTTGGACAAGCATAATATTGTAATCGTTTGCTACAATATTATAACCACACCATATTTTATATTTTATATTTTATATTTTATATTTTATATATTTTTAACATTTAAATTCTACCGGCATACAAAATAAATTATATTTATATGTATGTAAAACATGACTCAATCAGCTGAGTTGTCCTTCTAATTGCAAACAACTGATCACATAATTTAGGCTGTCATGTACTAGAAGTTGTGGTTTGGGTTTTTTTTTATTTTCAATGTACTTTTCATCAGCCTGCTGTCTATAAAGGAACAAAACAAATAACATTGACATATTTGTGTATTTCAAGAAGCTCAGAAAATTTCCCAACTAAATCATTCAGCCTCTATCTGATTGATTGCAGGTAGGAATAAGAATCATTTACCTTTTTCTTTTTACTGTGATGTTAAAGCCCCAAACAATGAAACTGTATTTTCTACTTACTGCATGAAACACCATGTGCATTCTTCATTTTGCCAATATCCCATGTGTAAAGGCATCAGGCACCTTGCTCTTGGCCAGATGGTAAAAATGCACATTTGGCCATTTTCCTATTTTTTGGGTTGCCTGTGTTACTTTGTGTTTTGTTTCCCTTTTACTTATTTGTTCTTGAATGTGTTCCCCCGTGTCCTTGCTTTGCCATAAAATTGCCTTTACTCAAAGCAGCAGCAAGCTGTGTGTTCATGTTGTATAGGTTTGACACTGTTTTCTCTCAGTGGGCTTCCCAGCACCTGCTGTATTATCCATAATCTACGCCTCCTTTTCCTCCAGTGTTGAAGTATTTTTCATTTTTGGAATGTAAGTGTCAACAGATGTGATTGAAGATAATGCGACACGGTACCACTGTGAGATTATGGTCATGGCAGGGGGAGGAATTGTGCAAAATAGATGGCCCACACAGATGTATGCTGGTCGTCCACCTGTAATCAGGATGATTTTCAGTATACTGTCTGGATTAGATGGGTAGATTAATTAGGTTGATCAAATGATTAAAAGTTAACAAAACCACATAGATATATGCTATAAATACAGACATTAGATGGATAACTTTAGAATTTACTTAAACTCCAATAAAACATTACATGACATTATGCTTGCCTGACACAACACACCTTCACTAAATTAAATATAATACAAGTGATTGTTTAGCAGTTCAAGAAGGCTTATGCTATTTTGAAAAATGAGGCTTAAATTCTCCCCACTTAAACTTGACACCAAAATGGTGCCTAAATCAGAAATAAAGTTGTTGTATTTTCCTTCTGTAGTTCAAGACAGTAAACACTTTCAGGAAGCTTTATATCTCCAAGACCTGAATCTGAACATAAAACTGAAATGGAAGAGGGCAACAGTTATGCAGAGATTCACAGGAACTGCAGTTACATTTTGGAATGTCTCCCATCAGAAACAGCACGCAGTGAAAGTTATGAGTAAACTCAAACGCTCCCTGAGATACCCCAATGAGTGAATTTGGGAGAAGTTAAATGAGAAAAATGGATTTATGTCATCAAACTTTAAGATTCAGATTTGGGTCATCTTAAATTTAGGTGCTAAATACATGCGTCCACAATAACATAGTCATCTAAGGTCACTTTTTAGTCAACAGAGAGGTAATCAGTGCAACAAATGGAGGCTTTTGAGAATTAAGTAACTCTCTAGATTATATTCAGCATAGTTTTACTGAGTAAGATGAGTTCTCAGACTCTTAGTCCACATGAATATAGCTAGAGTGTAGACAGCTACAGTTACAAACTCAGTCCCACCCTAGGAATGATTTTTACTTCTTGCAGGTAGATTTCAACTGCCTAAACATATGCATCTAGTGGACAGTGTAGATTTAAAATCTGTCCACATATGGAAGATACAAGACAGAACATGGAGGGGACCAGTGTTTCTCTGAAGCAGCAGCCAGAGGTTACGTCAAGGATTCTGAAATTATGCCAAACACAGGCAAAGGGAACATTCCTTATGTGTATACAGGTATAAACCTCGACTGAAAAAGTTACTAAACATTCACCCTCATATACAACAGATGGCAATAGATAACTTGCAGTTTGAATAATGTGATCAGACAAAGATCTCTACTTTAGGATGAGAAGGATCACTCCCTGAAAGTGAGTGATCTTGTCCATCTTTGTCCATTATCTTAATGAAACAAAACCCCCAAAAAGGGTTCTTGGGGGGGGGAGGCAAAGTTAAAGCAAAATTTTGGTCGCTTACATTTTGAAACACAGTGTAAAAGATTTTTCAAGTAATGGCCATAACACTGGAATTAGCAGATGTATTTATCAAAAGTTTCCGTGGACAAAATTTCTAAGTCAGAGAAATTAATCCTTCTTTCTTTTATAACAGCTGTATTTTTGCACATGAATGAATTTCCACAGCACTTTAGGCAATTTCCCAAACATCTACAACTACATTTTTGTAATGGATTATGACTGACTCAGTAATTCTGCTCATAAGGTTTCAATAGTAGCATCTTTCCCATAATATTGATGTCCATGATTGCAGGGGGAAAGAAACAGCAGATGACGTGACACTGCTAAGCTGTCATGGTTTGAGCCAGACTGGCCACTGAAACAAACAACAGATGTTCTCCCCTACCTCTCTTTCCAAGGAGAGGAGGGAGAGAAAGAGAGAGACTTACGAGTTTAGAAGTAAACTAAACTACTTTAATGAAAAGATTCATAAATTAATAAAATAAGAATAAAAAAGAAAATAATGAAATATATACAATAGATACAAAACCTTATCAAGCTCCCAGGATGACAGTCACATCACTGGCAGGCACTGGGAAAGTCCCAGACTGGACTCAGTGATGGACGGGAACTGGATTCCAGATTTGGATTCAGGAATGCACAGATTGGGATCAAAGGCAGACAAACAGAGTCCTCCACAGACACTTGCCGTTGAAGAAAGAGTGATGACCCTTTGATCCCTCAGCTTTTATACTGAGCATGAGGCAGATGCGATGGAATACCCTGTTGGTCAGTTTTGGGTCACCTGTCCTGTCTGCTCCTTCCCACAAGTGGGACCCCTCTACACTTTTCCACTTCTGACCCTCCAATGGGGCAAATAACAAAGTTAGCTGGCCTTCGTTGTTATAGCAATGAGAATAAGCAAGAGCCTCTCTGCATACCATTCCTTGGCATAAATTATAAATAATCAGGTCTTATCACTTTGGCAGCAGACTTGAAAATACGCCATTAATTTCAGAGAGTTCAGTTAGTTAGTTAGAGGAGGCTTAGCTAAAAAGTAAAATTACCAAAAAGAAAATTGGTTCTGTTTTACCTCAAACCAGCATGTAAGGTCAGTTTATGAAGTGGCAAAAAGAAAGCACAGGCTGTGTCAGGGAAAGCTCTGCATTCATACAGGCACAGGTAGACACACAAGTAATATAGCCACAACTTTTACTCAAGAGAAAGAGTGACAGTTCATGTGTCCTGCCCCCCCAGCTTCTGGTAGAATTCCTGCAGGCAGTCACAGGTGCCATTCAATGCAGAGTTCACTCCCCTCTTCTGGTCATACAGTCTGTTTTGCCCAGCTGGCAGGGCCAGCTGCCCCTTCCAGTTTACCTGGAAGTATATAATACCAAGAAGTCCCTTCCTTACCTACGCAGGAGGGCACCATTTTGTTTCAGCCACTATTTCATGACAGGGTGCTGCCTGTCATAAACATGTGTCATAACCCATGTGTTTTTGCAGGTTTTTTGGATGCGTTTGCTCCAACCTGACAGCCAGGGATCATGGCACTCAACTCTTGACTAAGGCAAGGTTGTGATGGTCCTGTGACAATTGTTCTTTGTTTCTTTTCTTTGTTTTTTTTTTTCTTTTTTTTTTTTTTTTTTTGAGGTTTCTTTGCTGTACACGCTGTTTTCTATGGAATTATGCCCATATCATAGCATGTTTCTGTACTTTTTTCCTCATGATCAAAGAAGAAGGGAAATAAAGGATTTAATTATTTTATAACATTGGAAACCAGTACAACTGATTAGGGTAGTACAGGATAGTTTAGATGTTTATAGCTTAGTAGTTCAAGGCTAGAGGCAATTGCCATGTTTTCACTCCTATTGAATGCAGCACACAATTGTTGAGATTTTGGATAGACAAAGATATGTCTACTCAAGCTGAACTGTAGTTGAAGGTAGAGAGTAAAAATAGAAATACCATGTGATCACAGCCTGTATTTCTGTGGGGTATTTACTCACTAAGTTCCAACTCATTGTAAATGTGACCCTCAAAATCTATCCCGAGAAGTCCAAAATGCACTCTAGACCTTGAGCTTCAGTAGACAGTGAGAATATAAAAGCTGTGATGGTGATATTTTTCAGATATTTTATGATGTGATTTGTTCCTGTCAGAGGTTAAAAAGACTTTCAGGTATGCTGTAAGTGTTTTTACTTTTCTTTGAGGCAGTGGTTATATCTAGAGGAAATTACTTCGGAAATAATTTTCCATGTCTGACACATAGTCAAGAGAATTTTTAATATGCTAAAAGTGCCTCTAAAGTGTCTTATGTTGTATACAGGACACCACCTACACACACACACACGCATGCATACACACACACTGAGAAGTATTTCACACTGTGAAGTATTTCAGAAATACTCCATTTTGCAGCAGATTGCTCTACAGTCTTACTGTCATGTGTGACAGTCAGGTGTGTACGATTCACCTGTTAAGTGGGGTGAAAAATTAGGCATCCCTTATTCAGTTAGGACAATGAAGCAAAACAGTCCATGTAACTAGATACTCCAAGAAAGTCCAAGATAAAGATTATTTTTTTAAAAGAGCTTTAAAAATTACGCATTCTATATTTTCACCTTCTCAAATTTTACGCAAATGGTCATTTTTTTCTTGGTGATTGCAGATGTTCAAACTTCATTATGTCAATAGTCTAATTTTGTGAGAATCATCTTTGAATATGCCTAGTGCACTATTTTTTGGAGTATTTCAAGGAAGAGGTGTACTAGATAAACACTAGTAGATAAACTACCTGAAGAAGAACATTTTAGGTTACATAGAAAAGCAACCAATTGATTCTTTCACAACATTTATATTTGTTATTTCATGTGACTGCTGTAATTTTGTACAGAATTATTATTTTTCCATATAAATAACTAAATTGGAACACATTGACATGAAATCTAACTCATAACTCTTCAGTCAAACCTGTGCTGTCACAACATTACCAATAAATCACATGTATGCATAAGGATAGAATCTCATATTATAAGAAACCCTCTGGTAAGTTTCTTGTCACTTTGCACTATTGTAAACTTCAGGTACAAAATGCATGGGGAGACTGGATTGTTTTTAATTCTCTTTGTTATACTAGGCACAAATAAGCAAAGCCTTTAACATATTTGTTTGATGTCTGCTGTCAGTTTTGGTTCTCTGGAAAATAAATTGCTTACTCTAAGCTTTTGTTAAATTGTACAATTTAAGGTGCTTATGGTAACTATGGTTCTCCATTTGTAGTTTTCCATTTGTTGTTCTATCTTGCTTTATTTGCTTCTGCATGAGAACCAAAACTGATTTTTGAGAAGCAGAACTCTTTGACATTAGCTTATCCTTTCCTAAAGCTTTTTTACCCGATCTCAAAATAAAAATCATCCTGATTGATTGACAATATCCAATTATGACTATGTTGGAAGGACTGTATCAACTCTCACTCCACTGCATTTCAGTTTTTCAAGTTTTTCCTGCTCTCTTTATTACTTTCCAGTGAAGGAGTAGAAGAGGGGTGTAGAAACTGCTTTTTTGCCTCATGTACCTTTTTCTGGGGAAAACAGGGACTATGCTGATAGGGATCAGATACAGTCCCAGAAAGACTAATGTTATTGTTTCTCTAGAAGGCAACCTGAAACTGTTCCTATCCCAGCATAAGCTAATCCAGACCATAACTCCTCAATGTCTTAGCCTCATGCTCCCCCTCAACATGTTTGTACCGGTAACTCCTTCTTATCAAAGAATACAAAAAAAACCCCAAAACAAACAACCAAAACCAAAACAAAAACAGAAACAAAAACAAATTAAAGAAGAACAAAAGAAAGAAAAAGACTGAAAAAGAAAAAAAATGAAAGCACAAGAGAAAGAGAATGGAAAAAAAGAAAAGGAAGAAAAAAATTCAGATTTATGATGATTTTCAAAAGCTTAATTTGAAAAAACAAATGTATTTAATATAAAATCTCTAGCTTTTTCTCTCTATTTCTGTGATAGAATAGTTTTAGTTTTCTGTATCAATTACACAGTATTTTTCATTATCAATGTCTTCTACCTTTTCTAAGCCTTTTGTGAATGGAAACTGAAGAAGAAATTAAAAAAGACAGGGCAGTTCCCAAAGCAGAGATTCCCAAGAGGACACAATACTAAAGTTCTGCTGGAATGCTGATTTACTTATTCACAAAGACTTATTCAAATGTAAGAATTCAGAGAGAATGGGTCAGAGAAGGCATCATGCATGGCCTCTGTACAGATTTTACATCAAGTACCATCTTGATCTTTTTATCAAATGGAGGCATTTTCACACTCAAATCTAGGTAATGCTTTTGGTTATGACTTTATTTCATAGCATTCTTCCAAGTTTGCATTTTGGAAGTTGCACAGTAGCTGCCTCTGTGTGTTAAGCATCCGTGGGTGGGAAATCTGTAGGATCATTTGTCAAAAACTACACTTAGAAGCGGTTTTGTTTTGGAATGCAGGAGAACTCCAACATTAATCTTAAGCAGATGTAGGCTGAAGATATATTCTCCTCCTACTCTCTAAGCATTGAGGGAGACTTAGTCCACATTTCTGAAAACACCCACTCATTCTTAATATTAGTAAGAATACTCTCAGTAGAAATTCATTATAGTAAAATTAAGTATGTTCAAGACAATTCAAAGGTGGAGTGTCTTTTTCAATTATTTCAGCATGTGAATTGGGTTAATATAATAGAGAACAGATTAAATAGATAATTGTGTCAGTTTATACAAAGCATGAATGAACTACAGCATCTTATTAAGTATTCTGCAGCAAGATTTATTCCTCTTAGATGTTAGAAAAGCATAAGAAAGTGCAGAAGGGTCAGTATGTAAGAGGCAGCATAGAAAATATTTCTACAGCTGGAAAGTGTTCCTATCTGACAATGGCATCTCATTTATAAACTAGGAAATGTTAGCAGAATTGTAATACCTTTCAAGCAAGTATTAAGAAGTCGAGTATTGACCATCCAGTCACCAGAGAGCCCCTGCAATTAAAATTGCAATAGTCATATGAAACATGACTCAGACAATGTGTCCCCTTGGACATGGAGTCAAGGAGACAAATCAGATGTTTAAGAAAACTTTGTCCAGAAGTACAGACATGACCAGAGAGGTGGTCGTAAACAAGCCATACAAAGTATAGTATGCTGCTCAGGAAAGCTGCTGGTAAGGCATTGTAATGACCTGGGGTCATGTTAATTACAAAGCAAAATAAATTTATGAAGGGAAGCCCACCAAAGAAAATGGAAAGTCTGTCAAAGATTCATGGGCACACAGAATGATCTTCAAGAGACAACATACAGAAACAAATGGGGTGACCGCAAAAATCTTTGCACTTCTCATTGAGAAAACCTCATGTGGTAAAAGACAGACTCTCACTGCTTTTTCCTGTTTAGCTGCTTGAAATTGTATCAAAATTTAAGAATTTCTGTGAGGAACTAAGCAGTCTCATTTCTCACCAATGTCAGTGGAAGCTAATGAGGCTCAGTGCCATGCAGGATTGTAGCAATAAATGACTGCAGAGAACTTTTTTTTTTCCCTTTAATGGGGTTAGGAACATTCTGCAAGCTTGAATGTTCCTAACCAAGAATTTATCTAGACTCATATACTAATCCTGATGAACATGCTATTTTTTCTATTAAATTCATAAGAAAAGACCACTTTTCTAAGTAAAACTAATTGTCTGGAGCTGCTAGTGTTACCTCCATATTAAACACAGTACATTTTACATTCAGCTCATTACATGATTAAGCCTGAAACAATTTCATTAGTTTTGAAGTATTACCTGGTATCAGTAGAATGTTTTGCTAACTGAATGATCCAGCATCAAACTGTGTGGCATAGTGAAATTTTGTCCTCTAAAACCTTAAAATCTCTGCAGAAACCATAGTAAATAAATTTTCTTTAAAAGTACATTTTATTGAGAAATGAACGTGAAACCACAATATAAACTTTTCCTATTCTATTCATAGTAAATAAGTTAAATATTATCATGTAATCTATTTTAAATAAAATATAATGTAATACTTTTTTGTTAATTTCTGCTATTTAACACCATCACATGGCATTTCTGTTGTGCAATTCATCCAAGAATATGCGAATGCTTTATAAACTTGAATTAATTAAACCCACAGCAGTCTCATGTGGAGGGAATGGAACAGAGGAGTCATTTTGCATGCGACTTAAATGCAAACACCTTTGTGGTTAAATGTGCCAGCTCTTTAAGACTTCATAGTTTCATTAGCCAGTAGATTAAGACAAGAAGTGATTAGCTATTCAACTAAAACTACAGAATTAATGTACTTAGGTAAAACCTGCTTACTTATATTGTGGTTTAATCAAAGCACTAAGACCAAATAATAAAATTATATGTAAACCATTTATTCTTTTATTTGTTCCTTCTGCCTCTGGGTAGACAACCAATCTGCAGAAGGAAATCCCTCTGAATTTCCAACTCTTCTTATTGCTACTACTGATTAATGTAAATTATAACTAACATATCAGAGTATTGTAATATCATAGTAGGGAAAATATTTTCTGTTTTCTAGTCTCTATACTTAAAACATTCTACAGAAAGTTAATTCTTTTATAAAAAGGCTTTCTTCAGTTCTATAGTAATGTATAAAGTAATAAACATCATGATTGTTGGGGTTTTTAAAAAAAAAAAAAAACAACCAAAAAAAAACCCCAAACAAACCACCAAACTAGTTAAAAAGCCGAAGTATGGTAGAGAATCAAAAAGTGTCTCCCTGGAAACATAGTATGTGGTGATTTGTTTTGACAGAGAACTACCTTTGAATATTACATTCTGCAGCCAGAACAAATGTGGGTCAGCAGATTGAGTAGCCTTGGCATAGGACTTTTTGCAAAATTTGGTATGTTTACATTTAAGTAATATAATTTAAGCCTGTTAAGAATATCTAAATGTTTAAAGTACTTAATTGCCTGAACTTATTTTCAAACACTCATAAACTCCAGATTTTGAAAAAAAAGTATCCTGTTCTGTTCTATTCCAGTTCCTACTTTATTGTCTTAGCCCTAACAAGTGAGCAAACATAAGCTTGCTTTGTATTCCTTCTACTCATTCATTTTAATTAATCTCACAAGACTGCAACTTTCACTGAGAAGCTGCACACATTTTTCTGTGGAGCAAGGGAATAGTTATTATTTCAGTTTCATAAATGAAGGAATAGAAAGCCTGAAAGTGGCCAAAATTCTGTAAGAATTATACATAAGTGCTAGAAGAAAGAAACTCCTGATACATAATTTAGACTTGCTCAAAATCTATTTACTCTTATGTCAGCAGAAATGAAGAGCAAGAGGCCTGAGAAAGTTTACTTCATGATCTATCAAGTTGCAAAAAATCAGCACAACAGATCTAGAGATGGGGAAGAGGAAAAACAACATGCAATTTTGGATGATTAAAATGATAACAAACTAAAATAAAACACATAAGGGCTATGAGTAACTTGTAAATATTTGTACAATAATGACTTAAATAAAGGATTAAAAGAGTTAAGAAAATAAATTTTCTGGACAAAAGCCACAGAAAATGCCATTCATTGAGAGGACTTAGAATCCTTTCTCCTTATCTCAGACCTCAGCACTTCTTTTTGTGTTGTCATACATTTTGCTTGTATTGAAAAAATGAAGTATATATATAGCCTTTAATATCACAGTGTAAGCATACACACAAGGAGTAAGAGTAGGCCATCTATACATTATTTCAGGCTAGCACCAATCTTCATAAGTATGTAAAAAGGTATTAAATTGTTCAACTCTAAGATTCAGACAGAAGTATTTTTTTTGTGAGCATGAGCATTCAGTTTTAGATTGCTGGCTCGGTAAGTCATGAGGTGGAAGAACGCAATGTATGATCATGTTGATCGTGCTGGGAAGATGATTTGGTTTGTGCTTTGACAACAGCTAAAGGCTCATTTTCCAAAAACAAACTGGACTGTTTTTTCAGAGAACATGTGGTCACGATCTGCCAGCTTAGTAAGTGATATAGGACATCCTCTCCCTGCTCATTTTCTTCTGGAACCCACTCGTCCTTACACATTCCTCCATGGGATGGGACTTTCTCTCTCCAAGCTTGTTCTTTCACACACTCGTCAATATCATACACACACACATTTGAGCCAAGTTAAATCCCTTCCTATGTCTCTGCCCTGGTTGAGAACATCAATGACAGTGGAGAAGATGGGATAGCTGGGATGGGAAATAGGACCTTCAGCACCTGTTGGTTGAAAAGAAGAGGATTCAAACAGGCTACAATCCTCCACTTCCCTTGGCATCTTGAAAGGATGGGGGTAGGAGGCAGATAACAGATTTATTACTCTCTGTTATCCAAAAATGGTGTATTTTTTGATTTGGATTCTTTGGGGGGGTGGGGTGGGTGTCTCATTTGAGCCTTCACCTGAAACCAACAAAACAGTTTTGTTACCTCCATGTTTGAAAATTCATTAGATGTGTCCTAAATTAATCTCAGATACTTGGGGAAGGAGTAGTGGAACCTCAACTGAAAAATTCGTTGTGTTAGGTTTCCCTCTAAGGGGAGAAAAGAATTGAAAAGTCTTCTGAGACGATGACTCGGCCTCCTGTCACACTCGAAATCCTGTTATGACCCAAAGGGAGCACAGACCATCTATGTGAAACCAAAACCTCAGTCAGTCCAATTAACATTTTAAAGAGAAAGACCTTGCCCCAGCTTCTGGCAGGGCACTGCTGCCATAGGGAACACACTGCTGACGGGGTGGAGATGATATAGTCGGAAATCAGAATTATCTTTACCATTTACTGTAGATAGAGAATAGGATAATGCCCTCCTATAATGCCACAACTGTGTGTGCAAAGTTAGGTGGGATTAATCTAAAGTGTCTTAAAACCCTGGGGGAGGGGTTCATTTGGGGTATTTTATTTATTTATTTATTTATTTTACTTCTGTTTAAATTATCACGTTATGTTTAAGATGTCCTTTCTAGTGGCTATGAAGTCCCATGAAGGTTAGACAAATTATTTACATTTTCAAAGGAAAGCTGAACTTACTATGGCTGAACTTACTCCACAAATTGAGCTGTATGGAAAATGGAAATGATGAGAATTTTCTGTCCTTTGAACTAGCAGGTTTCTACTCGATATCTTCCCTGTGAGCAAGAAACACTGCAAAACTTGTAAGAAAATTTAACTGGCATAGCTGAGAGCTTAGCATACGTGCTTGTCACTTTTTCTTCTCCCCCCTCCTAACAATTGGATGCTTAACCAAGCAAATTTAGTGTTCAGTTATCACACATTTGGTGTGGAGTAGTATTAAATCATATATACAGAACCTTTCCTTGGAAAGCTGGTTTTGATTTTGGTCCTCCCGTAGGCTGTGACAGGTGGAAAGAGATATTGAGAGCAACACATGAGCAGCTCAGGCTCCCACCAGTGGAGTCTCCTGAATTCCCCTTGCTCTGTTGCTAAGGAACAGGACAAGCGTACAGCTGCCTCTCCTCTCTCTGAAAACTGCAACACCTAAAATGTGATTAAGAACTGTCTGTTTTCATGTTGAGGAATCATAAGTTTTAAAGCTTCAAGCCCAGGATTCTCTGAAGCCTAATGGAGAAAGGAATAAATTAAAGACGGGGGGGGGGGGGGGGGGAATATTACTAAAAATGTCTCAAGCAAGCTGCTGCTCTTTTAGTTTAGAGCTATGTATAAATGGAGCTATTTATAATCTGCTGCTGAAATCATTATGTCAGTATATTCAGTACAAAACTCTTTGCAAATAGTGCTGTGACTCAAGATACAGAATTTTTGTCAAGGGCAGGCACTGCACAACTTGGTTCTTCCTTATATCTTTGAGAGTTTTGTGACTCTAAGAGACTCATTGGTCTCCAAGCTTGCAATTATGAAGGGCGTAAGTAATACTGTGGCCTATTATTATTGATACTTAGAATACCCCATAAATAAAAATCTCCTCATACTGTCATAGCACTGACCCAGAACTTTCCTTGCCTCGTATAGCTCATGATTATGAAAAGATGTAACAGACAGTTAGGTTGATATATGGGTTTGTAGTTGGAAAGAAAGGTCACGGTAAACCTGAGACTTTTACCTAAGTTCATAGTCTCAAACATGGGATTATAGACAGGGCTTTTCTTATCGAGACAGCAAATCTACAGCTTCAAACTAATGACTGCATTCTGAACATAAGAACACCAATGAGCATTAAAAAAAAGAAGGCACAAATGATATAAGTTCCTTCATAATTCTTACACTGGACTGTCACAGGCATTTTCATGTTGCCATATACAAAGTCTGAATTATTATATACATAATATATTATGTACATTATACATATATACATAATATATTATATACATTGAGGTACTCAATGACTTTTTTGCCTCAGTCTTCACAGACAAGGACAGCAGCCGCACTGCCCAAGACGCAGATTGCAAAGGAGAGGATTGGGAAAATGGAGCACCGCCCACTGTAGATGAAGATAAAGTGAGAGACCACCTGAGGAACCTGAAGGTGCACAAGTCCATGGGACCTGATGAGATACATCCGCGGGTCCTGAGGGAACTGGCAGATCAAGTCGCGAAGCCACTAGCCATCATATTTGAGAAGTCGTGGCAGTCTGGCGAGGTTCCTGCCGACTGGAAAAGGGGAAACATAACCCCTATTTTCAAAAAGGGAAACAAGGAAGACCCGGGGAACTACAGGCCAGTCAGTCTCACCTCTGTGCCTGGCAAGATCATGGAGCAGATCCTCCTGGAAACTCTGCTGAGGCACACAGAAAACAAGGAGGTGATTGGCGAGAGCCAACATGGCTTCACCAAGGGCAAGTCATGCCTGACAAATTTGGTGGCCTTCTATGAAGGGGTTACAGTGGCAGTGGACAAGGGAAGATCTGCTGATGTCATCTACCTGGACTTGTGCAAAGCGTTTGACACTGTCCCACACGATATCCTGGTCTCTAAATTGAAGAGACATGGATTCGATAAATGGACCACTCGGTGGATAAAGAACTGGCTGGATGGTCGCACTCAAAGGGTTGCGGTCAACGGCTCGGTGTCCAAGTGGAAAGCAGTGACGAGTGGCGTTCCTCAGGGGTCGGTACTGGGACCCGTACTGTTCAACATCTTTGTTAGCGACATGGACAGTGGGGTAGAGTGCACCCTCAGCAAGTTTGCTGATGATACCAAGCTGTTTGGCGAGGCAGACACGCTGGAGGGGAGGGATGCCATCCAGAGGGACCTGGACAGGCTGGAGAGGTGGGCCCAAGCCAACCTCATGCAGTTCAACAAGGCCAAGTGCAAGGTCCTACATCTGGGTTGGGGCAATCCCAAGCACAAATACAGGCTCGGCGGAGAATGGCTGGAGAGCAGCCCTGTGGAGAAGGACCTGGGGGTGATGATTGATGAGAAACTCGACATGAGCAAGCAGTGTGCGATCGCAGCCCAGAAGGCCAACCGTATCCTGGGCTGCATCAAAAGAAGTGTGGCCAGCAGGTCAAGGGAGGTGATTCTGCCCCTCTACTCTGCTCTCGTGAGACCCCACCTGGAGTACTGCATCCAGCTCTGGAGTCCCCAACATAAGAAGGACATGGACCTGCTGGAGCGCGTCCAGAGGAGAGCCACGAGGATGATCAGAGGGCTGGAGCACCTCTCCTATGAGGAGAGGCTGAGAGAGTTGGGGCTGTTCAGCCTGGAGAAGAGAAGGCTCCGGGGAGATCTTATTGCGGCCTTCCAGTACCTAAAGGGGGCCTACAGGAGAGCTGGGGAAGGACTTTTTACTAGGGCATGTAGTGATAGGACGAGGGGGAACGGCTTTAAGCTGGAACAGGGCAGGTTTAGATTAAACATTAGGAAGAAGTTTTTCACTTTAAGGGTGGTGAGGCACTGGAACAGGTTGCCCAGAGAGGTTGTTGAAGCCCCATCCCTGGAGGTGTTCAAGGCCAGGCTGGACGTGGCCTTGGGCAACCTGGTCTAGTGAGAGGTATCCCTGCCTGTGGCAGGGGGGTTGGAACTCGATGATCTTCAAGGTCCCTTCCAACCTAAACCATTCTATGATTCTATGATTCTATGATATATATTAGGCACAAATTGTGTCTATATGGTAACTATTATATGTGTGTTTGTGTGCATATATAACAAAATATGTGCACAAATGACTGTTACACAGAGACAGCAATTTATAGCAAGCTAGACTTAAGTTGTTCTACAAGGCAACTTTTACGTTTGACCAGTACTTCCGGGGGAAAAAAAAGAGGTAAGCGTAAGCAGTAAAGGGAACATCTGAATATGCAAGAACTACTGAAGGGCTAGGAATCTGTGTCTAAAGTCAGATCCAAGCACTCCAAATGTTGTTTGAAGAGAAAAGCAACAAGGCTGTGTTTGTTAACTCCTGAACACACTTGCCTCAACAAAACATCAGAGTTCAGATGAACTGTAAATGTAATACACACCAGGAGCACCCACTCTTAAAGGACTGTGGGAATGGAAGAAGCACAAACAAGTATTAAACAAGGGCTATGAACTTTAAATAGGCATGGACATCACCATTTCATCTCTGGTTTTGTTTCCTTTAGGTCAAAAAGTGTCTTCTTATTTACCCAGTTATTCTCTAACGACAAATTTCACATGATGTTGGAGATTCATTGAAGCTGAGCAGCTACGACTGTCTGCCATAGCATTTTGGTAAGGATGAGAAGTGTAGTTTTGAAGCAAATCTCTTTATCATACCGCTTACTGTGTTCTTGGTTTGCATCATGGAATGAACACTGTGTTCACGAGCTGGATTTCTTCTGGATGTAAATTGCAAGATATTCAGGAGAATATCTAGCCACAAACGAGCATTGAGCCTGTGGAATAATCCAAAGTTGTGTCTGAGAGACATAAATAAATACATACATAAATAAATAAAATATGAAAGGTATCTAGTGTGAACCTCTCAGGACAAAATATTTCACTCTATGTCTGCTTCTAATCACAGAATCACAGAATCACAGAATCACAGAATGGTCAGGGTTGGAAGGGGCCTCTGGAGATCATCTAGTCCAACCCCCCTGCCACAGCAGGGTCACCTACAGCACGTTGCACAGGACAGCATCCAGGCGGGTTTTGAATGTCTCCAGTGTAATAATCTGCTTTACCTGCTACTGCAGGTGTAGCCTATAATGACCATGTAAGTATAATGCAAATCAGCACAGCAACAAGAAAGGCAGGTCCTGCTTAATTGACCTGATCTCTTTCTATGACAAGGTGACCAGCTCAGTGGATGAGGGAAAGGCAGTGGATGTTGTTTACCTGGACTTTAGTAAAGCCTTTAGGCACCATTTCCCACAGTATTCTCTTGGAGAAACTGGCTGCTCATGGCTTGGACAGGTGTACACTTCTCTGGGCAAAAAACTGGCTGGATGGCCATGCCCAGAGAGTGGTGGTGAATGGAGTTAAATCCAGTCAGCCACCAGTCACAAGTGGTGTTCCCCAGGGCTCAGTACTAGGGCCAGTCCTGGTTAATATCTTTATCAATAACCTGAACAAGGGGATAGAGTGCACCCTCAGTTTTCAGACAACACCAAGTTGGGTGGGAGTGTCAACACACTTGAGGGTAGGAAGGCTCTACAGGGGGGTCCAGAAACATTGGATCGATGGGCCAAGGCCAATGGTATGAGGTTCAACAAGGCCAAGTGCCGGGCCCTACACTTGGGTCACAACAACCCCATGCAATGCTACAGGCTTAGGGAAGAGCGGCTGGAAATCTATCTGGCAGAAAAGGACCTGGGGGTGTTGGTCGAGAGCTGGCTCAATATGAGCCAGAAGTATGCCTAGGTGCCCAAGAATGCCAACAGCACCCTGGTCTGTGTCAGGAATAGTGTGGCCAGTAGCACTAGAGAAGTGATTGTCCCCCTGTACTTGGCACTGGTGAGGCCGCACCTCGAATACTGTGTTCAGTTTTGGGCCCCTCACTACAAGAAAGACATTGAGGTGCTGGAGCATGTCCAGAGAGGGGCAACAAAGCCAGTGAAGGGTCTAGAGTACAAGTCTTATGAGGAGTGGCTGATGGAACTGGGGTTTTTCAGCCTGGAGAAAAGGAGGCTGAGGGGAGACCTTGTGTCTCTCTACAACTGCCTGGAAGGAGGTTGCAGAGAGGTAGGGGTCGACCTCTTCTCCCTAGTAGCAAGCGATAGGACAAGACGAAATGGCCTCAAGTTATGCCAGGGTAGATTTAGGATGGATATTAGGAAAAAGTTCTTCACAGAAAGGGTTGTTAAGCATTGGAACAGGCTGCCCAGGGAAGTGGTTGAGTCACCATCCCTGGAGGTATTTAAATACTTGTAGATATTGTGCTTAGGGACATGGTTTAGTGATGGACTTGGCAGTGCTAGGTTAACAGTTGGACTTGATGCTTTTAAAACGATTTTCCAACCTAAACGATTCTATGATTCTGTGATTCTATGATATCTGAACATCTTTCCTCTGATATTGGTTACATGTATAGATAGATCAATCACAGATCAGTTGTGTTAGTTTTGTGTAGGGGCACAGAATCTCTGATATATTTTAAAATTGTAATATTAATAGGGCCTAGTGTCCTGTTACTATATCCCATAATTCTGTAAATACCAAATTAGTGAGCATTAAGAACATTTCACATTCTATATAATAAGGCCTCAATTACTGTTACTATTACTTAATTACTTATTACTTAATTACTATTTTGATCATGTATTTGCCACATATTATCCAGACATTTACTAATATCTATTTTTGTCTTCATTTTCAGTAAGTCAGACTGCTACTTCCATGTATGACTATGGACGAAAATCTGTTGGTCTAATAATTCAAGATCAGTGTGTTTCCAGGCATTTCTTGGCAGTTTGCAGCTTACCAGCTTGTCAGTTATCAGACTCTACAATCTTACACCCATCAGTATGTAATGTCATGTAATTCTCCAGGTTTCTCTAACTGATACTTTTTGATTAAATTGGCACAGTGGTTTTACTGTATTTTCAGACAGAGATGCATTGCTTTGACTTGCTGATTATGTAGCTGCTGATAAAGAAGTTCCACTTCAGCAGTTTCAGAATCAATAGCAAGAAATGGAACTGCATGCCATATGCTGGTTCTTACTTTACTACTTTTCTTTTTGGTATTATTGCAGTCTGGGGGCTCCCTAGACATCTAACATGGTAGTTTTTGATCTTTTAAAATGTCAAACTGCTACCAGGTCATTGTTTGAATGGGTTTACTATCGTCACTTTGGAAGGATAGCAGTAGCAAAAAAAAAAACCTGGAGAGAAAGCATTTTCCCTTCACTGATTTTTGACCTGAAGGGTCCATGCAGTACACATTTGTTACCCATGAAAAATATCAGCCTGCATATTCACTGATTGCTCTTACTTTTTAATGTGTAATGGGTAGCAAAGAATGAATTCATTTGCCTGAGAAATGGTTTGTATTTTGCAGACATATCTTCAGTTTCATGTGTTGCAACATAAAAGCTTTCCCTGTGCCTAACAGTGAAATTGTATCCACAGATGTTATAGAATCCAGAAAATTCAAAAACACCTTCACCTACTCTTGAAGATCTCTTTACATAGTTACATAATCTGATTGCATAATCCAGCTGCTGTCAGTTTCTGTCTGGCTCTTGTCAGAAGTATTTCTCAATGTACCTACTTTGATGGAACCTTTCTATTTCTTCTCTCCCTTTCTTCTTAGATGACACTGTCACTCTCAGTAAGCCTTGATAACCCCTTTAACTATAAATGAACAGAAAAGGCATAGACATTGAGTGAGACGAACAGTTACCAGGAAAGCAAAAATTGTTTAAACTCTAACTGAAATTATTTAAATCTTAAATAGCATAAATAGCATATGCAGTGTTTTCAGACTACCAATTACATGTAAAATCAAAAGTACTGCTAATGAGATCTGAAAAGTAAGATCTATTATGAGAGATGTTGAGAAGTATCCTTTTTCTCACCCCTTTCTCTAGATTATGTGAATCTCTGCATATTTATTAATGTTTTAAGCTTTTAGGTATTGAAAAAAATCACTTGATAACATGGCAAAAAAAAAATAGTGCTAATATCAATCAAGACAAACATTTTTATTTTAGGGGAAAAAATAACTATGTAGGTGTATGCTTTTAAACTCAACCCTGCAGGTAATTTTGTCTGTGGCACTTTTTGCTGTGATCAGTTTCTAGGCAGGAAGTTGCATGTATATAAATCATATTTAAAATTACTTTAAGCAAAAAGGCTTGTTTTGACCACGCTTCAGTGCTCTGAACTGAAACAGAGTTAAAACTATTACTTAGAGGAAACAAAACAAAAGTTTCAAATAAAGTATCAGAACAGGTAAACAACTATTAGCTTATCAGTGACCTAACTGAATATTATCAGGTGTGAAAACCTAACTGATAATACATGCAAATTGTTAGCTGTAAACAACCAATATTAAATAGTTGATCAAAAAGAACTCATTTGGAAATCCATTTAAAAAAACCCCTAACCCTAGCTGTATTGGACATGATTGATTCTTTGCATGCCAGACAAATCTAAGCAAAAATACTCTGATCAAGGATGTCTGAAGGAGATTTCATGAGCGGTATCTTCCTCCTGCACTCTTCACAAGACGAGATTGATTCATCAACGTGCCTTGTACTCAAAGACTTAGATTGATAATAGATTTAGCAATTTCAGTGTCAATAATCATTAACGTGAAAGGTGCTTCCAAAGTAAGTTGGATAGATATCTGGTCCAACATCTTTGTATTATTATGCTTATTAGATTGTGACAATGCCTTAGATTTAAAGGGCAGGAAGAATGTAGGAGTCTTTCAGGCAAAACAAAAGGAAGTATAGCCTATTCAGAGCCAGGAACAACAGTTCAACTAAGCACCCTTTATCTCTTCTAAAAATGTGCATAAAGTAGTCCTTCCAGCATATGTGGAATACATATCTAGATATATTAAACAAAACATTGGATCTGCGGCTGTTGTATAGTGTATTACATGGACTGAAGAAAATGGTTTTCCACCTTTGCATGTGATTGATAGAGGGGAATCAGACAAAATTTGATTTCTGGTCTTCATCCAGATCACAAGCATTATCTTTTTTTTCTGGAGTCCCAGAGGTGTCCATATTTGTATTTCTGTCTAGACCTTGTGTTTTTCAGCGTCTTCCTAGGCAATGAAAAACTACCTGCAGTTCCAGCATCTGCAGATCCCTGCTTCACAGACAAGTAGCTTATCACTGCTAGGACACTACATCAGCCTCCCCTCTGTGGCTGGGAAGATCACGGAACAGATCCTCCTAGACGCTATGCTCAGGCACATGGAGGACAGGGAGGTGATTCAAGACAGCCAGTCCAGCCTGACCAACCTAGTGGCTTTCTATGATGGAATGACTACATCAGTGGACAAGGGGAGAGCTATGGATGTCATCTCTCTGGATTTCTGTAAGCCCTTTGACACAGTCGCCCACAACGTCCTTCTCTCCAAATTGGAGAGATATGGATTTGATGGATGAACTGTTCAGTGAATGAGGAATTGATTGCATGGTCACATCCAGAGGGCAGTGGTCAATGGCTCAACGGCTAGATTGAGATCAGTGACAAGCGGTGTCCCTCAGGGGTCCATGTTGGGGTTAGTAATGTTCTATATCTTCATCAACGGCATAGACAGTGGGATTGAATGCACCCTCTGCAAGTTTGGGGATGACACCAAGCTGAGTGGTGCAGCTGACACGCCTGACAAATGGGGAGCCGTGCGAGGGACCTGGACAAGCTCAAGAAGTGGGGCAGTGTGAGCATCATGAGATTCAACAAGGCCAAGTGCAAGGTCCTGCACCTGGGTTGGGGAAACCCCTGGTATCAATACAGGCTGGGTGATGAAGGGATTGAGAGCAGCTCTGCCAAGAAGTATTAGGCATACGGGTGGTTGAAAAGCTGGACATGAACTGACAATGTGTGCTCACAGCCCAGAAGGTGAACCATATCCTGGGCTGCATGAAAAGAAGCATGGCCAGCAGGGTGAGGGAGGTCCACTTTGGTGAGACCCCACATGGTGTACTGCATACAGCTCTGGAGCCCTCAGCATAGGAAAGACACGGATCTGTTGGAGCAGGTCCAGAGAAGGGCCACAAAAATGATCAGAGGGCTGGATCAACTCTCCTATGAGTACAGGCTGAGAGAGTTGGAGTTGTTCAGTCTGGAGAAGAGAAGGCTCCAGGGAGACCTTATTGCGGTATTTTGATACACAGAGGGCCCTATAAGAAAGATGAGGACAGACTTTTTAGTACAGTCTGCAGTGACAGGACAAGGAGTAATGTTTTTAAACTACAGGAGGGTAGATTCAGGCTAGATGTAAAGAAGAAATTTTTTACAATGAGTGTGGTGGAACACTGGCACAGGTTGCCCAGAGAGGTGTTAGATGCCCCAACCCTGTGAACATTCAAGGTCAGGTTGGATGGGGCTCTGAGCAACCTGATCTAATTAAAGATGTCCCTGTTCATTGCAGGAGAGGTTGGACTAGATGACCTTTAAAGATCCCATCCAACCTAAACTATTCTATGATTCTATAATTCTATGATTCTATGATTCTCTTGAAATTATCTTCATAAAATTGTATAATAGACTTCAATAAAAAGCGGTGGATCTCAGTAAAATTGCCTAGTGGATACTAATAAAAATTAATCAAGTAGCTCTGTATTATAAGCAAAAAAAGTTTTTGAAAACATGGTCATGTTTTCATACCATGTCACCATTTTTTTTTACTTTAGAGAGAATTTACTGTCACCAAGGCACAGAAATGAGCGTAATGAGGCATTAGCAGGGTGATGAAGATAACATATCTTCTAGATTGGTGGAGTTATTGCAACTGATTTAGAACAACAACAAAACCAGCAAAATTTACAACAGTTTTCTTACAGAGATTTTGTACAAGGATAGTAAGTCATGAAACTCTTTATTTCTACTGTATTTTACCTTCTGAACAATGTAGATTTTTTTGAAATTACTAAAACAAAATAAATAAACAGATCTTTTGGTGACGTTGAGGATGTGATTTAAGGATTTGAAATGGCAACATTTAACATGTTATGACCAAGAGGACTCATTGCAGTTTCATAGCATAATTCAAGTGATAACATAGAAGTTGTTTAATATATATTCTCCATAGCAAAATTACTTAGGGTTTTAAACTGAAATACTAACTTCTTAGATATTTTAAACTGGAAATTGGTTTAAAACCAGACTGATGGCATGCATTTCTACTGTAACAATGACCAATATATACTAAGCATGAAATAATTGTATTACTTTTTTGTTGTGCAGAACTCGGTTCGATGTTAGAATGCTCATGATATCTTTTTTTATAACCTAATATTTAGATTATGGAATACCTGCCAATTATACTATGAATTAATGTAGAATTAATATTTACATTTTTGAAAATAGATAATTGTGAAAATTACATTATCATAAGCAAGCTTCAGCCTTCTCAAATAAAAAAGATTGGCATAATCACATAATAATATGATGAATATAAAGACAAAAAAAACCCGTAATATAAAAAAAATAATTTGAGACTGTTGAAGAATAGAGATCTATTTCTTGTGTTTCTTGAATCTGTTATCTTGCATTGTTCGTATTTGAAATTTTGCAACCAAGGCCGAAATCTGCATGCTCAACAAAGCTTTGCAAACTGGAAAATCTGATTATATGTGAAAAGATCTATTTTGAATATAACATTTTCTTAAAGTATTTTAGATCTATGAATAGGAACAGCAACCTCTCGCAATCATGCATAAACCTTAACTTTCTTTAGAGACACTGTTCAGGACTGGGTAAGAATTCCTGACTTTCATCAAAGAGAAGAACGTGTACCTTTAAGTGGCATGTAGTCCCTTGGTCAGACCTAAGGAGGTGATGAACTGAATTTTTGATGTATGATGTAGAAGACCAAGGAAACAAAACGCATTTCCCTACTCATTGGATATTTTTATTTCTTGTTCTTTTGAAATTAAACCAAAGACCTTTGAATTTGGCACAAAAGAACTTCAAGGGCCTCAACACTACTTTTCACAGTAGTAAAGCGTTTCCTGTCCTTCACTAGCTTGTAGAAACCCCTGCTGATTCTCATAACATTATAATTATTTCCTGAAAATATAACGAATTTAATAGTGCTATATTGTCTGTGCTCTATTATGCACATAATTCAGCTTTTATTTATACACACCACCAACCTTATTTAGTGTGTTGTGTAATTCTTCTTGGAAGCATAACTAGCTATCAGGGAAAGATCACGAGGTAGTATATATTATTGAGTATATATTACATGTTAAACAGACATACTCTTCTTTGTATGCTCTATACAGACCAGAAGTCTTAGAATACAGATTCTCACTAAGTAGATTAAAGCAGAACTTAAAATCAGCTGGAGAGTCTAGAGAGCAGAGAGTCTAGACAACAGAAATTGACATTATAGGCATCACCACACACTTTTTCCTGTTGTCTTTAACATGTTTAAAGGATTTTGAAGTGCTTTTAAGTTTACCAGTTCTGTTTGCAAGGTGGATAGTGGTCCTTAGAATAAACATTTTTGGTTCAGCATTTGCAATAGAAGGTTAAAAAGACTGTCCTTATATCCCACATAGAGATTGCAGATTTTAAATTCTTCAAGAAAAATATGAAAATGTCCAAACTGAATTTAAAAAGTAATACAGAACTGGGGGAATAAAAAGTTGCTAACTGGAGCCAATTTTTATCAATCTAATGTCATACGTTGACATATTCCAAAATATCATACATCAGAGAATAAGAGGGTAGAGAAGAAGGGCTGTTTGAACCACAATAGGTGAGGAAAATCAGGTTATTTCTGTATAGACAATGTTTTCATAGTAGATTTGTGTATGAACTGCTGTATAGGCACAGAGGAGGTATAAGTGGATGATGTAAAATTAGAATTCACTCTCTCCAGGTCTGACAAGTCAGACACATTTGTGCTTCTTGCAGCATACCTTAATCATTTACCACAGGTAAGAGTATCTGATTTAATTCAGGTGGACATTGAAGTGAAAATGCAGCTCTTGTCACACACACATATTACTAATGGGCTTGTTCTTGTGTTTCAATATGAAATCTTACTGGGCATTTCCACTTGGATATTTATTTTAGCTATAATGTTCAGTTGCACGGTAAGGCAAAGATCAGTATGGACAGCTTTATTTTCAATATTTTTTATTTACAGTAAAAAGTGTCAAAATCTAGAGTTTGCTGTTTATACAGTTTGAAAGTTCATTTAGACTTTTTCCACACTGTAATTGTGTTCGTTTCCAGGAATTCCTTTCATGTTTTGACAACTTGTCAGATGATTGCTCTATAAATACACCAACTTGATGGAAGCTGGTTTTCCACCCCCTAAAACCAATTTTTTCATGTTGGTAAGTTCAGGTTCTGCTACCTACACATTGCTTTTCTTTTCATGTGTTTTTGCTGATGACATTCACTGTTTATTTGAATTAAATAGACTTTTTAGATTAGTCCTACTTTTTAAATTAGTATTTTATACTAGATGTAAGAAAGATCTTTGAAGGAGTTCAGTCGGCAATGGTGATACTCAACTTGAGATTCAGAAACCTGGCTTCAGAAGCTTGATTCAATTGCCCAGTTGAGACATGCATTTCCATTTCCATCCCTCGTTCCACTTGAGAAGATCTATGGTATTTTAAAGTCCAAAGGAGTCTGGCAGGTCCAAGAGAAGAACCTTGGGACCTCTGCTCTACTGCTGGGGCTTGATTCTGCCGCTGACAACTGGATGTCTAGAGTCGCCTGCAGTGTCCTTACATATTTTATCTGTCTTGCAGGTACTTTTTCAGGTTCATGTATCTCTCCAGGAACTAGACTAACTAGAAAATCTTTAGTCAGATCCACCTCAAAACTTTCGCCTCCTTGTTTTCCCTTCACATGTAGAATCAAAGTTAGAATTTGAAATGTATTTTTGAACAAACATATCTCTCAATGAGATTAATAGGGAGCTTTCCCAGGCTGCATCCTACTATTATGCATAATATTGTTCTTTTATTTTAGAAAGTCCAGTACCTTGATTAAACTACTACTCTAATGTGTAACACATCATTAATAAAAATGTTTTTACAACAGTTTCTTCAAAGGTAATTTTGAGGGAGGAAACATGCACATGATTTTATGTATTGATTTATTTTAAATAAAGAAGGCTTAAACCACTCATGTATGTCAATGAGTGAGTTTTAAATATCCATTTATAATGTTCATTGCTATCAAGAATGTAGATTTGGAAAAAACAGAACTTCATAATAACAGAAGCAAATTCTCAATATAGTCTTCTAACACAGTATATATTGTAGTAAGTACAGTATATTTTCCACAGGAAATCTCAAAGGTAAGAGTTAATATCTTGCTTTTTTCACAAAATCAGCAATAATATGAATATTTATTTTCTTTTCACTTTCCATAAAGTTTCCTGAGATAATTTGAAGAAAGGCCAACCAATAATCCAATCAATACATTTTAGAACTACATGTAAAAGGGAAGTAATAACACCTTTTTTTGATTATTCGATTTCATATTACATCATTAAGAATTGATAGATTATTATTCTTCAGAAATTATTTTTATAAACCATGTAGGGTAATTTTATTACCTTAGTCTAGTTCTCATTTATGTATGTTTTAGAAAATAATACTGGAAGCTGTGATAAACATGCTTTAAGTATATTTTGAAGATTTGTTGTAAATATACAAATGGAAATGTCTTTATGTTAGAAAAATCTGTTTTAAGTTTTCTTATTATTTAAGGGTAATAAGCTTCAGCATTTTTAAAGTTCATTTTGTACAACTATTTGATGTTAATGTTAAGTTAAAGTTAATAAAAGTTAAAGTTGATGTTAATGTTAATAGTAACAGTAATAGTAACGTAACAGTAACAGTAACAGTAACAGTAACAGTAACAGTAACAGTAACAGTAACATAACAGTAACAGTAACAGTAACAGTAACAGTAGCAGTAGCAGTAGCAGTAGCAGTAGCAGTAACAGTAATGTATCCAGATTTTAATTTCTAACGATGATATTATTTGACTCTTAGGATGTACTGTCTTCTATGGCTAGTTGCACTAATGGACATTCAGGTTTTGAATTGGCTAATTTTGAAATCTTGTTGTTATTTGTCCCAGATTTTTGGTGATGAGAGGTGAGAAGGAAGAAGAAAAGAAAAAGATTAGAAAAGCCCTTTGCTTTTTATTTGTTAAATGTTTGTGACTCTAAGGTACCTCTGCCTATGCAGGTATTAGTGAGGACATTTTAAGGCCAATTTTCATGGCAAAATAGTTTCCTAATGAATTCTTCCTTAGTTTTCCTATATCGTACAGCAAATTTATGGCAATAGTAACTGCTCTGGTTTCGTTGTAGGTATGCAGTCATCCAAAAGAATTTATTAAGAAGCAAAATAACTTGCTATGCTGATGAATAAGTATAAATTATGCTCACTCTTCTTTTGAAAGAAAGAATACAGAATTTACTTTATATGGCATTTTATCATGCTTCCATGTTCAGATTTTCAAACTTGTCTGGTTCTACTAAACATACACACAAATTTGTTAACTACTAAATATTTTGAACCGTATACATATTCATTGCCAAGCCAAACAGGATTTTTTATTTTATGTCAGCATATATAAATTTAGATCCTGCAATTAACATACAATTAAGCATGCCTTGTTGCCATGAAATTTTAAGTTAATTAGCATGGAATAGTAGACTGGCTCAATTTGAAATGTGAAATCACACTTTCTGCAATAAGTATCACTCATGATCACAAACATCTTTCACTTTTCAGTGTAAAAATGAGAGAGTTATCATTCCCTTGTCTTGCTTTTTTCATGGTGTAGCATTCTTATGAGATATATAATTTTGCGTCTTACAGAGAAACAGTTCTAAAAAGAACCAAACAGCAGTGAAGTTTATTTACATCTTTTTCAGTGAAGTACATTTTCTCAATATCCTTTTGTCTTTATAATCCAAGTTTGTGATTAATTCTGCCACATTCAGAACTCAGCCATTCCCTTGGTGTCAATAGGTAAAGACTACTCAAATAAATTACTACTCTGGTTATTGATATTAAGAGATTAAGCTCCCAGGTTGTCATAACCCACATTATAAATTTACTTATAAGAACTGAATATTCATGTGAATATATAGTTATTCTCAAGTTTAGATACCTATAACCATTGTTTGATAATAATGATGGCCTACAGAAGAAGGATGGACTGTTGATGGCAGTGTCAATGTTTATCTATGATTCATGCTTGTAGTGTAACTTGGGGTCTAATTGCCCCTTCAGAAACAGGTTTATTATATTAATTAATAAAAGAATTTTATTAATGACAGGCTTGAACTATTTATCCCGGGATTACTGCAGTGTTAACTCTTTTCCTGTCTGTGCTTTGTGCCACCCCAGTTGCCTCTTTCCAGGACAAATTTGCAATGGATGGCAGTAGTACTAAGCAGCTGCAGATGTCAGCCTGATAGTCCTGCTTGGTCTGAGGGCCAGACGTTGGTCCCTTATTGTGCAGACTAAGGACTGGAGCAGATCACGACATGACTTCTGTTATTACGATCTTAGGTTTTCTTCCTGTGGAAATCAGTGCTTCTATGTCAGGAAAGGGCCCAGCTCCTGCATGCCTGGCTCTGGTCTCAAAATGAGGACACAGTCTCAGCATGCACTTAGATACAGAAGCTTAAAAGCATTCTTAGGATTCCCCCAGTTTACACATAGTTAGATAAGCTCCGGACTGAATCAAAAAGAAAAAAGCAAGTGTTGATAAAACTAGATCATTTAGCATAACCTATTGTATACAACACCTACCCACACTTTTGTGCTATAAAAATACCACTCTGAAAGGCTGCAATACAGATTTCGTGTTATTTCAGGTATTCTGAAATGAAAGTGTATAATAATATTTATGTCCAAGGCCTACAGGGGACACTGGAAGGATTCAGAACTGGTTTCTTCCTTGCTGCATCCAATCTGCTCTGGGGGTGGCTTACCCTGAGTAGAACCCAGTATGGGCCACAGAGCCTCAGGGCAACAGGTTGCTTCATGAAGCACCTCTCTTATGTAGCAACACAGACGCATTCTCAATAAAAACTGACAGCAAAAGAAGACATTTTCCATCCTAGAAACCTAAAGTTTCTGGCATTATCATCACAGGCTGTTTTGTGTGAATAAATGATTGATATTTGTTTGGATGCTTGCCTAAGCATATTTACTTGCATAATATTGCAACTGATAATAAGTATATATAAAAATATATGTTAATGTAAAGTCCCAGCCAGCAGCCCAGTTCCTTCAATTTCTTAAGTTAGCAAAGTTTGGAATGTAAAATTCAGAAGGGCATACTGGCCAAAAAGTTTTTATGACCTTGTAAATTTACTGCTTCTTTTAGATTCTAATAACTGAAATAAATATATTTTTTAGTAAGAGAAGTAGAATAGATTACAAGTTTTTTTATTTTATATATCTTGCAGTTGAGATATCAATGCTGAGAGAAGGCTAAATGTCTGTCTTGCCATCATGTTTTTCTAATGATTTCTTTCTTCCCAAAAAACAACAAAAACTAAGAGAGATCATTTCAGTGTTGTTAACTGTTCAACTGGAATACAACAATCAGTTTGGCATTAATTTCAGTAAAGTTATAAAAGTATTAGAAATACGTGGTTTTTCAAAGGTACGTACTTTCACATCAGGAAAAGAGGGAAGCATATTTTATTTCCAATAATTAAATTAAATTATCTTTGCTGATCTGATAGAAATTGCTAGTATAGAAATATATATTAATTTTATGAAAACCATAAAATCTCCAGTTAGTGAATATTAAGGTAGTTGTAGGAACACAACAGTGTGAATGAAACTTCAATAGAAGAAATACTGGAATAAAGGTTGGGCTGCCTGGAAGGATTTGGCTGACTGCACATTTGCTTGCTCCAGAGTCCCTAGCATCAATGTGATTAGGGTGTTCAAATGCACTTTTGCTCTTTTCTTTCTGACTTAAATCTCTTTCTTTACTGAGCAGGCATTTGGCTATTTTGGAATACCTGACTCAATTTCTTCTGCTTGAGCTCTTCTGTTTTGTATAAATATTGAATTGTTACTTAGAAAAGAAGTGGGTTATTCCATATCCAGTATAGGTGTTGTAAAATCTGAGTAAAACTGGAGGAAGATGGGGATTAACTACTTCAGAGTTATCCCAACTTTCTGGCCAGAACTGTATAAGATTTTCCGAAAGTGGGAAAATTATTTCTCTCTAGATTAGCACATAGCATTTCTATTGTCTGGCAAAAGAAGACACAACAAGTTTACCAGTACAAGAAGGAATTATGGTGTCTTATGAAGTACTTCATGTTTTATTTAGAATTCTGCACAATTTGAGCTATTATTTTAATAGCAGATATTAAAGTAATTCCTGTAAGCCTTCTGTGAGTGTCTGACTGCCATCAGCAAGTTCTAGATTCAAATTTAAGACATTGTCTTGATTTTCTGTGTAGACACTTACAAAAATAAAACTAAATATTCTGATGCTCAGCTAAATAATTTGTCCCACTTAAAAACGTGAACCAATCGGTTTGGTAATCAATATCCTGTTAAAGGGAGAAAATAGTATTAACAACAACAACAATAACAACAATAACAGTAGCAGCAACAGAATAGGTAAATACTATCATGGGCAGTGCATAACTCTAAGAATAGAACACAAAGTATTTCAGTCTGTGAAGTAATTGTGTGAAGCTAGGCCAGTTTACTTCTTTCCCTCTTAAGCTGGAAACTTTTCACTTTAATATTTAAAAAAAAAGATACAATCGCTTTCAAAGGTAATCAAACAATATGCAGGAACTAACTATTTCTAAGATGTCCACTTTGATCTCTTCATCAATATCTTCCGCTTTTTAGCAAATGTCATTAAATTGTCTTTTGGGGTTCATCTTTCTTGAGTAATGATTTTTTTTCATAGGACAGAAAGAAGGGTATGGTTGTGGATGTTTTCCTCTTTTGTTCGGTGTCTTAACCACCAAGCCTATGTTCCCATAGAAAACAGCCCATTGAAAGAGCACAAAATTATAGAACTGTAGGTCTGGAAAGGATGTTTTAGTTCAACACTTGCACCGATAAGGATAGTAATGCTTTGATGATAGTACCAGATATTGCCTTATATGTTTAAAAATAATATCAGAAAATTCCACACTGTCTATCATCAGTCCTTTCCAGTCAACTGCACTGCCAACATTTAGTAATCTCTGGTTTCAGTTGTCCTTATTTCAAATTCAACTGACTTCTTCAAGCTGTTTTCCAAGAAGCCATGGAGAACAAATAATCATCTATAACAATCTGTGATACATTGGTAGTATGTTATCATGTTCCCTTTCGCTTCCTTTTTACTTTAGTTTTCTTTTAGTTGGTAGAGACTTTAACATGTCTGTATGAATTTTTGTCTTGTTATCATCTCATCTCTGCAGGCAATCAAGATAATTTTGAATTCCAGTATTCTAAATCTTAGTGATTCTCATAGCTTCATGTCATCTACACATGGGAATACCATTTGTTGCTCATGTAAATACTGACTGAATCCAGGAAAATCTCTTGAAGGTTATACATGCCTGTGTCCTTTCAGTTGATAGTGAATAGTTCTAACTCTTCTTTTGAAACCATTTTTTCATATATGTATGTGTGTATTTCTACTTATACTGCATTTACTTAGAATATTATGTGAAGAACAACATATTAGCAATGTAAAATTTGCTTAAGTTAATATCTATCTACATTCACTTTATCCACTAAAACAGTTCATTTGTCAGAGAAGATAGTTAGGTTATTTTGGATATGACTTTTTCTTGGCCACCTACAGCTATAGTTAGCTATGGTTTTGTGTTTATTATATCCACCAATGATTTTTTAATTATTCTTTAGTAATTTATTCCAAATTATTTCAGAGACTTGAGTCTCATTCCAAATCATTCCAGAGAATGATAGTTTACAGTTGTCCTTTGCACTTTTTTTTTTCCTCTTTGATGAGAACATATTTGTTTTCTGTAGTCCTCCAAGATCTCCTTTGTCCTCTAAAAGTTAAGGAAGATAACTGCTAATCATTTAGAGACTGCTTTGACTAGCTTTTCTTAAAAACTAAGGAGTCAATTTCATCAGGTCATACTGACAGAGTATCTATATCATGCATATATATCCTTTAAAAAATGTGTTCCTTTCCCAATCTAGGCAGCATCTCTGTTTTCTGTTTAGTATTATCAAAGACCTAATCACAATTATTCTTTAATTAGTGAAGACAAGAGTAAAGAAGGTAATGATGCCACAGTCTCTAGCTGTTGTATGTTCTGTGCTCCTGCTTAATAATATTTCTTACTGATCCTTTATCTCATTTTCTTTTTAATTATACTATACTATACTATACTATACTATACTATACTATACTATACTATACTATACTATACTATACTATACTATACTATACTGTATATTGATAGATTCTTTTCTTGCTACTCTTTAAATCGCTGTTAATTAAATTGCACCTTGCACAATAATCTTACTGGTTTTACCTGTATGGCTATTCTTGTTGCTTTAGTTGTGTTCCCTTTTGTTTTCTTTCCAACTTTTTACATGTTTCCATTTTGATTTTCATATCATCCATTCAAAATATTTTCTTTGTATACTTTCTATATTTTATTAATATCTGGATAATTTTCTCCAGAGCAGTTGGTATGGACTCTATCAGATCAGGTCTCCTAGCTTTCTTTATTCTTTTATTATATTTCTAAGACTACCTTGAACAGTTTTGCAAGTTTGCTGAAATTTATTTTTTTCTAAATTCAGTTTCTTCCTTTTGTGCTTTATACCTTTCTTGTCTCACAGTACTTAATTATGTAATTTCATAAGGACATCCACCTAAATTCTTATCTATTTGTAGGTTTTCACTCAAATCTCTCTTAAAAGGCAAACTAGAATAGTTGCCTATATCACTACTTCATTCATCCTCTTAAATATTATTTCTACTTACCACAGTTCAAATCAGACAGTAAGTTCAACAGTATTATCTTTGTGTGTCTATGAGGGGGCTTCTAATTAATACTTTGGTATTTAAAAATCCTGTTATTACCAAATTCTGTCTGTTGGATAGTTGATTAGAATAAAAGCCTTATTTGGTTTCTCCAGTTGTCTGAAGAATCTAAAATTAGCCATCCTTTTATTTCCTCATTTTTTTACCTTTTATTTTTATCCCAAAATTCTCTTCAAACTTGCGTCAGAACTGTCAGATTTTCAGTGTGAGAACACTTTTTTTCACTCTCAGTTCTTCCTAAGTAAGGTTTTCTATTTGTGTCCACTGAAGACTCTCTGATGCAAATTACGTAGTAATTCTGATTATAGACTAACAGTGTTTTTCTGCAAATAATTGCTAGAGTCTCTTCATTTGTGTATCAATGTCCCAAATGTTCCCAATGTCTATGCTATTTGTCTCAGTTATATCCTACTGTATTTTTGATCACCTGTTCTATTTTCCAGAACTGCTATTACCAATATTACTAACTTTTAGGTTTTTGTCATCTGACTTTTTCGAGCTAGCCCAGATCTCTTGTCCTATTTAATAGTGGATATATGAAGATACTCTTCTTCTTTATGAGTAAAATCAATTTCTTTTCTTATGGAGAATGCATTCTCTTGGTCAAGAAAGCTGGAGGTTTCCTATCTGCAAGTCCATGTTTTAATTTCCAGAATTCTTATCCAAGAATTATTCTTCTATGCTCAGCTGAGACTAAAAGCAATAATCTAAATTGCACTCACAAGGAGATTACATGACTTACAATTGCTTAGTAACAATGTTGAAGAAGTTACAAGTTAAGCAAATTTGAATTCCTAGCAGGGGATAGCAAAAAATTCATTAAGTTTCCCTTCCCTTCTGTCCTAGCTCATCAAGTAGTTGCAACTACATAAAGCGTTTCTCAAGTTTCATATACGGACATGAGAGTGGCATTTTTTGAGTAGAACTGGCAGGTTTTCGTTAGAAGTGATTAACTGATATCTATGAACTGTCTTCAAACATATTAAAATAGTCCCTTAATCTTATCAATTATGAGCGATTTTTCACTAGAGAAGTCACTGTATCCTTGTATTCTATGGAAAGGTGTTTTCTGAAAGTGATTTCTGCCACAGAAATCAGTTCCTGACTGAAATGAATTAGAAATGCCATATAAATCCTTAAATTCAGTGCACTTTTCACTGGAGATTTGACTGTAACCGAGATGAACATCAGGGGCTGATCTCTACTATACTGAAGATCCTGTTCTGTGTTTATGAGGAAATAGCACATTTACATCAGTTCATTCTCAGTCTGTATCATTCTCTCCCTCTCTCAACAAGAACTAGACTGTTTTGTTGTTAGTAGGAGAAAAAGGCTAGTTTTCACAAATAATATGTTTGTATATCTAAGGCAACAAGATTTTCTCACACATGCTATAGTATTCTTACAGTTATCAACTACATGTTGCAATGTTCTCTGGAATAATAGTTTATCTGACTCCTTAATAGAGCCCTCCTACTCTTTCCAAACATATCAAATCAATCTTACCAGAGCATCATTACTGTTTAGGAAAAATTAAGCTCCATGTTTTGAATCATGGTTCAATGTATGGTCTAAAATGCTCTGAAAGTATTATTTCACCCTTGTATAATAATTGTAGTATTTCCTGTCCATCTGGGAGCTGAACTCAATTTTCTATTTTTGTGTTTTGCCATTCTGTTGTTCACATCTTTCTTTTTTTGTTTTCTTCTTTTTTTCATTGCTGTCTTCCACAATTCTTTATATGTACTTGCATTGTACATTTTATCATGTTGACCTTTTTTATCATCCCCATCTACTAATCATAAAATGCAGATGTTCGTACTGTTATTTCTATGCTTCAACTTTTTCAAGTGCACAATTTTTCATGCCAATATTTTCCAGAATATTTCCTTCCTTCCTTCCTTCCTTCCTTCCTTCCTTCCTTCCTTCCTTCCTTCCTTCCTTCCTTCCTTCCTCCCTCCCTCCCTCCCTCCCTCCTTCCCTCCCTCCCTCCCTCCCTCTCACCCCATCCCCCCCTTTCCTCCCTTTCCTCCCTGGCTTTTGTCTGCATTAAAACCCATAATAGGGAAACATTGTGGAAAGGTGAAAACTCAGTTTTAAGAACATAGTCTTGAAAAAACAATGAAAATATTCATGGACACCAGAGTTCCATGAAAAAATGTAGAAGGCTTCTGGAGCAATGCAAAACAAAACAATTTCTTAATTAACCAGTTTGCATGTAAACAGCTGCAGCATAACACCTACACAGAGCGCATAAATTGGCATTGCATATGAAATAATAAATGTGATGGCAAAGTTTACTCTCAGGCAGTCAAGACATCTAAATCAGGCTCATATTTTTCATGACAATACTTTAGATACATATTTAGGTGATTCAGTATCTGGAATTGAAAGAAGTTATGTGTCCTCCTTGATGCTTACCTCTATTTATGTCTTTGTCATTCACTTGATCCTATAATCCACTTGCCACAACTTTCTTCCAGCTACCACAAAAAGTGGATTTCTGTTTCCAGCAAGAAAAGTACATGGAAGAGTGACAGATCTTCTATCTGAAGCTTATTTCAATGTGTAATGATCTTGCATATAAATGTGAGTTTGAATGAATATCAGTTTTCTGAAATTCTTGAGGCAGCTGTATTTTTGACAGGTAAGGGAACGGATAGCACTACAGTAACCAAATAGTTGAAAAAAATATTGTTTGTGAATGTTCAATAAGCATCACAGTGATTCAAATTTTTTCTTTTATTATTACAGTAAGTAAGATTATGCTAAACCCTGCTGCTGGGATAATAGTATGACAGCATAAAACACCAGATTAATTACTTTAGCTGTTCTACTGGATGAGAAAATCTGGGGGGTGATATTCAAAATAGCAGGCAGTCAATGAAGAATATGAAATGCTAGAGTCGGGATCACAATTGTGGCCAAAAAGACATATGAATTATGGTTTAGAGGTTTGACTCTACAGTAACAATAATTGCTCACACAGCTTGTCTACACAAATGGATATCTTATTTTTGTTCATGCAGTTGCTAGCCTGGCCTTTGGGCATTGGTGCCTAGTCTTGTTTAGAATCTTATTCCTGTGCAAATTTGACTCTGTTGTACGAATTGTAATTTTCTAATCTGTTCTGACTGAGACTAGTGTTGTATTATCTCAATGACTACATAAGAGGTCTTGACTTTTCTCTCTGCACATGACTACCTTCCAGTCACCACTGTAGCTGTCCTATCTAGGAGCGTCTGCAGACCTCATAAACTCTGCAGAGCTCATCGAAGTTGAACCTCCAGTGGGGGAGTCAGGAAATACATCTCTACAGTCATAAAGACATTGGCATTTTTTTTTCTGACTACTTACCTGAGGATGAATACCCTTGCATCAAAAACTGTTTTAATTACACATTAAAAGTACAGGAATCCATCAGGCAGAATGTCCCTGACTCAGCACTTCCAATGCCAATCTGTTAAAAGCCACAACTATCTCCAAATACTCTGGCAAAATGCTTACTACAGTGAATAGAACTTTTGACTCATTAAGTCCAAAAAAGCAACACTAGATTCTATTACTAAACCATTTTAAAACTAAATAAAAAGGGAAAGTGTATGCACTAGGTAAGTTTTGATTCTGTGTAAGTTCTTGAATATGAAGAATTCCATCTCATCTATACATTGGGAATAACTAGGTCAGAACTGAAATTAATTTAAAAAAATAACTAAAGCCCAGTATAGAACAGTTGAAAAAAAAAAAAAAGGAGCTGAACAAGTGACTGTAATATATACAATAATAGCTGGGAAAAAAAAACTAAATCAGAAATTCAAAATATAATAATAATGTTAGATAAGATAAATCCCAAAGTAACTGTTTTGCGTACCGCAAATAAATTATAACATATAACTCCTTTATAGCTATAATGAAATAGTGTAAAAGGAGGCAAACATTGAGAAGCAGTCAAGAAAAAATAATTTTTATATGAATTTTGAAACAGATGGAGAATCATGTGGCCAAAAACTCATTTAAATATACAGCACTTTAAAAATTCAGGAAAATGTTGGTGGTGTTAGACTGAAAATAGATATCGATATACCAGGACAAATTAAAAAAAATATGAGGAGAGAAGTGTAACTTAGATGGTGACCTGAGGGAGAGAAAGAGGAGGGGGGAGAGGGAGAGGGAGAGAGGGGGAGAGAGATGCTCCTTATAGCTACTTACAATTCATTTATGTTGGTTAATCTTAGTTGCCAAGAAGCTGAAAAAAGTACAAGAAGGTAGAAGTTAAAATTATCCTCTGTTCTGCATCCATTCAAAACTTCTATGTCTCCAACCTCTTAAAAGGTAGATGATAATTTACTCTTCCTGAGACACTTTAAAGCACTTGTTGAAAAGTATACATTACTGGTAATATCCTTTAGGGCATGAACAATCACAGTGAAAAATTTTGTACATATAATCATCTAGAATTTGATTAGTGATATTTTTACTGTCATATTTCTGTACATATTTTAACTGAAACTCAGGACCTGAAGTTATTTTCCTTGCACCCGTAAAATTATTATCTACCTGCTAACCACCAAGAAGCCTAGTCAAATGTTATTAAACTGTTAATACGATTGTAGGGTGTTATTCTTTATACATGCTCCATTGTTATTACTCTGATTTTTCAGTATTATTATTACTGCATAGGAGTTCCATTTGGCATTGGGGCCATACTTTATTGAGTGTTAGGAATATATTTGTGGTGGGTTGACCTTGGCTGGCTGCCATACACTCACGCAGCTGCTCTCTCACTCCCCCTGCTCAACAGGATGGAAGGAGAAATTAAGATGGAAAAGATCATGGCTTGGGATAAAGACAGGGGCATCGCTCAATAATTACCATCACGGCAAAAACAGACTTGACTTAGGGAAAATCAATTTAATTTATTGCCAATTAAAAAAAAAAAAGAGTAGGATGGTGAGAAGCAAAGTAAAAACTAAAACATCTTGACTCCACCCTCGCCTTCTTCCCAGGCTCAACTTCAGTCCTTCATTCCCAGCTCCTCTAGCTCTCCATCTCCAAGGAGTCCAGGGGGGATGGGAAAAGGCATTTCTGATCAGGTCATAACACTTCATATCTGCCTTCCCTTACTTCCCACACTATTCCCCTGCTCCGGCCATGTGGTCTCTGCCACAGGATACAGTCCTTCAGAGAAAGACTGCTCCAATGTCGGTACTCCACAGGGTGCAGTGCGAATACCTGCCCCAAGGTGGTCCTCTCATTTGGCACTTTTCCCTTGAACTTCCTCCATACATCATGCATTTCCAATATTATTCAGTTTGAGGCTGTGGGCACAGAGCTAATGTGAATGTTGTACAAAAGCCAGCTAAACTAGAAAGAACAACGCCAGCTATGTGCCAGTGTTTTCATTTTCTGATCACATGTCTTACAGTTCCAGAAAGCCAGAGGCTTTAATAAGCACGTTTGACAAGTAGGATCAATTTGCATGTTCAAGGGATCTTGGAAAAGGAAGAAATTAATGACAATTCATGTATCAATCAGTTCTTTGAAAGAAAAAGGAAAGTAAATGCAAAACATTATATTAATGAAAGTTCAGGTTCCACACATTAAAGCTGTATTTTGTGTCATATATTTTAGGGCATAAAACTAATGTATCTGGCAATACAGACAGTTTTCCAAGCAAGAATGACACAGATGACGAACCTAGATGAAATGAGGCTAAGACCATCTACTTTCCATATTTCTAAAACTTTTGTGTAACTTTTTTGCAAAGGAAATCTTAAACATTCTGCAAAATTTATTCTTAACTCAATTTCTAGTTTTCTTTACATTTTACATAGAACGAAATTAGAACATTGCATTTTCTAATAGAAATTGAAACAAGGATCCGTGTCAATACAACTTGCAGATTGCATTTTGAGACAGGAAGTTTACAGTTTAAACACCTGAGGAGATCCAGCCTCCTTATTCAAATAGAATACACCGGAGAGAATTTTTAAGGCCTTAGACAAGCTCTCAAAATTCCAACTAAAAAGAAATAAATCTTGAGTGGGAGAAAGAAAAAAAATTCAGTACAAGATCCAAGTCATGATCAAGACTTTTAAAGAATTTTGTGCTTATATTAATGCTTATAAAATAGCAATATGCAAATAGAGTGATTTTTTTTTAGTAAATAAAGGAAAATTGTTAAAAAAAGTTTAATCAAGGGTCTGTACTGGGTTGTCTGATATTTAAAGACATACTTAAAGAATATCTTTTAAGTTAAATGGGATTTAGAGATGTAACCCAAAAGTAATAAAGCAATGAAGACAGACATCAAAGCATTTCTAATGAAGCTTTTTTTATATACATACACATACACATAAATATCCATACACACACTTCCATGAAAAAAAAATCCTTATATTTTTAATTAAAAATATATTTCTTCAAATAATTACAGGGTGATTCTTAAACTTAATTTCAGGGAAAAAAAAATTACCTTTCATTTTGAAAAGGTAAGATACAAGGTCAGTTCTTTTCAATAGACGTAAAATAATTGGTTTTGCTCCCCCACTCAACTTTTAATGTCACATGAAAAGACAAAACCCACAGTCATCTTTAAGTGGCTAAACATTTGCATAACAAAACATCTCAGTATGGTCAAAACCAGTTTGTGACCTGATCAAAATAAACTGGTTTGATTTTTCTGCTATATTTTTTGCATGTATAATAGATTCTCATAGGGCACATCTGTTTAGTCCAAACAACCTTTCTTGATTGACCCCTACCCCTCCCCCATCCTGATGAGGATGGATGTGATTGTATTAACATTTCTAAGGCTATGAGAAGTACAATACATAGGAAGGGGCCTCTCTGGAAGCTGTTTAGTTACATCAAAATATGATGCACCCTCCCATGCAAATTAGAAAATAAAGCAAGTGAAACAGCATGTATGGTGGTAGCACTAATTAACTTTGAAATATAGAACAACTCATGAAGGAAAACCAATTACACTAGCTTGTAATGTAAAAGCTTTGCATACATTGATAATATTTTGAAAGAAGTGAAATGAAATTGTGTGATCTCAGAAAGCATTAATTGAAGACTTCAAACACATTTCTTTTTAATAAAGTTAATCTTGAACTATATTGATAGAGCCAAACAACCCTGAACTAATAGATTGTGTAAATGTGCACAATCCAGATGGAAGAAATGCCTTTAGTTTAATAATGGCCTGAAACAAAGGTCCATGATAAATATTCTCAAATTGCTGGCAGTTTTAGATCTGAAGCTATTTTATGCTGTTTGAGACTATTCTACCAATACAGTTTGCAAACTGATCATGATTATTCCGAGAGTTTTATATATCTTATGGTTATATCACTTATCTATTTATTGATTGAACTAAAATAATCTTTAAATAGAAATAATGTATTTATGTCTCCAAATCCATCAAAAAAAATGCAGACATTTCTTAAGATGTTAGAATAGAAACAACAGCCAATGATTTTGTAAAAAAAATCTTAAAAAAAACAACTGGGGGGCACTGAGTTACTTTTTTTGAAGTTATGAGTTACTTAATCACTTTAATAATTTAAGTATAATACAGGAGAAACACTGTATCATACAAATGGCATGTTACCAATAATGTAAAAGTATAACTCTGAAGTGTGCAATGGTGAATGAGTTAAGCTCAAACCACAACAAAAATTCATTAACTGTGAGTATTTATACAGAAAAGTCCTAGGGAAAATGATGTCAAGCAATAAATAAATAATGACAGCCTTGCATTTATGAAACCTGTGGAGAGACAGAAGTGTAGTGAGAAATCCTTGTGTTGAATATAAACAACTTTAAAATCTTTCTGAGAAAACTGGTGTCCAATGTTGTTTAGAAGACTGGAAAAAGTTTTTGGACACTCGAAAGGGACCATTTTACAAACAGTATAGGCAAAAGGAAGAAAAGCAGCACTAAAAATATCTCCTTGTTTTGTTCTGGAAACCATAACAGTATGTCTTTCATTTTAGAAACCTACAGAAAATTTAAGTGCTTCACTGACAGAGGAAACTAATTACTGTTATGGTCAAAAGCTGGGATGAATGTATTCTCATAATGAGAAACCATTATAAGTGAAGGGACTACCATTTATTATTTTTTAGTGCTGAAAAAAAGTTACAGTGGGGCATCTTCTGTCTTGAACTGCTTTAGTTTCATCACTGGGAGTTTGATATCCAGTTTGATATCCATTTGAGTTTCCATCAAAGTGTGTGTTGTTGAGTATAATAAATGGATGGTATGAGGTCAGTAATTCATGCAACAGAGGATATAACATGTCTTAGTAAAAATCAGAGGTTTTGTCTTAGTTTTAAATTCAATTAATTCAAATAAAAACTCTGACTAAATCCCAGTACAAACCAAGGTGATGATATGTACTAATGTATTTAAACCTACTTGATTAGCGAGTTTGGGAATCAAAGCCATACAAAATTAAAATGGACACAGAACATAGCAAAAAAGGTGTTGGAATTATACTATTAGCAGAACTTGTACTAGTGTCTTATTTTGATATTCTTTCGTTTTCTAGTTGACATAAGAGGTCCTTCAAGATGCTCTGCCCAGGGGAGAGCTCAGATGAACAGTTCCTAGCAAGAATGAAGCAGAAGGAATAAATAGCTCTAGAATATATTGCTGGTTTTGTGAGGCCTATTGTCAGTCTTAGTGCTCCCAAGAGGCTCCTGAAGGAAATAGATTCTGATGATAATTTTAACATTTCTCCAGCTGAATTGGTGAATAGATCTCTGTAGTGCAGACATAAAATTGTTTAACTGAAAAGTCCTATTAAAAAGATGCAGTTTTAAGGCTGGGAAAAGGAGTTAGTTGTATGAAAAAGAACACCAAACTAAACAAAGCAAACCAAAGGAAAACAAAGAGACTGTGTAGCAAAATATTGGCAGGAGTAATTTAAGTTCATATTTCAAATCTAAGTTGACAGAGTTATAGAAGAATTACTATCAGGGAGTGGTTTTGGCTAACAGCTGGTCATTTCTTCCCTCTCCGCTAACCCATTAAATGGCAGTACTCTTTTCCATATGTGGTCCATGGTATTTGCTGATATGTGAACCACAACTTGTCTTACAAGACTGGCACTCCCCAGTTCTTCACAGAGTACATCTATACCATGCTGTAGCATGCAGGAAATCTTTGTGGCGCCAGCTTCCCTAGATGTGTATTTGCTATGCACTTGAGTGTGTCACTGGTGCACATACAATGGTTTCCTGATGTGTAGTACCAGGGCTGAAGCTATGCACAGCAGGACCTTTAGAAATGTCCCTCTTGCAGTGGGAACACTCAATTATTTAGCACTTCACTGTCTGTGCGTGTGTGGTCCATGCCTCAGACCAAAAACTGACACGAGCATCGTTGCTGGTAAAGTTATCATCTAGTTGTGAATGTGTGGAGTCACAGTGGATCAACCCCTGGTCCTTCTGTCTTTGCCTTTCATTAGTTGTTAACAAAGATGCATCCAGGGTGCACTGTCATGCATTACTTATGCATTATGTTTTACTCAGAATAAAGCTGACTAAAAATTGTTTATTGTGTTTAATTTTGACATTAAGGATGTTTCCTTCTTTCATTCAAAGGATTTGGATTTCTACAGTTTTGGCAAAATGAGTGTTAAAGGGGGACTCTTTATCAGGGAGTGTAACAATAAGACAAGGGGTTAAGACTTTAAACTGAAAGAAGGTAGACTTAGGTTAGGTAATAGGAAGAAATTCATTACTCTGGGAGTGGTGACACACTGGAACAAGTTGCCCAGAGTAGTTTTGAATGCCCCATCCCTTGAAGTGTTCAAGGCCAGGTTGGATGGAGCTTCGAGCAAGCTGGTCTAGTGGAAGGTATCTCTGTCAATGGCAGGGGTTTGCAACAACTTGATCATCAAGGTCCCTTCCAACTCTAACCATTCTATGATTCTATAAATACTTTATCTTTTTTTGTGTGTGTGTATTAGTACCCCTTTAACCACTAATTGCTTCTCAGAGATGATCGATAGCCTCTTTCTCAAAATTAGTTTGTTTGTGCACCCAGAATGGAAAACTTCACCTGCTTTGTATTCTTTCCTCCTTTTTCACCAAATGTCACATCTTGAGAGAACTGCATCATTGAGGCCCACTATAAGCAGTTACAGTCATTACCTATGACGAAGCAGCACACTATATGGTCTGAATGGAGAAGTGATACTACACATAATTATAGGAAAGCCTGCTGTATATAAAATCAAACATAGCATTTCTACCCACTACTAGTAGCCACAGCTAAGGATTATTGGTAGAATATCCTGAAATAGCAGGAACACAAGGAAAGTAACTCATAAAGGAAGATTGAGAAACATGGAGAAACAGGGCAGGGGTTAATATGAGGGAGAATCTAGGGAGTTCTTCAGAATTTTGCTTAATCCTCAGTTCTTTCCTATTGCCTACATTGTGCCGCAGGTCTGAAGGGAACACACGTAGCTAATTATCAGAAGGACTTTCAGTTTATATCTATATAACTCTGTATATATACTTAAATCTTTCTTGAAACCATGTACTCTATTACAGCTATACAGAAGCAGCACAGGAGAGTTGCTAAATGAAGTAAATCATAGAATCATAGAATGGTTTAGGTTGGAAAGGACCTTGAAGATAATCGAGTTCCAACTCCCCTGCCATAGGCAGGGACACCTCCTCACATCTTTAGTGTCTCAGATATCAGAATTATTTTATTGCAACCAGTTATTTTGTCCATATGGCCAGAAATTCTCTAAAAAATAAAGATAGTCACACTCTATCTTATCATGTAGATCCCTGCTTATATGCATTTCTTTTACCAGGAGTGTGAGTGCTTATTCTGCTTCTCATCTGTTATCTGGGGCTTCCATAACAGTATCGTAGGATGTCTTAATAAAATCTCCATGGATTTTTGCAATGCTATATGCAACTGTAGTGCATAGTAATGAACCATCTGTCACACTTGAACTTGAATATTTATTCTCTTAATCTGAAGGAAATAAGGACATGGTGAGTGGGATTCAATTCCAGATTAAAAGGTGAAAATTTGGATGTCTACATGTAGATGTTTATACCTACATGCGCTAGGTGAAAAAAAGTCACAGTATGAGTACTGATCCTAAAATATCTCATGTAAGTTATTTAGTACATATGGTGTCTAGTGAGGAAACATAAAAGAGACCAAATTATGAGCTATCAATTTCAGTGCCCTGTTAAGACTGCAATTCAGGACACTACAACCGTAGCATGACTAGGATCAGCAGTCCTGACATCATATGGAATAACATGGCTGGTTCTTCTGCGTTTGGGTCCAGACAGGTCTAACACATACAAAAGACACAATGCCATCAGGTCTTTTTACATCTGAATTCTGTGAGGCATTATTTGACCAAAGAATGCATTATTCATTCAACATCAATAGGCCTTGCAAAACAATTACTTTTTTAGTTTTTCTCTGAAACTTCTCTGAAGAAAAATGTACTAATTTCCAGATTTAAATCTATACCTTTAAAGCTGTTACTGGGCCACATCATATTATATGATCTCATAATCTATGATACTTTTAGGAAATAAGTGTATTTTAGATTTTTTTCCCCTCAATATATTCTGTATGATATTCAACTGTTTTAATACGTAATGGTTTTTCTGTTACAAAGATGTGATAGTAAGGAGAATTCAAAATACATCATAGTTTAGCATGGCATTATGTTTATACCTTAAAGTACAAAACCAGAAAATGGAGTTGGGTGTACATGGCAAGAAGATCAGCTACCCAGAGAAATCAGGAGCATACTCAAGAAGAAAGCAGATAGAAATTCTTTGGGAATAACATTTGAACCCTAGAGGGCCAATAAGGCCTGTGGAAGGTGGAGAGCATTGTTGCTAGCTGCCAGAACCGCTGGGCTACCACAGGAAACCAATAGAGTCCCTGCTGTTGATCCATCTGCAGAATATTCCACGTGTCAGCTTGCTTCATTGTGGTGGGCAGGCAGAGTTCTTCTGTGACAAAGTCACAGAAGTTACCAAGACAAAATAGCAGGGTGGATTTTTCCCTTCATTACATTTTTCCAGGTGTTCTTTCCACTGAGACGATTATAATTCTTGTGCTATTGTTTTTGATGCTAATGTCAACTGGTGCTAAGACTGAATTTATTTATTTGCCACCTGGTGCAGGATCTGCTGACTTCTTTTGTTTCTTCTCCATTACTTAGGAAGTTAAATTGCTAATCACGGCTGGGTTCAGCTCATGAAAGAGTGAAATGCATTATCATTAAAATGATAACACAAGCAAGCAAGCAAACAAAAATACTCCTGAAAGCTGTATCTGGGAGTTTCTTCCAGCCATAACTAGTAACAAACAATCAAATGCAGTCATCTTCTCTTGTTATAGATTTGCCATTAGCTTTCAGAAAAGTCAGCACCTCCTCATCAAGTTATACATGTCAACATATAACAGCACCTGCATTACTTGCAGCCTGGAAATTCTACTATTTTGAACTGATAAGAGCAGGATCAAGATATTCAGATATACAAGCTCTCTTCATTTGCTCTGCACTTGATAGCTGTGCTTCCTATGCTTCTATACTTTTTTCTTGTTTGAATACTGGTCATAGCAGCAAGCTTTACCTAATTTGCTCCCACCAACACTAACCTCTCCTCCCCCTCTCCCTCCTGCCCCAATTCTTGTATAAGAACTTGACTCCCATGAGTCATCAGAGAAGCAGAATGATACAATGCTAGTGTGGTAACAGATCCAAAACACAAAGACAGTGGAGAGATTCTCAATGAGTTCGACGGGCTTTGAATAATATTGGAAGTCTTGATAAAAATTATAGGAATAATTTTATATTCCATATATTTGAATAGGAATGAGCAATGCATTGTATAAGTGATTTAATTTTGGTGGACCAAAAACGCGCTCCAGTTTCACTCTTGTTTCATGCATTCAACTAACTCTGCTCAGTTGGTGTCATATTTAAAGAATGTTCCCTGAAGCCCTTGACTCAGCAAAGCATTTTGTTTACCTTACTCTAGGCACATAATGGAACCCGTAAAACCCTTGTCATGAATGATTTATACTTAAACTTTACTTTATGTATGCTTATTAGTTCAGGTGATATGTACACACATTACAGATTTTCTCTGTACAAATTACAGTACTATTTTAATTTTAATACCAGGAAAATGATGAATTAATATTTCTGTAGATGATACAAACACCAGATATTTCAGGAAGAGCTTCATTAAAAGAAGTTCAAATTCCGTGCTTAGTGGAAGGTATGCTGAATGAAACTGAAACACATTGAAAAATGAAATATGTGTTGAACAAAAAAATTCAATCTTTCCATCCACTAGCACAGTTATCACTCGGCAGCCATTTGGTAATGTCACTGCAGAAACATTCTCCAAAAAGATTTATTTTTATTTTGTGGCAAATAGCCATGAAATCAAATTAAGATTAACAATTGCACAAAATGCGGATTATTGGCAACAAGTCTCAATATCTGGCATTTGATTTTATGTTTTCCCAGTTATCTTTCACTTTGCTTCAATATTTCCTTTATCATTTTGGACAAGTGTATCCATGAAAGGGTTGTTATACAGGAAAATAAGTTGTTTCCTTCATTTATTTCTTCGGTTTTTATTTTTTTTTCCTCTCCCTTCTCTTCCCAAATATTGCTTGTAGAAGGCTAGGACTTCCTTTTTTAAATTTCTAAATTTGTTTTTTTAAGTTTCTATCTCTACTGAATTAAAAAAACAAAATCTAATAAATTCACTATTCTGAATGCTTGAATGTAACTTTGACCTTCAACCGCTGAATGAGGCTGTGATGTGACATTTACACGTCTCAGACACATTAGTGTTCACACACTGAAGAGTACAAGAATTTACTTTGTGTAAAAGATTTCAGTCATAGAGACCTCCTTTGTTTGCTAGCAACACATTCACTTCAGACCATGTGGAGCTGGGATAAAAGAGTTAAATGTGTTAGTGGGTTTAATTTATAAAACGTTTGCATTTTTAAAGGTTTTGAAGTGGCATTGTCTGTTTTCTTGAATTTTAACTATTCAGCTGGTTTTAAGCAATAAGTTTCAAATCATAAAGCTGGAGGAATCAAGGCATGTTATTTTTTTACTTTTTTTTGTTAGCGGTTCTCTTTCAAGGCAACAAATATTCTTACTTACAAACAATTCTCTCTTACAAAAAATGTCAACTGATGAATTTTCAAAAAAAAAAGTCCTTGATTTATAGCTAATTTCACACCACCATAACCACCAACCTTCAATCCAAAATATAATTTATTAGCTACAGTAGGCTCCCTGGAGTTCCTTTTTTGATAAGAAAGCAGTCTGATAACAGAAGTCCCAGTTAAATAGAATTTATTCAGGTTAGTTAAACAGAATTAAGTGACAAGAACTAACTAATATTTCTATATTTAAGACACTTTTTCTGTGCAGGCAACCCTCTGCAAAATGGGCTACAGTAGTGCCATTCTCTTGAAGGCTGTGCAGTTTGCAGAACAATATAAAACTCTCCCAAGGAGCACCTGATAATAGGTGTGGTAAGAACAAACCAACCACACAAAGGTGACATTGGAATGTCCTAAAAATAGGGAATCTTGTGGACCTCATCCCCATTTTGTATGACAGATATCTAAAGGTGTCTCCAAGACATTTCGTACCACAATATTGTTGTCTTTCAGTAGAAGCATGTTTCAACATACAGGTGAAATGATTACTTACAATGTTTTAAATGGAATAAGAAATGATAGTACATTATTCTTTTGCTCCCTCAAGGAGGTGAAGGTGTTGTTTGTGTATTTATCTAATGAAAGAAATACTCCACTCTTCCTTTCTTTGACAATTTGAAACATAATTTGAATATGTGAATAAATTTATTCTATATTTTAATACTCTGAGTTTCTGTGTTTAAACTCACATGGCATCAAACAGCCTTTTCAATTAACTTTTAAAAAGAAACTCTTTGCAATATTTGTGGCTATGATTCCTGTCACAGAGGACTAATATCAACAATCTGTTTCTAATTTTACAATTATATCAGAAATCTATTGGCAGTGGAGTAGTCGTTTTGCACATAAGAGACAAGACGACACTTAATGTGATATTGGGAATGTTATACTGATTTATCTTAAAGACATTTTACAAAATTCCTAACCATTTATTTGTTTTAATTTTCATTTTTTTCTTAAAAGGACTTATAACTCACACCAAATTCTTGTTCTTTTATTGGGTGCTATGAATTTCTAATCACTTTGATTACATCTACTTTAATTTTTGCCTCCAGCTATTTTAAAAAATTGTCCTGTTGTTCCCTGCTGCCTAATTTTTTTCAGAGATGAGCTTATTTTATCTTCATGTCTGTTTGTTCTCAAAATTGTTTCCTTGCTCTCCCCAGGAACAAAAACTGTCTTTTTGTTTTGTTAGAACACCTTTGAAGAGTGATGAGTTGTCTTTTCACAAAAAGCTGAAGAAACAAGCAGTTTGAATATTTCTATTTGTTTTCCTTGAAGTTTTGCATTTCCAATTCTGATTTAAATGTATGGGAAGAGTTAAAAAAAAAAAAGTGATGAAAAGGAGTTCTCTGATTTCATAAAGGTAAAGGTGGTTTGGGTTTTAGGGGTGAGGGTGTGGGGTTTTTTTTGCTGTGTGGTTTTTGGGGAGTATTTTTTGGTTTTGGGTTGTTTGGGCTTTTTTTTCTGAGCTGAAGGAATGTGTTCCGCATTTCTTTTCAGATGTGTTAAGTCCAAGGGATTCTGAGCAGTCTTCATTTACCATGTATGAAGAAACTATACATGTGGAAAAGGCCACCGACCTGCAACGTACTTGAGATCTTTGCTGAAGCTTAGGGATGGATGGAATGGCACATTCATGCATTATGGAAGTGTGGATGCATCCAAAGACATTCTTGGGATTTCCAAAGATTTTCAAGCCTGTCAAAAACCAATAAAGGTTAAATAAAAACAAACAATGAAACAAAATAAAACAAACAGAAAACGAAAAAAACCCAACAAACATAAAAAGAGAGAGAGAACATGCTTCTTGTAACCAGGGTGCATTCTGTAGGCAAAGTAATATTAATAAAATAAAAAATACTGGTAATGAAATACTGTTTCATTATGATGCAGTTGCTGATACATGTAGACTGTGCAGTGAGAGGTTTGAAAATCATAAGCACAGCATGGAACTGGGTACAAAACAGACTGAACTACAATAAATAAATTTGCTTTAAATAAACAATACTATACTTATATCTTGATCTCCTTTAGACAGGTTTAGTATAGTCTTTATGATATCAAATATACAACCATGTGTGATTACTATTTTGTCCTTAATAGCATTTACACGGTCTAATAACTTTTAAAACAACTGGTCCTAGATATTGAGGAAGTAGGACACACCTTGGAAAGGCATTGAAAATTAAGAAAATGTATCTATCACTATTTTTCAAAACATTTTTGAGTGAAAAAATGCAGTGCCTCCTCAGTAAACAAGCTGTGGCATGTAAAAAGTTCAGGAACACCATGTGGGTAACAGCTGAAAACTGAAAAGAGTATGAGTATTCCTTAAACACCCACGGTCAATATGTGTAACTTTATGCAAGATGGAAATCACAGGAGAATCACACATTATCAGTGAAGTGAGTCATGGCTGATAGAAACAGAAAACAAACGTATGACAAAGCTGAACCAGAAATTGTTAAAGTACGTGGGTTTTCTCCTATTATGTGTGTGGATATTAAACTAAGGAAAAAATAACCATGTATTTTTAATAGTCATGATTTTTATATTGTCTCTCTTAGCCAAAAAGAAAATAATTTACCAGTTGCTGGGTTTCAAATGTACCCTAACATTTCTTTAGGAAACCTATCAAATATGCAATCAGTAACTGAATTCCTCCAATAAAAGAATCAAAAAAGATACTGTTAAGAAACATCATAGGACAACAAGTTGTATTTGATAACAAAAACCATGGAAGGATTTTTTGGACTATAGGTATTTCAGTAATTTTCAGTGTGGCTAGGATTAACGCATTTTTGATAACAGCATATCCAAAAGTAAACATGCCATTAAATTCCTTGCAAATATCCCCTCTTTGTGTCTCACAATGCCACTGCATTTCTCTTCCAACATCCCAAAGGAAGAAAAAGTGAAGAACTGGTTTCTCATCACTAAAAAAGGTGAAGTTATACTTGTGAGTAAGTTGTTTCTAAGATACTCACATTACTACCCTAATAAATGCTTCAGCTTATTGCCTCTGACCTCTCCCTCTCACCACATTTATATTTCTTGTACAAGGAGTTGTGCAAAAAGACATCAGGCGGTAGAAATGACCTAACATACTTGACTCCAACAGTAGATTTTACCAGATATTTTGTTTGTTTATTTTGCATAAAAATTTATCACCTGTATTCTCTTTTTATTTCATATCAGCCATCAAAAACCTTTTTCTGATTTCATACACATTTATTTACATAAGCAATTTTTAAATGAATTGCATCTGGAATTCCAAAGGGAAAACTGAAATGAATGAAGCTAAATAAAACTAATTGTAAAGGCAAAAATGCCATTTGACTGTGTACATTTAATCATAAGTGAAAGCTTTACCTGTCAGAATGCAGATGCAATGGATGCTGAAGCCATAAATTCTAAAAAGTCTTTAGAGACCCTGTGTTACACACAGAAGCCTCCTGAATTTGACTGATAGTTTATAATCAAATATTTTTAATAGGAAAATTGCATCATGATCTATTTAGAAGTGATTTAAATGTTTCTCAAGAGAAGCTAATCTGCTAATTACTTCCTTACATTTTCTTTCAAATAATTCAATAATTCTGAATTAAACTGTTTCTGTGTTGAAGATTAGTAAATAAGTTAGTATTATTAATAAAGTACAGAAGAAAGTACGTCATTTACTCACAACTGGTTACCCTTTCCATCTTTGATCATACTGCATCACTCATATCAACCCACTTAGTTTCTTCACACATGTCCATTATATTAGCATCAGACTGTTACTACAGAATAGTTGCAAAAAGCATGAAGAATTAAGACCTTATAAGCTTTCTGTGTATCCTAAGATCTGTTTGGGTTAAAAAAGTGTTATTGGTGTTAATTCACAGAGACTTCTTAGTTAGTATGAAGGCAATCTGTATGTAAACAGAACACATATCATATCATAAGGTTATTTAGTGCATCACAAACTGTGGTTCCTCACATTCAGATGTGCTTTCCACAAATAACCGTGTTGCAAAGAGTTTTTTCCAGTTTTTAAGATCAGTCAAATTTTTTGCCACTTATTCCTGTGATACTAATTCTCAGACTAATCCAAATACCTTCCCTGGTCGTAAACAATGTGCATGAGAAATATGCCTTCTTATGTGTCAGATTACCCAGAACCAATTTCAGAATTTGCTAAATTTCAGAGCAACAGATTACCAGTTTTCAGTAATGGAAGAAAATATCTGAAGGCAAATAAATAACAAAAGCGTAATTGAAAATATGTTTTTAAAAGTTCAGTTTTTGCTTCTCCAGTGTCTCTACCTCTGTCCTAGATTAAGCTAAAATTTCCATCTGGGATGCAGCTCCAGGTTTCAGACACCTCAGTTTATTTATCTGACTGTCGAAGTTTACATGTGAAATAGGCTATCTAAGCTCACACCAAGTTTAATGGAAATCTGACCTAAATCAACTTAGGTCCACACACAGTTGTCTAGCAATATTTGATAACACTTAGAGCTTAAAATATATTCACACAACAGAGACAAATATAACAAAGGACTTATGGGAGACCCATGTGTTTCCAGAGTGTCAACTTGATGCCAGTCCTGATTTGCTGGAGTATCTCAAACAAAGTTCTGGAGGCTTAAGTGTGTACCTCTCTAGGGCTACACACTCATTGGCCTCTCTGAAATGCCTATACACCAATGCATGCAGCATGGGGAACAAGCAAGAGGAGTTAGAGATCTGCGTGCGGCCACAGGGCCATGATCTCATTGCAATTACTGAGACATGGTGGGATGGCTCACATGACTGGAACGCTGTCATGGAGGGCTATGTTCTCTTTAGGAAAGATAGGACGGCAAGGCGAGGTGGGGGAGTTGCTCTTTATGTGAAAAAGCAACTGGAATGTATTGAGCTTTCCCTGGGGGCTGATGATGAGCAAGTTGAGAGCTTGTGGGTAAGGATTAAGGGACAGGGGTAACATGAGAGATACTGTTGTGGGTGTTTATTACAGGCCACCTGATCAGGATGGGGAAGCTGATGAGGCCTTCTACAGACAGGTGAGAATCACCTCACAATCACAGGCCTTGATTCTCATGGGGGACTTCAACTTCCCTGATATCTGTTGGGAAGTCTACACAGCTAGGAACGCACAGTCCAGGAGGTTCCTCCAGTGCATTGATGATAACTTCTTGACTCAGGTGGTGGAAGAGCCCACAAGAAGAGGTGTACTACCGGACCTAGTATTGACAAACAAAGAGGGACTGGTGGAGGATGTTAAAGTTGGGGGCAGACTTGGCTGTAGTGATCATAGAGTTCAGCATTAAGTGCAGTATGAACAAAATAACAAGTAGGGTTGAAATGTTGGACTTCAGGAGGGCTAACTTTGATCTCTTCAAGAAATTGATGGGAGAAATCAAATGGGAGAGGGCTCTAGAGGGTAAGGGGGCTCAAGAGAGCTGGCTGATGTTCAAGCACCACCTCCTCCAAGCTCAGGTTAGGTGCATCCCAAAGAGCAAGAAATCAGGCAAGGGAAGGAGACCTGCATGGCTGAGCAGGGATCTTCAGAAAAAACTCAGGTGGAAGAAGGGAGTTCACAAGATGTGGAAAAGGGGGCTGACGACTTGGGATGAGTACAAGAATGCTGTCAGTGTATGCAGGGAAGAAACGAGAAAAGCCAAGGCAGCTTTGGAACTGAACCTGGCAAGGGATGTAAAGACCAATACGAAGGGTTTCTTTAAGTATATAGGAGACAAAAGGAGAACCAGGGAAAATGTGGGCCCGCTCTTGAACGAGATGGGTGCTGTGGTGACGGATGATGCAGAGAAGGCAGAGTTGCTGAATGCCTTCTTTGCTTCTGTCTTCACTGCTCGGGCCAGCTCTCGGAAGTCCCAGACTTTGCAAGTAACATAGAAAGTCTGGAGAAAGGAAAACTTTCCCTTGGTTGAAGAGGAACAAGTTAAAGAACAATTAAGTAAACTGGACACCCACAAGTCCATGGGGCCTGATGGGATGCACCCGGGAGTGCTGAGGGAGCTGTCAGAAGTCATTGCTGGACCGCTCTCCATCATCTTTCAAAGGTTCTGGAGAACAGGTGAGGTGCCTGAGGACTGGAGGAAAGCCAATGTCACTCCAGTCTTCAAAAAGGGCAAGAAGGATGACCCGGGAAACTACAGGCCAGTCAGCCTCACCTCCATCCCTGGAAAGATGATGGAACAGCTCGTTCTGGGGGTCATCTCCAAGCATCTGGAGGAAAAGAAGGTTATCAGAAGTAGTCAACATGGATTCACCAAGGGGAAGTCATGTCTGACTAATCTGATAGCCTTCTATGATGGCGTGACTGGATGGGTGGATGAAGGGAGGGCAGTGGATGTTGTCTACCTTGACTTCAGCAAGGCTTTCGACACTGTCTCCCACATCATCCTCACAGGCAAGCTTAGGAAGTGTGGGTTAGATGAATGGACAGTGGGGTGGATTGAACAGTGGCTGAATGATAGAGGTCAGAGGGTTGTGGTTAGTGGTGCAGAGTCCAGCTGGAAGCCAGTAACTAGTGGTGTCCCTCGGGGGTCAGTACTGGGTCAGTCCTGTTCAATATATTCATCAATCACCTGGATGAAGGGATAGAATGTTCCATCAGCAAGTTTGCTGATGACACAAAGCTGGGAGGGGTGGCTGACACGCCGGAAGGCTGTGCCGCCATACAGCGTGACCTGGACAGGCTGGAGAGTTGGGCAGAAAAAAACCCGATGAGGTTCAACAAAGGCAAGTGTAGGGTACTGCATCTGGGGAGGAATAAACCCATGCATCAGTAAAGCTTGGGGGCTGACCTCCTGGAGAGCAGCTCTGTGGAAAGGGACCTGGGAGTCCTGGTGGACAACAGGATGACCATGAGCCAGCAATGTGCCCTGGTGGCCAAGAAGGCCAATGACATCCTGGGATGCATCAAGAAGAGTGTGGCCAGCAGGTGGAGGGAGGTCATCCTCCCCCTCTACTCTGCCCTGGTGAGGCCGCATCTGGAGTACTGTGTCCAGTTCTGGGCTCCCCAGTTCAAGAAGGACAGGGAACTGCTGGAGAGGGACCAGCAAAGAGCTACTAAGATGATTAGGGGTTTGGAACATCTTTCTTATGAGGAAAGGCTGAGGGACTTGGGTCTTTTTAGTCTAGAAAAAAGAAGACTGAGAGGGGATCTTATCAATACTTATAAGTACTTAAGGGGAGGGTGCCAGGTAGATGAGAATAGCCTTTTTTCAGTTGTGCCCAGTAATGGGAGAGGTAACGGGCACAAACTGCAGCACAGGAAGTTCCATCTTCACATGAGGAGGAACTTCTTTCCTTTGAGGGTGGCAGAGCACTGGCACAGGCTGCCCAGAGAGGTTGTGGAGTCTCCCACACTGGAGACATTCCAAACCTGCCTAGATGCTGTCCTGTGCAACTGCTGTAGGTGTCCCTGCTGTGGCAGGGGGGTTGGACTTAGATGATCTCCAGAGGTCCCTTCCAACCCTGACGATACTCTGATACTGTAATACAAGTACATTGAAGCTTTTTTGTTAAAGATGGTTTTTGACTACTCTGACAGTCACCATCAGTAGGAAAATATTACTAACATAAAGCAAAAGGATACCCTTTTCAAACCCAAGCTGAGATTCTTGAATTTTGTTTCTTTTCCTTCATGTTTAGGATAAAGCAGAAGGTGTTACTTCCCACCTGTAATTCTTGGCTTGTAAATCTTGGCAATGCTGCTAAAATTTTATGAAACTTGAGATAAAAGCTAGGGAATCTGCAAATTTATTACTAGATTTGTGATTTTTCTTTAGCATTATTCTTTAAGTCCCTTAGAAAGACTGTGTGGTATCCAAACTGCTGAAATTTGGAATATTTTTCCAAATATGGAATCTTTTGGGTAGGAATTCTATAACTTACTGCTTTTACAGACTCTTGTGTTTATACAGTCTCTGGTTGAAAATGATCATCAAATAGTGTAATACTGTCTAGTGTCTGCGCATCACTAATTTAGCAGTCACAGTATGAGGGACGCTCATAATGTCCATTATGCTGCCTGCTTCAAGATCAACAATTGCATATGTTGTCTTTATTTTAATTTTAGAAGCCTGAAACTAATAAATTCGTTTTCTATCCTGTTAGGACTTTCTATTCATGCCCTCAATGGATTCTTCAAATAAGGAAGAAAGATACTAAAAAAAAAACATTACCCCTTGTTCTTGTTTAACCCTGGTAGACAGTTAAGCCCCACACAGCCACTTGCTCGCTCCCTCCCAGTGGCATTGGGAAAGAAAATCAGAAGGGTAAAAGCGAGAAACCTCATGGGTTGAAATAAAGACAGTTTAATCAATAAAGCAAACCTGTACGCACAAGCAAAGCAAAATAAGGAAATCATTCACTACAGCCCATTGGCAGACAGGTGCTTAGCCACTTCCAGAAAAGCAGGGCTCCATCACGTGTAATGCTTACTTCAGTAACTCAAGTAACTTGGTGTGGAATATCCTTTTGGTCAGTTGGGGTCAGGTGTCCTGGACACGACCCCTCCCAGTTTCTTGTGCACACCCAGCCTGCTCACTGGTAAGGCAGCATGAGAAACAGAAAAGGCCTTGACTCTGTGTAAGCACTGTTCAGCCACAGTTAACACATCAGTGTGTTATCAACACTGTTTCGGGCACAAATTTAAAACACAGGTGCTATGAAAAAAGTTAACTGTATCCCAGCTAAAACCAGTACACTCCTAGACTTTTAAAGGAATCATAAAATCATACAATTGTCTAGGTTCTAAGGGACTTTTAAGAACATCAAGTCCAACCATCAACCTAACACTGCCAAAACCACCACTAAACCATGTCCCTAAGCACCACGTCTACCTGTCTTTTAAATACCTCCAGGGACGGCAACTCCACCACTTCCCTGGGCAGCCTGTTCCAATGCTTAACAACCCTTTCTGTGAAGAACTTTTTCCTAATATCCATCCTAAGCCTACCCTGGTGTAACTTGAGACCATTACATTTTGTCCTATCGCTTGTTACTAGGGAGAAGAGGTCGACCCCTACCTCTCTGCAACCTCCTTCCAGGCAGTTGTAGAGAGACACAAGGTCTCCCCTCAGCCTCCTTTTCTCCAGGCTGAAAAACCCCAGTTCCATCAGCCGCTCCTCATAAGACTTGTGCTCTAGACCCTTCATTGGCTTTGTTGCCCCTCTCTGGACATGCTCCAGCACCTCAATGTCTTTCTTGTAGTGAGGGGCCCAAAACTGAACACAGTATTCGAGGTGCGGCCTCACCAGTGCCAAGTACAGGGGGACAATCACTTCTCTAGTGCTACTGGCCACACTATTCCTGACACAGACCAGGGTGCTATTGGCATTCTCAGGCACCTAGGCATACTTCTGGCTCATATTCAGCCAGCTGTCAACCAACATCCCCAGGTCCTTCTCTGCCAGGCAACTTTCCAGCAATTCATCCCCAAGCTTGTAGCGCTGCATGGCGTTGTTATAACCTAAGAGCTGGACCTGGCACTTGGCCTTGTTGAACCTCATACCATTGGCCTCGGCCTATCGATTCAATGTTTCTGGACCCCCCTGTAGAGCCTTCCTACCCTCAAGTGTGTTGACACTCCCACCCAACTTGGTGTTGTCTGCAAACTTACTGAGGGTACACTCTATCCCCTTGTCCAGGTCATTGATAAAGTTATTAAAGAGAACCAGCTCCAGTACTGAGCCCTGGGGAACACCACTTGTGTGGCCAACTGCATTTAACTCTATTCACCACCATTCTCTCGGTGTGGCCATCCAGCCAGTGTTTTACCCAGCGAAGCGTACACCCATCCAAGCCACAAGCAGTGAATTTCTCCAAGAGAATGCTGTGGGAAACAGTGTTGAAGGCTTTACTAAAGTCCAGGTAAAAAACATCCGTAGCTTTTCCCTCATCCACTAAGCAGGTCGCCTTGTCATAGTCATAAAGAATTGCTAAAAATAAATTCGAAATAAGTGAAAGATCCCCTTCTTCCTGATTTTTTTCAGTAGGTGAGACAACTTTTCTATTACCTTTTGAAAAAAAGAAGGAGCTACAGACTTTTGAAAATAATATGTTGTATAGGATCTTATGAGAGGAAAAGTTAGAAACTCCATTTTGAATGTGTAGGTGATTATTTGCTTTACCTAAACTGGTATGTCCGGTGTTATTTCCAACTAGATTTCCTGGTTTCCAACACAAATAGAATTATTTTGTCTATTTAACTTGAAGTCTTTTTTGACACATTAATCTTAAATCACTGCAGCTAGGCAGCTTCAAAGGCTTGCCTTCAGATTCTCAACCTCATTGAAACTCATAAACCCATTGACTCATAAACTAGAACATCAGAGAAACAATTGAGATTGTTTTTTATTAGACTTGCTGTCGTTTGAAAACTTCTCCTGTACCCTCTCCAAAAAACCCTCAAAGCACATTAAACCATATTAGCATGTGATGTCTATATTTCAGTGGAAACACTGAAATTCACTGTTTATATTGTAGCCTGTTATATTAGTTTCTGTACAAATATGTAGGAGGAAAATCAACCTGAAAGTAAAATTTGCCATTTGAATTGTCAATGCAGAGATCCAGTCATAGGCATGTAATGTTAGAAATACTTATTTCCAGTATTTGTTTTTTATGTAAAGTGATGCAAGCCACTACTTTCCACAGCTTCAACCCACAAACAAGTTTGCTAGCTGTCCAAATCTTTCCAGTCAATAAAGAAACTAATTTTGTCAGTGTAAGCTAGTGGTTTTACTGTAATGCCCATTAAGACTCGTTCAAGGACTTCGAGTTCATTTCATAGAGGATTGGAAAAGATATCAGAAAGCAATAACTTTTGCAAGCCACAGACATGGACTGTATTCAAATGAATGACCTAATGTCTTTTCTTTTTCTGCTAACAAACTGTTTAAGTAATAATATTTAGTTTGACAATGATAACTCTAAAGTAAGAACTTGTCTGTAAGACAGAAATGTGACGGGAAAATGCCTAAATTTCTACTAAATTTTTACTTTCATTTAATACACTGTAAATAGGAATGATGAACAAAAATATTTCATCAATCATTTAAGACAGAATCTGGTAATGCTGTAATGTGTTGGATAATATGAACATTAAAAATTGCAGCATACTGTAATACATTCCATTTATAGGGAGCTGGCACATAACTCAGACATGATTTACATTTTCAAATATTTACTTGGAGTATTGTAGAGGTATGATATACAAACTACAGAAACCATTAATCAGGCTATTTGGGTCTGAACACTGATATTAGCTCATTAATTTCCCTGCAATTTAAATGTGTTTCCATTAAGCCAAAATTTTGCCATTAGCATTAAGTGTGAGTCAAAAGGTTGATATTCCAACTTCACTTACATTGTGTTCTGTGAATGTTCAATCTGCAAGCTATTAAGCTGAGATGTACCAATCAGAGTTAAAAATCATGTACACTCCAAGTCCTGGCTGGGTGCATTTGATTGCAATCAAGAATCATCTGATCATCTAACTAAGAGTGCTGGAAATAAAATATACTTGGAATTTTGTGGTATCTGACTTAAAGGATGTATAATTCTGTCCTCCTTCATTCTGAAGATTTTGATTTGCAGTCTGGTTGTTTTCCTACTCATGCAATGATCCCTGAACAAAAAATAAATTATGTCCATAAATATCTCTACGTATCATACATAAATGTCACAATGCACACAAGCCCACCATCTTATAAAAACTAAATCTTAACACATATAGTATTACACACAAAACAGACATGTTTAGAGATCATTTTAATAAGAATGGAATGAAAAATTGGTTAATCTATAAATAGTATACATTTCTGGTTTTTAAGACATTCTGTGGCTAACCAGAACTTACATATTCTGTGTTTTAGTCAATTTTTCCTCCTTGTTTCTTAAATTCTGATTTGGAAACTTTTAGTAAAGAATAAGATACATTTCAGACATGTTTTAACATTAGTTTATACAAATTCTGATATTTTTTATGCCTTTTAAAGGCATAGAAATAGCAATACAAAAATATTTAAATAAAATATATTTTTAGTATACAGACATCATTTGATGTTAATTTTACTCCCTGTCTTGTCTTCCTGACTTTGATGTGCAGATTCCTGTTATTTTAAACACTTGTTATGTAAAAAGGATATTTTTACATTACAGCTGTCCCTCTCATCTGTAATGACGCTCTCCTAATCTGAATAAGATTTCTATATGCTTATCATTAGGAAAATGAATTCTTATAATGAAATACTGTATTAATATCTGTCTTTAAAGAAGGGTAGCAAAACTACTGTTTCATAGATATTTTTATTCATGTATTATCAAGCAATAACAGAAGCTACTTAGAGATGACACCACTTTTTATTTTTGTAACAAATGCATTTCAGAAAGAAAAGGGAGTTCATAAAAGGGAAACTGTTTAGTCCAGGGGGAACTAAGGTCTGACTGTGAAAACTGCAAATATTCTCACTAAAAACACAGGCAGCGCTTGTTTCCCATATCAATTATTTTTATAGGTCAGCTAGGATAAAGCTTTGTCCTGGTTTCATTTCTTTTAGGCACCAGACATAGTGGCACAAAATGCTATTAATACAGTATGTTGCTCAAAAAAAAAAAAAAGCCATGTAAACCTACTTTTGGGTTATTATCCAATTTGCATATATATTTTTTATTCAAGCAAACCGCCTTCTACTCCTCTTTACAAGCAATTCTCTCAATTTCTTCCAAGACATGGACTTTGACTATACAAATAATATATTATACAACTGGTCCTTCTTTTTGAGAGGAGTAAGGAGACATGGAACTGTTCTCCTACTATCAAAGCTTGGACTGTGTTGTTAGTTACATAGACACCTGCAAAGTAAAGAACAAAAGGTGTGCTTTCAGGTGGCAGGTATTTCCCCTCTGTAGTATTTCTATCTTACTATGGGTTAATCTCAGAAATATTTGCATTTATTAACTACAGCAGAAAACTGGGTGACTAGTGATGTAGTAGATGGCCCCATACATGAAGAAAGGAAAGAAAACCACTCCTACCCTTCCTACCACTCCTAAACATAAGACAGACTTTTATAAACATTCATTGTAATATAAAAAGAGAGATTGATTTTGAGGTTTTGTGTATCAGATTTGAAATAAACATTTTCAGTCTTTATTTTAAAGCCTAGATTTTTCAAGACAAAAAATCACTGTTGCCAATAACACCTCCAGTGATCCTCTATCTTGCAGGTCAGAACACTAACATGTTTAACCTCCCCCTGCCAAAATTATTAAATGTGCGAAGTCTGAGGCTTAAAAATCCTTAAAGAAGGAAGGAAAAGTAGGTATATGATAATAAAGGGGTAAAAAAAAATACTTTTTTCAAGTCTGGTGTGTATGATTTCTGTTTTAAGCAAACTTATAGTCAAGAAAAATGGCTTGATGAGCGAGAGGTCACACATGCTTTTGGTTCACTGTGAGATGTTGCCTTTCCATCACATCAATTAGTGTATTTCAGAGTGAACAAAACAACTTTTCAAAGAAGTGTTGTGGTCCCTAATTATGAATATTTTAAAATAAACTTTAATTTTTTTGCACATATTATTTTACTGTTACTGTTTCTAAATAAGATGCTAGCTAAATCTGTTTTATCCAACTAATATGATTAGGGATTCTTGATAGACACAGTAGAAAATACAGGTAGTAAAGCAGTAGAGGCAGTAGAAGCTAACTGCTTAAATTTTCCAGAAGTTTTGTTAAGCAGGCCGCTATAAAGTAATTGTATCCATGCCCTCCATGACTTTCATCAACTATGCATATCACTCAGGAAAATTCCCTGAACCACTCCAGCAAGTGGTGTAGCAAAGAAAGAAATGGATCACTGTAGATGTAAAAGATGATGATGGAAAACAGACAACTTGAAAAGGCAGTTACTGTAACTTCATATCTTCATGGACATTTTAAGTAAACCTGTAGTTGTGTTACTGCCAGAAGATGCAGATTTTCTTTCCTTATCCCAGGGTGTTGGGTTGTTGGTTTTTTTCTTTTTCTTTTCCCTGTAAACCAAAAAAAAAAAAGTTCTCTGGTCACAGGACCAATACATATTTGAATTACCTCCTGTACATATGTGTGTTTTCTTGGATAAGTTTTATTTCATACAAATGCCTGCTTTTTTTCACTGTCTGCAAAGGGAATCTAGGATGACTAACTCAGAGGTAGAATTCCAAATTACAGACTTCTTCATTTGGTCAGATGACTGTCATTGATAATGTCTGGAGACAGCCCTAGGGTTTTATGCACCTTAGCCCTTCGTCAAAGGAAGTGACTGGATTCTTGACAATTGACTGGCAGTCAACCATCAAGTAGGTTGGCAGCAACCCTCTATCAAGTGAAAAGCATTACAGACTTCCATTACGACTTCTGAGTAAAAGTAAATAAGTAATTGCTGTCCCCAGATGAGACATTAATACAGTTTGGGCCTAAGCAAATTACATTTCTTTATTTTCTTCCTTATTTTTGAGACAGCACTGATGCAGCATAATATTTCATCCTGTCTACCTAATACTGTTTTTTTTCTTTTCCCTCAAAATTTACCTTATACACAAACAATTATGCTGATACAGAAGAGGACTTGAGATCAAAAGTTGAAGTTAAAAAAATAGAAACATTGTGTTTTTTTACTCCTCCCTCACCTGCCCCCAACAAGAAGACACAAAGTACTGAATTATATGTTGGGGTTTGTAGCTGACAGTCATGTAATGCAAATATGATACTGTATTTTCCTTTAGTTTGTCATTAATCTAGACTAATCATGTTTTACTTGCTTTGTTTGGGAATCAGAGAATACAATTAGCATATAAGAACATACGGCAGTAAAAAGAAGTCACCAATGCTTTTAATACCAAGCCAGAACTTTTTCAGCTTCCCATAGAAGCTGAGAGGGAACATAGAGAGGACAAGCTGGCCAAAAGAACGTTGCATATCATAGATGTCATCCTCAGTATATAAATGGACTTGGCCAGGGGGCAGGAATCTGCAATCACTGCTCTTGACGGGCTAGGCAACCGATCATTGGGTCGTGAGAGAGACTTGTGTTGTATCATTTTATTTTGTATATTCTTTTACTACTACTATTACTACTACTACTATTATTATTATTATTTTCCTTTTCCATTACAATTCCATTAAACAGTCTTTATCTCAACCTATGAGGTTCTTTCCTTTCCCCTCTTGTCCCTCTTATTCCTACCCTATTGGGGCAGGGAGGGATGGAAGTGAGCGAGGGGCTGCATGGTGCTGGTTGTTGGCTGGGGTTAAACCACAACACTAAGTGAAAGCAATAAACCAATGCAACAAATTATGAGAATTATTCTATACATTCATATGATTTTTTCTTTTTTTTTCTCTGTCTTTCCTTTTGTATTCTTGAAACTACTTTTGTATTAAAACATTACCTGTGTCCTGAAGGCTAGATGAAGTGTTCAAACATCAAACCTGCTTGAAATCAGGTCTTTAACTTTATCATGTACTGTCTGCTATTCCTATAAAAAGTGAGAATTAAAAAACCAGTTCAGAATAAATGCTTGACTCAGACTTTGTATAGTTAATAAAACATCAGGATTTCTTCCTTCCCCCAAAGCCCACAGTGCTCTATTTCATCTTTCTGCTTGGTTCTGGAAAACAGGCGTGACTGCATCCTTTTTCAAAAACACATGGCTAACAGCTTTTACCTTCTGTGACTGCAGAAGATCTCTCTCAGCTTTTCTGAATTACTGCCTAGTCCAGGATCAAAATTCTGAATAGTTTTCTACTGCCATAATTCAATGAATGTGCCCAACAGCTAATAGTTAAAAAGGTAATTAAGTGAAAGAAGAGCATTATTACTATTTTTTCAAATCTGTTAAGATATAAACTACCTTACTGAAAGGTCATAAAAATGTCATTGCAGCTAATAGTGTGTATGTATAAATGCGACATTAAAAGTCTCAAGAGTATCATGCAATAGCCATTCACACATGGATTTTGGTAGAGTATAAAAACAGAGCACTGAAGCAAACCTAGCTCTTGAATGAAGACAGATTTTCCTAGTTTGCTGAAAAGATTATTCTGCAAGGTTTCTTGCAGAAGAGAGAAATCCAAAACAAAACTCAACTTTCCATAGAGCATTTTTGATAAAAACAAGTGTGACTTAAATCAAGAATCATAATTTTAGAAATAATGCACATGATTCTTTCCAACTGTGATTACATCAGAACTAATTTATCTATTTTGTAAGAGAGAGCTGAGGTGGACATGAACTGTACTGTTCAGAACTGCTTGTCCTCAATAAGCATTATTCAGCCCTCTAAGCACTGCTGGCTGCTCATCACACAATGAAAGTTGTGCTGATGCAAAAGTAGCTCTGATGATGCCTCACATATACATTCATTCAGCTCCCTTTCATTTTGCTACTGATTGACTGCAGACGCTTTACACAATTTCTCTTAAAACTGTTAAAATGATTGATCAAAGCCCAGTAATGTCTTTTATCACATTTCCAGTTACTAATTCTGTTTGATGAGCAAGGTGATGCATCAACCGTAACTTTTGGAACTTGTTTAAGCCCTGTGTGCAAAGCCTTTTCTTATATCCTCTGCTATTAGCCATTTCACTGATTTTTTTCTCTGTTGCATTTCAAGTATATTTTCCTTGACAAGCTAGTGGATTAGGAAAATAGAAACAGGCTTGAATATGGCTTCGGTTGTGAGGTGTTGTTTTTTTCCCTCCCTCCAGAATTTTCAAAAAGACATACAATTTTTTGAATATCCATTTTCTTACAAAAGAAGTCATCTTGTAAAAAAACACTAAAAACACCACAAGAAATTTAGTGACAAAGACATAATACTATCAGCACACACAATCGTTTCCAGATGCAAGACCAAGCTTATTGTCAATTAAAACAATAAATTGATTAACCTTAAGGTTCTTTGACATATTATCAATACTGTGAAAATCCCTTAGCATGCCAATATATACTCTAGAAAGAGATATCAAGGTTAAAAAGACTGAGAATAAATAAGAAGTAAATTCCCACTGATTCAATTGGGAACAAAACTGACAATAGATCACAAGGTTCAATTAAGTTTATGATATTTTACTGTTTTTATAGGAAAACATAACATTAATTATAAGAATGTAAGGTAGACTTACATATCTAAACCTGATACCAAACGAACTTGAAAGATTTTTCTCTTTTTATCCTTTTGTCTTCTAGTTTTGATGAAGGTTCAAAAGAAAGAAAAATAAAAGCTGCTTATTTTGCAGAGACACTGGAAGTCGCTAGAAGCACAGTTTGAGACTCTATGAAGACAGGAGAACAATTCTGTTGCCTAAATATGGGTATGTAGAGCCATTATATGAAACATATATATATATTTTATATATATATTACCGTGGAACAGGAAGATGGTACTTACCAGAGCCTCACAGAAGCCGCAAGGATTCAAGAATGAGAGCGAGATCATCTAAAATGGCTCTGAATGTCCATTTTTAAGCATCTTTCTCACACACTGAGGGTCAAATTTCCAGATACTGAAATGATGGAATGGTATAACTAACCTTATTTCTTTCTCAGATCTCATTTTAGGTCAAGATGTACAGTGATTGATAGACTGCATAAGCAAATATGCAAACACGATTTTTTTTTCTACTTGTTTGAACGTTTTGTTTCATACGGTGAGATTTTCACAGGTACATTGCTAAACATGCAGTGGTTATCTGAACATCTTAGTGAGAGTGAAAATGGTTACATTCACTTTAAAACATAAAGATCACGTGTTAAGGGAACATTTTAAGGAAAACAAGCAGTTTTTATTGGATTTAAGATTTGCCAGACTTTTGCCTAAGCCTACAATACCATGATGGAGTATTCTAGGAATTGTATACATCCGATTTATAGGTCCTGAGATTCTGAAATTCTGTCAAATATGGAGGTGCACAGATATATAAATCACTCAATTTATTCTGTAGGTGAGAATGTAGTTGTAGTTACTGTGTCTGAAAAAGTACATGGGAAAAAACCTGACGATTAGGAAAAAAGCATTTATGCTGTGCCCCACTGATTTCAGTGAGATGTGTACGCATTTGTCCAAAATCTAAAGTAGACAAGAGCCATGGGGACTCAGGCTTATTAAAATAGATTGGAAAGCAAATAAAACAAGAAACAGTTTTTCTTTGTTTCAATTTACATTGTGTTTGGCTCATCTAAAATAAGGTGGGTGGAAGAAGAAGGTTTTTGTCAGCCACAACAAATGAGACAGCCTAATTAATACATGTGCAAAATATGCATGGATTTACCTCCAAGTAGCATTTGCTAAAATACATTAAACAAAAGTCAAGGCTAATGATTACGTACCTAAATAAATAGCATTGTCATACTTAAAGCAACATATCAATGACAAATACAGTATATAGTGTACAGAAAGTAATTTCATGCTTCACTTTCCACTTATTTGTGTTTTTAGATAAGCAATTAATGTCCTTCCAGCTGTTTCTGGATATTGTGGTTACTGGGAGTAGTATGGTGCGTACCTAAACTAAATTAATTAAATACAGTAAAATATTATGCTTGTTGAAACAGAATTCCTAAAGCAGATGCAAACAGCCATATTTGTTAAATGCAAAGGTTTATCTGGCTCAGACTCCAGAGGTAGTCAATGGGGAAAATCTAGTGAAAAATATGAGGAAATTCCCATAAGGATATTTCTCTAGAAAAATCCCCCAAAACTGCATGTAATACAGAGGTTTCATCAGTTAAAGGATTTGTCTTTGCAGTTAATTTCAATATACAATGAAGTTGAGAGAGAGACAATTGGCAAGGAGATGTTCTTCACTTTTATTAAGATAGCTAAGTTTGGTTGACAGTTGGATTCTGCCATAGTTAAAAGCACCATTTTACTAGGCTGTCTAAGTAGGCGCACAGGTTAGGTGTCTTCACTAGGTAATACGGTCCTACTTTAAACACATGTGAACCCTTTTAAGGGGAAAATTAAAAAAAGGTTCCTATATATGATTACACCAACCCAAACAAGTAATTTTAAACAACTAAATGCAGACTTCAAAATACACAGCTTAGAATTGTCTTCTCATATTTTACAGCAAGAACTCCTACCTTCCTTTTTTTCTGACACGTTTAAAAAGGAAAGAGTTATGGAGAATTTCAGAATTTATAGTATTTTCTGTCACTATAATGAACATGCACTTCCTTTCCTTTAACTTTTCTGAATTTCCTGGCTTGCAGTACTGCAGCAATCATCTTTAAGTTTTTCAGCCAACATACACTGAGAATTTTTCTTCAAAGTTAGTAATGTAAATCATAAATTTAAAATAGTCATTTTTGCCCTCCCTCACGATAGAAGTACACTTTGTAAGTCTTTGTTTTAGTCAGTTCTGTGCATTGAATATGAGCTTTGGCATAGCATTAGAGAATGATATGCACATGCAGACTAAATAGTAAAAAAAAGAATCAAATATGTATCATTGTTTTTCACAACTATCCATGAAAGGAAAAAACAATTCCTAGAAATAGAAGTTAAGGATGACTTAGATATTAGTCTGAAGCAGCACAATAAACTCAGGGCAAAAAAAGGAAAAGAAAAAAAGGGAAAAATCACATAAGGGCTGACATTAATTAGATCAAACAATGTAATTCCACACAACAATGGCGGAATCTAGATGAGTTATACAAGTATGCAGAGTGCTGATTTTTCTCTTGTAACAGTCCTTGGCAGCATACTTAGCTTAAGCAGAATGGTCCTATACCTAAGAAGTGCAGTAATTCAAGGTTCATAAGAGAACTAGCGATTCTGATGCATCCTTTTACAAGGTACTGATGCAGTATTATTCACAAGCTTTAACAAATGTTTATTTGTAATGTCTGACTATCCACTCTTCGGTAACAGGAACAAACAACTCTGGTAGAATGCAATAGTTTTATTTTTTTTTATAATTTAGGACAGAACACTTTGGCTGTTTTGGGTTGGGGTTTTGTTTTTGTTTTGTTTTGTTTTGTTTTGTTGTTTTAGGGTTTTTTTTTTCATTCTATAACATTGGACAGCTTATCAGAATTCATTTCATCGATTCCCAAATACTTTCTGCACTTCCCATCCATGAAGCTCAGACTGATCATCTGACTTGATTTCTCTTTATTGATTTCAGTTTCTCAGCCATGTACAAACATGGTTAAAAATTCCTTAATCCTACAGCCACATAAGCAATAAGGTGATGACAAAGGGATTGCCTTCATTGTTGTCAAAGAAAGAAAGTACATAATCATAATTGTGGGAAAGAAAGTCTCAAAAAAACCCTACAAATGTTGGAATCTCTGTCATATAGAAATAGATTCATAGGTAGATGAAATATGGAGCCAGGTTTATACATAGATGTGAAAAGGTGTGAAGAAACACAGAATTTTCTCTCCTGCAAAGCCAGAGGTTAATCAACAGATTGAACCATGACTTGGGAGATGTAAAATCTGGAAATTCATTATATTTTTTTACCAAATCTTTTGCATTACTGTGTACTAGTATTTTTTTTAAAAAAAAAGAAAGAAAAAGGAGACACCTTTTTTTAGTGTCAATGATTACAAGAAAAGGCTTAATAAATATATATTTATCTGCTGTAAATTAGAGAAATCAAATTGATATCCAAAAAGTTATTCCAATTCATCACAGCCAAGAAACTCATTCCTAAAAGAGATCAAAACAACAACAAAACCAGTGAATGTGCTTGGCTGAAATGTACTTAGTTATGAAGAGTGGTTTCATGCAGATAACTTTCTGGTTTTGAAAATACCAGATATCTTAACTGATTGTGGATGAAAATTAGAATAAATCAGGGTTGACTACCTGGGGCTTCAAGAAGCACCTTTATAGAAAAGAATTGGAAGTTCCCAGATTGGTGTCCTATGCCAAGGACTGGGAGATTTTTCTTTTAAATTTGAAATGGTTCACAAACAGTTTTAATCACATTCTCATAGGAAAAAATCCAATTTAAAGTGTCACTTGCATAAGTGGTTACAGACTTCAGCCTTTACTCCACTCAGAAAGCTAGAGAACAGTTAGTTATTTGAAGAGAAAAGCTGCCAACTCCTATCACAGAAATAGCTAAAAATCTACCCAAAGTCATTCCTTTTAACTTTCTAATTTTAACTGCATCATATTCTTTGGATGGCCCTCCTCATTAGACTTATAACTTTTGGTGTTGTTCTACTGCACTCTACTTATAATTTATTTTTTTGTCCATCTTACACTTCTTTTGCAAGAACACTATGATCTACAAACATCATTTCAAGCAATTTCCTCCCTTCCCTTCCCTTCCCTTCCCTTCCCTTCCTTCCCTTCCCTTCCTTCCTTCCCTTCCCTTCCCTTCCCTTCCTTCCCTTCCCTTCCCTTCCTTCCCTTCCCTTCCCTTCCCTTCCCTTCCCTTCCCTTCCCTTCCTCCTTCCTCTTCCTCTTCCCTTCCCTTCCCTTCCCTTCCCTTCCCTTCCCTTCCCTTCCCTTCCCTTCCCTTCCCTTCCCTTCCCTTCCCCTTCCCTTCCCTTCCCTTCCCTTCCCTTCCCTTCCCTTCCCTTCCCTTCCCTTCCCTTCCCTTCCCTTCCCTTCCCTTCCCTTCCCCTTCCCTCCCTCCCTCCCCTCCCCTCCCCTCCCCTCCCCTCCCCTCCCCTCCCCTCCCCTCCCTCCCCTCCCCTCCCTCCTCCCTCCCCTCCCTTCCCTTCCCTTCCCTTCCCTTCCCTTCCCTTCCCCTTCCCTTCCCTTCCCTTCCCTTCCCTTCCCTTCCCTTCCCTTCCCTTCCCTTCCCTTCCCTTCCCTTCCCTTCCCTTCCCTTCCCTTCCCTTCCCTTCCCCTTCCCTTCCCTTCCCTTCCCTTCCCTTCCCTTCCCTTCCCTTCCCTTCCCTTCCCTTCCCTTCCCTTCCCTTCCCTTCCCTTCCCTTCCCTTCCCTTCCCTTTCCCTTCCCTTCCCTTCCCTTCCCTTCCCTTCCCTTCCCTTCCCTTCCCTCCCTTCCCTTCCCTTCCCTTCCCTTCCTCCCCTCCCCTCCCCTCCCCTCCCCTCCCCTCCCCTCCCCTCCCCTCCCCTTCCCTTCCCTTCCCTTCCCTTCCCTTCCCTTCCCTTCCCTTCCCTTCCCTTCCCTTCCCTTCCCTTCCCTTCCCTTCCCTTCCCTTCCCTTCCCTTCCCTTCCCTTCCCTTCCCTTCCCTTCCCTTCCCTTCCCTTCCCTTCCCTTCCCTTCCCTTCCCTTCCCTTCCCTCGCCTCGCCTCGCCTCGCCTCGCCTTCTTTCTTCTTCCCACTTTCTCTTTCTCCTTCCCACTTTCTCTTTCTCCTTCCCCTTCCCCTGTCATGTATATGCAACACCCCAAATTTGCTTTGCCTGCCAATTAAAAGTGTTCTTGGGATCTATTCTTCATTAGCTGTTCCTGTTATAGGTGATGATGCACTGAAAAAAATTACTTCTTTATGATCACATGTTGAATGTAACTTCATCCTGCAGCCCCTTATTTTCATTCTCGCTCCTTCCCTCTTCCTTTTTCCTCTTCCCTCCTCCTCTGTCATCCCCCAACAATTGAGGGATTTTCAATACACTCCTAAAAACATTCTAAACTTCTCTAATTTCTGTGTTTCATAAAGTCATTAAAAATCTCTAAATATATCACAGCATTTGGGTCAGGTAAAAAAGATGGAAAATGTCTCTGAGGAAACATTTAGTATGTGATCAAGTGTTCCAAGCACTGCATTACAAAACTGCAGTCTCACCCTGCCCTTAACCCAAAACAAAAAGTAAATTGTATGCAGATACTGAGCTCCCACATCTGTAACATGTTATGTACAACTGTATGCTTTTTGGGAACACTGTAAAATCCAGACTACATTGTCTATATTTACTGCAATAGATTGATGCCTAAAGTTTGAGCACCTGTGGTGGGGTTTATTAGTCAGCCATCATTTAACTGTAGCACTTTGATACGTAGCCTCTCTTTCTACTCTCAAACAATTGATCACAGCAGATGTATACATTCATAAGAGAGGGAGAAATATATTATAATAATGAAAATTTTTGACAAAAAGAATGAGCTAAGCATTCTTTGCAGAACATTTGCAAAAATGCACGTGGGTTGAGTACATTTGTCCCTTTGCCATTTGAACTTACATCCTATATGCAGGGCAATCCTTCATTCTTTCCAGCCTCAGCCATAACATTTGTCAGGTAAACTTCCATGTATACCAAGGTGTATTACAATGCCTATAAAGCCCTCGTACAATGGAAATTTGTCAGGAGCCTGAAATCTACTTAACACAAGGCATGCGTGACATCCTTCAAATAAGCTGACTTAACACTTGACAAAATCAATGATCATCTAGCTGCTAAGGTTTAAATAAGAAAAATAATGGGATTGCATGTAAAAGAGACAAGAGGGGAGAAAGGGAATAAAATCTTTGATTGTCTTACTGCAAAGGTTGCAATTGTTAGCTCCCTGTTTTCACATGGGAATGTTTGTAATCTAGCACAAAAATGCTCCTGTAATGGGTCATTCAGTCTGTTTTAAGTTAGTTTCCTATTTCCACAAGAAAATTCATATGGGTACAGTCAACCTTTCTACTTTAGGAAGTACAAAACATTGCAAAATCTGAGATCTGACATTTTGGGAGAGACCACGAAGAACTTGACAAATATTTTTTTCATATGTCAACTAAACACAGCATCTAACAGACCTACAGAGACTAATAACATCAAGATAAACAAGTATAATTGCTGTATAATGCAAAAAGGCTGTTCTTTGAGCTACATCTTACCTCTACAATTATTCCTTTCCTTTTATAAGTAATGTACAGAAGATTTCAGTTTTAAAAATGATTGTTAATGTTGTTAATCCTGTGATAAAGTTTTAGCAGATAATGCTATAAAAATCTGTGTATTTGTAGCTCAGAAAAAATACAGTAATTTCATCTGCATATAGAGTCACTGTATCCTAAATTTAACCACTGGCAGATTTTTGAAAGTAAGTGAAAAATACAAAGCTTTACAAAAAATCTTGTCCTACGTTATACCAAAAAACCTCTTTTTGCAGTCTTGAGATAGTGTAACTTCTGAAGTATGTAAAGCAGAATAAAATTATCCTTTAAAAATATTACCTATACAGTCATGCAAATATTTCCAAGAGGTTAAAAATCTATTATTGCATTGATCACAGTCATGCTTTCTGAAATTTTTACACAATAGAAATATAGTACTCATGTAGAAAAAGTAGGTGTACATGCACCCATTTTGGTAATATCTTTCACTGGAGTATTAACTCAATGACCTACTGGTACATGACTCTGAATTAGTACTTAAAAAGACTGGATAAGCTCCTAGAGTGATGGTATTTAGCCAAATGAGCAATGGATGAATTCTTTGGGGCAAACAACTACTTCAAAAAACTTCTGTATGATTTTTGTTGGTCTTATTTATCAACAGTCCAGATAGTTTATATAAATTAAACTTTAACCCAAAATATGTGACAACAAGTGAATTGCACAAGTAATATCACATATTCTGAAAAGTATGAACTAATTCTCATTCATACGTCTGCTGACATTTCTTATGATTCTTTTCTTGATTCCTCACGTGTTACACACTCACGTGTATTATCTCATAGCTGCCATCTCTGCTACTGTGTTTTTATTCTTATTTCTATGCTACCTAGAACACCCCAGTCATTTCAGCATGCCAGTGAATGAGCTTGTTTTCTTTTAAATGGCTTCCTAAAATGAACACTCTGTAAAACGTGCAAATGTTAACTTGGTCAAAAAAATAACACTTCCACCACAATAATAATTTTTTTTTTTTTTGTAGACAGCTTAAGAAAATCCCATTTCACATATTTATTAGTTTCAGACTGTTTTCCTATTAAAATGTTGAGACCTTTGAGATATGGTCTGTTGGCTTTTTTTGATGTCTTTCACTCTAGTAACACTCTAACTGTATCACTGAAACAACAACAACAACAATAATAATAGTAATAATAACAAGAAAAAGAAAAAGAAGATGATGATGCAATGATGATATAAGAAAAAACAGACCAAAACAAAACAAAAAACAAAGCAAATAAATGATGTTATTTTCTTTGGCCAAGAAACATCAACTGGGAAGAAAAATAGATCATTTCAAGAGCAGAAGTAAAAAAAACTAGCAAAAATTAACATAATTATTTTTACGTGCTGATATCTTTATAGTTAATTAATATAAAAGTTCTTTAATGTGATATGATGTGACTAACAAAACATAGAAGTGGTCCCTGAAACTACTTTTTATATAGGAACAAAAGAGAGAAATATCTGATTAAAGTTGAATAAAAAATATGCCCAATGCTGAACAGGGCAGGGGATTTAGTGAGAGTGAGCACAGATAAGGCTGAGGTATTCAACATCTTCTTTGCCTCAGTCATCAACAAGGTCTTGCATACCTTTTTGCTTAATTAAAGGATCTTAGGAGAACGACCAACAGTGGATGAGGATGAAGTCAGGTGTTACCTGAGCAACCGTGACCCATACAAAGCAACAGGACCCAAAGGGCCGCATCCACGGCTGCCGAGAGGGCTGGCATTGACTCTGTGGCTTAATGTTAAAGATTGCATGAAAGAAAGATTTTGCCCGGTTCAACTTTAATTTCATGCCCTATAGTTATCATGAACCTTGAATTTTCTTGGATATGGTGGTGGAAGGAAAATAAGATTAATTCAGTACATCTCATCAGATTCCAAAAAGACTCCTATAGAGCCCCATGTTTTAATGAAGTATTAAGCATGTCTTATAAATGTCAAGCAATATTGAATATTGTCATTTTAGCTCATCCTATTGTGTAGGATTTTTCCATTTCAATAAGGTATGGGGTTTTTTATTAAATGGTATACCACATGAACTGAAAAAGTGAAATCTTAAAAAATTTTAAGTAACTCTGGGATACTTCAGGAACCTTTCCAGCTAATGGCTTTGAAGCATCATCAACTTTTAATTACATAAAATAATCGATCATATTTTTCACTACATTTTTCCTCATGAAAGTCTTTTAATATACACAACTCTGTTGTCATGATGACTAACAATGATGAAGGGGGAACAACATCTAGCATGAAGTTATAAACCCTATCATCTAGAACACCTTTGAATTTTTATAATGTTTGGGGATTTTTTTTTTCTTTTTTTTTTAATTAAACAAATTCGGACATGTCCACATTTATATGATTTCGTCTCATAGAACAAATGACATCTGTCAAGAGTACATATGCTGTTATTGACTATAAACATTAACTCAGTGGCAAAAATTCTAACTCTTTAGACATTCATAGCAAGTTTTGCTGCTGACTTCAAGGAAACTGAAAATTATCCTATGTTTCCTAAGAACAAGCTACAAAAACGTGAATGTGAAATTATATAACTTTCTAAGGAAGGCCATAAACTTGCGAATAATTAATTATACAACTTCAAGTTTATTAGTATCCTTCACTATAATGACCTATATACATTGTAGAACAGAAAGAGGTATAGAATGGAGGTTATGTGTGGTTTTCCAGGCTGCAGTATATTATACCTGTGTATGGGTTTTGTGCTTGTTTTTAGGAAAACAAGTCAGCTTCAAAAACCTTTCTGCTGTGCTTGTAGGCTATATTTTTGGGAGTGCTCTTTAACAAGTGTAGATTTATCAGAGAATTATACATAAAACTGTACAAGTGACATCCTGATTTTCTCCAACCTCCACACACCCCCCCAAAATTGAGAATTCATAAATTCTAATACAAAATCATTAACCCCTTTAATCTATTCATCCTCACATATAGACTACAACTGATCAGATATTGACTTGGTTCCTTAACAGGAAAAAACTGTGGTGGTGTATAGCAGCCAGGGAGCATATAACAGTCTCCTAAAACTTGGAGGAAAACAGATTGGCGCTATTTGCTCGACTTTCTTGTCTGTGTTTAGTATTGATTGCATTCTGATTAGTGTTATTTATTCTCTCTTTAAAAACACATTAGAGAAAGTTGAGCCTGTTATCCTACATACAAAATTTAAGTAATAATTGCATTCCAGAACTGTACTTTGCACAAATATGGAATAATTTAGACTGGGAGGGTCCTCTGGAGGTACAATTCCCTGGTCAAAGTAGTGTCAGATTATATCAAATTGCTTAGGCCTGTGCCCATCTTTCAAGGGATGGAGACTGCAACATTTCTGGGCATCCTGTTCCACTTTCTAACAACTGTCACTGTGATATTTTTCCTTATATCTATTTGGAATTATTCTTGCTGCAACTTGTGACTGTTGCCTATCACCCTTTCACTGGGCACCTCTGACAAGAGATCAACAATTTTTTTTTCTGTTATAACTCGTTAGGTAGCTAATGGCCTGTATCAGGACCAGTGTAGCCAGTAGGACCAGGGAGGTGATCTCACCCCCGTACTCAGCACTGGTGAGGCTGCATCTTGAGTACTGTGTTCATTTTGGGCCCCTCACCGCAAGAAGGACATTGAGGCGCTGGAGCAAGTGCAAAGAAGGGCAACAAAACTGATGAGGGGTCTGGAGCACATGTCTTATGAGGGGCGGCTGAGGGAACTGGGATTGTTTAACCTGGAGAAAAGGAGGCTGAGAGGAGACCTTATGGCTCTCTACAACTGTCTGAAAGGAGGTTGCAGAGAGGTGGGAGTCGACCTTTTCTGTCAAGTAACAGGTGATAGAACAAGAGGAAATGGTTTCAAGTTGCACCAAGGGAAGTTTAGATTGGATATTAGGAAGAATTTTTTCACTGAAAGGGTCATCAGGCATTGGAACACGTTACCCAGGGTAGTGGTGGAGTCCCCATCCCTGGATGTATTTAAGGGTGGTGTAGATATAATGCTTAGGGACATGGTTTAGTGGTGGGCTTGTCAGTGTTAGGTTAATGATTGGACTAGATGATCCTACGGGTCTTTTCCAATCTAGGAGATTCTGTGATTCTGTGTAATGACAAATAATTGCCCTTTCCGTGGTCAGGGGGTTGGAATTATGTCTCCTCTTCAGGATGAATAAACCCAGAGTTCTCAATCTCTTCATCCAAGCCCTCAGCCATCTTTGTGGCCATTTCTTAAACTTTTTCAGTTTGGCAATGTTTTCCTTGTATTGTATCTGTTTGCTCCAGACTGTATCAGTACCAGACACTACTGCAGATGCAGTCTTGCAAGTGGTGAATAGTGAAGAATAGTTACTTCCTTGGACCCACTGGGAACTTCTAACCTGGGACTGTGCTCTCACTAATGCAGCCCACTATAGAGCTGGCCTTCACCACCACAAGGGTACCCTGCTGAGTCACATTCAACTTGGTCTCCATTAGGACTCCCATCTCCATTTTATTGTGAAAGAGATCAAGTCTGATGTGTCTATTCAGAAACCAATTGGAAGTTAACTCAAACCAGGACAAATTTACAGAAAATTATAGGGGAAACTGGCTTATCCCAGGCAAAGAAAGGGATCGCTATCTTTCTGAAGAGACAAAATGGCACTTCACCTGGATCGAGTTGTCCAATTTGAGTAAAAAGAAAGTGACTTGATTTGTTGTATTAAAATACTAATAGAAATTAATATATGGAGAAAGAACATGAGAGAACAGAATATCTGAAATATTAGCCTTCAGCCAAAGAAGCATTATTCTAAGATAAAGAGATTAATAGAAGATAATAGATGAAGCATGAAATGATGAACAGTTAGAAGACATTGAACAAGAAGAAAATGGAAGACATAAGTCTGAAAGCAGAATGCAATAAGTTGACCAGAGATCCAAACCAAAAATTTAATACAAGAGTAAACAATAAGCAAAGAATGTAAAGCCACAGAAGAATATAGGAGCAGAAATGTGACATAGAACTTGTGTGATGAGATAAGGCAGACGACTGGAAGATCTGAATTCAAGATGTTGGCAATGTGATACAAGTGTTGACAAATTACTAAAGATATGAAATGAATAAGTGATGGAAAGAAGATTTTGAAAAGCTGTACAGTGTGCAATCACAGTAGCTGAAATAAGCCTGGAGAACTTTCAGGAGAGATATTCTTCAAGTAAATGATGGAAAGCAAATCTCAGAATTCTTGTAAAAAAAAGTAAAAATATCAGTACAAATTTGATAAATATGAATTCAGGAAGGGGAAATAATGAGGACTAAAAAATATGAGACTTCTGCAATCATGCAAGAAAATATGAGAAATACAAGAAATACAACATCGAGAAGGTATTTAACACCAATTCCAGAAAATAACAAACATGAACAAATGATAAAACCAATCTAAAAGAAGGGAGAGAAGAACAAGTGAAATAACTATTGAATATTAACTTATTAATTCTACTGGCATTTACAAGGATATTAGAGAGGTGAATGAAGTACCTGGCAGTGACTTTTCCGGAGGAGTTAAGCATAATATAGATCAGATTCTTGTGATAACACAGATTCTGCAAAGTATCACCTGTTAGATAACCCACTATAGTAACTCCACAGGACTCAAATAGGCTTAAGATTACATTTCAAATAAAAGAATATAGAATGCCCAACAATTTAAGAATGAGTGGCATTTCCAAGCAGATAAACTTGTTGACACAAAATGTCTTTAGAGAATTAGTGACAGCAATAAGAGCAGATGAGAAACAGACTGAATGATCACAGGCCAACAGAGAACACAGACAAAGATATTATCAGATGTGTTCATTTTAGTGATTAAAGCAGAAAAAGCTTTTGTACTGGGAGCCAAAAATAGGAAAATTCATAGTATGTGAGAAGTCAGTGAGACAACCAAAGGGGAAACCTTAGACGTACAAATGATGTTGGCTTCATACTCCTGTTCAACCACTATTTACAGAGAGTGAAAAAACAGACTCATTAAAGCCTTAAAGAAATTACTTGAAATCAAGAAAAAGTACTGAATTAAAAAGAGCTGAACTGATCCTAAAAGTTAGATGTGTGCTGAAGTACTTGGGAGGAACATTTCAGCTTTCAAGTTCATGATCCATGAATGACTAGTGTCTACAATCCATAGTGAGCATATCTTCAGATGTACACCGGTCCTAACGTGTGCAAGTTAGGGCATGCTCCATTAGATCTCCATTAGGTTTTTAGACATATGGAGACAAGGGCTTATAAGTTTCAGTATGCCTACATGCTGTCACTAGAAGCTTTTTTATTTTTATTTTTAGTTTCCTTTTTTTCTCTTGACATCTTACCTATATTCCTTTTTTTTTCTTTTTTCTTCAGTAAGAACAACATGAGTCTGAATTGACCAAGTTTCCTAAAGAGAAGAAAACAAATTCTTTTAAATTTTCAGCCTTTCCTACAGAAAGAAACTTTCCATTCAATCTGCAAGAGCAGTTTTGTTTCATTTTTTAAGTTGTTTAGGTATAAAATCTTCACTTCCTGTATGGTTAGTGCAAGCTTGTTTGAAGGTACATTCATTGTGCTTTTACTGACTTCTGCAATTAATAAATTCAGCCAAATTTGACACAGAAAATCATGCCATGAAAATGAAGGAGGAAACAATGGGTTTAAGAAGAGTTTAACCCTCAAGAACAATACGCAAGTTCATCCAGAGCTAAGAAAACCAGAAGTTTTACACTTCCTATGATTAAAGAGTTATTATTTAATAGATTAATCCTCCAGTACAACTATTACATATTCAGTGTTGCTTCCTTTGTAAGTCTCCATCTCTTCTGGAGACTATCCAAAAAAGAACTGAAGAAATAGCAGTCTTGCACAGATTTCACTAGAAAAGGAGGCCATATCAGTTGTTTTTATTTTGCTCCCTTCTTTCTTACTGTTGTCCTTTGGTGGCAAACAGATGGTTGCCTGCTTCCTAAATGTTTGCTGGTGCACTTTAGGTCAGACAGAATCTTTTGGAAATAGAAAACATAATCAGAGTTTCTGTAGTGATGTGGAACAAAGAGAGACTAAAACTGGGGTAAGAAGAGAGTCTGCAGTATTAATGGAAGCTGGAAGGCACAGTACATAAAAATATATGCTGTCAGTCCTAAGAGATAATAAAAAGAGGTTTTCTACTTTTGAACCTTTTGGTCCTCCACACTTCATTCTTCCCTGCTAAGCTCCCATGGCTCCTTCATTTCTTCTGCTGAGGCACAACTTAAGCTGGTAAAGCCTCTGATTAACATACATAATAAAAAAGTAGAGGATCCATGACTCCTGGCCCTAGACATGGTCACTATATTGGCAATGAGAGATAGTTGGAAAGGAGCCCTTGGGGTCTGTTGTTCTCATATAGAACTGCCAGCAATGCACCAACCCACGTTTCTGAGGATGCTCAGAAATTGGCCCTTACTTGGGTGGGGCAGGGGGGTGGGGTTTGGGGGTAAAGAAAAATTTGTAAAGTGGTGGGTCTCTCCTCCCATACCTACTATAAGAATTCTCTCAAGCTCAGAGCCAAGGAATCTAAGGTGCCAATGAGGAGAGAAAGGGAGGCTGGTGTTACTTGCAATATCTTCCCCTGTCTTTCCTTTTTTGGTAACTGTATTCAGTTCAGACCAGGGCTAAATGTCGTTTAACCACTTTAATCATACCAGAGCTACACAGGAAGCACCCTGCAGTGAACTTGACCATCATGAATTACTATTGCAACACATTACCCTATAGGCCAAAAACACACAAAAGGTGATTTTAGGAGTTCTCTGTGAGATTTAGGCAATATAGACTTCATGTTGTAACACAAGAGGAATAGCAGATATTTCTGTCTATACTAAACCTGTCTAAGCAGCCATGGAACCTCTTGCTGAAGGAGGATTAGCTTCTTGTCAGGTATTAAAATCTATAATCAGAAATATAATAACTGAATGGCTTTGGTGGGTCTTTTTGTGCAATGCAGAAGGCATCTAGAATGTCTGTCAAGAAGATGAAAACTTTGAAACGGGAAACTAAGAGCTATGGCTACTAAAACAGTTAAGGGTTAAAGCAGCTGTGAGTTAAGCACGTGGATTCAAAATTTTGAGAGGGACTAATAAATAATGACAAATAAAACATTATGATTAAGCCATTTGTATTCATCAGAAATGACACAATTCTTTTTCTGACTAAAATTTCACTGAATTCCTAACTCATTAGCCAAATGGACTGAAAAATATTTATATACCACTGAACAACAATTGTTTTTTAACTGGGTACTTCTCATAAATGTTACTGGACATAAGTTTTATATGAAATGCTTTTAATGAAGGCATCAGTGCTTATTGTAGTTGCCTTAAGAATGACATTTTAGTTTCATGACAATATTCAAGGTTTCAAATTCAATTTACATTTCATATTGGAGCTTTTGTTTTTAAGACAGAATTACAGTGAAACATCAAGTTTTGGATATTTTCAGGTAAAGCTGCTCACCTCCTTCTTTTTAGTGAAGTCCTGTCCAACCTTTGACAAACTATTTGGGGGGAGGGGGGAAGAAAAAAGGAAAAAAAAGGATTCCGCAATGTGGCTTAATTAAATAGAACATTTCCAGAAAAAAAAGAAGTTTTGAAAATATTCTGATCTAAAAGCTTTGATCTAAAGCTTTGTTCTTTTAAATGTTATTTATGCAGCAGAAAAACCTTTTACTGACAAAATGTGAACAGAATCCATACACTACTATTCACTCAGTGAGCATGCACTACAAAAAGATTTACTTTGTGTGAAAAATCAATTGGGAAAATATACCATTCTGTATAACATGTATTGGGACACCAAGAATGCAACTAGCCACAACTATCTGATTTTTCTCCCCACCCAAAATGAAATGATTGTGCCATTAGGGTTTATTTTTTCATTAGTTTATCTTATCTAGTAACAGACAGAAGTACCTGTGAGTCAGTGAAAACGCATTTTTTCATTATTGCATTTTCATGCAAAATGCAAATTAGGAGTAGTAAATAACTGTGGATCTTAAGATTACATCAACAACAGGAATAATCACAGCTATCATCCTACTGACTTATTAGCTAATGACAATGTCAAATACTGAAATAGGTCTGCAAAGAGGTTTATGGCTTTAAAATGTTAGGCAAGAGATACATTTCTATTATGATATTGGTTGTTAATCACAGAATCATAGAATGGTTTAGGTTGGAAGGGACCTTCAAGATCATGCAGTTCCAACCCACCTGCCATAGGCAGGGACACCTCCCACTAGACTGGGTTACTCAAAGCCCCATTCAGCCGGGTCTTAAACACCTCCAGGGATGGGGCTTCCACAACTTCTCTGGGCAACCTGTTCCAGTGTCTCACTACCTTCATAATGAAAAATTTCTTCCTAGTATCTAATCTAAAGCTTCCAGTTTGAAGCCATTCCTCCTCATCCTATCACTACGTGCCCTTGTAAAAAGTCTTTCCCCAGCTTTTCTGTAGGTCCCCTTTAGGTACTGGAAGGTTGCAATAAGGTCTCCACAGAGTCTTCTCTTCTCCAGGCTGAACAGCCCCAACTCTCTCAGTGTGCCCTCACAGGAGAGGTGCTCCAGCCCTCAGATCATCTTCGTGGCCCTCCTCTGGACGTGCTCCAACAGATCCATGTCTTTCCTATGTAGGGGGCTCTAGAGCTAGATGCAGTACTCCAGGTGGGGTCTCACCAGAGCAGAGTAGAGGGACAGAATCACCTCCCTTGACCTGCTGGCCACTCTTCTTCTGATGCAGCCCAGGATATGGTTGGCTTTCTGGGCTGCAATTGCGCATTGACAGTTCATGTTGAGTTTCTCATCAATCAGCACACCCAAGTCCTTCTCCTCAGAGCTGCTCTTGATCTATCCTCCACCCAGCCTGCATTTGTACTTGGGATTGCGCCAACCAAGATGTAGGACCTTGCACTTGGCCTTGTTGAATTTCATGAGGTTGGCTTGGGCCCACCTCTCAAGCCTGTCCATGTCCCTTTGGATGGCATCCCTCCCCTCCAGCATGTCTACCTCACCACACAGCTTGCTGTCATCAGCAAACTTGCTGAGGGTGCACTCTAACCCACTGTCCACGTCACCGGCAAAGATGTTGAACAGCATGGGTCCCAGTACGGACCCCTGAAGAACACCACTAGTAACTCATCTTTACTTGGACTTTGAGCCATTGACTGCAACTCTTTGAGTGTGACCATCTAGCCAGTTCCTGATCCACCGAGTGGTCCATTTATTGAATCCATGTCTCTCCAGTTTAGAGACCAGGATATCATGCAGGACACTGTCAAGTACTTTGCACAAGTCCAGGTGGGTGACATCAGTTGCTCTTGTCTTGTCCACTACTGCTGTAACCCCCTCATAGAAGGCCACCAAATTTGTCAGGCATGACTTGCCCTTGGTGAAGTCATGTTGGCTGCCACCAATCACCTCCTTATTTTCCATGTGCCTTAGCAGTGTTTGCAGGAGGATCTGCTCCATGATCTTGCCAGGCACAGAGGTGAGACTGACCAGCCTATAGTTCCCTGGGTCTTATGTTTCCCCTTGCCCAGTCAGCAGGAACCTCACCAGACTGCCACGACTTTTCAAATATGACAGACAGTGACTTAGCAACTTTGTCTGCCAGTTCCCTCAGGACCTGCAGATGTATCTTATGAGGTCTCATGGACTTGTGGCCTTCAGGTTCTTCAGGTGGTCTTATACTTGATCTTCACCTGCAGTGGGTGGTTCTTCATTTTCCCAATCCTCACCTTTGCCTTCTGCATCATGGGTAGTGTGGCTGCAATCTTTGCCAGTGAAGACTGAGGCAAACAAGTCATTTAGTACCTCGGATTTGTCTCTATCCTCGGTGACCAGATGTTCCGTTTCCTTCCAGAGAGGGACCACATCTTCCCTAGTCTTTCTTTTCTTGCTGACATACTTAGAGAAGGATTTTTTTTATTTGTCTTAATGTCAATGAAATTCAATCTGGGCTTTAGCTTGCCTAACCTGATCCCTGGCTGCTCGAACAATTTCTCTGTATTCCTCCCAGTCTACCCACCCCTGTTTCCACCCCCTATAGGCCTCCTTTTTGCTTTTGAGTGTGTCCAGGAGCTCCTTGTTCATCCATGCAGGCCTCCTGACTTTTCTGCCTGCCGCCTTCTTTGTTGGGATGCATCGATCCTGAGCTTGGCAGAGGTGATCCTTTAATATTATTATATATTTTGCAGAATTATAAAATTCCCTACTAAAAAAGGCAAACGTTGTTCTGTATGCCATAGGACTTATAAAGCTCATTATGTTATGGGTTTATATTCTCAATTCCCTTCATACTCTGATGCAGCCAGATGTCTATGACAAGATCTTATACCTAGAATGGCATTTTTTTCCATGTCCCTCAGTCCATGCTACAGAATGCATGAAGCTTCAAGATCCTCCACTGGTTCAGCAAGCAATTGCAGATCTGTGTCTGCTGTGCTTCTGCCTGTGCAACAAATATCTGTATCAAACAAAATAAAGGAGGACTGATTTCTCCTAATTCCTTTTGCAGTTCAAAGATAATAATAGCTCTGTGCTCTACTTTAGTTCTTATGGTCCTTGAAAACATTTAGAGTGGGATTTAGATCTAATGGTTCAAACCAGTTACCTTAAGGCAGGTTCCTACTATCTACTGAAGTTCCTAAAATGTCTGAGAAATCAGAGCAGATTTGACACAGAATATATAGAATATACTAACATGCTTCTGTGCTGGTAGCTGGAGGTCAAGAAGGACAATTTAGGACACTCCAGATGGCACTGCATGCTTAGGGAAGACCAAAAGAGAACACTGATTATAGAAGTCTACATGATATCCAGGTCTCTCAAATGTAATAATTAATGGTGATAGTGAATATGGTCAGTTACAGCTGAAGCTGGAACACTACACAGTCTACTCTTAAGTAAATACTTATGAAGAGGTTGGACAACAACCTTATATGTAGATTTGTAAATTTTGGAGTCTAAATTTAGATGTCTATGGTCTGGATGATGAGTCCATGATTCAACTCAGCTGTGTGTCTACAAGTGGGGAAAAAAACATTTTTATCAACTTGGTCAACCGGGTGATGAGAGCTTTGAACAAGGCACATTGAGGGAGGGAGATGATGACTCACAGTCAAGTGAGGAAGCAGTGGACCAGGTTAGCAAGCAAAGGGTGAAGGATGATGTGGGCAAAAGAGATCTTGAAAATAATAAAAAAAACAAAACACAACCACAACTGAAGTGGGCCCACCTTGAGCATATGCACTTAAATAAGGATGTGTTGACATGACAGCGTTATGAGGTAACTTAATGCAGTTCAACAAGGGCAAGTGCAGGGTCCTGCACCTAGGGAGGAACAACCCCATGCACCAGTACAGGTTAAGGGCTGACCTGCTGGAGAGCAGCTCTGCAGAGACCCTCTCTGGGGGTCCTGGTGGACAACAAGTTGACTATGAGCCACAATGTGCCCTTTTAGCCAAGAAGGCCAATGGTATCCTGAGAAGCATTAAAAAGAGTGTGGCCAGCAGGTTGAAGGAGGTCATTCTCCCCCTCTACTCTGCCCTGGTGAGGCTGCATCTGGAGTACTGTGTCCAGTTCTGGGCTCCCTGTGGAGATATTCCTAAATGAAAAAAGGCATGGTTTGGTTCTGTTGAGCAACCCAGGGTTTGAACTAAGCACCCAGAATGAGGGAGAAAAGATCTAAGTAAACAAGAAAGGTGACATCACCCTGCCCGGGAGAAGAGTTAAACAGAGGCGCGTGAACAGAGGGTCTTAGCCAATCAGGTTGAGGGGCGTTGCGTGTGAACAAGGGAGCTGGACCAATCATAGCGTTGTTGACTATGCATGCTTTTGCTGTGAGCCTATATATACTCTGTTAAAATACTCAATAAACGAGAATGATCACACTCACATTGAGACTGCGTCGTTACTCCAGGTCCAATCCCACTCTGACAGCTCCCCAGTTCAAGGAAGACAAAGAACTACTGGAGAGAGTCCAGTGAAGGGCTACAAAGATGGTCAGAGGACTGGAGCGTCTCTCTTATGAGGAAAGGCCAAGAGACCTGCGTCTGCTTAGCCTGGAGAAAAGAAGCCTGAGCGGGGCTCTTATCAATGCTTATAAATATCTAAAGGGCTGGTGTCAAGGGGATGGGGCCAGACTCTTTTCAGTGGTGCCCAGAGACAGGACAAGGGGCAATGGGCACAAGCTGGAACACAGGAAATTCCATCTCAACATGAGGAAAAACTTCTTTACTTTGGGAGTGGCAGAGCACTGGCACAGGCTGCCCAGAGAGGTTGTGGAGTCTCCTCTGGAGATATTCAAAACCCACCTGGATGCAATCTTGTGCAACCTGGTCTAGGTGAACCTGCTTTAGCAGGGGATTTCAACTAGATGATCTCTAAAGCTCCCTAACAACCCCTACCATTCTGTGATTCTGTGATCTCAATTTTAGCAAAGCTTTCAGCAGTACATCCCATAATATCCTCATTAACAAACTGATACAATGCTAAAGGAGTGGGAAGTGGACTGAAAACTGCCAGGCTCAAAGAATTGTGACCAGCAACATGAAAAAAACAGTTAGAGGCCACGTTATGTCCTGGTCCGGGACGTGGGGGTCTAGGACGACCCATAATGATTCCACACACGAGATTAAGACACAAATGAGGTCAAATGCTGTCTGCTAAAGCTTTATTGTTATGTCCCAGCCTTGATTACTGAAATGAGCACTAGAGTAAAGGAGGAAGTAGAGGAAAGGCAGAAGAGATAAGCAGTATTACAGACCACAGCACGAGTAGAGTCACCACCACAGGCCCTCGGCGTCCCGACAGTCCTCTAGTGTCAGCAGCGTCCCGTTGACTCACAATCCTCAGGTCACAACTATGGTGGGGGTCCCAGGGTCCCAACTGTGGAGGGACACGGCACTAATTTATTGTCAAAGTCTGCTTGATACTTGACCAATCAGTATAGAGGCCAATTTTTCTTGGCCAATCTTTGGCAGGTGGTTGTGTGTAGTAGCAAGTATCTTGGAAGACAGTTGCTCCTGATGTACCCCTTGGTCATCACGTACATCACATCGGCAGACAACTTCAACACATCTTGCAGCTTAGTTTAGCAAGTTTCGGGTGCCTCTGGCCCCTGTTGCAAACAGGATATGGCTAGTCTGCTTGTGGTAAGCAAATTTTGAGACAACTTAACAGTCTCTTACAGGCCAGTCACTGGAGGTGTACCCCAGAGGTAAATGCTGGGGCCAGTGGTGTTCAGCATCTCCACTAATGATCTGGATGATGGGATAGAGTACACCCTCAGAAAGGTTAATCTGCAGATGATACAAAAGTTGGAGGAGTGTTTGATACACTGAATGTTTATACTGCTATTCAGAGGGACTTTGACAGGCTGGAAAAATGAGCTGACAGGAATCTAATGAAGTTCAGTAAAGGGAAGCACAAAATCCTGCCCTTGGGGAGGAGTAACCCTACATTCCAGGACAGGTTTGGAGCTGACTGCCTAGAAAGCAACTTTGCAGTGATGACCTGGGGGTCCTGGTGGACAAGAAGTTGAACATCAGCTAGCAATGCTCTTTTGTGGCAAAGACCAACAACAAGCTAGGTTACATTAGGAAGAGAATCTCCATCAGGTCAAGAGAGGTAATCTCCTCTGTTCAGCACTGGTGAGACTATTTTTAGAGTCTTGTGTCCAGTTCTGGGCTCCCCAATAAAAAGGAAACATAGATTGGAGTGAGTCTAGAGAAGGGCCACAGAGATAATGAAAGAATTGGAGCATCTGTTATGTGAGAAGAGGCTGAGACAGTTGTGGTTCTTTAGGCCTGGAAAAGTCTCAGGGGGATCTTATCAGTAAGTCTAAACACATAATTGGGGGAAGTAACCAGATTCTTGTCAGTGGTGACTAGTGAAAGGACAAGAGACAATGGCACAATCTGAAATACAGGAATTCCATTTAAACATGCAATAATCCACATTTTTACTATAAGAGTGTCAAATACTGGAACAAGTTACTCAGAGAATTTATGAAGTCTCCATTCTTGGAGTTATTAAAAAATAGACTGGACGTGGCCATGAGCAACATGCTCTTGTTGATTTTTTTTTTTGACACCCGCCTCCCCCTCGCCCCTTGTTAGGATATATAGAGGGATGGATAAATAAATACAGATGAATATCTATCTATATTTACTTGCCACCAAAAAGAACAAACTAAGTTTATAGAAATCAAGAGGAACATTACCACTTCAAACTTCAACTCTTTCATATTTGAAGTAGATCAAGCATCATTTTTTTTGTACTGTAAATATTAATTGCATTTTTTTTTGTTGAAAATAGTATTTACATCTTCAATGAGATTACTCACATTTGATTAACATTTCATATTGTATCGTGTTTTATTTCATATGGTTATTCCAACCAATCTTTTTTATATATTTATTTAATAAATTATAGTGCTAGTGGCCCAAAGCTTTGCCTCATTTTACTTGTCAAGGCTACAGCAAAAACAAATAGAAATGACAGGATACTCTAGAAGGTAAGGTATTCTTTTCCCTATTAGACAGCTATGATAGTTAGGTTGAATGACCATCTGGAGAAAGCTATTTTTTCCTTTGAATATAAAAAGGTTCTGTATAACTAATCTAAAAAAATGTTAGTTTTTTGGATGCCTAAACTTAAGTGAGATGAAAGTCAACGTTAATGCTTAAAACTGTTATGTAACTCACTATTACTGGAAACTAAGGTTTAGAAATCAGATTTGGCACACTGCATGGAATTTCTTACCCAGAGAAAAAGAATGGGAATCCTTTTTCTCTACTAGAAAATTGATTTTTGTTTTTAACAGTATAAAATACTTGTCTATGTGACTTGAAAGCTATTTCTTATTTTCTGTGAAAGCAAAGTGTCTAAGTAGAAATCAGAACTAGATCAGCAATGGTACATCCTTCATCCAATTACTACATGCTGTAAGCAGCTATTTGAACATTTCCAGATTAGAATCTTGCCCTTTACAAACATATTTGATACATACAGAGGGCCTGTTGGCTGATTATTTTCTATCACATCTGTTTGGATGGCATCATGCCCATTCACTAGCTCATCAAACCCTTGCCCAAGGGCAAAGCTGCCAACCAAGCAAGCACTAGTTAAAAAAAGGCCAACCAAGAAGATACAGTAAACTAAAATAACAGACTGGGAGATAAGGAAAATAGGAAGCTCTATAGATACTTGAAATATAGAATAGCCTTTGGTAATATTGAACATGAAACTTGGAGCAGTGGGAAAGATTTTTTTTTTTCCGAGATAACAATACATGAGAGCTGCTGAAATACTGAGTTAACAAAGAACATGTTTTGTTAAAGGAATCATGGTAGGAGCAAATATGTGTGCAAATAAGTACAGAAAATAATACAACCTTTGTTAACAAAAGATTTTGAAAACACAATAATAGTTCTACTAGTAAGATCAATAAGCAAGCAGATGGTGATGCATGTATTTGTAGTACTTCGCTCAGCCAGCATTTGAAGCACTTTAATTAGTTCAGCTGTCCAACCCTCTTTCTCCCCCATGTCATTCTTCACATATTATGTCAACAGACAAGGAAATATTAGAATTATTATCCTCATGGTACAGATGGAAAAAGTGGGACAAAATGATACAGAGGTCATAAACCAAGACAGTAGAAATTCCCTGGATAAAATAACATTTTGTTCGCAGTCTTGGAATACAATTTCAGATAGAAAAATTAAAATTGACAGAGCGCTTAAAGCTCCAGTGTATAAAGAAATACAGATTGATCTGAACAGCTAGAGATTTAACAAAATCAGAATAAAATGTTGTTTATAATCAGAATAATAAGTTGTACTTACTGTTTATTTTTATTTAGATTAATAAATAGCACCAATATTTAACAAGATTCTCTACGGTACTATTCTTGAAGGTATTGGGAATAGTTACTAATAAAAATCACAATAACTGCTGTCTGAGAATAGTCCTGGGTAGAAAAAATGCATTTTTCCATTCTAGATTTCTCCATTTCTTTTACCATACAACAACTCTTTTACTTACAATTTAAGCAAGCAAACAAACAGAAAGACTGTGTATGCAGTCCTGGTTCTCACATCAGCCTTTCAGAACTTGCTATGAATGGACTTTTTGCATTAAAAAAGTAAAGAAGGGAAGTGAGAAATTCTATGCATACTTCTGAAATTAACATGCATATGTTGTCTAAGTCTAATCAAAATTAATTATTAAATTAATAGTGAGTTAATGAAGAGAATATTTCATTCCTTCCTTTAAAAACTTAAAAATTTTGATCTCACTTACTTTGCCCTGGAATTACTTTTCTGTGTTTTATGGTAAAATTACCTGTCTTCCTTAATATGAGGAAGTGTCCATGATGTTTTGTACAACTGTAGTTTGCATGGAGCGTCTGCCAGTGTGTAAAGTAATTTCACATCTACTCTATTATGTGCCAGTCCAAGTACTGGCTGGGAACCAGAGTAGTTAATTGTCATACTTGCTTCAATGATTTTCTTCGTGAGAATGTTTGCAAGGTTGTTTTGCAAGCAAATCTACAACCCATGCACTTTTTTTTTTTTTCAAATTAACATCCAGGACAAAACCAATTGTCTACAAAGAACTAAAGTAAAATTGCAATCTATGAATATATGTTTAAACTTTGTCTATCACTGCTTTCTAAAGTATAATAAAATAAACAGCTTGTGTTGCAATAGATTAATCCCAGAAAATAATGGTAAATTTATGCTAAAAAATTTCAATTCTAAGTTTTGCCTACCTAAGGAATATCAGAGCAAGTCTATTAACCCAAGTAACACATAAAATTCCACACTAGAATGAGAAGATATATGTTAATTGGAAGGCAAAAATGTACATACACTGTGACTGGCTTGATTTTAACGTATCTAAATTTAAGCTATATGCTGAAAAATCTAGTTAGGGCTCTAGTCACCCTCAGCAAGTCAGTGTGAATATGTGGGCATCTCAAGAAGACAATCATCATGCCTAAAACTGAAATTGTTTTGAGACCTAATTTTATCTTTCCATAGAGGGAGCTTGCAAACAGGACACAAAGTGACATGTCTTGAAGAAGCTCTTACAGATAGCTCACAAAATGAATGTGAACTTTGTTCCATGCTTCAAGGGTCACAAGTTTAAACATACAAAATGACAATGAAACCCAGTATAGGTAATGGGTTACTCAACAAAACTAAACTTAGCAACAGCATTTAATTCCAGATTCATAGAACTAACCTGCATCTATATGTGAGCTAGACGGCTTCGCAATCAATATAGTCAATATATCGATATTGAGATATAGTCAGTACTGTCAACAATCTCAAGACTGATCCATTTAATCATAATGTAAGCACCTAATGGGTCAATTGGATAGCTCTCTAGGATCTGTTAACTAGGTTCACTATGTGCATGTCCATTAAGTGTAAAGAGAATTTAAATACACCTCGCTCATGTAGAGACATCTTTAATAAAGACACCTAAAGTTAGGGTGAACTGAATTTGTTAAATTTGTGAAATGGATAGGGTTGACTTATCTTGCTGTAAGGGGCACTGAAATAGCACATTTTCAATATCTAAAATATAATGGGTCAGATTTAACTGGACTGAGAAGCTAAGCATCATCATACTGGACAAGATCTAGATCCCAGTAGGAAGGTAAGTGCCTGGCTCCTGTGTAAGTCCCAGACAACAACCCCTTTGACCTGTCCTTCAGCAACCCTATGAATTGCTTTAGCTCAGTTAAAACCTTCCTTAGTGGACTGCTGGGTTTTTTTCATTTGTTTTGGTTGGCTGGGTTGGGGGCTTTTCATGGGTTTGGAGTTTTTTTGTTTGTTTGTTTGTTTGTTTGTTTTTGTTTTGTTTTGTTTTTGTTTTTGTGGTTTTTTTTGTTTGTTTTTTTCCCTTCATACTCCAATCTGTGTTCCCAAAATATCCAGAAGACTGGCAAGATACAGGGAACTCAACCCAAACTTTATTATTATCCATGTTTAGGCAGAAAGCCACTCAATAAAATTCGTCAGAAAAATCTATTATCACCAAACTACAGCTAACTCCATCACACTGTCTGCAGCAATATCATACTTAGGTTGCATCTTTTACAAAGCAACTGGCTGGTCATAACATATACTTACAAAACAGGAAACTCAAAGAGTTCAAAATTACAGCTTATGCTTTTCAAGATACTGCTCCAACCACTCATACACGTAATATTCTGGATGAGCCACTCATACACGTAATATTCTGGATGAGCTTCTATCTGGTATTATATTGGACTAATATGCAATTAATAATACAAGATCTGGAAGGCAAGCAGTCAAAAAGAAACTGATTCCGTGACCCAGAAACCTCAGGTTGGGAGATCTGTAGCTCCATATTCCTTTATTTATCTACATGAAAATATAGTACACATCATAATCTTTCTCAAGAAATCTTCTTATGGAGTAAGCAGAATAATGAAAGCAGGGTAATCTTAGAAAAACCTGCATCATTTTTCAGAAATCAAGCTGGGCTTAAACTTATAGGTCCCACTTTTGCAGACAGTCATGACCTTAAGTGAGGTTATCACTATGGAAATAAGATAAGATCATAGGATGTAGCATCAAGTTCCTAGAATATGTCTGTATACTGGGGTTTCATTTGTTTTTCTATCATCTAAATTATTCCACACATAATCTGTTTCTAGTCTTTGCCTTTGGCTCATGCTAACATGCTGCCTTTTCCTTTTCAAAATGGCATTATGTGTAACATTGTTTCAAAAGAAAAAGAAATAAACTGTAATTACAGCCAGGAAATATTAATACTAGTGATACATGATTCAGTATTACAAGAAGAAAAATGTCTTTTGAGATGACAAAAACCTTAAAGTTTTCAAGCTGCTAGAAAAAGGTGGGGGATCTTGACATGTTTTAACTCCTTTAAAGTCCCCTGGGATTCTTACATAGCTCTGTTCATTTACTTGCCATAAAACACAGCATACAATGGAAAAAAAATGGAATAATGTACACAGGTACATACATGCATATGGACAACACTTTTGATCATAATAACCTTGCTTACCTGAATAGTGTTTACCTGTGTAATACAAGTTGTATTGGGGACAAAATGCAATGTTAAACCCAACATTTTCTGTAAAGAACTACAAGTTCTTTCACAAAATGAAAACAAACCTGTAAATAATCAAGAATATTCAGCCTACAGTTTAGCTACACAATCTCTACAGGATATTAGAATTTTTGATTCTTGCAGTTTTTACAAAAACAGTCTGCACCAGACTATGAAAGAAAGGAGGGAAATTTGACTTAATCAGTTCCTCCAAGGGCAATAGTGAAGCAACAGCTATGAAATTTTAGTTACGGGATTGAAACTCAGGTTTGACCTATGCTTATAATGGTGGTGTGGTTTGGTATCATGACCGTGCCTGTGTACTTTTCTAGTGCTCTTAAGTCGTTACTTCCCTCAGTGGTCCAGCACCTCCCCAGCTAGTAAAATGCACAGATGAGCTAATGGACTTGTTTGATACTCTGAACAGATGTGAGACAAGTTTATTGACTGAACTCCAGACCTCCACAATAAAGGTTTTGACTGACTGGTGTAGGAATTCTTCCAGTAGGAATTTTGGGCTGTCCTGCAGATTGCCTCAGGCAGCTCCTGCTGTGCCTAAACCTATCTGAATGTTTCAGTATGTTGGGCAATATCCTGCATAAAATCCCCACAAGCTTTCTCTTCTCCAGGCTAAACAGTCCCAGATCTCTCAGCCTTTCCTCATATGGCAGATGCTCCAGTCCCTTCATCATCCTTGTGGATCTTTATTGGTGTCTCTCAAGTTTGTCCATGTCTGTCTTGTACTGGGGAGCACAGAACTGTACATGGTACTCCAGGCTGTGGTCTCACCAGTGCTGCATAGAGGGGAAGGATCACCTCCCTCAACATGCTGGCAACAGTCTTCCTAATGCAGCCCAGGATACCATTAGCCTTTTTGGCAGCCAGGGCACATCAGTGGCTTAGGTTCAACTTGATGTCCACCAGGATTTTCCTGCAAAGTTGATTTCCAGATCAATGGCCCCCAGAATGTATTGGTGCATGGAGGTGTTCCTCCCCAGATGTAGGACTTTGCACTTCTCCTTAAATATCATGAGGTTCCTGTCAGCCCATTTCTCCAGCCTGCATTAAACATTAAGAAACTTTGAATCTTTTCCATTTAAGAGGCATCTAAAAATTTTCAGATTTGTTTCAGGTAGCTAAGAATCAGATCAAATTCTCAACACCTTCATTGAACTGTTTAACACATCTCTAATGAGAAATGCATGCAATATGCAAGGTAAATTTGCATAACAAACCATTTCAAGTAGTTCTGTTTAATCTATGTTAATGATTCAATTTTTTCTTCTGTCCATATTTTTAAACTCCTGTCCTCATTTTAGTTTGTGACCCTTTAAATACTCAATACCTGGATAGTAATTTATTTTCTTTTTGCTGAAGCATACTTAAAAAGAACATATCCTACTACAAAAGGCACAATCTTTTTGTCTTCCTTAGAGTTTAGTACAGATTTCTGTTTCAGTACTGTTTCTACAATTATTATATAGAATTCTACATAAAGTTGAGCTTAAGAAAAATCTACAAAAAGAAGCTGTGGGGTTTTTCTAATATACAGAAAATCAGAAAACAGCTTTTGTATTTTTAAGTTGTTGAAAATACAACTTTGTTTTCATTTTCTCTAATTCTTTTACACTTCTGCGAGGCACAGAATATGAAGCAGTTATGGCAAATTTAAAAATATCATCATGACATAATTTAGCAGACATTTAGGATGAAACAGAGAGTAGACTAGTTAGACATTGCTGAATCTGGTAGCTGGGTAGAGGCACGGCGTTTTCAGCTCCCTGTTCCCAAGTGCCACCAGTAGAGAGGCTGAGCATGTGTTCTCAGTAAGCACACACAAGCACACCTATACAATGCACGTCTACTTATAAGTACATTCAGACACAGTGAGTAAGACATTGAGGAAACATAGCAGTCATGCAAACACAAACAGCACCAACAGCCTTGTTCCATTCTCCTCTATGGCAGCTCACAATGAAGGTCTATTAGTGGATCCCTTTGATAATTGGACTTAGACATTCGCTCTGTCCCTGTACCCTCTTTCTTCCCTGTTGCCATCTTGGCACTAAGGCTTACAGTCACACTCGAGTTCCTAGAAAAAAGGTCAGCTTACATGTGTGCACACACACACACACAGGATCCCTCCAGTAACTCCCCTTAACCAGACGATCTGTCTACCCAGTAACAGGGCCTTGAATCTTCTTGGCTCCAGTTGCCTCATACGTGCACACATACATACAAATGCGTTTCTCAGTTGACGCAACAGTCTCTCCAGTAGCTGACTTGGACCTCCTGGTCCCTCTAGTAGCCAACTTGCAGACCCTCTCATCTCTCCATTATCTGGTGAGGCCCAAACTTATGGATCCCAAGATTCTTATTCAACTTGATGACTAGTGTGGCTTGGTATTTGTTAGTGATCACATACCAGTGTATATACCCGCTCTTGCTCCAGTTGCTGGTACCAGAGACACATGGTTCCCTCTGACCCATGATCCCAGTCCATCTGATGGCTTATAAACCTGCAGACACACACAGAGAGTTACACAGAGTATATGAAAGATCTCACCTAGGAAAATAGTTAGAAGGTGAGTTCAATATGAAAAACTGGTGATCAGGTGCAGACCATGGTCAGACAAGTGTATTGACCAGAAGCCTGTTTATCCACAGTCCTTTTAACCCTTTATCCATAAATTTTTGCATGATTGAGCCATCCCAAACAACCTCGATACCTCCTCTTCCCTTGTTTTGATTCTTACTCTAAATATCCCATATGTCTTGTACAATCCCAATATGTACTTCCCCTGCACCTCATAATGTGTACCATACCCACTAGGCAGTAACCCTTCTCAGTTTATAAGGTGATCTGGAGAACCTCTTCCATTTGCTTTTGGTGATGTTTGTCATTCCTGGCCCATGAGGCTGAGCATCCTGGAGGAGTAGAATCAGGATTCTTGTTTCTCTGATTAGGTTACTAGGGTTTCCCTGCTTGTCATTGTTCATGTTTGTGGAGATGAACCTTTTATAATATATCCTATCACATTAATAGAATAATTTTGGGCCTAAAAGGTAATCGCTAAATGAGAAAAAGTAGGGCATTAGAAGAATTTTGGCTAAAGCTCCCAGTCTTCTTGCAGAGGCGCCAAGTAAATGCAAAGAAGTTTTTCAGTCTTGTGTTGATAAACAACAGCAGCAGATTCCAATATTCTGCACTTCATTTGAAGATGAAAATCAATGGGATTAGGGGTTTCTGAGAAGCGACTGAACAATCAAGACAAGTAATGCTCATGTGATCCCTCCTCTCCTCCCTTCCTTTCTTTTCTGTCTCCCTCCCTTCCTCTCTACCCTTCCTTCCTGCCTCCCACTATTCCTTCTCTTCCTCTTCTTTCTTCTCTTTTTTCAACGTGAACAATTAAACATTTAATGGTTTTAACATCGGTTTTACCCACTCTGTCTACACTATTAATTGCCAGCTAAAAAACCCTTCTAATCTCTTCCTCCTCTAAAACATCTTTGAGATTCAAGGTTCTGTCCTTAGCATTGAAAAAAAATTGTTTACTGGATATCAGTTTTAATGAAATGTAGCATAGAAGCTATTTTGAAGCATGCTTGCAGATTTTTTCATGCCTATTATCAACAATTTGCTAGCTATATCCAAGAACAGGAAAACAGGAATTAGAAAAGATTAAAAACATGTTTTGCAAAGACTCCCTTGGATATTATTTTATTCGGGGATACAACAAAGTGCAGAGATAAGTGATAATGGGATATCTAACTGCATTAAAGATTAAAGAAAAGACAAAAGAAGTAAGCCCTCATAATTAATTTACTGTAAGACAATGGCACATATGCCTTATAATGTAACACAAAAAAAATTAATGTATAATTTACTTTGTGCATGAAAATAGAGCTAAACTGCACACCATAAACGTTGTCCCAGTGACCTTTGAACTGTGTGAAACACTGAGAAAAGAGAAAATTCAGTCTCAGAGAGGGAATAACATCTAAAACCCCACTGCAGACTGAGAATATTCTTTGAATAGTCTTGCAGGAGGTGAAGGATATCACACGATTGCGTTATGATATTATGAATCTGTACAGTCATCTGTCTGTTTCAAAAGAATCATGAATGCATAGTGAGATGGGAAAGAAAATATTTATCATACTTTGATAAATTTCCAGTACTGAATTTTGTTTTCCGACATGTGGACAACTGAAGAGCAACAGTGATAAGCCCCAAATTAATTCTACGTTCTCCCAAATCCCCTCATAAAAACGTTTGTTCATACATTGCAGCTACAGGTACATTCAAACTTTACAGCCTGGATTTCTAGTTTTCCACAGTCACGCACCTTCTGGAAACTCCAGTGCTCCCCTTTTGTTAAAGATGAAGTCTCCAGATGGTTCTTCCAAGTTAGGACAACCTTCTGGGATGTTATGGAACAAGTTCCCATACATTCAGTTCCATGGTCAAAATAAACAAAAAGAGGGCTTTATAGTGTATTATGGAAATACCAGTTTTAACTCTCCTGATCTATTAAGATGCTCCTGGGAACAAATGCAACCCTCTTCAAACAGTTCCATAAAATACCCCTAGTGCACTGCCTTTTCTATTTTCTCTCCTTTAAATAGACCTTCAAAAGGAGATGGCTTCAGCTTTTTCTTCATAGTATCCATTAGTTATAGCTAAGAAAAATATAAAACAGAATTACCATTATTTTTCTCTGATTACTGTGGATACTCCATAAACTTTTTTATTGGAAGACATCATTAATTTGAAGCTACTTATTTAATCCATCTGTGGGCATACCACTGTGGGATCTGCAAAATTAAACTTACAAAGCAAAGGACTACATTCTATCCCGCAAAGCATGCAAATCATTTCCAGTTGACAAAAATGGGGGGAAAAAACTTTATTTAGCTTTAATCATCTGAGACTTAGTCATACTTGGGCATCTTGACAAAGCAAGTCTTCTGTGCTTCTTCCTGTGAAGAAAGACAGAGCTTGCTTTCCCAAGGAGGCTCAGAATTGTTAATTCTCTTGTGCATCTCTATACCCATAAACATACGAAGCCTTAATGTCTAGATACCTGTGTTTTGGAGAAGTGATGTTAAGTGTGGAGATTCCCATCCAAATGTATATTTTGGCAGTACTCTTTCAGTAACTTTTTTTTTTTTTAATTGAAGAATGAGTTTTTAAAAGGAGATGAAGATGAAATTGATGGAAGTGTTTGGTAACATGCCAGCTGCCTTTCACTTATTCTTACAATATAAAAGCAAGTGTTATAAGAGGAAAAAAGCTCTACATTGAGAAACAAACTATCATGTTCAGGAAAAAAATCCTTTTAGCAGTTTTGAAAATTGTAACTTTAAATACAAACAAGCTATGAAAGCTGTATATCCTTCCTGAACAGAAAGCTGAAGATATAAAAGATCTTTTTAATAACAAAGATCTTGAGGGCAGGAGCCAGGCAGAATGGTAACAAGGACTTTTCGTTTGAGTCTGAGAGGAGGAGAAACAATCTGAAATAAGCAATGTCACCCTAGGAATTAAAAACAGGTCCATGGAGAATTGAGCTTATGGGAGTCAGTGTTAAATGATCAATTTAGGAATCAACTGTGATTTTCCATAAAACCTCTGATCCTATTTAAATGAATCTCTGGTTTAGACAAAGTTAGGGGTGTGCAAATCAGTTATATGATAATCTTGTATAAACTATGCAGACACAACGAATTTTACAGCTAAATAGCCAAAGCAGAATGGTGATTTTTTTTTTTTATTCTCCCTTATATATTTCTCAAAACTAAACTCTGAAATAATTTCTATTTTTGTTGTTGTTTTTGCATAGCAGATGTATCTAGCCTGATAAGTAGTCCAGAAATAAAATAACCTTTTCACTGCTGAAGTGAATAATATTAGCTTTTTTTTTGTACTTAAGAAAAATGTAAATATTTTACATTTACAGAGTAAACATTAAGTATCCATTTTATTTTAAAACTATTATTTTGTTTCAGGTGAAACAATCAATGTAGCATTTAGCCATACACCCCGCCTAGCTTGGGCTTCTTGTCAGTAAATTATACAAAGTCCTGTCATATTAGGGGAAACCACTCGGTGACAATTATCACACCACATCATCCTCACAGGCAAGCTTAGGAAGTGTGGGTTAGACGACTGGACAGTGGGGTGGATTGAACAGTGGTTGACAGATAGAGCTCAGAGTGTTGTGGTTAGTGGTGCAGAGTCTAGTTGGAGGCCAGTAACAAGTGGTGTCCCTCAGGGGTCAGTACTGGGTCCAGTCCTGTTCAGTATATTCATCAATGACCTGGATGAAGGGATAGAGGGGTGGTTGACACACTGGAAGGCTGTGCCACCATACAGAGTGACCTGGACAGTCTGGAGAGTTGGGCAGAAAAAAACTGATAAAATTCAACAAGGGCAAGTGTAGGGTACTGCCTCTGGGGAGGAATAACCCCATGCATCAGTACAGGTTGGGGGCTGACCTCCTGGAGAGCAGCTGTGTGGAAATGGACCTGGGAGTCCTGGTGGACAACAGGATGACCATGAGCCAGAAATGTGCCCTGGTGGCCAAGAAGGCCAATGGCATCCTGCGGTGTATCAAGAAGAGCGTGGCCAGCAGGTGGAGGGAGGTCATCCTCCCCCTCTACTCTGCCCTGGTGAGGCCGCATCTGGAGTACTGTGTCCAGTTCTGGGCTCCCCAGTTAAAGAAGGACAGGGAACTGCTGGAGAGTGTCCAGCAAGGGGCTACAAAGATGATTAGGGGACTGGAGCATCTTTCTTATGAGGAAAGGCTGAAGGACTTGGGTCTTTTTAGTCTAGAAGAAAGAAGACTCAGGGGGAATCTTATCAATACTTATAAATACTTAAAGGGAGGGTGCCAGGAGGATGGGAACAGTCTTTTTTCAGAGCTGCCCAGTGATAGGACAAGAGGTAACAGGCACAAACCGGAGCACAGGAAGTTCCATCTTAACATGAGGAGGAACATCTTTACTGTGAGAGTAGCAGAGCACTGGAACAGGCTGCCCAGAGAGGTTGTGGAGTCTCCCACACTGGAGACATTCCAAACCCACCTGGACGCCGTCCTGTGCAACGTGCTGTAGGTGTCCCTGCTGTGGCAGGGGGGTTGGACTTAGATGATTTCCAGAGGTCCCTTCCAACCCTGACGATTCTGTGATTCTGTAATTAACATCAGGCTGTCTTTTTCTAAAATAACCTTTTTTCTAAGACTGAACTTTTAAAATGTACTTATTATTCTGCTAGTTTGTTTTGGCTTTGAGTTGATTCAAATAATTTCCAAGAAACATCCATCTTTTCTGAAATACAGTTAGACAGAGCAATCTTCTTGTACCTGCTGTTAAAAGATTTTAAGCTTAAGATTCATGATAATTAGACTAGCCAGTGTATGCTAGGAAGCGCAAAGTGTGTTCTAGGACTATGCTTCACTTTTTGCATTTTTCTACTTAAGTTCTTTGCAGTTTCTGAAAAAAGATTATAAGAAATTCTTTGGTTGGTGGGCATCTGGATAGTCATTTATGTAAACTGAGAGGGTCAAGATAGACTATACTGTCCAATGTATTGTCCTAGTTTGAGGTAAAACAGGACCAATTTTGTTCAGTAATTTGCTTTTTAGCTAGGCTGCTTCTAACTACTGAAATTAACAGCATATTGTGCAGACAACGTTCGCTCTCTCAGAGTAATAAGACCTATGTTTGTAGCTGATACCAAGGAATGGTACGCAGAGAGGCTCTTGCTTATACTTATTGCTATAACACCCAAGGCCAACTAACTTTGTTACTTGCCCCATTAGAGAGTAGGAAGCGGAGAAGCGTAAAGGGGTCCCACCTACGGGGAGGAGTGGACAGGACAGATGACCCAAAACTGACCAACAGGGTATTCCATCCCATCTGCCTCATGCTCAGTATAAAAAGCTGAGGGATCAAGCGGCTTGCTCTCTTCCTTCAATGGCCGACATCTGGGGAGGACTCTGTCCGTTGGTCTGCCTTTGGTCCCGATCCTGAATCCAGATCTGGAATCCAGTTTCCGTCCATCCCTGAGCCCAGTCTGGAACATCCCCAGTGCCAGTCGGTGTCGTGACTGTCATCCTGGCAGCTTGATACGGTTTTGTATATATTTCATTATTTCCTTTTATTTTTATTATTAATATTTCATTGAAGTAGCTTAGTTCCTTCTAAACTCATAAGTCTCTTTCTCCCTCCTCTGCCTCTCTCTTTGAAGAAGGGTAGAGGGGAGCATCTGTCAGTCCCATCTGGGGTCCCCCACATCCCCAGTAGCTGATTTGGCCTAAACCACAACATGTATGCAGGCAAGTAAAACTTATTTTTTCCTTAGGTTTTAAGCAAGAACATCATGATAATCCATTGAAGATTTCCTTCTAAAACCAGTAAGTTCTTGAGACATCTCCAAATAAATTCTTCAGAGAATGAAGCTTTGTCTTATAAAGAAGGTTTCCTTGAATAGACGTGACTATATAAATAGTTATAAACAAAATTAGTATCATTAGGAAAAAACAGAATAAATGTCTATTTTCCATTTATTTATGAAAAACAGTTTAAAAGTTTTGCAATTTTCTTGTCTCAGCCACTGTGGGTGTCTCACCTGTTAGAAGCCTAATATCTCCAGGTAGACAATAGTGAATACAAAGGCAAATATAGTCATCAGTCCCATGTACTTACCGAAGAATGTTTGTATTCTGTCACCCATTTTTTATGAGCTGGATTAATCCAAAAAAACACTGACCCCTCCTCTGCATGTCCTGGTCTGTTAATGCGTACCTAGTGTGTTTGACATATTCAGGGCATGTTGGATTTATTCAATTTATACAGATTGTTGGCATCAGAAGCAGATCTGATTTACACCCAACATATTAGATATATTTCATGTATATTGTGCCAGCGATCTGTGTACTATAACATGTTTGACATTTCTGGTTGTCCTGTGGCCTTGTCAAAACTGAAAATTATGAACAATGTGTCAGAAGTCCTCAAGTTCCACTTGAACAAAATTTATTTGTAGAAACAAGAAGAAAGCACTTGGCAAACATGAACATATGGTAGGCTGAGTCTTGTTTCCTGCAATCTTATTTTCTCATAGAAAATGATGAAGCTGCAGGACACTGAGTGTGAATCAGCTTCACAAGTGTTACCCAGGAAACTCTTCTAGTCAGAATTCATAGTTGTTCCATTCTGCTCCTTTCTGTTTGCATAGTCCTACTTCACCCTTTCTCCCCACACCACAAACCCAAGAAAACACCAAGGCCCGATGTTTTACAGGACACATTTAGGTAAGGTTTGAAGCTCAAAACACTTTTATTGCAAATGCAAACATAATTAAGATTATTTTTTTTTTGTTCATTGCTAAAGCATTATGCTTGTATTATTTTTCATTCGTATTATTCCAAAATAGCTTGTCTGTCTTAATTTTTTTACTTCAGTACAAGATAAGTCTAAATTGTCAAGGTATGTAGAAGGAGAGTATCTGCTCCTCTAAGGGTACCCAGTCAACAGAGCCATAAACCAGAAGACACAGAGAAAAAATCTGACCAGACAAATGGTAAGGGTGGTCCTGATTAGAACAAACCTGGTCAGTGGCATGAATTGGTAAGAGTATGTGGGGCATGAAAATGTTTATTTTTTCAGCTGGAAGGATAAGGATAGAGCAAGAGGCAAACACAGACACATAATACCTGGCCAATTAGAATCAACGAAGACAATAACCAGAAACAAACCTGGTCAGTCACACTAGTTGATGAGCTATCAAGAAACTGCAGGCAAACCAGCACTTTGCAACAGATGAGGATGCAAACCTGGGAGTCCTGCATGTTGGCGGAGGTCTGTGGGACTGAACCAACTGGTGCAGGGGAAGGTGGAGCAGGGAGGAACAGAGAGGGGTGTAAGTAGAAAGGGGTTTAAAAGGGGATGTGTGTGAAACAGGACTGGTCAGTACGCTTGTCTGGCTGAGCCCTGCGCCTGGTCACAACAGTGTGTCCTGTCTTCATTTACCTTCTTATTAAATCTTTTCTTAATTCCCTCTCACCATAATTACACTCTCTATTGTGTGCGTGTGTGTGTGTGTGTGTGTGTGCTGTAATGGACTCAATGCCAGCTGCTGGTGAGACCTGAGTGTTTGTGAATGAAATTTGGTATCAGCTATTGGATTCAGACCAGTGGGTGGGAGCCCCTTGCCAGTGGCGTCAGCTATGGCAAAGCAGCCACTGCATCTGTAGCTCACACCCGGGTTCTGGGGCACAGGGCTGGGCTACAGCTACTGGGGCAGGAGGGGTCCTGGGCTGGAGCAACTGGAGAAGGCAGCAACACTCATAACATCCCTAACACAAATAATTCTCAAATTCACTGGGCTGTGGATGATTAGCTGTGGAGGTATTTAGGGAGAAAGAATAATTGCTATGGTGAAGTATAATCTCTCACTGGTGCCCTAGTCTTCTATTCCCAAATCATTGATGTCATTGGGTTTGTTACACTGAAAATCCTGCTATCGGCAAAAATGAAGCACACCTTATAGGTGGAGTTGAGAATCTATTGTTAGTCCAATCTGTCTTTTAACAGTATAATAGTCCAAATTATTAGTCCAGTTAGAGAAATATTTATTCCTGGGCTAGAGTAGTGCAGTAAATTTCAGTAGCACAGGTCCTCCTGCCTGGATGGGTGTGAGGCTCGCAATGGAGTTCTTGTCGTCTGCTTGGAGGAGCATGATGCTGATGCTGACGCTGATCCTTAATTACTCCTTCGACTTGGAGGTCTGGGTGTGCATTCCTTGCCCTCCACTTGCTGCCTACTGGGGGTTCCCACAGAGGAGGGCAGCACGAGGGAGCAACCAGATCCAACCAGCCCCCCGGCCCCCTGAAAGACACCCACTCTGACCCTGCAGGGGCTGGCAACAGGGGCTGAGGATCCTGCTGTTTTTTAAATCTTCAGAATCGCACTAATTTTCCTTGAAACCATGCTCATCAATTCATACCCTGCATGGAAAAAATGTCAATGCCCAGACTATTCTATTTGTTTTCTACAGTTAACAGTCATTTTTTTTTCTGTTTTGTTTTTCATAGCTATAAGCACAGAAAGGGAAAGATACAACTGTTTCTATGGAAATAGATGACAATTTGTTAACAAAATTTGAGTTGTCGTGTATTTCTAGCACTCTACTACTAATAGACTGATTGCCTAGTACTGAAAAATGCTCACAGAAATGATGAACCTACTTTATTAATTTTGCCAAATGGTGCATCATGTCTTTAGGGGGGGTGGAGTGGTTTTAAGTACCCAGAGTCCTTTGGGAGCAGAGGTTTGTGCAGAGATCTCATAACATTACTGTTCTGAAAACTGACTAATTCTGCTACAAAACTATTTAAAACACCTCTAAAGCTGGAGTCATTCAAGATTTATGACTGCAGTTGTCCTGTCTAGAGGTGCAAATGCCCTGTTGTATGAAACTATACAAGGGGAGCTGAATCATACATCTCTTAATTTCCTAGAGAATATTATTACACAGATCAATTCCTCGTTCCCTGTCTTATCCTGTCTCATCCTACAATTATTCCCACAGGCTAAAACTTTTACACAAAATTATTTCTGTTGTCTCAAGAAGAAATGTTTCCTCATAGACATTACTGTGTGCTTTTAAGGTTTGAAAGCTGGGTATGCAAAAGGGTTCTGTCAAATGCTAGTGGCAATGTACTATATATGTACTATGAATTTATAATCATTATTTGCCATTTTTTGTTGTTGTAGCATTTGATGGCTTCAATTGGATGTCTGTACTACTTCTAGCATGAAAACTTTCTGGAGTTTGAAATTATGACTTTTTGCCATTACTAATTTCACGCATCTTCCTAAATGTAACATATAACAACAAAGAATTCTTTGTTGAATGGAATGTTCAGACAATACTCCCATCTACTCGAAAAGATTTTTTGCTGGCTTAGGCATTACAATACTTCTGTAGCATATTTTTCTATGCATTCATTTTTCAGACTGATCCGAAAAAAAAAAAGAAAAGAAAAAAAGACAGAAAAATACAGTTACATAGTAAGATATCTATTTACCCTGGGTGGAAATGCATTCACTTTGTTCTTATCTCTACAATTATTTTCAACTGAGTACAAAGAGATAGAGGCTAGAGGGAGATAGGCATTTATGATCTTTAAACTAAAAAGCTTATATTTCAAAAGTAGCATCCTTTATTCAAAGGTATTTCTTCTTTAAAATGCTTGGATAACACAAAAATCATTCAAAAGTTACAGAATGTGTGATAATTTTATGCTTACAATAATTTTATCTTTTTTGTATTTTTTTAGTACAATTCAGATAAAACAGTATGTATTTTTATTGCTGACATTTTATGGACTTTTTTATATCAGAGGTTCTTTCATAAGAACAAAAACATAAGAAATTATATTCTTTTAATATAAAATATGTCTTAGACACAGTATGTGTCTGGGTTTTTTATTATTACCGTAAGAAGAATGTTCATAAACAGCATCTATTGACATTATTTAGAAAGTCATGGATCTTTCATTTGTATTGTATCTGTACAGAAATTAAATATAAATTGTTTGAAATCAAATCACCTTAATATGTAGTTGAATCAGGTGATAAATACCTGTGACAAAGGATATCTTTAATATTCGATGATATCTCTGGTTTATAGTGATTTAAAGGGAAGTGATGTCATTCAGAAGTAATAAAAAAGCCAACTACTGATTTGTCATCGTCATTAGCTTTCCTTGGTTTTGAAATTACTCTGACTTTTCTTTAATTCTCAGGTATGCAAAAGTAAGGGAACAGTTCATTTCTGTATTTATTGTAAGCTTCAGGAATATCTACAATGTTGTATTTCTGTTCCGGTGCTAAATTTGTCCTAAAGGTCCCATGATTTTGTTTTCACGGAAACTCAGAATCTAAACAGTGGCTCATGAGATGTGCTGAAGCATAAAAAACAGTGTCAACATTAACATAATATTTTACCCTCAAACATACTGCCTGGTAGCATATTTATCAGACAGAGGACTTAATTAAAAGAGGAAGAATGCTGTTGGCTAACCAAGAATACATGTCATCTAATTATTCAAAAATTTCACTGCATTTCCCGTATGAGGTAGTTCCAGGTAAACATTCTGCACTAAGTTCCTGTTGTTCAAGCATTGCTGTTCTGAGAAAGAGTGACTTTCCTCCCTTATTCCATTATGATTTATTTGGGAGATAGCAGTTTAGTGGCTGTAAAGAAAGAAGAACCATTAATTTTGCCTGTACAGTTAATGCTTCTGGAGAAATAGATTAGATATGATTTACACATTGGCAGTATTACACCATACTGCCAATGAAGTATTTTTTGACTAGAGCTCATTATCTGAGACACAGCAAATCACCTAAGCCTCCACAAAACCTTTCCTATACTGGAAGAAGACAGCTTCTGAGTCCTGCTTCTCTATCCATGGGTTTTCTGTTTTCTTTAGAGCTTAGTAAGCAGTCCCTCCTTCTCAGTATCACCCTTTATACAACAAAATTAATGCCATTTTCAATAGGTAAAAAATATGCAAAAGAATCTTGAGGGCTTTTATTAACTTCATGAGACGGAACTATTTTGCAGTCGTTGGTTGATAGCAATTTCAGGATCCAATATGACTTCAAGGAGTCTACAAACCAGTGACAATATGACATTCTGTTGTACCCTGATTTAAATGGGTTTTAAAGAAACATCTAATCACACCTTCAGGATGGGAAGACTCAATAAAGGAAGTGGACTGATTTCCATTACCTGTCATCTTACAGTGATGACTATCTGAAATTATCATCACACTCCAGTATATTGACTTAGATATGCAGGAGATGGATAGAGATGGTCAAGCAAAAATCCATAAAAAGGTTTAGAATCACTCATAGACTAACAGGAGGAGCATTTACAGGACTATTGAAATGTGTGAATTGGGATTTAGGTGCCTAAACTCTATTGTTCTTAATTTCTGGAATTTTGTCATTAGAACATTTAGATGACAGAACAGATTTAATTCTGATTAACTTCCTTGGTTTTTTTTTTTAGTCCAAAGAATGTAAAGTATAAATTGCAAAAAATTGAGAGTAGGAAAGACACCTCAGGTCTACATATTCTTAGTTATGTGTTGAACCCATTGGAAAACTCGGGCTTCTTTCGGTAGTAATGCCTTCTGAACTCAGATATGTTCTTGACTTCACAGTGACCCAGTTTCAAAAAAGTAGTGCCTGGGCTGTCTGCTGGTAGATGGAATTTTGAAAGTAATTATTTTTTTTTAATCTTTTTTTTTTTTTTTTCCTAGAGATATCCTAGGTGTCCTAACTTTCAGGGAGCTATAGTTTTACAGAAATCTATTTTTTTATCTCTGTTGCTAAGTGTCTTCACTTCAAAGGGCAGTTCAGGTTTTTAAACTCCATGTAGAAAGAAATGTGTACTACAAAGCCACATATGAAGGACCTGTTTTAATTATCCTTCTGGTTTCTTATTTTCTATTAGTTGCCTGTCATGCATTAAATCAAGCAGAGGCATTTAACATTATATATAGTGTATAGAAAGGGAAAGATTCTCTTTAACACCCTGAGGAGGCCTTTAAAAGTGTTTCGTTTTCTTCACTGACAATAGAGATTGATTAACACCTGAATAAGGAATGCAAAGAACTAGTTACCAGCAGGAAGCTAATCTTTGATGTTACAAAGCCAAAATTAGAAATTTAATTTAGGAGGTTAAAACTGGTTTACAGGTTTGTTTTACTTTCAGCTAGCTCTTCCCTCTCCAGCCCAAGGATCTGAAGGAGTATCTATAGGTGTAATCACAGAGGCTTCTTCTGGGAATCTCAGGCAAACAACCCACTGCTATTCTGTCTGTTATTCTTTTCAACAGAAAAGAAAAAAAGACGTTTGGTCTATCAGGAGGTTTTTTTCAACCACAGACAAAGTTTAAAGCAAGCCACAGCTGGAAATGAAAGTAAATTAAGGTTTCTTTTCCCTGTCTGTTCTGGAATTATCTTCTGGCTATGAACCATAGTGTGGTTAAATAATCTGGCGATAACAGAAGCTAATTTAGCAATGTGAAGCACTCTAAGAGTATGTCTACTTCCTCTTTCCACCTATACTCTTTCAGGAAAGGGAATGAGGACAAGTCCCATTTTTAACAACAGAAAACTCATGTCTCAGGAAACTTATGAAACTTTTTTTCTTCTTCAGTAATGCTGATGCTCACAGGAGGAAATAAACTATCAAAAAAATACTTACAAGTAAAACTTCAGAAATCTTGTGATATCATTAAAAAAAAAAAAAAACAAACAACAAAACTAACAATCCCCCCCCAAAAACCGTGTTTCATTTCAGTATGATGCAGAGGTACACACACTGAAAGAAATTCTGTAAGGTCCAATAGAGTTTAGAGTAGATATAAATAGCTTGTGATGAATTACACTGGTAACTGGTAGTGAACCTGAGAAATAAAAACCCAGAAGAGGAAGTGAAAAAGTATCCTGACATTTGAATTTTCCTTTGTACAAATGGAGAAACGAATGCTTTTTTATTTTTCATATGAAAAAAGTTAGATGAGGAAATACAATAATAAGATATGGAGTGTTCAAGAATCTATTTTTTCGAAAATTATGATAAGTAATTCTGATAGTGAACCAGTGGTTTTGTAGGAAATTAGCAAAAAATTAATTGCAAGTGGTTACCAGAGTACTGTCTGTCTGCCTGTACGTTTTTAAATGCATGTGTGTGTTCTAATGGATCGTATTTTGTACAGTGGAATTTCAGTGACCTTAAAGCTGTACTTATGAGTGACTGGGTTGTGCTAATAAAACCACAGCTCACAGGCTACTGAAGAAATATGGGATTGTATCAGGGACTCCCAAAAAAGCAAGCACAAGCTGACAGCAATAGCCTTGAAAGTGCAAGGATGGGACAATAGCCAAGGTCCCAGGCTATAAACACAAATCACTAATGCTTAATTACTGATCACTAAAGGAACACAGCCTTGGCAGCTGGGTGAAACCTGTTTCAGGGTTAAAAAATAAAACCAAGAAGAAATCTCAAGCATTTGTAAAACACACCATGTAGAGTAAAGCTTGGATGCAACATGGAGTTTACAGATTAGAGAACAAAGAGTAAGTAAACTGTGTTAACAAATGTTTTAAAAAATGACCCAGGCAAATCCAACCCCCACCATCAACACCATACCTCACCCAGTAAAAAGTAGGAAGAAACACCAATCATCACCCTCATAATCATCCTGATGAGGAAGTGGGGTTGTGGCTGCTTGAAATAACAAAGCTTTTGAAGGGTGAACAGGCACCCGAGAAAGGAGTAAGTACTAGAGTTTATATTTGTCAGCTTATGTTTGGCAGTTGCAATAGGATGTGTTTTTTAAATGACCTGTGTCCATTTGATTGCATTGTATCTGTATTGTACAGACTTAAACACAGCAACATCTATGTCTTAAGTGTGCTTCTGTAGCGCACATTAAACTATGCAGAGTATGTAATCTGGTTCTCTAACCTTGAGAACTAGTTGTTAAAATTTGAATGCAACAATCTATTTTCAGTCAAACTGGCCATGTTTTGTAATGCAACAATAACACATGATCATGTATTCATAGAATGGTTTAGATTGGAAGGGACCTTAAAGAACATCTAGTTCCAACCTGCCATGGGCAGGGACATCTACACTTTACAAATCCCTTGACTTTAATTCCAGTTGCTTAATTGAAATTAACCTTTTCTAGAGTGTAAAATCTATAATTTGAATGTCATTCAGGTAAAGACTCTTGATGGAAAATCACATCTCAAGAATACATTTGTGCATAAATTGTGTTCCCCTTCCCTTCCCTTCCCTTCCCTTCCCTTCCCTTCCCTTCCCTTCCCTTCCCTTCCCTTCCCTTCCCTTCCCTTCCCTTCCCTTCCCTTCCCTTCCCTTCCCTTCCCTTCCCTTCCCTTCCCTTCCCTTCCCTTCCCTTCCCTTCCCTTCCCTTCCCTTCCCTTCCCTTCCCTTCCCTTCCCTTCCCTTCCCTTCCCTTCCCTTCCCTTCCCTCCCTCCCCTCCCCTCCCCTCCCCTCCCCTCCCCTCTCTCCCCTCCCCTCCCCTCCTCTCCCCTTCCCTCCTCTCCCTTCTCCTTACCTTACCTCTTTCCATTTCTTCAAAAATACATGTGAAAAAGGGTACTGTATGTTACTTAGATTTACCAGAAAACCAGCTGATAGACAATGACTCCCAAAAAGACTTCTGATGAAACAAGCACAATATTTTCTTTAAAAGGTTATCTCAAATTATTTGTATGCCGTTCCTGAAACAAGACTACGTTTAGTTATATCCCAGTCTTACCTAATCAAACAGTGTTTGAGACTGAGTGCCAGGCACTGTTGTTATGGCAAATGAATGCATCACAGCTGTTCTAGCAGTTTTCGGCTTCAAAATGTCCAAATACATTTTTGGTTAAACTCTTTCAGACAGAAAAGATGAAAGAAAAATTTATGTGCATATAAAATTATTGCTTAGATGTGGTGTTGAGAATCAGCATTCAGTTGTTTTCCTCTTTTCTGAATATTTTAATGTGTATTGTCTTAAATTTATTTCAATTAAGAAAGGCTTTTTTTTCTCTTTTCTTCTTCCAGAACTTGAATATTTAATTCACTGCTAACTTAGAAATACTATGAAATTTATTTATTTTAATTAATAAGTAACAGCTGACAGTTACAATGAAATCTGAAGTATCTTTGTTCATATTATTTGAAGGAACATCCAGCAAAATAAGGTGTCAACAAGGTGCTCAACATGCAAAATCTGCCCATATGCGAATGTGAAGTTTCATAGATTTCAGAAGAAGAAAAGTTTTACCTATATTTTTCCATTAGATTAAATAATCAATCCAATTTTCCTGTTGGATAAAAATACCTGAAATACACAGGTTGCTGGAAATGTAGACTGAAATGAGATGTGAAATATCAAAACCCTACAGTGAAGAAAGACCTTTGCAATACCTAACTAAAATGCCTTCCCAATTTGACTGTGATCACTGATACGTACTTAAAATGTGTATTTTCCCCCCAACCACTTACACATTATCGTATTCTGATTATATTTAAACCATGTTTTCTAGGTTTTGTTATGAGATGACATGTGTGACAGTGACAGCTATGGAAAATAAAAAGCTGTATCCCATACGTAGTTCCCTCATCACATTAAAATAGGTGAAGCTGTATTAACTTCCTATTTTTTGACACAGTTATCCTTTTTCTAGTGCTACATACTTGAAAATTGATTGTTTAATAATGTATTGCCAAGTCATTTCCCAGATAAAAATTAGGCTGACAGATATTTCATTCCTTCAATCCTCCTTTTCTTTAGTCCTTAGGGCATACATATTCTTTTTATATAAATTCTATAAAGTAACAGACATTACTTCAAATGTCCTTTTGACTAGTTCTGTTGCTTTAGGGTCAATTTCCTTATGCTTTGCTGTACTTGAGGTAACAGAAAACTTTTGTTGCTTGTTCTTTCTTTCTTCTGGCCTACATTCTTATCTCCTTGTCAAAATTATTTATATGCAGTGTATGATTAAAAGTATCCTTTTTTTTTCAGTGATGACTGAACCAAAAAAATGTAACAAGCTCTTGAAGACATTTCCATATCTATTATCTTTTTTCCTTTCCTCTTCTGTACTGTACCTATACTTATCTGTTTACTTATATATAGAACTTGTTAGCTTGTTAACTCTGTTTTACTAATATACCTCATTTTGGATCATACTTTATCTAGCTTTATCATCACTTACTTTATTTATTTCTTCTTACTGGTCCTTCATAATATGACCGCCTTTCCACTTTCGCAATCTCTTTTTGATTTCCAAGTAATTGGCCAACTCTCAGTGCACTTATAATAATATCACTCTCTTCATTGCACAATAACAGTGGGCTATCCACCATCTAACCTGGCCTTGAACACTTCCAGTGACGGGACATCCACAAATTCTCTGGGTAACCTGTTCCAGTGTCTCACCACCCTCACAGAAAATAATTTCTTCCTAATACCTAATCTAAATCTAACCTCTTCTAGTTTAAAGCCATTACCCCTTGTCCTGTCACTACACCCGCTGATAAAAAGTCCCTCCTTATCTTTCCAGCAGCCCCCTTTAAGTACTGGAAGGCCTCTATAAGGTCTCCTAAGAGCTTTCTCTTCTCCAGGCTGAACAGCCCCAACTCTCTCAGCCTCTCCTCGTAGGAGTGGTGCTCCACCCCTCTGATTGTCTTTGTGGCCCTCCTCTGGACCTGCTTCAACAGGTCCATGTCCTTCTTATGTTAGGTGCTCCAGACCTGAACATGGTACTCCAGGTGGGGTCTCACAAGAGCAGAGTAGAGGGGCAGAATGACTTTCCTTGACCTGCTGACCACACTTCTTTTGATGCAGCCAAGGATACAGGTGGCTTTCTGGGCTGCAGGCACACATTGCTGGCTCATCTTGAGCTTCTCATCAACCAACATCCGCAAGCCCCTCTCCTCAGGGCTGCTCTCAGTCCATTCTTTGCCCAGCCTGTATTTGTGCTTGAGATTGCCCTGACCCAGGTGCAGGACCTTGCACTTGGCCTTACTGCACTTCATGAGGTTTGCATGGGCCCACTTCTCAAGACTGTCCAGGTCCCTCTGGATGGCATCCCTTCCCTCCAGTGTGTCAACCTCTCCACACAGCTTGGTGTTGTCAATAAACTTGCTGAGGGTGCACTCAATCCCACTGTCCATGTTACTGACAAAGATGTTAAACAACACTGGTCCCAGCACCGGACCCCTGAGGACCACCACTGGTTACTGTCCACTTGGACATGGAGCCATTGACTGCAAGTCTCTGAGTGCGGCCATCCAGGCAGTTCCTTATCCAACAAGTAGCCCTTTCATAAAATCCATGTCTCTCCAATTTAGAGACCAGGATGTCATGCAGGACAGTGTTAAATGTTTTGCACAAGTCCAGGTAGATGTTAGTTTCTCTTCCCTTATCCACCAATGCTCTAATGCCAGCATAGAAGGCCACCAGATTTGTCAGGCACAATTTGCCTTTAGTGAAAGCACTAATCATCTCCCTATTTTCCATGTGCCTTAGAAGAGTCTCCAGGAAGATCTGCTCCTTGATCTTGCTAGGCACAGAGGTGAGACTGACTGGCCTGTAGTTCCCTGGGTCTTCCTTTTTTCCCTTTCTGAAAATAGGGGTTATGTTTCCCCTTTTCCAGTCAGTGGAATGTTTGTCAGACTGCCACAACTTCTCAAATATAATGCATAGTGGCTTGGCAACTTCATCTGCCAGTTCCCTCAGGACCCTCAGATGCATCTCATCACGTCTCATGGACTTGTGCACCTTCAGGTTCCTTACATTGTCTTGAACTTGATCTTCTCCTACAGTGGGTGGTTCCTCATTCTCCTAGTCCCTGCCTTTGCCTTCTATGATTTGGGTGGTGGGGCTAGAGCCCTTGCCAGTGAAGACCAAGGCAAAAAAGTCATTGAGTACCTTAGCTTTCTCCATATCATGAGTAACTAGGTCTCCCGTTTACTTCTGGAGAGGGCTCACATTTTCCCTAGTCTTTCTTTTATCACCAACATACCTATAGAAGCTTTTCTTGTTGCCCTTGACGTCCCTGGCTGGATTTAATTCTATCTAGTCTTTAGCTTTCCTAACCTGATCCCTGGCAGGGCTGCTCAGACAGTTTCTCTGTATTCCTCCCAGGCTACCTGTCCTTGCTTCCACCCTCTGTGGGATTCCTTTTTGCTTTTGAGTGTGTCCAGGAGCTCGTTGTTCATCCATGCAGGCTTCCTGGCTTTTTTGCCTGACTTCCTCTTTGTCGATATGCATTGCTCCTGAGCTTGGAGAAGGTCATCCCTGAATATTAACCAGCTTTCTTGGGCCCTTCTTCCCTCCAGTGCTTTATCCCATAAAACCCTACCAAACAGGTCTCTGAAGAGCCAAAGCTGGCCCTCTACAAAAGATGTGTGAACTTAGAAATGGCAATACCTAACAGTAAGTGCATCTGGTGTCCCACAAAGCCTCCTTCCACAAAGCGGCAGTTGCAACTCATGTTTTGTCATTGTCCACTCTCTGTTCATGACACATATGGTGGGATTCAGATCACATAGTAAAACGTCTATAATCTATAAAGAATATAGTGTACATATATATATACAGAACACATACAATGATGGTGTCTGCATGTAAGCTATTCATTTAACCTCTTATTATAGCCAAGACATATAGTTTCAGTACAGTCAACAGTCTAGAAAGTTGGTTGGTAGATTGGATAAATGTTTTTGTTTTAGGGAGAGCTATGTAATTCCACTGACTTCTGATTAAATATCAGTGACTGATAGGAGCTGAATAAATGTAGCTCACATTTACACATCTGTTTTCGATGCTTCAATCTGTAAGTAAAATCCTATTTTTAAGGCTTATTTAATTTTCCAAAGCATAGATGTCTTGCACTATCATAAATATCCTGAGAATTACTTCTTGGCCTTCATCTTCCCTTCCAAAGGGCCTGGATCTATCTTTGGTTCTGTGCCATACCTGAAACCTCATGGAAATATGTTTGCCAATGAAGAGCATCTCAAGCTGTATTTGGTGTCCCCCTATGGGTGATAGGCTTCATCTGTTGCTCATGTAGAAATTACAGTTTGCAAAACTTTTTACCATGAACTCTAAATCCCTCCCAAGGTTTCTCTCAAAATTTAGCCAACATATCCTAAATTGCTAACCCAGACAGTCTGATAATTTGTATATAATTACCATAGTCTCCACTGTGTCAGACTTGATTTTGCTTGATAGAATTCTTAAAACTACTAGAACAGAAGTGATCACTTATTGAACCCTTGCTAATTAATCATTTTCTCTGTCAAGGACCACATATGAATCCCTTAGAAGTGGATATTAGACTAGATCTTAGTTTCAGGTGATTGATTTGAAAGTTCATTGGGCTTGATTCTGTTTCCTGTCTAACTGAGCTAGCTTTGTGATAGACAACCAACAGAACAGGAGTTATGGGGGGGGGGGGGGGGGGAGGTATTTAAATCATAGAATCACAGAACACCAGGTTGGAAGGAACCTCAAGGATCATCTGGTCCAATCTAAGCTATTAAGAGAATGCAAATATTGAATCAGGAAACACCAGGTAGAAAAAATGAAAAGTACTGCAAAATTACTTTTTTTAATTGAAGTTTTTTTGTCAGACAAAAAGGCATTTAAGTCCTGTTTTAGTTAACTGGAAATGTTTTATCACATCCCTCATTTCCTCTTGTTTTTGAACATGACTCTTAAAAGAACTATATTACACTATATAAATAGAACTCATTGTCAAAATAAATTATTTTATGGAAAAATTTGCCCCAAAGTAAATTTTTCTGGGTATGTTATAAATCTTTGCAAAGCGACATGCTTAGCCTCTTTATTGGTGGAGCCCCATAAACATATCTAAAATTCAAGATATAGCTTGTAGCATAAACAAAAAGCTTCTACAAAGGCATAAAAATGAATCTACCATTAATGATAAGCAGCATCAAAACGAAAATTTCAAAATAGAGAACGTATACTAATGACACATAATTCATACTTTATCTTTATTGAAATTATTTATATTTTCCTTTTAAAAAAATAAATAGCCAATTGTAAAGTTATAAGTAACCACTGCTGTGTTTAGTTTACTGAAGTAAAAATCAATATCACTTTTAACTTGAAACAATACTGTCTTGACACACAGTATGGCATTTAAAATCAGACAGTCATCTTTTAATTCTTCTATAAATTAACACTGGTCATATGTATACTACTAAATACATTCTCTGCCTCTGAGTGTGAATGGCACAGTACAGGTCATATAGCTGTGCCTTATTGCCCTTCAAACTGGGTGGGGGAGGAGGGGGGCTCTTGTCAAACGGTTTAGTGCTAATGGTTCCTGCCTATGTCAAGCCCTGAGCTGTGCCCAGGCATTTTTGGGGAAAGTGGTATTTGACCCAGGTTAACTCATGCTGGGTTTGTGCTAAAAATTAACAGTAAGGACAATACAATACCAACGTCATGGCATTTGCCTTCTTTAAATAATAGCACAGATACAGCTGTTATGTACCCTATGACTCTCATTCAGTATGGTAAATCTAAAAATACTCCTATTGAATTTAAGGGGACTAATCAAGTTCTTAAAGTTATGTACTTAAACTTCTTGTTGAATGAATGCAATAAATACAAAGGAACTGGTTTCATCACATTGGGAAATGTAATCTATTTCAAGTAATCTCATAATCCTATAAAACAGTATAGCATAGGATCTGAAATTAACATACAGCTAGAAAGAGATTACTGGATAGATCACTACTACCTAACATTTTCCAACAAATGGTGAAGATAATGATAAAGAGGTGGACAGTGCCCTTTGTTTGAATCTTAAGATTTGTTCTTGGATAACACATAACAATGTTTCTGTTATTGTCTGTGCCAATATCAGTATAAAAATTAATAATAATGAAAAAATATAAGAGTCTGTATGCTACAGTGAGAAATGGAAGGAAGACTTATCAGAAAATATTAGAATCTTTGAAGTAGGAAAGACAGAAGTTTAGCGACTCGTTAAAGGAAACAACAGTTTGAAGTAGAGTAGCATTGGATAAGTAGCAAGGCTGATTTTTACTTGTTTTTATTTCAGAATAAAAGAGGTATAATTTTTTTTCTTCTCTCTTCTCAGAAATGGAAATGGTCAGACAACAAAAGCCCAGTATAAAAATACCTGAATCAAATATCAACAAAATTTCAGGATAAAATTAAAAACCCTGAAGACCTAGCCCAGTGTTGGTTCTGATAGTTAGCATTCCGAAATGATATGGAAGGGAAGGGATGTTCCTTCTCTGTTCTGATCAGTTTCAGTCTCTACATCTTTTCCTTTTGCCTTCAGTGATATTTAAGTCAACCAGAGTATGTCTCTTCTAACTAATTGCTAAAGAAATTTAGAAAAAAAATATCTTGGACAAGGAAAAGCCCCCAGTCACAAGCAGAGGAAAAAAAGAAAAGGCAGGAAAAAAAATCCATGGTTGTTTGGGTTTTTTTTATATCTTATTCCTTGTATAAGATCTACCATTCTTCAAGAAAGACACCACCCTGTCAAGCAGAATTATTTTGAGTGGAGTTATTGCTTAGTTTGACATGTATCTAATCTGAAATTTGAGGGAGAAAGAAGTTGTATAAAATGCTTAACAAAGAAATAGTATAATATACAAGAGTTTAAGAAATGTCTTATTTTAATTGGCCCAGAATTAGCAGAAAACATTTAAAAATATATTACTAATCTTTATAAGTCAGTAATGATCAGGACCTACCTGAAATCGGTAGTTTAAAAAAGGATTGTCAGTTTTTCTCACACACAATTCCAAACCAGTATTTTCTACTTCATTACTGTTATGATCATCACATACTTTTTTCTAAATATTTCTGCAACCTCATTGGTGAATTTCTGAAGACACTGATGCCTGCTCATCTTGGCAGCCTTTTTGCATTAATATCTCTCTATTGTAGAAGAGGTACACATTGTTTTTCTGATTGAATTAAAGTTAAGGATAATCCCTAATCTCTCCAGCTATAACAGTAGGTTGAAGATGAGACCTATGTGTCAAAATAGTGTGATTTTCAGGAGAATGTGGAAAAACCATTTCAGTGCAATTTACATGTCGAAGATTAATCACATGATTAAAAATTCATTCCATCAAGCCTATTGATAAAAAAATTTTGCCATGTTCATTCTTTACAAACTGAAGACAACACAGAAAAAGAGTTTGCGCATGTGAAAACAGTAGTTCCTGCAACAGTACCCCAAGTGCTCTTTGACAGAACTAAGACAAACTGCCACAATAATTTTGGCCTAATTATGTCATTTTGCCTCTTGCCAGGACTTGCCCTAGCCACTGGGGTAAAAAAATCCGGGATTGTATAGTTTGAGTAGGCCAAACAGAAAAACTCTTTAATTGATTATGTCTCTAATTTATTCAAATAATAAATGCATGTATGTTTGGTTTCAGTTGAGTTAAGCAGTTGTATTTTGTTATATACAAACAACAGGACAGGACTGAAACCTGAATCTTTAATCTTCCAGGTATGTAACTAGGTTGCCTAGTACTGTGTCCAGTCCAGTCTTGAAAACCTCTAAGAACAGAAAATCCACAACCTCTATAGGCAACTTGTTCCAATTTTTGACTGTCCTCATGGTGGAAAAGTCTGTTCTTATATCCCATTTGAACCTTTGCTGTCACAATTTACGACCATTAGCTCATTCCTGTGATGCACATAAGGAGCTTTTCTTGTTTATGACCACCACATAGATACCATGAGGCTGCCCCTAGGTAACTCCAAACCCGTCTCTTCTCCAGGCTGAACAAGTGCTGGTCCCTCAGCTTCTCCTCCAGGGCAAGTGCTCCAGCCCTGATAATCACAGAATGCTTGGTTGGACTCGATGATCTTAAAGGTCCCTTCCAACCTAGACAATTCTATGATTCTACCTGAGGTTGGAAGGCACTTCAGGAGGTCATCTGGTCCAACGCTCCTGATCAAGCAGAGCCACCTAGAGCAGGATGCTCAGCACCATGTCCAGGCAGCTTTTGAGTATCTCCAAGGGGGAAAGCTACACAATGTCTCTGGGAAACCCGTGCCAATGCTCAGTCACTGTCAGTAAAATAGTTCTTCCTGAACACCTTCTGTGTTTCAGCTTTTGCCCATTGCCTCTGGTCCTGCCATTGGACACCACAGAAAAGAGCCTGGCTCCATCTTTGCACTCTTCCTTCAGGTGTTATAGACATTGATAAGATTCCCCCTGAGCCCATTTGGGCAGAGTTCATATCAGCAGAGGTGGTCATTCTGCTTCTCTGTGTTCTCTTCTACAGCTGTAGAAATGAACTGCTTCTGTTCTGATCAGATCTAAAATTTATTCCAGGCTAGAAGTCTCAAGCCTTTCATTCTTTCCTCATGAGAGGTGTTCCAGTCCCTCAACTATATTTGTGGCCCTTCACTGGACTGTCTCCAGTAGCTCCATATCTCTCTTGTACTGTGGAGCCAAAAACTGGACACAGTACTCTAGGTGTGGCCTCACCAGTGCTCAACAGAGCTGAAGGACCACCTCCTTCACCACTGTGATTCTCCCCTTCTACTCTGCTCTGGTGAGACCCCACCTGGAACACTGCATCCAGCTCTGGAGCTCCCAGCAAAAGAGAGACATGGACCTGTTAGAGCAAGTCCAGAGGAGGGCTATGAAAATGATCAGAAGTCTGGAACTTCTCTCCTATGAAGAAAGGCTGAGAGAGTTGGGGTTGTGCAGCCTGGAGAAGAGAAGGCTCTGGGGAGACCTTATTTCAGCCTTTCAATACTCAAAGGGGGCTTATAAGAAAGATGAGAGAGATATTTTACCAGGGCCTGTAGTGATAGGACACATGGTAATGGTTTTAAACTGAGAGAGGGTAGATTTAGACTGGACATAAGGAAGACATTTTTACGATGAGGGTGGTGAGACACTGGAACAGGTTTCCCAGAGAAGTGGAGGATGCCCCATCATTGGAAGTGTTCAAAGTTAGGTTGGATGGGGCTTTGAGCAACCTGATCTGCTGAATAATGTCCCTGTCCATGGCAGGAAAGTTGTACTAGATGATCATTAAAGGTCCCTTCCAACGCAAACCATTTATGATTCTATGATTCTATGATCTTATGAAAAACAGTGTTGAAAGCCTCACTGAAATCAAGGCAGACAGTATCCACCGCTCTCTCTTTTCATCTACCAGACCGGTCATTTCATCATAGAAGATTATCAGGTTGGTCAAGCATGACTTTCCCTTGGTGAATCCTTGCTGACTACTCCTTATCACCTTCTTGTCCTTCATATGCCCTTTATGAGGACAGGAGTGAGATTTGCTTTTTTCATGTCCTCTAGCACTTCTCCCAATAGTCATGATTGTTCATAGATTTCAGAAGTGGCCTTGCAGTGACACCAGCCAGCTCCCTCAGCCCATGTGAGGGCACCCCATCCGGGCCCGTGGACTTATGTATTACCAGTTTGCCTAAGTATTCCCTGATCTGATCCTTTTTTACCAGGGTTACATCTTCCTTCTCCAGACTTCCCCCCCTGGTCTCCAGGGCCTTTGATTCCTGAAGACCAGCCTTACTACCAAAGGCTGAGGCAAAGAAGCCATTCAGGACCTCAGCCTTTTCCATTTCCTGTGTAACCAGGTCCCCTGCATCATTCAGCAGCAGGCCCACATTTTCCTTAGTCTTCCTTTTTCTACTTATAGAAGCATTTCTTGTTGCCCTTGATTTCCCTTGCCAGATTCAAGTCCAGGCTTTGTTTTTCCTAACCATTCCTCTGCATGCTCAGACACTGTCTTGGTTTTCCTCCCACATTACCTATGGCTGCTTCCACTTCCTATATACTTCCTTTTTTGTGTTGAGTTTTCCCAGGAACTTATTGTTCATCCATGGCATTTTTGCCGGACTTCCAGCTTTTTGAGGTGAACTGTTCATAAGCGTGAAGGCAGTGATCCTTGAATATTGACTAGTTTTCTTGGACCCCTCTTCCATCCAGGGGACTATCTCATCAGACTCTTTCAAGCAAATCCCTGAAGAAGCCAAAGTCTGGTCTCCTGAAATCCTGGCTTGTAATCTTGTTTTTTGTCCTCCTCCATCCTCTCAAGATCCTGAACTCCACCATCTCATAGTCACTGCAGCCATGGCTTCCTTCAACTTTCACATCCCTTCCTGATTTGTAAGTATGAGTTCCAGCAGAGTACTTCTTGTTGAGAGGAAACCCACTATTGTGACCTTTGGTGAACTTGCTGCAGTTTATTGATACCTTTTCTGTACTGGAGGTTCAGTACAGTCAAATTTTGCAGATCAATTTACTTGAGAATCTACAATCTAATCATGCGCTTCAGTAGAGGTGTGAGTCCATTACAGCTGAGCAATACTTTGGGTTGAATAAAAAAATGTGGTCATTGAAGAACCATTTAGGAAGTCAATATAAATTCAGAGCTAATTCTGAAAATCATAGAATGGTTTAGATTGGAAGGGACCTTAAAGATCATCTAGTTCCAACCGCCCTGCCATGGGCAGGGACACCTTCCACTAGACTAGCTTGCTCAAAGCCCCATCCAGCCTGGACTTGAACATCTCTAGGGATGGGCCATCTACAACTTCTCTGGGAAACCTGTTCCAGTGTCTCACCACCCTCATTGTAAAAAAACTCTTCCTGATATCTAATCCAAGTTTCCCCTCTTCTAGTTTAAAGCCATTACCCCTCGTTTTATCACTACATACCCTTGCAAAAATTTCCTATTCAGCTTTCTTGTAGGCCCCCTTCATATACTGGAAAGGTGTTATAAGGTCTCCCCAGAACTTTCTCTTCTCCAGGCTGAATAACCCCAACTCTCTCAGCCTGTCCTCATAGGAGAGGTGCTCCACCCCTCTGATCATCTTCGTGGCCCTCCTTTGGACTTGCTTCAACAGATCCATGTCCTTCTTGTGCTGAAGGCTCCAAAGCTGGATGCAGTACTCCAGGTGGGTTCTCACAAGAGTGGACCAGAGGGGTAGAATCACTTCTCTTGACATGCTGACCACAATTCTTTTGATGCAGCCCAGGATGCAGATGGCCTTCTGGGCTGTGAGGACACATTGCTGGCTCATTCTTGAGCTTCTCATCAACCAACACCCCCCAAGTCCTTCTCCTCAGGGATGCTCTCAATTCATTCTCCGCCCAAACTGTATTTGCGCTTGGGATTGCTGTGACCCACGTGCAGGACCTTGCATCTGGCCTTGGTGAATTTCATAAGGTTTGCACGGGCCCACCTCTCTAGCCTGTCCAGGTCCCTCTGCATGGCAACCCTTCCCTCCAACGTGTCAACCTCTCCATACAGCTTGGCTGTAGAGGGCCTCATCCACTCCATCATCCTGGTTAGGTGGCCTGTAACAGTCCCCTACAGTAATGTCACCTGCCCCTGCATTCCCTTTAATCCTGACCCATAAGCTCTTGGTTGGCTCTTCATCTATCTTCAGGTGGAGCTCCGTGCACTCCAGCCGGTCATTGACATAAAGAGCAACACTCCCTCCTTATCTCCCCTGCCCGTTTTTCCTAAAGAGCCTGTGTCCTTCTGTTTCAACACTCCAATCATAGGAGCTAGCCCACCATGTCTCTGTGATGCCAATGAGATCGTAGCCCTGGAGGCGTGCGCATGTCTTTAAACTCCTCTTGTTTGTTCCCCATGCTACATACATACATTTGCATAGAGGCACTTAAGCTGGGTTCCTGTTGAAGCTGACTTACTGTCTGGAGTGGCTGCAAATCTTTTGTGTTGCTCGCCAGGTGGCCTTCCTTTGAATTGTTTTATCCTGTGTTTCCCCACTGGCTCCTATTGTCCCGGGAGCCCCTGGTTCATTTTAGTAAGACTTCCAGTGTGCTGCAGTGTACCCAGCACTTGTCAAAGCAACAGGCTAAGGGCCCACATTATCGACCCATCCCTCATACCTTGGAATGTTGTCCCTTGGCTTGTTATGAGCAAGCCTGATAATACCCCCCTCTCCCATCGAGTCTAGTTTAAAGCTTGGTCAATGAGCCCCGCTAGCTCATGAACAAAGACCGTCTTCCCCCTTTGAGAAAGATGAACCTCATCCAACACCAGCAAGCCTGATGTTGTATAAACATTGTCAAAAAACCCAAAATTGTGGCGGTGACACCAGCCAAGGAACCATGTATTAACAGACTGAGCACGTCTGCTTCTTGATATAGATGTCCTCTGCACCAAGGTGGTGATGTCCTCCTTTTACAGGCCTCTGATAGCAATGTTAGAGTCACCAGAATATTAGAAAATTTTCCTAGTAGGATTTTGTAGTTTCATGCTAAAGGTTTATATTCCAGAAGACCACATAAAACATCGTATCACCATCTATTTTGAGTAAATCTTATATTAATGCCATTCAAGTTCATAAAAAATACACGTTGTTTAGTACTAATGTTAGAATCAAGAACTTCTTTTTACAAGTTATATCCTAATCACAAGCTTCTAGACAAGTTTGCTGTATTTGGCTAGCTAATCTCCAAAACATTTCCAAGCCATAAGACATAGGCTGTCTTACAGGTTGCAGATGATTTTCATTTCAGTGATGAAGAACAACATTTTAAAACCTGTTCTGAAGCCGACAAAAGTAAATTTCTATATAATTCAGTTATGTAAACAAGTATCCTAATCAATGGACTGTTGAATAAAAAGACAATAAAAAAATGCCAACAAAAAAACCAAACAAAATCAACACGATGAAGTTATCAACTGTTTGCACAAATATAAAACCTAATTCTGCAGACTAGACACAAAAGTTACATTTAACATTTGTTAGCATCTATTATATGTGGTAATTTAAAGATATCTTTACAGGAATGTTGCTTTTTGTGTCTCAATTTGTACTCTTCACCCAGCATAAATCAGCTTTGTGACTGGATAAATATAGATGCATTCACTTATATCTCACTGAAGAAACTGGTAAGTAGCACTTTTGACTCACAATTGTTAGTGCAGCTGCAAAAGTAGCAAGTGAAAAGGTTTTGGAGTTTTTTTGCTTGTTTGTTTTTGTTTTGTTTTTTTTCTTTTAAAAAAACACTGATTTTAAGCTTTGTAAGAGATTTACAGTTTTATTTCCCTTTTGTCTTCTTACTTCCTTATTTTTTCTCTTCATTATCAACATAGTGCTTTTGCAATCCCATTTCACAAACACCTACTTATTATATTTCCTAACTTCAGGAGATTTTCCTGATTCTTTTAAATGAGTTTTCAGGTCAGGCAAGGTGTAAACCATAGTGCCCAAGTTTAGTGTTCTTTTAACACTGTATTAATTCCTAATAGAAGGCACCCATGTGTAGACTATATGAAATTGTTAACAAATGTCAAGGCTTTGAAAGAATTACTTGAATTACTTTGTATTTCTCATCTTCACCAGAATACATGATAGATTTCAACTTAATGTATGTATTCAAAAACATTGCTTTTCCTGTAGTTTTCTGTCTTGAAATGGTAGAGCAGTCAGGACTGTCCCAAAAAATAGTTAACTTAAAATAGGATAATTTTTATTTCAACATATTGAACTGTGGCATAGAACAATGTTATTTTTTTATGGAGTAGGTGCATAGGAAAAGCACATATACAAGCCACACCTGCCCTTATTTTGACTAATGTAAATGACCATGCAGCTTGGGAAAAACAAAACAGAAATTAGACAATAATAAAATAAGCATTATCACTCTATATCTTACAGAACAATTTATTGTTATGCATGCTTGATATACTAATGTTTTAAGATTTCCATAGCTTTGAACACAGACAGTATCTCCCACTATAATAAAAATTTAAGTGCTAGAATCTGAACTCACTTGTATCACCATGTATTGAAAAGAGTTGTTTAAACCACTTGACAAGTGTCAGAACCTGTGCTTCAATCTCTCAAAGTGTATTATCAATTGTACTAGCATAATGATGATACAAAGTAGGTAGTAACTTCTGAAAATAATAATGCTATCTTTCTTCTTTGAATCCTTTTGACATAGTTTTCCATTAAGCACTGATATTTTATGATGGTATTATGATATTCTATTACAGCATTTCCTTAGTTCACATACTCTAGATTACTTTCCTGAAGCCATGTGAAGCAGAACATTTCAGAGTTGAAAGTGATGTCTTGGAGATCAGTCCAGGATCTGTCTTAGAGGATCTAAAAATAAATAATAACAAACAAAAAACTTTTCCCTAGCACAGTTTTAGAAAAGCACTAGACATGCTTAAATTTCGGCCTCTTGCTTAATGCTATGTGTAATTGAGAAAACAATGCCTAAATCTCAATTCTTTGAATAAGACTGTTTTCCAGATTGGCTCTATTTATATCTAGTTGGCTCTCATGGCATTGAATTCAACCAGAAAAACAGAAGTACAGACTAAGATTGCAGAATTTTCCCTGAAGAGAAAAACTGAATTTTAAACTCTCCTCAGTTTAAAGTGTATTGATCCTCCTGCATACTAGAAGAGAAGACATGTTCTAATAAAAGCAATACTATTTTCAGTGTTCTAGTCATTTCAGCAATTGTTTATTTTGTTCTTAGATAATTAAGGCAAACCCTTCCCAGAAAGACGCGTTATATTCTTGAAAAGCCAGATGGCTCCTGAGTACCCCAGAGATACATAACCTTTACATTTCTTACTAACCCCAACTTCTCTTTTGTTTCTCACAGTCAAGCCAGAATGAAGTCAGGAATACAATACCAATTTTATTAAAGGGAGGAACCTTATTCCACTGGATAGGATCCTAATCAAGGAGTATAAAATGTTGAGTTTCTGATTGTTGGACTGTTTCTATATTTCATCTTAGGCTCTGAGTGGATTTTAAAAAATGAAGCCGCACATTGCTGTACTTACTGAGGGCTTGCCTTTTTGTCTTCCAGATTCTAAAATGTTGTATTCTTTACTTATCAGCATCCACGTTTCAGCTGGGCACATGGGGTCCTCCTGTTCTTAGTACAGTTTTTCTGAATGGATGAAAACCATCTCCTGAAATGTAGGAATCATGTGCCCTTCACCCCCAGTCTGAGGGTTCCCATACATCAGACCCCACATTCCTGAACAAATGGTCTGTACCTAAGTTAAATTAATACAAAAGGAATCAATTACTCAGATATCTAAGGCCACAACAATAACTTAAACAATTAAAATTTACTTGGTAGATATACCTTGTTGGAGTCCTTACAAAGAATACAGAAGCTCAAGTGTATCAATCCATGACAGCAAAACAAGTTGAAGCGATCAAGCACAAGTTTTTCTTTAAATCAATCTAAAGTCCCAGCTCTTCCCCATCTACGCTATGACGAGTTTAGAGGACCTAAGTCATCCTTGCAAATTCCATTTTTGGAGCTGGGCCAATAGCTTTCAGGTATTGAAAACTAATATTCATAATGCTTGATGTTCTTTTGCCTATATCCTGCTAAATTAGAAAGGGCCACTGAGTGAACTCAGGCTCAAAGTGATTGCGCACATTTCTTCATTGTTAACATACTCGCTACTCACCACTACCTGGCAGAACTCTGCTATAGAGGGAAGTAGTCCTGAATAGTTTTTGTGAGAACTGGTTAGTTCCATTTCAGACTATCTCTACCTACTAGTAGTCCAGACATGGCTTATGTTGAATCTAGATCTTATTAGTTCTTTTTTTATTTTTCCTTTCTTTTTTTTCTTTTTTTTTCATTCTGCAGCAGTATAGCACATTTAACAATCTGTTGAATTTTGATCGTGTAAAACATTGTCTTTAGTGTGTTTGAAAGAAATTACAAGCCTGGAAACCAGTAATTTTTATTGTGTTACTGTTTTCTTACTGCATAAGGTGATAACAATACATTCATTAGAAATACTGAAAGAATGACCACAAACCATATATGTAGCTGATGAAAACTGTATTGGCTTGCCTGGCATTAAAAAATGGAAACTGAAAAATTGTCTCACTGTGCCGTAGAAAGCATGCTGTTACTATATCAACATTTCAAAAAACAATGTACTACGGGAAAATAAAGTTTAAAAAGCTCATCCTTCCAACTATAAAATATATTAAGCTTGATTAAACTCCTCGGAGGAAGGGCACAAACAATTTATATCTCGTGATTCCAACCATGGCTCAAGAGATTTGCATTATTCACACTACTAGTTCCACTGACTTCAGTGATATTATTCATACGAGCAAGATAAATAGATTTTGTTCTTGGTTTTTCTAGATTGGTCAAAAATGTTCACTATCTGCAAATATTTGAGGATTTTAAACACTGAGACTTGTGCTGTAACTTCATTTACATCTGTTCAGCTGCTGAATTAAATTAATGGAAATGCACTAAGGGATGATAAAAGGGAAGAACTTATTCTTGAGTGTAAAACTGGCCACTCTTTTTTTTTTCCACTTCTGCTGACTGAATCTACATCTCATTCAAAGAGCAGAATACATCTGTGAGGAAAAAAGAAAATACTTGAGATAAATTATTTGAACATAAACTGATAGAGCTAAAGAGTTAAAAACATGGCTGATTTTGTGTGTGAAAATTTGTAATTATTTCAGGCTGACTTTAAGTCTGTTATTGAATCTTTAAGAGCAATATTGTAGCGGTTATGGTAAGAGTAGGTATTAGGGAAAAGACTGAATATGAGAAAATGTATTCAAAGATTAGAGGTATTAGCTTCTTAACATTGGCAAAAAGAGCTGGCATTAAGACCTCTAAGTAATTTTAAAATGGATTACAGGAGGTTGTAGGGAATACTGGTATAGCATAATCAACAATCCTGCACATGCACCAGAAAACACTAGGTCTTTTTCATCTCTAAAATCTCTGATTCTCTGGCATAGTTACATAATTACAATTATGTACAATTACATAATGTATAATTAAAATTATGTATAATTGTAAGTGCATGTGTGTAATTACAGTTATGCATAATTACATAATTATAATAACATTCATGTTTCTGAAGATCTAGCAACAGTTCAACTGCAATGAATTCTGTTTCTTTATCGAGTAGAAGGAAAAAAAGTAGTCATCATGCAATAGGATGTAAATCCAAAGTAGCCACATTAAAAGAAAGAACAACTTCTGCAGTTAAGAAAAATAAGAGTAATACAGAAAAATTCTTTTAACATTAGGATACATGAAAAATGATAAATGTCATTCATTCAGCCCAAGATGAAGAGGGACAAAATATTTAGAAACTTCCTTTGGCCATTGCCCTTTGCTTGTTTGGGTTTTGGGGTTTTTTTGTTTTTTTTTTTTTTTTAATTAATCTGTAGGCATACCTTTTCAGTCTTCAATATATGAAAATACGTAGAGAAAAACTTACAAGAGGTGTTTGTACATAAAGATTAAAATTTCATTAGCAATGACTATTTTTGATCAAAAAAAAGAAAGCAAAAAGTAAATGTCAAAAATCTTTTAGTCCAGTCAAAGCTTTGTACCCAGTATTATTTAACTGGCTGAAGCAATACTTTATTAAAGACTTATTTTGAGCTTGAAAGTAAATAATTTGATTTGAATTTAAATAATCTGATTCTGAAAAGAATATATGATCATCTAAATTTTCAAGTCAAGCTGATCCTCAAATATCTATTTTTTTCATCGTATTTCTAGACAAAAAGTCTAAGAAATTGAAGATTTTGGTTAAAATACATAAAACCCAAAAGCCCTGGGAGGGGGAAATAACGATGCTGTTTCTTGATATGTTTTGATGACATTATCTTTTCTGGATAAAAGAAGTACTTTTTTAAGAGTTCATCTGAAATTAATTTTTAGCTTTAAACAGCTGGAGACAAGCTTAATGGATAAAAATCCAATTTGTAACTGTTGCCTAATCACAGACACCTAATGTCATTAGAGGCATGCTGTCATATCCAGGACATCCACCTGATATGGGCAGAGATGGCAAAGGACCTAGGAGACATTACTGCCCTTCTGCATTCACAGCTGGAAGTCAGCCATCTCAAAAGGCATCAGATGCCTTTATTCAGGCAGCTGAATCAATCATCTGGAATTGTGTTTCATCTTTTTTCTTTTTTTTTTTTTAATAGATCAACACTAATGTTTTCTGGAGCTGTATGAGACTTTCACAACCATCTGCAGGAGGCACCAAATCTCAGTATGCATCCAAGTGTAATTAAACTCTCATCTAGAATAAAATCCCTGAAATAGTTTTGTATACTTTCTATGTCACTTACATTATTGAATTAACACAGATAGGTTGCTTACATTGACAGATTTTTAGGTTGTTTGGGGGATTTTTGTTTGTTTGTTTGTTTTTTTGTATTGTTTTGTTTTGATTTGTTTTTAACTTTGAAAAAAACATTTAGGATTTGCCATGATATGCCAAAATTTTTTTAATAATTGTTCATAGTTTTTGTTGAAGAATCATACTTTACCCTCCCATGCGGTCTTTTGGCTTTTTCCACTCTGAGATGGGATTCAAGGTAAGAAAAAAACACAAAAAAACAAATTAAGATTTAACAAACAAAATTTCACACTGTACCATAATAGTCTATAATCTAAGTGCAGCTACTTCAGTGTTATAGTGCCATTTCATTCTATGTTTTATTCCTTTCCGTTAATTTACTCTGAGAAGCCGTTGAAAAAGGGGCATGACTTCGCTTATGTTACAAATTAGTGCCAGAGAATTTATAACATTCTTTTTCTTTTCGTCTATGAAACAAGCAAAAGTTGTAACTCCCTTACCAAGAATATACATACACATGTTAAGATTCTGATATATAAACAAGAATAAGAGCGTCTCTTCTTTTTTTTGTTCTAATTTCTGGCTGTATGGACATACTGTTTTTAGGCAAGAAGAGGTGAAAAAGGTTTAGAAATTATTACCAAATTTCAAACCCTTTGTTTTAGTTGCTATAATTACTTATAATGGTATGTTTAGGACTCATGCTAAGCCATTCTGTGACAAATAAAACAAAATACATACATGTTTCCATGTTTACACTTAGAGAGGTAAATCCCACATTCTCATACATACATACATTTACAACTAATATGTTTAATAAAGACTTCTGTATGTATCAGTCCCATCTGTTCTTCAACTTACATCTCAGAAGAAATGATGGGATTTGTCTGAACCAATGACGAGGTCTTTGGTGAACCAGTTACACAGATCCGGTTATCCTAGGCTGTTAATAAAAATGAAGATATAGCATTTATAAGACAGTTTTCCTCATGCTAAGACATCCAAAATTTCTTTGATGAAACAAACAGGAGTCCCTGTTCCTTCACCATTGAATATTAACAAAATGTATAAAAGCTTAGATGCAGCTGTCTGGAGCGAGTTGGGCCTCTGCCCCCCACCCCTTAATAGTTACGATAGACATCCTGGAAGTATTTTTCTCTCTAACGTATTACAAAGTTTTCTATTACCAGCAAAGTCTGCCCAAGGCAAAGAAGGATTTCTGGGAGACACCTGGTATTAGAAGATTAGAAGGCATTCCTGCCCGTGGCAGAGGGGTTGGAACTAGATTATCTTTAAGATCCCTTCCAACTCTAACCATTCTATGATTCTAAGATAAATCCTTCTTCAGAATTTGTGTGTACAATAAGGACAAAACTAAATTATATTGTCAAAAATAAATTATATTGATAGAGTGTACCATGAGCAAGTTTGCTGATGATACAAAACTGGGAGGGGTGGCTGACACGCCAGAAGGCTGGGCTGCCATACAGCGTGACCTGGACAGGCTGGAGAGTTGGGCAGAAAAAAACTGATAAAATTCAATAAGGGCAAGTGTAGGGTACTGCATCTGGGGAGGAATAACCCCATGCATCAGTACAGGTTGGGGGCTGACATCCTGGAGAGCAGCGGTGTGGAAAGGGACCTGGGAGTCTTGGTGGACAACAGGATGACCATGAGCCAGCAATGTGCCCTGGTGGCCAAGAAGGCCAATGGCATCCTGGGGTGTATCAAGAAGAGTGTGGCCAGCAGGTCGAGGGAGATCATCCTCCCCCTCTACTCTGCCCTGGTGAGGCCGCATCTGGAGTACTGTGTCCAGTTCTGGGTTCCCCGGTTCAAGAAGGACAGGGAACTGCTGGAGAGGGTCCAGCAAAGGGCTACAAAGATGATTAGGGGACTGGAACATCTTTCTTATGAGGAAAGGCTGAGGGACTTGGGTCTTTTTAGTCTAGAGAAAAGAAGACTGAGGGGGGATCTTATCAATACTTATAAGTACTTAAGGGGAGGGTGCCAGGTAGATGAGAATAGTCTTTTTTCAGTGGTGCCCAGTGATGGGACAAGAGGTAACGGGCACAAACTGGAGCACAGGAAGTTCCATCTTAACATGAGGAGGAACTTCTTTACTCTGAGGGTGGCAGAGCACTGGCACAGGCTGCCCAGAGATGTTGTGGAGTCTCCCACACTGGAGACATTCCAAACCCGCCTGGACGCCGTCCTGTGCAACCTGCTGTAGGTGTCCCTGCTGTGGCAGGGGGGTTGGACTTAGGTGATTTCCAGAGGTCCCTTCCAACCCTGACGATACTGTGATACTGTGATACTGTGCTATGAACTGGCTTGCTTCTATACACTTAAGGTCTATACTTTTAGGGATGGATAGCCAATTCCAGACTGACTCAGACACTTAACCAACAGCTAGCAATGCGAACAATCATAGATCCACTGCTTCAACTCACTCCTTGACACCTTTATTTAACAGGATTTTGTACATAAGATGTAGAAAAGGGAAACAGTGTACTCAAAAATGACAATCTTCTCTCAGAAAAGAGGACAGCTCCAGAAATAAAACAGAAAAACCACCCCACCTTAATTAATCTTCCAAAGAAGAAACAGAAGTGTGACTAACAAGCACGCATACGTTAATTCAACTAATGTTGCTGCAATAAATTAGTTAATAGAATTAATTTTCAATTTCTGAAGTTAAAAATAAAAAAAAAACCATTTTTTTAATTTATTCTTGGCTCCTTTTCTTTTTCTTTCTTTTTTCCTTTTTTTTTTTTTTTACATTTATTCATTTGTTTAATTCTGGATAAGATTGAATTAAAGCATTGATTATACTATTTATAAATTCTGATTAAGACATCAGTTAATATTCCACTACATAATTAGAAAGATATCTAAGAATCAAAGTAGCAGAGTTTAAGAATGAGTTTGATTTAAAATAAAATTTAAAGGTCTCAGAATATTAGTAAGTCAGGCTGCGGACATATAAACTCTTCCATGTGCACTTCTGGAAGCAGAAGGTGTTTCACCACTGGTCCTTCAAGGGCAGCAATCACTTCTGCCATTTTGGCAGTAGTACGTACAAAATTCTGTGTCAGCAAAGACAAACTAGGCAGTAATTGGGCATAAAATTACTAGGACTGACCAAATGGTCATGCATATGGTGAAGATATGAAAAACAAGGATTATTTCTTCTGCTGAGGGAGGTGTTGGGTTGTTTAATTTATTGTATACCATCTGGGAGAATAACAAGCAGCAGTTCCCTCCCTCCCATCTCTTCATGGACAGAGAAGCAGCACACCCTGCTCTCTGGCACACTCCCTTGCTTATAGTTGTACATATCCCTCCCTTCCTCCCTCTCTCCTTTTAGAATAGAAGCAGCAATTTGACACCACATGTACCATTGCCCTCTTATTTCAAGTCACAAAATTTGATTGCAAAAACAGTACCAATAAACTTATGATGTGAGTTCTTTCTAATCCTCTTCACTCAAAATGAGTAATGCTATCTTCAGAGGTTCAAATGGGAGGTGTTTTTGAACATGGCTAACTTTAAAAAAAATGTTTAAATGAGAATTTAAACATAAAAATGTTTAGCAGTAGTTATTGTGGGAATTTTTTGGTTAATGTGGTGTTGACCTTGGCTGGCCATCAGGTGCCCACCAAGCTGCTCTATCACTCACCTTCCTCAGCTGGACAGGGGAGAGAAAATACGATGAAAGTCTTGTGGGTTGAGAAAAAGACAGGACAGGGAGATCACTCAGCAATTACTGTCACGGGCAAAACAGACTCCACTTAGGGAAATTAATTTGATTAATTGCCAATCTAAAGTCAGAGTAGGATAATGGGAAATAAAACCAAATCTTAAAACACCTTCCCCCCCACCCCTCCCTTCTTCCTGGGCTCAGCTTCACTCCCAATTTCTCTACCTCCTCCCCCTGAGCAGCGCAGGGGGACGGGGAACGGTTGTGGCCAGTTCATCACACATTGTCACTGTCGCTCATTCCTCCTCACACTCTTCCCCTGATTCACTGTGGTCTTCACCACAGGTTGTAGGGGAATCTCTGCTTCAGTGCCCAGAGCACCTTCTCCCCCTCCTTCTTCACTGACCTTGGTGTCTGCAGGGCTGTTTCTCTCACATATTCTCACTCCTCTCTTCTGGCTGCTGTTGTGCAGCAGTTTTTACCCCTTCTTAAATATGTTATCACAGAGGCGCTACCACTGTTGCTGATAAGCTCAGCTTTGGCAGTAGCAGGTCATCTTGAAGCTGGTTGGCACTCACTCTTGGACATGGGGTTAGCTTCTGGCATCTTCTCACAGAAGCCACCCTTGCAGCTCCCCCTGCTACCAAAACCTTGCCGTGTAAACCCAATACAGTAAAGAAAAGGAAAGAAGAACAATTACTCTTTCCCACTACAATATTTCTAATGTAAAAGACTGATCCCCTCTTGATCATATCTGAATCGGTTATTTACGTTGACGCCCTGTTAACAGTAGCTTTCCAAAGTTGAACCCAAATACCCAGTGACACAAGTCCAGTGAATGCAAGCCACAGTTCTTTCTTATGTAATGTTTCATTAATTTGCCTGTTGAACATCTTGTACGTCATATGCTTGCAAACTGGCTAGTTACATTATCCATATGCTAAGCACACGCTCAGATGCCAATCACTAACAGTATTTTTTATTAGATCCCTGTTATATGTCTCAGATTGTCAGTTTGGACATTTTCTGTTTTCTTTCTAAAATATCAGAGCTGTCCCATGTAGGCTTTGTTAGTTTTGATTGCCTTCATGCATCCCTTTCATTTAGTCTATATTTAGCTACTAGTTAGTCATAGACACATGTATGTTTTTTACAACAGTTATCTGATTTGGGAAAATATATTATTTTTTTTTTTTTAGCCTGTGTTTTTGAGGTCATGATAGGATGAATGTAAGATTACCTTCTGGCTCAGCTGGATTCAGAACCAAATGTGTTTCATTCATGATGCAGCTGAGTTCCAGTCAAAAGGTCCACAAATAGTCACAAGGGTAGAAAGTTCTCATAGCCTTGTGACTTCATCAGCTCAGTATGAAGAGTAATGAAATTTAAACAAGAGAAGCATACGTGCAGTGATACAGAATGTCATACCCTTTCTCACAGGTATACTCTCAGTGCAGTGAAACTGGGGAAAGTGAAAGGAAAACTAAAAGTTAATACTTTAACAGAAAATAAAAGAGGAAAGAAAAAATGGAAGAGTTGGAAAAAATGGAAAAAAAAATGTTTGTATCCTAGGGCTGAGTTACCATGGATAAGTGAAAGTAATGGTTTTATTTATTTATTTATTATTATAAATGGCATTTATTTATCTATCCTGTCATTTTTTTCCCCTAGCCATTCATTCATATCAAAACAAGAAGTATATAATAGAATTTAAATGCTATCACTTCAAAATCAGGGGGAAAACACAAAAGAAAAAAAGAAAATGCAAGCCGTTTTAGGTTGGGCTTTGGAATTCTTTTGAGAGGACAAGGATTTTTTACTCTGACTTAAGAAAACCATCAAAACCAGGTAAGGCTAGTATTTTTCCCTCTACTTCACAGCTGGCAGCTTGTACCCAAACACTGTATAAAAGTATCTGGCAACATTATATCCACTTTAACCCTCTTATTCAACTTTTTTCCTTCCAGCTTCATACTAAAATGAGAAATCAAAATTTTAATAGGGATTTAAAAATATTAAAAAAGCCAAATTATAAACACTTCTTTTAATTCTTACTACAATTAGTATTGCAATGACATCAAAAGACATTAAAGAATTCCTGTTCTTATGTATTTTTTCTAACCTGTTATGTTGCGGAGGGTTAACCTTGGCCAACTGCTGGATGCCCACCCAGCTGCTCTCTCATTCCCCCTCCTCAACAGGAAGGGAAGAAAATAAGATGAGGATGTGGGCTGTGATGAACACAGGGAGTTCACTTATCGATTGCTGTCACTGGTAAAAGAGACTCAATTTGGGGAAAAATAATTTAGTTAATGTCCAGTTAAAAATAAAGTTGGATGATGAGAAACAAAGACAAAACCAAAACAATCTTCTTGTTATCCACATTGTCTCCAACTTCATTCTTTCATCTCCGATGCTTTTACCTCCTCCTCATCCTGGAGCATTTCCTCTCCTTCCTTCTTCTCTCACATTGGTGACTGCAGGGCTCTTTCTCACATGTGCTTTTTTGTCACTCCTCACACACTCTTGGGCAGAATTTTGCCCTTTCTTAAATACGTTTTTCCAGAGGTGCCATCATCTTGGCCAAGGGGCTCAGGTGTGCCCCTGGTGAGTCCATTGTAGCTGCCTGGTACTGGCTGTGTCTGGCACGAGGCAGCCCTGGCTCTCCTCACAGAGGCCACGACTACAGCCTCCCCGCTACCAGAACCTTGACACATAGACCCAGTCTATATGTGTGTCATTTCTTGATGCCCTTCATATATATCAGATGATGTGACTAAAACTTTGGAAGATGAAGACAATAGAGATTTTCTTAAAGATACAAACATGGTAGAGTAAGGGAGTCGTCAGCTTTCCAGTAAAGTATCTTTATTTTCTATTCAAAACTGAGAGAAAATTATTTTCTTTTTACATACGAATGTAAGGGGAAGTGAAACAGGTTGTCTCTTCACAATGTTTACTTAAAAAAAACACCTAAATATCACCAGTTAAAGGCCAATAGTCTATATATCATAGAAACAGGTATCAATTTCCTCAGTCTTACAAATTCAACTTAGCTTGGAGATCTTTTTAACATGAATTGAAGGGTCTAGGCTGGTTGTTCCCAATGTTTTTGTAGCTGACTATATTTTAAAAATTAGAGAAACTTGGAGTCATGCTCTACATCACTCCTACTGAAATTAAAGACATTGTCTGAGAATTTAGGGATAATGGTAGGAAAACCAAAGCTCAGCTGAAGTTGAGACTTGCAAGGGATATCAAGGGTAACAAGAATAACTTTTACCACTATGTTAATACGAGAAGGCTGAACAAAGAAAATATAGGACCATCACAGAATAAGATGGGTGAATTCAGTGACAGTGGACACAGTAAGACTGAGGTATTCAATGCCTTCTTTGAGTCAAAGAAGTCAAGTCTTCACCAAGAAGGTTTCCCAGGCCTCTGTGATTTAGTTGAAAGTTTCAAGGAGAAGGAAAACGATCAGCAGTGGATGGGGATCAAGTCAGGGGTTACTTGAGACAACTAGACCTGTATAATTCCCTGACACGCAATAGGATGCATCAAAGAATGCTGAGAGCTGTCAGAATTCCTTGTAAGACAGCTTTCTACCATCTTTCAAAGGTGTTGAATACTAGAGGAGGTCCCAGACAATAGAAGCATTGATAAGAGTAGAATTAACCACCAAATTGGCATTCCTAGGAGAGCACGGAATAATATTAGTAATTCTTACACAACATTTTTCATCTGAGTATCTGAAAGTGCTTTATAGTGGACTGGACAAAGCACTGAGATTCCTGATTTCACCTCAGAGCTGACCGTTGTTTGAGCAGAAGTTTGGGCTGGAGACCTCCTGAGGTCCTTTCCCGCCAGAACAAATCTGTAAGCCTATGATCCTCAAAGATACAGAGTGGACAGTTTTCATTATTTTAGAACTGCCTGTTTCTTTTAATATTTCTGTGCACTTAAAATTCAGATTTCAATTAGGAATACAGCACCATCACAGGTAATTTAGGGTAACCAGCTTGGTCAGAGTTGATGGAGAAAAAAGTACAACCAAAGCAAGATGTTTTGGTCAGCATTATTAATTCTTTGTGACATCCTGAATGGCATTAAAACCTTCATATGAGAGGGAAATAAGGTAGCAATGTAGACTTTAGTTCTCTTTAGTTGTTCAGTTCACTTAAATTGCTTGTAAAATTGGACCTGAACTAGAGACACCCTGTGTGGTTTGAACACATTATTTCCCCCTCTCTGCATTAGATTCCTCATCTATAAAGCTAGATAAATTGCATTCTTTTTTTCAGGGTTATTTTAGATGTATCGTGAAAAGTTCATTAGAAGGCTGGGCTATTTTGTATAATAATATTTTGTTTCAAAATATTTTTTCCAGAAATATGCATAACCAAGAAAGCATTACAGCAACTAAAAATATCAGTTAACTTACAAGGAACACTTACCACACAGTTCAGAGGGATGTGATTATTTGGGACATTTATACACTTTGAAGTGCATTTGCAGAGGATGGAGAATCCTCTGTAATAAAGGGAAATATTTTGCATAGAAGTAAAAGCAAAAGACTAAAAGATTTTATTTTTCTTAGCAGATAGTCAGATAAATGCTGATTTTTCAAGTGCAACTGGATTGAAATTATTATTTGGATAGATTTAGCTTCAGATATACACAAGTTAAATGTCTAAGCTCCCACTATGATCACTATAAGCTATTAAGTTGCCCTACATTACACTCCTGAATCTAGGTAGCCATGGCAGGAGTCTGTTCCTTAAACACAGTTTCCTAAGGCCATTTTAGATGTCCCAGTTTACTCCATCTGGCCTCTAACTGCTACACTGAAAGATCATAGGTAAAATGGGTCCTCTGCCATATCTGCCAGCTCCATGTGAATGCATTGAATAAACTAAGGTGTCTCAAAAAATAATATTCGACCTCCGAACTTAGACAAATGAATCATACATTTGAATATACCTACTCACTCTGTGCAGAATCTGCTGGTTTTAATGGAAATTTAATCTAATTAATGTGTCAGTGACTGAAACAAGAGATGAATCACCTGTGACAGATCAACATGAACAAGTAGTTGACACACTTGAATTCTGGTCAAAGCTCCACTATAGCTTGCTGTAAAACCTCTATTTTTATTTCTTTTTCTTTTTGAAGAAGATAGTGAGACTTACCTTCCACTATAAAGCACTTCCAGGTCTTCAGATGAAAAATGTTGCATAAGAGCTATCAATATTATCCAGTGTTGCCCTAGGGCTACCAATTAAGTGATTAATTGTACTAGTACCAATGCTGTTGCCAGTTATAGTCACTGCTGAAGTTTTTGACATGAGTGCGCTCTTTTTTTTTTTCTCTTTAAATTGACACTACTCATTAAATGGTTTCTGGGCATAAATAAAAGTTGTTCCAAAGTGATCAAGTCTCTCAGCCATGTGAATAAGACTATTAGAAATTGTTTTTCATTACAGTCTGAAAATCAGCATGCTTGTTTATTAAAAGCTTCAGTATCATAACATAGCATAGTAATAACAACAAAATGCAAGTGTGATCTCTTCCCCTTCCCTAAAAGAATGAAAATTACTTAGTTACTGAAAGAACAATGTAGGCTTTTTTTATATGCACTGTTTCAAACGAAATGTTTCAAAAGTTCAGGTTATAGTGCTTATGCTCTGTTTTCCATACCTTTGGGTCTACATGTTCACCCAAGTCAGGCAACACTTTCTCCAAATCATTGTGAAATCATCAATCATCAGGGCTTCCGTGGAGCTACCAGCATTCTGTTGGTTTCTTAGCTATACAAACATCTTTTTTATTCCTTCTGTCTCAAGTTGGAGACATTTATATTCGGTAGTCTGAAGCAGCACAAGAACTGAAAGAGAAACATACATTTTGATACTTCAGAATATAAGCATGACTATGAAAACACACATGCACACACACACAGAGATTTTTTTAAAAATCGTCATAACTTTTTCCTCCTAACTGAACAAAATAAGTATTTGAGATTAAAAATTGAAGAAAAAAATATGCTATCAAATAAGTTTTGTTCACAGTGGAGGATCAGCATACAACTCATAAGTTTATTGCATATCTCTGGGGTATTTTTTATTTCTATTCATAAACACGTTTCATGGAAGCGGCCAAGTTATTATTTTACTGTCATTCAATCCACCCAGCTATACATATAAGCTAGTGACAATTTGTGTGCTGTTCCAAAAAATTTGGTAATGTACTCTGAATGTGTTGCAAAATAGATCAGAAGGAAAGGCCAAATGATTTTATATACCCCTTCATTTCTGTGCTTATTCTGATAATGAGATACAGGGGTTGTGTGAGTTGAAAGATGGGAATCTATTCCTCTGCATTTTGTGCAAACTAAGAAGCAAAAATTAAAGTGAGAATTCAGATATAAAGTCAGACAGGTAGATATGTTATGAACAAAAATGCCTTTACCCATGTAAAATTGTTGCTTTTTTCTCTTATATTGCTCATTCATTAAAAAATGAGACACAAATAAGATCTCATCACTTTTTCTTACACTTTCTGCCTGTTTTCTTTTGTCCTTACAACTCATCTGTTCCTTATTTAATTTTAGCTTTTTATCATACAGTTCAAAGGTGATGGTGTTTTTTTTTTGTCTTCCATATCTTCAAATGCTTGAAGCCTTTCTAAGGTAAATCCTCTTAATTCAGCATTGCTATGGTAGTGGAAGGCATGACACGTCTTTAATTACAGCTGTCTCCATTGTATCTTTTACATATGTTTTTAATTCCTCAGGCATTTCTCTTTTGATTCCATTTAGCTCTTCCATTATTGCTGCTAATTCTGCTCATTTGAGAAGCCATTAAGAAATACTAGGTTAATTAAATAAGATGGATTTCAGTGGTAAAGAAGATTTATTTTTTCATTGTGAGGGAAGAAGACGAGGAAGATTAAAAAAAAAATTGTATTTGTAACAAATTATTGAAGGAAAATTACTAAATATGTATTTATGAGGAATGTAGTTTCCTAGTGCACAGAACAGTGGACTGGTACTCATAGAAAAGACTTACTTTTGTTTGCTAGACTACCTTGGGCAAGTTACCTTACCTTACTATGTGTCTTTCTCTTGGTCTGTTAAATCAAGATCATTTCAATGGCACAAATATTTTAGTTGTATTTAGCTAAATGTTAGTTTTTCACAATGGGATGTAATTTTTAAAGAAAATACTGGTACATCCACTTAGATTACACACTCTGAGAGTATATTTAGATGTTAATAGGTATAGAAACCTATTTTTGTATCTGACTACAGGAGGGATTTCAGCTTCAGTAAACAAAAGCAGAGCCTTTTTTTTTCAGTACTGAAGTTTAATAAAGCTCATAAATTCTGAGCATCCCACTACATGACAAAGCAGTCTACAAAACTGTTGTTTTCTGACTGTCTATTTTACACATGGTGACTGGTAACTCTGCATGTAAGAAATATGGATGTATGAAGCATTCATTGTTTTTCTGGAAAGACAGAGAAATTATTAAATGGAGTGAAAAGTTAATTGAATTAACATTTTAAGCATGAAACTAAAATGATCTAGAATTTTGTGTATTGTTTCTTGACAAAATGTCAAAGCAAAATCTACAGACTTTGCACTGTACTAAATGGGTCCTCTGCAACCTGCCACCATACACATCTATGTCCAAAATAATGCAATAAGAAAGTTCTATGCAACCGTAAGGACCTAACAACCAGGAAATCAGTTTCAGAAATCTGTTCTTCTATCTCAGGAAACACGTTTTATAAAGTAAAAGATTTTAGGATAGGAAAAATAAAAGACAAATTCAGTATTGCTGTAACTGAATGATATTCAAAAATAAGTACACTCTAAAGATACTTAAAACAAATAAGAAAATCTGTGTATGCTTCTAATCAGGAATTACAGTAGTTGAACACTTTTAACTTCAAGAATTATATCTAGTTTTGCATCATCAACTTGACAACAAGTACTCATACTAAATATGTTATTAGCAGAGTTTTTACAAGGTTTCTCCTTCAAATTAAATGCAATTTCCTTGAGATCTCCTCTTTAACCAGGCTGAATTCACAGTAGAATTTCAGCAAACATTAAAAAAATTTCAAATCAATGCAGAGTCAATTGCTTTGCTTTGAAAACATGAAGAAAGCAGCTTGCATATATATTTAATAGAAGGGTGTGTAATTAAGTGAAGGGGAAATAGGTGGAAATATAAGTATGTAAAACCCTCTCCAGAAGGAAAGCTCTTAATAAATTATTTACTTCTATTGGTTGTGGCATCAGTAACAATACTAGAACAAAATGAAATGATAAAACTGTCTATTGGTGGTGGCTATAAACCTTTGCAGGCACACACTCATCTGTTTTAAGAGTCACTAGTAAGATTTCAAAGTCAGTCAATTAAAAGATCAGGGACAGAAGTTTGCTTCAGAAACCTTAATTTGATCATCGTTTTTGTATAAATTCTGATACTGTCTTTACTTGGATTAACTTTTCCCATTACATCCATGACTTGGGCAGTGTTCCTGTAATAAACAGCTCCTTAATTTTTGCTTCCCCAACATGCAATGTATGGTTGTAGGCTTTATTTACCTTATGCTAATCTAAAGCTGTTCTAAATTCAAAATTATTATTTCACATGGTTCCTCTTTACCTTTTATTAAAACAGTATGGGAATACTCTGTTAATTAGGCAGCATATATTGTGGCTACATCATTCCGAAAGAGGTATTATTACCCTGATTTTACAAAGAGCAAAGACAGACCCAACAGCATTATGTTCAACTGCCCAGTCTGACAAACCTATGGCATGATTTTTCAGACTATTTAGTGTGCAGTATTCTATACATTCAAAGTCTATTGACTCAGCACTTCTACCAAGTAGACTATTGCTTTTCATTAGTACCCCATAAAATGAACATTATGGGAAAGGCACAAAAGATTGTTTGCATTAGTGACTATATTATAACAAGGAACTGTTTATAAAAAGCCTTAGATAGCCATATATCATTTAACTGATACTTTAGGTGCCTAAGTAAAGAACAGCAAAATTCTCATCATTTATTGCTAATCCATAAGGCAGCTGGGGTTTTAATCTGAAACAGAATAACCTAGATACCCTAGGTTTCCTTAGATAATTTCAGTCAGTGTAATTTCTCCATAGCAATCCTGTGGTTTTGGGAAGTTTTAGATTTGGTACACATGTCCAGTTTATATATCCAATGGCATTATCTGGAGGAGAGAGGCACTTCCCATGGTATGTTATTATCAAGTTACAGATCATTTAAACTAACTGGACATACACAAGTCCATGAGACCAGACATGGTTCATTCAAAGGTGCTAAAATACCTGGCTTGTGTCACTGGGAGGTTGCTCTCTATCATCTGTGAAAAGTTATGGTAATCAGGAGGAAAAAAGAAAATGTCAAATCTGACTTCAAGGAGAAACAAAGGAGGATTCAGGGAAGTATGGGCCAATCAGTCTGACTTCAGCCACTGGGAAAGTGATAGAGAAAAGTCCTCTTTGAAACAATTTCCAAACACACAAAGAACAAGAAGGTCTTTTTTAGCAGCCAGCATGAATTTACCAAGGACAAATCATGCCTGAGCAACCTGACTGTATTCTATGGTGTGTTGACTGGCTGTGTGGTTAATAACAAAACAGAGGATGATGTTTACCCTGGTTTCAGGAATATGTTTGATGTGCTTTTCCACAGTATCCTTATTGCCAAGGCTCAAGGCTGAGTGCACTAATAAGACTTAATGACCCTGATCAGCCTCACCTGGGGCTTCCCACCCACGCACCTTATCCATGAGCACAAGAGCTCTAGTTAAGTTCAGTCCTGGGCTTTATTTTCTTGGTTGAAGTATGTAGGAAAAGCATTGATCTCTAGCATGTCATGTCTATACACCCTGTTGAATGAGACCTAAAGCTGTGGACTGCCTTTTGGCTATAGTAATCACCTGTCTGGTGATTATTGGGCCTGATCTTAACCCTGGCCTGTGATAGACTTCCTGGATTGACCTTGGATCTGTCTTTTCACCATAAACTTGCTTCATGATTTGGACTTGGCCTGCTACCCTATCTTGTCTGACAGTCCTTGAACTGTTGATAGAACTCATTCCTGTCACTAATTTGTCCTGTTTATCTGCCTCTGGTACTGTGGCACATTGGTGAGGTCATCACCTGGTCAGTGTGAGGCAGTGATGAAAACCAAATATGATTAGTCACACAAATTGATAAGAGTACATGGGAGTGTGAGAATGTTTATTCCAACAAGGTTATCTGATCAGAAACTTCATAATTGAGAGGACAAAAAAAGAGGAAGACAAAAAACTCTAAACAAACAGAGACATAGACCTGACGAGACAAACATGGAGACAATGACAAGAAATAAACCTTGCCGGTCACACTAATTGATGGGTTACCAAGAAACTACAGGTTCCCACTTGCATGAAGCTGAACCTGGACTTTGCAAATGGTGAACTGTAAACCAAGAGAAATCCCTGCCACCAGACTCCGAGAAGTGAGGGAATTTATAGGATTATACAAACCCGTGCAGGCAAAAGGGAGCAAGGAGGAACAAAGAGGAGGTATAGACAGCAAAAGGTGTTAAAAACAACAAGTTGTGTGTAAAATAGGGCCAGTTAATATGTTTGTCTGGCTGAGTTCTGCACCTGATTTCTGTGGTTTGTCCTGTTTTATCAAACCTTTCCTCAACTATGTGTGTAATCTCACTCTATCCTGTGTGTATGTGTGCTGCAAAGATTCAGTACAAACTACTGGATGGACTAGTGTGAGAGTACTGGGTGCCAGCTATTGGAGTTAGAACGGGAGTGTGGGTGTCCCTGGCTGATGGTGTCAGCTACTGAAGTCAGTGGGGGCAACCCACTGGGGTGGGAATAGTGTGTGTCCTAAAACCAGCTGCTGTGGTGAGTGAGGCAAATGAGGGACTCAGCGCTCATGGCTGGAGCGCTCATGGCTGGAGCGGGACCATGGGTCGCAGCCCATGTGGCTGGTGCCGGCTGCTGGGAGTGAGTCTCTGTACCTTCCCCAAACCAGATATTCATGCGTATTCACGGGCAAAATTCAAGCTTGACATGCTGGTGAGCAGAGGATCCTTTGGTCCAGGCTGGGACATCAGGTTGATGGGGGGGTCCATGCTGATATTCAGGGGGATCCATGAGTGTGGGGTGTCTGTGTGATGAGTGTGTGAGTGCAGCGTGTTTACGTTGAGGACTGAGCTGGACCAGCTGCAGAATCAGGATCTGTAGGAGGAGCTGGGATCTGGGCAGCAGTGCTGGATGGACATAGGGGTCATACCAGTGCTTGAGAGATCCACAAATATGTTTGTGCTTGTGAACCTGGAGAGTGTCGTGTGTGTGCTACACTAGTGACCTTCTGCTTCTGACAGCCCAAGAGGAGGAGAGGACGTGGCTGCCTGAGCTTGTATTTGATGTGAGTCCTGGATGTGGGTGCTGTTGAAGGTAGTGCCTTGCCTGTGGAGGTCTGTGTGGTGATCATGTCAACATCCCCTGTGTGTGTCTGGGACACATGCTCAACTTTGCTACTGGTAAACTGGAATGCAGCAGCTGCATCCTTCACCCTGGGCAGAGACCCCAGGCACCAGTCTGAACTCCAGCAGGCAGGCATAAGGGAGTCTGGGTCTGGAGCTGCTGTAGGTGGCCACAGCTCTCCTAGTATCCCTTAACACAAAGCAAATCATCATCTAATGGAGAATAGTATATGTATATGGTCCTAAACTCAGTTCACAGGGCTGTACATGCAAACATGCCAAAAGAGAGAGCATCATTTAGAGTACTGGACTAGATGATCTCAACAGGTTCCTTCAATCCCAAGCAATGCTGTGATTTGGCAACTAAAGTATCAACACAACAAAGATTTTGGTGAAAAGGAAGCTTTAACTTTACAATTGAAAGCAACTAACAGTGCAGCTGAAATCTGAAATTCCAATACAGATTTCTGACCTGATTACTTTAGCTGTTTTTCATATCTGTATCCAGAGCTACAGCATTTATAAAGGATGTTCTTGTATCTGTAGGGACATTGTTCACATGAATTCATTAACTGTGACTTGTGTCACAGAGTCACTTTAGGAATGTTGGGCAAAGATCTTCAAATTCAGTAGTGCAGAGGATGATTTTTAAATTAAAAGGAAAAAAATATGTGTGATAATAAGACAACTAGAAGTACACGTATGACACTGAAGCTATGCATTTATGAAGCACTTCAAACAAGCTTGTAAAAGCTTCTCTGCGCTGCTGTAGACCTAAATGTCAAAACTACAGAATGAAAATGTTCATTAATGGAGTTTTGCAGACGGGTGTTTTACTTTTAATGTTAATGCAACAGAGCAAAGCACAGCTACTGTTCATAACAGAATATTTTAAAATTACTGTTTTACTTAACACAAACCAAAGGGTTTATATGAGCATATTTTGAGTGAATAAAATCATGTGGCATCTTCATCTTACTTCCTCATAGCAGTAATGTACAACAGAGATTGAACAGCTATTTACTGTCCATTTTATTAAAGAGTTCATAGGCAGTTTGATAATTTTTATCTTGTTGAGTAGGCAATTATTTCCACTAAGAGTAAAAAAGCCTTCTGAAATATATTTTTCCACAAATGAGAATACATTATGTAATGCAGAAAATGAAATATAAAGGAAACTTATCCAAGAAAGATACCATATTATTTCTGTTTCCTCATACACCAGAGAAGGTAAAGAATTATAGTCTCTACATGTGATAAGTACTCGACTTAGAAAATAAAAAGTTAACACAGCATTTTGTATGAAAAATATAAGATATGTTATTCATTAATATTTGCAAGGACAGATTACCTGTCCCTCTCAAAGGAATTATTCTTTTCTTTGGACCTACTCGATGTAGAACTGAATAGAGAGGGTAATTCAGAACATGAGTACATTCCTGCAGTAGCAGCGTTAAAATGTTTGGGTTTTTTTTTTGTCACATAAGTTCAGAAAAGTAAAAAAATGTTAAATACTTCAATACTTTACAGCTGATCCTGTTTTGAGCAGGAGATCGGGCTAGAGACCTAAGATCTCTGAATTACTCAATGACTGTATGATCCTATGAAATCTTCACTATGTGGTAAACCCTTCTCCCCCTAAATGCACCAACTTGGCACGTAAGCACAATTTTGGACAGAGTCTGAAGTATGTTTTGAAGTTAAATATGGGAATAAAAATGTGTAAATATACTCTCCTGTGCATGGAAACTGCATCTGCCTAAGATGAACACAGCAGTATAAGATAGAACTCAGACAATATAGAAAAGATTTTTTTTTTTTAAAGTCACTACCTGCTATGCATTAATGCAAATCCAGTGGATCTCACTTGCTAATGTCAGATTAGTTCAATTGGTTCTACTACACTGCATTTTATTTATCTTATTTCTTTCACAAGAAACTGAAAACAAAGAAGAATGGGGATCCAGTTAACTTTTAATTTCATAACAGCGGCCTGGGGTCTTTACAGCAATTACTGCTTCCGACACAATGCCATAGCAGGGCAGTGGCTTAGAAACCAATGCAACTCAGAAACTTTGAGTGACTGAACCACTCAAAATGCTTTTTGTCAGTTTGTTTTTCAAGTTTATTCTGCTGGATTGTCACAAAATACCACCATAGATGGAACCTATGAAAAAGTTAAGAGCTATGGAAACTACAAAGTAATATAACATTGCTGTCTGAAGTAGATTTGTGTCAGCTTTAGTGTGGATTCATTGACAAGTAGAATAATTAGTCACATCATCTAAAAATAAGACTACTGATTTTCAGTAGTACATTTGCTGGCATATTTTAGATAAGGTATTAAGTTGCCAACTGGTTGTACGATATTTTTTATGTATGAATCCTCCTGACTTTTACATAGCTATCTAGATACTTTCCTAAAACACATACAGATTAATCCAAGAAGGTCTACTTAGAATCTTTATATACACCTACTCCATATGGCAATAACACAAAGAAAAAGCCTAAGGAAACTGAGTGTTCAATTTTTCAGTGTGGAAAAATCACAAATTAGTTTGACCAAACCATCCTGTAAAAATGATTCACTAGGAAATTCTCAAACTTTTGTATTTTTCATGTCACATGACTATCATGTAATGTAACCCATGATATTAAGCTGAGGTGTAACACTGAGCATATACAGAAACCGTACTGGCTGCCTGGAGATAGTGATGTTTAGTTTGTTTTATTTAATATTTTTTGTGGCTAAGATTTTTATTAAGTTAAAAATAGTATTAATAATAATAATGCAAATGGGCAAGATAACAGAGACTTCCTAAAGGTATTATGACATTGGTGTTGAATCAGAATTTTCATAACCTGCTTTTCCTACATTCTCCACCAATTTATTGCATTGAAATTACAACATAGGTTGTCTCCACCAATTTTTTTTGCACCAGAGGTAGTGCATTTTATGTGGGGCAAAGAAAGATACTCTACATGCAAATTCACAAATGTAGTGTTTAATTGCAATTTACATAGTCTAATAAAATAATTATTGTTAATCCAGAACTAATTTTTACAAGAAAAAGAAAGAAAGTACATAAGATAAAAGATTACTAGTGAAGGAAAGGTCCCCATAAAATTGTTGGACATGTACTTGATTTACTTTTTGGTATGTTTTACATGTATTTGGTACTTGTTTTTTGTAAATGTTGAAACACCTAGCTCCTAAGGCTGTATTCCTTCAATAAACATTACCTAACCTTTGGTGATTTATTAATAGTCCTGGTATCCCTGGTATCATGCTGTTTTCACACATAAAAGACACCTCTTTCACCTGCATTGTTCTAAGGTCCTATGTGGCAAAAACAGAGGACTGTGATATCTGTAAGTTATAAATATATTAGTTATGATATAATTGGTATTAGTTTGCTTTGAATCCAAATGGACGCATACATTCAGCCTTGTCAGAGTAACTAAAAGAACGTAAACACTCTGTAACATTGTGATGGCATAGCTAAAGAAAACAGAAACCTTTTACAAAAGTATGCGGGCAATATGACCACCAACAGGTCAAAGACTTGTATAATTGCACTTAGGGGGCATGAAAAACATGTGAAGTGACCCATGTAACAATTTCCAAGATGAACAAAGAACAAAATAAGCACAAGGGACTGCAAAAAGGCAGTGTATCCTGCTGAGCACACTGGATATATGACTGGCAAGACTGAAAACAAGATTAATTGGCATCAGGGAGCTGGTGATGAGGGGAGGGTAAGTGAGGAGCACAAGAACATGAGACATAAGTAAGGAAAACCAGAAGAAAGAGGTCACCTGCTTCAGTGCTTACTTCTTTGGTGTTATTTAGCATCACCTCTGCTGTGACATATACTCACAGCTAATTTCGAATGTAAGTGTTAAGAACTGACAGATTTTTATAACCAGTGATAAATAGTCATAATGATTAAGAATTAACCATTAGCACAAAATGTGTTGTTAATGAATGAATCATTGTTTTTTCCTTAAAGTTTTTTAAAACTGGACTAAATTTAGTCTTCTAAACACTCTCATCATAGAGATATCTATTTCCAAACTGATATCTATATATATACACACACATATACATACACATATTCAGCTGCAACGCATACTTCACTCTACACAGGATATCTGCTTGTTATTGCTGTCTACTATTTACTGAAACGTATCAAAATTACTGTGATGATAAGCTTTACGCCACACAACAGTAGAAAATGAAGGTAATATTAAAACAGACTACGTTATAAGACAGTAATCATTACAGCTACAAAACTGAAACAGAAGTCCAGGTAGGCCAAGACAAGTTCAGATAAAAAGCCTGAGAAGTCCTTGTTCTGAGGCCTTGCAGAGTGACTACAAAATTTATGGCCTGTTACAAGCAATGGTAATACAGTATTTCTTTGGATACTTGCCTCAGTGTGCAAGCGAACATGCATCTGCCTAACTTCTCTTTTCTGTGTTAATCCTACACAAAAATTTGGCTAGTACAGAATTGGAAAAGAAATTCAAACGTGTGCATATTGAAATATACTGAGAATTTGCTGTTCAAATGACGTTACTCACTCCAGTCAAAACTGTGAAATATATTTCATTTAATTCACATATGTTCAGAGTGAGGGAAGCAAAGTTTATTATTCAGGAATGGCATAATTTAATGTTGAAGACAAGCATATCTGTGCTATAGCAACTGAACAATGTGAATTTTGGAAACTCTAGCAGTGGTCATTGTGCCTGTCTCTACACCAGATGTAAATTAAATTTGCTCTACCTCCTGCCTAGCCACACAGACTGAAGATTTCTGTGGGTTACTTGCAGCCAGCCCATGGCATCTGTGCCTGATGGGAAGTTTGTATATTGAACATGTTCAGGCACACAAGGGTCCCGTGTGCTTTGAAGGATGTGCACTTACCGTGCCAAAGCCCGCTCTTGAAGGCTCAGTTTATGCACAGCAAGACAAGTGTGATTAATATGTTCAATAGTCTTAAGACTATTCTTAGAAAGCAGTGTAGACAAAGCTTGTGTTTATAACAGAGGCTCACAGGCTAGGTACCTACAGGAGTATAATTGTCAATAAACAGATAATTAGGGGAAGTAAAACTTTTTTTTGAAAAATGCTGTTTGGAGAAGTAGTTAATCCTTTAACAGAAATTATTTGGAAATGTATTAATTTCTTTTTGACCAGTTGCACAGCCATTATAAAGAAGATTTCTTCCTTCATTGTTGAAAAGCTTGTGATATTTCTGCAGTTACTTTCTTCGTTACCCTCTTGTGTTTTCCCAAATTTATATGTAAATACATTGTGTATAGATAGCCCCAAATCACTTGAGTCAATACCTTACTGAACTGTTATAATTTTTTTAGAAACACGTTTATCACATTTATTGCATAAATTATGTGAGAATAAAGAGACTTCACATTAATACACGTGCTAGAGGAGTCCTTTGAGATTTAGAGGTTTAATGTCTCTGCAACAGACATTTACTGGAAAAAAATAATTTTGGAGCTCTTTGTTTATGTTCTGACTCCTGGTCTGCTAAGAAAAAATAATCTGGAAATTCAAAGATAAATATTATGTAAAGGACAGTGTAATTGGACACTGTTTTTCCATTCAAGTGTCTGGTTTTGGATTTAATTTGTTAAATAAACTCAGTAAGTGTGTCCTACAATGAGATAATTCTTTTCAAATATTAATTTTTTGACAAGTAGGTGTCATATAAACTTCAATAAAACTTGCAGGGAGAAGAGACAAAAGAAGAGAAAAAAGTCTCTTGCAGGTATATGCAGGCAAAACAATCTGTGAGTGGATTTATCATTTGTTTTAAGATCATGTCATGTATGGCCTCTCTTGAGAGCTGATGATTCATCAGATACCATGATCTACAAAGAATGAATGAATGACCAATTTCCTGTGTCATATTTAACATGCAAATACTAGTTGCTACAACAGATTTCTGCCCAAATGAAAAGAAGTAGTTCAGACTGAGCAAGGGAAATTAGTCTATAGAGGTTGCTCAGAAGCAAAGAAGAAACAGCTGTTAAAGATGATGAGTCCTACAAAGCCATTAATCATGCTCACATAGAAAAAATACAAATCCTATAAAGAAAAGAAGAAGAAAACAGCATTAAATAATTTCAGAAAAGAATTAGAGCATATGCCCTTGTGTACCAAATCTTACTCCATAAATGTGGAAGTAAGAAGAAATGGAAATGTGCTCTTTACAGCTGGAGTTTCCATGGATTTCCAACTGTATTAGCTCCAACATACCCCAAACAAGTTTAGGCTATGGTATTAAAGCAGTTAATAAGAATTCCTGTTAACATGGACTAAAACTGTATCTTCTTTAAAAGAAGATTTAAAAGAATTCCTGCTAACATGAACTAGAACTGTATCTTCTTTAAAAGTTTATAGCCACTAATGGCAGCAAAGGCAGCTAAAGACCAATTACAAAAACCTTGCAAATAATAATTAAAAAAAAAAACAAACCACAACACACAAAACCCCCAAACTTTCCTGTGGTTTCTATAACGTTAAGTTAGGAATGGAATGCAAGAATAACCAAGATGGACTAACTCCATGGATGTAGCAAATTAAATTAAAGACTGTCTATGAGCACTATTTAGAGATTCATTCCTCTGAATATGTTTTTATGTTCTGAAAAGGAGCTTGTGGGGTTGGGCAGCAATTTACATCTCTGGCAGAGGGAGATGGCAGAAAAATAGCCTTTTGCTTATGAGGTAAACTTCCAAATATCATAATAAATATTTCATTTTGCAGATCTACACAAGAAAACTCTTTTCTGTAACAGTATTGAAGCTGTATTGTAACTGGAAGTGAATTTGTGTAAATAGGTTTTTCTTTCAATTGTTAAACAACATGAAAGATAAATATTTAAAAAATACAAAATGTATCTTTTTTGTGCCAGTCAGTCTACTATATTCTGTTTTGTCTTCAACTTATGAAACTAGATGTTAGACAGAGAACCGAAATTTAAAATAAACATATTATTTTGATTTTGAATTATTTAACATGCCTCTTTGTTCCCTTCTTCACCCATATTTAAGAATACATTAGTCTGTTTCCAATAAAATGAAATACCTCAACCTTTAAATCACATTGTCCCAAATACATTTTCACTGTATTTTGCTTGAATCTATAAATAATTCTAGTCCCCTCACATAATTAAATTCTTTAGAAAAATTACTCTTTTCAGAAAGAAATCTTCCATTTCTAGTTGTGATTAAATATACAAGATCTTTTATTTATATGTTTGTCCCAACATCTTGCCTTGTTAAGTTTTTAGGACCAAAGTCTATTCAAAAACCTGTAAAGCTGAGAGACAATATACGTTTTCCTCCCCATTAAGCTCCTTTATTCTTCCATACAGAAAGCCAGAACAGCGTGCCTGCATCATTCTTAAAGTACCTTCCTTATGGTCAGTTTTCTGGTTCTTTTAATTCACTGTGTTCTGTAACCTGATATGCATTCTAATAAATCCTGCTCTATCCTGCTAACAGTCAGAAAAAAAGAAAAAAAAAACAAAACACCAAAAGAACCCCTCTAAACTAGATTTTGTTTCATGACAGCAGAATTATCAGTCATACCCTAATGTCTCTAAGGAGGCTGGAAGAGGAAAGATCACCAGTGCAAGGGAGGAAATTTTTATGTGCTTTTCTTCTGACGTCGTTTGTTAAAGGTTCTCAGTTTCTCACTAGCCCTATTTTTCTCATCTGTTCTCTCTTGCATAAACAGAGCACAAGTATTCAACACATACAACAAAAAATCAGTTTAAGTAATTTTGAAACACCACAGGTTTTTTGACTTTCAGATCACCCAATCCCCCTGCCCTTTGCCAATGTAATTATGAAAATTGTATTTAGATTCTAATAAAGTACTTAAGGCTGTAAACGCTGGTAGAGGAAAGAAAAAGATGTTCTAATATTTTAATTATTACTATTCAATGCCTCCGTTTCCCTAACTTCTGCAGAATTAAGAATAAAGGCTAATTTAGATGCTTTGAATTGTTCTCTGGAATGCTCTGTGTATCTCTCTGTCTTCCACCAGGAAGGAACTAAAATTCTAACCAAGGCACCGTAAGCTATACCCCTAAATTAAGGCAATAGGGGTACTCTTGCCCCACTCCATGACACTTTTCATGACTGTAATGTATTTCTCTGGGATAGCTTTGATTTTCTTCACAGTAGCTCATATGGTGTTATATTTTGGATTTGTGACCAAACCAGTGCTGATAACACACCCATGTTTTGTTTGTTGTTTGAGCTCTACTTGCAAAGCATCAAGGCCTTTTCTGCTTCTCAGACTGCCTTTCAATGAATAGACTGCACAAGGTGCACAAGAAGCTGGGAGAGAACACAGCCAGGACAGCTGACCCAACTGACCAAAGAGATATCCCATACAGTATGGCATCATGCTCGGCTATAAAAGCTGGGGGAAGAAGGAGGAAGAGAGGTGGGAGATGTTTGAAGTTATAGCATTTGTCATCCCAAGAAACCATTATGCGTGATGAAGCCCTGCTTTCTTCTAAATGGCTAAACACCTGCCTGTCAATGGAAAGTAGTGAATTAATTCCTTTTGTTGCTTTGCTTGTGCACACAGCTTTTGATTTAGCTATTAAACTATCTTTATCTCAACCCGCAAGGTGTCTGACTTTTACCCTTCCCATTCTCTCCCCCATCTCACTGTGGGGAGTGAGGGAGTGGCTGCGTGAGGCTTAGCTGCCAGCTGGAGTTAAACCATAACAATGGTGATCCACCTACAAGCTTGAATCAAAGTGACTACATGACAGAGAACTGGTTCAGAAATAAGGCAGTCAGAAAAAAGATAAGAGATGAAGAAAAATAACTAAACCACAATAATAGGAAAGGTAGAAGCTGCAAAAGAAAGAGATTATGGCTACACCTGACGTAGTAAGTTAAACAGGACCAAGACACTAGCTCAAGTGTATGATCATCCACTGTGTTTTGTTGCTAGCACGCTTATTGACAAGGTTTTGTCCTATGCCAACTGGTGTTTTCCCATAAGAAAGAGATGAGATGACTCTGTTCTTTGGGGAAAAAAGGGTTCAGCCATAGGTAAGTGGACAGTACGGTGCAGACAACAGCATGGTAAGCACACTAATAATGATACTGTTGTGGTTGCCCAGAGAAGTTGTTGAGGCCCCATCCCTGGAGGTGTTTAAAGCCAGGCTGGACGTGGCCTTGGGCAACCTGGTCTAGTGGGAGGTGTCCCTGCCTATGGCAGAGGGGTTGGAACTCGATGATCTTCAAGGTCCCTTCCAACCTAAACCATTCTATGATTCTATGTTTATTAAAACATCATTTAGGCTAGCAATAGGATCTTACCGTTATGTATAAGGTATGTTCAATTTGCACACAACATTTTGAGTGTAACACCTTCCTCTGGCTTGTTTTGAAATACACTCTTTCATCTATATTTGCCCATATGAATTAAATACTGTCATAATCAACCTAATTCACCTTTGTGTAAATTCCTGACCTTAAAGTGAGGAAGGTGAAAGGCTTTAATTCTTCATATTCACCTTTTAACATCTAGAATGTAGTAGCATGATTGTATAGGCAGCTAAAGGCATGAACCACTGAAATGTTTCTAGTACTATGGGAAAAATCCCAGCCTCGGAAAAGTGAAAGTCTGAATTTATCCTTAAAAAAATAATACATTGAAGAAGTTTAGGTATGTTAGGAATTAAAAAAAAGAAAAACAAAAAAAATCACAGAAAACCATTACTTGAGAGATGGGCTTCACCTAAATGAAAATGGAGTATGCCTAATGGAACTTAATTTTAGTAAGAAGAGAGAGAGATGATAGAGTTTTGAAATTAAAAACTATAGGAAATCTGCGAAGTTCAGATGACTGTACAATTTAGTAATTTTGAAATGGAATCATAAGACACTATTTCAGAAGAAAGTGCATAAAAATAAAGATCTGATTAAGTATAGAACATAGAAATAGGTTCTTGAAACAAGTCCAAATATATACTTCTGTACAAATACTACGTGACTAAAAATGAAGGTCTTAGACCTTGCAGATTGGTGATAAATGAAATAACAGGGATTATCAGCATTTTAAATATGGGGTGAGAAGACAGTGGGATGCCGTAATATGACTCAGCAGAAACACCTTAAAATTGCATTCAGTAAGTATAGCAAATTGAACAAGCTAAGAAATCACATTATGTGTTTAAAAAGCAAATACAACATATAAGTTAATTGTATATAATTTTCTGACCCTGTATTTACATGGAAAATGTTTGTTATCTTAGATGCAAATTCCATACCTAAATCTGGAGGATTTAAGTATTAGTATTATACTATCAACTAAGTAAAAAGAGCATTGTCAGCATTTCCAAATAATCCTAGGCAAATAGAAAAGCATAAACTTCAACCAAATTAAGTATGTCAGCTACAGGGTCACTGAGAAAAAAATGCTAACTGTCCGTGAACACTGACAGAGTCTAGCAGCCATTAAAAATAGGGTATGGAGACTGATTGTAACAGAAAAAGTAAGTGGGAGAGACCTTCTGCTCTCTTCAGGATATATGATCTGGGCTTTTTCTATGCACAATGAGATAATAAGAAAAAGAGGAAGCCATAAACAAAATATGGACAAACATAAATCTGACACACAAATAGTAAAGCAGGCAGCAGCAAGAACCAAAACCAATGAGTCAGACTAATTGATATGAATACATGGAACACAGGAATGTTTATTTCAGTAAAATTATCTGATTAAAGACCATATCAAATAGGATACTAAGGAAAAGGGGGAAACCATAAAGAAAATACACAGAACCACAAATCTGACAGACAAATCTGACGGAGACAAAGACAAACAAACCTCATAAGTCACACTAATCAATGGGCTATCAGAAAACTGCAGGCGAACCTGGGCTTTGATATAGGTGAGGATGCAGACCTGAGGGTCCAGGATGTATGCAAGATGTATGGGACCCATGGGGTGGGTAGGAGGAGCTGGGATCTGGGCAGGGGTGCTGGACGGACAGACGAGCCATACCAGTACTTGAGATATCCACAAATATGTTTGTGCTTGTGAACCTGGAGTATCATGTGTGTGCTGCACTAGTGACCTGCCTCTGCCAGCCAAAGAGGAGGGGACGTAGCTGGCTGGGCTTGTGTCTAATGTGACTCCTGTATGTGAGTGCTGTTGAACATAGCACTTTGTCTTTGGCAAAAAGTTTCTGTATATGAGTTGTCATAGAATAATCACAAACCATATTCTTGAGTAAGAAAAAAATGGTAGTGAAATGCTTTTTCTTTCATGGGTTGTGATAGTTTTTTTTCATGAAAGAGTGAGAAGCAAGAATTCTGCCAGATAATCAAAAGTCATGAGAGGTAATCAGAGTGTAAAATAGGTATTCAAGGAATATAAAACCAGTGCGAATGAAGCTAAATTAATTATTTGCTTCAAAGTTTATGAAAGAGACCAGTAGAAAGATTTGAACATTGAAACAATTTTTAGTGGGGATTAGTCAGAGTAGGTATTACACCTGAGTAAAGAGATTTTAAATGAAATCAACGAAAAGAACAGTAAAAACATGCCAGTATCTGATAGTATATGCAATGAGTTCTAGGGAAACTCGGATATGAAATTAACTTTGCAAAAAAAGACCTGGGAGTCCTTGTGGACCACAAGCTGAACATGAAGCAGCAGTGCACCCTTGCAGCAAAGAAAACCAACAGCGTCCTGTGCTGCATTAGGAAGAATGTCACCAGCAGGTCATGGGAGGCGATCCTTCCTCTCTGCTTAGCACTGGTGAGGCCACACCTGGAGTCCTGGGTCCAGATCTGGGTTCCCCAGTACAAGAGAGACACGGACATACTAGAAAGAGTCAAGTGAAGGGCCGCCAAGGTGATGAAGGGACTGAAGAATCTGTCATATGAGGAGAGGCTGAGAGATCTGGGACTGCTCAGCTTGGAACGATGGAGGCTTAAGGGGTGAGGGGATCTCGTCAATATGTACAAATATCTGATGGTGAGGAAATAAAGAAAAGAAAGCCAGACTGTTCTTTGTGGAGCCCAGTGGTGGGATGATAGGCAATGGGCAAAGTAGATAGAGTATTCTTATGCATAAGAGAACACTTTTTTACTATGAGAGTGGTTTTATTGGGTGTAGGTTTCAAGGTTTTGGGAGAGGGATGGGCTGCAGGAGTGACCTCTGTGAGGAGAGGCCGGGGCTGCCCTGTGCCAGACACAGCTTGTTCCAGCCGGTTGCAATGGATCCACCACAGGGCATGTCTGAGACCCTCAGCCAAGATGATGGTGCTTGGAGAACGCATATTTAAGAAAGGATAAAATGCAGGAGCAACTGTGTAGGTGCTCAGCTCTCAGATGGGGTGAATCCACAGCAGTGATCAAGTGCTGGAACAGGTAGCTGAGATAAGCTGTGGAATGTCCAAACTTGGAGGCACTAAAAACCCAACTGGGCATGGTCCTGAGCAACCTGCTTTAGCTGAACCTCTTTTAAGCAGAAGAGGTGGGCTAGATGATCTCCAGAGGCCCCTTCTGACTTCAACCATCCTGTGATTCTCAGAAATGACATATGCCCCCAGGCCTCTCTGGCTTGGGGGCACAATTACGTGTAGGTATGTGTTTTCAGCCCAGAGTAGCTAAAATGGTATAACTTTTTTTTTTGCAGCTGAGCAGAGTGGTGTTATTCTGCTATTTACAGTACCCATTGCAGTCTCTTACATATTGCATGAAATCATGTACAGAAGTTTGAGGTGAAAGGTTTTCTGGTACAAGACTTGAGGAATGTGAAGGACATTGGAAAGAAAACTTTTGCTTTGTCAGTATTGTTGACAAGGTTGAACTAGCTGTCCTCAGAAGCACATCTGACTTTTGTTTTAGAAGTAACTACCTAGTTAACTCCTGGAAGAAATTAAAGTTTATGAGATGTGTCTGATCAACAGACTGCAATCTGGAAGTGGGTGGGAAAACCAGTTATCTGACAAATATGAGGTTGGTGAGGCACCGGAACAGGTTGCCGAGAGAAGTTATGGAGGCCCCATCCCTGTAAGTGTTCAAGGCCAGGTTGGATGGGGCTTTGAGCAACCTGGTCTAGTGTAAATTGTCCCTGCCTATAGCAGGGGGGTTGGAACTAGATGATCTTTAGGGTCCCTTCTAACCTAAACCATTTTATGATTCTGTGTTTCTATATGAGCATAATCCACTGTGCACTTTGACTTCCAACAGCCTGGTGAAAAAGGCTCCTCACAAATTACGGAGTTAAAAAAAAATCATGCCCAGAGAAAACAGAACACAGTTCTTCCTATAAAGAGGTGGGCTAAAACAAATGGTTGTTTCTTCTCTTGTGATAAAAAATATACAGTTCAGCATCTTGGACAAGCCGCAAGAGAGCCCATGCTCTGTGGATACGTGTCCTGGTTTGAGGTAAAACCGAACTGATTTTCGATTCAGTAATTTTACTTTTTAGCTAAGCCTCTTCTAATTAACTGAACTCTCTGAAATTAACAGTCTGTTGTGAAGACACTGTTCATTCTCAGACTGATAAGGCCTGATTTTTTGTTATTTATGCCCAGGAATGGTATGCAGAGAGGCTCTTGCTTATACTTATTGCTGTAACACCCAAGGCTAACCAACTTTGTTATTTGCCCCATTGGAGGGTCAGAAGTAGAAAAGTGTAGAGGTGTTCCACCTGCGGGGAACAGCAGACAACACAGATGACCCAAAACTGACCAACAGGGTATTCCATCGCATCTGCCTCATGCTCAGTATAAAAGCTGAGGGATCAAAGGGTCAGCCCTCTTTCTTCAGTGGCCGGTGTCCAAGGAGAACTCTGTTCATCTGCCTTTGATCCTGATCCATGTGTTCCTGAATCCAGATCTGGAATCCAGCTCCCGCCTGGCTCTGAGTCCAGTCTGGGACTATCCCAGTGCATGCCAGTGATGTGGTTGTCATCCTGGGATCTTGATAAGGTTTTGTATATATTGTATATATTTCATTATTTTCTTTTTTATTATTTTATTAATTTATTAATGTTTTCATTAAAGTAGTTTAGTTTTTTTCTAAACTCATAAGTCTCTTTCTCTCCCTCTTTGTTTTTCCAATAGAAGTGATCAGCAGAAAGGACACAAGCACCAAGTTAAAAAGATAAGTTTATTTTACTGTAACTAAAAGAACAAACAAGATAATGCACATAATCATTACCACATAGAGTTAACTATAGTGATTAAGAAAGATACATCACCAATTGTCCTCATACATTACCATCATCCAGATCCGTGCTTCAGCTGGGGACCCCCATCACAGCGAAGGATAGGAGAACCGCTCCCAGCAACTGGGAAATCCTATGCAGTGCATCCACTCATAGGTGAGGTCTCCGTCTTTGCTGTGAGAGGGTCCTACTTATACACAGTTTAACAAACAAATCCATATGTCAGAATGCACGGAAACATCTTGTGGGTTGGCTTGCCTCACTGGGGCATGTCCATGATCTGGCCAGGATCCCGGGTGCATCCGAGGAGTTCCTGTCTCCTGGCTTAGGTTTAAAGGTTTCTATTCCTACCTTTTAGGGTTTCCAGTTTTTTTTCCCATGGTTGTATTTCATGCTGATATGATGCTGGTTGGAAGGTTCACTCAGAAGTCAACTTCTATGTTCATTCAGAAGTCAACTTTGGTTTGAGGCCCATGGTTTAGGTCTTTTTGTCACTCCTGTCCTTGGTGAGGTAGGTAGGGGAGAGCATCTGTCATTCAGTTCAGTGGCCAGTCTGGCCCAAACCATGACAGTACAGGTATGTACAGCATTTGAAGCACTTGTAGGTCTGACCATGCACAGATACAGAGATTGGCTGGAGGTTTTAGTAGATATATTTGACTGTGCACAAGCGAAATAAAGTCATTCATAGCTTTTACAAATTGGCAAAATGTAGACAGATTTGTGCCATAATATGTGGAAGAAATATCCTTGCTGAAAAGGCCAATGGGTTATTTAATTAAAGTTAAAAACATATGACCTCTAGCTATTTTCTCAGAATCAGATGATCACATAACCCAAAAGTTCCCCAAAATTCAGCGTGATGCAGACCATTGTACAAAACTTCAGCTCAGTTCTGTCAAAAGCATGACTAAATGGACACACGGTCTGAAAACAGAAAGACAAACCCTAATAATCAGGTGCTATTACAAGCATCCTATTACTGTGCCTATACAGTTACTACATTCTTGCAAATATGCTAAATTGTATATGCCATATGCTACTACTATTACTATATATTCAGATTTCCCAGCACGCCTACTTACTATATAATGTGTAAATCTATATATTATAGACTAAATCCCACGCTTAGCAGTTTTTCACATACTTGTCACATAAGGTCAGAGTAAAATGTTTTTTTTTTTAAAAAAGTAGTTTTGAAAATAGTACTGTGATGTGTCATAGAAGAGAAAATTAAGAACTTCATATTTTCATTTTCTTGATTCCTTAGTAATATAATACTTGCTTTGATAATTTGGTACCAACTTCTCCCTTAGTGTTGAAATGGCAGAGTACATCATAGGCCTCTCATTACTACAGTGTCTTTTTAGAAATAAAATCCAGGTGCCATACTAAAAAATAAATTAAAAAGCATAAAACATGTATTACATCTTTTCTGAGATGCTGCATTTTTTTTCCAGAAGCAAATTGTTTCAGAAAAAAAAAGTTTTCAGTGATATCAATAAAATCTTCAAAAAGTTGGAATTTTTTATTTGTCTAAACATTTTTTTTGAGAAATTAAAACTTCTGCAACCCTTTTTTTCCAGCCCTCTGCAATAATATTTTGTTGCTGACGTGACTAATTTGGTGTCAATAATGTTTAACTCACTAATATTATTCTTTAAGGCAAATAAATGTATACAACATAAATCCCTATCAGTTATCCTTCCCAGATCAAGACAGTTTGATTATACAACTTGTTTCTTTTAATTTCTCTTAGAAGCGATTTCCAGAGAAGATTATTTGTGTACGTGTGAGATTTGACAATAGTTTTAAGAAGTTGTGATAAACATAGTAAACAGTCTTACTGAAACACACAATATATGATTGCTTTCATCATGCAAATACTTGTGTAGCAAAAGGAAATAACTTTAACTATTTTTCAGAAACAGTGGCCTAAATCAATTTGACAGTACAACACGTGATGGGAATATTTTCAAGGGAAAAAAATCACTGTAGGCTATTTCAACATTCAGTAACTGTCAAACATAGCAAGGGAAAAGGTTAGTTCACGATGATGAAAAGCTGGATATTTAAGTTGAAGCTTAGACCTATATGAAATAATATGCTTTTGTCATATAACATTACATTGGTAAAGGATTTTCTGCATGTTGGTAAAAGAAAGTACATATACATATTTTCTTGAGAGTCTATGTTAAATATTTCCTGTACAATTTATTCTGAATATAGAGATTTTTCTATATGGCCAAATCATTGTAATGCAGTAATAGAAATATTTTAAGATGCTTTGTGGTATACAATATATTGCGTTCTCAAAGAACAGAGACAATTATGATTATTAGATATTTTTTTCACATAGGAAAATAAATAATAAATTAAAGAAATATCATTCTTCTTGACTAAGAACTCAGCACTACACCATTTAACAGTGACTTATTTGTCACAAACTGTTTCATGTATTCATGTAAAACAATGCTTGAGTTAAAAACTCTAGTATATTTAAGCATTGCTTGCAGAGATTTGTGTAGGTTAGCAAGCCCAAAATTGATCGAATAAATGAGAATATTTCAGTGTCTTACCAATTTCACAGGTAAATTAACTCTTTCTTTTATAAAAATTAAATTTGTGCTATTTCTGAATGCAGCCAGAGTTTATTGCACTTTGTCAATGAACAGTAGACTCATACTTTTTGTACCGCATATGTAACTGAATAAATGGATAGGCCACTGTCCTCATGGTATTGAACTAAAATTCAGCAGGAAAAAAAAAAAAAGAAAAAGAACATTAATGAATAATAACAAATAAGAATACAATTGCACCATTTATATGTCTGTGTCTACATTTAATTACTTCTAGCAATATATTGAGATATTATTTTTTCCATGACTTTTAAACACAACTTTGCTGTATGCTAACATTTACATTATACTATTGTGTTTAATTTTCTGCATCTGTAGATAACATTCAGTACAAAATTACTCTCATTTTGTGTTAATTTGTCCTTTCACACAACAAAATTAACAATTCGTATTAATATATGGGAAAAAAAACAACTATGGAGATGATCCAACAGAAGAAAAAAATATTCTAACAGTTACAATATGTAGCCACATTAATATGTACACCACTGCTCAGTATTGTTGGGTCTTCTAGTTTAACTCAACAAATGTCTTCCTAAACCACAGAAAATTGGCTTTTTAATTTTAATTCAGTCTAGCACATGGATGTCAATACAGTTCAACACAGAGTTGTAAACTGTATGAAACTGTATAGAGGAATGCTATTTGGGTATATGCATAGAAGCCTTAGGATATCATCCATTAGCAAGCTGGTACCTGTGGATAGATGCATGAAATTGCAAGCAATCTCTACTTTATCATTGCTTATTATAAATATCACACGTTTAGGCACACATTCTTACAAAGTAACTGAATGTATTAATTTACACAGAAATTAAATACCATCACAATAAGTGGTTATATTAATTACATATTCAAAAGATCTCTTATTTCTGATCTATACTTAGGGAAAAAGCTTCCTGTTAAAGGAACACTGAAAGTTCAAAGGTTGTTTGCCCCTATACCTGCTAAAAATTAAAAGAAGCTCACTCCTTACACAAAATTTCACTGTGTGTTGAACTTCAGATACCTAATTTTTTTTGGATTGCCTTGATCCCTTGTTGTTTATGATTTGACCTGTTTCTCAACTGGACACGATGTTGCTATTTTCTCCTGAAAGAGATGAAGAACTAGGAACTTGATTCAAGTAAAACGGTGAAGGAATGGAAACATCATAATATACTGTTAAAATAAAACTGAAATTAAAAAAAACTGTATGATTAGAGTTAAAGGAAAGGCAGGTAATGAATGAAGAATTATACCCTTAGAAGGAAAATAATAGCTGTGTTAGTACTTGACGTATCTCCTGTTGCAGTTTTTTCTGTTTTGTGGCCTGAAAATAAAAGCAAGATTTTTTATGTGTTCCATTTTTTCATATATTTTTAAGAAAAAAAATACAAGTCAGATTGACTCATATTCCCTTGGAGTATTTGAAATGGGGACTTAAATTTATGGTTTACTGACTGTTTGTTAATATTGTTTGACCCAGAGATATGTTTCCCCTGTGGGGTTTAATGTGAGGTAGGCCAGATATGATCTGCCAACATTCAGTGTATTTAACATTTTTAGTCTGCTGTTGAAAATTAGGTGTGTCAAGAGTCTCAAATATGTAACACAAACATGGATTCAGTTTTGTGTTCCTTCTCCAAACATTTAAATCAGAGTGTGAAAGACTTTCTTATCTTTCAGTTAGAAATACATAAATCTAGTCACCTACAAAGGTGCAAATATGGCTAGAACAATTCTTTCAATATTCCCTTTCCCATCAAATAAACCAGAAAAAGTAAGGAATATGACAGCATGAGAAGACTGATAGACCAGTAATCTGCTTTGGGTACTTTTACAAAGACAGCTTTTAACCAATTAATAAATGTGTTAAAATATAGCATAAAAAATGTGAAATGTGGAAATAGGACTTTTAATTTACTTAATTGGTTTCAACAGAGACAGGCATGTTGAACTAAATACACATATTGTGAATTGAAAGCTTGGTGAGCTTGTTAGAGCTCTCAGTGTTAATTATATTTTTCATTTTCTCTAATAGTAGTAAAGGTTTGAGAGTAGTATCCTGTAACAATAGTTTCAAAATGTTAATGCAAATAGTTCCATATTGCTGTTGTAAAAAAAGCATAAAAAGGTCTTACTTTTTAACCAAATTATATGTTTATATTTATATATTCCTCCTAAAGAAGATCTCTTTTCATGTACATTAATTGTCTAAATATATTTGTATCAGTGTCATCTGTTTGCCTCCCTAACCCGCATCAGAATTCCTTGGGCAAATTCATATAGTGCAAACTTAAATAAAAGCAATGTTGTTTTCTTCAAACAGTGTATAAACACAGTTGTATGTTGGACTGTTAACATGTTTAGGTAATACCAGACAGTTTTAAAAACGTAAACCTTACTTCTGAGAAACCAGGCAGATTATAGTAAGTATAAACTAGAATACATTTATTTTCTTTTTAAGTGAGATTGTGGATTCATGCTGACTTCAAGTCATTGGTAGAACTCATTTAGATTATTTCTACTCAACATTTAAAGCGTGGATGTGTCCTTCATCCCCGTCTGTGCCAGAGGTAATGTACTTAATCTCCAAATGATTGTGTGTGGATTTATCATAGAATCATAAAGTGGATTGGGTTGGAATGGACCTTCAAAGATCACCTAGTTCTACCCTCTCTGCCATGGGAAGGGACACCTTCCAGTAGACCAGGTTGCTCCAAGTCCTATCCAACCTGACTTTGAGTATTTCTAAAGATGGGGCATCAGCATGTTCCCAGGGCAATCTGTTCCAGTATCTCACTACCCTCATTGTAAAGAATTTGTTCCTTATATCCAAACTAAATCTACCCTCTTTGAGTTTAAAACCATTGCCTTGTGTCCTTTCACTGCAGAACCTCCTAAAAAACCTCTCAAAAAAACCTCTCTCCATGTTTCTTACAAACTTCCTTCAAGTATTGAAAGGTTGCAATAAGGTTTCCCCAGAGCCTTCCATCATCTGGGCTGAACAACCCAACTCTTTCAGCCTTCCTTCATAGATGTGTTCCGGCCCTCTGACCATTTCTGTGGCCCTCTTCTGGACATGCTCTAACAGGCCTGTGTCTTTCTTGTACTGTGGACACCAGAACTGGATGCGGTACTCTGTGTTCAAGTACAGGTGTTAGAAAAATTATATGGCATCTGAAATAGAAAGTTAACGCTTAATATTTGTTTTAGGAAACCAAGAACAAATTTGCAAGTACTGTGGATGAGCTGGGAATGGTCACAGGTTGCCTGCTTAGCTTTAAGCCATCGCTATATATTTTGCGTGCCTTGAAGAAGTATCATGTTACTAGTGGAGGATGGACAAGGTTTTTTCAGGTGTCCTGGGTGCAATACGTAGACTCTGAGTTATGGGTATTATAAGGCCCCTATGTGAACAGATGGAACAAAGGTCACAGAGCACGCTGTGTTTCAGCCTGCTTTCGAGCCATCCCACTGAGGACTTGCAAATATACCTATAAATAAATATATCTTCATTAACTCAAATGCAGCCCTGTTTTTCACTGTGCTAGCTGTATCCCAATTCAATAGATATTTGCAATACAATGATATTAAGCAGAAAGTAATTCATGTGAACATAGAAAATAATGTATAGGGACAAAGCAATTTAGAAATTTTAATTTAAATTGAACAGAACTAAAATAAAGAGTATTATGATAATTTTAGCCTAATTTTTTAGCTTTTGTTTTAAAAGAATCAGATTATATTCACTGTTTCTCACTGTACACACCAAACTCTTACTTTTCAAACTGATTTCCTTTCATGAAATTGTTGGTAGTAAGCTATGAATGAAAATATTGTAAAAATCTTAGTTGTAATTTAAATGAGCATGATCTGTTAAAGTGCCAACTTTTGCTAATGGATTTATTATTACAATATATTTTTGGATGAAGAAAAACAAAAGGTTCCTTTGATTTCAGAACATATGTATTCATATTGGTTTTAACCTTGGTAAATGTCTCAAACCAGGACACCTTCGTTCATAGCCCTAAAATTCTGACTTCCTTTGTAATTAATTCTGAATCAACTGACACCACTGTAACCAATATAAATTTTGTTTGAACCCAAGACCGTGCATTACTACATTATAGAAAGCAGAGTCTAAAGAATTTACATTGGTACTACTACAGCATTTGATAGAAACTCCTTCACTGCAAATCTGAGAACTTGACACCAAGGGTGAATGACAATATATTACCGTTCTGCTGATCCAGTCAATGTTACTTTTGCTGCGTGAAGTGTAGAACCACAGTTCCCCTACAGGCTAGCATTAAGGACAATATCTGTTCTTATATTCTCATTTACTGTTACTGTTACTTATATTCTCATCAACTGTTGCTGTTGTCATACCCTTAGGTTTCTGTATCAGTGCTTCCAGAAACATTTTTTCTTGTTAGACACTTTAATTATACACTAGAAAAAAATGCAATTTATTCCTTCAGAAAATGTATTGAAGAATAGTCATTCTCAGTGGGTCTCATTTTTTGCAGGACAAACTATGAGTATGTGTCCATACTTGTACCTCAAACATTTGAGAAATTCTTAATTGAAAAAAGGCAAAGCCAAACAAATGGGCACAGTTCTTAACTGGTCTCCATTCCTGGAATCCTTATCTAATTAACGAGTTGACAAAAGGGATCTGGAGATGAAAGACTTTTTATCCCCTCAAGTATTCTACCCTTTTTGGTATGGCTTTCTGGCATTTTTTCATATGTATGCCTCTATAACCACATCTGTATCTACACCTGCATCTGCATTTACATTTACATCTACGTTGATCTATATCATCAACAGACATGTGTGAGATTACTCTCATACCAGCCTTGGATGGGCAATTAGTAACTATAGAAGTGATAATATTTGCTGCTGTTTGATAAACAGTGCTGAATGGAATTCTATTATAACAGATATTAATAATCCCTAAAAATTTTATCTTGTTACATCTTTGAGATAGTCACCTAGACAAGCTGCTTTTGCCACCACTGAAATTATAAATATACTGAAATTTCATAACTGAAATTCCAACTCTTCTGACATTACAGATCCTCTCCTTTCAGTTAACCAGATAATGGAACAGAGAGAAATTGGGACTATATTTATAAATAGCTGTTTTCATTCTGTCCTTGAAAGGCTGTGTATGGAAATCAAACTAACACTCAAAATGCAATCATGCATAAGCCAACCATGCTGTGTTGCTCGAGGCTACGAGTTCTGCAGGTATGCATCAAGGAAACACCAACATCTTTGCTTGTTTCCTGCCAGCATTCCTGCTGGGACCCCTGAAATCCACTATCCTTACCTTTCCCCTGGGCATTCAGTGGTTGACAGTAGCAGTCACTCATTCAGAAGTTACAGGCAGAGTACTGGTAGCTTCTGTGTCTTGTTAATGAATCTGGATCATAAATACTGCCACTGCTGACAGATGTAATTACTCAGGGAAATCCACTTCACTGTACCCCTGTGTTTGCCTTGTAAGTATCATAAATGGGCTCATCTCAAAAACCTGACATTCAAGGGAAATACAACCCTGGTTGGAAAGAGATGTGAGAGCTGACAAGTGATGAAAAATGTCAGTAGTTCAGCTACACTGTTGACAGGTCTGCTTTTGTTAACATCAACAGTATTAGTAGAATGGTGAAATAACCTATTACTTGCATGCCAAGGTTTTGCTGTTAACAACATCCCCCTCCCTTGTAACTGCCCCCACTCCCCTGCCAGCTACCCAGCCAGCACCGCTTCCATAGGGGCTTCTTGGATACAATATTAATTTTTTTTCCACCCAAATAAAATTGTTAGATAAGACATAAAGTTTCTGAGGCTATCATGTTCTAAAAGAACCCACATGTAAAGTTCTGTCAAACACCCCATTACAGAGGTAAATCTGCTTGTTAATGCATATATGAGAGATCTGTAGTTCCTATAGACTATATGCGAAGGACAGATTAGGGACATGTGCAATGAAACAAGTTTTTCTCTGTAAGCGCGAATTTGTAACTTGCTGAACAGTCACAGAGATGGACCATGGGAAACTCCTGATCCCAAGACCTTGCCCTTAAACACCTTTGTCAGTGGCCTGGAATAATCAGCTGATGGCTGTCAAAAGAATAGGTCCCCTGGATCGTGGCTTCCTTGTGTGCCCAGACCTTCAGCCCCCACCCCAAAGCTGGGTGTTACACTTCCAAAGTGTTAGTGTGCTGCTGTGGCACAGTTCAGTGCCCATGAGTTGTCCATCCCCTTTTACAGCAGTGCACACTCTATGTAATCTGGAGCAAGATAGCCTGCTTTCCCGGTAGGAAAAGATCTGCCCTGCTCCGCACAGCTGCTGTCCTCTTCGGCACTCCAGGTGCGAATAGCTTTTGCCTTTGGCTGCAGCTCCAGCCAAAACTGAAGCACAAGTGGCACAGTGGTGTCATTCACCCTCTATGATTCTGCTTAGGAAGCCCAGACCCAAATACCCTCCAGGCACCTAAAACAAGACAGTCAGAATTTCTGGCAACATTAGGGTTACCCAAGTCTCACTTTTTCTCAAGTATAGGTGTCTTACCTGTGCCTCCTGGCAGGTCCTTCCTTGAGATTTTGCAGTTTACAGGTATCATTTTCCCTGAAGATAAGTACTTCTAGCCCATCTTTAAAAGTGAGGTTAAAGACATCCTTTTATTAAACAGATTTGATAGAGACTTTCTCGAGCTCTGGACACACAGCCTTTCAAGAGCTTAAAATTTGAAGTACGTATGTTCTTCTGTGGGATGTGAAAGATTCTTTTTCATTTTAATCCAGATATTGTGTCTCTCATGAGAAAATTCTTTCTAAGTTGGACAGCATAAGCTTTGAATGGTGGGAAATTATTACTTTCTAACCTTCCATCATAAAGCTTTTCTGTACTGGCAGGAAAATGTAATACCAAAACCAAACAATAAAACAACAAAATCTGGACAAAATGCTTTCTTAAATTGAAAATGAATGTTTCAGCACTTCCAACCTTTTTGTGTTCTTGATTTTGCCAAAGGCTCTAAATTTATTTCCTCCTTGTTTTTTTCTCAAAATGCAGTAGAATGAATGACATGTAGGCTATATTTATACCTTTTCTCCTTCCTGCATTCTGGCTGTCTTGTTTGGAAAAAATAATATTAAAATAAAGATCAATAAGCTAAAGATACAGCTATCAAACTTTTTTTTTCCTCCTTTCCTCATATAGTTTTAGTGTCTTTTGGGGGTCAGATGGTGTGGTAGTTTTGGCTGGGATAGAGTTAATTTTCTTCACAGTGGCTGGTATGGGGCTATGTTTTGTATTTGTGCTGAAAAAAAAGTGCTGATAATGCAGAGATGTTTTCATTATTGCTGAGCAGTGCTTACACAGTGTCAAGGCCTTTTCTGCTTCTCACACCACCCTGCCAGTGAGCAGGTTGGCAGTGCACAAGAAGTTGGGAGGAGACACAGCTGGGACAGCTGATCCCAGATGACCAAAGGAATATTCCATACCATATGACATCATGCTCAGCATATAAAGCTGGGGTAAGAAGAAGGAAGAGGGGAACATTTGGAGTGATAGCATTTGCCGTCCCAAGTACCATTATGAGTGATGAAGCCCTGCTTTCCTGGAGATGGCTGAACACCTGCCTGCCAATGGAAAGTAGCAAATGAATTCCTTGTTTTTCTTTGCTTGTGCATGTGGCTTTTAATTTAGTTATTAAACTGTCTTTATCTCAACCTACAAGTTGTCTTTTACCCTTGTGCTTCTCTCCTCTATCCCACTTGAGGGGGAGTGAGTGAGCGGCTGTGTGAGGCTTAGTTGCCACCTGGGGTTGAACCATGACAGTCCTTTTTGGTGCCCAAGACAGTTTAATAGGAGAACAAAGGAAGAGATGATGATAGTAGAACATACAAAATGAGTGATGCACAGTGCAATTCCTCACCATGCACTGACTGAGCATAGTGGTCAGTGCTCTAACTCTATACTGACGCATGGATGGTGGCAAATGCCCTGTGGGGGTGGTTACACCAATGTAAAAAGGTGAATTGGAAAGAGAAGTGTATATATTGATGAACATGTTCAGTGGCAAAAAGGATAAGGAAAAAAAGAAAATATTTGAAACTTTAAAAAAAATGTTGAATCGAATATTCTTGTTCTGTTATATAAAACAAATTACTTCAAGACTGAAATTTTGTCTTAATTTTCAGCTACTCAATGTGATTAGCACAGCAGCATGAACTGTGAGAATGGTATTACCAGATATATGTCAACAGGACATAGTTATATATCCATTAGTGATGAAGTTAAACTGGAACAAGAGAGTCATGCTACCCTGAAGATTTATAAAGCGCTTAGGTGGTTTTTAATCTTCATGGTGCTAGGACTGATACATGCTGCTTGAAAACTCAGTCATAAACCTAAGCTTTTTGTTACTTATTTATAATCAAAAAAGCTAACAGTTCATTTATCTGACAGGTAGTAGTTTGAAATGTTAATAAAAATAATGAAAACATATAAATGTTTGCTAGTTTTTTCCTGTCTCTGCAAAACATTAAAAAAATCACTTCTTGCCTTCCAGTTAGGTGTATTTGGGCTTTATAAATCCTTTTTTTACATATATATAAAAAATATAAAAAGATGTTTTATGAAATTAAGTCAGTTTTAGCTGGCCAAAAAGTAGGGTGAAAGTTGCATGTAAAAAGGTTATATTTTACAGATTATTCAAAATTTGCACAGATTAAGTGGGGAGCATGAGGACCTGTATATACTTGGAAATATGGCATTTCCCCTTTTCCCTAGAGATGGATTTCTACATAGTAGCTTTCTAGCTTTCTCTCTCATTCTCTTTTTTTCTTTTTTTCCCCCCCCTTTCTCCAGATAGAGTTTATTGTGCAAATCACGACAACTCAAAAATAATTTTTTTCTAGAAGTGTCACTAGTTCTATCTTATTCTAGAGTTTTTACTTTATATTACTACTAGTCCACTTATAGCTTAACTCTTAGGAATTTGGAAAAGGTAGAGGGAAATGAGAAATAAAACTTAAGCTTTTAAATGTTTCGTTTCATTATGTTGGTTTTGGTAAGGTAGAAAAGTGCATTTTATTAGTGTTGCCAAAAACGCACAAATTAGCTATTATAAAAACTTAATGGGCTGCATACAAATATTCACCTTCCAAAGGCAAGTGTCCTTCAGCTTCGTGAAACACCTGAACCCAGATGTTACAAAGATGTTTTAGAGTGTTTCACTTACACTTCTGCTTACTGAGATAAACTCTTCTTCCCTGATTGGCATATATCCTTTTCACACGTAAACATGTCATACACCACTCAGATACAGCCCAAAGAAGATCCCTGCCCTGTACAGTCTAAATGAAACATGACATAACAAGTCAGGCTTATAAACAGACATGGTGTATGTGGAAGGAAAACAAAGGACAAGGCTGGAAAAAAAAAATCACACTGTTAGCCACTTAGTTTGATGGCTCAGTGCCTCCCACCCTGACATTTTATTTGACCTTTCCCACACCCTTTTTTAAGAATTCGGAGGTTGAATGCACTTCGCCTCTCTTTGCTGAGCAAGCGGTGAGCAAACAGTAACTCCTCTGTGAAAGTTACAGCATAATCCCTTTTAGTACAATTACTTTATAACACAGCCAATTAGCCCTTATTACTTTTTAATGTGTGAGTGGCTGTGTCGAGGGTATTCTTGATACTTTTTGGTTGTTGTAAAGTAACAATGGTCTCTTGGGGCATAAGTGTATCCCACAGGGTGGTGGGTTGACTTTGGCTGGTTGCCAGGTCCCCACCAAGCCGCTCTGTTGTTCTCCTTCCCCCCTACCCCCTCCCCCTTTTAACGGAAAAGGGCCCTTTGGACATGCCTTGGGTAAGAGCGGCAGTGCACACCAAAAAAGCTTCACTGAAGCTGACCCCAAAACACAACAATGCACAGGCCTGTGTGTAAAACCAAATGTCACCAAATGAACTGTCCAATGAAGCAAGGTCTGTGAAGAAGCAGAACAGGGAGGAGATTTTGTTATGCATTTGTACAACACCTGTGCAAACCTGCAGTACTAGAAGCAGACAAACTGAAAATAGCTCAGAAAAGCATAACACAGGTTAAAAAGCCCCGAAAATGAACAAACTATGAGGACAAACATGAAAAGCTGGATGGACTTGATAGGCTGAATCCAAAACAAAGGAAGCACAAATGCAATCAGAGAAAACCAATCCCTTAAGCTTAACTATGGCAATACAGACCCAGAATTCATTTTCTGTATCATTCAGACTATTTATGTAGTTTGTATAGGTCCCTTCCAACCTCAGCAATTCTATGATTCTATGATTTTATGATTCTAATTGAAAACAGAAGCTTTAGCATCCCTTTTGTGATCTTGATACTGAAACATCCCACTAATTATTCTCCTACCTCATTTTGCCTCTACATGCAATAAAATGTATGGCATTTAGGTAATCTTTTTCTCTTCCCTGCTTTTCAACTCTAGAAGAAAACTCAAATATGAAATAATTTACATGAAAATATTAATCTCCACCTATATCTGGATGCTGAAAGCCTTAATGAGGTGGGCTGACCTTGGCTGGCCCTCGGGCCACTCTCTCACTCCCTCTCTTCAGCAGGACAGGGAAAGAAAATAAGACAAAAAGCTCATGGTTCAAGATAAAGGCAATTTAATAAATAAAAACAAAGGCCACACACAGAAGCAAAGAAAAGCAAAAAGATTTATTATCTACTTCCCATCAGCAGGTGATGTCCAGCCACTTCCTGGGAAGTAGAGCCTCAGTACACATAGCAGTTGCTTTGTAAGACAAACGCCTTAATAATGAATGCCCCTTCTCCTCCTCGTTTCTCTTAGCTTTTATTGCTGAGCACAAAGTCATATGACATATAATATCCCTTTGGTCAGCTTGGGTCAGCTGTCCTGGCTGTGTCCTCTCCCAATGTCTTGTCCACCCCCAGCTTACTGGCCTTTAAGGGAAGGGGTAGGGTTGGAGAGAGTGCCTTGATGCTGTGTGAGCACTGCTCAGCAGTAACCAAAATATTGGTGTGTTGTCAATACTATTCTGGCTACAAATACAAAGCACAGCACTATGAGGGCTGCTATGGGGAAAGTTAACTCTATCTCAGCCAGACCCAATACATGTAATCACGAAACTGAAAATTTAAATTATTAAATATCTGTCCTAACTCATGAATAATTTATTAAAACGAGGTATGATTTAGATCGTATATAAAATACATATGAAATATTATGTGAATATGAAAGATGCTGGGAATTGTTTCTCTGCATTTATTTTGCTCACTGCTTCTCAGAATACATTCGTCCTCCACGCAGCTCCTAGCTTGTATAAGGGTTTACTGTAGTTTTGCAATCTCTTCAAAAAATGTCTTCAAATAAACAATCATAGTTTAGTTCTTTTTTGGTATGATCTTGCTTCTCAAACTTCTCTGACAGCTATCAAATACCCTATAAGTAAGAAGCAACATACGTGTTTTCCCAGATCTGTTATTCACAATAAATGAAGACCTTCATCGAATACATTCTATAAAGAGCAAAATAAGCTTTTATATAAAAATTTCCATTCTCGTTTGTCAAAATGCTTTTAAAATGTTTTGAGAAAAAATTGTGTTCAAAAGATGTTGAAATTGTAGTACAGAAAGGTGAAAAGACATAAATACTGAAATAAAGTTGCTTTCTCTATGCTGTTAACAAAGATATGACCCACATGAGCCATGATTAATACTAAATATAACTTGGATTTCTAGTAAAAAGGGTACTAAGATTAGGATCTACCTTTGACTGATGCAATTCAATAGGGCTTCTTTTGTCTTTAACCTGGATATATTCTTAGCAAGATGTGAGTTCTATGATACTGCTTGAAATGATGAAAAGTACAATTCTGGTCTCCCTAATGATTATCTGCAGGGAACTTTGAGCAGATATATAATTCAAAAGGTGAGCTGGTGCCTGGATATTTGTTTCTTAAGTATTAAGAGTACATTTGGTGGTATATTAATATGAGTTGAATGAGTTTTCATTTAAAGGTAAGTACTTCCTTCAGAACACTATTAATTACACAACTTCATTCAAACACTTCATGCATTCCGTCTTCATACAATCCAATCAAGGCAAGCAGTATTACAGGCAAATGTTTCCTTCTTTTTGGCTTCTTCTGTAAGTAAAGAGTGAGTTAAAGCATGGGCTTGAGAGAAGAATCAAGTTTCCTGTATATTATGTTTCTTGATTTTCTACTCTGCGTTGCTGCTTGTAGAAGTGACACACTTTCCACCCTGAAGAGTATATATACATTTGACTCATGCTGTAAAAGTTATTGTACCCTTCTTCTGTGAGTATAGATCTTCCAAAATACTTATATACCTCTCCATATATTTTACGGTGTAATTGCAAAAGGTGTTGGTATAACTTATGGACATGAAGTAGGTTCAACTTGTTAAACTTTTACATAAAAAGTGTGAAATTATCATAAGAAGAAAAAAAAGAAAAAAGAAAAACAGTACAAGTATAGTACAGTATAACTGAAAGTGTAAGAAATTAAACTTTCTGACACTGAAAGCCAAAGAGTATCTTGAGTGGTAGAAACATTAAAAGCTACATGTCTAGTCAGAATTTGGTTTTAAAATGTATAAGCAACAATCCAAACATGCTCACAGAAAAACAATCTTCACAGAGCTAAGTAAATGTAAATAGATTATTTTTCTAATTACTTTCAATCAAATAAATTAATTTTGTTCTCAAATCATGGCTGTTATTTTCTGTTGTGTAAATAGACATAAGGATAACATACTTAGCATTTTGAAATTATGTATAAAAAAGCTTTATGGAAGATAGCTAATTTATTAAGGATGTTCGGAGCCAGGAAATGTCAACCATTTTTATTTCCATAGGAAAACACATTTATATTCCTACAATCCATCCTGAAAGTAATATAGTATTTCAAACAAACTATATTGAAGAGTTTTTAGTGGAACATTGGGCAGTTTCTTAGTTGACTTAAATCCATATAGCTCTACTAGTGCCAGAGGTGCATCAATTTACACATTTCAGTGAATATATGCTAATTTATACCATCTGAGAATCAGGCCTTTAAAAAACTGTCAGTTTGTGTAAAGGTTTATTCATAATCCTGGATAATAGGAAGGGATGTTTGGCAGGATTATTTCAGTCATTTTAAAGATGTGATTAAGCCAAATATATAGACATTTTTAATGTCTTTCAACAGAGGTTTGTTATTTTTAAATGACCTTTTTTTTCATTGTGAGAAGAGCTTTATTTACCAATTGAGCTGATTCTTTACAGGTAAAAAGAGTCCAGCACCCAGGTAGACTGCAATCCAAGATTCTTATGTACCTGGTTGTACATTTAGGCCACTAAATCCCTTGCATTTTTTCACAGTTACTCTTATGTCATGTTAAAGTTCTAGCTGCATTAGAGACAATTTCTCAATCTACATCTCAGAAAGCATCTTCAGATATTTTAGATCACTTAAAACTTAAAGTGAAAGAAAATTGGCTAGGGAAAAAAAAAAAAAGTGCTTTCTTGTAGTCCTTAGTCCTTGCAAGTAGAATATGAAAGATGTGGATTTATGCCCCTGCTACCATTCTGTTCACAACAGAGTGTTTTAGGCTCGGAGTTCTCATTTTCAGTGGTAGCTTCCTAATGCTAATAATTTTGAGAACTTCCAGTGTTATTTTGCGTGAGATATGACAAAATTAGAGATGAGCTACCTAGGATCATAAATTAATATCTGAATATCTCAAATGGAACAATGAAGAAAAGGTTTCCATAGTTTTTGGACAGAAAGACAGTCGCAGATTAACTACAATCTGAGTTTTACTGAGTTTAATTTAGAGTACTCATTTAGAATATTCATAACAGGGCTCGCTCCAAGAACTGTTCAAAGGGTTCTTGAAACAGTGCAGTCTATTTTCTCTCTCTAATATGCAATTTCTAAACTACATAGTCATAACTGTTCTTGTGCTCTTTTTGAATTAATATTAAAATTCCCCTTTCTGTGATGTGCCACCATTAATATAAACAGACAATGAAACAATAATTTAGGTTGGAAGGGACCTTTGCAGGTAGTCTGGTTTTACCTCCTGCTTAAAGCAATGCTAACTTCAAAGTTACATTAGGTTGCTCAGTGCTCCGTGCAGTTGAGTTTTGGATATCTCAAAGGCTGGAGATTCCACATCCTCTTTCAGCAACCTGTTTCAATATTTGACCACTCTTATTTTGAAGATTTTTTTTTTCCTTATATTTGATCAGAATTTTCTTTGCAGCAAGCTATGCCTGTTACCTGTTGGATTTTTCACTTTGCATCACTGGGAAGAGTTTGGCTCTGACTTCTCTCTGACCTCCCATTCAGTAGCAGAAGACAGCAGTAAGATTCCCCTAAACCTTTTCTTCTTCAGACTAGACAAACACAACTCTTAATTTCTCCATATGTACATCAGCTTCTTGACAGTCTTGATGGCTCTCTGTTGAATTAATTAATCTTTCTTGTCCTGGGGACCTAAACCACAAGACTCCAGATGGGGTTTCATAAATGCTAATAGAGAGTAATCACTTCCCTCAACCTTCTAGCTATACACTTACAAATGCAGCCCCATCTATGATTAGTCTTCATCATCACAATTGCATAAAATTGACTCACATGCAACTTGCTGTCTGTGTGGAGTCCAAAGTCTTTTTTCTGAAACACTCCTTTCCGGCAAGTTTGAGTCACCCAGCCTGTATATGCCTTGGCTTTTTGCATTTGCCTTTGTTGAAAACCACGAGGTTTCTGTCATCCTATTTCTCCAGCTATTTGGTGCCCCTTTTCATGATAGTCCTCTGTCCTCCAGCATATCATCCATACACTGAGTGTGTGCTCCTTCTCATCATCCTTGTCAGTAATGGTAATATTGTTTCCAGTATCAGCCCTTAAGAAAGGCCATTCATTGATGGTTGCAGTTTGGGCTTTGAACTTCTGACATTTGTGCCCAGTGGTCCAAGCCAGTATTCAACATTCCTTTCAATCTACCCATGCAGTCAATAACTCACCAATTATGCTCAGAGAGTAATATGGGAGACTACACTGAAAGCCTTGCCAGAGTCCAAGTGAATAACATGGTGCCTCTCCAGTTGCTCACAAAGTCGGTCATCTCACCATAGAAGCCATCTATGTTGGCCATACACATTGGTAAATTAATGCTGCATATTCCCTGTCACTACTTGTCCTCCACATTCCTGGACTTGGCTTGCGGGAGGATTTGCTCCACTATGCCCCTGGGCACTATGGTTAGCCTGATCTGCTTTTAAATCCATGCATTCTCTTTCTTGAAGAGAGGTGTGACATTTGCAATCCTCAAGTTTTGAAGGAAGTCCCTGACTGTCAGACCTGTCAAAGATGGTATGGATCGTCTTCATAAAGGCATTAGCTACCTCTTCTACACTCAATCCATCCTCACCAGTCTGCTTAAGTGCTCTCCAGCTTGATCCTTCTAGTTGTGCAGACAAGCTTTTATCACATACTGTGTCCACCATAATCTCAACCCCACCACTAACCTAATCTCTGATCCTGACCCATGAATTCTCACCCATCCCTTAAGAATATAAATGTACACTCAAGCTACTCCTTCATGTAGGGTACAAGCCTTTTCTTTGTCTCCTCCCTCTGTTATGCTTTCTGTAGAACTTGAATCCATCCACCCAGCCAGCACTTTAATCTGCCCCACCATGTGTCTCTCATCATAATCATGTTGTGGTTCTATGAGTGAGCGTAGCCTTTTAATTCCTTCTTTTTTTTATGTTTCATATGTTCATGTATGCACACAAGAGACAGATAGGACTTTAGTTGTGCCATCATTTACCCTGGGGACAGAATACCATAGTCTCACCTGCTGTCCCCTCCACCCTGACCCTTAGGTCCCTGTAGTCAAAATATCTGGTTGCAATAGGAGAAATAACAAATGTTTTTACCACGCTGTATTCCAAAACAGCTCTTGACGTTCTAGAATTGGTTTGAATATCAATTTGGTCAGAGAGGCTTTGAAACAAGTATTTTTGGATGCAGATTTCATTCATGGCCCAATAGTATTAAAGAACGGACAAGCATTTCATTAACTCCTTTCTACTTGAGTAAATTTCAAAAGAAAAGTTGTAAAAGAACACCTGTTCATAGTTAGAGGAAAGATTCTAAGCATTTACCTTTAAGAGAGGTTTTGGGTCCATAGGTTCTCTGTGGTCAGAAGTACTTTCTTACAATCCTCCATTAAACAAGTGATTTAAAATGTAACTCTGACCTCCACATTTATAATTATCGAGCAGTATATAACTGCATGATAAGGGCAGCTCTGTTCAGCATTCAGTCTGTTTTCGTCTTAATTCTGAAGCACCAACTATTCTCACACGTTGAAGACAGAAGAAAATATTTCGTACTCAATATCTGTCTGTGTTTCTGCAGCTGAGTATCTAAGCATTATAATCAGGTTAGATTGTTTTGGTTTTCTCCTGGACTTGAATTTCACTTGTATTTCTAATATGTTTCTTAATGTTGACACTGAATTTCACAACAGAAGCGGCCTGGAGCACACAGCAGGAGAAATGCAGGAAACTCAAGCAGCGTATCAGAGCTGCTCAGTAGATATTCTTGTGTGATTCTCAGTATCATATAAGCAGTAGTACTTCATAGTAAAGCTCAGAAAGGCAAACACACATACAGAATACAACTGCCAAAGTCCTTAAACTAAATTTCTCTATGCTCCTCACTGTTAAGGAAACTGAATCTGATGGTCCTCAGGGCATTGGGGATTCCTCCTTCCCAGTCTGCTAGAACCTGATTTGGTGCACTCTTACAGTCCAGGGAATCCCAGTCTGGTAGTTGTAGCTGCTACTATTCTCTTCAGTAGATCCAGCCAGTAAAGAGGTGTTTCCAAAAGACACATGTGCATGTGTGAGCACACAGAAGCACACAGAAGTGCACGCACACACACACACATACATATAGAGACACAGAGACCAACACAGGCCAATGTCTTTGATGACAGCAGTACTCACATGAATATGGACAGCACTGAATCCTGCTGGATTCATATATATACCTTAATGGGCACATTATGATATACAAAATCTTACCGTGAAAGCAAAGAATAATCATACTTTTTTTCATGATCCTATTTTGTTAATAATGAACTAGCAAAGGTCAGCCCTGTTTTACGCAACAGTGGAGACCACAGTTTACAACTGTTTTATCAAGGCTGAATCTTCATGCACCTATGACCCTGTGGCCATCTAAAAACAAAACAAGTAAATGATTTACAGGACATAGGCATATAGTTTCTATGTATTCAATTTAGTGAAGCAATGAAATAAATTATTTTCCTTCCCCCATGCAAAATAAAACTAAATATTAATCAGTACATAAATTGTTTATAACAATTATTTCATCACGCTCCATAAACAGAAAATATGAAAGCCTCTTATAGATTTAAAGATGATTTTCTAAGAACCATTGGAAAAATAAGCATCAATCTTTTGAATTTTATGTGTTGCTATTGCTCATAAGTCAGCAAGGCTTTTCTGTATTCCGCTATATTGGATTATTTTATCAAACCCTCGAGAACATCTCTATTGGGCTTTTGTTTTGATATGATACAAGCCATTCTGCATGTGTTCTCTCAAACTTTTTTTTTTAACTATTTTTACTTGTTTCATTTATTTATGTACTATAAACATTTGAGCATCCATGAAAAATAAAAGGAAATAAACTGTCTATGGTGATAATTCTGTAACTGTTACTTTGGATGGAAAGATTTCTTTGTGTGATATGTTTTTCATTGAGGAAATAAAACTAATTTTGTCTTTTTAGTTTACAAGGCTGAAAGAATAATTTGTATCACCCTCATTAACAGGGCTTCATGATTGTTGTAGCTAACTATGGAATTAATAATTCTTTTTTTGTAGTTGTTGAGCACATGTTTTTATTTGAGAAGAATACAGAACATCTATGTAGGAGATCACTTTTTTCCGAAGCACAATTTCAACATTAAACTTTGAACCATCTTCAGAATTTCAAAGTTTTTAACAGACAGTGAATGTCTCACACCTTCCTTCTATATTGACTGTAAATAATATGAGGAGAAAGTCAGAAACATTAATCCAAATTGTGTTATCATGCTGTAATTTCCCACTAATGGATAAAAAGATTGTATTGTTTATCACATAACTACTTACTATTAGTTTAAGGATAAGTATTTTATATCAGGGCTTTAAAAACATAGAGATATTTTTCATTTTGATTTTAACAATGAAAATTAATTTTAACATGCCTTTATTCCAATTAATAAAATGACCATACCTATTTTGAGCCAATAATAATTTGTTCATATCTTCTAAGTAAATGAATGATCGTTTAAATTACTTAGTTTAATTACTTCCTGATTTGGACCACAGGGTTAAAGAGAATGAAATGAATTTTAGTTTTACCCTGTAAAATTCCAATAACCCTTATTCTGACAAAAAGCTTACAGCACTTGTAAGAAGTACACATATTGATGGATATGGCCTATGCAACAAGATCAAAAGCTGCTCATAGATTAAGTTGCTACATGCAAATCAACATAGACACACTAGCAGACTTATGACGGACCAGTGATTGTTAGACTGAGCATAAGAGCAGCATAATACTATTTAAAAGAAAAAAAAAAAAAAAGACAAGACTGGCCTGCAAAGAACTTAAGTAATGCAGTTACAGTCCCTGATTTGTGTTGATATTTAGCCATGACTAGTAGGGTTAGACTTATGCTGGAGTTAGAACTTGAAGACTTGGGGATTCTTCAGTCCCTTGCAGAAGATGATTCTTTATTTCTTTTTTTTTCCCCACTTGTATAGCCATGTAATGATATTCATTTGTTTCAGAATTAATGTTTTCTTTCTCTGTGTGTGTGTTTAAATGTAGAACAAATTTACCAGCTAATCTGTCTGGAGAAAAAAATAATAAAAAAAGGGAAAGGAATAATTTAGGGCAACTGAATAAATGATAGCAGTGCTTGTCTCCAGTCCCTTAGGTCAGTGGCTGAGGAGTCAGCAGATTATGGATAATCTCAATTCCCTTCTCTGCCAAAGGGATTTAAACCAGTATCTCTACTTTTGGGGATTCTAGATAAACTACGCAGTGCAAAAAGTAGCAACTTCTCCTCTTGCAGCTGATCCAATTTTACTTCAGAAATACTCCAATACTCTATTCAGAGGATGTTTCTCTTCGGTCTGCTGGGCAGAATATTAATACAGACAGCAAAAGGGGAATGGCTGCATTACAGCCCCGTCTAAAGCCAATTTTTTATTATTTGTATAAAGTGGAAGATCTCCAGCAATGGTGCTTATGCCAGACGGAGTGTGTACTGGTGCCTGCGGTTTCAAACTTCTAGCTTAACTGTGTAACCTAAATCAAAGGTCTGTTATGGACATTTTCATCTATTCAACACTAAATATTCTCAGCCACTCTCATCCCAAAATAGGTAAAACATATAAAAAAAAAAATCAGTGTTTTGTTTAAATAATTAGTTAACTTCTAAATTTCATGCCAACCTATTTAAACTGCTTGAATTCACACTGAGTGACATTTTGCGTTGCCTTCAAAGGCATTTGTGAAAGAATCTATGCTCACTCTTTCCTTTTTAACATCTACATTTTCTTTGAAGTGTATTTGCTGAGTCTACATGCTTGTCATAGCTGAGGAATATTTAAATCTTACTTGATGAGTAAGACCTTTATCTTTTGCTGATCTAGTATAACTGTTGTGCAGATTCAGAAGACAGGGTCTTTCACCTGCTTCTATCATGGTAGTAAAACTGTGTGAGATGGTGTGAAAAAGATGGCAACAATTAATATTGCTATAATTAAAACAGATTGAAGGAAGATAGTTCTGAGTAAAATAGTCATCCATCATTACTTCACATTTTACTGACAGGTTATCTTACATCACCTAGCTTTGTCTGCAGGATGTGCTTATATTATTTTTGTTTTAATATAAAAAAACAGCACAAGAGAACGTCTATCCACATTTATGTATCTACATGTATACACACACACCTGTGTATACTAATACATAACATTTTTCTCAAAATTCCTGATGCTAAAAAGGTGAAAATGTAATTAACTGTCTTCAGAAATGCATCTGACTATTTTAGTGTGAGAATTCCATTGCTAGGTCACATCTTGATTGCTCCTTGTCATAAACTTCCATGATAAATATATTTAATGGAGAAACAATTACTCCTTTGGGTTCACATATTTGCAAGCACAAATTCCATTCCTTAGACCTTGCTCTCTGACCTTGTTTCATCTTCCTTAATTCTAGGCACTTATTCAAAACGCATAATTTAGGATCCTATTCATCATGAACTCACTCAGTAGTTAGTTGAAAGTGAAAAAAAGAGACTTTAAAAAGCACTTTAGTCTTAGATATATCGACATCTGAAGAGGACTATCTCTTTCTACTTATTAGGAAGCCTGGTTAATCATATTCCTGTTCTGTGAATATCAGCTAGCTGCTTGTTGCTAGGTGGAAATATCTTTTTTTTTTATGTATATACACACATACTTCAGCTAAATTATCTTTTATCACCCAAATACCTTTCATGCTCCACTAATTACAAGTCTTGTGAGGAGTGGCTGAGGAAACTGGGGTTGTTTAGCCTGGAGAAAAGGAGGCTCAAGGAGACCTTATTACTCTCTACCACTACTTGAAAGGAGGTTGTAGAGAGGTGGGAGTTGACCTCTTCTCGCTAGTAACAAGTAATAGGACAAGAGGTAGTGGTCTCAAGTTATACCAGGGTAGATTTAAGATGGATATTAGGAAAAAGTTCTTCATAGACAGGGTTGTTAAGCATTGGAACAGGCTGCGCAGGGAAGTGGTGGGGTCGCCATCCCTGAAGGTATTTAAAAGATAGGTAGACATGATGCTTAGGGACATGGTTTAGTGGTGATTTTGGCAGTGTTAGGTTGATGGTTGAACTTGATGATCTTAAAGGTCCCTTCCAACATACACAATTGTATGATACTGTGATTCTATAATTATGACATCCTAAACGTAGCAACTACTCTTTATATTTGGCTTCTGAAAGGAAAAAGCACCATACTCCTATTTTACAGAGATAAACAATCATTGTAGATGACATGCATTTCCCTAGATAACAGCAAACACAAATCAGAAATTCAGTGCATGTTTTTGCATGTTAAGGGTGGGGGGGGGGAGAAAAACAAATTGACCAGTATGCATATGTACAATATTCTTTACCTGTTTTAGTTGTTTCACTTAAATCTCACTGTCTAAAAAGTGTAAAGTAGTTGTTTTTTCCCACTTTGGAAATACCTATTTTCTCTCTATGACAATAGAGGAAATTTTGCTGGATGGATTATACTAGATGCCTCAGTTTTATAGGGTTGAATTTAAATGAGAGTAACATCTCCTCTGACTAATTCATAGTTTTATTACAGTTGCACGTTTTGAAAGCAGAACACTAAGGATCAACTATCCAATTTTAGAAATCTTAAGGACAGACATCTGCAGATGAAGTAGTTATGAGGGGAACACTTTACACAATTTGGAAGTAAATACTGGGGAATAAAACACAACAACCTCATATAGATATCAAACTCTGGTAACTACACTGATTAGATGCCCATTGTAAAATCCTAATTAGGATGACTAGCTCACATGTATTAATCTTCCTGTAGAGAAAGAGGCAGACAAGTGAGACAAATCCTATCCCGAGTGTTTATATTAAAATTAGTATAAGAATATTGGGAAGTGAAAAAAATCAGTGAAGCAGAATATCAGATCAAGTAACTCACAGTCCTGAGCATATCCATCTAAAGCAATTAAGCATAGGATTCAACTCAGTCTTAGATGTAAAAAACGTGGACGTCTAAACATGATTAAACATGCTAGACTGCCTTTGCAGTCAAAGGCAAAAAACCAGACACTTCCAGAGACTGGTTCATCTAATTTATGTCACCTTCTCACAAAATAAAATCAATCAGCTGGAGAAGGTGTTTATTTCCCTATATTAAAAATAAAGCAACCCTAAGGTGACCTAGCAATCTAATGTGCAGACATTTAGGTTAGAGCAGATTAATCCCACCCATAACCCTGAGAGACAAATGTAAAGACATATCTGATATCACCATTATAAAACATGTCCATATAGTTACGAATGTGCATTTGATGGGAACTCTGGGCAATAATCAACAGAATAAGAAAATCCTGATAACAGCCATAGGCCTCTGTTATATCTGTGGTACTCCTTACTTCTGATTTAGCCCCTCCAATATATGTTTCATCCCTCCATTTTCCCAGTGAATAAATACTGTCTTGATATCTTAAGCTTGCAATTCATAGAATCATAGAATGGTTTAGGTTGGAAGAGACCTTAAAGATCACCTAGTTCCAACCACTCTGCTGTGGGTAGGGACACCTTCCACTAGATCAAAGACCCATCCAACCTGGCCTTGAACACTTCCAGGGATGGGGTCTCTACAACTTCTCCGGGCAACCTGTTCCAGTGCCTCAACACCCTCATAGTGAAAAATTTCTTCCTAATATCTATTCTAAACCTCCCCTCTTCCAGTTTGAAGCCATTCCCCCTCGTCCTATCATTATGTGCCCTTGTAAAAAGTCCCTCTTCAGCATTCCAATTGCTGTAGATGAGTCCCATATCGAAGAATCTCAGATCCAGCTGTTCAAACAGTTAGGCAATAGGACCCCCTGGGAAACTACCCTCAGGGACAAGGGAGCAGAACAGAGCTGGCAGGTATTTAAGGATGCTTTCCTTAGAGCACAAGAGCTTTTGATCCGCAGGTGTAAGAAAACAGGAAAGGAGGGCAAGAGATCTGCATGGCTGAGTTGAGACCTGCTGGTCAACTGAAGGGCAAGAAAGAGATGCACAGGCAGTGGCAAGAGGGACAGATGTCTTGAGAAGAGTATAGGGAAGCTGCTCGGTTGTGTAGGGATGGGGTCAGGAAGGCAAAGTGCGGCTGGAGCTGAACCTCACAAATGACGCAAAGAATAATAAGAAGGGTTTCTATAGGTATGTCAGCCAGAAAAAGAAGGTCAAAGAAAGTGGACCCCCATGATGAGCAAGACTGGAAAACTGATAACAATTGTCAAGGAAAAGGCTAAGGTACTCAAAAAATTTTAGCCTCAGTCTTCCCTAGCAACCTCTCTTCCCACACCTCTCAACTGGATGGACTGAAAGGAAGGGTCTGGGGGAGCAAAGTCCCTCCCACTGTTAGAGAAGGTGAAGTTCGTGACCATCTGAGGAATCTGAACATACAGAAGTCTGTGGGACCTGATGAGATGCATCCCAGAGTCTTGAGGGAATTGGCTGATGTAGTTGCCAAGACACTCTCCATGATATTTGAAAAGTCACGGCAGTCAGGTGAAGCCCCTGGTGACTGGAAAAAGGGAAACATTGCACCCATTATTAAAAAGGGTAGAAAGGAGAACCCTGGGGACTACCAACCTGTCAGCCTCACCTCTGTGTCTGGGAATATCCTCCTAGAAGTTATGCTAAGGCACATGGAGGACAGGGAGGTGATTTGAGGCAGCCAGCATAACTTCACTGAGGGCAAGTCTTGCCTGATCGACCTAGTGGCCTTCTATGATGGATGGCCTACATCGGTGGACAGGGAAGAGTTATGGATGTCATCTCTCTGGATTCTGTAGGGCCTTTGAGATAGTCCCTCTCAATATCTTTCTCTCTAAATTGGAGAGAAATGGATTTCATGGATGGACTATTCAGTGGGTAAGAAACTGGCTGGATGGTCGCATCCAGAAGGTAGTGGTCAATGGCTCAATGTCCAGATGGAGATCAGTGATGAGTGATGTCCCTCAGGGGTCTGTATTAGGATCAGTACTGTTTAGTATCTTCATCAATGACATAGATAGTGGGAATGAGCACACCCTCAGCAAGTTTGCTGACAACACCAAGTTGAGTGGTACAATTGACACACCTGATGGATGGGATGCCATCCAGAGGGACCTGAACAAGCTCAAGAAGTGGGCCTGTGTGAACCTCATGAGGTTCAACAGGGCCAAGCTCAGGGTCCTGCACCTGGGTCAAGGCAACCCCCAGTATCAACACAGGCTGGGGGATGAAGGCATTGAGAGAAGCCCTGCTGAGAAGTATTGGGGATGCTGGTGGATGAAAAGCTAGACATGAGCCGACAATGTGCGCTTGGAGCTCAGAAAGCCAACCATATCCTGGGCTGCATCAAAAGAAGTGTGGCCAGCACATTGAGGTAGGTGATTCTGCCCCTCTACTCTGCTCTGGTGTCATGGTTTGTGCTGAACCAGCCATCAGGTGAGTGACAGATACTCCTCCCTACCCCTCTTCAGAGACAGAGGCAGAGGAGGGAAAAAGAGACATGAGTTTAGAAGCAACTAAACTTCTTTAATAAAATATTTACAATAAAATAAGAAAGAAAAAAATAATGAAATATATACAAAACCATATCAGTTCCCAGGATGATGATCATGTCACCAGCAGGCACTGGGGAAGTCCCAGACTGGACTCAGTGACGGATGGGAACTGGATTCCAGATCTGGATTCAGGATCGGGATCAAAGACAGGTGAACAGAGTCATCCCCAGACGACTTGGCCATTGAAGAAAGAGAGCTGACCCTTTGATCCCTCAGCTTTTATACTGAGCGTGAGGCAGATGGGATGGAATACCCTGTTGGTCAGTTTTGGGTCACCTGTCCTGTCCGCTCCTCCCCGCAGGTATGACTCTTCCACACTTTTCCGCTTCTGACCCTCCAATGGGACAAATAACAAGGTTGGTTGGCCTTGGTTGTTATAGCAATAAGTATAAGCAAGAGCCTCTCCCGCATACCATGCCTTGGCATCAACTGTAGACATAGATCTTATCACCCTGAGAGCGACCAGTTTCTGCACAATATGTTGTTAATTTCAGTAGATAGAAGAGGCCTAGCTAAAATGTAAAGTTACCAAATAAAATTGGTCCTGTTTTACCTCAAACCAGGACACAGTTAGACATCATTTTATTTTTCAGTAATCAGCCAGGTCTGTTACTGAGTTACTAAATGACTGATTTGTTTTCTTTTTGTAACCAAAACTGAATTTGAAAAAATTAAAGTTGAAATTTTGCAACTGTTACTGATTTGAAATTAGCTTGATAGAAAGGGTTGTTTATATTTGAGACAGGTATCTGACCTAGCTTCAGTAAATAAATCTCACACAGAAAAAGTTCACAAGCAACATATCAAAAGAAGAGCACCACGTGAAATGGGACCTCTTGCTGAGTTGTTCTTGTTAAGTGGCAGCTAAATTACCAATTACTGACAATTTAGCAGTTATTGAGCCCAGAATTTAAAGGTCACTAGCCTTTTTTTTAAAATCACTATCTTAAAAATAGTTTTTGTTATAAATTAGAGACATAAAAAGAAACAGAAACTTATAGCTCACTAAAGGACAGTCTATGATGTGTCTTTTTATCAAATGTGTGGTCAATTATCATTGTAGAGTTTGTTCTCAGAACCGTCTGTGTTTATACGCAGTGGGACTAAGATTGGATTAGTCACCATGACTACTAATAGTGTTGTTCTTTCAGGACAGATGAGGTCATCACATTGTGATCCTGGTGTCAGTAGGTGACCATGCTGATTTTATTTATTATTCTCTGTGTAGTTCCTGTTCCCAAGTGAACTAGCACTACCACTGTGTATAATCCTACATCCTTCCATTGTTCCCAGCAGACATGCTTCTAGGAGAGTTTCTCCCCACCTGCAGAAGCACTCTGTTTCTCAGTAGGCACAGCCCAGCAGGAGGTAGATGGTAGGGTAAATGTGGATGAATACACACCATTAATGTTCACTTGTGGTGATAAAATGGAACCCCCCCAAAAAAACCCTTCTTGGTAGATACAACCTGACTGTACTGAAACTAGTGTAGCAATCTGGATCGAAGAATAATACAATTTTCGGTGTATATAGATCCTAAAATATCAGTTTAGAAATCACGTCTACCTTTCAGCAATTACAGAATGAAGAGAAACAGAAATGGAATAAAGTCTACCCTCTACCTGATGCAGGTATTTTCTTTTCAAAGACATAAACAGAAAACCTTAATAGCTGAATTTTCTGTCAATAATTGTTACAGATGCAGATCATCCAACTTGCATTCTCCTCAGTTTGCAAATTCAGTGTTTCTTCAAAGGCCAAACTTTTTGTGTGTATGTGGAACTTCCTTATGAACTGGGTGGGTAGATTAATATGTATCAGATGCAAAATAGTTTATGGCTTTTTGCTGTCATCTAAGGTAATTTACAGTTTCATTTTAGCTTTTAGTTTCAGTATTTTTAAGTTAATATTTAAGTTAATAATTCTTAAGCATATAATTTCAGATACTAGCTATTTTCTGTCTTCTGATGTTTTGCATGGAGAAAGATGTGTATGTTTGCAACCTGTTGACTGTAGAAATAGATGTGAAGTATTCATTCACTTTATTCAAGGATGTACAATACAAATGAAGAATATTGGAAAAAAAAGACCTTAAAATTAAATGAAATAACTTATGTATTCCTTCATAAGCACATAATTTACATTCTGATGAAAGGATAATTGGATAACTGATTGAATTCACATTATTCTTGAGCATCTGTTATTATTGGCCTTTGTTAATATTCTTTTCTTATTCTGCTTTGTGATACCCGTTATAGAGACTTCTAAAGATACGCTGCAAACAATTAAATCAATCTGATTACATTTAGTAACATTTCATGATATACGCTGGATTGTCAGAATTTCCTCTTTGCACTTTTGGGATAAAACAGATGTAGGCCCAAAAGTTCGAGAATGTTAACTGTTTGCTTAGTCCCTCACAAGAAAAAAGGAGAAGATACAAGCAGCTTAATATAATTGAATCAATAAAGAAACACAAATAACTATTCTGCAAGTAAAGGGTAAGGGAGAGAAAAATAACTGCTCTTCTGAGATTTCAGAGATAAGGTAGACAGATTTTTTTCAAGTGTTGTCTCCTCACACCTATAACCAAGTCTTGAAGACTTAAGCACCTTTTTTCTCATAGGCGTGTTCCTTTTCTCTGCACTTTTTACTGGTTTTTCTCATTCAGTTATTCAGAAGCTACATTAGACTACTAACAACATATTTATTGAGCAATTTTTCTTTTTTTTCCTGTATTTTCTTCCTTTTTTCACCTTCCTCCTCTCCCTTTTACTTGTTTTCTGTTATTCATTCATTGTTATGTTACTTAAAAATTTAAAATACGTCATAGATCTCTATAAGTCCAAAACTAGTTAACACATTCTCTTCTATATTTCTTTTTCTCTATGTTGCGATTTAACTCTGGTAGGCAGCTAAGCCTCCCACAGTTGCTCACTCCGTCCTCCCCCAAGTGGCATGCAGAGAATCAGAAGGGTAAAAGTGAGAAAAAGTCATGGATTGAGATAGACAGTTTAATAGCTAAAGCAAAAGCTGCATGCTCAAGCAAAGCAAACAAGGAACTCATTCGCTACTTCCCATCAGTAGCCAGGTGTCCAGCCATCTCCAGAAAAGCAGGGCTCCATCATGCGTAATGCTTACTTGAAAAACTCTGTAACTCCAAACAATCCCCCTTCCTCTTTCTTCCATCACAGCTTTTATTGCTGAATGTGACATCATATGGTATGAAATACTGTTTTGGTCAGTTAGGGTCAACTGTCCCAGCTGTCCCCTCCCAAACTTTTGCCCACCTCTAGCCTGCTCACGGGCAGGGCAGTAGGAGGAGCGGAAAGGGCCTTGACTGTGTAAACACTGCTCAGCAATAACAAAAACATGGGTGCGTTATCAACAGTGTTTTCACCACAAATTCAAATCACAGCACCATACAAGCTTCTATGAAGAAAACTAATTCTGTCCTGGCCCAAAGCAGTACACTGTACAAAGGAATACAACAACAGAGAATACTGAAAAGTAAGATACAAGTTGGGCAGATGGGAACTCTTCAAGAAATTTCAGAGATCCTCTCATAGCTGACTGCATCTGCATTCTTTGCAATTTCTTTTAGTAATTTTGGTTAAAAAAAAAAAAAGTTTAACTTCAAAGAAGAAACTAGTCTTTCCATTGATTTCCTTCTTGTTCATAGATACTCTAATTCCTGGAAAAGCTTTTATTTTTTTTTGTTTATTGATGAATGTCTCCGTAATTCTGCTGTGGTCTACTCTTCAGCTTGCCTGTCTTGATAACATACGGACTACTTCAAATGTGCTTTCAAATGCATAAATTATTTCTCAGTATATATATCCAAATTAATTCAATTTCACCTAAGTACAGTTCTTAATTTCACAGATGTAATTCATATTTGGAACAAAAATAAAGTGTACGTCAGTGCCAGTTCTCTTTGTAATGTATGTGTTAAGTACTATGAATGATAAACATTTTATGAATTCGTAATTTTCCAAATAGTCAGTCCAAAAAATATTTTTGAAGTTTAACAGATTTTTGCCCCTATAGCCTGGATTCCAAATGCAAGAGTTTATTCTTAGCTGCCAACAGTGTATGATAAAGAGATCAGCAGCTGCATGTTGGCATTAGGAAGAATGTACTTCCAGATCATGAATTCACACAAAGAAAAACAGATTTAAATATCCAGATTGCTAATACTTTAACTGAAAACATTTGTTTAATACAAGCGTCCTTTTCTACAGCTGTTTCCAAAATCACCTTGAATTACAACTGTAGTGACTCAAACTGGTTTCTTAAAAAATCTTATACACAACTATGCATTCCAAGTCATATAACAGCAGCTGAGAACATTGTAGGCAATTTCTTTTTGATAGATTTTATGACTCTCAACAATTTAATATCTGGGATTCATTTCTCATCCTGTTAACTGATAATCACTAGAGGCCAGACTGTATCATTAGGTTTTTAGGAAGGCTCCCCATTGTGCTTGGAAATTAATGGTCTTAACTATCCTTGGTAGCTGAAAAGCACCAGTCTCTTCGTGTTTTTCACTGGTGATGCTGCTGCTGCTGCTGAATATTATTATTATTATTGAATTTTTCATTTTAAATATTCATATCACTGACTGCAAACGTGGATACCCACCCAAAAAAAGAGTTGTTTTGAACTATGAGAAATTTTAAGATCTCTGGGATATCCCACATGTGATAAACAATTCAGTGAATAATATTTAACAAAAAAAAGATTTTTAACAAAAAAAAGATTGCAAAACTGACCCATTTTTCTCAACAAATAAACAATACTTCTATTTTGTCCTTTATTTCATTTCTACTTTTTCTTCTATGTAATTTTATATTTTATTAGTTTTATGTAAGTGTAATTAAGAAAAATCATATGATTTTTAAAACATAATAAATTTTGCAGGGTATGAAATTAAAAAATTTAAAGAGGATTTTTTTCAACATTTTTATTTCTTTTTGTGAATGGTAGATACCAAACAAGCCTGATATTGCCTCAGACTACACAGAAGCACTCAAACTGTATGGTAGACTGTATTGAGCATAACACTTTTGGCAGACTGCAAAATATGTTTAAGGTTATTCCATTTAGTAACTGCATAAACAAACATTATTTATCACAAAGAGGAGATTTTAGCTGGAGGTAGAAATGGCAAATTGTTTGGACATGGTTTTTAAATTATGTTTGGATATGATATTATTTCCACATTTAAATGACTACATTAGGGTGATTCAGTGTAATGTGTAGGTATTTTATGTAATAATAACTATACCTCACTTTCAGATGTTTCCTGAATACCTTCGCTATTTTCATATGTGTTTACCCTATTATTCTAAAGCAGCGGAAATCAATCTACAGGCAGAACTGCAAAAGGTTCCTAGAAGTCCTCGTCCTTTGAACTCATTTGTGAAGAAACACACCTTGAAATTGTCCATAACATTTTTTATTGAAGATTTTTTTTGTTTGCTGATGGTTTCCGTTTTCCTTTGAGTTTTGGTGTTCCATGTTACTAGATATCAGAAGGATCTGTATGGTATTAAAGACAGATTTTCTTTTCTCCTGGTATGTCTATCCTGGTTTGAGGTAGAAAAAAAACAATTTTATATTCAGTAACTTTACTTTTCAGTTAAGTTTACCTGAATGGACTGCACTCTCTGAAATTAATGATATGTTTTTCAGACAGTGCCTGATTCAAGCAGTGATAAGGTTTGATCTTTGTAGTTTAACACCAAAGAATGGTATGCAGAGAGGCTCTTGCTTATACTTATTGCTATAACAGCTAAGGTCAGCTAACTTTGTTATGTGCCATGTTGGAGGGCCTGAAGCGGAAGAGTATAAAGGGGTCTCACCTGCGGGAAGGAACAGACAAGGCAGGTGACCCAAAACTGACCAAACCACAACAAGGGTATTCCATCTCGTGTGCTCAGTGTAAAAGCTGAGGGAATAAGGGGGTCAATCCTTTGCTTCAATGGCCAGGGTCCAAGGAGGACTCTGTCTCTTCATCTGCCTTTGATCCCGATCCGTGCAATCCTGAATCCAGTTTCTGAATCCAATTCCTGTCCATTGCTGAGTCCAGTCTGGGACTTTCCCAGTGCCTGCTGATGATGTAATCATCATCCTGTGAGCTTGCATATATTTAATTATTTTCTTATTCATATTATTATATTTTCTTTTTATTAATAGTTCTAGTGTCATATTTCATTAAATTAGTTTTAGTTTCTTTTTTAATCCATAAGTCTCTCTCTCTTATTCTCTTTCCTTTATCTTCTGGGAAGGGAAGAGGTTAAAGAGAGCATCTATTGTTTGTTTAGTGGCCAGCCCAACCTAAACCCTGACAAAGTCTTTCCATGATCTGAAAACAGAAAGAAACCTTAAAATGTATTTTAAATAGGACAAAGAGGTGCAAAAGAGTGCAAGATTAAAATTGAAATCTATAATGTTGGGTAAAAAAGAGACTTTTTCAAATTTTCATTTTAGTTCAGGAAGTATTGCTTTATGTTCCAGCTGATACTGCTTATACTAGGAATTTGAAAATCAAGAGGGAATGGATTCAGTGTGCATGTAAAGACAGAAAGAGATTTTTTTAAGTATATAAACAGCAAATTTTAAGTTATCTGCTTTAAACATGTATAAATATTTATAAACTAAGTTGTTACTGAGCACAGAGTTTAAAATTGCAGAGCCTGTAGGGCTCAACAGAGAGAGGAAGCATGACTTGAGGACCTGCCGAGTGAAGAAAAACATGTTTGGAAAAATGTTTAAGATGAGTTTGGGGAAGCAAAGAGAGGAGGTCAAGGACATAACTGTGAAAAGGACTGACAATTACACAGAAAGAAGATGCGATATCAGGCTTCTTGACTTTTGATATTGAGATGGAAAAAGGGAAACAGGATGCTGGGGAAAGTCATAGAATAACAGAATCATAGAAAAGTTTGGGTTGGAAGGGACCTTTAAAGGTCATCTAGTCCAACCTCCCCTGCAAAGAACAAGGACATCTTCAACTAGATCAGGTTGCTCAGAGCCCCGTCCAATCAGACCTTGAATGTTTCCAGGGATGGGGCACCTACCACGTCTCTGGGCAACCTGTTCTGGTGTTTCACCACACTCGTAAAAAATTTCTTCCTTATATCTATTCTAAAACCACCCTTTTTAATTTAAAGCCATTACCCCTTGTCCTATCATTACACTCTCTGTTAAATTGTCCCTCCGTCTCTTTCCTGTAGGCTCCCTTTAAGTACCGCAAGGCCAGAATTAGGTCTCCCTGGAGCCTTCTCTTCCCCAAGCTGAACAGCCCCAACTCTCTCAGCCTGTCCTCATACGAGAGGTGCTCCAGCCCTCTGATCATCTTTGTAGCCCTCCTCTGGACCCACTCCAACAGGTCCACATCTTTCCTGTGCTGAGGGCTCCAGACTCCACAAGTGTAGTGTCATATACTGTATTGGGTACTTTACAGAAGATAGAAGAGAATGTACCCGTAATTCAGGAGAACAATACAAAGTGGGTTGCAAGCAAGTAAAAAATGGAAGTGGGAGTATAGTCCAAGATTGGATGGGACACTGAATAGAAGGTATTTCAAGAGCAAAAGAAATGGTAGTAGAGATGGAAATCAAAATATGGTCCTGGAGCAGTCTTAAGAAAATGCAGAATATCTTAATAAAACATAAACTGGGGAGAAAAAGGAACAAACATATCATTAAATGTGACTTCAGTGATCATTCCCAATCATTCTGTTTCAAGCTTAAAACAGATATGAACAATACTTTTGACAAATAAATACGCAACTGTTACAAAGCTGTTAACCGCAACAAAAAAGTTTGGAGACATGTTAAAGTAAATAAAACAAATCTTCTTAGTGTATGAATGGAGGCTAAATGTAACTTATGTAAATATATTTGATGGTGAAAGCTGAACATTTTTAGTCTATTTGCTTCTATAAAATTTCATTCAACCTTAAAGTTGATTAGTGCTTAGCAAAAAGGAAGGAAAAAAGCCCACTAAAAAAACAAGCAACATAGGCTAAAATGATATCGTCTTAAAAAATTCTGTGAACATTTTTTAATAGAGTAGGATTTATGAAATCTGTTAAAAGATATACTACTAGGCAAGATTCCAAGGACAGACTTTAATAATGACAAGATGCTTCAGTGTGATAACATTCTGCTTTCATCAGTGTCTGGTGTCTTGAATAATGCATTTTGATAGTGCCATGTTAGTCAGTCTCACAAACACTTTTAGTGACCAGTGTTTGAGACTGTCAGAAGCTTTCCTTAGAAGTTACAGGTACTAGATGTTGCTCAGCCCTGTTCTCTGAAGCTTTTGTGCATGTTTTCAGTATCCTGGATTCATTATTGTATTTTTAGATCAGTATTTTAAATCATTGTTTTCCAGCAAACTTATACATGATAAAACTGGTTTTGCAAAGCAAAACATGACTCCATTTTCAAATAACACACTCAAATATATTCAAAAGTTTGAACTGAAAACAATATATATAAAAGAAAAAATCTTTATCACAGACAACTAACTGCAAATGTTATGAAAAAAAAAAAACACAAAAAAAGGAAAGACTTGCTGTATTAAGTACTGAAACCCTATGCTAGTTCATCTACTGGAACAACCCTTCAAACCAAAACCTACATATTTTAGCATACTTCACTTGTGTCTAAATGTGTCTGCTTTTGGGTACACTTCTTGGACTGGTCCACTGATTGCTCATGCTGGGGATTTGTTGGGTAGTATCTTAATTTCTAAAGAACTTGCATGTTATATTTTTCCTCTATAGAAGACAAGTAACAAGAGAAAACGGGAGGGAACTGGTATGTGACTGATCTATTCCTGACATGAAGCTAGGATGCAACTTGCAGATATACACAGATAAAAAAATCTGGTCCCATATAGAAAGAAAATTTTTACTTATCTTAACAAAGCAATTGCATATGTATTTTGTGACCTTGTTCTGACACTACTTTTGGTACCTTGATGAACAGTAATGACTGGTATGGTCTGTCAGCTTGGTTCCAGTGAAAATGAGCACATGATGTGTAAGTATATATTGCAAGTGTGTGTGTGAATGTGTATGTGTGTATGCGCACATGCAACCGTCTGTCTAGCTATCTGTGTGTGTGTGTGTGTGCATATGTGAACATAAATAAATAAATTTGTATAAAAACGCATAGGATGGTCAGTTACAGGTAACATCCAGAAAACTCTCCCCCGAAATCAAAATTCTTATATCAATGTCCTGCATCTACAAAGATATTCCAATTATATTAAATAAAATCTAGAAGAAATTTGTGTCTATCTGTCATAGTTTGTGTCTATCTGTCATTGTGTCTATCTGTCAAAGGGGGGGGAGGGGAGGATGTTTGTGAATGTAAAGAAATGGTTAACAAGACATAGTTTCTTCAAGGATAAAAGCATTGTTTCACGTCACAGAATAGGACACCATAAAAACATGACCTCTGCGCAGGAAAAAGTAAAGTTTGGTTTTCATAAATATCCAAGAGCTTTATAGAAGTTCTGACTTCTGACTTACTATGTGTCCTAGTAAGTAAAAAACTGGTCTATGATAGCTTCCTGAGGACTAAGATACCCAGTTCACTCCTGTTGATCATTTGACAGCAAATCTGTTAAAATTGCCACTGTTGACTTTTTAAAATATATTAAATAGGCTTCAATAATTTTGCAGAAATAGAGGCTTTTGTGATTATTTCTTTATGTGAAAGTCTGTGAATTTTTTGATGAAAAGGGCAAAATGTTTAAAGTTTTTAGGTGTGTGAGCAATATTTTGTATTCTCTTTCCATTTTTTTTTATACATATTTTTATGTTGCTTCCCTCACAAGTATCAGGAACCGATAAGGAATGCTGTCCTCATTTGCTATACTATCAATGCAATGTTTTTTCATACACTGCCAAAGGCATTCTTTGATTGCTATCTGAACCAGATTTTATCAACATCTTCTGGGCATTTAGACCATGTCTACACTTATTTATTAATATACATCACAGTGCTCCACAGGGCTCTAATCTGTGATCACACTGCCAAGCAGCTGCTTGGAGCATGCCCTTATCACTATCTCAGCTGTTTCGCTGGATTTAATTTCACCTCATTTTAGATTTATATAATAGAAAATTCTACCACTAGAACTAGTTTTCTAGATGTGAAATTCTTCTGCCAAGCCATGACTGGTATCTATAAAGGACAGGTTGATTTTTCTAGGGTCACTAATAAATATTGGCTCAAGACACCACTCGGACACCTGGAAAATAAACTGTCTCAATACTCAGTATTTTATAACTCTCAATTTGCAGACAAAGAACACAAAAAATGTACTTTATGGAGGGAAAGAAGAAATTGACAGTAAGAAAGAAAATAAATAGAATAATGTGTGATAACTACATAAGTAATTTCCAGTATAAAAATAACAATAAGAAGATTAAATTCTTGATAAGCCATTTTCTAGGACAGCTCCTTAACTTTTAAATTTTTCAGTAAAGCTATTGCAGTTGCCAAATCAGAGAACTTTGTCACCTGTCTTTCTGGATAGTCAAGTCTCATGTAGTCTGCTGCTAATAAGTATTGCTAAACTGGTTACTATCCAACCCAAAGAGCTGCACTTGGGCTTTAGTATTCTGTGTTTTTTTTAAATTGAAGCAAGTAAACATAGTCATCATAATTACATACACATGTATTTGCTGCACAAAGTCTTCTATACCATATTTTTTCAGTATTCGCACTTCTGCACTCTGAAAATGCGGGTTTTCTCCTTGTAAACAAATTTAAACATATCTAGTCTGCCCTGAATTTTCATATAATATGTTTCCAATTTAACTACACTGATTCTTATTAAAAAGCCATTTGAACAATTTTATTCTCAGCCCCCCCACACCCCGGCTTGTTTACAACACAGTGCTGTTCCCCTCTTGGCTCTCCAATATTCTTGAACTCTAAAACTTCTTTTTTATATCTCAGCCACTAGGCTTACACAGAGAAAAAGCAGGAATTCCTAACCTAGAGTTTTTTCTGGTTTAGATATTTATAGTAGAATAAGGTGAATTTCACAACAGAAGTACTTATTACTCTCTGCAGACTGTAAAAGGAGTCTGGCTGATGAGATCAAATGCTGATGCCAAGAAGTTGGTCATCTAAAATTAGATTATATGGATTGAATCCAGATGATAATGAGATATCTTTCTTTTTTTCTTTTTTTTTTTCTTGAATAAAACGTATGAAAGAAAAATATTCCAGGACTATCAGACACACGTGTAGGAAATGTAGCAGGGAAGAAAATGCACAGAATTAGAAGTTAAAGTCCCATTTACAGTTTTTGTTGTCTTTTACCCTGTCTTTCATTTCAATTTAGACATAAGGTCTTCTGTGTCTTATTGGGTGTTGTGCAGAATGGAAATTTGTGGATCTCGAACTACTAAAGCAGTAAAAGACATTACAAAAACCTCAAAATTATACTACCAATGAAATTAGTGAGGGGTTCTTTCATTTTTCTGCCAGCAACCATAAGACATTTGACTTACAATACTGATTTTAAAAAAGAGAATAAAAAGGCAAGTATCATGACACCACTAAGAATTGCATATAATTATATTTTTAAAACAAAGGAATATAGGTTTTGGGGGATATTCTAAGTGGAAATAGATCTCGCTCTTTCTTCTCTCACTTATACTTGGCTTCTTATTAAGTCTGATCTCCCTAATAGTTCAATAACTTAGTAGACGTCTCTACAACAGGGCAGAGGATTGCACAAATGCTGAGCTTGAAGCTCTGGCATTTTCGTTTCCATCCTTGCACCCAGACAAGTTCGTCACTCCCATAAATCTTGTAGCTTTGCTCAGTCACGTTTGGGTGACCAGGGAGTAAAGCTGCTAGCTAGAAAATGGAACACTAGAAGAAAGGAAGATTACCTCTCGTCTTCAGTTCCTTGTGTTCCCCACCACAGAGTGGTGACACCTTGCAAATAACACTAACTGGGGTGTATATAAGCTGGGCCAAGGCAGAAAAAATTTCAAGAGATTTTTCTCTGTTATTCAAACAATTCAAATGTGTATGTCTAATCTAGTGGTGAAGTAATAATTTAATAACATAATAATGAAGATCTCATTCAGAATAAAATGAAGTACTTCACAAATAAATCCTGGAATATGCCATCCATTTTCCCCAATCTCTTGCAGAAATCAATGACTTTTGAGATTTAAATTGCTAACTCCTATAAGACTAGAGTTTTGTCATGATCTATGGAAATACTGTTGAATTTACTACAAATACAAACATTTGTATATTTGTATACAAAAAAAAAATTTTTAAAAAAGACTGTGGTGTGTGGTTATCCATTTAACAGCATCCAAGGTGATGAAAAACTCTTTTCAACCTTGAATTTTTAACTAGAAATGGTATTGGATTGTGTATTTGAGATTTTTTTCTGACTCATCTTCTATTTTTGGGGGTCTTGTACTCAGTGGATTTTTTGAATCAGTGAAAACCTGGGGCTGGGGAATATCATGATCTGAGGTATAAGAATCTTTCAGGAAAGTATTTTTAAACAGTTACTTTTAAATTTATTTATCCTGTAAACACAGAGAGATTACAGTTCCCTGCTCTAATGCCTAGAAATTTAGTCTGCTTTTTTGCCTTATATTCACTACTAGTCTTATGCAATATTAATTGTCAGGGTGAACCTCTGAACTTTGTCAAAATCAGTAGGACTTTTTTTTTCTTTTACATTTTGCTTTTTTTTAATTATAGTCAAAACCAGTAAAGCAGAAGTACAATAAATCTTTAAGCTATTACCATCAGAACAAAATGCACATCACTTACAGCAGCTGATTGTTTAAAAAATAGATGCATATGCTATTCGATTTTCTGTTCACTAGAATGACTTTCTTTTTCCCTTCTTAACAAAAATTCTCTTCTTTTGATCTTATTCAGAAAGGCAGTAAGAGTCTTTTTTAGGAACACTTGAAACCCTCAATAGATGCTGATTTTTCCACAACATCTGCCATGTTCCTATTTTTCCATGCTGAACAGACATTTTTTAAAAGTAAATGCAGAGCAAAACAGATTTTGCTAAACCTTAATTAGCATTTTTATAAAATACTTCACCCATAGAATTTAATATGAGAACTCTTTATGGCATGACTGGTTTAGCCCAACAGCAGAAGTTGTATTATCATCTTATTTGTCTGCTTGGTAGGGACTGTAGCCCTGATTTAACCTTTCATATGCTTTAAAGCTAAATTTTAAACCAAAGCAAAGCTATCATTGTTGCTAATCTGCTCTTTGAATTGTATCAATACTCATTTAACTTTTTATAATGCCAGGACAGTGAAAACATTATACTGCCATAAACTTCTTACAAGAGATACTCAATAGTGAAAACATTGTGCAGTACATCATGGAGATTTTGTAACTCAAGGGGAAGGTTTATCATGACGTACACTGAAATAAAAAACTAATGGTCATATCAAAAAACTTGTCATAAAAATGTTGCATATTTAGATAGAAAATTATGTTTATAGTAAAACTTTATTTTCCTTCAAAAAGTGACACTTTTCTAATAATAATTTTTGTGTTAATAACAAAAGCTTCCTAAATCTTCACAAAGACAACAGTAAGATAAACATTTTTTTTCCCAGTTGAAGCTGCCACAATAGTTTGAAATACATTTCTTGATACTCATTTTATTCTCATTGTCACTTGTTCCCACATTCCTCTAAAAGTTATTATGAAGACCAAGCTTCACCTATCATGATATGAGAAAGGCAAATATTAGGTCTTGCTTCGCATCGTCACCGAAAAAAGCTCATGGGTGTATCTCTGGTGAGACAGTATAATGAAGAGAATTGCTTTCTAATGGGAAGTATGAAGTACAAAAGAGCTGGACCGTGCTCAAATAAGCTACCACTGAAGCATCTTTTAAAATGTAAAGGTATTTTGTCAGTATCATTGTTGGGGTGGTGGCAAAATTCCGAGGTACTCATGCTGAGGTAATACTGCCATATTGGTACCTCATGCAGACTATGTCATTTTTATCGGGTTACTTTGAAGATAACAATATTTCAAGTCTGTACAAAATCATATTAATCCTTAAAGAATCATGCATTTAAATATCTTTGTGACATATTTTAATTGTTCTAGACAGTAGTGATGATATGCTGAATTAAATAAAGAAACCAAAGATAATTTTTTCTTAATTTGAGAAAATAGATATTTTACCAGACATTATGAGCATAACTCAAACCCAGTGAAAAAAAGCTTATGCTATGAAAAATTCAGTGACTTTCAGTATTTCAGTTTTATTTCCAGTTAATCTCTGATTAATTGCTGAAAGAGGGGAAAAGTTTTATTTCTGCTATTATGATGATGTTAGCCATTTTAACTGACACAGTTTAAAATAAAACACAGATAAGAAAAAGAGAACTTTATATATTCAGTTGATGAATTCTCATCAAATTGCATTGTTCCTGAAAGTGAATGAGTATTAAGCATATTCTAGCAGTTCTATTATATTTTTATTATTTATTTTGCTTTTTTATATGCTAGAACACAACTTTTATAATGATAAAAAAAAGTTATATTTAGTATTTTTTCAGCTTCCATAATTTCATCTTTCACTGATATTTACTTCTATAAAGTGTCTTAAAAATGAACCTCTTTCAGTAATTTTTCCTGACAGTCTTTTCATATTGATATTTTATTTTTAAAAGGAGTGTGGGGGGATCCCAGTTCTGAATCTTTCAGAAGAGACAACATTTTTAAGGTTTCTTCTTCTCTGCATCTCTAAAAGAAATTGTCTCCAAACTAATTCTATTTTGTGCTAAAGAATAATTGCATTCATTTTCTTCCATAAGCTCCACTTTAGCCAAAAGTTGCCTTTTATCTCTAAATTTTTACTCTTCCACCCAGTTAATTTCTTTCTCCTTCTAGAAGTTTTCTCAGTATACACTTTATGATTGCTAGCTAGGTGTTTTGGTATCCACTTCTTAAGTGTTCACAGAGTCTTATCTCTTCCTAAGTTCCTACAGATCATGTTTGCTTTATTATGCTTATTGACATTTTCAAGACAGCTAAAGGATGTGCTTCTGTCAGCACGTCTGTAGCATCCAACACAGCCAACATTACAGCTGTGGGTTGCAGGACTGAAAGACTTTTTCACATGTCCTTGTTGGTGGTGGTTGTGTGGGTTTTTTTTTGTTTTGGTGGTTGGTTTTGTGTTTTGTTTTGTTTTTTCTCTCAAATACCTTCAGCTGATCTCATGTGGGGCCTCTGGAAAAAGACTATTCCTCTTCCTGTCTCGCTGGAACCACTACTGAGTTACTGGAGCAAGAATTAGAGTTCTGGAGAGTCCCAAGGTTCCCTGTGTAGGGAAATGCCTTATTCAACTGAAGGTTGTTCTGAAATGCCTCTTTAATTGAGCTTGCTTTCTTTGTAGATCAGTTAGCTCACTTCACAGGCACTCTATAGTGATACGATACTGAAAAAACAGTACTTTCGTCATGTGCATTCACCTCCAAGAGTAATACATGCTCACTTTTCTGCCATACCAATCTATTCTAGAACCTGTTGTATGACTGGTATTAAACAGATGTAAGTCTCAACTTAGAAAAGGATTGAGCCTGTACTTGATTATTTCAGTCTCCGTTTACTCTGTTTCTGAAAACATCTGGAACTGCTATAAGACAGAGAACCCTTCAAACTAAACAAAAAAATAGGAAGGAAATTTGGAGCTTTGTTGTTAAGATAAACATTAAACTATCATGACATACTGGATCCAATACGTATTTTTTCTTAAATAATTACTTTCTAAGGAATAAGAAGGACAAGTAATGAAACATCATACACTTGAAACAAACTTTAACACAAATGAAAAATACTAGAAATTGTATGACACAAACATCCTTTAAAAATTTTATGACACAAACATCCTTTAAAGCAGAAATGCCTTTCTTTTGATATTCCAATGCACATTGGCATGTATATTTTGTTTCCCAGTTGGACATTCTGAATGAATGAGCTGAAACACTTCACTACCACAAAATAAAACTCAACAAAATGTATTTCAACAAAAGCAACTTCAAAGCAACTTATCTGGAAAGAAGAGTGCAAATTGAAAACATGCATTAGAAAGTAGTGAATCATAGCAAAATAATCACAAATGAACCCCGTGGAAAGAAATTCTGACTATAAACAAGTAAAATCAGATACACTCTTATGAATTTTTGCAAGTTATTGACAAGGCAACCATCAAAACAATGCATGTGTGTCTGGGTATCCCCAGCTGGTGGAAAAATGAGAGAGAAGAAAGTGCAACTTACTCAGGAAATTAAAAACAAAGCTACCAGTAAAAAAAAAGTGAAACGTGACATTGTGACTGTAATATCACAAAAATATGTGACATTAGGGTGCTTATTTCTCAGTATGGCTGACAAAGCATACATGGATTGAGGATGGTTAGTGAAATTCAACTGTAAAATAAAATAGAACTTTCTTTTTGTGACTGTCATTAAAAACTGTATCAGCTGACAAGAGAACTCAAAGAGTATTCTGAGTATTTAAAAACAAGGTGAACTGTGTTCCTATAGAGAAGTAAACTCATTTATACTCAAATCTTGTCACCATGGTGATGGTAGTCATGGTGGTCTTCAAATTATGAATCTATGTATTACCTTAGTCATGTAATTCCTTCTGGGACAAAAGCAAAATAGCCTTTTTTGAAATTTTTCTCTGTTATCATAACTAACACAAGTATGTGAAGACAACGACAGTCATAAAAGATGGGTTTCAGTGATTCAGGCAGCCGATTGAAGGAACTGTCCAGATCTTTTTGCTTCTTTTCCACAACTAGCTACATTTATTCTATATTTTGTCTCTTCCTTATTTCCAAATCCACCTGTCCATCCTTTCAGCAGTGTCAGGGGTTTGCCACAACTATATCTAACACACTAGATATGCTGGGCAAACATTCTAAGATAATATGTTAAATGCTGTTTCGGAAATACATGGTTGGTATGCTTTCCTAACATGCTCAGGGTTGAAGCGATCACAAAATCAAAGCCCTTTTCACCTAAGACAGATTGGTAAAAACCTTTTATTTTGTGAGTTTCCTTTTTTTTTCCCTTTCTTTGCAAACATCACCATGTCTGTCTTTTGGAAAATAACGAAGCCAGTAATTACATAATTAGTAATAATAAAACACTAAATAATTGCATGCTTTTATGAAGACTCAAATATTAGTAGCAATCTATTCTATTTAATACATGTAAGTTTTTCTGCTTTCATAAATAGGGACTTAATAGTAAAATCTGTCATTTAACAGCATTATTCACTTAGGCTGGGACAAATCATCCCGATAACTCTTCAGATGCAAACATCTAAAATGTACAGGTCTACCGTGGAAGGAGACAAGTCCCATCCTGGAAGACTAAAACATGTTAAACCAATCACATTATTTAGATAGAATGCAAAGACATCCAGATTAAATGTAATCATAGAATCACATCCTTATAGAACGTTTTAGCTTGAGTGGAACCTTTGCAGGTCTTGTGGTTCAACCTTTTTCTGCTTAGTGAGGTTAACACCAGGGCAAATGGCTTAGAGCCATCTCCTGGGAAACTTCAAAGATCTCTAAAGGTGGAGACTCCTCATCATCTCAGAGAAGCCTGCGCAATTTTTTATTACTTTCCCTCTGAAGAATTTTTCTCATATCTAACTGGAACCTTCCTTGCTGAAAATTGTAACTGCTGCTATTTCCTGTTCACTGTGCACTTCCAAGAAGAGTCCAGCTTTATCTTCTTATTCTAAGAAGCATAGTCAGTCTAATATCTTCTCATTAACTGAAGACAGCCATTAATACTTCCCTTGAGCCTTCTTTTCACCAGGCTGAGAAAACAAACTCTTCCAGCCTCTCCTTATGTGATGTGCTCCAATCCATGACCACCTTAGTGTCCTTCAGCTGCATTCACTTTAGTTTGTCCATGTGGGGTTTTTTTCTACTGAGGACCCCAAAAGTAGACACAGCACTCCAGATGCTATCTCACAAATATCAAACAGAGAATCTTTCCTCAGTCTGCTAGCTCTGGCCTTACAAATGCAGCTGAATATGTGACCGGTCTTTAAGGTCACAAGAGCTCTGCTGACTCACATTCACCATGCTATTTATATTGACCCCCTGGTTCTTTTCTGCAAAGCTGCTTTCTAGCCAATTAGCAGCTTCCAGATTAAATTTCACATGGGATAATCCTATACCAGGAGTAAGACTTCCTATCTGACTTTGCTGAAATTCTCAGCAGCCTATTTCCATAGTCTGTTGAGAACCCCCTAAATGACAGCTCTGCCCTCCAGCATACTGACTACTTGCTGAGTTGAGCAGAGCTAATGTTAGGTCAAACTGCCCAGGGCCTTCTGACAGAAACTAGAATACACGCAGTAAGGAAGGTTTATTGTTTGTTTTGTTTTATCTTTTAATGAGCTTAATACTTGAAAATACAGCTTGCAGGTCAGATGAGCCTTTGGAGGGTTCATCTCAAATCTTGCCTTATTTCACACTTCTTCCAGATTAATTTTATCTGAATAATTTTACTATTTTATTATGTATTTGCAAACTGGGACCAAAACATCTTTCAAAAGATACCCTCTGGGGGAAGACGAGGGAAGCCTGAGAATGAAATGCCTCCCTTGCCTAGTGTCCAGAATTAGAGATTCTTCATAAAAACGCTTCAATCTGTTAGAATTTGTTATCCAACTAAAGCTCCTTATAAACAGAATGGTATGTAACTCACTTCATTGCAGGGGGAAGGACTGAAGAAAATGAAAACCTGGACATTCAAGTACCTTTTACCCATCTTGTGACTGGGAATCCAACTTGTTTTGTTTGTGCCTAAAACTGCCTAGAATGTCCAAGCAGAAAACTGTAAGCACTTTGAAGCTGCTGATTTGTTTTCATTGTGATTCAGGTCACACTGCTACAAGAGTCTGCAGGCATTTTTCCTTCTCATTATTCATGTTTCATGTTGTTTAATTGTCTTAGTTGCATTTAGGTAAAAAACATGGATCAAAGATGAGACCAAATATTAACATTTGCTACCACCTTAATATGATTATAATTGATTAGTATTAGACTTATTCTTCTCCCCTCTTTCACCAGCTTATTTCATGTTTTGTTTCATCAGTGTCTCTTTTGCTCCCAGTTCTACATATCTTTCTTTCTTGTCTTCTGTATTTTTCTTGTCGCCAAATATAATAGTTATATTTGTTACATGAATTTCTCTCATACATAGAACTCATAATCATAGCTTGTTTTTTTTCTCATTCAGTCTGTTTGATGTTTGAAAGCATATATATACACCTGATTTGGAACATTTTAGAAGTTAGCAGCAATCATTCATTGTCAAGTTAACAGAAAAACGTAGTTACTCTGAATTTCCATGAACTCACTCATCAAAGAGTGGTGATGTTGACAGAATTCTGATCTTACATTATAAATTCCAGGGGCTCTGTTTCTTGACTGTCCTTTTAGTTCTTCTTGCAGTTCCACATGATATACAGTGCAAGTTTCTTAAGGTTATTTGTTGCCAGTATAATAGTGATAATACAGGGAGACAGCAGAAGAGATTTTGCACATTTTAGAAATATGTAAAGTCCAATTGCAATTCTGATAGAGGTGGATAACAGGGCTGTGCCTGTGTGCACACCCACTGCTCTTAGTCAGTAATTCCTGGAGTGTTCCAGGACCTCACCAGCCAGTTATCTGCAGATATGAGTTAATGGACTGGCTTGAGACAATGGACAGACTTGGAACTAGGTGAATGACTGGACCTTCCCATTGAGTATTTCAGTCATTGTTACAGCAGCCCTCCAGTGGATAATGTTGGGCAGCTCTAGAATTCCCCCCATGCAGGTCCTGTTGTGCGCAGCTCAATTTGTATGTCTAAATGTCTTGACTAACGTCCTAAATTAAGTGTCCCAAATAGTAACAAATTTATATTCTATTGCATTCAATAAAGAAAGGCTTCTGTCAAAGGTCTATCTGATTCCCAGCTTGTCCAAAGGAATGAAAAGCTTCTGTAACTTCTGTTTCATATTTGTCACTCCGTGTCAATATCTTGGATATCCAGAAACATCTGAAATAGTGATAATGCTTCATTAGTCTTCATAGTTAAAAATAACTTAAATTGAAAAAAAAAAAGAATTATAAGTGCCTCAATTTGAAATTTATTGCCATCCCAGTTGTTTTCTTTAAGATATCTGGTCATAACAGAGCACACATATCATGTGTAAATCATCTATTACAGAAAGTGTTTTGTGATGACAGAGTGTTTATATGAAAGTTAAAAGATTACAGGTGATTTTAGTTTTATTAGAACAAATATCTTTTAATATTTAATATTGTATGTATATTCAATATTTAATCTAAATCACCATGAAGTAATGGTATACTTTTGATCTAGTCTTGCAAGTATTCTGTGTATTTCAAAGAGACCAAAGTGTGCTGGAGGCAGGTGTTGTCTGGTACTCATTGCAGTATGAAGAAAGCATCATGTGTTTAATTCAATTCTCTATAAATAGGCTTGTAGAATCATCTGAGACCCTCTGGAGTACCCAAGACATATGCCAGCATCCGACAGATACGATACAGAAACTATGGGAAACCCAAGTCCTACTGGAGCAGCACCTAGCGGTGAGGAGGAACGCTTAAGGGCATCTCAAATGACATTAGATACCTCTCCATTGTCAAATAAACTATTCAGTTGTACATTTTCTGTGCACCATCATATAATTTGATCAGACTTGAAAAGATCCTAAAGATTAGAAGACAATTAACAAAATAAGTTTAATAACATATTTATTGATGTATTTACTCTTTTTCCTAGGTCTGGAAGTAGGCAAATATATATTACTTTTATTTATAGCTCAGAAAAGTCCATGTAAAGGTGGCCTTGAAGATCAGTTTTAAACAGCTCAATAAGGAAAACATACATTTATCATTATTTAAAAAAAAAAGAAAACCAAAAGAAAATAAAAGCAACACCAGAACAAGACAGAATAAAATGGAAAATGAATATGATTAAATTACCTTGATTTTTCTTGTCTGTTATGTCTAATAAACACAAATAAATAAGAATTTTGCTCTTGTGTAACCAATCTGATCAGACTTTGTCAAAATAAATTTTGGGTTCAGAATTTGCAGGGATATTGGCAAAATTAAAAAAAATCCTAAGATAAAATCCTTCAAAGACTATACATAAGTAACACACCTGCATAAAACAAGGAAAATTCCTTCATAAAAGTTGGAAACAATTTTTTGTAAATGTTCAGTCAAATTTTGCAGCTATTTGTTGGTGCTGATCTCCCATCATCTCTCCCCAGTATTGTCACAGATACATTTTTATGCAATTTTTCTAGAAGGTGTGTTTAATAATGTGTATGATCATAATGTGTATATGATTTTACTGCTCCGTGTGACTTCATTACTCCTACACTACCAAGGATGCACTCTTCCCACAAGGTATGAATGAGTTTTCCATCTCCTTTTTCACAGTAGATTCTCTTTACCTGAAGGTACCATGAAGTTTTAAGCAAAAATCAAACTCCTTGAGAACAGTCATACTGTTTTTCAGTGACAGAAAAGTTGTAATGACATTTCATTGGTCCCATGAGAAAATCTTGAGCAAATTTCCAAAACCAATCCAGCATTCGTGTCCTGTTAGAGGGGATGCTTGGCACAGGACTGGTTGCTCTTTCCAACTCTTTGTCCAGTTCATCAATAGATGGCAGCAAATAGCTCTTTTACCTCTGATCTCTGGCCCAGAGGATTACACACACTTCTTTATTTATTTAGTGTTCTTTTCTATTTCTGCCTTCCTTTCCAAAAAGGTCATGTACATGACTGTATGTGACAATGCAGTTACACTACAGAACATATATAACTTAAGTAGGTAACTCCTTCACTAAGTCCTTGCTATGGAGAATAAGTAGGGTTTCACCTGAAACTGTAAACAGTTCCTGCCAAATCCAAGTTAGCAATGAAGTGTGTACATATCTTGTGCACAGAAATTCACTGAAACATTAGAATCACAGACAGAAATATCCCATATTTAACAATTATTAAGTAGCCACAAAAATCAGGCCCTAAAATCAAGGTTCTAATATATCTCTTTGATGGCGTTTTTCTTTTGTTCCTCATTTTCAGGTTTTGAAAAAGATTTTGCTCCACTTAGACATTTCCAATATTCCTTGTGCAGCTTGTCCTAGAAAAGCCCCTTGGGCCTAGTCAGTCTGGATAGAAAGGATGTGTAGTTATCTCTAAGGGAAAAAATGCTTTCTAAAACTGCAGAAAATCTTGGCAGATTGCACTGTATGTACTCAGAAATATTTTTTCACTTCCTGTAACTGTGTCTTGAGAAGATTTTGGTTTCAAACTTTGGCACTTTCTCTCTCTTTAAAAAAGAAAAAAAAAAGTAAAAAAGAAAGAAGTGAAAGTAGATGTCAAAATTGAAAACCCAAATGCCTTCCTGCCCTTAGTAGTATATAGAGAAAGTAGTGAAAGATATAGTAGGCAAAACTTTGCTCAAGCTCTAGTGAAATCACCTCTGATTTTAGAACAAGTAAAGATATTTTAAGCATAAGGGGTACCTGTGTAAGAAAGTAAAAACTTGTAGAAAAACAAACCTTTAGTTAAGGTTGACTACGATATTTCACAACTTCATATTTAAATATTATTGTGCAAATTGAAATAAAAATATATCCATCTTTAAATGAAAGCAGATAAAACACGCAACTGATACAGTAATTCCTAAGAAAAGCCAAGAAAACTAAGATGAATCAGTAGAATATGTTTGGAAAACTGCTGAGAATGTCCTCTGCAACCAGTTTGCTGATACCTGAGCTAATGACAGTGTGTTTACCTCACACTGCAGTAAGAGTACTCCTCGACACAGTGTGTTGCTATGAAGATACTCTTGGGATGTTAAAAGAAGATGGTAAAAAGACATTAATAGATAACTAAAAATATTTTGATTCAGTGTATATTAGAAAATGAAAAGAAAAAGAAAAACATGTTAAAATGTCAGCACTTGTGTCACCTTTATATAGCAAAAGTAGTTAATTGCTTTCTATTGATAACCATGGGCCAGTCTTATCCCTAATAAAAAAAGGACAGCTGGAAGAAATGCTGAGTGTTCATGTGACAACTCTTTGGTTTGAGAACTTCATTTACTAGCTTAATACATCCCAGTAAAGTGAAAATTATATGAATCAAACCTTTTTTTTTCCCCAGAAAGGTTTGTTTGTTTTTTTTAATTTACCTTTTTTTTTTCTATTAGGAGTCTGAATTCAACTCAGATGGTTCTGGAAAAAAAGAAGTATGATTTAATCCCAAAAGAAAGGTAGGTATAACATAAAAAAGGAAGAGAGAGAAAAAAAATCAGAATATATGACAGTGCACCATTTAAAATAGTCTGCAAATGATAGATGTTAAAAATGCATTTAAACAATTACCCATGTGAAATGAATTTAACACAGGTTGTGTAATTTATTAAGTCTGGCAGTGCTCAATTACTTACTTAGAGTTATTGAAATTTGGAAAGGAAAATGAGAGTTTGTCTTCATTTACTCAAGATGTCCTTCATTTGTTATTAAAGTTTTAATTTATACATACTGCAATTTTTATAAAATTAATTTTCTACACTAGCCACAATTTTCTCCTTGGAGATTTAACATGTCGTATGTGAAATGAATTACAAAATGGCACATTTTGCTGCTGCATCTTGAGCCAATGTTGTGATGGAATTGAAAAACATGGTTTTCAAGGTTCAACCCACCAGAGCTTCTGTCCTTGCTACATTACCTGTGACAGAACAAGGATGTTGCCAGCATAACAAGCACTGTTGTATGAAATCAGTGAGGTTGAATTGCCAGTGACCAGTCCATTAATGCCTGGTAAGTTTGATTTCCTGTTTTCTTAAATTGTCATGTTGTAATTATTTTTAGAGAAAATATTATGTGAAAATCCATCACTGGCATATTATTAGGCAAACAAATGTATTCCATTGTTACAAAGTTCAAGGATAGCCAACACAGATGTTATATAAAACATGAACAACTTTGTTTTAATATTTCTATGGAGTGCTATCCAGCATGAAAATAATAGAACTTAATGTCTGGTCACAGGAAAGATAAAGATATTGCTTTATTAATTTTTTTTTTCCCTTAAGAAAGAACATTGTTTTATTTGGGGTTCAGCTGTATAATTAGCATTGCATTGTAAAATATTTATAATGTGTGGAAAGTCAGAGATGAAGATCTAGTGTAAGGTATATAACTTTGCTAGAACATTTAGTAGAAGTTGTTAATTTCTTTTTTTTTTTTTTGTTTTGGCAGTCAATGAACGCTGCATGTATTTTCAGCTGAAGGAGTGGTGTTGCTATATTTTAAAATAAAACCAAGGAAAGAAAATAGGCTCTACTATGCTTAAATTCTTTCTGTGATTCAGGAATGGAAATGTAAAAATTACTTCATGAGAACCCTATGCTTACCCATGTTTGGGCTTCATGCCTTCCTATGAGATAAAACAATTTGAAACTTAATTTGTGTTGTTTGGTCACAGCCTCAGGAACTGACATAGAGGACTACAAAGCAACAGCAGAGCTCTGTTTCCCTGGGTACACCTGTATACAAGGTACTTCAGCTATTGCTTAGTGATATACTGAGGAGAGAGGTCTCTTTCTGGTTAACTAAACCAGTTTACTTCCATTTTGAAGCTACAACATCTCCAGATGTTCCCCACAGCACTGTGACCCCTGTGGTGTCATAGTTCTAGCAGGAGCAGGGATGGTCTCTGTCATGGGGCAAGGGTTGCCTTGGCTGGTTGAAGGTAGCTTGGAGTCATGTGGAGTCATTTGGAGCCATTTCCTCCCCACCCCTGCGCCCACAAGGCTCTCACTTGTGACTCTCTTATCTGCTTCTAGTAAATTATTTCCTGTTCTTGAGGCTTCTGGAAGTACTTGTGATGTGACAGCCTCTATGTGACGGTCCTCCTTGTTAAAGGGAAGTCGAGGATGGTGATTTTCATGACCCGTGGCCATTCACCTTCCTGTTATGGTTCTCTTATACTAGGTCCAGCCAATGGCAAGGCTGAGCAGGTATCCTTAGGGTGTGTGCATGCACACACACACACACAGAGGCAACCAACCAGCACTAAAATAAACACAAACAGTACAAGTGGCCTGATCTTGTTCCTACTTGCCATTTTCAGTATAAAAGTAGGACAAGAGAAAAGACAAGTAACAAGGGAACAAAGCAGGGAACCCAAAGAGATGAGCAAGGGTGTGAAAAAAAAAAGTGTGACCTGAAAAAGTGGCAGGACAATTAGCCCAGCTGAAGTGCATCTACACTAATGCACGTAGCATGGGGAACAAACAGGAGGAGCTAGAGGCCATTGTACAGCAAGGAAACTATGGTATAGTTGCCATCACAGAAATGTGGTGGGAAGACACACAACTGGAGTGCTGTGATCGATGGCTACCAACTTTTCAGAAGGGATAGGCAAGGAAGGAGAGGTGGCAGGATGGCCCTCTATGTTAGGGGCAGTTTTGAATGCCTAGAACTAAACAATGTGAATGACAGTGGAAAGTGTGTATGGATAAGAATCAAAGAGAAGGCCAGTAAGGCAGACATCGTGATGGGTGTTTGTTATAGACCCCCCAATCAGGATGTAGAGGCTGATGAAATATTCTATAAGCAGCTGGCAGAGGGCTTGTGATTGCTTGCCCTTGTTCTCGTCGGGGACTTCAATTTCCCAGATGTCTGCTGGAAATATAACACAGCAGAGAGAAAACAATCCCAGAGGTTCCTGGAGTGCATGGAAGACAACTTCCTAACACAGCTGGCGAGGGAGCCAACTAGGGAAAGTGCCCTACTGGACCTACTCTTTGTTAACAGAGAAGGTCTTGTGGGGAATGTAAAGGCCGGAGGTTGTCTAGGGCACAGTGATGACAAAATGGTAGAGTTTTCAATTCTTGGAGAAACAACACAGGGAGCCAGCAGAACTGCCACCTTGGGCTTCTGAAGGCCAGACTTTAGCCTGCTTAGGGGTATGGTTGAGAGTGTCCCCTGGGAAACAGTCCTGAAGGGCAAAGGTGCGCAGGAAAGCTGGTCATACTTCAAGCAGGTACTCTTAGAAGCACGGGAGAAGGCCATCCCCATGTCCCAAAAAATGAGTCGACGGGCAAGAAGACCAGCCTGGCTAAATAGAGAGCTTTGACTGGACCTCAGAAACAAAAGGAAAGTTTACATTCTTTGGAAAAGGGGGTTGGCAACTCATGAGGATTACCAAGATGTAACGAAGCTATGCAGGGGGAAAATTAGAAGGGCCAAAGCTCAAGCAGAACTCAGCTTGGCCACTGTGGTTAAAGATAACAAAAAGAGGTTCTTTCAGTATATCAATAGAAAAAGGAAGACTAGGGGACATGTAGGCCCACTGATGAATGAGACGGGTGCCCTTGTGGTGGAAGACACAGAGAAGGCGGAGTTACTGAATGCCTTCTTTTCTTTGGTCTTCACTGCTAAAGCTGTCCCTCATGAATCCCAAACCCTGGAGGCGAGGGGGAAAGTCTGGAGAGAGGAAGATTTTCTCTCAGTTGAGGAGGACCAGGTTAGAGACCACTTGGCCAAGCTGGACATCCACAAGTCCATGGGTCCTGACGAAATGCACCCATGAGTGCTGAGAGAGCTCGCAGATGTTATTGCTAGACCACTCTCCATCATCTTTGAAAGGTCATGGGGAACCAGAGAGGTGTCTGAGGACTGGAGGAAGGCTGACATCACTCCAATCTTCAAAAAAGGCACAAAGGAAGACCCGGGGAACTACAGGCTGGTTAGTCTCACCTCTGTCCCTGGGAAGGTAATGGAGCGACTTGCTCTGGATGTCATCTCCAAACACGTTGAAGAACAGGAAGTTATTGGAAGTGGTCAACACGGATTTACCAAGGGTAAATCATGCTTGACCAATCTGATAGCCTTCTATGATGTTATAACTGGTTGGCTGGATGAGGGGAGAGCCATAGATGTCATCTACCTTGACTTCAGCAAGGCTTTTGACACTTTCTCCCATAACATCCTCATTAGGAAGCTGAGGAAGTGCAGGCTAGATGAAGAGACAGGAAGGTGATTGAGAGCTGGCTGTGTGACAGAACTCAGAGGGTTGTGATTAATGAAGCAGTGTCAAGTTGGAGGCCTGTAACCAGTGGTGTCCCCCAGGGGTCAATACTCAGTCCAATCTTGTTCAATATATTAATCAATGACCTGGATGAGGGGACAGAGTGTATCCTCAGCAAGTTCGCTGATGATACCAAACTGGGAGGGGTGGCTGACACTCCAGAGGGCCATGCTGCCATCCAGCTGACCTGGACAGCCTGGAGAGCTGGGCAGAGAAGAACCTAATGAGCTTCAACAAGAGCAAGTGTAGGGTCCTGCACCTGGGGAGGAAGAATGCTAGGCACCAGTATAGTTAGGGGTGGACCTGCTGGAAAGCAGTTCTGAGGAGAAGGATCTGGGGGTCCTGGTAGATAATAAATTATCCATGAGCCAGCAATGTGCCCTTGTCGCCAGGAAGGCCAATGGAATCCTGGGCTGCATAGGGAAGAGTGTGGCCAGTAGGTCGAGGGAGGTGATTCTACCCCTCTACTTTGCACTGGTGAGGCCACAACTGGAATACTGTGTCCAGTTCTGGGCTCCCCAGTTCAAGAAAGACAGGGAACTACTGGAGAGAGTCCAGTGTAGGGCAACTAAGATGATTGAGGGATTGGAGCATCTCCCTTATGAGGAAAGACTGAGAGAGCTGGGAATCTTTAGCCTGCAGAAGAGAAGGCTGAGAGGAGACCTTATTATTGCTTATAAGTATCTAAAGGGTGGGTTGAAGGAGGATGGAACCAGTCTCTTTTCAGTGGTTCCCAGTGGCAGGATGAGGGGCAAGGGGCATACGTTGGAACATAGGAAGTTCCATTATAACACAAGGAAAAACTTCTTTACGGTTCGGGTGACAGAGCACTGGAACAGGTTGCCCAGGGAGGTTGTGGAGTCCCCTTCTCTGGAGATTTTCAAGACCCGCCTGGATGCATTTCAGAGTAATGTGCTCTAGGCAATCCTGCTTTAGCAGGGGAGTTAGACTAGATGATCTCTAGAGGTCCCTTCCAACTCTGAAAATTCTGTGATTCCTTGATTCCAGGTGTGCTCCAACACCAGTCTGACCTTTATCTCCCTTAACCCTGCCCAAGCAATAACCACCCGTGGTGGTCATAATGGATGCATCTAGTTGTGATGGCTGCATCCGGCTCAACGTGCTTTCAAGGAGACAGATAAGACAACAGCCAAGGGCTAACTTGACCAATGTGCCCACCTAGCCATAGTATTGATACTGTGGTCAGCATGCAAATATGACTAAGTCAATTGTCTTACCCCGATAAATAGTGAACAGCCCAAGAGCCCTCTGAGCTCTCCTGCACAGCAGTGGGCTGCACACCAGGATCTCCCCTTCGATAGGGACACCTCTCAAGATTACTCCTCGAGGTTGAGAGATTCCTTGCTGCAACAGATCCTCGGTGAGTGACTAACAACGTGCTAAACTTTGAAGCTTCACTAAGATTATATCTTACATTGTTTGTGCACATAGAATCCTTTAGACATAAAACATTGATTAAGTCTGGGACTAGGACTGGATCCAGCTGCACCTAGACTCCACTATGAGAAGGAGTTTAGAAAGCAAAGGGATCCTTTCTGAACCTCGTGACTCAATGGGAAGGTCTCCCTGACAGTCCCTGTCCTCTATGCAGTAAATAACCAAGTGTGCCTTGCCATCGAATCTTGTTAAACTGCTGTTGCATTTACTATCAAACTTGTTAAATCCCTGTTTTATATCAATAAATGTATCTCTGTTTCTCTTTATGAGTGAAGTGCATCACTCCACCCGCAAAATCAAGGAAGGGTCATAGCTGAACAGAGCAGAGGCAGAAGCAGAACTGAAGCAGAATCATCACAACATGAGAAGGTCTGAGAAGACAGATTATAGTAAAAACAGGAAATCATCTTAAACAAGCATCCTGTTGTATCCTCAGCTGGACGAACTATTCAGTCATTGAGACTCTCTCTACAAATGGCCATTCAATGGGTTCTTTTAAATTTTGTGATTGCACAGTCATGCCAGTAGGAATGACTTTAAGTTCTGTGATTTAGTTTTCAGAAATGCCTCCCTTTGTGCATGTATTTATCTTTCCTTTCTGAAACACATTTTCCTCTTTAAATAATTTGTTTTATTCACAAGAGGCTTCATCCTTACTTTTTGTGTTACCATGTGTCAGGATTATATCTTCATCACAGATCCCTGTCTGGGAAACTAATAAAAAAAATAATTGTGCAGCATGATGCTCGTTAAAGGTGGCCCTCTTCCAAGAGCACCATAAGTTTTAGCAGATGTTGGTCAGACTGCACTAAATGTGTGTCTGCAACTTTAGGAATCTCAGAACTCTTCAGTCAATGACCATAGACTGCTGCTTTCAGATTTCTGGGGATTTTTTTGAGATTTGGGTTTTGGTTTTTTTTTTTTCGATAAATAAACTCAGACTCATGTGAGTGTCAGAGAGAATATGCAAACCTACTGCAATAAGCAGGAAGTCAAATTCGTTGTGAACAATGGTACAAAGTGCCAGAAAGCAGAGAGGGCCATCTGATCCCTAATGGACGGGGAGTAGACTGCAATAACATGCCAGGAGGGCCTTGACAGCCAGGATACTGTTCTGCAGTACGTGAGCAGAGGGAGAGCAGAGCAGGCCCAGGGGTAGCAACCAGGTTCAACAAAGACTCCAGATCGTTAAGTTTATAGTGATAGGACAGATCTGAGATCAAGCCACAAGATCAGTCAGGTCAGTGTCAGAATCAGTCAGACACACTCCATTAATTAGAGGGCAGGTCAATGGTGACAAGACAGATATGAGGTCCAAAGATATTAATGGATTGGAACGTCTTTCATATGAGGAGAGCCACAGCAAGCTGAGATTACATAGCCTGGAAAGGGCTCTGGGGGTTCTCATCAATGTGTATAAAAGCCTGATGGGAAGGAATGAAGAAGGAGACAGATTCTTCTCAATAGTTCCCAGATAAAAGGCAACAAGCAATGGGCACAAATTAACATGAAATTCCACCTAAACACAAGAAAACACTTTTTTTACTGTGAGGTTGGGCAGACATTGGAGCAGGTTGCCGTGAAGGACTGTGAAATCTTCATCTGTCGAGAATCAGAGCCCAACAAGAAACAGTTCTGCAAAATTTGTTCTAGCTAACACTGTTTGAGCAGGGAGGGTGGAATGGATGACCTCAGGAGGTCCTTTCTAACCCCAGTAATTCTGTGATTCTCCCTCCCCTCCCCTCCCCTCCCCTCCCCTCCCCTCCCCTCCCCTCCCCCTCCCCTCCCCTCCCCTCCCCTCCCCTCTCCCTTCCCTTCCCTTCCCTTCCCTTCCCTTCCCTTCCCTTCCCTTCCCTTCCCTTCCCTTCCCTTCCCTTCCCTTCCCTTCCCTTCCTTCCCTTCCCTTCCCTTCCCCTTCCCTTCCCTTCCCTTCCCTTCCCTTCCCTTCCCTTCCCTTCCCTTCCCAGGGACACCTACAGCAGGTTGCACAGGACAGCATCCAGGTGGGTTTTGAATGTCTCCAGTGTGGGAGACTCCACAACCTCTCTGGGCAGCCTGTGCCAGTGCTCTTGCCGCCCTCAAAGCCACCCTCAGAGTAAAGAAGTTCCTCCTCATGTTAAGATGGAACTTCCTATGCTCAAGTTTGTGTCCATTACCTCTTGTCCTATCACTAGGCACCACTGAAAAAAGACTCTTCTCATCTACCTGGCACCCTCCCCTTAAGTACTTATAAGTATTGATAAGATCCCCCCTCAGTCTTCTTTTCTCTAGACTAAAAAGACCCAAGTCCCTCAGCCTTTCCTCATAAGAAAGATGCTCCAATCCCCTAATCATATTTGTAGCCCTTTTCTGGACCCTCTCCAGTAGTTCCCTGTCCTTCTTGAACTGGGGAGCCCAGAACTGGACACAGTACTCCAGATGCGGCCTCACCAGGGCAGAGTAGAGGGGGAGGATGACCTCCCTCCACCTGCTGGCCACACTCTTCTTGATGCACCCCAGGATGCCTTTGGCCTTCTTGTCCACCAGGGCACATTGCTGCCTCATGGTCATCCTGTTGTCCACCAGGACTCTCAGGTCCCTTTCCACAGAGCTGCTCTCCAGGATGTCAGCCCCCAACCTGTACTGATGCATGGGGTTATTCCTCCCCAGAGGCAGTACCCTACACTTGCCCTTGTTGAATTTCATCAGGTTTTTTTCTGCCCAACTCTCCAGCCTGTCCAGGTCACGCTGTACGGCAGCACAGCCTTCCAGCGTGTCAGTCACCCCTCCCAGCTTTGTGTTATCAGCAAACTTGCTGATGGTACACTCTATCCCTTCATCCAGGTCATTGATGAATATATTGAACAGGACTGGACCCAGTACTGACCCCTGAGGGACACCACTTGTTACTGACCTCCAACTGGACTCTGCACCACTAACCACAACCCTCTGAGCTCTATCTGTCAACCACTGTTCAATCCACCCCACTGTCTATTCATCTAATCCACACTTCCTAATCTTGCCTGTGAGGATGATGTGGGAGACAGTGTCGAAAGCCTTGCTGAAGTCAAGGTAGACAACATCCACTGCCCTCCCCTCATCCACCCATCCAGTCACGCCATCGTAGAAGATTAGAAGCTATTAGATTAGTCAGACATGACTTCCCCTTGGTGAATCCATGTTGACTACTTCTGATAACCTTCTTTTCCTCCAGATGCTTGGAGAAGACACCCAGAACGAGGTGTTCCATCATCTTTCCAGGGATGGAGGTGAGGCTGACTGACCTGTAGTTTCCCAGGTCCTCTTTCTTGCCCTTTTTGAAGACTGGAGTGACATTGGCTTTCCTCCAGTCCTCAGGCACCTTACCTGATATAAGGATATAAGGATGTTGAAGAGGGAAAACAGTGAGTAGGGTGTCAAAAAGCCTTGAAATGATCAAGGGTCATGAAATTTGAAAAACATCATATGCTTATATAAATATAGTCTGCCTTGTGCCTTTAATTATCTCAACTTTTGTATCCACAAAACACTTAGAAAATACCTCCATAAAATTAATTTTATAAATATTTTTTGCAAATGCAGAAAGAATCATGATTTGTCTGTAATCTATATGCAGCAACATACTTCCTCTGACTGACATGTAAACATTTTCATTACAGTTACGGGTGAAGGAAAACAAAGATTTTGTTTAAACACAAAGTTTCTTTGGAACCGACGGCAAATTGTTGACTACAGTATAACTTGCATTTTAACTGTCTGAACAGTAACAAGCAAAGTGAGTTACATTCAGTTCCACAGCGTTTACTTTCTCATTGATTTTATTAACAGATATCAAAAGAAACTTTTGACTTCATGCAGAAACATTTCTCACAGATACATCATTGTCTCTTCGCCTTGTCAGTACATTCTTGTCCCTACGCTGAAGGCTGCTATAGGCACCGTAAGTCTGTAGATAAGATTAAAATTGGAAAAAAAGGTAGATCTTTGCAATACCATCTTGGCTTCCATCGCCCCTTTAATTTAAATCTCAAATTTTGAAATTCTTATATTCTAAACACAGAGGTACTTGACATCCTTATTTATGTTTCTAGCATCACTCTTTATCTCTGTCATGGTGTCAGTAACCTGTGCTTCACTGAAGTGTATGAAACTATGTTATAAGGAACACACTATAGATCTGCTAAGAAAATAAGTTGAAAAGCTCAGACTTCTTAATTATGTAAGTGATAGCTAGCAGTTTAAAACTTGTATTACTGTGATCCTAGTTAACTTAGATTTCTTTAAACAATAGTCTGTCTGCCTGTTATATAGCTAGATCATAGCTCATTGAGAATTAATATTTTGAAAATATGTTAATAAAGATATCATTGTATATATTTATATTATTATAAAAGACGTATTTGCCTCAGTGAAAGGATGTATTTTGAAATAAAATGTGATACTAAAAAGGAAAACTACATGGAAGAGAGGAATAGATTAATCTGTTTATAATGAAAGCTCATAGTATGTTTTATCATACTACATGTAATTAATGTCTTTCATAGTTTTCCTTAAAGATTAATTTTTCTCAAGCCATGCTCTGTAGTTTTATGTAAGAAGCACAGTTTTATAAAGCACTTAAACTAAAATTTCACTTTATTATTCTCTCATTTTACTTACCAAATTTGTTACATAAAGGCATTAAAAACCCAGTTTACTTCACAGTGCAGAATAATGAATCATATTCAGTGTTAGTGGCAATGTCACAGAATTTGCACTTCTGAGAGAGTGTAATATGTGAACTGCATGACCACTAGGTAATTTTATTATTCTGTGTGATCTTAGATTTAGTAAGGAACATAAACACATTTTAGGACAGTTTGAAATGGGTTTATAATAAAACTTAAGGCTGCAGATCTCCAGCAAAAAAGGGATACTGTGGTCTATTCCTTCTAACCAACCCATTGAGAAAATAAAAGCCAAAGCACAAAAACATAGCTGCCAGAAAAAAACCTCAAATGTGCAGAAAACATATCAACCTTCCAAAAAAAACCCCAAATGACCCCAACAAAATACAAACTAAAAAAACCCCAACACTAAAAAAAACAAACCTCAATTTACTTTAATTTAATTTTTAAGTACTGTAAAGAATGTAAAAATATATTTTATAGTTCTTATGTGAAGACTTCTATAAGGATGCACACTGATAAAGTGCTGCTACCTGAATGAAAAGACAAATTCTCTGACTAGTAATATTAAAAGGCATTGAAAGGTTTGTTTGCTGTATCTACCACTCAGACCAGCAACTCAAAATCAATGACAAGAAATAATTTCTCTGTGTTCAGTGTCTATCTTATTTTTATCTCCTGATATGAACGCTTTTTTCCTGTGACTTATACAATATTCATTATAGCAGTATATCAGAATTTGAAAAGCTTTTACAATTATAAGAAAGTATTATTTAGACAAAATGCTTTTAGTACTCAGGAGTTACGACTCCTTGGACAACAGATCAGAGGAGCCATTAGAAGGACTCAAGCATCTAAATACCAAGAAAAAATGTGATATAAACTTATGTTTTTCATCCTTTTTAAAAACAATTTAATTCATTATCTCCTGTCTATAATTTGTAGTACTGGATCAAGATCATCTATGCACAATTAAAAAAAAAAACAAAAACAAACAACCAAACCTGTTCATCAAATGTTTTAATTGCTCATTAAATGTTTACTAACTGTGGAACCAGGTAGAGACTGAAATTATAACTCGAGTGCAAATACACAAATCTATTCAATTACTTCTTAAATTTACTCTTTTGTTGCAGTGAACTTAGTTCTCTAGTGTCTTTGATGAAAGTTAGTGGTACTTTTGGCTACCTTGACCTACGTTTCTAAAAGTGACCTGTCTGAAGTTTAAGTAGTCATAAGCTTGTTTCTAGTGGAGAGAAATGGACACCTCCAACAGAAGATTCTTCTTACCGTAATCCAACACACATGAATAACACTTTAGATGTACTCATTTCTCTTCTGACTGCAAAGGGAGACTAAGTGGATAGCTTAGATTCAGACATACAGTTTTTCAATTTCTGAAGCTAAGGAGACAGACCAAAAAGTACTCTTGATGAAATAAAATAATAAAAAAGCCCACAGCTGTGTATGTGTGTATTTGTATGAGTGTGTCAAAGACTCAAAAAGATTAATTTGTTTATAATAGGAACTGTTTTTCAGAGGAAACCAAAATACTTGCTGGAATAATATGTATAAGGACCACATTTATCCTTGAGCAACAAGAATTTATCAGAAATTAAAAGAAGGTTTTTACCCCTAAAAGTGCTGAAACAACCTTCCAACAAATTTTACAGAGAGCTTGTTAAGGACATGTATCTTTCTAGGAGAGATTAAGACATGTATCATTATTGTTCGTAATAACAGGGAGCTGAAACCGTTGCTTGAGACATTTTTCCAGGCCTAGTTCCTACGACTCCAGTGAGCTGCCCCGATATTTTAAGCTATATTTCCAATGATGTCAAGAATAACTTCAGTCTTTAGCTGATGAGCAGGTAGGCAACTTAATCGTGCATAAAAACTTTCCTCGTTCACATATTACTTATTCTCTCACTTCTCACCAGTAGTCCTACAGTAGGCAACATTTTTAGAAAAAAAAATTATTAGATTGGTTTCCTCAGTAAAACTTCTTTAGAGAAAGATGTTCTTTCATCTCTGTGATTAGTAACCTTATGCAAATTGCAAATGACCTGATTAAAATTTTTGCATCTCTGTGAAGAGAGTTTCCAAGCTTCTAACTTGCTATGAAATATGTTGATGGACAGAAATTCCCTAAGACAATAATGGGTAGCAGTTGGAAAAAAGTCTATTTAAGCTACTGCAAGGAGAACTGTCTCTATAAGATATGCTTGATCAACTTAGTGTACTTGTACTTCTAATTAAAGCTCAGAACAGCAACAATGAAAGTAAGACATCATTTTTATTTTTTTTCTGATATGGTGGTGTTTGTGACTCTATTATAAACAACTCTTTCAATAAACTGTGAGCTTTGCTCACAAACAGTATAGTGTTGTTTTTACAGCAATTGGCTTAATTATTCCTTTTTAAATACTGATAGAAACCTTGCACGAGGATTTTGGTGCTAAATGCTTATAAAGATTGAGTAAAATGCCTAACTTGCCTTTTCTCTTTTTTTTTTTTCTGTTTGTTTGTGGTTTTTTTTGTTTGTTTGTTTTTAATTCCTTGGTTCAGAAAACAGAAATTGTTTTATTTTACCTGAAATAAAACTGAAGGTCAAATTAAGCAGTTTGCAGAGGGAGTTTTAATTAGATAAGGTTAAAGCCCCACAGAGCTTCTCTGTCTTCTATCTTTAATTCCCACTCTGTAGGAACCTTCTGAACTCATCCTGCTGCTTTATTCAGACGTAATCAGCACCCTTCAATGAAGCTCTAATTTAAAGAGAATTCATTATAGTAGGTGACTTGTTTAAATAGGTGAAAATGAATGCCTCTGAGCATAGAACTGTGTGTTCTAAAATCAAGGTAAGGTCTTATAGGTAAGCTGTAACAACACTTCTCACAGTTGAACAAAATTTATATCTGCATAAAGATATAAGCATATATAAAGAAATATGTATGCCAATATAAATAAAATTTATGATGAAGTCTCTCAAAGTGTTTTACAAACATGTTAGAGGTGTCCCTTCAATATTGAAATGTAAGTGAATATTATTTTATTTTATCACCCTTTATTTCCCAGATGAGTATTAAATATAAGAAGCCCAAGAAAGTCTAAATTGCTTATAGTCATATAGCAACTCAAGAACAGATATGAAAGGAAAAACTGGTTTTCTTAATTCGTACTCTCTGGCTGTAATTAACAGGATACAACAAAGCTGATTTTCAATTACTTTACACTTAAGGTGGTCACACATTCATGCATTGTAGCTGTAACAGTCCGACATAATTTTTTATTTGATGGCATTCTAAAGTGTATTTTCACTCATCCGGATCAATATACCAGTGACTAAAGATATTGAACACCTTGGATAAAGACACTAAAGCATATTATCATAACGGTGAAATACATTTGCACTTAAAGCTATAGGACAGTAGAAAATCAGTCCTGCCTCCATTAGGCATATCAGTATTGCAATATATAAAATGAGACAATGTTTGTAGGAAAATATATACTCCTTCATTAGACGAGATATATTCCGAAAAACTGAGAAGATTTCAGGCATGCAAATCCATATTTAGGGTTGAAAGAGAGACAACAAACTTGAAATTACATGCAAGCTGAGAACAATTTGTTCTGAGTTTAATTTAAAAGTATGTTAATCATTGAGATAGTTTAACAGAAGGGTTTATCTATAGCCATGGAGGGGAAAGAAAGTGTTTCTCATAGAAAAGGTGAGGATATATCTTTATCTCTTATGAGAGAAGAAGAGAAAGATTAATAGTAAGAGACAGAATAATAGTAGATGTTGGCACCCATGGCATGTGGTATATACTGTAGAATATAAACCCAGTGTCACTGAGATTGCATTTACCCATTTGGCTTATGAATAATAGTTTCTGGTTTGTCTTTGCACCTCTTGAACACAGTAACTGAGGTGAAACTGAGTGACTGCTCTGTGAGAAACAGTCTTAAATTTATAAAATTAAAGAGAGCAGATTTAGATTAGATATTAGGAAGAAATTCTTTACTCTGAGGGTGATGAAATGCTGGAACAGGTTACCCAGAGAAGACGTGGACGCCCCATCCGTGGAAGTGTTCAAGACCACGTTGGATGGGACTTTGAGCAACCTGATCTAGTGGAAGGTGTCCCTGCCAATGGAAGGGCATTGAAACTTGATGATCTTTAATTTCCCTTCCAATTCTAACCATTCTGTGGTTCTGTGATTCTGTACCGGCATGCTCTTACTGTTTTCTTAAACTTAATTATTCTGGGCAAATGGTTACTACTCCCCTTTGTAGAGTACTTTGCGGAGTAATATGAAGATTCTGTGCCATATATTCCCCCAACCATAAGACAAGATAAGGATATCTGTTTTTCTGAACATAGTTCTTATCAGAACTGAACTAGCTCCTCAACTCTAAGACTACAGCAGTCACAGAAGCAGTATGAGGTAAATGGAGATAACTGTGGGACGAAAGAACTATACTGAAGTTTATTCCACCTACAAATCACTACTTTCAGCATGTGCTGTTCTTTATCAGTTGTCTCCAAGTTCATCCTTAGAGGGTCCTACTATTACAACTGTAAGACTCTATAGGGAATCTCAACAATTTCTTGCCCTTACAATTTCTTATATTTACTCTTATTTAAGAGTGGTTATTATGTCTGATCATATATTTAATATAAGAAAAGAGTTCTAAAGTACAACTATGATTTTTAACATGTGAATTCTTGATGACAATAACATTTGCTTTGATTTTTTGATGCCTATAATTTATTGTCTCATATTCAAATGTCAATGGCAGTGCAATCAAACAGGCTTATACATACTTTGCATGCCTATGCATACTTATGCAGACGCAAGTTGGAAGTGTAAGGTAATGTGGAAGGAGCCTGTCTGCTCCTTTGAGGACATCTGATCAAAGGAGCCACAAACCAGAATATACAGAGAGACACCTGGCCAAACACATGGTAAGGGAGGTCATGTAAGAACACACCTGGTCAGTAGTATGAATTGGTAAGAGTATGTGGGGTGTGGAAATGTTTATTTTTTCAGCTGGGAGGATAAGGAAAGGGAGCGAGACAAACACACAGACATAAAAGGTGTGGCCAATTAACATAAACAAACAATAACCAGAAACAAACCTGGTCAGTCACACTAATTGATGGGCTATCAAGAAACTGAAGGCAAACTGGCACCTTGCAACAGATCAGGATGCAAACCTGGGGGTACAGGATGTTGGAGGGGGTTCGTGCCAACTGATGAGGCAATGTGCAGGGGAAGGGGGAGCAGGGGGACATGAAGAGGGGAGGAAGCAGAAAGGGTATAAAAGGGGCCAGCCGTGCGTAAAACAGGGCTGGTCAGTACAATTGTCTGGCTGAGCCCTGCACCTGACCACAACAGTCTGTCTTGTCTTCTTATATCTTATTAAATCTTTTCTGTGTAATCTCACTGTGGGGGTGTGTGTGTGTGTTTTGAAGGATTTAGTATGAGCTGCTGGTGAAACCAGTGCATGTGTGAGTAAAATCTGGTGCTAGCTACTGGATTGAGGCCGGGAGTGCGTGTGCCCCTGGTCCATGATGTCAGCTACTGGAGCCAGTTGGGGTCTCAGCATCAGCAACTGGAGTGAGTTGGGATCTTTAACCCCCCAGCCACTGGGGCAGGAATGAAGTGTGTCCTGAAAACTAGCTACTGAGGAGACTGGGGTGAGTGAGGAAAGTAGGCAAGTAAGAGGCTCAGCACTGGCCACTGCAGCAGGATTGTGGGTCACAGCCCATGTGCCTGGTGCCAGCTGCTGGAGGGCAAGTGTCTGTACCTTCCCCAAACTGTTTGTGTGTGGGGGAGCAAAGCAAAACTTTAAGCTATACTCACTGGTGAGTAGGGGGGCCTTGGGTCTCAACAGGGGCGCAGGGTCTATGCTGCTATTTGGGGGAGTCTTATGAATGTTTGGTGCCCGTGGGATGAGTGTATGAGTGCTGCACGTCTGCAGAGAGAACTGAGCTGGACCAACCAGAGAGTAGGAGACCTGAGAGGCGGCCCAGGATGTGGGCAGTGGTGCCTAGCAGACAGAAGGCCTGTGCTGGTACTTGGGAATCCATGAATGTGTGTGTGCTTGTGAACCTGGAGAGTTCACTGTTGGTTGAACCTGCAAATGGAAAAGTGGCAGCTGTGTCCCTCAGCCTGAGCAGAGACCCAAGGTCCCTGGGCACTGGGCTGGGCTCCAGCATCTGGGCAGGAGGGAGTCCTGGCACAAGAAACTGGAGAAGGTAGCCACTCCTTACATCCCTTAAGAGGAAGTATCCCTTCATATGTGAAAACCTATGAAGAATTTAGCAAAATTAATTGCTTCAAGGATCTTAAAATGGAGGTTTATTAAAGAACATTTTGTTTCATGAGACACAGTTCATTTCAGAACATATTTTCATTTTGAATGAAAATAAAATTTTAGAACTCAGATTTTTTTTAAAGATACTTCAGTAGAGGAAAATCACACCTGGATCTACCTACAATGTGATCCTGAGTCATCTGTGTGGCTCAGAGCACAATTACTCGATGGCATCCTGTTTTGCCAATAGATGGGGTCAGCAGAAAGGACAACGGCACAAAGCTGATTTTACTTTAGTTAAAAGCAGCATAAAGAATAAGCAAGATAATGCACATAATCATTACTACATAAAGGTAACTATAGTGATTAAGAAAGAGACATCACCAATTGCCGTGATACTTTACCATCATCCAGATCCATGCTTCAGCTGGGGAGACCTGTCACAGCAAAGGATTGGAGAACCGCTCCCGGCAATTGGGAAATCCTGTGCAGTGCATCCACTCGTAGGTGAGGTCTCAGTCTTTGCTATAAGAGTGTCCTGCTTATATACAGTTTAACAAACAAATCTATATGTCAAAATGCATGGAAACATCTGGCAGATTGGCTTGCCTCACTGGGGCATGTCCATGATCTGGCCAGGATCCCAGGTGCATCCGAGGAGTTTCTGTTTCCTGTCTTAGGTTTAAAGGTTTCTATTCCTACCTTTTAGGGTTTCCAGGGTTTTTTCCCATGGTTGTATTTCATGCTGATGTGATGCTGGTCAGGAGGTTCACTCAGAAGTCAACTTCAAGGTTCATTCAGAAGTCAACTTTGGTTCGAGGCCTATGGTTTATGCCTTTTTATGTCACATCCATGCTAGGCAAATTTGTGTGATGCTACTTTGTTTTCATTATAGTGGGTAAGAGTCCATAATCAGCCTTATATAATGACAACAAAGCTTGTGGCATGCCTATGTTTCCTTGATTCTTCTGTCCATAAGTCCTTTGAGCCTAGGAATACGTAGCCTACCTCCAGCTGGGGCTATGCATTGCTAGTTACATATATGCAATAGGTAACATCTGGTTCAGTGTTCTGTTTACATATTATGGAATTCTTTTGTTGAATTTATTTACATTTTTTGGACATTTTTATTGGATTTTATACAATACAATAGATTGCACAGAGTACTCAGGGCAGGATGAAGTTTATCTGTTTACAGAAATTTTAAATTAGATAGGACTTCACTGAGGGCAGCAAGCCTGTTTAAAGAATCCAAAATATGTGGCTTGCATTGAAAAAAAATTCCACTTTCTCTATTTCAAATATATAATTACAATTCCTTCACAAGGGAAATAAGTCATTTGTCTTAGAGCTCATTTGTTTAGAATGCATGGTGTTTTTCGTGGACTTTGAGTATATTTTATACACTTACTCACACAGAAGATAGTAAACATCAGGCCAGTGAACTGGAAAATCAGAATAACTACAGTACTTAGAGTATATTACTCTGTATTATATTACTGCCCAGTGGGATTTTTATTAGCCACTAGCTGTAACAAAAAGCACTGCAATATGAATTATAGTATATATAATTTTAAGCATTCAGTAGTATTCTATGACCATCAAGAAAAGGGTCATAATTTTTACATAGCTGCACATTGGTACTCAAAATTTCTTTCTATAAAAACAAATCAACAGACTGGAAATTAGTTTCCATGGATTTAAAATGGCTCATTCAGTCTGAAGAAATTGATTCATAAAAGTCAGGGACATAAATATTCAAATGAGTTTAATCAAATGTTTAATCAATAATAAACAAAGCTGAATGTAAATCCAACATCAGGTGATTTAAATGAACATTGCTACAAGAGGTAAAAAGGTATGAGTGATCTCCCATTTAAGACACAAACTACATATCATCCTGAGTCAAAGTCAGACAAGGACTTTTAGGCATTGCTTCTCTTGATGGCTGGGTAACCGTTACTTACTCCCTTCACTCACTGCATACTTACTGATACTAAAGCTTAATTCAGACTAAATTTTGATCTCCCTGAGTACTATTTTCCAATAGTACTTATAAAAGAATACAGGTTCACTGTTCTTAAGGGTGGCAAATAATCCATTTCATGAAAACAGAGCTCCACACTAAAGCATATTCAGCTATGTAAATATCTTATGTCTAAATTCCTGCATCTTACTTGTACACTTGTAAAGCTCCTATTCTGCTGTTAAAATAAGCTTCAAACCATTAACAGATTCTTGGAATTAAAGATTTTAAATACCAATTAACTTCTGACCATGTAGGGTTACACACTACACCATCATGTTCCATAATCTCATAGATTCTGAAATACTGAAATAAGCCTAGAGTAGAATATCAAGAGACTGGAATGGTAAAAGTAGGATTAGCCTTTTCAGAATAGTGTCATATATTTCATGTAATGGTAATCTGGGTTCTTAAGTGGAAAATGTGTTGTAAACCATGTCTTTAAGCAATCAAAGACAACAACAAAAAATAAGACATAGAAAATTCTTATGCAAAAACATTGTCATTGTCATATCGTTAATTAATCTTTGAGATATCTTTCAATACAGACACATTCCCTTGTATTACTAGAGCCCTGGAGCCCTGTACCTATATTCCACATGAATGTATGTAACTGGGAGGAAAAAAAGGAAAAAAAAAAAAAGAAAATCTGAATTTTTTTCTCCAGGTGAAAATTACAAGAGTCCACTCTTTCTCCAGATGAAAATCACAACAGTCTACTCACCAAGGAGCTGGGAACCGAATGATAGTGACTGCCAAGAAAGACATTTGACTGCTAAGCAAGAACATTCTCAGAACAGATGGAGAAGATTTGTGTGCAGTTTCTTATTGGAAGCTGATAGTGGGGAACGCCAGCAAACCAAAAGCACTATAAATACATCATGCAAAAAAGAGCTAAGTAGTCCACACAACAGTTGGTATAAACGAGACAACACCAAAGGTCCAGATACGCTGCTCGAGACTACCAGTCAGCTCAGCACAGTGATACAAAAGGACACAGTCCAATTCATGTGACATGTAGATTGACAGAGGCATTAACCCCAGAGAGACTCCCAAGGGGGATGTAGTCATTGACTTTTGGGCTGCAGGGCCAACTTGATGTTCTTCTCTTAGGTGGGAGTTGGGAGTGACGGTAGCTTCCCCTGCAGGAGGTGTGCTCTGGTCAAGCTGCTAAGCCACAAAAGGAAGAAGATGAGGGAGAAGGTAAGCAGATTGCATAGCGTCAGGGAAGATGTATGGGAAAGCAAAAGGAACTTTGCAGAGATCTGGCAGAGTCCAGAGCCTAAGCCCCATGCCACACAGAAGGAGGAATGTTCAAAAGCTGCGCTTGAACAGGGGTAGGACAAGGATTCCCAGGACCATGGGAGCTGGAAGTTTGAGGCTCTTAGGGCTAGTTGAAAGGGACAAAGCCCAGGTGGGGATGTCCTCAATCATACTGTTAAAGGGAAAGGAAACAAACACACATGCATCCTGCAGGTCAGCTCCCAGCTGCACAGTTGTTATCATGTTCAGTGCTTTGGCTCCTATAATCATGAACCCACTTCAAGGAATAAGAGCTGCTAAAGAGAAACAGGGTTCACTTGATAAAGGGGGGCAACACAGTTGCTCTTGCTTACACAGTGAGGAGAGCTTTAAGCAAGGTTCATCAGAGAAAGGAGATCAAAGCCTGAAGATAAGTAGGAGAACATGGGTGGGAAAGAGCAATGGGGGAGATGCTTACATTCCCCTTGAAACAGTGAAGTGAGCAGACATCCATCTGAAGTGCCTTTGCTCCAATGTGTACAGTATGGGAAAGAAACAAGGAACTGGATGTCAATAAAGTTACATAAAATTGTAGATATATAGCAGGGTAGCATGAATAACTGGACTGTTGTGATGTATGGATATTAGGTCTTTAGAAAAGATAAGCAGAGAAGGTGATGAGGGTTGTAAGGAGTAGCTGAATGCAGGTCCTGGATGAGCTAACTTTAGGTGCTCCTCTGCTTGTCCTGCATCTGATATATAAAGAATAGCTGGCTCATTATAATGACAGTAAATGGCAACTGTGACTACAGTGACCATGGGATGTTAAAGTTTGAACACCCTAATGGAAGAGAAGGTGGCAAGTAGCAAGGAATTTGGACCTCAGGAAAGCAGACTTACTCGGGGAACTGGTACACACAGTTTTGGTTTCCCAAATAATCTTATAGCATATAGTGCATTTTCATTTACACTTTATTATAGATTGATGAGAAGGAATATGTTGTCAAGTAACTGGATTGGAGTGAGTTACCGAAGAATAGCACAAAGTGCCATTCTTTTGAAGTATGCCATCTTTTTTTAAGGATAACCTTCAACAATTAAAAAAAATGTGACAAGGCTTTCAAGTTCTTAAAAGAAGAAGAGTTATGAAATCTAGTGATGGATAACACATCTACAGAGGCGAGAAAGAAACTGGAGATGATATCAAGACTGTAAGGACAGAAAGGATGGTAGGAAAAGTGACAGTACAAAGGCTTTAATAAGGAAGATTGGTAACTCGATGTTCAGCACATGAAGCTAATGAAACTATGTCCAAGACACATTATAAATGTTTTCAAGATGAAAAATATCACAATCCTTCAGCTAGCAAGTTTTAGTAATGGCGTGATTTACCAATACCATTGTACTTTGAAAGCATGTTAAAATTCATTTTATTCTATTCAGAGATATGTGCCATATTAAAAAAGTTCTGATTGTCCAGACTTCCACTCTGAAAAACTATTCCCATTTTCAGCCTTCTACTGTTTTCTGAAACTCCCTGTGCATTCATGAAGTTATGAAAAGTAGATTAGGTAGTTTAGCTAATACTATTTGCTTTTCTTTTTACATTCTTAAATTAAATTTCCCAAGGAACTAAAGGCCAGTCAGTCTCACCTCTGTGCCCAGCAAGATGATGGAGCAGATCCTCCTGGAAACTCTGCTAAGGCACATGGTGCATAAGGAGGTGGTTGGTGGCAGCCAGCATGGCTTCACTAAGGGCAAATCATGCCTGACAAATTTGGTGGCCTTCTACAATGGTGTTACAGCATTGATGGATAAGAGGAGAGAAACAGAAGTCATTTACCTGGACTTGTGCAAAGCATTTGACACTGTCCCACATGACATTCTGGTCTCTAAATTGGAGGGACATGGATTCAACAGATGGACCACTCAGTGCATAAGGAACTGGCTGGAGCGTGGCACCCAAAGAGTTGTGGTCAATGGCTCCATGTCCAAGTGGCAAGCAGTGACAAGAGGTGTTCCTCAGGGGTCGGTGCTGAGACTAGTACTATTTAACATCTTTGTTGACGACATGGATGTTGGGATGGAGTGCACCCTCAGCAAGTTTGCCGACAACACCAAGCTGTGTGGAGTAGTCAACATGCTGCAGGGGAGGGATGCCATCCTGAGGGACCTGGACAGGCTGGAGAGGTGGGCCTGTGCAAGCCTCATGAAGTCCAACAAGGCCAAGTGCAAGGTCTTGCATGTGGGCTAGGACAATCCCACACACAAATACAGGCTGTTTGGAGAATGGATTGAGAACAGCCCTGAGCAGAAGGAGTTGGGGGTATTGCTTGATGAGAAGCTCAACATGAGCTGGCAATGTGCACTTGCAGCCCACAAAGCCAACCACACCCTGGGCTGCATCAAAAGAAGCGTGGCCAGCAGGTCGAGGGAGGTGATTCTGCCCCTCTACTCTGCTCTAATGAGACCCCACCTGGAATATTGCATCCAGCTCTGGAGGCCCCAACATAAGAAGGACATGGACCTGTTGGAGCAGGTCCAGAGGAGGGCCACAAAAATGATCAGAGGGCTGGAGCACCTCTCCTGTGAGGACAGGTTGACAGATTTGGGGTTGTTCAACCTGGAGAAGAGAAGACTCAGGGTAGACCTATAGCAGCTTTCCAGTATCTGAAGGGTGTCTACAAGAAAGCTGAAGAGGGACGTATTGCAAGGGCATGTAGTGATAGGATGAGGGCGAATGGCTTCAAACTGGAAGAGGATAGATTTAGATCAGATATTAGGAAGAAATTATTTTCTGTGAGGGTGGTGAGACACTGGAACTGATTGCCCAGGGAAGTTGTGGGCGCCTAATCTCTGGAAGTGTTTAAGGCCAGGTTGGATGGGGCTCTGAGCAACCAGGTCTAGTGAGAGGTGTCCCTGCCCAGGGCAGAGTGTTTGAAACTAGATGATCTTGAAGGTCCTTTCCAACCTAAACCATTCTATGATTCTATTAAATATTTTTTGTCAATTATTGGGGGGACAGACATAGAAACTCAGCATTTCCACCAGTCTTTTCAAAGCTTTTCAGATTACTGAAGTTTAAAACAACACAAAAAGTGAGGTTGATGAACCTAAACTGAAAATAAATTCAGAATTCAGTTCAGAAAGGTTTTAAAGTTGTTATTTCATTTAAAGATTCTTGGTAATTGTTGGGTAAACTTTTTTTCCTATTTGGCTTTCTCAATGAATGTGCTGCCTGAATGTCTGAAACAAGCTGTTTTGACTTGTACTCACAGTTTTATCTTTTATGGAACTCTAGTTTAGTAATCTTCATTTTCAAGCATGAATTCAAAGAATCTGGGGGGATTGGTAAAAGGTCTAATCTCGCAAAACAAATCAAGTGTTAAACTAGAGGCTCCATCTCACCTTCAAAGGTATATAGGCAAAAATCTGCCAGTCCACATATCATTTTTATCCTTTAAAATAAGTCATTAGCTATTTTGTTATCTAAAGTACTTTAAGTTCTGACACTCCATAAGCATACATAGCTGATTAATCTTCCTCTATGAATTAGTTGGAGCATAAGTTCAAGTAGAAGCCTTATTAACAGAACATGGCTAAGACAACATAGGCAACAATAGTGTGTGAAAAATGCGTAATATTTAGGAAATTGAGGCTTAGTTACATTTAAACTCTTTAGCCTAAAGTCTCAGGGTGTATGCTTAGGTTGCCTTCTAGTTCAGCTGATTTTAAATCTATGTTCTACAGGACAAGTAGAGTGGTTCAATGTACTGAGACTCCCTATATGGTCAATTGAAAGGTGTAAGTGCCTTTGAAGACCAATTTAGAGCACCAAAAAGAAACATCTACCTCTTTATGCATTGAGTTATTGACTGTAATAGGTATAAGCACCTCTATAGGTAATTTAATGCTCTCTAATAATACATCAGGAGCTGCATAGAATCAGCCATTGAAAATATAAACTATACAGATGTGTTAAAGATCACTCATCTCAGATCTGAGTGAACATCACATCTCTTCACCTGGGATTCAGAATGCAACATATTTTCCTGTGACTGGGTTCCATATAAAGTAGAATGGAGAAGCTATATTGTAAGCCTTTTCCATAGTAGTAATTCAACAGAATTCTTTACAGGATTCTTAATCAGGTACTGACAGAAGAACAGCTTCTGGGGAAGCTGTCTCTTTAGCCTACTGATGAAACTGTTTCTTTAGGACACTGCTACCTGTCCTCTAGAGATCTTCTATTCCAACCTCCCTGCTCAAAGGAGAGGCACTTAAAGCTGACTGCCCAGGACTGTGTCCAGTCAGATTCTCAATATCTCCATAGCTGGAAGCTCTGGGCAGCCTGTTCCAGGGCTTGACCACACTCATGCTTTCATGGTGTTCTTATGTTTAACTATTTTCTTTACTCTTTCCTATCAGATACTTATACACATCAATAAGACCTCCTGTGAGCCTTCTCTTCTCCAGGTTAAACCATCTTAGTTCTCTTAGTATCTCCTTATATAACATATGCTTCAATCCCTTAACCATATCTGTGACCCTTTGGTGTGCCTGCTCCAGTATGTCCTGGCCTTTTTGTACTCGGCAGCCCAGACCTGGATCCAGCAATCCAGATGTGTCTCACCAATGCCAAGCAGTGGGGAGCTTGCAATAGGTCAGCTCCCTTGACCTATTGTCAATGCTTTTCCTAACTCAGAAAAGGATGATGTTGGCCTTCTTTGCTGAAAGGACACATTGCCCACAAGGAACTTCTGTGAACAGCTACTTTTCAGCTCGTCAACCCCTGGCCTGTAGCGGTGCATGGAGTTATTCCCCTATCAGGGTTCAGACTTTGCAGTTCCCTTTGCTGAACTTTCATGAGAGTCCTGTCTGCCCATTTCCTAAGCCTATCAAGGTCCTTCTGAATGGCAACAAAAACATTTGGTGTATCAACCCCTTCTCCCAGTTTTGTATCATCTGCAAACTTGCTGAGCATGTACTCTGTCCCATCATGTAGGTCCTCAATGAAAATATAAAAGGTATATGAACCTGGAGGTACATCACTAGCAACTGACTCCTGATGAACTTCATGCTGTTGACCACAACCCTTTGAGCCCAGCAGTTCAGCCAGTTTTCAGTCTACCTCACAGCCTGCTTACCTAGCAGGTAGTTCTCCAGTTTGTCTATGAAGATATTATGGGTGACAGTTTCAAAAGTTTTTCTTGATTTGAGACAAATGACACTCACTACTCCCCTCATGCATTGAGTAGTCATTTCATGGTAAAAGCCTATCAGGTTGATCAAGTATGGTTTACCTTTTGTAAATACTTTTTGACTAATCCCAGTCACCTTCTTGGTCTTAATTTCCTTCAAAATGGTTTTTAGGATTATGTGCTTCATCCTCTCAAGCATCAAGTGCCTTGGTTCATATTTTTTTTTTTTGCCATTCTTGAAGACAGGAGAGGTGTTAGTTTCATTCCAGTATTCAGGAACCTCCTCAAGTCGCCATGACCTTTCAGAGATTATCAGTGGGGCCTTGCAGTGTGGAGGCTAACTCCCTCAACACCTGTGGATGTATCTGTGGGTGGCCTTGGTTTTTTCCATTTTGTTCAAAGATTCACTAATTTTCTCTTCTGAGGATAAGTCTTACTTGCTCCAGATTCTCCCACTGGTCTCAGAGACCTGGGATTTCTATACTCAATAGATTTTCCTATAGTAAAGAATTAGGTGAAGAAATCAATGAGTATGCTAGCCTATTCTACGTTCTCTTACAAAGTCTCCTGCCCACTCAGCATCCAGCCCATAAACACTGTCTGAAATAAAATTTACAACCCATAATTATCTCTATGCACCGGTAATTTGGTTCTTTCTCTAGGCCACAAACGTAGGAATCTTTCTCACGGTATTGACTTGCATTCTTCGCTTCAATAGGAAGAATGGAAAAATAAATGCTTCCAAATGTGTTCTATAATTTAGCTAGGATACCCTTTAATAAGTGAAATAATGAATTTAAATGTCTGAGTATGGAAGAGGAACTGCAACAGTTCTGCTTCATGTGGGAGTACTTAAATTCTTCAGCAACTACATATAAGTGTCTGACAGTTTCATGCACCGAATTTAATACTATCATTAATTTAAGGCATGGTTTAAGCATATCTAATGGATTAGTTTTTCCAGGAATTAAAGCAGAAATTTGTCACTTCTGGCCTATCTTTGAATCAAGGCTGCTTTTAGTCGTCCATTGACTTATAAAGGAATGTTTATGAGCATGTCTAGGAAACTGTGATTAGATACCTGGACAATTTTGCCTAGCAAGACTGAAAAATATTATATCCATCAAAGATCAGGAAGCCACGGATAATAGAAAACCTAAGACAACACATTTCACCTAAATTGAAGTGAGGTAAAAAGCAAGTGGGCTGAATTCTTCACATATCTCTCTCTTTCTAGTTCAATTCATAACTAGTTACTTATACAAAATAGAAGAAATGTATCTTCTCCTAGGACAGCTGGAGGAAAGCAACCTCTGGATGATCAGTAGGGTGCGGTCTATGATAGTCTCTTAATATAAATTGTTTCTATTCTGAATCAAGCAGTGAAGGGCTTTGAAATCATCCCACTGAAATCATTAGGTCTAAGCCATTAATTGCCCTTCCTTTTTTTCTCGTCTTGTCTTTCTGTTTCTCCTCTTTCCTCTCCTGCTTCCCCTCCTCTCTTCTCACCTCTGTTTTACAGAGATTTCTAAACAACTTTTGCAGCACATCACAAGTCACAAATAGGCTTTACATAATCAATGGGAAGCATTGTTATTCTAAGCTATTACAAGCTCCAAAACAACCTAGTGAAGAGCTGTCAGGCCAGGAACCGAGAAAAGGCTGACCTTGTAACACAGAAATCAACACCTGAGAAGCAACACAAGACCCTGGATTCCCCACTGCTGACACCTCTAATTGGATCAAATCTCACATCTTTGCTTATTTCCAGTAAATATTTTGTTAGTGTATCCTGTACTTGGTGACATTCAAGTCCCACATCAGGTGTCTGCTAACATAGTTTGTCGCTATTTGAAATTTTAAATGTCATGGTGAGTTAGACTGACTCTTCATTCTCTCAATGGTGATTTCCTTGCCCACATTTCTGAGAGTCAATTTTTGAGCTGACCAGAAGTATTCACTGAAGCACCTGGCAGTGAATCTGGCATGTAACAAATACTGTTTAAATATATTGGAAAGGAAATGACATTATTTTTTGTGAAAAACATCCTTTATTTATGTAAAGATTCAACATATTCTTTTCAACATAAATGTTTTCTAAATGTGCAAGGAGTGAAATGTCCTACATGCATTTCTAATACACTCAGTCCTTCTGAAATTTATAGATTTTGTTGCCAGCTGTGAAAGTGAGATGAAGTTTTGTGTTATCTGATAACAATGGGAGACCAGTGTAGAAAATGAAACTATGCAGATTCAAAATCAGTCTAAATAAAGTATGTTGCTCACAGAGAACAAATTATCTGATGAATGATCATCTATCAAGAAAGAAAAAAAAAACAAATGCAAGAAACACGGAACAATGCTGATATCACCTTGAAAGAAAGATGACAGAAAAATCCCTTTTTCAGTCTCATGTCAAATTAGTTACTAATTGTGCTTCCTTGCAGAGCAGGACGGGCAGGTAATGCTTTAATGATTTAAGCCGCTGCAGAGGTGAACAGCAGGATGTAAATGAATCAAAATCCACAGGAACATGTAGTATGTGTTCCTCTTTTTCTCGAATATAGGGGACACTTCTCTAAGTAATTGCTGCATCACATTGACTTTCTTGACCTGTTTGGGTGCAGAAAGAGGGACCTGGGAACTGGTGTTAAACTTTATATTGGTACAGAACACCTAGCAGTAGAAACTATACCTAAAATTCTGGCGAAAAATGGCTAAAAATATTACTCCTGGAATAATGAAATTTAACATCTATTTAAATGTAATCATGTCTTGTGATTATAGGAACAGTTTTGTTGCCTAAATATAGACATCTAGTGCCACTTGCAATACGCTGAGATCTCAAAACATTCAGAGAACATTGACAAGGGTCTCACAGGAATTTAAGACTACGTCTACCCTTCTGGTTTGCAACCAGAGTCAGTGGGAAGATCTAGAATAGGTCAGTTTCCACCAGCCATCAATTCTTGGTCGGATAAAATGAACCCTAATGATAAGAACTAATTGTAGATGTCTTCCACATAGTTACATCTATCTGGATTTGACACGTAGGCTTCCTTATAGATAATGAACAGAAGCAAAGATTTCTGCAATACAACTCATTAACCTATTTCAGATGTCTAGAAATGTCTCTGAGTTGATACATTCAGATTTAAAGGTGGGATTCAACTCCAGATTATAGAAATCAAATTTAGGTACCAAAATGTGAGGATTTACCTTTGATCTAAACTCCCATTATATTCTGGGGATAATCTAATAGGGCTTTTTAACTCTAAATTTGCTATTAAGGCTTATGTTAGAGATATTTAATTTTAGATGTCTACATGTTTGCTAAGTGAATAAGCTGCAATCATAGACAATAAGAACCTAGTCAGTACACTGAGTGGATCTTAGTTGTCTACAAGGTTGTCCAGTGCTATTTGAGATGCCCTGCAGCATCCTCGAGGCATCTAGTTGCTAATTTTGAAGGATGAAGGTACCCTGTAGATCCGGTGTCACATCTTCCAGCACCATGCAAATACTCTATATCTTACAAAATCTCAAATGGTACTGAGGCTTATTTTTAGCCTGCTGAACTGAACTCTATTAGCTGTATTGACTGTGCCTCCATTGAATATGATAAGTCTTCAGTACGCACCTGCTTAAATGCCTTATGTTGTCTAGATGTCTGGAATCTGGGGCTCAATCCCAGTTTGAGTGATCAAAGTTGATTTTTGCTCATCTAAGCACATTGTTATATATAATTTATCAACATATTAGGTGATTTATTACTCACCACACTCACAAAATCCATGCATTCCTTTTTTCTGTCAAAAAGGAAACTGCTAACATTTTCTTTGTTTTCTCCTACTGTACAAATAACAAATTGGTTAAGCATGTCAGCTTTGTCATAGCTTTCTGCTTATATTTTTTAATTGCTAAATTCTTAGATAACATCTGAAACCAGAAAAGACAGAGCTGAAATTGTATTTCCTTCATCTGCAAAATGTGTCAGCTCCCAAGAATATCTTTTCTTCATTATATACTGCTTTTCAGATTACTTTTTATTTTATAACAAAGAAAACCAAAAATCCTCTCTTAAACTATTTGTCACATAAGACCTCATAATCTATATCTCCACCAAGTTTTGTGTAGGTAGACATTTTTAAAGAGAGATTGTCACTGAAAACATAGAAAGGAAGAAATTCAGGCATAACCCATTTTTAAAATGTTCTTAATGTGCTATAAATTTAGAGACATTTAAAAAGAAAAGCTATGTTTTAAAAACTATTTTAAATGCCATAAGCAACTTTCTAAAATTTTATGAAATTGCACATCACTAGGTCCCTTCATTAACCCCACTGCAAACACAGTTTTGTAATATGATTGAAATTTTCGAGTAACCAACAAACGTTCACAGAAATGAGGGTCTTGTCTTGTTATGTTGGGTTTTTTAAAATATATTCTGTAAGATGAAGCATAAATAAATCAGTCCTGACTTTTATTGCCAGGAATATATTATTTTCCTTCTCACCACTTCATGACAGCGGACATGAAAATATTCCATTTCACATTTCAGGTAAAAACAGCCTTTCTCTCTGTGTGCCTAAATTCCATAAATTTTTTTTTGCAAATGTTTTCTTTTCTTGCACATGTCTCTTACAGTCTCTCTGCGTCGTTTACTGACATAGTAAAGCACCTTTGCTCATAGTCTTGCTAAAATAGACAACAAGTTCTGTCTTCGTTCTACTTATTTTGCAATTGTTTGTATTAATTGTACTAAATACATTGAAACTTTACACTTTGCTGACAACACAAGAGACCTTTTACAAATGTGATTGTGGAAAATTTTTGTAAGTGACAAGACTTAAGTAAACGGAAGAATGCTTTAAAATGCCTGTGAGAAGAGAAAGGGCAATGATGTCATTTTTATTCTGTGGAGCTTCACACTCTAAGGTCAAAGTAAAATGTCTTTAGATATCCCCTGGGTGAGTTACTTGCTAACAGGTTATATAGTCATTAGTTGGGAGGCATAAATTGAAATTTTTTATCATAAAAAAGAATGCCTTCAGCCATAGCTCCAAAGCATTTCTAACTGCATCAAACATTTCACTATTGATTTGATAGCACTTACGAACGCAATTCAGATGTTATTGCTTCACAATACAAGATTAGGCAAGACATCAATTTGAAACCAATAGCAGTATTAACAGTTTAAAACTGCATATACTTTCTCTCAAGAAAATAAAAACGTGAGAAGAAATTACACCAAAATAATATATTATATATTATCAGGAAAATAAATAGAAACAGTTTTAAAATAACAATAATGAATATTATTGCTATACCGTCACAGTACATGGCAGAAGGCCCAAAGAAGGTTGTGTGCACCATCTTTGCGTACAAATATAAAAAAATATATATATACCTAAGCAACCTTTCAAGGTGGTGCTCTCAGTACCATTTATAAATTTGATTTGGTAACTGGTAAGTGAAAAATCAGTAAGTGATCATGTGAAAAAAAGTAGAACCCAGAGCTGTTCTCTGTTTGGGGAAATGTCCTAGTAATAAGTTTCCTGTTATTTGACTGCAGATCTAGGAATCTTGCATCCTTCTTGGATGTACCAAAGCTTCCAAAATGGGGATAGAGACACTTTCTACTCTATTTCTTACTGGTGTGGGATTGATAGAGTCAGCATAATCACAGTGATTTGGAACAAAGCACCAGCTGAAGCAATTGCTCTGGCACATTAGAAGACATGACCGATCCGAATCAGGAAGGAAGGAGGATACAGCCATGCATGTCTCGTGCTGCCTGGAGTACCTGCTGCTTCTCTCTGGGGCTCGTTTGGAGGCACCAATGGCCTCACAAGAAGGAGGCACTCTGGCTGAAGCACTAGGGGAAGGAGCTGCAGGAGATGGAAAGGAAGTGTCATGGTATCTACTTGACGAGTGAACAGGAAATAGACAGATTCTTCAGAGAAACCCTGCAGAGACAAGATGCATGCTGCCTAGGGACAGCTAGAGGCTGTCAAATAAGGAGACCGGATACAGTTTACTATTATCTGCATGATTAATTTTACTTCCAAAACCAAAAACTGAAAAATCTAATTTGAACTAATTGCAAATATGATTGGTGCTCATTTTTTTCTGCTTCACAGGAAAACTTTGTTTTTCATCACTAACTGAAATTTTATTTTAAAAAAAATTTAATAATTTCCACGTATAATCAGAACCTGGGGGGAAAAAACATCCAATAAGGAGATCAAAAACAATGTAAAGGAAAAAACTGACATTTGAAATTTAGCATCTTTTACTATTTAAGTGCTGGTATAAAACTTTCTCCAAAGTACTGCAAAATCTCCTAGTTGTTTCTCAGACCAGGAGATCAAAGTTGATATTTTTTTACTTCAATAATAAATAAAGAAGTAACAACAGAACTTAATAATAGGTTAGTTTTCCAGTTTGCAGATCCACCTAACCCCACTGAGTTGAATTACTATATTGCCTGTTGAGAATCTTATCCTACAAACTCCAGTTACAAAATGTACGATAAATATTACAGTATTCAACCATGTAATGTGCAGATACATTAGTGATTATAGTCTTTATCTGGAGTTGATGAAACACAAGTTCAATTCTTGTTCAAATAAAATCATCCTTTTTGTATTTAGGTGAATTTCCACAAATGATTTGTGCCCATCCAGTGGAATTAGTCCCAGGATAAACAAAGAGAGACTGCATAGTCACAACTTAGCAGCAATTTAAGAAGCTAGTTTTCTTCTGCTAGATGCTGCTTCTCAGCTGAGAAACAGTACATCTGTGACACAGTAGAAAGGTTTATCATACTCAAACATATAAAATAATATAACATATTTCATATGTTAGCATTCAGTGACTGAGTTTGGTCAGCTACATATATACCTATCTAGGCATACCTTTAAACTTTCTGGACCTCGGTTCCCAAGCTCTGAATTGAAGTCAATAGTCATTTCCTGCTTGACAGGATTTTTCTAAGGATAATTATATTAAAGATGCAGGTGTATTCAAATCACATGGTATCTGAGATCATAAAGATATTTTAACATAGTTATGACAATAATCAGGTCATTTATACCTCATTTAGTAATAGCTTATACCCATTTTTCACTCAATTGTATTGATTCAAATCACCCCATATTTAAAAAACTACCCTTTTAAAATCTTCTGAAAGCATCTGAACCTAGGTATAAACATTGTGACACTGGTTAATTTTGGAAATCATTAATTAATCTTAAATGTATATTTTTGAAAGTGACTTAAATTATTAGAACAATTCTGAAATTAAAAAATGCCTTTTTTTCTCACCAAAGCTTGTTATTGCAAGTTCTTCCCATAGCAATCTACCTTTTGTGTTCTTACTCTGTTTTCCAGTTCATAACTCAAAATTGTATTTAACTTCTAAAAAACTTTCTTGTGTGAAGAATTTATAAAAAGTCAAGGGAAGTATTTCTTTGTTCAGGGTCATGAATTTTAAAGAGTGAACTGTATGAAAAATAACAGCTTGGAAAATACACTAAAAATAAGAATTAGTTTAAATCTTATTACCTGACTCTTGGTTTGTAAGTAATGAAGAGTTATGAGTATGGGTTCACTTTGCTTGCATCACTAATGTTTTACGTATATTTTGCAGCATCTGAATTAATTTTAACATTGATACTTGGCTCATTTCCTAAGGACCAGATGTATGAATCCGGGCAGTGATCTTGTTTTTAACACATGATACACAATCTAATATTAAGCATGTTCTCAGATATCCAACAGCTTAATGAAGACTGTGGCTACTGTTCTCCTGCCATATTATCAATCCATGTTACAGTCTGCAAGAAGAGAGAGAAAATGTTAAGGTTAGACATATTTTTAACCGAACTTTACCTACTACACTTTATTCACTAAAAGGTATTTGCACTTTCTGCATCACATTTTTCAGTTCTTTTCCCCTAAAATAAGCATATCAGAAATGCATTAAAAATGTTTCATGAAGAATACATTTGAAACCGGTATGCTTCCTTTATTTTGGAGCTGGGCCCAAGGCAGAACTGGAAAAAAAATACAACTGTTGCAGTTGAGATTTTTTATAATAGCTTTATCCGTGCGTTGTAACTTCCAGTGCGCACGCCAAGTTAAAGTAGAAGGAATTGAAAAGTAACTTCCTGCTTGCTCATTGTTTCCTTTTCTCCAGCTTTCATTTCATGCCAACAACTTTAATGGGTGGCAAGAAATTCTTCATAGTACCTCTGGGATTCCAGAAAAAGTGTATTTTTTATAATCTCTTCTAAGTCCTTACTTCATGTTTAGAGACCAGTCCTGGTCTCTAAATTGAAGAGACATGGATTCGATAAATGGACCACTCGGTGGATAAAGAACTGGCTGGATGGTCGCACTCAAAGGGTTGCGGTCAACGGCTCGGTGTCCAAGTGGAGAGCAGTGACGAGTGGCGTTCCTCAGGGGTCGGTACTGGGACCTGTACTGTTCAACATCTTTGTTAGCGACATGGACAGTGGGGTAGAGTGCACCCTCAGCAAGTTTGCTGATGATACCAAGCTGTTTGGCGAGGCAGACACGCTGGAGGGGAGGGATGCCATCCAGAGGGACCTGGACAGGCTGGAGAGGTGGGCCCAAGCCAACCTCATGCAGTTCAACAAGGCCAAGTGCAAGGTCCTACATCTGGGTCGGGGCAATCCCAAGCACAAATACAGGCTCGGCGGAGAATGGCTGGAGAGCAGCCCTGTGGAGAAGGACCTGGGGGTGCTGATTGATGAGAAGCTCGACATGAGCAAGCAATGTGCGATTGCAGCCCAGAAGGCCAACCGTATCCTGGGCTGCATCAAAAGAAGTGTGGCCAGCAGGTCAAGGGAGGTGATTCTGCCCCTCTACTCCGCTCTCGTGAGACCCCACCTGGAGTACTGCATCCAGCTCTGGAGTCCCCAACATAAGAAGGACATGGACCTGCTGGAGCGCGTCCAGAGGAGAGCCACGAGGATGATCAGAGGGCTGGAGCACCTCTCCTGTGAGGAGAGGCTGAGAGAGTTGGGGCTGTTCAGCCTGGAGAAGAGAAGGCTCCGAGGAGATCTTATTGCGGCCTTCCAGTACCTAAAGGGGGCCTACAGGAGAGCTGGGGAAGGACTTTTTACAAGGGAACGTAGTGATAGGACAAGGGGGAACGGCTTTAAGCTGGAAGAGGGCAGGTTTAGATTAAACATTAGGAAGAAGTTTTTCACTTTAAGGGTGGTGAGGCACTGGAACAGGTTGCCCAGAGAGGTTGTTGAAGCCCCGTCCCTGGAGGTGTTCAAGGCCAGGCTGGACGTGGCCTTGGGCAACCTGGTCTAGTGAGAGGTATCCCTGCCTATGGTAGGGGGGTTGGAACTCGATGATCTTCAAGGTCCCTTCCAACCTAAACCATTCTATGATTCTATGATTCTATGTTTATTCTTCTTTTAATGTTCTTTCCATCATTTCTTGCTACCTATGTCTTTTGCATTTTGCCTATCCTACCTTACTTTTGAAAACGTTCTCCCATAAGTAATCAGAGCCAGCAAAATCTCCTTGTGCCCCTAACTGTTTCCACACACTTGAGTGTACAACAGCCAGGACAAGCCACAAAGGCTGGTTTCCTCTCTGTTATGCAATCATAGAGTTTCAACAAGAAAAATAACTGTGCAGTCCTATGTAGTTATGTTACCACCTTCTACTTCTCCTTGCTTGCTTGGTTGACTTGCTCTTTTCCATCAGCTTTCTCTACACTCGTCTTTTGTGGATTTTTACTGGTTATTACAAAAAAACATTTTCAAGGAATAGTTCTTTTAAAGAGTGAATATATTATATTTTTCTCCTGATTTTTACTGTGGATATACAAAGAAAACCTGTGGAACACAGAATTTAATCACTGTTTTGTAATTAAGTAGTCATATTCTCTGAAATCATTATAGGATAGTTTGTCTATCAAGAAGGTGAAAACGATATCAGTTATCATTGGTATATCACCCAGTTACACACTGTGAACCTTTACCTGCCACGGATTATCATGTAACGAGAAGTATCTTGTTGACTCCTAGGTAAACAAGTTTAAGTCTGCTGTGCACATCAGAATGAGCAAGAAGTTGCTTATTACAATCAAATCACAGATTAAAAAGTGTATGACAACAGCTTTCTGGAGGAGCTTTCTAAAGCAGGACCAAGATACTTAAACCTCTGAACTAATATATTTATATAGAGACGAGTATGTGATTCAAAACAAAACAAACAAGCAAACAGAAAAAGCCATTAATTTCATTTTAAGATTACAATAAATAACTTTTTTACATGGTTCACACATAGCTTCATCCATGTCTGGAAAAAAGAAAAAGAAGAAGAAAAAGAAAAAGAAGAAGAAAAGAAAAAGAAAAAGAAAAAGAAAAAGGAAAAGGAAAAGAAAAAGAAAAAGAAAAAGAAAAAGAAAAGAAAAGAAAAAGAAAAAGAAAAAGAAAAAGAAAAAGAAAAAGAAAAAGAAAAAGAAAAAGAAAAAGAAAAAGAAAAAGAAAAAGAAAAAGAAAAAGAAAAAGGAAAAGGAAAAGGAAAAGGAAAAGGAAAATGAAAAGAAAAAGGAAAAGGAAAAGGAAAAGAAAAAGAAAAAGAAAAAGAAAAAGAAAAATAAAAAGAAAAAGAAAAAAAAGAAAAAGTAAAAGAAAAAGTAAAAGGAAAAGAAAAAGAAAAAGAAAAAGAAAAAGAAAAAGAAAAAGAAAAAGAAAAAGAAAAAAAAAAAGAAAAAAGAAAAAAGAAAAAGAAAAAGAAAAAGAAAAAGAAAAAGAAAAAGAAAAAGAAAAAGAAAAAGAAAAAGAAAAAGAAAAAGAAAAAGAAAAAGAAAAAGAAAAAGAAAAAGAAAAAGAAAAAGAAAAAGAAAAAGAAAAAGAAAAAGAAAAAGAAAAAGAAAAATCCCTAAGATAACTTGTTACAATTCATGAAAATGTGTATGTATAGTTATAAAAAGTAAACAAAAGTAGCTTGAGAAGGGGAATTAAGTGAAAAAATAAAATACACTGAACACAATAAATATTATTGTAGCATAATTTAAGTATTTCTATTACTATCAGCACATCATGGAGGAATACTGAACAGAAATCAGCAGGAAAATCTTAAACTACCAATTTATCACTACCAGGTGACGATCTTGGTATTCACCTGATGAAGCTGCAGGTTTGATAGCAGTTTTTCTTTGTGGGAGGAAATGTAAAATTCAAACAAGAAAAAACAGCAAGATAATAAAAGGAAGGCTTGAGCAGAAATTGTGTGAGTCTTATGGCTTAACATAATCTTTTTCTCAGTTTGACATACAACACACAATCTGTTCTTATTTAATCTAAGCTAAAACATCACCTATCAAAGAACATGGGGAGAGCATGGTTTTTCTTTATTTACTCCAGATTTACTGCAACAATAAATCTATTTTGTGCGAACTGATATTTCTTCAGCTTATCATTGAAAATAGTTTGCAATTTTTAGGTAAACTGTCTCTTACACAATACAGACAACCTTCCAAACACAACCAAAGTTTGAATGGAGAGCAAATGTAGATGTCTTCCAGTTCATGCAAATGGTGAACAACTTCACACCATCTCAGCTCAATAAGCAGCAAGGCATAGCAGTTCTTCCCAATCTTTCCCTGAGTTTCTCAGCCTCAAAGCCATTGCACTTTCTGCATATTTCTAATTTCAAAATACATCACCACGTTAAAACAACAAAAAGACTACATTTTTTATTCTATGACTATATCAGCTATTAATACATAAAAGTATGTTTTATTACAAATTCACAACAATAACTAATTATTTTAAGCTTTTGTATTAGCTCTAAATTTTGCTACATAATGTTTGGAATTAGAAGATCATGTATCCTGGAAAAGACAATTTCTTTCCCTTTTCTGGAATATTGTATTCTATGTCATTTAACCTTACGATAAAGAATGGCTTTCCATTAAAGTCACTGCATTAAATACTTGCCATATAGAAATCAGCACAGTCATTTCTTTCAGCTTCCTCTGAGGGACTTTTACTTCCAGGGAAGAAATTCTTTCCATGGAATAATTTTCAAAAGTAATGTTTAGATTCTGTAAAATACATATGTGAAATAGATGACAAATATTTTGTCTTTGCTCCATTTCAAATATAGTCAACTAAAAATTAGTACCACTCTCCCATAATTATATACTCTTCCATACTACAGTACTTTTCTCCACGGCTGCATGATTTTGCAATGTAAGCAGAAAACTTTATTGTTTGTACAGTATGGTTATACAAAGCCAACAGTCATAAGCTTTGCTCTTTTCCATTACAAGAAAATAGTAGCACTGTTTAAATGGTACATTTTAAAAGCAGAAGGTTAATCCAGCGGAAATCTGCTTTAATGAAAAAAGGTTCAATCTCCACATAACAGCTGCAGATGTAACCCTTGAAGTATGAAATTTAGATAGAGACTCAAAATGTAAAAATGTGCTGGAGTATGCACAAATCACTATTAAATAAGTAACACTTATGAATTATATAATTAAGTTCAGCTATTAAAACATTTCCGCTCATTTCTGTGAGAAGCAATCTAATATTAAACTATACCAGGCACAGGGAAAAAAGACCACAAACATGTTGTATAGGACATATTTTGTCAACTAAACTGTATCAGACCTGAAAGTCTAAATTCTAGGATCCTTAGCTTTGTTCATTAAGCTTCTTAAACAAAATATATTGATTTAAATGAATGTTTTGTTTGAGGAAGTTGTCTGAGTAATGTAAGAATAACTAATACAAAACTAAAAATTATTTTAACCTTTACACTGGTATTAACAATTGTATGTGTTAGTTTGAAATAAAGTCAAAATATAATTGAAGGTTTTAAAGTGTGACTAGCCTTTCCCGTGTTTAAGAAAAAGTTCCCATTCAGTAAGATGCTTTCCTTGTGGTAGTTCCAATGCTTAACAGTGGGATGTCAATTAACTGTTTTGCTCAATTTTAGTTATTTCTTTTGTTGTACATATTTTGTGAGTGTAACTCGACACATTCTGGAACCAGTTTATTGATTTAAGTGAGATTTTACTACATTCTGTAAATAAAAAACCTTTTGAAGAATCTGCAGGTATTTCTCCTATTAATTCTTTTTTTCCATTAGTCTTGAAGAGCTTGAATAAAGATGCCTCTGTTGGAAACATGGCACAGAACATTCCAACCACAGAAGTAATTATTTAGTTCCTGTCTCTGAACAATTGTTAGTTTGGCAGTCCATCTAATTGGAAAATTGAATCATTCTACCTTCTTAACTGAAAGAAAGTTATTATAGCCAAATCTTTGGCCAGTACAGGTCACCATAGCTCTGTTACCATTATGTTCATTTCTGTTGCTGAAGAATTTAGGGTTTTTTGTTCAAACTGAAGTAAGCATACATTTTAGGAACATATTTGTGTTTTAATAACTACTTTTTCTCACAGTTTCTACACACAGAAATACTGACTCACTGGTTTTGCTATATATTTCACATTTCAAAATAATATTTTTTCTCTCATATATACTCTGCTTTATATAAGAATAATGTAAAATATGGGATGGTTGCTTGATCTCTTTATAACCTCTTTGTGACAATAAGGCAATTTACTTATCTGCTTGTTCACATATAAATTATGAAATCTTCAAGATTGATATAATTTATGAGCAGCTTCAGGGCTTACAGTAATAGATAATAACAAAGATGCAGCAAGACACTAGCTTTGGACATAATACTGGTAAAATATGAATAGAAGAGTGCCAAATACTTTCATAACTGTACTGGCTTTTCATTATACAGGTAAGATCACACACTAAGACTCTCATTGCAGATTTAAAATTCTATATGAGCTTCTGCAAGGGAAAAGATGGTAACAGAAAATGGCAATCATAAGGAGTGTCAGAGGTAACAGAGAACTGTCAGCTATTATTTTCAGCAGTTTTGCCAGGCCCAGTATGGATCTGGGCTATAGAAATGTACAGAACTGAGCTACAATTGAAAAATGAATCTACGAATCTTTTTAGAGTACATCGTTGAATATCAAAATGAGTTGGAAGTCATGACACTGATTTAAAAAGCAATCATTTTCCTTCTCCTCTTGGGCTGGATGCAAAATCTCTACTGGAATTCACATAAAGACAATACAGGTGCATGATTTTGTGCTGTAGCATAGTGAGGAAAAAAAAGCTATTAATACCGAACTAAAAGTCTTACTTCCAAAGTTTTCATTATTTAATGGGCCATTATAGCAATTATGACTCAGCTACAGCTCTCATAAGGACAAAGCTTTCTTAATTTTTAATTATATTAAAAATTAATAGCCCCTAGGAAAGGGCTACAAGGTAAAGGAACATTTTTTCAACATTTATTCATCATTATATTAACTATAAATTAGTCTGCATTTCTTTGTCACCATATGGAAGAAGAGAAGGTATATAAGATTCATCCTTAGCCTAATCTTCATTCCAGATTTATTCAGTCAAATCACAAATAACTATTTTGATACCATGACTCATCACTATGAAAAGCCCTTCTAATATCACAAACAAGAAATGTTACTGCTGCATGAATCATTGGTACAATGTTTGCAAGGCATCACATATTTATTTATTATTTCTACAGTGTATATCAGCAGTATTACCAATACTGTGATATAGTAGAATAAGAACACAAAAAAATGAGAAATAGGATAAGACTAGTTGAAGTAAAGTGTGTCTGCATCGAGCACTGCTGGTTGAACTAATTTCAGAACATGATACTATACCTATATTGTCTATGTCAGCATGATACGGCACCACCATGTTGAGAGCAAGGCTTATTAGCAGTGCTATCATCATGATAACACAGCTATTCTATTTTAAGGACTGAGGCTAGCATTTTTGTGTTATGCTGTGTTCTGTGGACAAATCAACCTGTCTGGAGCTCGCACCAGACTCTGAGTACCATGTTCTTTTTAATGCTGTAGTCTAAGATGGAAAGAGAAGATACAGATTTTTACATCAATTTACATCCTAAAAATTCACAGGATTTAAAGTGATTTTTGAATGGTCTGAGCACATAATTTCCCTTAGAGATTATGAAAATGTTCACATATCTATATAGATATATATGTTACCTATCTACACATCTATGTATCTATCTATCCTAAATGTGGTTCTAAGTAACAAAAATGCTTGACTAGATCCAAGTAGTTCAATCCAGACTAACAGCATCAGCCTTTAATCTTAATTAATTTTAAAAGTAATTTTCTAATCTAGAAAGTGAGCATTTACTCTGCAGTTTAGATTTAGGATTAGGATATGTATGGATTTATTAGTTGGCATTTATTATTACTAACTAAATATTTTTATTCAAGAAGCATTTAGTGCAATGATTACAGATATTTCTGTCAATGTATTACTTAAAATAAATAATTATTAATTATTGTTGTATTCAGGTACTGCCCAGTGACCCAGATCAGGAATTGATGCTAAATTTTGCTTAAACGTATTAATGTGAAAAGGAAGGAGCAAAGTTCAAATACTAGCTGTTTCTTAACTATAAATAATGTTAAAACTGAGAAATCCATGGTTAAATTCAGTTCAAATTTCAACTTTGGCTCTGATTATTCCACTTAAGATAGTAGGACTCCAAATTATGCTACAACTAATCAGAATAGCTTTAATGGTATTACAGTGAAGTATTAAAGCTGCTGTAAATGTGGAGCATCCTTTGACTCACTCCTATGACCACAGTACAACTTATTTTTTACTTCCTTTGCTTGTTTTCTTTCTTCTGCCTTTACTGGCACAAGCATCTCTTCATGTTGCAACCCCTTCCATTTTCACACAATATTAAAGCCAACTTTAGACAAAGTTTTGCAATTAGTCCTGTTGCCTTCAAAGTAGACATGTTTCCATGTATTGTGATGTGCATAGTAAGTTGATAACTGACAAGGACAGATTAGAAGTTTAGCAAGTTTTAGAACTTGCCTAAAGTTATGTTTCAGTGATAATACGTAGCCTTATATTTAATACACTATTTTATGTGTGTAGTGTCTATACTAGCATTGACAGTATGCTGATACTGTTAAAATCTTTCATATATAGTGCATCTCTCTACTTATTCTATTTCTTTACGTTACTATGCCTTACTGACACTGACACAAAACATCCTCCTCCTTGTCTCAGCTCCACAGAATTCTTTCACCTTGCATCAGAAAAAAAATATAATTTCTTTGAAACAGTCTCTCTCATTTCTATGGCATATATAGTGCACAGAGAGCAATGCACAACTCAAACGCTTTTGTAATACAGGAAGTGATCATCAATGTCATTATTATAATACAGATATAATATTGAACTCATGTTGCTGTCTTCAAACATGAGGAAGTATACTCGCTACAGTTAGAAGACAAGGCAGGATCAATTTCTCCAGTAGATGTGAAAGCTCACATCTTGAGCTTGAAGGGTGAGCTTCATTAACTTGAAGATTAACGTTGGTGTATGATTAGACAGTGAAAAATCTGAGGAGCTGTTCTCACAAAATGTCAGCCTCAAATGACAAAAGTCTTTAAAGCATAATATTATTCTACCAAATCACTGTTTTCTTAAATCATAAGGATCGTGAAATCAACCTTTTATATAAGTTTGGGTTTTTTTTCCTACCTGACTTAAAATCTCACAAGAATGGATGTGCTACGGCATTAACTGTAAAGAAAAAGTATATATGATATTTTCCTCAGGGAAGAATTATTCTGCTTTTGTGATTTCAATCAAATCAGGATCAAAGTCATTTATTGTTTTATTAATGACATGTACTTAAACAGGAATCAGTTAACTCTATATTCAGAATCAATATAACCTATACAACAGATAAACCACAATAGTAGATAATTTAAAAATGTTAGTAAACACCTAAAAACTTCTAAATACCCTTCTAGAACTATTCCCAAGAAGTTCTCGTCCTCTGCTGCCACATGCATGTGTGCACATGCAGGCACACTCCCCCCACACACACTCACACAGTGACAAATGCCACCCTCCTGGCCACGGGGGCTGCCATCACCCACTCCCTGTCTATGAAGGCTTGCCTCCTTTGAGAGATGCAGATGCCCCAGCTGTGAGTGCCCCCCTGCAGTTCCTGACATCCTGCCAATGCACCCCCTGGGTGAGGAGGTGCCCTGTGGGTGACTCGACACTCTGAGGTGGGGTCCCTGTCATGTCCCAGTTCGGGACGTGGCTGGGGGGGGGGTTGTCCAGGAGGACCCCTAATGATTCCACGCGTGAGATTAAGACACAAACGAGGTCAGATGCCATCTGCTAAGCTTTATTGTTATCTCCCAGCCTTGATTACTGAAATGAGCGGTAGAGGAAAGGGAGAAGAGAGAAGCAGTATTACGGAGCACAGCAAGAGGATAGCCACCAAAACTGACCCTCAGCGTCCTGAAGGGCCCCTGCGCATCACCAGTGTCCTGTTGGCTCATGATCCTTGGGTCATAACGATGGTGAGCGTTCCGGAGATCTGACTGTAGAGGGACATGACACAAACTTATAGTTAAAGTCTGCTTGATATTTGGCCAATCAGTGTAGAAGCCACTTTTGCTTGGCCAATCTTTCTTGGAGGGTGGTCTTCTTGGAAAATGGTTGCTCCTGATGTACTTTTGTGGTAAACAGGATGCTGTGGTTTGTTACGCTGGCACAGCTTGCAACTTAGCTCGGCAAGTTTCAGGTCCTGTGATAAACAGGAGGTGGCTGGTTTGCCTATGGTAAGCGAGTTTTGCGACATTTTGATTGAGATATCTTGGCAGTCTCTTACAGTCCCTGAGTGCTGCCCCCATGCTGCCAGCCCGCCACTGGGTGCAGGCTGCCCCCCTGATGCCCCACGGGGAGGTTGCACTGCCCAACTTGGGCAGAAAATGAAGTTTCACTGTTGTGGAAAAGTAAAAGTCATTTGGAGCAGTAGATCCCAGCACACAGGGGGTTTTCCAGAGGTGGGAAAGCCCCAGGGCAGTGGAGAGAACCGCCAGGAGCTGGCAGCCCTTGTGGGAGATGCTGATGAGGCCTGGGCATTGCCAGAGCAACTGTGACCACCCCTGACACCTACAAAAAGCAGCCTGGGGAGTACGGGTGACCACAGTGCTGGGACCAGAGCTGGCAAACAGGGCATGGTGTGTCAGCTGGAGCACGGTGTGGGACTTCGTGTGTCAATTTGCGTGGGAGGGCATGCAGAGAGAGCACCCCTTTAACAGAGGGTCATTCCACTGGCCAAGTGGGAGGCTTGAAGGACACATAACCCAGCAACTGGGCACCATTCTGTGAGCATCTGCACAGGTCAAGGGCACTCATCCTACCTGACCCTCAAGGCAGAATAGTGGGTGCTTCTCTGAGAGCAAAGGCCACAGTTTGGGCTTGGGAATCTGTACCATCTATCCCAAAAGTGGCTGATGCCTCCACCCAGACGGAGCTGCTGAAGGGAGAGGCTGCAGTGCAGAGCTCAGACTGCAGAAGGTGCGTAGACCTTTCTCCTGGGGCAAGGATAGGTTTTGCAAAAGGACCTGTCTGCAAAAGGTATGCCCAGGTGGAAGACCTCCTGCAGAAGATGGCTGAGCTGCAGGAGGCAGTGAGGAGGCTGTGTAGTGTCAGGGAGGCCGAGAAGGAGTAAGACAGCTGGTTCCGAGCACAGTCTGCAGTGGACCCACAGCCCACGGTCAACCAAAAACACACAGAAGGGAGGGAGGCCAATAATGAAGAATGGAAGCTTGCAAAGGCAAGGGCCAGCAGGTGGAAGAGGATTGCCCTGGAGCCTGACGTGTCCTTGCAGAACTGCTTTACCACTCTGCAGACTGAAGAGGAAAGACCGGTCACATCAGAAGAGATGCTGGACCTGAGTAAAGCAGCCCGATCTGCTCCCTATATAACAATCAGAGCAACTAAGAAAGGTGATGGGTGATAGTAGTAGGCAACTCTCTTCCGAAAGGTATGGAAGGACCCATTTGTTGACCTAACACACTCTCTAGAGAGGTGTGCTGCTTACTGGGGGCTCATATCAGGGATGTCACCAGTGTCCACTGCTGCTATTTTGCGTGGGCACCAGTGATACCACAAGGAGAAACCCAAGGAGTACCAAGAAGGATTACAGAGCCCTGGGAGTGGTGGTATGGGACTCTGGAGCACAGGTAGTTTTTTCATCAACCCTCCTGGTCAAAGGAGAAGGCTTTGAAAGGGTCAGTCAAATCTGGTGAGTCAACAAATGGCTACAGGACTGGTGCTGCAGCCAGGCGTTCTGCTACTTAGACCATGGGACTTGCTTTGAGAAACCAGGTCTTCTGGGGGCTGCTGGGGTCCATCTGTCAGAGAAGGGGAAGAACATCTTTGGTCAGAGACTTGCCAAGCTGATGAAGACGGCTTCAAACAAAAGTTGCTGGAGAAGGGGAACCTCAGTCCATCGCACTCCTACCAGTTTGATGCCAGTCGGTACTGGTACCAGGGCTTTTGAATTTCAACGTTCCAGAACTTAAAGAGGGCCTACAGGAAAGGTGGGGAGGGACTCTTTATCAGGGAGTGTAGTAATAGGACGAGGGGTAATCGTTTAAAACTAAAAGAGGGTAGATTTAGATTAGATATTAGGAAGAAATTCTTTACTGGGAGGGTGGTGACATTGGAACAGGTTGCCCAGAGTTGTTGTACATGCCCCATACCTGGAAGTGTTGGATGTGGCCAGTGCTGGAAGGCCAGGTTGAATGGGGCTTTGAGTAACCTGGTCTAGTGGAAAGTGTCCCTGCCCATGGCAGGGGGCTTGGAACTAGACGAGTTTTAAGATCCCTTCCAACCCAAACCATTCCATGATCCTATGAAAAGGGAAAGTGAAGAAGTTTTTTTTGTGACTCCACCCACACATTAATCTAGTAGTTTCATTTGGACATCAACTTTATTTAAAGCAAAATATGTATAGTTACAGAGCATTTCAAAATTTACCAGGAAGTAAATAACTTCCATATGAAAGACTGGTTTCTAAGTCTACAAACCTTTTCACTTTTCATTTCTTTTTGCTATAAATATAGAAAGTCATTGTTACAAGTCTGGATTTTCATCTGACTATTGCTTTGGTCTTGATTGCATTTTCTATTCTGTTTCTCTTTTATCCTTCTTCAAACACTTATTTTTATACCTCCATTTTTAAGAAAATTCTTTTTTATTTGAGTAAGAACAATTGCATCCTGCACAATTTTAATTTATTTGTCATTCTGTCAACAGTAATCCATTAAATTTGTTCTCTCTTTTTTCTTTTTTTCCTTGGAATAATGTTATTTTCTTCTTTTGAACAGTGCACTATAAGGTTGCAGTCCTGTCATCAATACTCCTGTGAATATTTCTTCCTTAGAAAATCTGCCTAGTTTGACTAGTCTACACTGCCAAATAAGAGATTAGAGTTCATTAGCTGACATGCAGACTAACTTTCACAGGCTGGCTTCTCTTCACTCTTCACAGGCTTTGGTGAAGACTAGCCATGTCTTTTCTTAATATTCAGTCCCTGATCTCCTCTTGCTCCCAGTAGTGCACCTCTGTCCTTGAGGTGCTCTTATTTCTGTGTGTTCAAACCATAACTAGGGAAAAAGTTAACAGTTAAAGAGTGTGGATGAGCAAGCATTTCATCCTCTGAGTTGTTCCTGGCCTTTTGTTATTTGGCAGTGTAGACACACCTGGTGGGACTCTTTGACTGACAACTCTGAAAGGTCAGCACTTATATCTGCCCTTATTGAAGTGGAAAATAAATGGAATACATAATCTGAAGCCATTTGTGCCCCAGTGTTTCAGACACTGTCATCCTTCCTTTCTATGCCTTTCCAGTCCAGCCTACATTCAACCAATTCCACCAAGAAAATGAGAGCTCTGGGATGGTTGTTTATTAAAGTCAAAGAAAAGTAGGTTACTCAAAGCTGTGTTAGATAAAGTTATTAACATTTGTTAAATTGATTTTGTCAGCTATTGAGACTTAAAATATTTATGATTGGAAAGCAGTATTTTAAGTTATTAATTTAGCTACATTGAATTAGATATTTCAGCACATTTAAAGGAAGAATAAATTATCATCTGTTTGAAGGCAAAAGCATTTCAGATGCAGTGGTTTACTAAAAGAGCAGTCACAGTTTTATAACTTTTTTCAACAAAGGGCTTTGTAGTGTATTCTGTGTCGAATGAATACCTACCAAAATAAAATGCATTACTCAGCAAATTTCATGCACTTTTTCTTGCTAAATAGAGATTGACTGTTTGCAGGGCATTTTCTGTCAACACATTTGTATCGCAAGTGGCAGCTTTTAGTTTTCATTAAGATGACATGTTTCATTTTTAAACTGTTTGACAACCTTGATATTAACATGCACTGAAAGAATATAAACCATGTAATGCCTGCCCACTTAAAGGACACTTGACTCCAGCCACAGACAGTGTCAGATGTATCAGAAAATAGGAAAGATTTGTTTTGTTTTGTAGTTTAGGGGTTTGGTTTTTTTCTGAAAAGGTTTTTGGTTTTGTTGGTTAAGTATATTAGCTGGATTAACTGAGTGCTTGGACAGATGCCATATGATTTCATTAAGCAGTCATTGGTACTAGTACACTTTAATCCATTGTGTTGGCTATGCATAGCAGAAAACATTCAGAAAAGTTGTAATGAAAGCATATACTGTAAGTGAACTTAAAACACTTTGTTTAAACTTTTCAAGTAGAACTAATAAAAGAATGACTCTGCAAATCTGGAAGACCTTTTGCATTTCAAAGGAAGGACAAGCTATAACAATACATGATAAAATAAATTTCAGAAAAAGCAATATTTCAGGACGATTGTTTTGTTTCTGTTTTTCTATGTCAAAATCTGTCTTTTCAGCCCTTTTTCTTCATGTTCCCACTTTCTGCTAGTCTCCTTCGCAATTGGCATAACTTGTCTCCCCAGATTACTTTCCCAAAAGTTACTTTCTGAAATTCCTTGAACATCACCCTTTCACTCAACTTCCTGAAAGTCCTCTTATGTACCCAGCTTGTTTTCACTTTGCTGCCTGCCTGCTCCTGTAACAGTATATCTTAGTCATCAGTTCACTACTTTTGTCCTATGACTTCTAGTGATGCATTCTAGATGATTTAGTTTCAAGCCCAATTGTCAGGTCAAAAGGACTGGCAGCAGGGAAGCAGTTCATTTGCAGAGCAAATGCCAGGTGTAGTGAGGTTCCAGAAGCCAGAAGGCAAAGAAAGTTGGATTCACTCCAAGCAAAAATTCTGTCTTACGTTTTTGCCAGGTCCTGGACATGAGTTGATCTATCTGACTTTACAACTAAGAGAATTAAAAAAAGCTAAATGTCACCCATTGCCTCTGGGGAAGATGATCTTTCCCCAGAGCAGTCAGAAGTGAGCTGAAACTCAAAAGATTCTGTTCTCTTGCATACTGTATTTGCTGCTTGTGTTGGAAGGTATAGTGGTAAATTTAAAGAAATTAGAGAAATAATTATTCTAGTCTGTCTTTGATATTCAGTGGAGTGAGATATGCACTCCACAGGACAGTTTATCTGTACAGCTAGGTAGGTAACTAAAATAGATCAGACTAATTTATCTCTAAGGTCACCTATTTTTCTCCGTTGCATATAAATGAAGTTAAGGGCAGTCATTTCAAATATTGATGTTTATCTCTTAGACATCAAGACGTGTTGCAACTGAATATGGATGTATATTAGTCAGAGAATTAGAGTTCACTACAATGGGAATGTTTAGATGACTGATATTTCAGTCCAGTTTCCAACTTCAACACTGTTGGACTGACACTGACAACAGGCATCACCCATTACCAATTGTTATCACTGTCTATGTGAAGCAGTCATTCTTTGATGATCATATGATATCATCAGCTGAGAGTACACAGTACCTCAGAGTGGACGCTGTGTAGTTACTGCTGATGGCTATGGATCTTGCCATGTTCTTAGTCACCACATGCAAATTGGCCAGCTCTTTGAGGAGAAAAAACAGAACTGAAGTCACCAAACTCTCTTCCCCATCATTCTTTCACCACTAGTTTTTTTATGCTTCTGTCTCCTTCCCCAAAAGAAAGGGATGGATCTTATCTTCTCCTAATATAATTCAGCTTATTTTGGGGACTAAGAGTGGTTCAGAATTTGTCAACTATCTTTCCTTGTTCTTCTGCATCCTTTTTTTTTTTATCTTGCAAATTTTACTGCTTGCACATGTTTTCCAGTTTTCCTATTGAGCAATCATGCCACAAGTTTTGTTTTGCTTCTTTGCCATTGTGTGTTACTTAAATACTTAGGTTCAACTATGCTACAAAACGTCAATGCACTGCTGCTGGACATGCCATTTTGGTGTGCTTATTTCTGGGTTCAGGGCAAATAAACACTATTTATGCTTTACTTAGTTTGCAGTCTGTTCTGCTTCCTGAGTGCAACAGACCTCTACTTTGGCTACTAAGCTGACACAAATCTAGTTCCTTCTCCAAATATGGCAGTGAACCATAAAATCAGATCAAAGTCTTTCACTGCTATTATTTTAGAGATAAGCATGTCTAGATGTGTAAACATATCTACCCCTGTGAAAACAAACAAACAAACAAATGAAAATAAACTCCCCTATGATTACACATTCTTTTTCTGCTCTTTCTAGATAGCTTAGTTTGGAACCCGTAATACTCAGGCAAGTGAATAAAGACTCCATACAACATCTACCTTTAATTTAAAACCATGACTATTTTTTTCCTTTCCCTATATAGATCAGCTTCTTTAGCAATCAATTATAGTTTTCCCAGCAGAGATATTCTTTAAACATTTTAGATAGTTTAAACACTGTATCAGCTTGTCATTAATTTGTCTGTTGTCACTGAGATGTAGCAGGTTACACTATTCATAGTTTAAGCATTATCATAGGGTCTGTTAGACAGGGCAATATACCATATAACCTACCCTGTCTCCAGCAGAGCATACTGGGCAGAACTTGTATGGACCGATTGAGCTATAGCAAAATCCTATTGTTTTGATATTGCTCTAGCCCCTGTGGTTCAAGAATTTTAACTGATAGCAGGAAACTAGCTCCTTTCACAGCTCCTGTGGAGTTCTGCTCAATAGTCTGGCAAGAAAGAGTAGCGTTTTCAATAGATTTCCCTGAAAGTATTTGTTGCTGACAACTTGCCTTTAGCTGTCAAACTGTAAAACTGCTTCTACCTAAGTGACTGACCAGCCAAATATATTTAAGTTTCTATTTATAAAAGGGCAGGCTTTAAAATAACAAATGTAGTTTTTTCTCTGTCTAGACATAACCACAGGAAGCATGAGATATGACAAAAATTATGCAATGTGCGTCACCACTCTAGCAGATGTGTACAGGTGCACTTGGCAAGAACCTTTTAGGGAAAGCCATAGTGAAACCACATGCAATTTCATTTTCACCTGCTTTCTTGGTAAACACCTGTGAACTGCTGGCACATATTTGGCAGAAGTGGTGAGGAACTTGGATAATCTTCCTTAGGTCTGTGAACAGTGCTGTAATTTGAGACTTTTAGAAACTTTGCACCAAATGGAATTGACATCCTGTGTGCTTTAAGAATAAGAAATATTTTGTATTTTAAAAAGACTTTATTTGCACTTACATGTGTGTTGCAGTTTAACCCCAGCTGGCAACTAAGACCACACAGCCACTTGCTCACTCCCACCTCCCCACCGGAGGGATGGGGGATGGGAGAGAGACTCAGAAGAGTAAAAGTGAGACAACTTTTGAGTTGAGATAAAGACAGTTTAATAACCAAAGCAAAAGCTGTGCACACAAGCAAAGCAAAACAAGGAATTAATTCACTACTTCCCATTGACAGGCAAGTGTTCAGCCATCTCCAGGAAAGCAGGGCTCCATCATGTGTAATGGTCACTTGGGAAGACAAAATGCCATAACTCTGAACATTCCCCCCTTCCTTCTTTTTCCCCCAGCTTTATGTACTGATCATGATGTTATATGGCATGGAATATTCCTTTGGTCAGTTGGGATCAGCTGTCCTAGCTGTGCCTCCTCCCAACTTTTTGTGCACTCTCAGTCTGCTTGCTTGCAGGGCAGTATGAGAAGCAGAAAAGGCCTTGACTGCTTAGCAACCACTAAAAACATTAGTGAGTTATCAACATTATTCTTACCCTAAATCCAAAACATAGCACTATACCAGTTGCTAGTAAGAAAGTTAACTCTATCCCAGCCGAAGCCATGACAATGAGTAAGGCAAGCCATGGTTTAGGAAGCAGAATAATAAACATTTCTGCAGATCTTGATCCACCTACATTTTCAGAATATTGGAAGTCTGCAGAAAGATGGGCTTTTGTGATTCAGGTGAGGATGAGCCTTGGTCTCGTGTTAACTTCACTTTAAAAGCTCTTTGGCATTAGTCAAATATTTATCTTGTACATCATTTTCTTCTGTGGGCAAAAAGAGGGAAATAACTTCTCAAAACAGAGGTGTTTCAAGGTATTTTGAAAAGAAATCAAAATGTCTGAATTCCTCACGGAACAAAGATTAGGCAAAAACATAGTGAAAATTTGTAACAGAATTTTACATAACCCAACTGAAGGCCTTCAAAAGTTAAGTGTCTGATTTATGCTACTTGCACAGGGTGTCTCAGGATGGGATTAACTGTCTTTAGGAAGAATTGAAGGAAGGAAACCAGCATTTCTACCTTAAAGTAGAGGTATCACTTTTAAATCCTTGAAGTTGAATATTATTAATTAGACCCTAGAAGTATATTCCAAGTACTTTCAATGTAATATACACTCTTTCAGAGCATTTCAAGATGGGAGAATTGTGCCAAATAGGCTAGTCTACACAATTTTATTGGATGCCATCATTTCCTGAACATCCATCCATAAGGAGATCCAGCCACAACCACATGAACAAGATAGTTTGAATTGATAGTCACTGTCTAGGTTCAGTCCTTCTAGGAAATCCTAGGAAAAAAGTTCCTTTGAGAAAGTTGATACCCAGTAGAGATGTCTGGTAAGCAACTTTTATACAATTTTAAATGTCAGAATTTGAATAATTTTTACAGTAGTTTGGGAACAGAAATAAATACAAAAATTTTGTCATTTTGTGCATGCTTATCTGAAATTAAATCAATAATGATTTTAAGTAACGCAATAAAAACCCTTCAGATAATGTTAAGAACAGAATTTAAAAAACATATTTTCTATTAGTTAAAGCAAAAGTAGTAAAAAAAAATCACAAGCTTTTTTATCAGATTTCAGAAAAAAAAAAGAAACATAACCAACCTTGCTTTAAAGGTTATTTTGATGGTGTTGCTTTCCCAATATAAAATTGCTTTGTGAATAAAGTTTTTCCTAACCAGCTCTAAAAATGATTCTCCAGTTTAGTTAAAACAGTTTGCTATTATGTTTTTCTGCTAGGCTGTATTTCAAAATACTATAAGTGGGTGTGGATATTCAAAACAATGTTAGGTTTTTTCAAGAAAATCTAGGTGTATAACAGCTAACTTTAATATATTTCTAAATATTTAAAATAATTTTAAAAATGTTAAGTAATTAAAGTTTACCTTATCTTTCTTTTTGTATTTTCACTTTTCATTCACTTCCTCAGTTTCTATAAATCTATTACCTGTGCTTATTCTTAGTTGCTTATATTGTTAAACATTAATTATATGTATGTATGTATGTATTTAATCTAACTTTTAATTTCCAAGACTAGTTCAGACATTCAGTTTCTCTTTACATTCCCTTTTGAATTTCCCCCCTTTTTTTTGGTTAGATATCTGTCGGGGATGAAGTGTTGCACTTCACTCACAAGAGAGAAGCTGTAATATATTTATTGATATAAAATAACGATTTAACAAAGTTTGATAGTAAATGCAACAGCAGTTTAACAAGATTCAATGTCAAGGCACACTTGGTTATTTACTGCATAGAGGACAGGGACTGTCAGGGAGACCTTCCCATTGAGTCACGAGGTTCAGAAAGGATCCTTTTGCTTTCTAAACTCCTTCTCATAGTGGAGTCTAGGTGCGGCTGGATTCAGTCCTAGTCCCAGACTTAATCAATGTTTTATGTCTAAAGGATTCTATGTGCACAAACAATGTAAGATATAATCTTAGTGAAGCTTCAAAGTTTAGCACGCTGTTAGTCACTCACCGAGGATCTGTTGTAGCAAGGAATCTCTCAACCTCGAGGAGTAATCTTGAGAGGTGTCCCTACCAAAGGGGAGATCCTGGTGTGCAGCCCACTGCTGTGCAGGAGAGCTCAGAGGGCTCTTGGGCTGTTCACTATTTATCGGGGTAAGACAATTGACTTACAGTCATATTTGCATACTGACCACAGTATCAATACTATGGCTAGGTGGGCACATTGGTCAAGTTAGCCCTTAGGTGTTGCTGCCTGTCTACCCCAAATCCACTTTGAGACAGATGCACCCATCATGACCAGACACATCCATTATGACCACTACGGGTGGTTATTGTTTGGGCAAGGTTAAGGGAGATAAAGGTCACTTTGGGGGAGAGGGGAGAGCACACCGTCACAATCTCTTCCTACCTTGTGAAGATCTTCTTTATGTCTCAATCCAGATCTCTAACCAAGGCACTTTTCTGACAATTCAGTTTGTCATTGGAGCAATTCATATAATGACATTAAGAAATGGACACTCCGCTCTTTCATAGTTTCCTTATTGCCCACGTCTTAACCTTGTTCTTTTATGCTTATTCTTTTCAGCATATTTTTCTTTTTGTTCCACCATGCCTACCTCTATTACCTCTCTTGCTTTTGCCCAATTTTGTCTACTTTCTCTTTGTAATTTTACATTTCTTGTATATTGCAATATTCCTATTTTATATTTAATCTTTTATCTCCATTCCTCGAGGGAGCTAATTTTTCAAAGAAGCAGTAAAGCCTTTGTTATTTTGGATTTAGCTTCAGAACAAGCAAATATAGTGAATGAAGTCAGAACTGTCCCTTCTCCTTCTTTGTGATAAATATTCCTCTTTTCGTTAGCTACAAGGGCTGGAGTGAAAGTGGGGGATATTTTCTGCTCTACTATTAATAATAAGAATGGCAACTTTTCAGAAAGAAAGTAAACAATATAGATAAGTTCTCAAAGCACTCTTGTTCAATAAATGTGATGTTATAGAACTGAACATAGGAAGTAGAAATAAAGGTGAAGTTCTAAATGTTGTAAATGGTGATTTTCACTTATTCTCTAATGTAACTGTCCTGGTTTCAGCTGGGAAAGAGTTAATTTCTCTTTCTAGTTATTGGTATAAAAGGAATGTCAATAATACCTATTGGTCTTAGTTGTTTCTAGGTGATGTTTATATTATTCAAGACTTTTTTTTCAGTTTCCCATATGTCGTGGTTTGGGCTGAACTGGCCACTGAAATTAAGGACAAATGCTCTCCCCCACCTCTCTCTCCAAGAAGAGGAGGCAGACAGAGAAAAGAGACTTATGAGTTTAGAAAAAAACTAAACTACTTTAATGAAAATATTCATAAATTAATAAAATAATAATAAAAAAGAAAATAATGAAATATATACAATATATGCAAACGTATATCAAGCTCCCAGTATGACAATCACATCACCGACACGCACTGGGAAAGTCCCAGACTGGACTCAGTGGTGGGCAGGAACTGGATTCCAGATCTGGATTCAGGAATGCACGGATCAGGATCAAAGGCAGACAAACAGACAGAGTCCTCCTTGGATGTCAGCCATTGAAGAAAGAGAGCTGAACCTTTTATCCCTCAGCTTTTATACTGAGCATGAGGCAGATGGGATAGAATACCCTATTGGTCAGTTTTGGGTCACCCGTCCTGTCCAGTCCTCCCTGTAGGTGCGACCCCTCTACGTTTTTCTGCTTCCGACCCTCCAACGGGGTGAATAGCAAAGTTAGCTGGCCCTGATTGTTATAGCAACAGGTATAAGTAAGATCCTCTCTGCATACCATTCCTTGGCATAAATTGCAAATAATCAGGCTATCACTCTGAGAACGAACAATGTCTCCACAATGTTCTGTTAATTTCAGAGAGTTCAGTTAATTAGAAGAGGCTTAGCTAAAAAGTAAAATTACTGAAAAGAAAATTAGTTCTGTTCTACCTCAAACGAGGATACCAGAGAAGAATAGACAGAATGATGGAATGGCCAATGAAATACTCCATACCATAGATGTCATGCTCAGTATATAAATGGGGGTTAGCTGGGGGGCTGGAATCTGCGATCACTACTCAGGACGGTGCCAATTCACCAGGTGGTGAGTGTCTGGTGTTATTATTGCTATTATTGTTATTATTAGTGTTATTTTTCCTTTTCTGATATTTTTCTATTGAACTGTTTGATCTCAACCCATGACTTTATTTTTCCTTTCCCATCCATTTCTCCTTCTTCTTCCTTGTGGGGGGAAAAGGGGGTGAGCAAGTGGCTGCACGGTGGGGGTTAAACCATGACAGTAACATATGCTGTATTTTTAAGGTTAATGGCATAAACATGAAATGGCAAAGTAATTGTTTTTTCTAGGATTTTGTTATTGTTGTATTTTGTTTTCTGTGTGTTTTGAGTTTTTTTTACTAAATAAAAATCAATCATATAATATGAAGCTATGACTTTTGTTATTATGGTATGCAAGTAGATGACTAGAGCCTGATGTAAATTTTAGCTAATAGAACATGAGAAACTGTTGGAGGCGACATTAGAAATGGCTGGACATTACAGGTAACAGGGCAAGAAGCTGAAAAATAGTGCTGTGAGGGACGGCCAGATAACACAGATAGTTCAGGGGGAGATATGCAAGAGAGGGCTGAGCTTTGAGGCAAGCACTGGGGCCTGTTGGGGAAAAGAATCTCACAGATACTTTACAGATGGGTAATATTAGCAATTATACTAAATATTTCTGCTCACATGCATGTTCTTACTAATGTTTTCATTATCAAGCAGATATAAGAGTTAGGTTAAGGAGTCTGTACTGAACTTAATCTTAACGCAAAGGAGGCTAAACTGACTTGCATCAGATCTGGAACACAAGGGGGAGGAAAAACCCCAGACAAACCCCCCTTCTGTCAGCCAAGGGCTGCAAAAGTATTTCATCAGACTGGACATAGATGCAAAAGTGACCTTAGGATCTCTGCTGATGAATGTAGCAAGGAAGAGGAATAATAAGCTTGCTTTCCCAGAGGGGAAATGATTCTGCATTGCTTTGTTAGTTGGCACCATCTCAATTGATGAAAAGGCACTTTCGGCAGCTTATATGGAGATTATGTTTTCATCCTTCTGGCTAAAATGCAAGTAATGATGAGAAAAGAAATCAGAATCAGCAGTGACAGAGCTCAAGAAATGTTGAGACAAAGAAGCAGCAGCAATCACTTATCCACCAGGACAAGATTCAGCCTAAAATCAGGAGCAGACTAAATCTGAAATGACTGAAAAAGGGCATTCACCAAACAGAAATTAGTAAATGCAAACAAACCCAACATGCTGCTTCCACGCCCCCTTGATGATTCTTCACACTTTTACAAACTTTAAAATATGTATTCTCACACCATTAATGACATGCTTGAATTTACAGAGATTTCTTCACACTGAAATCAGTACAAGCCCAATCACAGAATCATAGATAGATAGATAGAGTGGTTTGGCTTGGGAGGAACCTTTAAAGACCATCTAGTCCAAACCCCCTGCCATGGGCAGGGACATCTTTCACTAGATCAGATTGCTCAAAGGCCTATCCAACTTGACTTTCAAAACATCCAGTGGTGGGGCATCCACAGCTTTTCTGGGCAACTTGTTCCAGTGTCTCACCACCCTCATTGAAAAAATTTCTTCCTCCTGCCGAACCAAAATCTACCCTCTTCCGGTTTAAACCAATGCCCCTTGTCCTGTCACTGCAGGATCTGGTTAACAGTCTCTGTGCCTTTCTTATAAGCCCCCTTCAAGTACTGAAAGGATGCAATAAGGTCTCTCCAGAGCCTTCTCTTCTCCAGGCTGAACAACCCCAGCCCTCTCAGTCTGTCCTCATAGGAGAGGTTCTCCAGCCCTATGACCATCTTTGTGGCCCTCCTCTGGACGTGCTCCAACAGGTCCATGTCTTTCCTGTGCTGGGGACTCCAGAGCTGGACACAGTACCCCAGGTGTGGTCTCACAAGAGTGGAGTAGAGGGACAGAATCACCTCCCTCGACCTGCTGGCCATGCTTCTTTTGATGCAGCCCAGGATACGATTGGCCTTCTGGGCATCAAGCGCACATTTTCAGCTCATGTCCAGCTTTTCATCCACCAGTATCCCCATGTCCTTCTTGGCAGGACTGCTCTCAATGCTTCCATCCGCCAGACTGTATGGATGCCAGGGTTTGCCTCGACCCAGGTGCAGGACCCTGCACTTGGCCTTTTTGAACCTCATTAGTTTCAGATGGACTCACTTCTCCAGCCTGTCCAGGTCCTTCTGGATATCATCCCTTCCCTCAGGCATGTCAGTCGCACCACTCAGTTTGGTGTCATCTGCAAACTTGCTAAGGGTGTACTCAATCCCACTGTCTATGTCATTGATGAAGATATTAAACAGTACTTGTCCCAATATGGACCCCTGAGGGACACCAACATAGCTCCGTTAGTCAAACACATTTTGTTTTAGCAAAAATCACTGCTAAAGATAGTTCGAGAAGCAAACAAAATACATTGGTCTATCTGTGGATGAAACAATTACTCCAGGATGTTGTCTCAATAGTGGCCAGTACAAACTTCGATATCAAAAGGCGCTTGCCCATGAACATCTATGACCCCAGGAATACCACAGTAGGCAGCTGTGGATAGAATAAGAAACAAAAAGACTATGGAAAACCTTTAGAAAAATGGAAAATCTTTTAGAAAGGACAAACCAAAACGACCAAAAAGATAGTGCAAGAATAAGATTATTTTTGGTTTGGAAGAAAACTACATTTTTATTCAGACAACACTGCATGAAGAATTTAAATCTCAAGTATGAACAAAACCAAAGACCTTATGCATGAATACCTGTGGTGCTTTGATGGAATTTGATAAGGTGGATACAGAAGGAAAACAGACCAGTGAATGAACAGTGTTGGCTAAGACTTTCAAGGTATCATAGAACTGAAAAAAGAAGTAATAGACTGCTTCTTGTTTTTAAAGGAGGCTCCCATTTCCTCCAGCATCAGTCTGCCTGCAAGATATTCACAGGATTCTGTACAATGATGTTAAACTATTTTTGCTCATAGGCTTCGATACGATCGTATACATGCTCTGCCTTAGCAGCTGGTGTTTAATTCTAATCTTCTATTCTGTGGAAACAATACCACACGAGTGAAGATCTGCCTTGAGGTTGCCTCTGCAATATTTCATTGGCTGACCTCTCAGCCATTCACTGTATTTTAACAAGTGACAGAAAATAGCTTCAGGCAATCTCTCTCCTGATACACGTACCAGATGCCTGGACGAGAATAGACAAGCCTGCAGGATCATTGCTTTGATGCTCAGTATTTGACAACACTCTAAAATATTAGTGTTTGGAAGCTTATCCTACCATTTTATACCAGCAAGGGCATGAAGAAAACATAAATTGACTAAGATGATTGATGTGGTGGCTGAAGACTGTTCAAATTCTGTAGCTGTACAGAATAATGATGATTATAACTGGGCCATGACAGATTTTAGATGAAAGAAAGATTTTAATAGATCTTTAAATATATGCACAAGTAATGGCATGCTTATTTTTCCCCCCTGAAATGTGACAAAATTGTTGTTAAGATAGCTACCCAATAGGGAGCATTTCAGTATACATCCCCTATGAGATAGGACATTTTGGATGGAAGAAGAAAGTCAGAATGGCGTCTTCTTGTCTCTTGCAATTTTTCCTTGTCTACAGAACACGACTGGAGAGTTTTAGGTATAGCACAGTTGTTTTCCTGTGCTATACCTTTCCCACTGCTGAAACACACATGCAATTTATTTCCCAAAAAAAAGTATTTTCAATGTAATACAATCTATTTTATACTCAAATATGTTTTTGCTTGGTTTTGGTTGTTCTTTTTAAGTATGAACAAATAGGCCAGATATCACCTTTGACCTTCTGTTTAAAAAGTAATATTATGTCTTTCTGAACAGACTATTGACAGAAATGTCTTTGTGCTGAAATTGGAAGCCCAAAGGCAAAATGCTGTTTGTCTTGAGGAGAGAGATGAAACACTCTAAAAGTTAATCCCAAATACACAGAATAAGTCTTCTCCTTTGAGTGTAGGAAATAATTTCTTAAGGCTTAAACCATGACATGGGCTGAGTAAATTCACTCTTTGGACACTTTCTGTTCCCCTTGTCTGTACATACACCTAACCTTGATACTTAGAATTGTTTTTTATGTCCATGATTTCTGAAAAATATAATAACAAGGGCTTACATTCTGTTGATGCATTCTGTGATTTGAGATACTTGATCTAAGGGCAAGGAGCCTCAAAAACATCTGAACAAGAAACATTCATTTTTAAATATAACCCAAAGAGCATAATTTTCAGTGCTTTATTTTAATGTTATGTTTTTGTAAAAACATAGGCTTCGTGCTTTTTTATATGTGTGTTTTGTCCTAAGTATTTGATGGGAGATTTAAGTTGAAAGTTATGAAGATGCTAGACACGAAGAAAAATAAGACTAGAATATTTATGGTCACTGAAGTGAAGAAAAGTCTCTTTTAAAACCAAGACATTTCTTCCAGTTTCCTCTAATCAAGAAAGAGATGTATAATATCCAATAATAACCTAAATGGCCCACTGACAGCTTTAACGGTTAGGAGGTCCTGAGTACAATGTGTAGGTAACTGTAATGAGTTCAACATTGCACAGAAGGCTGGACTCACAATAAATCTGATAATTAGTCAACTGCACCTACACAGTAAATCTTATTTGTAGAGCTTTCTTTGAATGTGCAGATCAGCATGCACTGCTTGTTTGTTTTCAGAATCATGGAGTCTGAACCATAAGGGTCCATGCTTTAAATTGAAAATGAGAGGGTTTCTTTCCCCTCAGTTCTGCAGGGAAAAAAAATCCCAAATATCTATCATTCATCTTTGTCAAAAACAGTTAAATATTCTTGCATTCAAAAGATCTTTAATGCAAGTAAGCTATTAATAGGGAAAAAAGATTGATAGGTTCTAGTTATGACAAAGTATAATATAGTGATTTACATACACTTCACTTATTTCTTGAATGCCTATGATATTGAGTCTTACTTGGGATTCAGGTTGACAAATATTGTATACTTTAATACATATCTTCACATAATAACTTCTGGTTACCTTTAAAGTTGGACTAGTCTAGCAGAAGATGTCCCTGCGCATGGCCAGGGAGTTGGAGTAAGAAGAGCTTTAAGGTCCTTTCCAACTCTAACCATGTTGATTCTATGATTCTATGATTAAATAAAATCCAGAAGAGAACAATAATTGGGTAAAAGCTATATATGAAGTAAGACTGTGGAGTGCTAATGTAGGTGTTTATATATTCTTGTTTACTTCTGAGCTCATTGTGTGAGATCTTTTTTTAGTCAATGGACTCACTTCATCTGTTTAAATATGGATGGCTATTTTTGATGCTTTAGGGTTTCTGTGGCATCAGCACAAGACTGGCAGACATTACAAAGGACCTGTGGGAGAGTTGTGTTCTTCTGGAGTGGCAGATGGAGGTCAGGAGAATACTTAGTTTTATAAAATGGCACCAGGCCTCTTTGTCCAGGAAATTTATTTTTCCAGTATTTGAGAGAGTCAAGAGACCTTAGACAATTAGTCAGCTGAACAAATGTAATTGTTTATAGTCATAGTGTTTCCAAAAGGGTATATACTTTCTGATACTTCATCAGTGGTGAAGGAAAATGAGATCTTGTCAGCTGTATGAGTAATAAATTCTAATTATTCAGTCTGACTTTCTGAACAGACAGGAGTTTCCTGCTGCATAGGTAGTAGCTCCTTATATGGAACCATACAGGTGAGAAAAATAATCAACTTCCTTTTAAAATTTCCATGATAGAAAATATTTAAAATCACTGCAAATTTCCTTGATGGCTAGTTACTGTTGCTTTTAGAAAATCTGTCAGGTTTTCCAGTCATTATAGCTTCCATTACCATTCCTTGCTTTTCTGCTATACTGCATAGCCATCTAATTTCAAATTCGTGTTCCTCATTTAGGTCATAGACTTATAGTCTGTGATTCATTCAGCCATTTAATCTTGTTCAGAATAAACTAGATTTATGCAGACCTTGATTTGTTCACAATAAGGCATACTTTCTGATCCTTTAATGATCTTCCTGTCTCTTGTCAGGCATTTTTTGGTATCTCAGTATTCTTTAAATGGTTCTTACATACCCAAAATGGTTCTTTTGAAATGCTTGAATCTGAACTGGACATACCATTGAAAAGTAGTCACTCCAACACTGGTTGTTGAAGTAGTACAACCTTTCTATTTAATATCTCTGTGATATTATCCTATGTCCTAGCTGGTTCTAGATGGTCCCTGTAACAATACTTGGAATGTTGAGTTTTTTTCTATTTCAATTCTACTTTTGGTTTCTGTGGAAATTCCACAGATACAATCAAAGCCTGTATTTAAAGAAAAATTAATAATGTACCATTCACAGCTTGTACCAGAAGATGTAAATTAGGAGCTGTGACAGCTTCTTGCTTAAAGGAATGGTTTGCTTTCAGATCTTTGAATGATATTTAGTTTTAGAAAATGTGCTCCTTTGTTCCATGGATTCGCTCAATATAATAGCAATCAAATATGTGGCTTAAATCTGTTAAACAAATGTTATCACACCACCAGCTAAAATAAGCTTTAACAATAAAATAGAATAATTTCCTTATTAAGGTAGACAAACACTTCGTATGTTTTCCACAATATATTGATTGCTTTTCAGTGGAATGCTATATCATTTCTTACTGATCAGCTCTGACTTACTTGTTGTCAAGAAATCATCTTCGTAGATGGTTACCATAGTAAAATAACAGAATTTAACATGGAAGATAAATTTTGAACTTCAGACTCACATCTTTGGAGAACACAGCAAGGAATATTGAAGCCAAGAGGATGCCCTAGGAAATAAATTATCCAGAGGCACAGAGAATTCACTGCTAAGAGAAAGACTGTTTCTAACAGTGAATTTTTATGCCCACTGCAGGAGCCACCACCTGGAATTTTCCCTACTATGTACTTAGGTGTGTGCTCAATTTTTTTATAAGTTTATTTCCCCCCATTTTTGATTATATATGCCTGAAAAACAGGTTGAGAGGACAGTATTTACTTTGATTACCAATGCCATTTATTTTGGACAACAGAGAAATGCTAGGATTTGCAAATGTCTTTTGTTTATATTTAGGCATATTTGTGTGGTGTTCCCTAATTGTGTGACATTACTGTTTCGTTTAATATGGAAACTATTTTCTTATTCCATTAAACTTCTTTGCACTGATGTTAAAAGGATCATCATCACACTGAACATCCATTGCACTAAAATGTAGTGAATGTTTGATAACATCTTTAAAATTGTTTCCCAAGTAGCAGACGTACTCCATAGTTCAATTTTGTGCAAGTGGCTTTGAAAACAACATTGAAATGAGTCAGACTAATAAATGGCAACACTATTTATTAGAAAAAAAATTATTACATAGCTTTTTTAGAAACATTGGAGTGATTCTGAAAATATGATCATGGATGTGTCTTGGATGTTGTGTCTGAAGGATTCTTCTCCTAGAAATACAACACTTTCTTACTCTGCTCTTGAATTAATACTTGCACAGACTTCTACATTAATTCTGTACTTCAAACACAGTCCTGGCCCACACAATATCCATAGATCATGAGCTGAAGTCTGTCATTAGGCATAGGCTTTCAGCAAGCTTTGGGCTTGAATTTTTATAGTGTTTAAAAAAAGATTACTGCGAGGCACTCCGTATTATTCTGGGAATGAATCAATGGAGAAAATTGATATTCCTATAACACAGAAGAAAGTGTAAGTAAGTTAGAAGGCTACATTGCTAATTGCCTTATATGGTATTGCTCACCGATTTGTCTTCTACATGTACACATACATAGAAATCTTTCAAACTACAAATGGCAAAAAGTTTGAGGTTTATTTCACACAATATGACTAAATAGAAGTCTCTAGAGAAAAGGACATCAAGACAGAATTTGCTTAAAACCCAGCTTTAAATATTACATGATTTTACAATAGAATGGGTCATAATGAAGAGTGAATAATTCATACTCAGCTAACTTTGAAATTACATTTTAGAATTTTGTTATAATAAAACATTTCATTCTATGTATCATATTTCATGATATGGCAATAAATTATTGTTTTGTTCTATGAATTAAACTCTTCATAGAATCACAGAATGGTCAGGGTTGGAAGGGACCTCTGGAGATCATCTAAGTCCAACCCCCCTGCCACAGCAGGGCCACCTACAGCACGTTGCACAGGAGGGTGTCCATTCGGGTTTTGAATGTCTCCAGAGTGGGAGACTCCACAAGCTCTCTGGGCAGCCTGTGCCAGTGCTCTTCCACCCTCAAAGGAAAGAAGTTCCTCCTCATGTTAAGATGGAACTTCCTATGTTCAAGTTTGTGCCCATTACCTCTTGTCCTAGCTTGTCCTAGCTAAACTGTTTCTGCCATTATATGTATTGTGAACATTAGCTAATCAATTTTTATATTTTTAAAATCCTGCTAATACATAAAAGGATAAACAGCCTAGTGATAAAGCTCTGCAAAGGTCATACTTAATTTTAAGCTACTTTATAACTTATCAAAGTAAGAACAAGGTCAATAAATATTTAGAGCTGGATCCAGTGTAGAAGACAGGAACTTGTGGCTGAAGTACAATGTTTGGTTTTAGATAGAAGGCTCTCATGGTACAATAAGAAACTGAGGCATTTAAACTGCACAATATACCAAGAGGGCTGCGCATCGCATGGGAATGGTCCAAAAAGACTGGTATGTTGATAAGAGCTATATACTATCTTCTTCCCTGAGCCTCACTCACATTCCTGGAAAATCTCTTTTCTTGGATTTCAGATAGTGATCTCGCTTTATTTGTATGAACCTACATCACAGATGATGTTTAGTGAGCCATCAGTTAATTCTTAGTTAGAAGGTGTTCAAATCTGTATTTCTGGCATCCAGGAGTTCAGATCTGTATTTCTGACCTCCGGGACAGTTTCTTACCACCATGCTATAGACAAAGTAAAATTAGACAGAGTTAGATTAGCAACATATAGACAAGGTTAGATCATGACTGTTGAAGTCATGATAGTGTACAGAAGATAATGAAAAATTTATGTGACTAAAAGAACAAAACTCAATACAGCACGGATCTGTAGCTTATTGCTTAGGGCATTGAGAGAAAGAATTTCAGATTATTTTTTCTTTAATTTGAAAATAAGGGTAGAGGTACTGAATTATCTTTGCAGATATAATTTATAATAATTTGTAGCAAGCAAACAGAAAATTCCCCAATAGTAGTTCAAACAAGGTATACCTTATTTTATCTCCTACTGTGGTTATGAAGCGATTGTGGGGCAGTGTCTTTTCCCTGTGAGCTTCTAGCCCAGAGATACAAATCAGAAATAAAATCAGGATTGTTAATGTATAGATACTGGCATTTCCACCATTGATCCTTTCTGTTTTGCAAAGTTAGTTTAAATTTGTTTAATTTCCACTGAAATTTCTGTGAGATCACATTTAATGGCATGCAAAATCACTTGAAGCAATATTATTTTTCTTCTAGAATGAAGTTCATCAGGCCTTTTTGATTTCAGCACCTTTCACTACAAATGTAATAAATTATTCATGTATTTGTTAGCTTGCTTTTATGATGCACCTCATCTTCTGACTTTATTAATAAAAATAGAAAGGAAAAGGAATCTAGAAACACAAGAATATTTTGTATGGTCACTATATTTTCATATAACTACCAAGGAGAAAAAATATAGTCAATGTCTTAAGACTGAGAAAAAACAGTACTGCAACTGGTTTTAAAGTTTTAAAATATAGTGAAACAATTTTCCTTAAAAACAAGTAAGCAGTGAAAATATTTTAAGAATAGCTGATTGTTATTTTGTCTATGGCCAATAGGCAAGACTGCAGTTTCCAACATAGTTTTAAGTGAGGAAAAGTAGAATTATTAGCATAAATTGGCTAAGGAAAATCACTGTTGATAACATAATAAAAGTGCTATGGATTTTGTCAATAAATTCATATTCTTCAGACAGAGTAAGATAATTATGTAATTAATTGATGTTATAAGACTGTGGGTGGCAGACCACATCCAGACCCAAAACTGACCAACAGGGTGTTCCATCCCATCTGCCTCAGACTCAGTATAAAAGCTGAGGGATCACCTATCGGTGACGCAATCATCATCCTGGGAGCTTGATATGGTTTTGTATATATTTCATTATTTTCTTTTTATTTTATTATTAATATTTCATTCAAGTAGTTTAGTTGCTTCTAAACTCATAAGTCACTTTTTCCCTCCTCTGCCTCTCTCTTTGAAGAGAGGTGGGGGGGATCATTTGTCAGCCCCGTCTGGGGTGCCCCATGTCCCCAGTGGCCAGTTCAGCCTAAACCACAACAGGTGGATGAACAGACAGAGTCCTCCCTGGACACCAGCCATTGAAGAAAGAGAGCTGGCCCTTTTATCCCTCAGCTTTTATACTAAGCATGAGGCAGATGGGATGGAATACCCTGTTGGTCAGTTTTGGGTCACCTGTCCTGTCTGCTTCTCCCCACAGGTGCGACCCCTCTACGCTTTTCTGCTTCCGACTCTCTAATGGGGCAAAAAACAAACTTAGCTGGCCTTCATTGTTATACCAATAAGTATAAGCAAGAGACTCTCTGCATAGCATTCCTTGGCATCAGCTATAAACATAGGTCTTATCACCCTGAGAATGAACAGTGTTTGCACAATATGCTGTTAATTTTATTAGTTAGAAGAGGCCCAGTTAAGAAGCAGTCACTCAACAAAATTAGTTCTGTTTTACCTCAAACCAGGACACTGCCTTTGATCCTGATCCATGCATTCCTGAGTCCAGATCCAGAATCCAGTCCCCATCCATCACTGAGTCTGGTTTGGGACTTTCCCAGTGCCTGCCAGTGACATGATCATCATCCTGGGAGCTTGCTACAGTTTTTTATATATTTCATTATTTCCTTTTTATTATTTTGTTATAAATATTTCATTAGAGTAGTTTAGTTCCTTTAAAATTTATAAGTCTCTTTCCCTCTCTTTCCCCCTCTCCTTGGAGAGAAAGGTCGGGGAGAGCATCTGTTGTTCGCCTCAGTGGCCAGTCCAGCCCAAACCACTACGGATTTATTGGTGCCCAACATGGGGCTTGAGCAGGGTTTGATCAGGGCTCTGATAGATTGCCTAAATACTTTGAATTCCAGTTTGCTCAGAGATTAAAACAGACAGCTCACATCATGTCATTCTTAAGCAAAATGTTATATTGTGCCTTTAGGGAGCTTGCTTTGAAGTTAATTGATTCAACTGTGCTTAACCTGCTGAATGAACTTAATTTGGCTAGTGCTGTAAAAGACAATAAAAAATGTTTCTATAAATATATTAACAATAAAAGGAGGGCTAAGGAGAAGCTTCACCCTCTATTGGATGTGAGGGGAAACATAGTAACAAAGGCTGAGGAAAAGGCTGAGGTACTTAACGCCTTCTTTGCCTCAGTCTTTAACAGTAAGACCAGTTGTTCTTTGGGTACCCAGCCCCCTGCGCTGGACAACAGGGATGCGGAACAGAATGAAGTCTCAATATTCCAAGGGGAAATGGTTACCTGCTACACCACTTAGACGCACACAAGCCTATGGGGCCAGATGGGATCCACCCAAGGGTACTGAGGGAGATGGCGGAAGTGCTCACCAGGCCACTCTCCATCATTTATCTGTAGCCCTGGCTAACCGGGGAGGTCCCACTTGACTGGAGGTTAGCAAATATGACACAAATCTATAAGAAGGGCAGGAAGGAGGATCCAGTGAGCTACAGGCCTGTCAGTCTGACCTTGACGCTGGTGATGGAGCAGACCATCTTGAGTGCCATTACATGGCAAGTACAGGACAACCAGATGATCAGGCCCAGTCAGCATGGGTTTATGAAAGGCAGGTCCTGCTTGACTAACCTGATCTCCTCCTGTGACAAGGTGACCCACTTAGTGGATGAGGGAAAGGCTGCAGATGTTGTCTGCCTGGATTTTAGTAATGTCTTTGACACCATTTCCCACAACACTCTCCTGGAGAAACTGGCTGCTCATGGCTTGGACGGCTGTACTCTTTGCTGGATAAAAAACTGGCTGGATGGTTCAGGGTCCCAAAGAGTTGTGCTGGATGGAGTTAAGTCCCATTGGCAGCTGGTCACAAGTGGTGTTCCCCAGTGCTCAGTACTGGGGCCAGTTCTGTTTAATAACTTTGTCAATGAACTGTACAAGGGGATTGAGTGCACCCTCAGTAAGTTTGCAGATGACACCAAGTTGAGTGGGAGTGTTGATCCGCTTGAGGGTAGTAAGGCTCTACAGAGGAATCTGCACAGTCTGGATCAATGGGCTGAGGCCAATGGCATCTGGTTCAACAAGACTAATTGCCGGGTCCTGCACTTGGGTCACAACAACCCCATGCAACACTACTTGCTTGGGGAAGAGTGGCTGGAAAGCTGCCTGGTAGAGAAGGACTTGGGGGTGTTGGTCAACAGCCAGCTGAATATCAGCCAGCAATGTGCTCAGGTGGCCAAGAAGGCCAATAGCATCCTGGCTTCTACCAGGAATAGTGTGGCAGGACTGCAGCAGGACTAGGGAAGTGATTGCCCCCCCATACACAACACTGCTGAGGACTGACCTCGAGTACTGTGTTAAGTTTTGGGCTCCCCACTAGAAGAAAGATATTGAGGTGCTGAAGCATGTCCAAAGAAGGGCAACAAAGCTGGTGAAGGGCCTAGAGAACAAGTCTTATGAGGAATGTCTGAGGGAACTGGGGTTGTTTAGTCTGGAGAAAAGGAGGCTGAGGGGAGACCTTATCACTCTCTACAACTACCTGAAAGGAGGTTGTAGTGAGACGGGTGTTGGTCTCTTCTCCCAAGTAACAGGTGATAGGACAAGAGGAAATGGTCTCCACTTACACCAGGGGAGGTTTAGATTGGATATTAGGAAAAATTTCTTCACAGAAAATGTGTCAAGCATTGGAACAGGCTGCCCAGGGAAGTGGTTGAGACATCGTCCCTGGAGGTATTTAAAAGACTTGTAGATGTGACGCATAGGGACATGGTTTAGTGGTGGTTTTGGCAGTGCTAGGTTAACAGTTCGACTCGATGATCTTAAAGGTCTTTTCCAACATAAATGATTCTATGATTCTATGATTTTACTTTTCCCCAGTTATCTTCACCAAATAATGTAGTTGCTGTATACAGTTACTACTAATTAATAGCGGTAAAGTCTAACCATTCCAAGAAATTCTGAGACTTTAATAGTCATTGAAATCATTCATGATTAGTACTTGTCCTGTCTGAATTGTCCTTTTGATGTTAGATGTAATTTCTGTAGAAAACTAAAGAAAGAGGATTTTTTCTGCTTAAATTTTGATACATAGATTATGAGTACATTATTGTACTGATCTCTCTTTTACACAACAGCCTAGTGAATGAAAAATTCATATGGGATGTATAAGATTAATACATATGATAATATATATAAATATAATACAAATAAATGTTATAATACATTGTATGCGTATATATAGTATTTTATTAGTTATATAACAAAATCTACACTATTTTTGTCATGAGCAGTGAATCAAAAGTGGAGGCTGGAATCATATATCAGAAAAACTGATGTTATGTTGTTATATGAAAGCATATTCATTCAAAATGAAACGATAAATGTGGATTCAGGATGCATCAGCAACTCACAAAAGGCTTTTAAATATACAACTAACAAAACACAACTGTAAAGCATTAGAAATCAAATATTTTATTGTATTAAAGGTGAGCTGAATGAAAAAAAAAGGTCTTCAAAAGTTTTGAAAGGAAGAGAGAAGTCTGATGTTGAGAAAGGGGTGGAAGTTATGTTTTCAGAGTACACAGACATCATAGAATTAGAATGGCCAAATTTTCAGCCCATGGCAGTTTGTATCCCTCAAATATGTTTTACTGTTTTATACAGACTTTCAGGGTCACTACCTGCAACCCTGCTTTTTGAACTTGCAGGCTTAATATACCACATTGTTTACTCTGGTCTTTAAGTTTTACTTAAAAACTACTTTTAAAAGAGATGATCAAAATCTATGGACTGGTCTTGGCAATGTAGTCTTTTTTTTTTACAGGGAATAGAATCGCAGAACCTTTGAAGTGTTTTTTTCAGATATATCCACTATTCAAACTGAGGTTGAATTCAGTTTCCCAAATTGCCCAATTTTTTCCTCAGTCCATTCCTGAATCATTTTTTGTGGTTAAAACCTGATTCTAACCTAACCCTCTGTGAGAGACTGGAACGTCAAGCATTTGCCTCAAAGCTTGCTTAGGTGTACCTTGCAAGGTGCAACAGCAGACCATTCGTTTGCAAATGCGGCACCACCAAAACCGGCAGCAGAAGACCATTGTCAGGCGCCACCAAAGCCGACCTCTGTCTGGGCCAGGCTGGCAGTCTGTCAGAGTGTTTTCCTGGACTTATAAAAAGCCTGTGGAAACAACCTCCGGTGTGCACCCACCAGCAAAGAAATTGAAGACTGAGGACCAACGAGACATCGCTGGATCCACGGTGGTGACTATCCTTTGCTTACCCTTCTGAACGCTTGCTTAGTTTCCTTCTAATATTTCCTGCCTTTCCCATCGCTCCATTCCTCTGTACCTACTCAATAAAAACGGCCCGATTGGTGGCATTTGACCTCGTTTGTGTCTCAATCTCACTCTTGGGATCATTAGTAACCTTCCCCGAGCCCGAAATCAGACCGGGACTTGTCACCCTCATCACAGGTGAAATGCCAGTTTCAGTCACTTTCTTCTCAAAGAGTCTGGTGAAGACAGGCAAACAATAATCTGCTAATAACAAATGATAACAAGTGATAATCTACTGACAGAACACTCGCAGAAAACCTCCTACCTCTTGTTTTTCTTGGCTACTCTGCAGAATCAAAACTAATGGAATAAGACGTCTAATTCAGATGCCATCTACATTCCTAATAATTTTCATCTTCAATTGAACAGCGAAATGACTTTGTCTTCCAGTAATAGTTTTAGATCACTATCATAATACTGAGGACAATAAGATTCTTCAGATGCAATTTAGGACACATTCTGATGCCAGGGTAGAGCCCAGGTAATGGGAAATTTTGATCCTTCCTGAAGAAAAACAATAAATAATGAAAAACAATAATTAATGAGAAACAATATGGTTTCTTAAGATTTTTTTTTAATAAAAATTGTCCTTCAGAGTCCAAGCATGTTTTCATGAAGATTTATGAATCTCACACTAGATATGAGAGGAAACTACTGAAGATGCAAACGTTAAGTTTGCAATAACTGTTGTATTGCAACAATGTAGTATTGTTTTGAAATTTTTTGAAATATCATTTAGAATAGGAAATGTTAAAAGAAATTTGTGTAATGGGTGGCAAATGTTAATTATTTTGTTAAACTTATTTCAGAAGATTATGTTTTTGCTAGGTTATTGACCTAGACAACCATTCTACTGTAGTAATTTATAGATTTATTACAATTACAGTAAAAGACTTGATGATCTTAAAGGCCCCTTCCAACCCAGACAATTCTATGATTCTATGATTCTATGATCTGCATTTAGAAAAAATAAAGCTGTAATATGACATTTTTTTTTTGCTTAAAATACGTAGAAATGATTGTAGTAGTTCAAATGGCTTCATGGGACTTTTTAGTATGTGCTGAATTTTAAGGAAAACATGACTATTAACCAGAATAAATGAATAGGTATATGAGTTTGGGCACACGTCCTTGACAGCAAGCAATTTTTCAATTAGAATTGATAAAAAAAACCACCTAATGACAGTGAAGATGATGATACTACTAATAATAAATAAAGATACTTCATAATAAACAAAGACATGTTCCAGCTGTTTTCCTAGAGAACTGCTGTTCAAATAAATGTAGAGGGAGTAACTACCATGCACATTTTCAGGAAGAAAAATTGAAGACTTCCTTTCTGCACGTATAGAAGACAAGTTAGAGCTGTGATACCTTTTCTATATTTGAATATTAAAACAATTTAAAATAGAAGAGTGTACGTATATACATACATGCATGCATACATATGAAAGAAAGTGTGAATTTATGATAAAATACTGTTTTTCAATAAATTTTAGAGCATTCCGTTTAGTTGGGAAGGCATGCATTATTCTTGATTATTATCCGTGAAAAGAACCTTAGTTCATTTAACCACATGTAGTATGCTTCAAGGAGAGTCTAAACATGGATTTGGCCGATATTATACAGGACCTATACAAGACCCTCACCACTCTGAAGGTGCAGAAAGGCCTCCCAAATTATGTTATATGCCTATGTGTGAGAAACATACAAGCTCAAGGGTTGGAATTAACCTTTTGATTGAAGAAACTTAGATGTAGAGCTTGCTTGAATGTTGGTGGCTGTATATGAACTATCTGTTATTTCCTTTATAGTCAAGAGAGAACTGGGGAACCTTTCAGTTGTTTGTCTGGCTTCTGCACAAAAGTGGATCTCCCAGAGGTTCCACAATATGTCTGCCAGTCCTGTGTGCGTGTTTCAGATGCCACATGGTATCTCAGATACCACTAGAAGTATATATTTACGCAAACAAAATGAGCTCTTGGTCAACACTGCCAGTGGAATTTGGAGAATTATTCAGCTCCCTGAGAGCAGGATACAGTCACTTCAGCATAGGGTCTAATGCTCTTTTAATTATACCGCAAGTTACAGCTAGCTCTTTCAGACATTCACCAGAGCTGCCATGCATGACCTGGGACCTGGCAGACAACTGCTTCCTTCTGGCAACACAGTTGGAGTGTAAACCAGATACTTTAAATACTAAAGACCTGTGTTCAGTATGACTGATCTGACCTCCAAATGTGAAACATATGTCATCAAGAACAATGTAATGTATTGATCATTTATTGACATTAACAGTGGGTTTCAGATGCCTAAATGCAGATATCTCATAGCATTTTAGAAACATTAGGATATTCTGCCTGATCACTGTATGCCTCTTCAGATGAATACAGATATTCTATGTGAATATCACAAATGTGTCAAGGTATTTGAAATGAGCATTTGTTTTCTGCTGGTTCAAAAATGATCAACACTTGAATAGAAATTTAGAGAGCAATTGTGACAATGACAGAGGATATAGTGAAAATTTGCAATCCTCTGCCCTCAGGCATCTTCTATGTTATGAGAGGCAGCAGAAGGTCAGACCTCAAGCAGAGACTGGGGAAACAAAATCTCTCCCACTGTAGGAGATCAGGTTCATGATCACCTGAGGAACCTGAACATATAGAATTTTATGGGACCAGTACTGCTTAATATCTTCATCAATGACAGATAGTAGGGTAGAGTTAAGATGCTGGAGGGATGGGATGCCATCCAGACGGTCCTTGACAGGCTTGAGAGGTGTAGACTTCATGAGGTTCAACAAGGCAAAGTGCAGGGTCCTGCACCTGGGTTGGAAGAAACTCTGGTGTCAATAAAGGCTGGGGAATGAAGAGATTGAAAGAAGCCCTGCGGAGAAGTACTTGGGGGGTACTGCATTAGCTCCAAGATGTGCCAGCTACGCTGCAGTATGCCCAAACCTTCACGTAGATGAGCTAGGAGCTCCTGGACCAACGGGAGTCAATCGGGAGGCACTGTTAGTACAGGACAAAGGAATTACAGCTGCTCCAACCAAATCGGCCGCAACGAAGACACGGCTGAAGTGCCTCTTCACAAATGCGCGGAGCATGGGGAACAAGCAGGAGGAATTAGAGACGTGTACACGCCTCCAAGGCTACGATCTCATTGGCATCGTAGAAACTTGGTGGGACGACTCCTATGACTGGAGCATCGGCATGAAAGGGTACAGGCTCTTCAGGAGAGACAGGCAAAGGAAACGAGGAGGCGGTGTTGCCTTATATGTTGATGAGCAGCTGGAATGTATGGAGCTCAACCTGGGGGAGGATACCGAGCCAACTGAGAGCCTATGGGTCAAGATTACAGGGAAATCGGGAGCAGGGGACGTTACAGTGGGGGTATGCTACAGGACACCCGACCAGGAAGACCAAGTGGATGAAGCCCTCTACAGACAGATAAGGGCAGCATCACGTTCACAGACCTTGGTTCTCATGGGTGACTTCAACCACCCTGACATCAGTTGGAAGGATAACACAGCCAGGCACAGGCAAACCAGGAGGTTCCTGGATTGCATTGAGGACAACTTCCTTCTCCAAGTGGTTGAGGAGCCGACGAGGAGAGGAGCCATGCTGGACCTTGTTCTTACCAACAAGGAGGGGCTGGTTGACAGGGTCAAACTCAAGGGTAGCCTGGGCTGCAGTGACCACGAAATGGTTGAGTTTGAAATCCTCAAGGCAACAAAGAAGGTGCGCAGCAGGCTGACGACCCTGGACTTCAGGAGAGCCGACTTTGGCCTCTTGAAGAATCTGCTTGGTATGGTGCCGTGGGATGAAGCGCTGGAAGGAAGAGGGGTCCAAGAAAGTTGGTTAATATTCAAGGACCACCTCCTCCAAGCACAGCAGCAATGCATTCCTACAAAGAGGAAGGCAGGCAGAAAAGCCAGGAGGCCTGCGTGGATGAACAAGGAGCTCCTGGAACTGACCAAAAGAAAAAAGGAGGCCTACAGGGAGTGGAGACAGGGCCGGGTAGCCTGGGAGGATTACAGAGGAATCGTTCGAGCAGCTAGAGAGCGGGTTAGACAAGCTAAAGCCCAGCTAGAACTAAATCTGGCCAGGGACATTAAGACAAACAAAAAATCCTTCTATAGGTATATCAGCGAGAAAAGAAAGACTAGGGAAAATGTAGGCCCTCTCCGGAAGGATACACAAGAACTGGTCACCCGGGACAGCGACAGAGCTGAGGTACTCAATGACTTTTTTGCCTCAGTCTTCACGGACAAGGACAGCAGCCGCACTGCCCAAGACGCAGATTGCAAAGGAGAGGATTGGGAAAACGGAGCACCGCCCACTGTAGATGAAGATAAAGTGAGAGACCACCTGAGGAACCTGAAGGTGCACAAGTCCATGGGATCTGATGAGATACATCCGCGGGTCCTGAGGGAACTGGCAGATCAAGTCGCGAAGCCACTAGCCATCATATTTGAGAAGTCATGGCAGTCTGGCGAGGTTCCTGCCGACTTGAAAAGGGGAAACATAACCCCTATTTTCAAAAAGGGAAACAAGGAAGACCCGGGGAACTACAGGCCAGTCAGTCTCACCTCTGTGCCTGGCAAGATCATGGAGCAGATCCTCCTGGAAACTCTGCTGAGGCACACAGAAAACAAGGAGGTGATTGGCGAGAGCCAACATGGCTTCACCAAGGGCAAGTCATGCCTGACAAATTTGGTGGCCTTCTATGAAGGGGTTACAGTGGCAGTGGACAAGGGAAGATCTGCTGATGTCATCTACCTGGACTTGTGCAAAGCGTTTGACACTGTCCCACACGATATCCTGGTCTCTAAATTGAAGAGACATGGATTCGATAAATGGACCACTCGGTGGATAAAGAACTGGCTGGATGGTCGCACTCAAAGGGTTGCGGTCAACGGCTCGGTGTCCAAGTGGAGAGCAGTGACGAGTGGCGTTCCTCAGGGGTCGGTACTGGGACCCGTACTGTTCAACATCTTTGTTAGCGACATGGACAGTGGGGTAGAGTGCACCCTCAGCAAGTTTGCTGATGATACCAAGCTGTTTGGCGAGGCGGACACGCTGGAGGGGAGGGATGCCATCCAGAGGGACCTGGACAGGCTGGAGAGGTGGGCCCAAGCCAACCTCATGCAGTTCAACAAGGCCAAGTGCAAGGTCCTACATCTGGGTCGGGGCAATCCCAAGCACAAATACAGGCTCGGCGGAGAATGGCTGGAGAGCAGCCCTGTGGAGAAGGACCTGGGGGTGCTGATTGATGAGAAGCTCGACATGAGCAAGCAGTGTGCGATCGCAGCCCAGAAGGCCAACCGTATCCTGGGCTGCATCAAAAGAAGTGTGGCCAGCAGGTCAAGGGAGGTGATTCTGCCCCTCTACTCCGCTCTCGTGAGACCCCACCTGGAGTACTGCATCCAGCTCTGGAGTCCCCAACATAAGAAGGACATGGACCTGCTGGAGCGCGTCCAGAGGAGAGCCACGAGGATGATCAGAGGGCTGGAGCACCTCTCCTGTGAGGAGAGGCTGAGAGAGTTGGGGCTGTTCAGCCTGGAGAAGAGAAGGCTCCGGGGAGATCTTATTGCGGCCTTCCAGTACCTAAAGGGGGCCTACAGGAGAGCTGGGGAAGGACTTTTTACTAGGGCATGTAGTGATAGGACGAGGGGGAACGGCTTTAAGCTGGAAGAGGGCAGGTTTAGATTAAACATCAGGAAGAAGTTTTTCACTTTAAGGGTGGTGAGGCACTGGAACAGGTTGCCCAGAGAGGTTGTTGAAGCCCCATCCCTGGAGGTGTTCAAGGCCAGGCTGGACGTGGCCTTGGGCAACCTGTTCTAGTGAGAGGTATCCCTGCCTGTGGCAGGGGGGTTGGAACTCGATGATCTTCAAGGTCCCTTCCAACCTAAACCATTCTATGATTCTATGATTCTATGATACTGGTGGATGAAAAGCTAGACATGAGCCGACAATGTGCGCTTGATGCCCAGAAGGCCAGCCATATCCTGGGCTGCATCAAAAGAAGCGTGGCCAGCAGGTTGAGGGAGGTGATTCTGTCCCTCTACTCCGCTCTCCTGAGACCCCACCTGGAGTACTGTGTCCAGCTCTGGAGCCCTCAGCACAGGAAAGACATGGGCCTGTTGGAGCACGTCCAGAGGAAGGCCACAAAAATGATCAGAGGGCTGGAGCACCTCCCCTATATGGGGACGCTGAGAGAGTTGGGGTTGTTTATCCTGGAGAAAAGAAGGCACAGGGAAGACCTTATTGCGGTATTTTGATACATAAAATGGCCTATAAGAAAGATGGGGACAGACATTTGTGAGAGACTAGAACATCAAATATTTGCCTCAAAGCTTGGTTGGGTGTACCTTGCAAGGTGCAAATGACCAGTAGCAGCAGACCATTCGTTTGCAAATGCGTCACCACCAAAACCGGCAGCAGAAGACCATTGTCAGGCACCACCAAAGCCGACCTCTGTCTGGGCCGGCTGGCAGTCTGCCAAGGTGTTTTCCTGGACTTATAAAAAGCCTGTGGAAACAACCTCCGGTGTGCACCCACCAGCGAAGAAATTGAAGACTGAGGACCAACGAGACGTCACTGGATCCACTGTGGTCACTATCCTTTGCTTACCCTTCTGAATTCTTGCTTAGTTTCCTTCTAATATTTCCTGCCTTTCCTGTCGCTCCATTCCTCTGTACCTACTCAATAAAAACGGCCCGATTGGCAGCATTTGACCTCGTTTGTGTCTCAATCTCACTCTTGGGATCATTAGTAACTTCCCCCGAGCCCAAAATCGGACTGGGACTTGTCAACATTTTAGTAGGGTCTGTAGTGACAGAACAAGGGGTAATGTTTTTAAACCACAGGAGGGTAGATTCAGACTAGATATAAGGAAGAAATTTTTTACGATGAGTGTGGTGAAACACTGAAACAGGTTGCCATGAGAGGTGGTGGATACCCCATCCCTGGAAACATTCAAGGTCAGATTGGAGGGGGTCTCAGCAGCCTGATCTAGTTGAAGATATCTCTGCTCATTGCAGGGGAGATTGAACTAGATGACCTTTGAAGGTCCCTTCCAACCCAAGCTATTCTATGATTCCATGATTCTATGATTCTATAAGGGTATACAAGAGTATTTCAAATTACACCAAACATCTACATTGCAACAACTGAATCCTGTTGTGTATGTCTGGTTTGCCTGTTTTTTGATTTGGTTTACACTGCATATATGGTAAACAAAGTGCCCTAAAGGGGAGAGCTAGATCAGCTTCAGGTCCATAGAATTATTGAGACAAAATTTTGATGTAACCTCAGGAGAACTAATCAAAACATGCACAATTATAGAATTATCAAGTGTATTCTTGATAAAAAAAAGTTTATTATATTTCAGTTTTGATTGTAACAGCTAATGTATATGGGATGATAGATTTCATGTGCAGGGAAAATACAGTACTTCCTTCCCTTAGAGAAAGAATAATGTGGCATTGTGAATTATGCCTGACAATCTTCAGTCGGTGGAATATCAGTGTCTTTTACAATACTCCATGACTAGAAATTTTCAGTATTCCTTTCTCTCCCTTTTGCAATAAATAGTTTACCTACCTAATCTTTTTGTTTTCGGAATTGTCATAAGCTTTGATTGTATTGCTGTAAAAGTGTTTTGTAAGATAGGTATGCAGACTACAACCTGAACTTTTGCCAAAGTGTTTAGCCATAATTTGGAAGTGTCAAATACAAGCATATGAATCCAATCTTAAAGTGGTCTCCAAAACAAATTTAAAATTTTATCACAATTAATGAAAGTAAATGAGTATTTGAAGAGATGCTGCTCATCAGAACCTGCTTATTACTATGGAATAATATGAGTTTCTTGAAATATAAAAATTCTGTTCTTTTAATTATACAAAAAAAATGTGTCTCGTGTACTTTGATAAGGTCCATGATTTTACAGAGAAAACAGCAGTGACATAAAAGAAATTAGCAAAACAAAACATCAGTCACTCTACATTGCTTTCTTATAATGCAGTTGCAAAACCAGGACCAAAGACACTAGTCTTGTGGTTATTTTTCCTTTAATTATTTTTAATAAATTTTATGCCATCTTTAACAGTGCGTGATCGGTGCAACTTAAAATGTGGTGGTAAATATGAATATTTCTTCTAGCTGTGTAAGCATAAACATAAAAAACTACCAAATATATATATTTCTTAAACAACTTCTGAATATACTGAAGAACATTCATGCAGTAAAATAACTGCCAAGAGATAACAGGTTACTTCATTGTGTATATCTTACATATCATTCAACAATTTCATTAGATGCTTGTTTTGATATTTTACTCTTTGTAAAGGACTTCATCAGCAGGTTTTTCTTACTTGATTTTAGCTTTTGTTAAAATGAATAGGCTTGTTTATAACATTTGACTTAGTACAGAAAAGTACTATGGTAAAAAAAGACCCATTTAAAGCATAATAATGCCTGGCTGATATATTCCCTGAAGTCATCTGTGACAATTAAGTGTTGAATGAGGACATTTCCATTTGATTTCTGAAGTGCACAATAATAGGTCTGGCAATACTTTTATCAGTGGCATAGAAGCAAATATAAAAACATTGCTGCCAAAATATGCAGATAGTACAAGATTGACAGAGTGGAAAACAATGAACCATACAGGGCAGTCATACAGAATGATCTGGGTCACTGCTTAAGCTGAGTTCACTGAAACAAAACATGATTTCAAGCTGCCAAACATAAGTCTGTCTAGAAACCAGGAACACAGGTCATGCTTACTGCACAGGGAACTGTATCCTAGCTGGCTAGGGCTAAGAAAAAATGTTGGGGTCATGGTATACAAATAATTGAATGAGATACTAGTACAACGGTGTAGTTTATGGATGTGGGATGTTGCTTTTGTTGCTTTAGTCTGCATGCCTTAAACACTTTGATGCCTTATACTGTCACTTACTACAAGTTTTGTCTATAAGATTCAAGAAAATTCACAGAAGATCCCATAAGACGTGACTGTCATGAAGGAAAAAGTCATCTGACGAGGACCAGAACGTATAGAACTGCTTAGCTTATCAGTGAGAAAATTAGAAGATGCCTTCTTCATTTATTAATCTATTGGGAGAAAATGTTAAACTCTCACAGCATCTTTATTATTCCAAAGCATGACAAGAATTGATTTCTAAATTCTGAAGCTGAACAAAGTGAAAAATTGGACAGCTGGTTACTGTGAGATGTTGGCAGAGACGATTTAGTCATAATTAGCTATTGGGGTTCACTAAAGGGTAACAGTGTGAGTGCAATTGTTTGACATAGATAAGGTCAGAACAAATGTTGCAATGATCACATCTGATCTAAAATAGTGTATGTGACCCCATTATTTAAATTATTGTGAATCTGAAAGACTATACATCTTAATATTTTCAAACTTCTTCAGAAATGCTGTTGAAATCAATGAGAATAAATAAGAGAAATTGGCATTTGAAAAGGGAAAAATCTGAAAAGTAGAGATGGAGGGAGAATAATACTGTAAAGGATTTGAGTTTACAGAATTTGTTATGGATTTTTTTTTTTAATTTAAATGAAACCAGTAAATTTCTCAGTGAAAAAAGTTGCAAATCAAGATACATATTTTGTATCTTAGCAGCTTTGTTTATTGTACAAACGACAGATTAGTTTAAACAAGAGCAAGAATTCAGACAAGTTATTTAAGAGAAAGTGTTGAAATGGTAGATTCTGATACCTTTGGAAAAATTCTTGTAAAATTAACACATTTTCAAAGCATTTGAATTTCTAATAAAAATATTTTTATTTCTCTTTATCCCAGTTTTACTGCTTATAAGAAGTAATTGACGTATGATTAAAAAATCCAGGTCCATCAGTTTTGCAGATGTAGATCATTATTGTCCTGTGCTAGTTACAATTCACTATGAATAATTATTGCAGCCTAAATTTTTCATTCTTATTCACACATGAACATGTGGTGACATCTAACTTTTTGAAGAGCAGTGAATAATAATTTAAAACTGAAAAATAACACAACACATGATAGATTTGTCCATTGCCTATTGTACTTCAGGAATGTTTCAGCTAAACACTGCAGAACATCTAAATGTATCTTCATGGCACTCCAAGGAGGTAAATATGAATTCATCACAAATTCGTGTTTTATAGAAAAACTGACTTCTGAACTAGTTAAAATTGGTACATGCAAAGCTGTTCAGCCCTGTATGGCTGGACTGATGTACAAGAAAGAATAGGGAAAGACTGAATGCTTATTTTAAAAAGGTGTACAATCTTGATAGCAATTTTAAGCCTGTTAGGACTTGCAGATATGAAAGAAAAAGATGATCCTATTTAAAAGATATTCTATCCGTCATCAATATAAGGTCCAGATTCACTTCAAAACATTAAGCAATTGAGATTTAATTGCTAGAAATTTGATTTATTCAGTATTATCTGTGTCTGCATTACAATGAAACACTTGTGATAAAGTAGAAAATATTTGTGAATGAAAACAGAATAGGGCCAGAAAGTGAGAAATGTTAAGATTTGTGTTTTCATTCTAGTCAATAGAATCATTTATTTTGAACTGTCTTCTCAGAAACACACTTAGTTATGCTATTAACTGGACCAGTATTTAAATCTTCAGGTTCAGTTTAAAATAGACAATCAAGATACGTCTGCTTACCAGAAGCTATGTGAAATAAAGTGAGGCTCATTATTTGCTTTTGAAATCAAACATTCTGTGAGATAGCTGCACAGCAAAGTAAATCACAAGGGCTTGTTAAGTGCACTTGGCTTACCAATCAGTTCAAACATTAGCTTTGATATCAAGATTCTTTTGAACTACTACTTACAATTTCTTTGCAGAGGAAAGAAAGTAGTTTTAAGAAAACGAATGTAAATAAATGTGAATTAGTTCTTTCATAAAAGCCTAATTTGGAGAAACGTCATCACATTTCATCTCCTTAAGTATCTTCAACATTAGTAAAATTTTTGCAAATGCGGTCTTTGGAAGTGTACAAGTTTTTACAAGATATCACATCATTCTCATGGGTAAATGAGATTCCATAACTCTAATGGTATAACATGTGGTGAAGGGAAAGTTAGTAAATCTTCAGGGTGTTATGACTATTATGAAAAGGAAAATTCAATGCATGCTTTAACTGAAATCACATTGAAATTCTACTGTTTTACCTTATGTCACACTTCATCTCTCCTTTGCTTTTGAAGCCCTCAGCCTGTATTTTACACATGCTTTTGCAAGCATTATGCAAGATGCAATGGCAAAATAAAGTGCAGATTAGTCTTGAGCCTGGAAATTTCAAGAGACAGGGATAAACTGCTGACTGTGTCAGTGCCCAGTCAGTTCTCCTGTATCATTAGGCTAAACTCTGTGTCCTTGATGTTAGAAGTTATATTCTTCACTTTATGACCATGTACTGCTGAGGAATGAAAAACAAGTAGGAAGAAGTAAGTAAAATGTTCCTTCCTGTTCACCAGGATAGCAGCATCATCATTTTCACTAGTTAAATTGTGCATGGGCTTAGAATGATAGATGTTGTCATGACTGACACCTTCACCATGATGAGTTTTCTTTTTTGTGTATGGTCATAAGCTTGTTGTGAGGTTAGATCTGACACCAAATAGGAAAACTTTCAGTGGCAGTCAGGATGTTGTAATCGCTTTTTCCTATGCCTGTCCATTGCTGCCTAGCAATGTCTAGGCTACAATTGTGAAAATTGTCCTTTTTGTTGTAATATTGTCCTGTGAACCTCTCAGTGCTCCCTGGCAATTTTCTGCAGATACCAAGAAGTCTGCTTCTTCCATCTCCACAGTACAACAGCATTTAACATACCATGATTCACTGGCAGAAATGAGCAGAGAGGGAGCCACAGGGTACCTGGAATAGCGGTTCATTCCATTCCAAACACATGACAAAAATTCTGAGACACAGAAGAACTAGGAAAATAGTGATGAACGTGTTTCTCCAACTTTGTTTTTGAATTCCCATATTTGACATACAAAATGTATTTACTAATAGCTGATTTTAATAAACGACTGGCCATGGCTTAGAGTTGCTTGCATTTTAACCTCAGAGCTCATCTGCAAGTAATTATCTATTCTGCCTTTATTAGAGAATCTCTGAAAGTGTGTTTATAAAACTAAAATGAGTAAGCAGAGAACTGCATTCATTCGTTGGAGAAATTAGTTCAGTGTCCAGCTGTGTCACTGGTTTCCTTCTGAGCTCTTGAAAGATCACTTTTCCTTTCTGAGATACAATTACTTTCACATATTAAATATTTGGAGATATACTGGTATAAAGAATGATGCAAGAGGCAGATACTTATTGCATGCATAGCCAGCACAAGTAACTGAGGAGAAATCAGTCCTCTGTATATTTGAATAAGCTTTGACCTCAGCAGTGAAGTCAACCCTAATGTTAAGGATCTTCCATTCTCTGCTTTTTTTCCTGTCATTTCATAATTTTGATAGCTCTTTTGTAACTTTTGTAACCGCTGTAGAAAACTGTTTGTATTAACAAATAGCCTAAATCACAGTGCAGTTAGGCCAAGTACATTTTTAAGAGTGTTGCTGGGAATGAGATTGGATTTAAAGCATCCCAAAACTACAGCTAATCCCATTTTAAAATAAACTGTTTATGTCTCAGATGCTCTTTGAATCTCTGTGATGTTTAACCGAAGTATTAAAATAGCTCAGCAGTGTTAAAGAAGTTTCTTCCTTCAAGAAACAATCCTGATTTGTAACTGTTTTCCTCTTAGGTTGAGCTATCTGCCTTCCTCATTAGTTCCTCTGTGCTAACACAGTAACACATGGTGCAAATCCTATGCCTAGGAAGTCTCTCATATGAATACTAACAGAAATCTTAAATCTGCATCTCCCCTGTCCTTCTCTTTATGTGGTTGACTGTACCTGAATAAAGATATGCAAGGTTGATGTAAATCACTATGAATATGCAATTATTTTGAAGGCACAGTTGTAGATGTTCCTGTGAGCTGTATCCTATAACCTGCAGACTCTAGAATCAACCTTATAGTATTAATTTATATTAAACTTTCTATAGTTGATGGAACTTTTGAAAGACTTTGTCCTACTGTACTTTAGACTAATTTCTGACTGAATAGCAGTAACAACTTCCATTTATAGGACTTACTACCTTATCTCAGCAAGACATCTCAAGGTGCTTTACAAGAGATGTACAATAATTAATAACACAGCTTGCAGTGCCAAGCTGATGATGGAAAGCAAAGGGAAAAACAAGTCAGTTTTCAGTTTTGATTTAAAGCACTCTGACATTCATGGCATAACTTGGCAGAGTGTTAAAGCAAGGTTTTTAAATATCTGAAACAGTAGCATCCTTAATACAGGATGTAGTGAGATACTAGCAGAACAAGTACAGCACCTTGGTATGACCTATTATGAAATGTATGAGGTCTGGAAGAAAATTATGTGGTTTTTTTCCCTTTGAGCCTGTGTGATTCTAAAAAGGCCCATTGAGTCAAGATTGCTTGGAAATTATTAGGCACACTTTTATCACATATTTTAAGACAGGAGTGGGGTTATATGCTGCAGGTCTTCAGTCAGAATCCTATAAAAATTATTTTAGTTTTGTACAAGGATAAAGGATGTGTTTATCTGTGTATGGCACAACTAAGTGAGGAAAAGGGAGTCTAAAGTAACTCTAAAGAATCCCATCTACTTTGAACATTATATATTCCTGTTCTGTCGATATATGGAATATTTGGGAATACTTAATGGACAATTACGTTTTCTTTTGCACAAACAGAAAATGTTTCTGGTGCAAATCATTGAGAAGTATTCACATAATCCAACTGTAGACATTTACCTAAGGTGTCTCTAACAGATTACTATATTTACTGTATGTGAATACATCAGGTTTATAAGGTATGTAAATTTATGACAATGGATATTATGGCAGGGGTGGATGATCTGTCTACTACATCTAATCTCATGTCCTGTCCCCAACAGTGGTTAATAACAAATATTCAGACAAATAGTACAATAAACAATCTATATCTGATTCACCATGTCAGCTTCTGAAGAAGGTGATTGCTAAATGAAGTGAACATCTAGATTACAGCATTTAATAGAAATTTATAATGTAAAAAAGAATAATTAAAAATTGCCACCATCTTATCTATTTTAAACCAATTCATGCTTTTGGTATTCACAACATCTTTTGGTGATGTGTTAACTAATTTAATTACAAGTGGGGTGGAAGGAACTGCTATTTTGATTCACTTTTCAGTCTGTCAAATTAAGCATAATGCAATCTTTCTGAACCAGCAAGGCTTTCGACACTGTCTCCCACATCATCCTCACAGGCAAGCTTAGGAAGTGTGGGTTAGATGAACAGACAGTGGGGTGGATTGAACAGTGGCTGACAGATAGAGCTCAGAGGGTTGTGGTTAGTGGTGCAGAGTCCAGTTGGAGGCCAGTAACTAGTGGTGTCCCTCAGGGGTCAGTACTGGGTCCAGTCCTGTTCAATATATTCATCAATGACCTGGATGAAGAGATAGAGTGTACCGTCAGCAAGTTTGCTGATGATACAAAACTGGGAGCGGTGGCTGACATGCCAGAAGGCTGTGCCGCCATACAGCAATGACCTGGACAGGCTGGAGAGTTGGGCAGAGAGGAACCTTATGAAATTCAACAAAGGCAGGTGTGGGGTACTGCTTCTGGGGAGGAATAACCCCATGCATCAGTACAGGTTGGGGGCTGACCTCCTGGAGAGCAGCTGTGTGGAAAGGGACCTGGGAGTCCTGGTGGACAACAGGATGACCATGAGGCAGCAATGTGGCCTGGTGGCCAAGAAGGCCAAAGGCATCCTGGGGTGCATCAAGAAGAGTGTTGCCAGCAGGTGCAGGGAGGTCATCCTCCCCCTCTACTCTGCCCTGGTGAGGCCACATCTGGAGTATTGTGTCCAGTTCTGGGTTCCCCAGTTAAAGAAGGACAGGGAACTGATGGAGAGGGTCCAGCAAAGGGCTACTAAGATGATTAGGGGACTGGAGCATCTTTCTTATGAGGAAAGGCTGAGGGACTTGGGTCTTTTTAGTCTAGATAAAAGAAGACTGAGGGGGGATCCTATCAATACTTATAAATACTTAAAGGGAAGGTGCCAGGAGGATGGGAACAGTCTTTTTTCAGAGCTGCCCAGTGACAGAACAAGAGGTAACGGGCACAAACTGGAGCACAGGAAGTTCCATCTTAACATGAGGAGGAACTTCTTTACTCTGAGAGTAGCAGAGCACTGGAACAGGCTGCTCAGAGATGTTGTGGAGTCTCCCACACTGGAGACATTCCAAACCTGCCTGGATGCCGTCCTGTGCAACCTGCTGTAGGTGTCTCTGCTGTGGCAGGGGGGTTGGACTAGATGATCTCCAGAGGTCCCTTCCAACCCTGACCATTCTGTGCATCTATGAGTAGTTGTGAATTACTTACTATTCCTTATTTATTCATAAATACATCGTTCATAATTTTATCATCTGTCTAACATATGTCCCCACGTCCACCACTTCTTCTAACTGCTTATTTAGTACTTTCTCAGGTGGCAGGCATCTGATACATTAATTTATTCTTCTTTCCCTCTTCTGTAATTTTTTTTAGTTCTAGAATATCCTCTTTGAATTGAGTGAGAAGACCAGAATATATTTGATTTCAAAGTTTAAGTCCAGCATGGAACTACAAAGTGGCAAACGTATTTTTTTCTCTTTATAATGATTTATACTACTACAGTGGATTGATCCGAGCTGGCAGGTAAGCCCCCACCCAGTCACTTGCTCAGTCCCCCTCAGCAGGATGGAGGAGAAAATTGGAAAGCAAAAGTGAGAAAAAACTTGTGGGTCGAGATAAAGACATTTTAACATGTGGAGCAAAGCTGCAAGCAAAGCAAAATGGGGAATTTATTTCTTACTTTCCATTGACAGGGAGATGTCCAGCCACTTCCTGGGAAGCAGGTTGCCAGCACATGTAATGGTTGCTTGCTAAGACAAATAATATAAACACAAACTACCCCCTTCCTCCTCTTTTCCTTGAGCTTTTATTGCTGAGCACAATGTCATGTGGCATGGAATATCTTTTTGGTTGGTCGCGGTCAGCTGTCCTGGCTTTGTCGCCTCCCAAATTCTTGTGCACCCCCAGCCTATTTCCTGCGGTGGCAGAGTGGGAAAAAGTTAAAACAGAAACAAAACCAAAAAAAAAAACCCTCAGTGCTATGCAAGCACTGTTCAGCCACAGCCAGAACACCGGAGTTTATCAACTCTGTTGTAGTTAAAAATCCAAGACACAGCACCATACAGGCTGCTGTGAAGAAAATTAACTCTATTCCAACCAGACCCGGTGCAAACATTCTTGCTTTTATGGCCTCTCTTCTACTGTTTTCAGAATACTATGTAGGATGACTGTAAGACCCTTTTTCTGAACTGTAATAATTAATTAACTATGTATCACTATACATATATGATTATGGTTGCTTCTCCCTTCAGTTCTGCTTTGCATATAAAATACTGATTTGCACTTATCACACAGTCTTTCAAACTTCTGAGGTTCTTCTGAAGATCTTTCGTAACATTTTAGTTTTCACTACTCTAATTGCATCAGTAAATCTTAGAATCATAGAATCATAGAATTGCTGAGGTCGGAAGGGACCTTTAAGATCATCAAGTCCAACCATTAACCTACCCTGACAAAAACCACTTCTAAACCATGTCCCCAAGTACCATATCTACCCTTTTTTTAAACACCTCCAGAGATGGTGAATCCACCACCTCCCTGGGTAACCTATTCCAATGTTTAATAACCCTTTCAGTGAAAAAATGTTTCCTAATATCCAGTCTAAACCTCCCCTGACATAACTTAAACCGTTTTCCTCTTGTCCTTTCACTTGTCACCCGGGAGAAGAGGTCAGCCCCCACCTCTCTACAACCTCCTTTCAGGTAGTTGTAGAGGGTGATAAGGTCTCCCCTCAGCCTCCTCTTCTCCAGGCTAAACAACCCCAGTTCCCTCAGTTGTTCCTCGTAAGATTTGTCCTCCAGACCCCTCACCAGCTTTGTAGCCCTTCTCTGGACATGCCCCAACACCTAAATGTCCATCTTGTAGTGAGGGGCCCAAAACTGAAATCTTGTTGCCTTGGGTTTTACTTCTTTTTCCATATATTTTATAAACATGTTAACAACTCTGCACTAGTTTCAGAGAACTTCACTGTACCTTATCTCCACTATAAGAACTGTCCATTTGTTCTGCCTTTATTTCTACCTTTTAAATACCTTTACTTATTGAAAGACTTTCTCTTTTATTCTGTGACTGTTAATTTCATTAACTTAGCAAGACAACTTGTTAATATTTTTTTTTTCTTAACAGATCTGCATGTTCTACAGCTGTGCCTGCACTTACACACTGGCTGCAACATGTCTTACGATCCTCTTCCACTGGACTTCTAGGTCATTTTGAACTCCACCACAGCTTTTAGACAGCCTGATCACTGAGAGTTCATCTCTCTAGGCAGCAGCAGGGGAGGAGAGCACAGAGAGATTCTTGGTACTGTGATCTTTCTCCAGTACCAAATGCAGTTGTGACCATACCATCTGGATATGGTCCTAGAAATCCTACTGTAGTTTACCCTGATTGAGCAGGGGAGTTGGACTAGTTGACTTCCAACTTCAGCCATTATGTGATTCTGTGATACTGTGCACGATGTCCTAGGAAATTGGAATTGTTCCTAGATGAAATAATACGGGCACACTGACTACATCATGTTTCTTCCTTTAATTGCTAACTTCTTCAAAGGTGTGTGAGATGCTAATTACTTCTGAAAATGTTAGTCTTCTCCAAATAGGCTACACTTACAAACAAAACCACTAGTTCTATTTCTGCTATGGTTTGAAACAGTGTATCTGGTAATCAATTTAAAGTTTTATTTTACTGCTCTATCTTCTGATTCTTGTGTTCTGTATTTTATTTTTTATTTTATTCTCTGCTGTATTTCTTTTGTCCTGCAGTTCCTGAGGTTAGCCAGGGCCCTTTTAAAAAAGTGACATTTTTTTTATTGCCTTCCATTCTTCTGTGGAAGAATGCTAAGGGTGATAGACACCACATTAAATGATTCAGCAATTTTAAATCTGACTTCTTTTAGAACTATTGTGTGAACAATCTCGGGTCCAGAAAATGTGTTTACTTTATTAATTTTGGTTTTAAACCACCTCTATTGACATGTGAAAAAGTTTCTGAGACTTATCTTTCATGAAGATGATGTTTTAGCTTTAAAGGACATGATTTCTCTATCTTTCTCAATAGTAAATATGTATGTTGAAAAAATAATGCAATGTTTCTACCCTAATGCAGCTCATCTCCTCTGTGAAGTCTGTTTAATCCCTATTTTTCTGTGAATCCTTCCAGCTCTTTGTATAGATCCTACTTCTAGTATGGTCAAAGAAAATTTTATACCAAACTATTTTTAATGTATTACTTGCATCATTATGTCATAATATTTAAGTTGAAAATTTTATTCTCTGTCCACTTGATTTTATTTGGACTCTTCTATATTCTGAATGATTTTTTTTCACTTCTGCAAGATTATGCTCTGCTGTTCAGTAGAACTAGGGCTAGTTTATGTGTTTATTTTTCCATTTACCTCTTTTTTTATTTGGTTATTTAGTGATACACTCTTGCTCAAAACGTCTAAAATTCTGAACTTAAAATTAGATATTATTACAGCATAATTTGATAGGTAAGCCTTATCCATTCCACATAGAAGCTGAATTTTAATACTTCATGTCTATTAGCAGACTGAACTTTGAATTCATCTGTCTGTTGTTAAGTATTGAATCAAGATGTGCTTTTCCTCTTCCAAGTCCTCTAATGAATTGCTCCAAGACGCATGATCCCCAAATGTCCCTATATGTCACTATACGTGACCCTCTATATAGATCAACAGGTAAGGACAGTCTTCTGCGTTATTGTGTTTACCGTGGATCAAGAGTAAGAAAAAAAATCTATCCCACATCTCTCATTGCCTCTGTTACATGAAGTTTATCATGCATTCTAAGCCAGTTGTCTTCATTCCTTCTAATGGCAACAATGAGAAAAAGACATAGCTCTGAAGAATACTTCACCATCCTTGCAGTGGGAAGATGGATTTTGCAAAGCTCTTAGTCTCTCCCTATTACATCACAGAGAGCATAGATTAGTAGTTTAGACTTTCGAGTGCTAAATTTTAACCTATGTTTTAGGTATCTAAATTTAGGGGACAGACATCCCTTCACTGTGGAATAAGGCATCCTGTTTTCTCACTACATCTGCATTGATTACAAGGAGTCATTAATAGCTTGCAACAGATGAGACATCAGTCATTCTGGCCACAGTCCAGCAATGCAATTAAGCTCATGCTTAGCATTAATCAACGGAACTGACTTCAGAGAAACTACTCACAAACTTAAAGTTAAGTAGGCATTTAAATATACAAGCAATCAAGTGTTACAGAAAAGAAAAGTCTGGACTTCAGAAATTTGGTAGACAATACCAGCAAATGTGAGAATATAGTGCAGCTGAGGATTAAAAGGCATATTGACTGGACATTAAAAACCAACCAAACAAACAAACACAAAAACCCCCAGACTATTTAGTGTCAGCATCAATGTCTGAAATCCTTATTTAAAATTTTCACGGATAAATAATTACTATTTCAAAACTGAGAGGAATAGATGGGAGATCGAACAGGATCTTCACAGAGAGTCTGCAGAGGCAAAAACCTGTGTCCCATGATGCATGGAAAAAGAGACATTGAGAGGATATCCTTGAATGAGTGGTAGATGGAGACTCTCAAGATGCAGCTATATGTATATAAAAAAAAAAATAATAAAGGAGACTTGAAGTCCTGGCAGAAAACAAACTGAATGGGAGCCATCAATGTGTCATTGCAGCAAATAATACCAACAGCATCCTAGGACACATCAGGAAAAGCTTTGCCATCAAGTGGAAGAAGATGATTCCTCTCTGGTCAGCACTGTTGAGACCACACCTAGAGTTCTGTGTCCAGATCTGGGCTCCCCAGTAAAGGAAAGACATTGTCAAACTGGGTAGAGTCCAGTGGAGGCCTACCAAGATAGCCAGGTGCTGGAGCAACTGACATATGATGGGAGGCTGAGGGAAAGGCATCTGTTTAGCCTGGAGAAGAAGGAACCTGAACACACAGAAGCCTATGGGACCTGAAAAGATGCATCCCAAAGTACTGAGGGAATTGGCTGATGTAGTTGCCAAACCACTCTCCATGATATTTGAAAAGTCATGGCAGTCAAGTGAAGTCACCGGTGACTGGAAAAAGGGAAACATTGCACCTGTTTTTAAAAAAGGGTAGAAAGGAGAACCCTGGGAACTACTGACCTGTCAGGCTCATCTCTGTGCCTGGGAAGTTCATGGAACAGATCCTGCCAGAAGCTATGCTAAGGCACATGGAAGACAGGGAGGTGATTCGAGGCAGCGAGCATGGCTTCACCAAGGGCAAGTCCTGCCTGACCAACCTAGCAGTCTTCTGTGATGACCACATCGGTGCACAAGGGAAGAGCTACAGATGTCCTCTACCTGGACATCTGTAAGGCCTTTGACACGGTCCCCCACAAAATCCTTCTCTCTAAATTGGAAAGATATTGATTTGATGGGTAGACTGTTCGGTGGATGAGGAATTGGTTGGATGGTCACATCCAGAGGGAAATGGTCAATGGCTCAATCACCGGATAGAGACCAGTGACAAGTGGTGTCCCTCAGGGGTCTGTACTGGGACCAGTACTGTTCAGTACCTTCATCAGTGACAGAAGTGGGATCTTCAGCAAGCATACAGATGACACCAAGCTGAGTGGTGCAGTCCACATGCCTGATGGATGGGATGACATCCAGAGGGATCTGGACAAGCTCAAGAAGTGGGCCCATGTGAATATAATGAGGTTCAACAAGGCCAAGTGCAGGGTCCTGCACCTGGGTCGGGGCAACTCCCGGTATCCATACAAGCTGGGGGATAAAGGGATTGAAAGCAGTCCTGCTGAGAAAGACTTAAGGGTACTGATGGATGAAAAGCTGGACATGAGCTGACAATGTGCGTTTGATGCCCAGAAGGCCAGCCATATCCTGGGCTGCATCAAAAGAAGCGTGGCCAGCAGGTTGAGGGAGGTGATTCTGTCCCTCTACTCCACTCTTGTGAGACCCCACCTGGAGTACTGTGTCCAGCTCTGGAGCCCCAACATAAGAAGGACATGGATCTGTTGGAGCGTGTCCAGAGGAGAGCCACGAGGATGATCAGAGGGCTGGAGCACCTCCCCTATGTGGGCACGCTGAAAGAGTTGGGGTTGTTTATCCTGGAGAAAAGAAGGCTCAGGGAAGCCCTTATTGCGGTATTTTGATACATAAAATGGCCTATAAGAATGATGGGGACAGACGTTTTAGTAGGGTCTGTAGTGACAGAACAAGGGGTAATGTTTTTAAACCACAGGAGGGTAGATTCAGACTAGATACAAGGAAGAAATTTTTTAAGATAAGTGTGGTGAAACACTGGAACAGGTTTCCACGAGAGGTGTTAGATGCCCCATCCCTGGAAACATTCAAGGTCAGGTTGGAAAGGGCTCTGAGAAACCTGATGTAGTTGAAAATGTCCCTACTCATTACAGGCAGGTTGGACTAGATGACCTTTGAAAGTCCTTTCCAACCCGACCCATTCTATGACTCTGTGATTCCAAGTCTCAGGGGGAGACTGTTATTAATGTCTAAAGCTTATTAAAGAGAAGGTGTAGAGAAGACAGATCCAGATTTTTAGAATTATACAGTGGAACATTGTGAGACAACAGAAACAAGTAGGAACATGGAAAATCTGCATCAGTTTTGGTGGTTTTTTTTCACCATGGGAGTCATCAAACATTGGAAAAACTTTCCCAGAGAGGCTGCAGAATCTTCACCTTTGGAGATATTCAATACTCAGATCAACAAGACGATAAGCAACCTACTTTAACTGTTACAGGGCTCTGCTTTGAATAAGGAGTCTATATGACCTCTAAATGGTCCCTTCAGGTCTCAGTTGTTTTATTTTTCTATCCTACTTGCATAACTGAAGTTATGATTTTTAACTATTAGTTCATTAGAAATCTTTGGATTAGCAGTTTGTGGTTTGATATGGTGAATTTCTTCATGATATAGGCATCACTGTATATGCAACAATAGCAAATATTGCCATATTGGCTTCCTTCACTGGCTTCTCTGAAAGGCTCTGAATAGCTAGGAAGAATTAACACTAAGGTATATGAGAATTTAAACCTCTCCATGGGAGAAATATGAGTAGCCAGTAAATAGAATGACCAATACTGGAACACTTATAATGTTGTTAGTTATTGGAGGGGGGGGAAAGAAAGTTTCAGGACCCTGATTTTGACTGTGTAGAGGTTATAATTTAACAACTGAATAAACTGCAGTAGTAGGTGTACGCTGATTGCATAAGACAAGGGATCAAATAAGGATGGACCACTTGGAAAAATATTAACTCAAAAAAGGGAATAGTTCAGTAAGCCCGTGCATCAGGATGTGAATGGCAACAACAGAAATGGACACTAGACAAGACAGATTCAACTACCATGTCTATACATTTCTCCTTACAATTTAAGCACAAAGCCAAAACACCATGCAACAGACTTGCTTCAGTTTGGGCACACAGCCACATTAGTTCTAATTCCAAATCTACCATCCACAACTCTTGGCTACTTCAGGCTAGGCATTTGTACTGCTGTAGATATTTTAAATTATGAATGCATTTGCTAAGAGATGTCAAAGGAAAATTAAATAAAGCTGTCCTTGGCAGTGACTAATAGGCTATTTTTTCTGTTTTGGCATGACTTATTTTGGTTAGTCTTTTTTCATATTATGCTGTTGTTTCAATAATTAAAAAATAAAGTAGGAATTGGTAGACTTAGAGTTGACTATAAGACATAAAAAGAGAACCCCTCCATAAACTTGGGTGAACATGAAAGCAAATCCAAATGAAGCATTTGTGAGGAACAAATTTTATCAATAGGTTAGGGATGCAGAACTTTGTATTCTCCCCCTTTTGCTTAACTGTGAAGGATTAGCAGAAAGAAAGATCACATAGAAAGGCATACAAGAGCTTTTTTTCCCCACAAAGTGTGACCACATGGCCTTGTCCTATTCTTTATTCAGCTGTGTATGATGATTTAATATTTGAAAACTACAAAACGTGTTCTCCTTCCCATGTACAGGAAGACTGGGAAGGTCACAGATATGCGAGTAAACGTCAAGCAGTATTATTGCTCACTGTGCCTTGTGGTAGACATAGGGATTACAGTTTTTAGGGAGAACTTAAACTTGATCGTTGCTGAGACAGAATATACATAATTAATACTGAGATTAATTCTGAATCATATCACAGTAATATGTTGTCTTTCATAAGTGCAGAGTCAAGACTCTTTTGTGTGTTCTTGAAGGATTTTGGCTGATATTTGGATAGACATGCAAAAAGGGGGTAGAAATTCTGGAGACAACTAGAATATGCCCTGTAGCCTTTAACCTTTAAAAACTTTATGTAATTTCTTATTCATTTTAAAAATCCTTCTGTTTTCATCAATTTTTTTCAGTAATTTAAGAGCCCAACTACAGCAAATATATTTTTAATTAAGTTGAATCATATTTTTAACAGTGAGAGATTATCAACTCAATGGCCTATGACTTATTCCCTCTGCATCAAAATTGTGTAGAACTTTCTAGCTGCATAGCAAACATTAATCTACTGATGCTTGTAGTCTTACTTCATTTTTAACCTTACTTAAAAATTTTCCTGAATTTTTACTTTTTCCCTTGATTCTATGCACTTAAAGCAATATTGAAGAAATTATCTTAAAATTGATTTTCTTTTAAGTAACATGGTTTTATTTCTCCTTTTTATTTTGGTGAGGAGTCAAGTTAAGTTGTTCATTTAAAAATCATGAGGGCGTTTATACCATGAAGCACAACATATGATAAAATTACAGAATCACAGAAACACTACACAGGTTGGAAGGTGTTCTCAAATGGGATCAACCCCCCTTCCTAGAGCAGGGCCAGGTAGAGCAGGATTCTCAGGACCATGTCTAGTCAGGTCCTATATATTTCCATGTGTGTGAAAGGTGTTCTCAGTGACTCCTTTAAGAAAGTAGCCATTGGTCAAAATTAGTTCAAAATTAATTAAACAAATATAAAGGCTTGAATTTAGTTACATCAGTTTCTAACCATTAATTTCTTTATATATGTATCTTTCACTAGGAAAAATATTTTACTTAGCTCTCAATGTTTTCTCTCCTTCAAGGTAAGTACAGATACCTTCCATCAGAGATTTTTTTTCTTATGCCCTAGTAAGAAACTAAGAGATGGAAATTCTCACTTTAAGATGTTTCATCTATTGCACAAATCAATTTACCATTTTCAGTTCCCCTCAGTTCTTCTTCTTTTTAAACATAAAAATAACAAAATTACATACAGAATTTGAAATCTAACAGTACCTGCACCATAGCATAAAAGTAAAATCTCTTTGCTGATTCTGCTTGCTTGTTCCCTATCTTACATTTAATGGTAGCATTAGCCAGAGCCCTCTTAAGACTACACAGCTGTATAGCTGAAATTGATTTTATTATTTTCATCCCAACAATGTTGTTCTGAGGCTTTTGTAAATCTGAGGAAAATTTTAGAAATCATGGATAGGAGTGAAGGTTTGCCTCCCTTTGTCTAGTTCATTTACCTTTGGCCTTTCACTGTTAGGTGTAGATCCCCATAGTGCCCTACGGACCAGTTCTCCTCACAGGACCTACTAATATCCTTTTCCTTATTTGCAAATGCTTCCCTCATTTTCATATATGCTGATTTGCTTTACCTTCCATCAGTGGATAATCTCATTCTTTTGTTTCTCAAGCAACTGGAAAGATAGAAGTGAAAGGAAGATAATATAAGAGAAATATGAATGGGAAAAGGCAGGAAAACCTGTCAAAGTTCTATAAAGTGCAGAGCTCATTTTTCCAGTTGTAATGAGGAGGAGGAACAGTCTATCTTGCCTAAATTTGATTTAGGCTGAGTCCAGCAAAGGGTTACTGGAAGTGTGAGATAGTGAAGAGTTTTTTGGTTTGCAGCTAACCCTAGAACAGCCCACTACTGTCCTCTGGCATAAATATGTGCTCAAAAGCAAAGACCCTTCTATCCCATCACTGATTTTCAGAACAGTCTCTATTATGTAAGTGTGAACTTGTTCCTGGAGGTGTCTTTGGTTTTAGCTATTTAAATTACATTTTCTTTGTATGGACTTAGCTTGCCAAATGGTCCAGTTATCTCTCTTTGATTTATTTGATCTTGCTATTACTCCTCACTGTATCAGCCCCTTTTACATGTGCAAATGTTATCAGTAGTGATTTATATTTCTGTCCAGTTTTGTAATTAACAACATTGCAGATAGCCAGAGCACAACTAAAAAATCTCCATCAAGTGATGATCATTTTTAGATAAATAGTTCTTGAGCTATCTCTGTTAACTGTTCTAAATTATTTTAACATACACTTTTTTTACACTGGACAGTGCTATTAATCAACTAAATCAGTGTGTGATAGTCAGTCACCTGTTTAACAAAACTACTGTGCATTTAAAATGTATCTGCATAATTTCTATAATAACCAAACCTGTAATCTCATCAATGAGAAAAATTAGATGTTTTTCTGGGTTTTTTTTTAGCTCTAAAGCTAAATTGACTGGTAGCAGTTACATTCGTATTCCTTAAGTCTGTCAGATGAATCAATGGGTCTCACCTGACAAATTGAAATTGCTTTCACAGTCCTTCCTCGTTAAGAAAAAACACAGTCATCTGGGCACATTGGTTACCCTGACTCGTCAGTGTATTCATACAATCCTTTGCAAAACTGCCTGCAAAATTCCATTTCCTATTATTCTTCTTCTTCTTATTGCAGCTGCAATGTGCTTTTCAGAAAAGTACCTTTTGACTGCAAAGATTTATTACCTAGTACAGGACAGACAGTGTGTTTGTGGATAAGGAACAACAAAGCAGTCAGGGTGCTGGGGTGGCCAGGGGCCCCCCGGGGTCTGTCAAGGACAGGACCCAGCAGCCAGGAGCAGCGCAGCAGGAGGGCACTGGGGCAGCGTCAGCCCCAGCTCCAGTCATTGGGCACCTCCCTGGGAATGGGGATGGGCCGAGGTGCTGGCCAGGACATGGGCCTGTGGATTGGGGTCAGGATCAGGCCTGGTGAGAGGAACCAGGGTCCCCTCACCCAGGATGGCCTGGTAGGGTTATGGAGATGAGGACAGGGATAGGGCGAGGCCAGGCTGGGATGCCAGCTCATGGGTGAGGCTTTGGGTCCAAATCAGCAGGACCACAGACAAGTAAAGGCAGAGTGAGAGCCCCGACTGAGATGAAGGTCCCAAGTAAAGAAGGAGGGCTCCTAGGAAGGCTTTTTCCAGCCCTTTTTCCAACAACTTTTCACACTAGTTTCAGGCCAGATGGTTGTGTATCACACTCCTTACACAAACCCAAGAGGGCTCAGGGCCCTGATGCAAGCTCTTCTCTTAGCCATGTTTACATAGCAGCACTATCTATCAAAGAGATGCCTATGTCTTCAGTTCTGGGACGTCAAAAGGAGGAGAGAGGTTGTGTTTTCAAGGGAAAGACAGGTGGAAGAAGAGCGCCAGTGGGAATGACTGGATGCAAGCACAAGCAATCTGTCCTGCAAACAGGACAAAGCCTGCTCAGAACTATTTTAAAATTTCCCCGTGTGCATCTCCTGGGAGCCAGGCCCTGTTATATCATGGCTGAGATATGTGGTGAAACCCCATAAAGCTGAGAGTAAGGGATCACATAGTGTTATACTTAATTGTAGAAAGTTAATCAAGGATACCAAGTACTTTTGTTACATGATAGAAATGGGAGATACCAATCAATCAAATTCTATACTCTGGTCACAAAATCACTTTAGATTAAATGGTCATAGCATTAGAATACATATTAAGAAGAAAAAAAGAGAAATTGCCTCTATTTGTTGGAATATTTTCCAACAGATAAACAACTTTGGAGAACCTTCAGTATCTGTTTTTTCATTTAACTCCTTGCAGAAAATAGATCTTTTGATGATGTACACTTATCTAAAAGGTATCTAATCTCATGAGATTCTTGATAAACTTGGTCATCCCAAAATATCTTCACTCTCATAGAAAGTTCCTCTGCTCACTTGTCTGACATTTACAAATTCATCGCTAAAATAATTAGATTCTGTGCCTTGGCAGGTTCTCTGTCAAATGATCCTACATGATAATCTGCAGAGAATTTAAGATGACAACCAAGTCACATTCTTTTGTGTCAGAACCGCAGAACTGCAGTTCTGCCAATATGATCATACAGACAGTGAACACACATGCAAATACAAAATTACATCCATGTAAACTACTATAGCTTTTTCAACAAACTTCTGCCTTTAAAGAACATTGTTCTGGTTTCAGTCGGGATACAGTTAATTTTATTCCTAGTAGCTGCTGTGTTTTGTATTTAGTATGAGAATAATGTTGATAACACATATTGTTTTAGTTGTTGTTAAGTAATGTTTATATTAAATAAAGGACTTTTTCAGCCTCGCATAGAATCTGGGAGGGAGCATAGACAGGACAAGCTGGCCAAAAGAATATTCCATACCACAGACGTCATGCTCAGTATATAAATGGGGGTTGGCTGGGGGGCAGGAGTCCGTGATGGCTACTCAGGACATGCTGGGCAATCAATCATGGGGTACTGAGCAACTGTATTGCATCACTTATTTTGTATATTCTTTTACCATTATTATTATTATTTTCCTCTTCCATTACTGTTCTATTGAACTGTCTTTATCTCAACCCACAAAATTATTTTTTTTCCGTTTTCTCCTTCTTCTCCCTTCCTTACTGTGGGGGATGGGGGGGGGGGGTGTGAGTGGATGGCTGAGTGGTTCTAGTTGCTGGCTGGGGTTAAACCACAACAAATGTGAATTCATAACTGTACAAAACTTATAGATAGGTTATCATAAACATGATTCATTTCTCCATTTAGGGAGATTGCTTGGTATTCCTTGCCAATAATGTTATTTGATTAAGAGTCCCTTTGCTTTAAGGGTAGTTATCATGAAACTAGCTTTCAACCAGCTCCTCTTGCTTTAGGCAACACTAATACTGCTTTATTTGTAATTGTTACTAATTTTATTGCTCTTGAAACACTGCTGAACTAACGAGCACCCTCTAGCATTATTTTCTTAGCTCTGTGTCAAAACGCTGAACGGTACTTGCAAACCAATTTGTATTCTAATTATGTAACTTGAGAATGACCTTGTAATGTTGGGATCTTGCCAGTATTTTAAAAGATTTATGTAAATGCTTTCCATATATGAAGCTAGAGAAAACTAGACAGTTGGTAACAAAAGCAACTTGTATATACAGAAAGGCAAATTAACCTCTGAAGTGCCTCAATCAAGCAGAACAGCTTTCAGAGAAGCATTTAATTTATTATGTGTAAACAAAAAAGCCCTATAACATGAAACAAGAGAACATATCTTTTGTTGCTGCTCTTTAAATTTGGAAAAAAAGATTTTGTTCTATTTCATGAAAGCTTCACTCGAGTCTGTTTGACAGACAGTGTATGGTTTTCATGTGTGTTCTCTGCGTTATGTTATTCTCCTTTGAGAGTGAGTGGCTAACGTGGATTTTCTGGAAGAGAGGAGACTGCTCCTTCCCTGGTGAGTAACTGAGCCTGATGAGTAAAAGAAGGCTCCGAAGATTGCAGGATATGGCAGTAGCAATGAAGAGTCCCTGCAAGGAGCTGCAAGACTGAAGCCCAAAAGAATGCTGAAAAGACCAGGAAATAGAAAGTAAAGTGTTAGAAGCAATGGAAGAAATTCTGCTGTGAACAAGAATTGCAGTTAGCTCCAAGTTAGTCATTGAGTTAACAATGAAGTTAAAGACCTGTTTGTAAAAACACAATAGGCAGGGCAAGAACTCTTTCCGAGCCCTTTTTCAACCTTTTATGTTTTGTTTCTCTGCTGTCTTCCTTGGTCATTTCAAGTTTTATCATTTAAAATATAACTTTCCTGTGACATATTTTGTAATTTATTTTTAAGTTGATGAGGTTTGAAGACCTCACTGAGAAGAAAAGATCTAGGATGATCCACCTTAAAGCTCTGGCTGATGTCATCTGTGCTTCAAGTGCCTCTCCTCACTGCTCATCTCATTCCTTCTCTCCTTCAAAATACTGCTCTGGAGGTGCTGCATCGCATCTGTTTTCTCCCATCGGGGAACGGGTTGTCATTGATATTGTCAAAATTGTACTAAGTACCTGGGTTCACTCTCCATCTTTCTGACCTATATCCCTGTAGTCTCTCAGAAATTGTTCTTATTGATCTTCATCTCATCACACTCTGACCTGAAACCGAACAGACAATTTAGGACTGGAGCTGAAGCTGCTGCAGAAAAATCTGAAAATTTACAAGGAGATTTCATTAGACTAAGTACATACATTAAAACACTATGGAATGCCTTGGAAAAGCCTCACAAAATTCAGGTTTTGCGTTCTCAGAAGGTATTTGTGGCTACAAATTTATTAAATCCCAGAGATTAACTACAGATGTGACTTCAACTAAGAAAGTTCAGAAGGGAGGAAAAGAAATGAAAGTAGATAAATTTAGAACTGATGCATTATTGTTTCTTAGAAATGCAGATGATGACAAATTGGCCCCAGAAATGAAAAGAAGAGTGGGATATAGTTCACCTTCCTATAATCATTGGAAAATTGTCTACGTTATCTGTATTTGCTCCCTCTGCTGTCAAGTGAGAAACAGGCAATCCCTGTGCCATATGCCCAGGTGGTTGGTCTTGTGTGGTTTATAAAAAATGTATCTGTACTAGTTAAAGATTCAATGAATAAGTATATTTGTACTATTTTTAAAAGAAAAGGGAGAGGTTGCTTCATCTTTTAAATGTCATTAACAGTCCATATTTTCACATTTTACATGCTGAACCATCCAGTGAATTTAAATGTTATGCAAATACTGTGGTATCAGATGTCAAAGTAGAAACCTTTTTTAAAGAGGAAATTAATCCTTTTTTTAATTAATTATGTTGAAGCGTCTAAATGTATATTTGTTTATACAGTTATATAACATGAGTACAATTCAAATATAGAATCTTTTTACTACATTATAGAACAGTCTAATGACAGTCTAAACAGAAGTTTGCGGGAGGTGGGTGTGCACACCAGGTTCTTGAAATGGGAGGATGAAACACAATGCTTCCAAGTTATCATATTGATAAATGCTGGTGGTGAACTGCAGTCTCTCAAACCAGGTAAAATGAGAGTGAGGAAATATCTTTGCGGTACTTTAAGGGAGATAGTCAGGGTGGTGTAAGAGAAACATCCACTCTGCTCCCCTTTTGAGCAGCTACCAGGTATGAGAAAACACAGATGTGTACAAGTATGTGAGAGATGGACTTGTCTCAGGTCCTGCTGAGGTCCAGGTCAGAAGGCTCATGCTTGCATAGATTAGGAAGGGCATCATATTGACATCTTACCCTGGGAGCCAAAACAGCTCAGTGGACCTCCTACTTCTCGGAACTTACACTGCTCAAAAAATACAAAATCATTAACATTAGAGATCAAACAGTCAGGATGTTTTAGCCTTATATAGATTTTTACCTACCTCTGAAATGCTATCGAGTCTACCTGTTGTTATTATCTTGGCAATGTGTATCAGATGTCACATCAATAAAGACTCTATGATGTATATCAGCTGGTCTTCCTTAGGTATGAGGTTCTCTGTCAGTTTAGGTAATGATTTTCAGCTGATCTTAAGAAGTGTGCTATTGGCTAGACTAGATAAAACATGTGTTAAACTTAAGCCAAGCCCTCAAACTGGGTAACAATGATGAATACAACCTCTGTGACTTTCATAGTTTTAGGATAAATTATGAAGATATATTCACTGTTAAATTTTATACTGTACCGTATGTCTTGATCTAGATCTTTTAGAATATAAAAAATGCATAAAAGTAAATATATTTTAAAAAAATCAAACATTTAGATCAAAAATTTATACAGATTATAAACTACACATCATGGAACCATAGAATCATAGAATGGTTTGGGTTGGAAAGGATCTTAAAGTTCGTCTAGTTCCAAGCCCCCTGCCATGGGCAGGGACAATTTCCACTAGACCTGTTTGCTTGAAGTCCCATCCAACCTGGCCTTTAACACTTCCAGGGATGGGGCATCCACAGCTTCTCTGGGCAACCTGTTCCAATGTCACCACCCTCCCAGTAAAGAATTTCTTCCTAATACCTAATCTAAATCTAACCTCTTTCAGTTTTAAACCATTACCCATTGCTCTATCACTACATATCCTTGTAAAAAGTCCCTCTCCAGCTTTCTTGTAGGCCCTCTTTAAGTACTGGAAGGCCACTATAAGGTCTCCATGGAGCCTTCTTTTGTCCAGGCTCAACAACCCCAACTCTCTCAGCCTGGCCTCATAGCAGATAAGTGCTCCAGCCCTCAGATCATCTTCACAGCCCTCCTCTGGACTCACGCCAACAGGTCCATGTCCTTTTTATTCTGGGGGTCCCAGACCTGGACTCAGTACTCCAGGCAGGTTCTCACCAGAGCAGAGTAGAGGGGCAAAAACACCTACCTTGACCTGCTGGACACTCTTCTTTTGATACAGCCTAGGATACGCTTGGCTTTCTGGGCAGCGAATGCACATTGCCAGCTCATGTTGAACTTATCAACCAATACTCCCAAGTCCTTCTCCTCAGGGCTGCTCTCAATCCATTCTCCAAACAGCCTGTATTTTTGCATGGGATTTCCCTGATTGACATGCAGGACCTTGCACTTGGCCTTGTTGAACTTTGTGAGGTTCGCACAGGCCCACCTCTCAAGCCTGTCAACGTCCCTCTGGATGGCGTCCTTCCCCCCAGTGTGTCAACGGCTACACAGTGCCAAACTTGCTGAGGGTGCACTCAATCCCACAGTCCAAGTCACCAAGAAAGGTGTTAAACAGCGCCGATCCAAAGTCCGACCCCTGAAGAACACCACTTGTCACTGGTCTCGACCGGACATCAAGCCTTTGACCGCAACTCTTTGAGTGCAACCATCTAGACAATTCCTTATCCACCAAGTGGTCCACCCATGAAATCCACAGAATCACAGAATCTCCTAGATTGGAAAAGACCTGTAAGATCATCTAGCCCAATCATTAACCTAACACTGACAAGCCCACCACTAAACCATGTCCCTAAGCACTATATCTACACGACCCTTAAATACCTCCAGGGATGGGCACTCTACCACTGCCCTGGGTAACGTGTTGCAATGCCTGATGACCCTTTCAGTAAAGAAAATCTTCCTAATATCCAATCTAAACTTCCCTTGACGCAACTTGAAGCCATTTCCTCTTGTTCTGTCACCTGATACTTGACAGAAAAGGTCAACTCCTACCTCTCTGCAACCTCCTTTCAGATAGTTGTAGAGAGTGATAAGGTCTCCCCTGAGCCTCCTTTTTCCAGGCTAAACAATCTCAGTTCCCTCAGCCACCCCTCATAAGACACGTGCTCCAGACCCCTCACCAGTTCTGTTGCCCTTCTTTGCACTCGCTCCAGCGCCTCAATGTCCTTCTTATGGTGAGGGGCTCAAAATTGAACACAGTACTCAAGATGCGGCCTCACCAGTGCTGAGTACAGGGGTGAAATCACCTCCCTGGTCCTTTATGGCTACACTAATCCTGATACAGGCGAGGATGCCATTGGCCTTCTTGGCCCCCTGGGCACACTGCTGGCTCATGTTCAGCTGCCTATCAATCAACACCCCCAGGTCCCTCTCTGCTGAGCAGTTTTCCCGCCACTCCTCCCCAAGCCTGTAGCATTGGCGGGGGTTGTTGTGGCCAAAATGTAAGACCCGTCATTTGGCCTTATTGAAACACATACAGTTTGCCTTGGCCCATCGATCTAGTCTGTCTAAATCCCTCTGGAGAGCCTCCCTACCCTCAGGCAGATCAACACTTCCACCCAGCTTGGTGTCATCTGCAAACTTACTGAGGGTGCACTCAATCCCCTCGTCCAGATCATTGATAAAGATATTAAACAGGACTGGCCCCAGTACTGAGACCTGGGGGACACCACTCGTGACTGGCCGCCAGCTGGAAGTAGTTCCATTCACCACTACCCTCTGGGCCTGGCCTTCCAGCCAGTTTTTTACCCAGCATAGTGTATGCCCATCCAAGCCATGAGCAGCCAGTTTCTCCAGGAGAATGCTGTGGGAAATGGTGTCAAAGGCTTTACTAAAGTCCAGATAGACAACATCCACAGCTTTTCCCTCATCCACTAAGCGGGTGACCATGTTGTAGAAGGAGATCAGGTTAGTCAAGCAGGACCTGCCTTTTATAAACCCATGTTGACTGGGCTGGATCATCTGGTTGTCCTGTGCATGCTGCGTGATGGTACTCAGGATGATCTGCTCCATTGGGTTCCCCGGCACCGAAGTGAAACTGACAGGCCTATAGTTTCCCAGATCCTCTTTCTGGATCTTCTTGTAGATGGGTGTCACATTGACTGGTTTCCAGTCATCTGCTGGGACTTCCCCAGTCAGCCAGGACTGTTGGAAAATGACGGGAAGTGGCTTGGTGAGCATGTTTCTCCAATTTAGAGACAAGGATGTCATGCGGGACAATGTCAAATGCTTTGCACAATTCCAGGTAGATTATATCGGTTGCTTTCCCCTTACCCATGAATGCTGTAATGCTGTTGTAGGCAGCCACGAAATTTGTCAGGCATGACTTGCCCCTGATGAGGCCATGTTGGCTGTCACCAATCACTTCCTTATTTTCCATGTGTCCTCCATCAGTTTCCAGAAGGTCTGCTCCATGGTCTTACTGGGCACATAGATGAGACTGACTGTCTTGTAGTTCCCCAGGTCTTCTTATTTTTTCCCTTTTTTGAAAATGGGGATTATATTTCCCCTTTTCCAGTCAGCAGGAAGCTCATCAGACTGCCATGACTTTTCAAATATAATGGAAAGTCGCTTAGCAACTTCACCTACCAGTTCCCTTTCGACCCACAAATGGATTTCATCAGCTCCCATGGACTTGGGCACCTCCAGGTTCCTTAGACGGTCCTGAACTTGGTCTTCACCTACAGTGGGTTGTTCTTCATTTTCCCAGTCCCTGCCTCTACCTTCTGCAACTTGGGTGGTGTGGTTAAACCCCTTGCTGGTGAAGGCAGGTAAAAAAGTTAAGTACGTCAGTCATATCCAGTTTCCTTCCACAGAGGGCCCTCATTTTCCCTAGTCTTCCTTTTATCACTGACGTACCTGTAGAAGCCTTTCTTGTTGCCCTTGATGTCCCTGGCCAGATTTAACTCTATCTGGGCTTTAGCTTTCCTAACCTGATCCCTGTCTGTTCAGACAATTTCTCTGTATTCCTCCCAGCCTACCTGTCCTTGAATCTGCCCTCTGTAGGCTTCCTTTTCGTGTTTTATTTTCTCCAGGAGTTCATCCACACAGGCCTCCTGGCATTTTTGCCTGACATCTTCTTTGTTGGGATGCATTGCTCCTGAGCTAGGAGAAGGTGATCCTTGAATATTAAGGAAGCAACCATTACTTTTTCCGGTATTCTTAAACGAGCATTTATGGTAAATTCCATACCTGTATCTTTATGAGAAAATTTGTAATAAAACCTAGCTCCTATCTGCCATGCATGTTTATAACTACCCTTATGTAAACTGATAATATCCTTAAATTACATTTATTTAATTATATTAACATTGACATTATATTTAACACACAACTTTGCAACCAGGATGCTTGTTTCAGTATCTAATAAAATTATCTTTATTCTGCTTGTTTTGTAATTTCTCAGGGTAATTTGAAAGGAAGTGTTTATTTCCCTGGTTCAGAATAAAACTACGTTGCATCTTCACTACCCTCAAAATTTGAGCTTAATCAACTTTGTAATTTCCGGCATGTTATAATATTCCAGGTGCATACTTTTTATTGTATTTTTACTTCTAAATTACAACATTGGTAACTTCCAGTTGGCTATGTTTAAACCTTTGTTTATGGATTAATCGAAGTGAAACTTATTTGTGTCTACTTTTTATATTTTTGAGATCATCACCAACACCTTGTCCATTGTGTGTTATTATATCACTCATGATTTTATTGCACAAAGTCTCACACCTATTATTTACGGCATCCCAGCCACAGTAGTCAAGGATCTGACTGAATTTATAACTTTTTGTACTGGTTTGGAAGGAAACTGAGAAAATGAAATATTTAAGGAGAAAATACCTAGTCTAGGGAAAATGTGTGCTACATACATAAAATGTCATCATTTCATGTGTATTCAGAGCCAGAATAAATAGAATTACTTATGCTTTGAGTCAATGATTCAATTATTTCAATCTCTGTGTATTCTCTCTGGCTTTTAATGATACTGTTCTCCTTCCTCTCGATGGTTATTCCATTTATGTACACATTATGTGTTTCTAGCTTTCTGTTTTTTCCCATGCTTGTGCTATGGATATTTAGTTAGTTCAACTTTAAAAGTTAGTTTCATGTTCAGGATTATTGGAAAAATGAATTAGGAGTTTTGTACTCTATTCGTAAGTTTCTAAGAAATTAGGCCATATGGTCAACCTGTCTCAGTTAATAATATCTGAGATGGGTATAGGGCTTTCCTGTGTCAGATTAGTACAAACATAGATACGCTATATGTTGCAAAAATCTTCTCTCCTGTTTAGATGTTAGGTTTTGTGAGATCTAGTTTCCACTCCTTTGTACCCTGCATGTTTTAAACGGCTGTGGAAGAGAATGACAGCTATTCCAAGGCTTTTTCAGATTTGAAAAAGACTGCATACTTTTGAAACTATTGGGCAGTTTGCTCAAAATGGTATGTGTGTATGTATTGTTTTGGGAAGGGAAGAGTGTTCTAAAACCAGTAAAATAACTGCTAATAAATATAAAGAAAAACTTGGAAAGATGTAAAGTTAATGGCTCGGAAGATAAAATTTAAGAATTACCATTTGCATATCTAAGGTTGCTCTTAGTCTAAGGTTGTTCTTGATATTCTTATTAAGGGTAAAAATTGCTTTGTAGAAAATCTAGAATTTGAAAAACTGTTAGTGGTAGTGGCTTCCATATCACCAATAAAGATGGTCATATATATAATGTGGGATATGGAGAAAAATCTATCACTTCCCCTACACCTGAGCCAAAGAAAAGAAAGAAAGCCTTCACACCCAGAGGTATATCAGTGTTTCTTACACATGAAGAAGTTGTGGATGCTTTTTTTTTTTAATACTTGTGATCAATGCAGTGAAACTTAAATTTTGAGTAACTCTAGATGGGAAAAACTTACATTTTTGTCTTTCGTGAAGCTGAATTTTATACGATGTCTGTTTAGTAGGACGGGTGGGAGAAATGGGATGCCAGGCTAGATAGCAAGTCTGACAATTTTCTTATCTTGTCTTGTCTCCCCCCTCTAAGAATCTCAGACTTACGCAAACCTGATCTGTGAAATGCGCAAGATTATGCCATTTAGATTACAGGGATTTAAGGAATTCATTATGTTAACAGTTATTTGAATCTATATTTCTGAGAAATGTGTTGTAACAACTACAGGCTGCTTTGCCACATTATGCTTGCGTCTCAGTGAGAAGGAATACCTTGTTATTCTGAATATGAGGTTTATATCTACTGTAAGCCTCAGGTTCAAAACTAAGCAAGATTGGCCCATTTATTGTGTTATTTCCTCTCAGCTTGTGTCTTGTTCTCTTTTTGTCTCCATGTGTATCATATAAAAGATGCTGAATGGAGTTATTTGTTGTGTGTGTAGGTACTAGAAATGCAGGAATAATTCAATAATGGGAAAAGTGTCACTTAAATGTCCTCCTCCATATTGCTCTTAGGCAGTATCCTGTATGCTTGTTGCCTTCTGCCCTTCACTACTTAGAAGCTGCTGCAGTTTTGTGATGTTCTCTGTACATAATTTGTGAAGTGCTTTGGGATGAAAAGTGCCATATAAATGTAGGGTATTATTATACTGTACTTTGCTTCACTGGAGTAGCTGCATCAGGAAGATTGTTTTATTGGGTTATCTCCTAGGTAACTGTGATTCACTGTAATGATAGTGACTAGCATTCTTTAAATGGGACAGTAGTGCCACAACTACAATCTAATGGGGATAAAATTAGATAGTGCCATGATGCGTAATGGTGATTAACCACGTACTAAATGGATACAAAATTATAAGCTCTGGCTTCTTAATACAAATACATTTCCAATTCAATATTAAAGGCTATATTTTACAAGATTCTCAGGAGGTTTTGGTAACAATGAGAAGTTACTGCACTATCATATTTAAGCCTCTACATTTCAATTGCATCTTAAATTGTCTAAGTTATTGTACTACTTCTAAGTTAAATGTCACAGGAAAATGCTTTGTTGTATATATTTTATATATATAGTTGTAGCAATTCCATGGTAATTAAGGCCTCAACTCAGCAAAGTAACTAAGGAAAACCTTACTTTTCTTGGTATTTCTGGAAGACAATTCACACATTTGAAGTTCATATTTGCATATTATGATGAGAAGCCTTGGAATAATCAGATGCCATATTCCTCCTCCCACTGAACCACTACACCAACACAATCCTCTACTTTCTCTCACTTGTGCATAACACCCCTTCTTCATCATTACTGTAACAACTCATTTTAAAAGGCCTTAGCTGTACAGTACCTCTCTCTTTGCTGACTTCCACATATGATGCTTAAGAAACAGGCCACTGAAAACAGACAACAAATTGTACTATGTATTCTATGAGATACTGGACCAAGGCCAAACAACTTGTCCCTGATTACTATCACCTGTCCTTATCAGTATCAGGGACCCCAAGTCTCTTATTACTTTCCAGACCACAGCAACAGGGACATGTTCTGGTAACTGCTTGATTTTTTTGCTATTGCTGGAAAAAAAATAAACATATCTAAGCAACAGAAGTAATTCTGCATTTAGCACAATGGAAAAAAGATTCCTGTGTAGTAGTGAGGAAGCTGAGAAATGTGTCAATAAAAGGTAGGCTGTTGCCACAAATGCAGCCATGCTACGGAATATACTTGCATACGAAAGAAATAATATATCCAGAGATATTCCTAACAATCATGTGACAGCATCCTGGAAAGCTTTTCATCTAGTGTAAGACTCTCACGACCCCCATGTCCTGAGTGCTATAGATAACTTGAAAAATGCATTCCAGTTTCTATCCTGGAGTACCTATTAATTCTTATAGCTACTCACCTGAAAAAAAAAAAGGCCCTAGATTTGGAACAAAGGTTAAATCTTAAATTGGTGTTGGAGGAGTTTAAATGATTAAGGCATCTAGAAACAGTTATTTGTCTACCAATATGCAGTCTGGATTACCAGAATTTGATATTTATGACTTATTAAGACATATGAAGAGGAAAGCAAGGTGGCTTGCAAAGAGAAACTTATGATAGAATTCAACTTTCCCTATTGCTTTCCCTATTAAACTTTCTTTATCTCAATCTGTGAGTCCTCTTACCTTCCTTCTATTTTCTCCTTATCCCACAGGAGAGAGGACTGAGTGAATGGCTGTGTGGGTATTTGGATGTTGGTTGGAGTCAACCCACCACAACTTAATATCACACTTTCTATGAAACTTAATGAAGGAAAGGTGACTTCTTCACAATAAACTTTTTTTTCCCTTGACAAACTTTATATGAAAATAAAGGTATAACTCATTGAAGCAGAATATTAAGTATAGCTACTGACAAGAGTCTCTGTCAGTACAGTTTGACAGGTCTTGACAGCAAATAATAGAGCTTTGCTATTTTGTAAGATGAGAATCTGACCCTTCCTATCCTTCTCTTAGGGCAGCTGCATTGTGATTACTTTAGTCTCTATCTGAGAAACAGAGGAAGTATTTTGTGACTTGCAAGAAGAATCGATGAATTGAAGACTCAGCCACTGACAGATGTAGCTTGAGATCAGAATTTTTTACTGAATTACTGTTCTGCTGTCACTAACTCTATAAAGAAGCAGGCACTGACCTATTGTAAAACTTGCATATTTTCAGTGGAAAATTAGAGCTAAGCTCAGGGCTCTATTTTTGTCTGAGAATAATGCAACAAAAATATTTCTGAAGCTGCATCGTGTTTTCCCAAAGTAAGATTAAAAAACCCACTGTTTTGAACTTGAGGCAGTTTTAAAATGTGCTTGATCTGATTTCATTTGCTTTATAAGAATGAATAAGGATAAATTTATCTGTAGTGGGGATGTTCTCATTGAAATTATAAGTCACTAGCAAAAATATTATTGTTATTTTCCTAATATTTGAACTAATATTTTCGTTCAGATGTTGATCAGATTTCAAGGGGAGTTAGCTTTATTTTTTTCTGGTATTTTATTGATATAACAAAATAAATATTGAAATAAGTAATTCTGTACCTTTATGCAAAAGGTTTATAACTGTGAATTTTTAGAACTGACCTAATATTTATAGTTGAAGACAAAATTATACAAAGATGAACAGAGAGTCTCTTGGTACAGTGCTCTTTTTTTTTTTTAGTTTTAGTTTTTCATACTTTTTTATGTAACTCCAAAGGTTCAAAGTATTTGCTAGGTATCCTTGCGTGACTTTGCTTGAATAAAGGTACAATACATGCTGTAGCAACAATATGTAACAGCTGTAGTAAAACTACTTCACAGTAATAGTAAACTAACATTAGAGTTGTGTAGGTAAAAGCAAAAGAGGTGAAAAAATAGTGTGATTATGCTATTTGTTTTGCTAGTAGTCTATGCAGAAGAATAGTATTCGACAAGAGATATGTTCTTTTTCCTTAAGAAATTTAAAAACCTGATAGATCAGAAAGCAGTGTCACAGTAAGAGTTACTGCTTTATGGCACTAAAACAACAGAAGGACATTACAGATCCTTGCTACTGAATACATATTGTGTAGAAATATGGCAAAACACAATAAACTGTATGTGGTTTGATACCTGATGATTATCCATTGGTAATTAACACATCCACTGCATCAGCTGAAATGAACATTTCACCAGCTAGATGCTGTGCTTTTTTGGTGAGAGATGGAATCTTGGTGGGTGGTTCTTTCTTTTTAAGGGAAGCCACCATCTTTCAGAATGTGAGTACAACAGGCCTAGGAATTGAACTCCACTACCTTCTACATGCGTGTGGCAAATGCATTATAGACTTTATCAGAATATGTATATTTGGCAAGAGAGTGAAGTCATCCTAGTTTCAGGTCACCTTGTCCTGTTTTTGAATCAAAGCTTTTCATATCAAAGCAGTTTCATTTCAGTAGGCTAATACCCTAAGTACCCCCTTAAAATCCTATGTATTTTAGCAGGAAAAGATTATCCATATCTGAAACTGTCAGCAAAATAAGACTTTAACAGTTTATGCTGAATTTGCCTGAGTGATGAGGAAGTCTATATGTCACCTCATGCGGAAGCATAGGCCTGTGTTAGCCTAAGCAGACCCGTGGCAAGATTTTGGCACAGCTTCAGCTCATTTTGACAGGTTTTGTAGCTGGGTTATCAGGAGTGAGAAGTCAGGGATGGAAAGGTGTAGATCTTTTTAATGATACATCTGGACAACTAAGCTAGATTGGATAAATAAATCATGTGAACAAGACTTTGGTTGATTCCAGAAATAAAGGAAAAGAGACAAAGGAACGAGATTCTAAATGACTCATAATATTGTCCTTAAGCTTTCCTAAAAGCTATTTGGTGCAAGCCTATAAACTAAAATGAAAGCTGACTGTTATTGCAAGAATGAACACAAGTTAAATTCGCTTCAAGTGCTTAAATATTTTTCTTAAGGTGAATTGTTTCTAACAGTATATTTTGTTTTATCTGTGTTCATAATAAAACTTTGACTTGAACCCAAATACTATAAATTGTTCACTACTCCTGACAATCTTCTGCGGAAGCAAAATAAGCCAATTTTTAACACAGAATATAAAATTGAACTGTCTGCATAAGCTCAAGATGAACAGTTAGGAACAAAGTGACATGTTTTTTATGTGAATAAAGTAATGTAAAGGTTTCTAGTATTCTGTTTTTCACTTAAAAGTGCTGGAGGATTTGAAGGAGTTGTTTAAACTTGTCTACATTTTTAAGTATGGAGAGTATGGAGAAGTAAAATAAGAATTTATTTAAAACTGAGTGGAGCAGGAGTTGTTGCAAAGATCTGGGGTATAACATCTCCTGTCACTCAGAGTATCTTTTTTTTTTTTTTTTTTTCATTCTTGCACATGTGTCAGTTGAAGGTGCAGGGCCTTTTCCTGGAACTAGTGGTGTTCCTTTTCTTTCCCTTTGATTCTGGTCCTGGGCAGTATTCTGTAGCTGACTCTACTTAACCAGAGGGAATGGAGTAGATATCAACTTCATCAACACTGTGATTCTGTGAACTGTCTTACTACCTGGTCTCTGGTTGGCAGTGCTACCAACAAAGGGGAATTGCATTAGTTACACATAAAATGTATGTTTTAACTTAGGAAAAATTTAAGGAAAATATAGAACGGGAGAAAGTGACCTGATAATGAGTGTTGGCAGTGGATGCAAATAGGCAGAGTTGGTTTATTATATAGACTTTAAGCTTTTTCAGTTATTGTATGTAGTTCACCTACAGCACCTATGAAGTATATTGAAGAAAACAGGTTTGGTTTTGCTTTTGCTTTTTTCCACTGAAAGAAATTTGAACAAGAACATGAAAGTCCGTTTTCATGTGTATTTTTGAATTGGAGCTTAGATGGGGTGAAAGGTGCAATGTAAGAAATATGGGATTTTGGAAAGGCAAGTTAACATTTTCTCAATTCACGCTCCCCAAAATGGTGTGGGAATACTTAAAGAAATTTTTGTAGCTTGTTCTTAGCTTTATTCTTGAGAGATTAAGAATCTTTGTCTATTTAGTTCTCTGTTGCAATATATGTTGAATATTATTTCCCCAAAGAATAATCTGAAAATGAATATGCTAGTGATACGCTGAAGGAAAAAAAAAAAAAAAGAAAGAGCTAGATAATATTGAACTAAGTGACTGTACATTGCTAAAATGTGTTCTTTGTTAACCAAAATGTTTTTAAATTAACAGGTCTAATCCAGATATGAGATCAGACGTTACCTAGAATGTGTTCTTACATTAAAACTGTTTTAACTGAAAACAATAATTAAATTAGTCTAACATAAAAATATCTAAAATATATTTTTGTTGTCTATAGTTATCTGGAGATCACCTTCATATTGTTCATAGGCTGAGATAGCTATGGCTAAATCAAGCAGTTAAACTAATACTCTAAATCATTAAATTTCATCTCGACAATTCTTCTGAAAAATAGAAAAATCTTTCCTGTCATTGTGTATACTAAAATATTAGACTGTTTGCCTTTTTCCATACATGGTTGTTAAATAATCTTGCAGCAACATGATTTCACCAACTGTAAGAATCTGTCTATCAGTACTGCTTTGGGGATTTTTATAACATATACTTTGGTAATAAAAAAAGAAACCAAACCAAAAACTTTCCATATTATATAGATAATTCCTGCCATTTTTATAGTAGTCTTACTCTATGGATGATCTCTAGAGCCACTGTTTTTTTTTCTGATTCTATTTAATAAAAGGGAATATGTTCTTTTTCTGATTCTGTTGAATAGCAGGGAATATGTGTCAGGATTTCATGTCTGTGGTTCCAGATTACTTCAGCCTAACAGTGAATTGTATTCTCTATAAACCATTTCAACATTTTGCTATTATCTTTTCATGTTTCTTAATTCCAGTTGAAGTGCTATGTTACATACTGAGACTAATGTCCAAGAATCTTTATTATTCTAAGACATGCAGCACTACAAAATTTAGAATGTTCGCATACTCGTTGCTTTCCTTCAACTAATACCTAAACATGCAATACCTAAACTTCATTTACCAGTGTAATAGGTTCTGTGCAATTCAGGGGAAGGAGACAGAACAGATTTTCTTTTATTGAACAAAACATAACTGCGTTACAGATTCAGTAATCTCTTTAGATCTGAATTATTCAGCAAAAATTATTAATGACAAAAAACATAAGTGGAGTTAGACATTTGAAAAGAAAGGTTAACTTCCTAACTCGTGTGAATCAGTTATAATCGTATCTTATTCTGTAACAATGTGCTACTGAAAATGGAAAATATTCTGAATAATTTGTAGAAAATTTGCAGTTCCTCTTCTTGTTCTTAGAAATATTATAATGGTGTAGCTGAAAATAGTTTAAAAAGCAAAGCATTCAGCATCTTACCTATTTTGTTTTATTTTACATAACAATTCTGAAAGATGTTGCTATAACATAATAGGAGAAGGTGTAGGAGGGAAAAATGCTGGGCTTTTTTTACATTTATCAGTAACTGTTTCAGAAGACCAAGTCCATCTAAGATTTTACCAAAAATATATATATTGATCATCTATCCAGATTTAGCAGGAACATCCTTAGTTTAATATAGTGTCCCAAGATGATAACACAATTTAAAAACAGAGCAAAATCAGGATTTTGGTACAGCTAGGTCAGGCCTTGCCTCTGTTCCAATGAGTTTAAAACATTTTCCTTGCTTCTGTTTTATCTGATGTGCAAGCCATCAAATGGTATGAATTGTCAAAACCATCTATGAAATGAGGAAAAAGAAGAATCCACAGTGCTAGCAACTCTTCAAATATTTAGAGTACCTCTGATCAGGAAGAAAGAAAGATCCATGCTTTGCACCTTTAGAATTCAAATCTTGTTTTACAGTCAATTTTGATGTGAAATTGGTCTAGTCCAGCTCATTATGCTACCAGCTGGAAGACCCTATTTTGTCATTGGAGCATAGAAAATCAAAATTGATGCAGTGAAGAATTGAGCTTAATATCCAGAAAACGTTCCACTTCTGCTTTATGCTGTACTGCCTGGTGCAGAATTCATGTTAACTATGCAAGTAGTTGTTAACCTGTCATCTTAGTAGTACATGAGAATCTATTAACCTGTCCGTGTAACAGGATGGGTAATGTTTTAATTCAGGTACAGTAGTGCAAACATAGGAGAAATAATCACAGATTTATTAAAAATGGAAAAAAAATTGTTAAATAACTCAGTACTGGCTATACCTTTTATAATATTCTTTACTTCCCTTTGTATTTTTATTTGAGGTAATAGAATGACCATCTTAGATGTCCTATGGACAGTGCCATGTATGTAGCTTTAGGAAGCAGCCAAAGGCAAAATTCTCCAACTGTGCCTTCACTTGCTCCACAGAGCTATCAATTATTGCAAGTCCGTAACAAACATAGGTGATAACTGACCTATTCTGGAAAATACATGTGAGGGGAGAACCAACACGTAGTGGGGCACTTGTAATATTCATGTTCAGCTAGTGTCTTAAACCTGATGTCCATTTTACACAGTGTTGAAAACAAGTAAAGTGAAAGGTCATCTTTAGTTACCTGTTCATTTCCTGTGCTTATTACTTAAACACACCTACTTAATGCAAGGCAGTTAGCTTGGATATAAAATATGCTTTGTTTGTCATGGAGCTTCATCAAGGGTTTTGGCTGGGATAGAATTCTTTTTCTTCATAGAGGCAAGTATGGTGCTGTGTTTTGGATATGTGATGAAAACAGTGTTGATGATACACCAATGTTTCAGTTATTGCTGAACAGTGCTTGCACAGCATCAGGGCCTTTTCTGTTTCTCATGCTCCCCCCATAGTGAGGCGTCAAGAAGTTGGGACTGGCCAAGAAGTTGGGAGGGGACACAACTGGGACAACTGACCCCAACTGACCAAAGTCAGTTGATCCAAATTCCATACCATATGATGTCATGCTCAGCAGTAAAAGCTAGGGGGGAAAAAGGAGGAAGCAGGGGACATTTGGAGTTATGGCATCTGTCTTCCCAAGTAACTGTTACATATGATGAAGCCCTGCTATGCCTGGAAATGGCTAAACACCTGCCTGCCAATGGGAAGTGGGTTTGCTTTGTTGGTGTGCACAGTTTTGCTTTAACGTCTTAAAATGGCTTTACCTCAACCCATGCGTTGTCTCACTTTTACGCTTCCTATTCTCTTCCCCATCCCAGAGAAGTGAGTGGGCAAGCAGCTGTGTGGTGACTAGCTGCCTACCGCGGTTAAACCATGACACCCTCCAAAAAGGAGGTGTTTAAGTTCTAAATGTTTCAGTCTCTTAAATGTATGAGAAGAAAATAGTATGTGGAAGTCATCACTTCACTATTACAAAATGTAAGATAAAATCTTCTACAGCACGCTAACAAGGACATAGCTTTCAATTGCCATAATTACTCTTCTCTTCATGCAGTTATATTGTTTGAGTTTGGAAATACCATCAGTGTGCCTCTGGGACAAATTTAACACATAGTTGTTAGTGGGAAAAGTATGTCTTCAATACTTGGAATTAATTTAAATAATCACTATGAACAGTACAGTGGGGTTTAAATGGTAATAAAATGTTGATAAATTGGAATTATTAATGAGAGCTAAAACTGGAGTCACAATATTAATGACTAACAGTTGGGGAAGTGTTATGGAGAAAAGCAGAAAACTTTCAACTACTTAGTCATTCAAATGTATGAAAAAAGTTATAATAATGTTAATGCACTAATGTTTCAGACAGTCCACTGACTGGAATACATGGGAAATCCTTTTCAAATGTCAGAACCATGGTCATAGAACTCGGTGTTTATCATTTCCAATTACAAGCACCTATTCAAGTTATCATAATATAGTGAAATACCATTTCTGGTACTCCTGGTTGAAATGGCAATCCCAGATTATATGAAGTACATGTTAGCAGTACCATTAATTCAGGATGCTACACTTCACTTGTTGTGAAAGACCAGAAGAGATTATCAGTACTGTTTTCTGCTGATTTTCGATAGAAGATTTGATGGCTGAACCATTAAACTATGCTGCAATAATGCCTCCAGGCATACTATAATGCATACCAAAACCTCTGCCCTTTTTTTTGTCATTGGAGTTACACTGTGGAGGCAGACTTCTTGTATTCAGAAGTACGAGTTGTAGTTTCACAAGGTCTTCACATGATCCTACTGCTTCTAAGAGATCCATCACCTCAGAACAGTTAAATGTATACTTAATTTTAAGCATAACAATAGTGTAATTGATTTCAGTACTTGCTGAAACAGGCCTGACAGGGAGGTTGGGATGGTATTCTCAGTGTTTTAATAATTTCTTAAACTACAGAGTGAAAGAGTCTACATACTCATCCACAATACCGCTCTTTAGTCATTAATATTTTTAAACCCTGTGAAGATACAAAGTTTTAAGGATGGATGAGGAATATTCTTCTGACTTGACACTTTTGTTAACACTTATAATTTATTTGCTTATTTAAATATATACACTACACTTATCTTTTACTGTGCTTTACATCTGAGTTGATGAGATACTCTAGTTTCAGTGAACCTAGTTATTTTTAAATTATGTGTATTCTCTTTGAGTTAAGAGAGAGCTTCTGGACCTTATTTATTCTATTTTTACCTAAAATAAATACTGGGATAACAACTTTTAAATTAAATATCAAAATAATATATTCTTCACATTCTATAATATAAAATTCATCACAGCATCCTTCTTTCAAGCATGTAATTAATTCAAATCACTGCCAATAACGTAACATTTGATGTCAGGTGTAATACTAGTAATGTGTATAAAATTGATATTTAACATTTTGTTTAATGTTTTGAGGTACACAGTATAATAAAAAGTTACCTTAGGGAAGGAAGTAAATTCATGGCTTGTGATCACATTGAACTTTAAACCAGGTTAAAGTCTGTGCTAACAAATTAAAGAAAAGTAATTACAGGAAAGTTAGATTAAATCTCATTTTACACTGTGCATAGTCTGTTGCTGCATTTTAGAAAAATTACTGTTGCATCTTTCAGACTACCTGTTACTCATATTTGGAACATAATCTTGTCCTTTTTAAGTAAGCTCTTTTCAAAATACTCTTTATACGAGGAATTTCATAAAATTGTGCCCATAAAAGGCACTTAGAGAGTTTACTTTACTAATTACATACAGCTGTATTTATTTTATCAGTATATTTAGACAAAAATAAGTAAAGGGATCTAAAATAGCAGCTGGACGCCCAGAAGTATACCTTAGAGCATACAAAGTGATGCTATCCATGTGTTTCTCCATAACTGAACTGCATCCTTAGCTCACGTGTTGTCCTGTAAATTTAGATATATATCTGAATCCCACCAACAATAAAAATGTTAGGTATTCTATATCTATAACGACATGTATTCCTTAACATTCAATTGGTTATAACTGGCATTGTCCTGGACCAATTCAGCTCAACTAAAATCTTAGTTTTCTTCTGGAAATATAATTTTCTGTTAGCTAGGTATTCATAGGTGTCTAAAGTTAGTTGGTACTGTAAAGCCCTGGTACAAGTGCTCATTATGGACCCCAGTAAGAAAGACACTCAGACTTTATAAAGATTGATTAAAACACTATTTACAAGAGATAGCACAAAAAGGAAAGAAGGGATAACATAGATAGTTTAACATCCTTTCAGATGCTGTGAACCCCAAGTTTTGCAGCACTGGATGAACACCAATCAGGGCATGGCATGCAGTACAGACCCCATCCAGGGAGAGGTTCACAAGCATTTTAGTCTTTAGAGCTTTTATAGCATGCTCCTAGAAGTGAACCACTCTATTCAGTATTTCTTCCGTCAAGGAAAAGGATATTATAAGAAGATTTTCTTCTTCACTTCAAGATAAGGTGAGACATGCAGATACCATAACGGCCAGATGCCAAGTGGGAGTCACATACAGGCTCCTCTGTTGCAGTCAGATAAGTCCATCCACTGGCCAGAACATAAGAACAATCCAGCATATGCCTTTGCCTATTCAGATTAATTGTATATGGAACACTAACCCTTTGATGTGTGATAGTCTTCTGGTTAGGGGAAGAATCCAATGACTACGACACTTTCTAGTGGAAGGTGTCCCTGCCCATGGCTGGAGGGTTGGAACTAGATGATCTTTGTGGTCCCTTCCAACCTAAACCATTCTATGATTCTATGAAATGATTCTTCTTGTCTACACATCTTTCTTTTTTTCTTAAGAATATTTTTTCTTGAGAATATTTAACATTTTATTTTACTGCAAGTACTGCTCTTTTTCATTTTATAAGGAGTCATGACTGCTCTGAAAACAACAGTTCTGCAGACTTCAGTTCTATCTGTTGTTTTTTTTTTTTTTTTTTTAATCTCTGAGTCCTGGAAAAAATGAGAATGGACATTCATGAGAAACTCTAAAACCAGCCACTTCTAAACCTGATCCTGCTACAGACATTTATTTTCCATTGTGTTTATTCCATTTCTTTAACCGTGATGCAATCTTCTCTTTCCCTTTCTTTCTACAGTTGCCTGTCTTAAGCTACACACAGTTCTTTCTTTAGAATCCATGACAACTGAGGTGGAGGTGGTGTTGAAAACAGCCTCATTCCCTCTATAATTATAATTAAATTCTATAGTGTTATTCATGCCATGCACTGAATTAAATTAGAATTTATTGCAGGATTCATAGCTTAAAATTCTGCAATGCATACACAAGGATTAATAAAGATTGAAACAGGAGAAAGTTAGACATACTAGAATAACCAGAACAGTCAAATGAGCACCACAGTTGTTAAGCTATGAATACTCATTACTGTACTGCTGTCTGTCTCAATATATATCTATTTATATATATTTAATTATCTCCAAGGTGATATTTTCCTCAGTTGAAGCACATTTCTTACCCCACTGAGCACCTGGATCTGAAGTTCTCTCATCCTAACAGAGTGATCTGAACTCCAGGTTATCATTGTCTTTTACAGTGAAAGTGTGGCTTTTCCACAGTTTCTATACAGCAAGAACCAATAAAGGACTGCTTTGCCCTACTTAGATACAGCTTCATGAATCACAAGTCGAAATAATCACAGGTCGTGGTTCTGAAATAATCAAGATAATTCTTGACATCTCAATTTCTTTTGCACATTCCTAGCCCACATTACTCTTTACCCTTTAAGCCAGTATACAGGTAGGCTGTGCATAGGTGCACTTATGGCTGGTACGCATTGGATTACAGGGGCAGTCGTAGCTGGTACACACTGAAATACAAAGTGCGCTCACTGCTACCACACATTGCATTACTTTCCATGGTGCTGGCCCACTGAGAAACGTTAATAACAGAGATTACTAGCCATTAACAAAAAAATACTGAAAAAAAAACCCCTACCTATGATGTTCCTCCAGAAACCAAGAGGTTTGTCTTCACTTCTCTATGATTTTCAGAAATAATTGGTAGTGGCTCAACAGCCTTTAGAATGAAGGAACACAGATAATCCAGGCTAAGTGGTGGGTACAGTGCTTCGTTTAAGAGTATTGCACTCCCTCAATAGCTTCATATCAAACTGTATATTGAAAAAGCCTTTATTGTTTTGGAATTATGTGCACCTTTCTAATTTATCTTTTCTTGTTAATTACTGATTTAACAAAGCACTTCATTAGCTCAGCCATTTCAGAAACACATTGATTTTATATACCTGCTCATTTCTTATAGGTTTGTTACCTCTTTAGCGCTTTCCTTTTGACACAAATTAAAAATTCTTTGACTCCTACTAGGCTTGTGACCCTCACACCCTGGATCTTTTTGAGCAAATTCTACTAAGATACCGTATGAATAGGTTATACACAAATTAAAAATAAAAAAAAACCCAAATGGCTTATTGGCTACACATTGGTCTTTACAACTACCTGAAATGAGGTTGTAAAAAGGTGGGGGTCAACTTCTTCTTGCTAGTAACAAGTGATAGGCCAAGAGGAAATAGCCTCAAGTTATTCCAGGGTAGGCTTAGATTGGATATTAAGAAAAAGTTCTTCCCAGAAAAGGTTGTTAAACATTGGAACGTGAACAAGGAACAGAACTGTTTCTTGAAACTGCAGAGCATATAAAGCTTTCAGGACTTTTCAGTTTCATCAATGAAGACATGAGAAGAAGTAGAGGAAAGGTGATATAGAGAGGGAAGAAAGAAGGGGAAAATATCTTGCAACTGCTCAAACATTTCACATAGATCTGTATTAATAGGCTTCACTCGCATATGTTTCTTTATGTAACACTCTCAAGATAACCTAAAAGATAATTTTGACAATATTCACATTAATATTTTCAGTGCAAATTAATTCTTGGAATGAATTATAATCTCTAGTATTTAGATTATGATGAATAATCACAACATGTATCAAACAACAAATATTCTAGATATGAACTACTTATCTGCTTATTTGAGCTGGATGAAGAAATTATTCAATTAGACACACCCTGCTTCAACCCCAGGGAGACATGTCTACCAGATGAGAGAAAGTAGAGCTATTCTGCATCACTGAACTGGTTAATTCAACTTTCAGAGCATGATTCAGACATCAAGGCAGCTCCACTGTTTTTGAAAGTCTCTCCCAATACTCTGAAGAAAACATTGACTGACTTTTGGAAGAATTCTTTGAGGAAGGGAGCTAGAATTTAGAGTGGATAACAGTAGCCTTCATCTTTAGTTCAGGAGACTTTTTGCTTTTAATTCTATGAAACATTGTACATTTGCTGGAGTATTTGAACTAATGCTATTACTGTTGCAATTAATCAACATATTCTTCTACCAAAATATATGCCAACTTCTTTGAAACTGCTAAAGTTAAAGAACAAGTGAGGCCAGTAACATCTTCCTATGAAAGTTTTTGAATCTTCCATTCTGAGAAAATAACAGATTTCAGATTATGATGATTTCCTGAGTGCTTCATAAATAATGTTTTCCTTTGAGATGAATTCTTAGTGTCATTGAAGGTTTAATTAGTATTACTAAAGACTAATTTATTTCTAAGCAACACTCCTAGTCATGTCAAAGGCTCTTTTCATGCTATCAAGTATAAATAAATGTAGTTTCGATATACAAATGTACATTGCCCTTCCCTACTCCCCAGGGGAACAATACTAGAATGGCGAGGATGTTATCTTTTCAGTGAAGACCAGTAGATGAATTCTGGTTACTTATTCAGTCTTTCTGAGAATACTTAAAACATTAATTTAGAAGAAAATAAGAGGGTGATAGACAGCTTTACTTTAGAGACATTTGCATCCTTTGTTGAAGAGATGTGAATAATCAGCATTTGCTTTTGGTAACCATAATAATCTGATAAAATCCTGTAGCAAAGCATCATTATGAGAAATGCTTTTCCCCATTTCTATCTGTTATGGAAATGTCACTGTGTTTATCCTAGGGGAAAATGTACAGAAAATGTTCCTCCAGCTCCTAACAGATTTATTCTTTCTTGCTATGCCTGGAAAAGAATGTTTTTGACTGCTGTGCTCAGTTTATGAATGGGCCCACCAGGAGTACATCATCATTGTGCCCAATTCATTCATGCTCTTCCAGTTCACTTCACTGGATCCCAATGGGGATGATGGGCATGCCAGAGGCAGTAAGATCTCTACAGTACAGCCCCACTGTTTCTGTAATTTCTGGAGGAAGACGACATTCTGTGGACATGAGAAAAAAAACGTGTTGAGATTTCTCATGATATTTTATTTTAGGGCAGAAAGAAAATGGAGCACTTCTATACATAAAGCGATATTCTCTAGCTAGTTCTTATACTCTAGGGATGAAAGAACTAGATAACATTCCAGTCATGACCTGCTTTTGTAGATTTAATTTAGTAACCTTGGTGATGCACACAATAAAAATCCTGGAATCAGACATATGGTTTATCATATTTTCCATTTTCCACTGCAGTCAAAAGTGGGGTAGTAAAGGGGGGAGCTGCCTATTTTAAGCTCTGAGCAAACTGGAATTCTAACTATTCAGGTAATCTGTCAGAGCCCTGGTCAAGCCCCAGTCGTGTCCCACGTTGGGCACCAATAAATCTGTCATGGTTTGGGCTGGACTGGCCACTGAGATGAACGATAGGTGCTCCTCTCACCTCTCTCTCCAAGGAGAGGAGGGGGAGAGAAAAAAAAAGACTTATGAGTTTAGAAGAAACCAAACTACTTTAATGAAAATATTAATAATAAAAAGAAAATAATGAAATATATACAGTATATACAAAACCATATAAAGCTCCCAGGATCATGATCACGTCACTGGCTGGTACTGGAGAAGTCCCAGACTGGACTCAGTGATGGACGGGAACTGGATTCCAGATCTGAATTCAGGAATACATGGGTTGTGATCAAAGGCAGACAAACAGAGAGAGTCCTCCTCGGACACCGGCCATTGAAGAAAGAGGGCTGAGCCTTTGATCCCTCAGATTTTATACTGAGCATGAGGCAGATGGGATGGAATACCCTGTTGGTCAGTTTTGGGTCACCTGTCCTGTCCGCTCTTCCCCGCAGGTGTGACCCCTCTATGCTTTTCCACTTCCGACCCTCCAACAGGGCAAATAACAAAGTTGGTTGGCCTTGGTTGTTATAGCAGTATAAGTATAAGCAAGAGCCTCTCTGCATACCATTCCTTGGCATAAATTACAAATAATCAGGTCTTATCACTGCTAGAAGCCAAGTGTCTGAAAAATATGCCATCAATTTCAGAGAGTTCAGTTAGTTAGAAGAGGTTTAGCTGCAAAATAAAATTGAACAGAAGTAAAATAAAAAGTGAACAGAAAATTGGTTCTGTTTTACCTCAAACCAGCACAGTTGTCTAAAAAGAAGGTTTTTGACAACATCAACAGTATAAGTGTTAGAGATTGCTGAATCCAGTAGCCTGATGAGTATGAGGCTGCTGTGGCTCTATGTCCCCAGGTCCAGGCAGTGACAAGCATAAGCAAGAAGTCCTGATAGGCACACATGCATGAATGCACACACACGCAATACACATACACATGACTAGCCACATGGATCAACACAGACACAGACAGAAAACACAACACTGAAACAAGCACGGACGGGCTGATAGCTTTCTCCTCTCCACTGATCAAGGTTGAAGCCCGCTGACAGAATATCTATCCATATACAGATACGTGTATGCATATTTATATACAATATAAATTGTAGATACTCAGTCTATGCAGTAGTTGGCCCCATATCCTAAGATCTCTCAAGTTGTTGTCATTGAAATGCACAAGGCCCCAGGATTCACAGCCCCACTCCATTATCAAGTTCCCAGACCTATGGTCACCCTGCTATCTGACTCCTAGACCTTCATTTCAGCTACTTGCTAACTACTCTGGTTTGAAGTTCACTAGTGAATTACACACATGCGCAAGAACAAGGCTGATGTTCCCTAGGGAAACACACAGCCCATCTCTCCAATTACTCAAACACAGACCTATGGGCCGCAATGACCCATGGCCTCTCTACCATTTGCTGAGGCACTGAAACTTCCACTCATGCCCATTGTACTGGTTTTGGCTAGGACAGAGTTAATTCTTTTCATAGTAGCTTGTATGGTGCTGTGTTTTGGATTTGAGATGAAAACAGCATTGATAACACACCCAAATTTTCATTATTGCTGAGCAGTACTTGGACAGCATCAAGGTCTTTTCTGCTTCTTACACTACCCTGCCAGCAAGCAGGCTGGTGGTCAAGAGGCTGGGAGGGGACACAGCTGGACAGCAGACCCCAACAGACCAGAGGGATATCCCGTACCATATGACATTGTGCTCAGCAATAAAAGTAGGAGGAAGAAAGAGGAAGAGTGGGGTGTTTGGAATTATGGCATCTGTCTTCTTAAGTAATCATCACATGTGATAAAGCCCTGTTTTCCTGGAGATGGCCAAACATCTGCCTGCCAATCGGAAGTAGTAAATTAATTCCTTATTTTGGTTTGCTTGTACATGCAGCTTTTGCTTTACCTATTAAACTGTCTTAAGTCAACGCACAAGTTTTCTCACTTTTACGCTTCCTACTCTCTTCCTCATCCCACTGAGGGGGAAATGAAGAAGTGGCTGTGTGGTGCTTAGCTGCTTGCTGGCTTAAACCACAACACACATGCACAAAAAATAGAGTGCCCCATCACACGGCGGGGGCAGGGGGGGAAAGGAAGGAATACAGTTTCATAAGAAGACCAGATATACTGTTGTGGTCAGGTACAGGGCATGGTCACACAACAGTACTGACCAGCAACCCATTTACATATGACCCACTGTGTTTATCCTTTGTTCTCTGTTTTCCTATGCTTTTTCATCCCTAATCCACCTTGATCCTTCCCCTTCCTTGCCTCCCTCTATATACCCCATAATGTTTCTCATATTCCCACAAGCTCCTTAAAAACATCCCATAATAGGTTTTACACAATCCCTAAATGCCCCTTTCCCTGAATCCTATTCCCCTGTAGACAACAACCCTTCCAGTCTGCAAGGTGATCCTTTAAGGGGATATTTTCTTCGTCTGACTTCTCTTGGGATTCATGCATGGGCTGCCTGATAGCAGTAGGGATGGTTCACTGTTTTCCCTGGTGGCCCTGGGAGCACCCAGGTCAGGGTCCTCCCTGTTCTCTTAGAAACCCAGGTTACTGGGGCTCCTCTGCTCATTCTTATTTCTCTGATCCTCAGTGGGCCTTTGTGTTTATGGTGATTAGCCTTTAATCACATAATCTAATGGTAAGGATAAAAGACAGGAAGAGGACAGTCTTGCATACGGGGATCCGCTCAATTAATAATGCTTAGGAAAGAAAAGACTCAGAAAAAAATACCCTGTCCCTTGGGAACTTCTTTTGTGGAAGTGTATGGGGTGTCTGTTTATAGCTTTATTAGCCATCTGGAGCAGGATTTAAAAGCATGTATTTACCAGGTAGAGCACTGTCACTGTTAGTAGTGTTTGTGGACAAAACACTTAAGGAAATAATTTAGTGGTGGTGTTGCTGTTATTTTCTAGTCTGAACAGAAAGACCTGCTAGATACCTATGAGTTATATGTCATAAACTGAAAGGCACGTATTCATCCTTTGTATTTATCTATACAGAACTTCTGAGGGTTTCTTAGCCACCAGATTTTCTTCTAATGAAAACAATAACTTAAGTTTCATCATAAGTCCATCAAATATCACACAGAGGCCAATTTCTTTTCCACATCTTGTATAACAATTAAATGGAGAAAAGTTTTTTCTTTCACTGTGAGCTAACAGCACGGTTCAGAGGAAAGCATGTACCTGCTTTCAAAAAATCGTGGGATAACTGTTCTATTATTCATGGAACAGTAGTTTCTATATGTCCTAAGCTGTTCTGATTTTGAAAATGCAACCTTACAATTGAATTAATACAGAAGGCTACTGTCCTTAAGTGCTAGGTTTTTCTTAACAGGAAAAAAAAGTTGCAATGGAAAAAAAAAAAAAAATTGTATACAAAGTCAATAGAGTTTCATGCAGGTTCACTGGCCTTTTTAATTCAAAACAGAATCAATTTTAAAAGCTTTATATATGTACTTTATATTTTATAATATGTCTATATTGTGGTATGGCTCCTTAATAGGAACCAAACGCTTCATGAATTCATTAAGATTTACTTCACCTCATGATGTATTCAGTACAGTGTAGACAACTGCATGTAACACAGGCCTTGATAATTGACGTTTGTTTATTTTATTTATTCTTAGATTATATTTTTTGGTACTGGCAACATCTATGTAAAAATGCAGGCCTGGATTCTTAACATTTGGACTTGTACAGGATGACTCATTAATCTAACTGAATAAGGCAGCCATGTTGTCACCTTCGGCACGTTAATGTACACATGGAAAGCAATATGTAAAAAATATTCTATCTATCTACTGTATGAGTCAGCCTCTGGAAATGTGTCCTGCTACTACACAGGGAACCAAAGATGGATATTCTTGCTTATTGAGGGATAATATGTAATAAATGAGAAGAATACTTTATTCTGCTTAAGGAACAAACTAGAAGAGCTTGAATTTCTTTCTTTAGTAAGCTTAGAGATATTTTTCATTTATCTATGTGTTTTCTTCAAGAAAAACTGAAAATAAAATTTACTAATAGAAATTTCCACACTTACTTAGATTGTAATGTGTATTTGAAAACAAAACCTGTGAACAGACCAAACCACAAAATCTTAATTTAGAAAAATACTAATCTTACATATGAAATATAGAATTACAGAATCATAGAATCATTTAGGCTGGAAAAGACCTTTAAGATCATCAAGTCCAACCATTAACCTAGCGTTGCCAAGTCCACCACTAAACCATGACTGTAGATGCCACATCTGTCCGTTTCTTAAATGCCTCCAGGGATGGTGTCTCAAGCACTTCCCTGGGCAGCCTGTTGCAATGCTTGACAACCGTGTTGATGAAGAAATCTTTCCTAATATCCAATTTAAACCTCCTCTGGTTCAACTGGAGGCCATTTTCTCCTGTCCTATCACCTGTTACTTGGAAGAAGAGACTGACCCCTACCTCACTATAGCCACCTTTCAGGTAATTGTAGAGAGCGATAAGATCTCCCCTCAGCCTCCTTTTCTCCAGACTAAACAACCCCAGTTCCCTCAGACACTCCTCATAAGACTTGTGCTCTAGACCCTTCACCAGCTTTGTTGCCCTTCTTTGTCTTGTAGTGAGGGACCCAAACTGAACACAGTATTCGAGGTGGGGTCTCAGCAGTGTTATGTACAGGGGGGCAATTACTTCCCTAGTCCTGCTGGCCACACTATCCCTGATACAAACCAGGATGCTATTGGTCTTCTTGGCCCCCTGGGCGTACTGCTGGCTCATATTCAGTCGGTTGTTGACCAACACCCCCAGGTCATTTTCTGCTAGGCAGCTTTCCAGCCACTCTTCCCCAACCCTGTAGCATTGCATGGGATTGTTGAGACCCAAGTGCAGGACCCGGCAATTAGCCTTGTTGAACCCCATACCATTAGCCTTAGCCCATCAATCCAGACTGTCCATATCTCTCTGTAGAGCCTTACTATCCTCAAGCGGATCAACACTCCCACTCAACTTGGTGTCATCTGCAAACTTACTGAGGGTGCACTCAGTCCATTCATCCAGTTCATTGATAAAGTTATTAAACAGAACTGGCCCCAGTACTGAGCCCTGGGGAACACCACTTGTGACCAGCTGCCAATGGGACCTAACTCCATCCAGCACAACTCTTTGGGACCCTGAACCATCCAGCCAGTTTTTTATCCAGCAAAGAGTACAGCCGTCCAAGCCATGAGCAGCCAGTTTCTCCAGGAGAATGCTGTGGGAAATGGTGTCAAAGACATTACTAAAGTCCAGGTAGACAACATCTGTAGCCTTTCTCTCATCCATTAAGTGGGTGACCTTGTTACAGAAGGAGATCAGGTTAGTCAAGCAGGAACTGCCTTTCATAAACCCATGCTGACTAGGCCTGATCACCTGGTTGTCCTGCGTGTGCCATGTGATAACACTCAAGATGGTCTGCTCATGACCGGCACTGAGGTCAGACTGACAGGCCTATAGCTCACTAGATTCTCTTTCTTGCCCTTCTTGTAGATGGGTGTCACGTTTGCTAACCTCCAGTCAAGTGAGACCTCCACGGTTAGCCAGGACTGCTGATAAATGATGGAAAGGGCTTGGTGAGCACTTCTGCCAGCTCCCTCAGTACCCTTGGGTGGATCCCATCTGGCCCCATAGGCTTGTGTAGCGGGTTGCTAACCATTTCCCCTTGGATTATGAGGTCTTCATTCTGTTCCACATCCCTGTTGTGCAGCGCAGGGGGCTGGGTACCCAAAGAAAAAGTGGTCTTGCTGTTAAAGACTGAGGCAAAGAAGGCACTAAGTACCACAACTTTTTCCTCAGCCTTTGTTACTATGTTTCCCCCTGAGTCCAATAAAGGATTGAGCGTCTCCTTAGCCCTCCTTTTATTGCTAATATATTTATAGAAAAGTTTTTAATTGTCTTTTATGGCAACGGCCAGATTGAGTTCTAGTTGGACTTTGACCCTTCTAATTTCCTCCCTGCATAACCTCACAAGATCCTTGTAGTCCTCCTGAGTTACCTGCCCCTCCTTCCAAAGGTCATAAATTCTCTTTTTTCCCCTGAGTTTTAGCCAAAGCTCTCTGTTCAGCCAGACTGGTCTTCTTCCCTGATGGCTCCTTTTTCGGCACATGGGGAGAGCTTGCTCCTGTGCCTTTAATATTACCTTCTTGAGGAATGTCCAGCCTTTCTGGATTCCTTTGCACTTCAGGGCTGCCTCCCAAAGAGACTCTGTCAACCAGGCCTCTAAACAGGCCCAAGACTGCCCACCAGAAATCCAAGATAGCAGTTCTGTTGACTCCCTTCCTTACTTCTCCAAGAACCAAAAACTCTATCATTTTGTTGTTGTTATGCCCAAAACAGACTCCAACCATCACATCACCCACTAGTCCTTCTCTGTTCACGAACAACAGGTCTAGCAGGGTGTCTTCCTTACTTGGCTCACTCACTAGCTGTGTCAAGAAGTTACCATGTTCTACACGCTCCAGGAACCTCCTGGACTATTTCCTCTCCACTGTATTGTATTTCCAGCAGACACCTGATAAGCTGAAGTCCCCCACGAGAAAAAGGGCTAGCATTTGTGAGACTTCTCCCAGCAGCTTATAGAATATTTCATCTGCCTCTTCATCCTGATTATGTTGTCTATAACAGACACCCATCATGAGATCTGACTTGTTGGCCTTCCCCCTGATTCTTACCCATAAACACACAACTCTTTCATCACCATTTTCAAGCTGTAAACAGTCAAAACACTCCCTAACATACAGGGCTACCCCACCACCTCTCATTCATTGCCTATCCCTTCTGAAAAGATTTTATTCATCCATTGTAGCACTCCAGTTGTGTGAGTCATCCCACCATGTTTCTGTGAATGAAACTATATTATAGTTTTCCAGCTGCACAATGGCTTCCAGCTCCTCCTGTTTGTTGCCCATGTTTTGGTGTAGATGCACTTTGGTTGGGCTGTTGATCCCACCATCATTTTTAGGGGAGTCCATTTAGGGTGACCACTCTCACACACTTCCATGTTTTCTAACACATTTATAGCCCTTGTGTCTTTGCTGCCACATGGATCTCCATCCCCTGCCTCCACTGAGATGGCAGACTGAAGGACTTTACTAGAACCCCGTCCCTTAAACGTTGGCATGACACCCCCAGGCTTAACTCAAACAAGCCCGGTTTTATCCCTTTCCCCCTCCAAATCTAGTTTAATGCTCTTTCAATGAGCTCTGCTAACTCCTTCATGAAGATACTTTTCCCTTTTTGAGACCAGCAGGCCTGGTGTCGTGTAGACTGACCCATGATAAAAACACGCAAAATTCTGCTGGTGATACCAGGCTTAGAGCCAGTTATTTATCTACTGGCTCTTCCTGTTTCTTTCCTCATCATCCCCTGTAACTAAAAGGACAGATGAGAACACTACTTGTGCTCCTGATCCCTTAACCAGTCATCCCAAGGCCTTGAAGTCTCTCTTGATTGCCCTTGGACTTCTTGTTGCAACTTCACCACTGCCTACCTGAAAAAGCAATAATGGATAATATCCCGAGGGCTGTATCAGGGTAGGAAGTTTCCTTGTCACATCTTTAACTCTTAACACATATTTAAGGGAGGCAGCAGACTTCCCTAAGAAGTGGGTCTGGTCTGCATACTGGGCCTTCTGTTCCCCCCAGGACAGAGTCTCCTATGACAATGACCCATCTTTTTTTCTTTACGGAAGTGGTTTTGATGCAGGGCATAGGCCAACTTAATCTCAGTGACACCTCCAACCTAGGTGAACTGTCGTCCTCATTATTGTTCGGTTCCACTTGCAGAGCCTTGTACCTATGATGCAAGGACAGCTGGGAAGGTGGGGTAGTCACAGAGGAGACACGCCTGCTGCACCAGGCAGGAACTTCTTGCCATTATCCCTTGTGTGTTAAGTCACTGTGTTCAGCCAGATGGAGAGATGATAGGGAGTTGTACATATCATGTATCCTGTCTGCCTGTTGGGTATGTCCCAGGGAAAGTAGAGTGTGATTCCAGTAATCTATCTCTCTCAGACTCCCTGATACTCCTTAACCTACTCAACTCCTCCTGGAGCTCTGTAACTAAGCAGAGAAGTTCCTTTACTTGAGCACACCTCCCACAGGTGTGCTCACTACTGCTGTCCGGTACTGAATTGAGAGTAGGACACAGCCTGCAGCCTGAGACCCGTGTGGCAGCATGTTCCCACCAGAGCTCTGTCTGGGAAGATGCATCAGTAGCAGTAGGTGCAGAGTTTGGAGTGAACATAGCCTTCTGCTGGGTGGATACCATTGCTCCCTGGTCAAGCCAGCAGAGCTACAGCATCCTTCTTGCACACCCTTCCTTGCAAACAGCCATGCAAACTGTCATGCCATGTCCTTGCTGATGTGCCACATGTTCTTTGGCCACCCTGTTTGTGGTGCTCCTGGTCGCTAGCACTCCCAATGGTCTTCTTATGTACGTGTCAGGGGTCTTGGCCACTGTTGGTCTTGACCTTGCCCAGGTCTTGCCAGCCACTGTAGCGTGACCTGTGAGCTCCTGGCAGCTCTCTTGGCTCCTTCTGAGGTTGCCCTAGTTCAGGAAACTCCCCTGTGCACCATGCTAGAGTGCCCCGCTGCGAATCCTGCTGGCACTGGAGCTGCTTATTGAGTTCCATATCATGTAACTCAACTGATATCAGCTTCACCAAGAACAAATTTTTATCATAGATCTTTAGAATCATCAAAAAAAAATTTAAGCATATTTCTATAGACTGCTGGACTGCTGGAAACAAGCTTAGGTTATTCCCCAAAAAATTAACACTGCTTAACACCATTCTGACATTGAGAGGCAGAATTTCATGCATATGTCAAAATATTTCCCTTCAGTTTTATAAAAAAACACTTTTCACTTTTTGCCATGTTAAACTTAAAATTCTCAAGAAGGTAAATAATAACATCATTTGGTTTCTGTTTCCTTTGAGGTATTAAAAGGAAAAGATTAACTCAGATTCTTAGTGAAGGATTAATCTCATCAAACAAACACAAATTGACAAGGTGGATTAATCTCACATAATAGATGTCCACAGCGCAGAACCTGTATCTGAACTAGTCATGCTAAACTCTCACATAATCAATGGACAGAACTGGCACTTAGAGGGTCTGATTCAGCTGACCTATTTTAGATACTTAGATTTCGACAAATATCTAATTCTCTCCAGTGACTAAGAAAAGAACTTAGAGTGACTAACTGATATCAAGCAAACATATGTCTAACGAACTGCAGAATCTAATGGACTAGGACCAAATTAGGACTTGACTTATTCCCACTGAAGAATAAAATTGGATTTTCAGACTCCTTTAGGACCAGCGAACATTAGTGTTACAAAACACATTAACTTTTCCCAGATGTCATTTTCACATTTCTTCCTAACCCCTTTGAGTTACATCTAGATTAATCCTCACCTGCTATCATTTAAGCGAGTTTTATATATGATTGATGCAAATTTCATAGATAAACTCAGAACTTATGCATGTCAGTTTTACAAGAAAATTTTATCCAGAATTCAGCTCTGGAGTCATGCATCTAAATGTAGGGGTCTACAGTTTAGGGGTTCAGCTCCAGACTATATACAGGTACATTTGCATGTATGCGTTAATACAGGATACAAGTCAGTTGCCCAACCAGTTCAGAACAGATGCATCTACCGGCATTTGAGATACCTGAGCATATCTGAGACATTCGACTCAGTCTAGCAGTTGTGCCACCAAGTGTAAATGACCCTGCTCTTGTGGAGCAGACCTGAAGCTAGCTGGGACATCTCACTTAGATTAGATGCCTGTGCTCAGACAACTAAAAATAAATAGACCTCCTACACAATGCAATCACTGGTGTCTGAAGAGTTATTTTGCTGAGCCAGATGTTGACAAACTGAATAGAGATGTGAATAGCTGCATTTTGGTGGGTTCTGGTTTTGTTTTTTCTGAAAGAATGAGGTCTTTCTGGAAAATTTGTTGGTGCTTTATAATTGCTTTAATAAAATCACCTAATTAATTATTTCCAGCAAAATAATTCACTAAACCAAACAAAAATGATTTAAAACTCCAAGAAATGCTGTGTACTTTGAGGTACTATTTTGGAAACTGGGACAATAGGTTAGCACAAAACAGTTCTGCAAAGGGAAGACAATTTGGGAAATGACAAAAACAAAGTCTCCAACAGAAACTGCCTTGATGAACACAATGTACAATGCTGAATTTCTTTTCTTCTTTTAAGGGACATCTATACCTCAAACTGTTGTAAAAATATTACATACTGATTCTTTAGTTTATTGCATATTGATCCTTAAGGGTTTCACCTTATACATAGATGCAGAAAATGTATGCTACATTTGCACAGATTTTTTGATTGAAAAAGGAAGGAGCATTAGTTTGAGTTATTAAATAAATGTCATCAAGAGGAAAAATATAACATTTTGCAATTACATAGGACTTTTCTGGACACAGACAAGTGTTTGATTGTGCTTTCTATGTATAGTTTACATAAAAAGGCAAGAAGTTTCTTCTATTTTTTGTGTGACATTTAAATTGAAGGTCATTACTTTAGAATCATAGAATCATAGAATTGTTTAGGTTGGAAAGGACCTTGAAGATCATTGAGTTCCAACTCCCCTGACATAGGCAGGAACACCTCCCACTAGACCAGGTTGCCCAATGCCACATCCAGCCTGGCCTTAAACACCTCCAGGGATGGGGCCTACACAACTTCTCTGGGCAACCTGGTCCAGTGCCTTACCACCCTCAAATTGAAAAACTTCTTCCTAATGTTTAATCTAAACCTGCCCTCTTCCAGTTTAAAGCCATTCCCCCTTGTCCTATGTCCCCCCATGCCCTAGTAAAAAGTCCTTCCCCAGCTCTCCTGTAGGCCCCCTTTAGGTACTGGAAGGCCACAATAAAGTCTCCCCAGAGCCTTCTCTTCTCCAGGCTGAACAGCCCCAACTCTCTGAGCCTTTCCTCATAGGAGAGGTGCTCCAGCCTGTCCAGGTCTCTCTGGATGACACCCCTCCCCTCCAGCATCTCTATCTCGCCAAACAGCTTGGTATCATTGGCAAACTTGCCGAGGGTGCACTTGACCCCACTGTCCATGTCGCCGACAAAGATGTTGAACATTTGAACTTTGGGTGCTTCCACTTTCTGAATATCAAAACTTTGAGATAGTTGTACTTTGAACTAGTCATTTAGTTCTAGATATTCAATTTGGAAAATTTTGGCTTTAGAATTTCACCCTGCAATAAGTCAGCGATGACAAGAAGAATAAGTCTTTTCTCCCAGTCACAACTTGAAGTATGTTAAACAGCACATGTGCCATAGACAGATATATAGATCTCTGAAGTCAGATGACATATCATGTATACGAGCTTATACTTCCTCATGGGACTGCTTTTCCTTTTCATGAAGGCTGAATCATTTCCTAAACACTCTACTGAACATAGAAATGAGCATGCTGCATTATCCCCAGGCTATTGCCAGGAATAGAAAATAACCCCAACCCGATTTTTCATTGTAATGACTTGAGGGGGGTGGGGGTGAATGTCTCTCTGTGAGTAGTATTAGCATTGCTTTTTACACTTAGCACCAACTGTCCTTGCACTTTATTTGAGTGAAAGGTGGTTCTTCACACACAGTCCACACAGAAAGGAAGAACTATAGCAGCAAAACTAAAATACAGGAGAAAAACAGTATCTTAATTAATAAAGAAAAATAAAGTAAAAAAAAAAGTGGTGGTTTTTTTTTTTTAAAAAAAAAAGAGAAAAAGGAAAGCTTTCTGCTAGCTTGGCTTCCCAGATATTTTTATGAAGAGTAATTGTCTGATTATTATATGATGTTAAGGTATGAATTTTTAGTATCAGTTTGTTCCAAATGATGAGATATGATACCTAACACAGCTGGGAAATGTGAGGATTTTTCTTAGTAAAAAAATACCTCTTTACTATCAGAAATATTTGCCACATTACATAAATATAGATTATGGTACCTATTGAGATCAATAAGTGATGGATTATTATTGTTATCTTTTTAATGAATATGGGAAAATATAGTTTCCGTTAGAAGTCCATCCAGAACTTCAGGAGTGATGACATCTGTGAGAACTTTATTTTTTCAGAAGAAGAATATGTCCCTGATTGTCTCAGGCTGATGCACCTGTAATGGGTGTCTCTGGATCTATGCTGAGCCCCATTAAATCACTTTGCTGGATACAGAGGTACATCCATATGAATCAGCCTGTTGATCTAGCCCTATGTTCTGGCAAAGATCATCAGAGTGATGCATAGACAGTCTTGAAATCCCATTTAAACACTTCAAATAGACTGTAAGTGGGAGTTAAATGCTTTATAGGTTTCTGGTGGCTTTTCACAAAGGCAATTACACCTTAAGTGAATGTACAGGCTGCCTACATCTTTTGTATGGTGTCAGGAATTCATAAGCTGCTTTTGAGAATTTGTGTGTTCTTTTTACACTGTGGAGTTCTCATAGGAATTGTTTTGTGTCTCTAATACTGATAGCCTATAAACATTATAACACATGGATTTTGTTTTAAAACAGCAGTTACCAATTTATCATTGTCAGGATTATTTTTCATTGTACCAAACACTTATTAGTCCAACACAAAGAATAAGACAAAGTTATTTATGGGATTTTTCTCCTAGAAACTAAGGACAGGTGTATGACTTTAATAGCACTTGTCTCTGATCTCTCTCTGCCTTCACTTACTTTAGTTATTTCATCAAAAACTTCATTGTTATTTAATTCCAGTATAGAGATCACAGAATCACAGAATCATTCAGGGTAGAAGGGATCTCTTGAGATCATCTACTCCAATCCCCTGCTTGAGTAGGGTCAGCTACAGAATTTTGCCCAGGACCATGTCCAGTTGGGTTTTTAATACCTCTGAGGATGGAGATGCCACAACCTCCCTGGACAACTTGTTCCAGTGTTCAGATGGAATTTCATGTTTCAGTTTTTGTGCATTACCTCTTGTCCTGTCAGTGGGCCCTTCCCTTCCCTTCCCTTCCCTTCCCTTCCTTTCCCTTCCCTTCCCTTCCCTTCCCTTCCCTTCCCTTCCCTTCCCTTCCCTTCCCTTCCCTTCCCTTCCCTTCCCTTCCCTTCCCTTCCCTTCCCTTCCCTTCCCTTCCCTTCCCTTCCCTTCCCTTCCCTTCCCTTCCCTTCCCTTCCCTTCCCTTCCCTTCCCTTCCCCCTCCCCTTCCCTCCCCTCCTCTTTCCCGGGCTGAAAAGTCCTCTCTCTCTTAGCCTTTCCTTGTATGACAGATGCTCCAGTTCCTTAATCATTTTTGTGGCTCTGGGCTGCACTCACTCCATATCTCTCTTGTACTGGGAAGCCCAGAGGTGGGCCCAGTACTCCAGATGCAGTCTCACCAATGCTGAATGTCACATGATACAGGATTTATATTTCAAAGACAGTAGGAAATCTTGAAAAACATAGAAATGCATAGAGTACTTCAGATCTGTTTGTCAATGCTTATTTCTTATGAGTTTATATTAAATAATTATAGTTGTTGGATGTGTTTTTTGTAAGCTTTTACTTATCTAAGTACCTTTATTCTTTGAGAAATATTTATTTCGATAACTTTGATCACGAAATCCCTGATCTTTCCATTCTATATACTTAGCATATATGCTATTAGAGGAGACAGATAAGGATCTCAATTCACATTTATCTGTGTGTGCCCTACTTTATGTAGTAATTATATCTGTGGCAGATTTATTGCATTTAATGAGAAAATTCTCATTAGGAAATTACTCAAATGTTTAGATTTTGACAGAATATCGATCCACAAGCCAATATAGATTCACAAGCCATTATAAAAGAAAACTTTATGACATTATTTTTATAAATATTAAAGTTTCTGAAATACAGATACAATGTAAAAAGTTGGATTTTGTACCTACGACTTCTATTTCTTACAACTTCCATAAATTTTTTTCCCGGTTGAATTTTGTTAGGGTATTGGGAGTTTTGTTGGGGGTTTTTTTGGTTTTTTTTTTTTTCAGTCAACAACCATTGTACATTATAGGATTTTACAAAAAGTCACTTTTGTTTTTAATTGTTTAGATAAGATTGCCTTGATTAATGAGATCTTATATGCAAGGATTCTGAGACCTATTATTTGTCAAGATACCTTTGACAAAGAAAAATAAAAGAAATCCTTGCTTTCTGATGGCCCCAGGTCTTCACAATTAGCAACTTATTTCATCAGGACATGCATTAATTTATGTAAACTACAAATAAATATTTCTTTTTCAGCTTTTATCAACATCATATCAACAAATAAATGTGGGACTCATGGCTTGGCTTAATGAGTCTACATTTATCTCTTAATGTACTTACCAGGTCACCTCCACTGTGAATTTAAACAGCAACTGTTTTGAAGGGACTCACACAAACTCAGGTGCCACAAATTTTCCGCTGGTAGAAGAACGATTAGCCTGTGCTTGCAAAACCATTATTAAAAATGCAATTTCACTGCAAAGGCCAAAGTGGTGATAAGCAGAGAACTGGAAAACATGAAGTCTATTTTTTGGTAGGAGGGAAGAGAGAAAGGGTTCCTTTCTTAAAATTAATAGAAGTACATAGTTGCTTAACTGTTTGCAATATTAGCTCTCAAAAACCATCAATGGACTATTTGATGGGAATACTAGTAGGCTCAAATGAACACAGGTATAGGAGTATGAAAGGTGACATCTTTCATTTTCAGTTAATAATGTTTCCAGCTACAGATAAATCTTTTATTCATCACTTGCAAGGCCAGGACTGGAAATATGTGCGCTGCCTTGTCTGACATACTTTTAGCATGAAGAGTGACTCAACAGGATGGAGTTCAGAGCAGCAAACAAAAAATGATAAGCAGTCCCTAGAATTCAGCTAGGAAGAAAAGATAACTGTCACATTTATTCTTGCACTATCTTTTTTTTTTTTTTTTAATAATAATTTTCAAACTTAAAGAACACAGGTGAAGGTATTCTTTATGTGAATGACAGAGTATAATGACATACAGCACTATGGAGGATTTCTCGTAGATGTTAAATGTAATGTTCTAATGGTAAGAACAGTCAAGTACTAGTATGAATGGCTTGGGTAGGTTGCAAATTTCCTGATTTGTTGGCTTTTTTCAAAGAAGCAAGCTTAATATGAGTAGTGCTTAGGGTATGTTAGATCTTACAGTTGATATATCAGGAAGAAGGACTGGGTGAATTTTCAAGATTTTGATGCTCTATTTTCTGCCATGCTCTTGGCTAATACATTGGCAATGATACCAGTGTTTTCTATTAGTTAGTATTAGTATCTGTTAATCATAGAATCATAGCGTCATAGAATCACAGAATTGTAGAATTATAAAATGGTTTATGTTGGAAAGGACCTTTAAGATAATCCAGTTCCAACTCCCCTGCCATAGGCAGGGAAAGCTTTCACTAGATCATGCTGCTCAAAGCCCCGTCCAACCTGATTTTGAACACTTCCAGGGATGGGGTATTCACAACTTCTCTGGGCAACCTGTTCCAGTGTTTTGCCATCTTCACCATAAAAAATTTCTTCCTCATGTCCAATGTGAACCTATATTCTTTCAGTTTAAAACCATTGCCCCTTATCCTGTCACGAGAGGCCTTGGTAAAACATCTTTCTCTGTCTTTCTTATAAACCCCCTTTAAGTACTGAAAGGCTGCAGTCAGGTCTTCCTGGAGCTTTCTGTTCTCCAGGCTGAACTACTCAAACTCTCTTAGTGTTTCTTCACTCCAGACACAAGCCCAGACAGCCAAGTCCCCTCCTCCGCTTGGGCTGGCAGAGGCATAAGGTGCAGCACACACACAACACTCTCCAGGTTCACAAGCACATGCAAATTTGCGGCTTCCCTGAGAACCAGCACAGACTCTCTGTCTGCCTGGCATCCCTGCCTGTGTCCCAGCCAGACAAGTGTACTGACCAGCTTTGTTTTACACACAACCTTTTATACCCCTTTCTGCCTATTCCACCTTTGTTCCTCCCTGATCACCTTCCCCTAAATGCTAGGTGCCTTTATCTACTTCCAGCTGAGACTCCCGCTCACTCCAGTTGATGGCATCACAGGCCAGGGACATCTATATTCTTGGTGCTTCCAGTAGCTGGCACCAAATCTACTAACTGGTCACACCAGCAGCTGGCACTGAGTCCATGCAGCACTGACACACATTGGGCAGTGAATGAGATTACACAGTGTCATGGTTTAGGCTGAACCAGCTACTGGGCAAGCGACAGATGCTCCCCCTACCCCTCTTCAAAGAGAGAGGCAGAGGAGGGAAAAAGAGACTTACGAGTTTAGAAAGAACTAAACTACTTTAATGAAATATTAATAATAAAATAAAAAGAAAATATGTAAAAATATACAAAACTGTATCAAGCTCCCAAGATGACGATCATGTCACTGGCTGGCACTGGGGAAGTCCCAGACTGGACTCAGTGATGGACTGGGACTGGATTCTGGATCTGGATCCCAGATCTGGATTCTGGATCAGGATCAAAGGCAACTATAAACGTAGGTCTTATCTCTCTGAGACCTAACAAAGTCTGCAAAATATGCTGTTAATTTCAGTAGTTAGAAGAGGTCTAGCTAAAAAGAGAAGTTACTGAACAAAATTCATAGAATCATTGGTGACATTTAAATTGAAGGTCATTACTTTAGAATCATAGAATGGTTTAGGTTAGAAAGGACCTTGAAGATCATCAAGTTCCAACCCCCCTGCCATAGGCAGGGACACCTCCCACCAGACCAGGTTGCCCAAGGCCACGTCCAGCCTGGCCTCGAACACCTCCAGGGACGGGGCTTCAACAACCTCTCTGGGCAACCTGTTCCAGTGCCTTACCACCCTTAAAGTGAAAAACTTCTTCCTAATGTTTAATCTAAACCTGCCCTCTTCCAGTTTAAAGTCATTTCCCATCGTCCTGTCACTACATACAAAATTGGTCCTGTTTTACATCAAATCAGGATACACAGAGACATAGTTGATAAAAGATAGGTGACAGGACAGACTGGTGATCAGGCAGAGGACAAGGCCAGACAAGTGTATGAACCATTCATGTTTTACAAAAGACCAGCCCCTTTTATACCCTTTTCTTTCTTTCCCCCTCTTTCTTCCCTGTAGACTCCCTTCCCCTGCACATTGTCTCAGTTGACACAGCCCCACTAACCCCCCTCCAATACAGTGGACCCTCCTTATAAGTTACAAAGTCCTGGTTGGCCTGGATGATAACTCATTGATTAGTGTGACTGGCAAGCTTAATTTCTTGTGTTTGTTTCCATCACGGTTGTCTGTCAGTTTTGTGTCTGTATGTTTTGCTAATGGCTTCCCCTTTTTACATAATATCCCATTTGATAACAGAATCACAGAATGGTCAGGGTTGGAAGGGACCTCTGGAGATCATCTAAGTCCAACTCCCCTGCCACAGCAGGGACACCTACAGCAGGTTGCACAGGACGGCGTCCAGTCGGGTTTTGAATGTCTCCAGTGTGGGAGACTCCACAACCTCTCTGGGCAGCCTGCGCCAGTGATAATGTCCTCTATCAGTTAATCTTACTGAAATAATCATTCCCCCATACCACATACAATGCAATTAGTGTGACTGAGCAGGCTTGGTTCTTGTTAGTGCCTGTTACTGCCTCCCTTATTCTTGATCAGTCAGATTTGTGTCTCTGTATGTTCTTGTTTATGGCTTCCTCCTTTTCTCATTATCCCCGTTTTGCATTAAACTGCCCTTGACCACATGTCCATAAAGGAATGTACACTCTTTCCTTTCACATAACTTTCCAAGTATCACGGTAACTGGACTACTATTACTAACTTTATTATGTTTCAGTTATGCTTTGTTTAAATTAACAAAAAATTCTTAATAATAAAGTGCCTTTTTTCCTTTCTGTGTCCCTTACTATTAACGTTCATTGTATTTATTTTACATTTAAATAGATGCTAGAAATATTTTGGGTTTTTTCTTGCCTTACAGAAGGTTTTTCCAGATATAATCTCTACTTAGCTTAATCTAAATATCTGTTAATTGCGTCAAATATAGATGATAAATAAAAATCTTATCTACCAAGACTCTGTGAATTAAGGTTCCTCTGGAAAGGAACGCTTTTCTGTTTTGAGCAACATTCTGATTCATAGCTTTTAAGATAAATGCCAAGCAAGCTTTCATGTTTAGGGGATGGAAAGAAAAGCAATCATGTTTAGAGCCTGGCTGTTTTTTGAATGACATTTTTAAAAGCTTTGGTATGAGTGTTTCAAAATATATCTTCATTTTTAATCAGATATTTTACATTGACTTTCATTCTTAATCATCCTATTTTCAAGCTATACGCTGTTATTAGAAGGAAGAAAAAGGAGAATAATTGGAAAATATTAAGGCAGGACTTCTTCCATAAAGAGTAAAGGTTCTTTTCTTTTTTCTTTTTTTTAATTTTTCTGCTCTCTTGACAAGACCTAGGTGTCACGATCTTGCTTGATAAAGAGTTAGGTAACTGAATATAGTGAACAGTGGATGACAGGACAGTGCAAGCAAGGAGGTAATCTGTGATATCATCATGGAGTTCTTTGGTTGGTGGCCTTTCTGACATCTGTTTATAAACCCACGCAGTCACAGAGACCATATTGTCACACCACCCTCCAACACACAGAAGCCGAGGACTCAACGTATCAGTGCTGAGCCCTGCCCACAGCCTGATTCAGATACTGGTGGGAGTGAGTGTCACACCCCTCTGGGTTGGGTTGGGCTGACTCCCTGGTGTGGTGACTGGGGCAGGTCTCCATTTCCTGTAACAGTTATCTATGCATGTATGTTGCGTGTGAGTGTCTGTGTGAGTGAAACGCTTTTCCTCACACAGCCTATCCCTTTTGGTCCACTTCATAAATTGAGCTTGGCAGTGCTCTTTTCCCCCAGCAACAGACATATAATACGTTAAAATAAATTGGGGTTCAAGTTCTTGACACTTTTGAAGTGATTAAGTGAATTTTAGTTAATCTTAATTATAATGAGATTGTAATTACAGATAGAAAATAAATAGTTGCCCAACTTGAGATGAGATTTAAAAACAGAGACAGCAGCACTAATAAAAGTGACCAGGTACAGAAAACCTTTCATAAGTAAAAAATAGGTGATCCGCACATCCAATGTTGTGTGGAGAAATTAACATCCTTTGTTACTATAAACAGAACTATAAACAGAAAACCATAGTAGAAATAAGTAAACTGTGATTCAAAAGGTAAATGAATAGCATTATTAAAATCAATTGCTGTTTCTAAATTAAGGGACAATCTGTAGGATACCCTGTTTTTTTCTGGCTATCTATATACTTGTAAGTTAAAGAAATCTTAAACTATTCTCTGCTACTGACACTAACCGGTATGAATCAGCCCACAATACTGTTAAATTCTCTTGACCTCACAGATAATGAAACCACTACAAATTGTGTATTAGAAACGGTTACTGACTTGTTCTCGTTCCTGAAATATGTCCAGGAGTTGTTTGGTAAAGTTCTAGTCAGTTTGGGATGAAAGTGCACCAGCAGCTGTTCCAGCAAATAATAAGCACAGATAATTTAGTCCAAGTGCCAGGGGACTGGCACTGTTTGTTTCATTAGTAGCTGCATTAAGATCAAGGGGTGTGCTGGAGCATGCCAAGATTCCCTTCTAGACCACATGCTTGGGTGTGTCCTTTCCATATGACAGAATAAGCCTGCTCACCTCTGCCTTATCTCCAGCATAATTAGAATAAACAAGCCTCTGTTATAAATAGAGTTCATTATCATGCCTTAAAAAAGTATTTTTATATATAATAATACATTTTTAGTAATAAAAGTAAACTTTTTTAGATAATTTATGTTTTTTCAAAAATAAAACTTCCAGTGCTTTCACATTTTTTGAAGTTCATATCCAGATTTTGCAGAGAATAAAAAAATCTATTCTGTTATTCTTTTTCAGCCTAATGGCTGTCACACAGTTATTCTGAGTATATGTTTTTGTAATTGTCCTGGTTTGAGGTAAAACAGGACCAATTTTGTTCATTAGCTTCGCTTCTTAGCTGGGCCTCTTTTAACTACTGAAATTAACAGCATATTGTGCAGACAATGTTCACTCTCTCAGAGTGATATGACCGATGTTTATAGCTGATGTCCAGACATGGTATGCAGGGAGGCTCTCGCTTACACTTATTGTTCTAACACCCAAGGCCAACCAGCTGTGTTATTTGCCACGTTGGAGGGTCGGAAGCGGAAAAGCATAATGGGGTCCCACCTGTGGGGAGGAGCGGACAGGGCAGGTGACCCAAAACTGACCAACAGCGTATTCCATCCCATCTGCCTCATGCTCAGTATAAAAGCTGACGGAGCAAAGGGTCAGCCCTTCTTTTTTCGCCCTTCTTTTTCCCTTCTTGCTTCAACGGCTGACGTCTGAGGAGGACTCTGTCTGTTCGTCTGCCTTTGGACCCGATCCTGAATCCAGATCCGGAATCCAGTTCCCATCCGTCACTGAGTCCAGCCTGGGACTGCCCCAGTGCCAGCTGGTGTCGTGATTGTCATCTTGGGAGCTTGATACGGTTTTGTATATTTCTCATTATTTCTTTTATTTTATTATTAATACTTCATTAAAGTAGTTTAGATCCTTCTAAACTCGTAAGTCTCTTTTTCCTCCTCTGCCTCTCTCTTTGAAGAGGGGTAGAGGGGAGCATCTGTCGGTCCCATCTGGGGTCCCCTATGTCCCCAGTGGCCGATTTGGCCTAAACCACGACAGATTAAGTTTTACTTATTGCTGGTAACAAAAGTGATATGTTGTAATTCTGGAAAATTCTGGAAAAGCTACAATTTTTTTTTTTTTAAGAAATTTAGGCAGAATCTAGAAATGCTCAGTATTTTAAATGGTATACTAAGTCCCACATATTCTGTTCTTTTTAATGAAACAAATATTACATAAAGTTTCTGAACAAAGTGTTTTGTTTTAGGAATTTTTATTCAAGTTCACATAGTGCATTTAGAATAACTACCTTCCAGCACCCCAAAATCCTATGCTGTATGAATTGCAAATGGTCTTATTTTAAGCAGCGTGCTTTTTTATTTTCTTTAATTTTTTTTTAAGTTTTTCTGAGTACTGTGAAGATGACAAAGTGATTTTACTGAACCTTTTTTCAGGCAGAATAGTTGAACCAAAAGTGATAATTTGATTAAATTTTAGTGTGGCATGAATATTTATTGTTTTTTCTGGATTTATTTTTTTTTACCAACAACCACTACTCCTTTAAATTAAAAAAAAAAAGTTGATGCTTATCGAACAGACTTTACTAAGTGCATAAATGCTTCAAATCTCAAACCAATAAACATACTAATTATATGCCTTAACTTTAAACATATGATTTACCTCTCCAGTGAACCAATTTATGTATTGCAAGTGTATTTTATGTTCAAGTTATTCTTTTTTTTTTTCTTGGCTTCAAACAAAAGAAGAAAGAATAATCCCAATAAAGGTGTTTTTGTCATCATTCAGTTGTTACTTGCATCAAATTTCAAAAGGCAGTTATTTTTTGCATTCTCACTCTTTTTTTCTTGTATAAATGAAATATATATGATCATTTGAAAGTTTTCTTTAATCTCCAAACAATTCAGATATCATTCTTTTACTTGTTTTCATTAAAATGGAGAGGGGAAATTAAATAAAATGAAATCTTCAGGTAGTTGCATGAATGAGGCAATGAGCATATTGTCTGTTTTCTCAGACTTTCCACCACCCTCATTACTATAGCTTTTGGCACACTGTATTGGGGAAGGGTACCACCAACAAAATCTGCATGTAGAGCATGTCCTTTAACTTAGAATGTGCCTGTAGCACATCAGAGTATATTACAGAAATAGTGTTGTAAAAGAATACAGAAGATATTTTTTCTTTACAGTTGGAGAAATTTCTTAAGAATGTTACAATTAGATGAATGGAATTTGTCTGCTTGTGACTTAGGCAATACATAGTTCTATTATTTTTCATTGTCTGGTCTGAAAAATCAAAAAAATTATCTTACTTTTCTGCATCAGCAAACTATTTCATTCATTTTAAAGTTATCTTCTTGTGTTGTTTAGAAGTTCATGGCAAAGTTTTTTAAATTAGAGCACCTCCAAACCTTAAAATCTGATTTTACAATTTTTATGACATTTTAGACTAGCTGAAAGGATGAATCCATGCAAATGAACTGAAGACCTTGTGGTCCATACAGTGGACCATATAGCTTTTCCACTGTCTCCATCATTCTTAAGTGTGAATTCATTATCCACATTACTGTGCAGTTGTATGGAAACTGCTGCTCATTAATATAATCAGACACCTTTGTGTGGAGAGTAATGATGGTGTAGTATACAACCAGAAATTGCAGAATGTAGCTGTCAACGCTATATCTAAGCTTCTTTTCAAAGTTACTGGTGTTTAAAATTTTAAACTGAACTTCTACTTCTTGGAGGAATGGAGGTGCAGTGAACCTGTATTATAAAACAATATCAAAGAAATGCTGATTAGGAAAGCAGATAGTCTGTAGAACTGCACAATATAGATCAGGAAAACCAAATGCAAGCCCATAAAATCTTTACTTCTGCAAGATCAAAGCTCAGAACTATTCCGTTTTCTACACATTTCCTTCATCCGTAATGTAGCTCTTTGCTGCACATTCTGTTCAGCCTTGATTTGAGGAAATAAAACATTAAAAAAAAATCCATCTTCTTCTATTGTTCATTTTCACATTACCAAGAAGGTATTATTCTGAGGTCTGATATTTTTTATTTAAATGAATTCAGAGATAAGTACCATTTCCACTGCAATGTACATGGGGTTATTATTTGTTTTGAATTCCTGTGAGGGAGCAGAGGTGACGATGAGCTGTTTCATCATCTGTCCTTAACTTTCTTATTTGTCAAATCTATTCTTTGTTGGACTTTTGTTTACCCATACAGACGGGAAAACAGATAGTGGCTTATTGTCCTTCTAAGCTACTGTAACTGCTATTGTTTGAAGCTTCTAAGTAACTGAAGGTTAATTTCTATGCGATACATAGAAAAACTGGTATAAAACAGTTTTATACTTCTTTGCACTTCTTAAATTATTATTGTTTCTCTGATATGAGACCAGCTGAAACTGAAGCATTTTTTTTTATTGAATGAAAACATTCCTCATTTACTAAATTGGGTAAGACGATTTGTAACAATTTCCAGATTAGCTAATACTTACCTTCTTATTTAGGAGGGAGAGTTCCCTGCTCATTAATAAAATATCTACTTACAATATAGTTTGGCTAATTATCTTCAGAGAAAAATAAAAAAAATATTCTTAGGTCAGGAATTTAAAACAGCATTGTATGTTGCCAGTGAAAAAGCCTGATATGCTCAAAGGTGCTCTTGACCACTAGAATTTCTTTCATAATTCCATGCTTCTCTAAAGTCTCTCAAAAGGTGCACAGAGAAGACAAAAACACTGTATGTTATTGCCTGTATAGTTGCTTTTAGCAGATTGCGAAAAAATACTGGAGTCTTTGTGGATAATTATCCAAAAGCATCTGTTAAATGGTCATTATTACTCTACTTAGCAAATAATCTGGGGATGTCTTAGAAAAGGAAGGGAATGAAATAGAAAACATAATACTGTTACCATAGAGATCTATGAGGCATACAGTCCTTGGAAATTGCTTGAAGTTCTTACAACAGCAAAACAAATATAGAATAGATACAAAGAAAACCAAGGGTTATCAGAGGTACAAAATGACTTTCATAAGAAGAAAAGTAAATAGACCAGGATCTGTCAGCTTGGAAAACAGTAGCTAGCAGAGGATATGTTAGTGGTCTAAACTCATGGATGGGTAGAAAATGCAAACAGGGAATAATTATTCATTATTTCTCATGATGTTAAAAAAAAACAAACCAAAAACATTCCTATTAAATAATATAGTAGCAGGTTTTGAAACAACTTTTTTATATATAATGTGATTAATTTATGAAATGCCCCGGCAAGTAACTGTAAAAATATGAGCAGGTTCAAAAATGAAGTATGCAAATTCAGAATGTATACCTTTGGGCTATTAAACACAATAGTCCAGCAAGGTTTTAATGACCTAGAAGCTTGGAGGGTATCCCAAAGGGAAAGTTACTTGTCTTTTTTTCTTACATTTTTGTTGTAGGAATCTGTAGATCACTGTTAAGAACAGCATGCTGATCAGCATGAAGCATTTGTTTTGCCCTGATCTGATTGTTCTTGTGTTTTTAACTCCTGTGTAACCCTATACTTAAACCCGTTATGTACGAGGCTTATACTATTCTACTGCAACTGGATTTACTGTATGAAGAATAGTACCAATGAAATTTCCTTTTAATCATCTCTCTGTAATGATCTACCCAGAAACTGCAATATATATCAAACCACAGTATACATTTGTGGTAATGTTTAACTAAGGTGCATAGTTGACTTCAAGCCACAGTACTTATCAAATATTTGGGGCCTTGCTGGGGTACTTCAGTTAGAAGAAAATAATTTTATGAATCAAGTATTTGATCATTCAATAATGTAAACTGTGATATTAACAACAATATTTTCCTGACTACAGTGCAAGCAAACACAACCGACTTCCTAGTAAATTATTTCCAGGCTTACCTTTTCCAGGAAGTGTTTAAAAAAAATATAGTACTCATCTTCCTCCTCTCTCCATTCAGTGTGTGCTACAAGTTCTTCCCTATTGACTGCCTGAGTTCTTTTTATTTCCAGGATTTATGGCTGCAATCAAAGAATACTTCAACACATTTGGATTTAATGACCCGTTCTTTCCAAACTGTAGCATCTGCTCTACCAAAATCCTCCTGAGTTAGCACTTGCTTTGGTATTTTGCATATTTAGTTTTTTGGAAAGTGGCTTCTGTGATTACATTTACACAGAGAAATTAATCTCCTCAAGGCCACTTACTAACCTCAAACTAAATGGTGTACCATGGCTTGTGTTTAGACTGATTTTGGCTAGCCTCCTTAAAAGCTGCTACACTATATGTTACTTGCCTCTTGGTTTCCTTGGAATCTTATGTGATACCTTTGGAATCATAAGACATGCTTATTTTGTAAGTTTAGCTAGTGTCTTTTGGAGTTCAGCGTATAAAACATTTTGGGAACTGTTGGAACTGAATATTTCTCTACTTTTGTTATGGAATCAAAGTTTGTAGGGATGGGAGTGTTCACAAGACTGAAAAATTGAATTAATTTTAAATTTTTAAGCCAAACTTTATTGCATTCATTCATTAGCAACATGTTTTGTGAAGGATCAGTTTATACGCTATGATAATCATCACTGCACTGCACTGTATACACAACTCTTTAATAATCTTTTCTTAGGTTAGTTGTGAGTACACAGTTCCATGGACCTCATGTTGTATCATTCGTGCCGATGGCTGCAGTTCTTGGTGGTTCCTCATCAAGGTAGTGATCAGGTCTGAGAGCCCATCAATGACACAAATTGAGACTGAAGTGGCCAGTCTTTCTCTTCTGATTTTCCTTGTTTATGCCTGATAGTATTGCCTCCAACCCCCAAATAGGGTTTTCTCTGCTCCCTATACTGCTAATCTTGTCCTACATCTGGCAACAGCACTAACTGTTCAGCACATACTCATACTAGAAATAGGGAAAGCAAATGTTTTAACATTTGCCTTGAAAGAAGCTGTTGATTTTGGAGTAACATAACTAGTGTTTCTTGCATAAGTACAAATATTGTTTTAGCATTGTTCTGAAATCTAACTTTTTATGCCATTTAGGCTTTATTTCCATGTAATACATAATTACTATTGTATAGTATTAAACCTATCACTAGCACCAAACTCAGCAAACTTTAATTAGCTGTTCTCCTAATGTTATTTTTTTTAAAAATATCCCATTACTCCAAGAAAAAGCAATTTGAAAATTAAGGTACTGACGTAAAGAAATTAAATTGTAATCAGAGACAGCCATGGAAATTCTATGTTTATTATTCTAGTGACAAACACTGACAATCGCTTATCTTCTTTGTCTCTGTGATGTATGTAATAGAAGCGGGAGGAATGCAAAGGTGGATCATGTTAACAGTAGGGATACATGCATTTGGCAGTATTAGTGAGATAAAAACCTATTTTTTGAGAGTAAATTCTGATGTGTGTTTCAAATGTTCTTCTAAGATGGCTTAATTTAATACTGAACACATACATATGGAAAAGTATGTCAGATTCCAGTATAAACTCAGAAAGATAAAAACCTAACATGTAATTTGACTTCTTCAATGTAGGTTAACTTCTTTAAAGGAAAAAGAAAATGACCTCTCTCTACTAGTTCTGTATAGTTTCTCTGTTGAATACTGAAATTTTGTGTTTTTTTTTTTTTGATTGGGGTAGTTTTTGTTTGTTTGTTTGTTTGTTTTCAAATCCAGGCACTTATTTTGAAGTTCTAAACCAATCTTTTAGTGCTTAAACAGCAGTTTTTTCCATTTTTCATTCATTTAAAAACATTTTTTGATTATCTGTCAATTCTTGAAAAGGTAGGCTATTTTATTTCAATTCCTAAGCACGGTTTACATGATGTATGCATACACTGAACTGTGTGGTATATGGCACAGAATTATAAGGTAGATCAGTGAAGTTTTATAAATTTACACACCAGTTTGTAATAATCTGTAGGCCCTTCAGTTGAAGCCTGAAGAAAACTCCTTCTAAACTGACTCAGGTGTTGTGGTGTACAACCCTAATGTATAATTAATGTAAAATGTAAAGGGAAAAATATTTAACATCATAATACTATCATTTATTTATATTTAGTCATCAAGCTCTCATAGTTTTCACTCAAATACCTATCAAAGATTCTTTTTCAATACATCAAAACATCAAACTCTCATAGGATCCAAAGAAGCATCTATCAGAAGTTGTTTTAAAATGTTTTTGGATTTTTTCTAAAAAGAAATACTTGTAATACAATCTATTGTTCCACTTCTGTGGCTAACTGTGCATTTTAACACATACCTGAATATGACATTCTCACATTAGGTTCTCAACTGAAGTACCCCAACATGGAAATTACATTTATCCTGTAAAGTATTTAGACATACATATGTACTAGTAAAATAAACAGGAAATATTTCCAGGTACAGGAAATCAGTAATCTCTACTGTTAAATTATTAGGATGTTTCCTGACATGTTTGTCTTTGGCCAGTTAGAATTCCTCCAAACAGTTCCTGGAGAGTTTTAAAGTTAGCATGGTCCAACAACTATTCCTGACAAGCAGACGCATCCTGTGCAACCTGCTGTAGGTGACCCTGCTGTGGCAGGGGGGTTGGACTTAGATGATCTCCAGAGGTCCCTTCCAACCCTGATGATTCTGTGATTCTGTGTTTCACAGAATAAGAGAGTTACATTGCAAGGACCTGGGCTGCTAGTGCCAGAAAGCAGTGGTGAGTCCTTTTATTTTAGCAATATAGGTGCACCACAAGAAAGCCAAGGTGTTTTATTTGATCCTAATGGCTTTAAAATATGTTAATTTATGTAAATGTCCCTCTTAGATTAATTAATCAACAATTTACAGTAGCAACAGCATCTACACCAAAAGAAAAATAAAGATTTGGTCAACCTGAAGTTTGCTTGAAAAGTTGTAGTTGTGATTTTCTGTTTTCAGACAAAGAATGAACTAAAAGCAAATAGAGAATAACTTTAAAGGGTTAGGACCAAGTAGTCGACTAGCCCTAGCTTAAACAGACTTTAAATGCAACACAACTAACGGTTAAGTAGAAAAAAAGGGTATAGATAGTTAAGATCAAACTTAGGTGAGAAATAAACAGTTAATTTGAAAACTGTGAATCACAATTACAGTCTTTTCTCTTTTCCGTTGCTGCCTAGCCTTTGAGCAGTTACCAAGGTATTGCACCAAAGTTGCAGAATAGATTGACTGGATTCCCGCCAGTTTGTTATACTCTGATCCTATCGCAGGCAAAAAGAGTATACTGTATATGCCAAGCTAAGAGTTTTTATTATTTTAGTTTAACTAAAGCCTAAATAGTGTAGCAAAGAGTTATTGCTAATATAGTTACAATGATGCAAACACATATTTCAAACTATATACAATTCAAATGACATATGTGGAAATTTTCAGGTATCTTCCCCTTTCTCCAATATTGTCTCAAGCTTATACTTGCTTATTCCGCATTTCACTCCTGGGTCATGGACAGCTCCTTCTGCATGGAATAATTGCTTGTTATTACTATCTATTAGTTACAAAACAAATGTAATAGGCATTATACCAGAAAATTGTAGAAAGTTAAGCAAAAGCTGAAACAAAGTAGGTAATTGTTCAAGAAACAAACTGCTCAGCTCAGGATCAAAGTGATTTATTGATTTATTAAGGATGCAATCAGCTGGTAATAAGTGAACCATATATTCAGGATCAATATCAGCAATAAAACAGATAAACCACAACCCTAGACATTTACAAACTGTTAATAAATACCTGCACAATTCTAAACACTCTTCTGTAACTAATGCCAAGAAGTTCTAACTATACATACACACGATCATAACATTATACTCTCATAACTTTCACACCGTTTGTGCACACCAACAGCCATGGAAGTTGCCATCACCCCTTCCCTGGCTGCGGGCTGTTCCTGGCCGCCCACGGGGGGGCTGCATTGCCCAGCCTGGGCAGGGGTCGGGTGTCCTGGGGACACTGTCAACAGGAGGAGGCTCCCACTGCTGGCTGCTACTTCCTTTCCACTTTCTCTCCCTATGTCATACGTGTTCGTTCTCCCTCTGTATTTCTTTTCAGGATGTCTCTTTCTTTGTAATTCCCTTGTTATTGTTTAGTCCTGCTGATGGCCATCTTCCTCTTCAACATGATCAGTTTTGGTCAAGTGCCCCACCAGAGAGTTTTGTATATTTCTCACACACACACACATAGAGAAAAAAATATTAACTCAAGAAATGTTTTTATCCAGGTTATGTGCCAAAGGCAAGCTGAGTGAGCACTTGCAAAACTAATAGTCAATAGATAAATAGACAACTTTTCAATAGATAAATTGCTGTTAATAGCTAAAACAATTCTCCAGACGGGCCAAGATCAGTTAAGATGAAGTGACAAGTCGCAATGTTTGTGTCATGAGCTTAACACATAACCTGTGACTTTTCATAGGCAACAACAGCACCATGTTTGCAGAGCTGCATGGCAAAAGAGGAGACCAGTTCCAAAGAATGCAATGCAGTGTCGTGGAATGGGGAAAAATATGTTCTCTAGTCTGTCCATTTCAAAACTATGGGAATAAGACTCCTCTACCTCCTTTCCTTCCTATGAAAACACAAAGAAACTACAGTTCTCAGAAAATAAGGCAGATAACTTTACCCACTTAAAAATCTTTCTTTGTACAAAACCTCTTTTCATTCATTCTTACATCTCCCCCCCCCTTTTTTTTCTCTTTTTTCCCTCTCTTTTCTTCAACAGAAATAACGAAATACAATCTAAGCCTTTCAGAACAAAATGAAAAACTTCACGATGCACAATACCCATTAATTTAACTTCTCCTAGACTTAGAAGGTCTCAGAACAGCATAAATTAGGGTTTTTTAATTATAATTTTAACACAAATATTTGTTTTTTGGAGTAGTGCATACACATTTCCATGTAAGAGCATCAGAATTAAAACTTTCAATTGACAATGTCCTGGGACTTATTTTCTCCATGAAAATTTGACCTATTTGCAAAGTACAACTGGAGGATTATTCTTTTTTCTTCTTTCCCAAAAGTTACCTGCTGCAACTAACTCCACGTTTTAATTCCAGGTAAACAAAGGTGACTACTATGAGTTTCAGACAGGCTTTTGTGCCCAGTGCTGCTGGCTTCCTCATCATCTTGAAGGAACGCTGCAGGGGAGTTCAGGAGGCAAATGTAGACTTCAACGAGAAAGCTAGATACCTTGCTCCTCTCCATTAACTAAATAAGGACCCTTGATAGCCAAGATAGTTATCACTAGACCAAGCAGGACACATTTATGCTTGATATTCCCTGTTTTATATGTTTGTGGCAAGTAGTCTAACTTTGTGTTTCAAAGTTTGCACATGACCTTTCTTTTCTATATTTAATCCAAAACATGTTTTGTATTCCTTTGCACCTTAATTGCCTAAGCATAGGCTCCTAGTGCTTCCTGGGCTTCGCCAGGGTATGTGGTCTGGCTTCCCACAGCCAGGCTGAAAGGCACGGGTCTCCCACAGGCCCAAGATTGCATTAATCAGCACTTAGACCATATGAGATAGCACTTGACAACAGTGTTCAGACACTCAAATCTAGATCTTGGGTTCCCATTTTTCTACTTTAATATCTTATTCTCATGGTTAGAGCACCCACTCAGGAAGCAAGGGATGATCAGTCTTCTCTTCTTTCTGAGGAAACCATATAGTCCTGTTTTCTTAGGCAGGGCTGTCATTAAGTAAGGGTGTCTTACACAGCTACTATCTCAGGTTCCGATCCTTAGTTACCATTTTGTAACTGCTTGAATTAGGTTTGGTTTTACTGCATTTATTTATTTATTTTTACTAGCAGCAGATCAACAGTACAGTGTTCCTGCTTTGAAGTAACTGTTCAGAGATTGGTTTAAAGAAGTCTTTTACTGCAGTCTTTGTAACACTTGCTGTATCAGTACCTTTCTCTGATCTCACATATTTCCCACAGTCCTTTGCAGAACTTATCTCAAGCTGCACCCTCTGAGTTCAGTGCTTCAGAAAAAAGAAGAAAAAAGAAAGAAGAAAAAAGCAATGTGTGCATGTGTGTGTGTTTAAATATCAGCTTTCAAGAAAGGTGTTCAAAGTCATCCAAACAGTCCAAGGGGTTACAGACACCACTGAGCCAGAAATAACAGAGATATATTGTGCAATTTTATTCCTACTGTTGAATACTTCGTAACTTAAATAAACATGTTAACTTCAATGAGACTACTTGCTCAGCTGAGAGCTCAGTAAGGAGACTGAACCGTTTCACAGTCTAGCGTGTACCACCTTTAGAACTGCAACATTCAGGTCTTGTAGGTGGTAAAATTATTTGTCTTAGTAGAGCACTAAAGTCTCTTGGTCTTTTTTTTTTTTAATATGATCCAAGCTAATTGAAGTAGTCTGGACATCAGTGCAAATAATATTTTTTGAATATATATATGTCATATTCCAGGTGTACTTTTGTATTAAAAAAGAAAAGAAAATTAATTCTCTACTACATATGAGTCCTGAGTACAAAAACCTTTTCCACAAGGTGAGTTGAAAAAAATCTCGAGTATTTTCTTCTCTTTTCAGACTGTTGCAGCACCAGTATTTTAGCATTCTCTAGGTTAGTAGAAATACGCTCTGATGAAACTTCAGGGATTTCTTTAATTCTTGTAGTGCTGGCTACAATGTTAACAGTAGGTGCCAAACTATATTTGTTTTCAATTACTTTTTCAATTATTACTGGCACTTCAGACTGTAGTCATATAACCTTTTATATTCCCAAAACATGTTGTGATGCCCAAATATATCAGGGCCATTCCAACATATTTTTCTTTTTCTTTCTTTTTTTTTTAAATCAAATTCTGTACATATGAGTTGGGATCCAGTATATTCTATGGCTGAACTTAATTTACATTTTACAGAGCTTTACAAAGTGTACTTCCTCATCCCTGGGGTTTTACAGAACTCTGTGTTGGTAGTTCTTGTCTTCTTGATTACAATGCTATTTTGCAGCTGTGCTCCTTCTAAGGACTGCTTGCATGAAGCAAAGCAGATAGATAGCAACCCAGATTTTCTTCAGCAAAGACTTTCTTGCTTAAGAAGGGTAAATCCATCTGCCTCTTAAACAGCTGATGGTATCTGAGTATAAACAAGTTACCCCCTGCAATGTGTTTTGTCTCCATTTTGCAGAGTCAGCAGTTCTAACTCAATTTATCAAACTATAGCAAGCAGCTAGTATAAATGGCATATTTTACAATCATTTGAAAAAGGTAAAAGCTTCTTTGGTACTGTATTGTATGACGCTGATGGCCTGTTGATGCAAATTATACTGGCTGAAATGAATTCAGATTGAAACCTTCTAAAGCTTGGGGTCTGGAGTCAGTGGGGGGAAGACCATCCCACAATAATTAAATGTATTTTTTAGATAAATTGTCCTGCCAATTTAGTTAGAATTGGCATGGTCTTCATAGGAGAGATATACATTTCTTATGGCCTGAAGAATGTGTTGCTATGTTGGATATTGCTAATGAAGTGAAGAGTGCGGGCAGGGAACCTACTCTACCTCCCCTACCTGAGTCTGTGCTTGCCTTTAGCAGAACAGAATAACAAATAGCAGTTTTCATAAAGAAGTGGATGAACTGCAAAGTTATTGTGCCATGGACAGGAGATGTATGAAGTATACTTTAAGCAGAGCTTTTGACATAGCTTTTACAACTTAACTGAAGTCCACCTTGGACTTCTGAAGGGCAGACTTTGGCTTGTTGAAGAGACTGATTGAGAGAGTCCCTTGGGAGGCAGTCCTGAAGGGCATAGGAGTCCAGGAAGGCTGGACACTCTTTAAGAAGGAAGTCTTAAAGGTGCAGGAGCAGGCAGTCCCCATGTGCTGTAAGTCATGCCGGCAGCAAAGAAGACCAGCGTGGCTGAACAGAGAGCTGTGGCTGCAGCTCGGGGAAAGAAAGAGAGCCTATGGCCTCTGGAAGAAAGGGCAGACCACACACGATGACTACAGAGATGCTGTGAGGCTATGCAGGGAGAAAATTAGAAAGTCCAAAGCCCAGCTAGAAATTAATTTGGCTTCTGCTGTAAAAGACAACAAGAAATCTTTCTATAGATACATTAACAGCAAAAGAAGGGCCAGAGAAAGCATCCATCCTCTACTAGATGCAGGGGGAAACATGGTGACTAAGGATGAGGAAAAGGCTGAGGTGCTTAATGCCTTCTTTGCCTCAGTCTTTAGTAATAGGACCAGTTACATTCTAAGGATCCAACCCCCTGAGCTAGAAAATAGAGACTAGGAGCAGGATGATCCACCCACAGTTCAGGAAGAAATGATCAGTGACCTGCTGCAACACATAAACATACACAAGTCTATGGGACCAGATGGAATCCACCCAAGAGTTCTGAGAGAGCTAGCAGAGGTGCTCACCAAGCCACTTTCCATCATTTTCCAACAGTCCTGGCTGACTGGGGAGGTCCCAGCAAATTGGAAACTAGCCAATGTGACACCCATCTACAAGAAGACCCAGAAAGAGGATCTGGGAAACTATAGGCCTGCCAGTTTCACTTCGGTGCCGGGGAACCCAATGGAGCAGATCATCCTGAGTACCATCATGCAGTATGCACAGGACAACCGGATGATCCAGCCCAGTCAACATGTGTTTATAAAAGGCAGGTCCTGCTTGACTAAACTGATCTCCTTCTACAACATGGTCATCCGCTTAGCGGATGAGGGAAAAGCTGTGGATGTTGTCTATCTGGACTTTAATAAAGCCTTTGACACCATTTCCCACAGCATTTTCCTGGAGAAGCTGGCTGTTCATGGCTTGGATGGGCATACACTATGCTGGGTAAAAAACTGGCTGGAAGGCCGGGCCCAGAGAGTGGTGGTGAATGGAGCTACTTCTAGCTGGCGGCCGGTCATGAGTGGTGTCCCCCAGGTCTCAGTACTGGGGCCAGTCCTGTTTAATATCTTTATCAATGATCTGGACGAGGGGATCGAGTGCACCCTTAGAAAGTTTGCAGATGACACCAAGCTGGGTGGAAGTGTTGATCTGCCTGAGGGTAGGGAGGCTCTCCAGAGGGATTTAGACAGACTAGATCGATGGGCCAAGGCAAACTGTATGTGTTTCAATAAGGCCAAATGACAGGTCTTACATTTTGGCCACAACAACCCCCGCCAATGCTACAGGCTTGGGGAGGAGTGGCGGGAAAACTGCTCAGCAGAGAGGGACCTGGGGGTGTTGATTGATAGCCAGCTGGACATGAGCCAGCAGTGTGCCCAGGTGGCCAAGGAGGCCAACGGCATCCTGGCCTGTATCAGGATTAGTGTAGCCAGAAGGACCAGGGAGGTGATTTCACCCCTGTACTCAGCACTGGTGAGGCCGCATCTTGAGTACTGTGTTCAGTTTTGGGCCTTTCACCACAAGAAGGACATTGAGGCACTGGAGCGAGTGCAAAGAAAGGCAACGGAACTGGTGAGGGGTCTGGAGCACATGTCTTATGAGGGGCGGCTGAGGGAACTGAGATTGTTTAGTCTGGAGAAAAGAAGGCTGAGGTGAGACCTTATTGCTCTCTACAGCTATCTGAAAGGAGGTTGCAGAGAGGTGGGAGTCGACCTTTTCTGTCAAGTAACAGGTGACAGAACAAGAGGAAATGGCTTCTTCAAGTTGCACCAAGGGAAGTTTAGATTGGATATTAGGAAGAATTTCTTTACTGAAAGGTCATCACGCATTGCAACACGTTACCCAGGGCAGTGGTGGAGTCCCCATCCCTGGAGGTATTTAAGGGTCGTGTAGATATAGTGCTTAGGGACATGGTTTAGTGGTGGACTTGTCAGTGTTAGGTTAATGATTGGACTAGATGATCTTAAAGGTCTTTTCCAATCTAGGAGATTCTGTGATTCTGTGTGATTCTGTGATTTAAAATATAGCATATTTCTATAGAGGGAGAGGATAAGGAGGGAGGCTGAACTGGGTTTTTTTTTATATATATAAGTACATATAAAAATATACTATAGATATACTATAATATATATTATAATATATAATGTATAATATATAAAATATATTATATATAATATATATATTTATATATATATAGTATATAATATAAAATATATATAACTGTTTATTTTTTTAATATAGGTCTCTTTCTTAAAAGTAAGCCAGGAACCAAACTCCATTTTTATTCATACTTACATTAACTTCAGTGAGTTCATTAACACTGCGATGCTTAGTAAGATTAAAACGTTTGCTGAGCACAATGGGTGAAGTCTGAACCTGAGTGCCATCAGAAGGCAGTAGGAACAGCACAAAAGACTATTCTACAAGAAGATTATACTTTCAGCTTTCATTAAGAGCACTTTTGTTGACAGAATGACATAAACATTTTCCATAATTGTTAAGACGTCTTCAGGCATCTTGAAGTAAGTGTGATACATTTCACTTGCTAATGCTTATGTCAAATCTCCAGCTTAAGCAAATTCATGCAACGTACACCTATTTGCATACAGGAGAAAACAAACAAACAAAAAAACCTCCAAGATAATATCTAAAATAAAGTATCACTAAAACCAATATTACCTTCCTTAAGTTTGCTTGAGTAGTAGCTTGTTATTAGGATTGTGATCCATACCGCCTACACAAGGAACTCAAAGAGTTGATACTGTTTGAAGCATTCCATACATAGATACACTACATTCATTTTATCAATTTGTTGAAGTTCAGATTAAATAGTACATGGCACGTAGGCTGGGTAGCGTTAACAAAACTTTACTACACTGTTCACGGAATTAAATACGCTATTAATGCAGTGAGATAAGACTGATGACATAATACGGCGTCATTTTAGAGTACTTTCAATGTAAATAATGATCTATAAATAGCTTTTAATTTTTTCTTACCTATACCTAAGAGGTCATATAACCACTACTTGAAAGCAAACACAATGAACTTGTTGAAATACAAAACTGTCTCTGTTTTGTTATACACATTGTATGTACATTTCTCAGTAAAAGCAGATAGAGATGGGAGTCTTGAAAAGAGACAGGATCAAATATTCTTTTTTCTGTCTATAAGTAGGTTTAGCTGTGAATCTCAGGGGGACACTATACTCAGTTATGAAATATTCCAACACAACATACAGGCCTTTGGCAGAATTGTCCTGCTTCATTTTATCTGTTGATAAAACAGAAATCTCAAAGTAGCTTTCTCACAGGTTATAAATGTTTTTTGAAAATTTTCCTAGTTCATACACCACCTTACTTCCATCAAAACACACGAAGTTACTCACTTTAGATTGTTACTGGTTTCCCTTTTCTTTCTTTCTTTCTCTTTCTTTCTTTCTCTTTCTTTCTCTTTCTTTCTCTTTCTTTCTCCCTTTCTTTCTCTCTCATTCTTTCTCTTTCTCTTTTTCTTTCCTTCCTTCTCTTTCTTTCTTTTTTCTTCTTGCCTCCCTCCCTCCCTTTCTTCCTTCCTTTCTCCCTTCCTTCCTTCTTTCCTTCCTTTTTCTGTTTGTTTGTAATAATTGCTTTTTTCTTTCTCTTCCTCCTCCCCTTAGCTTTTTTTTTTTTGCTTTTTTTTTTTTTTTTGGTCTCCCTGGCACTGATTCAATTGCTTTAGATTCAACACAACATACTGTCTTGACAAAGTAGAATTTGGATAATAATGTATATATCCTATCAAGTCATTCAAATGTAAATACTTGGGGTAAAATGGACTTTGAAAAGTGTCAATACTAATGTACACTATATTTTCACAGACTAGACATTCAGCTTTTTACTAGTGGTGAAAACTCATCAATATCCCAATAAAAGCAATTTCAAAAATGTTTAACTGAACCTTTTCGTACAGTTTGGACATGTGTGAATACAAACCACAAAATGAATCTCAAAAATTGCAAATCTAATTCAGTCAGAAGTACATTATTTCAGCATGACAGTTTCCTGGACAACGGAGTTGGCTGTTTCTGAGAGACTCAGTATAATTTTCTAAAAAGAGTTATTCTAATTTCAAAGCGTACAGAATATGACAAATGTGCTTAGGTTTCAATTTTAACTGACAGAATTTCCAAATTTCTCTAATAAATGGTGCATTATGTTTTTATATCACATTTTTATTTGCCCTTATTCCTGCCTCCCCTCCAGCCCCAAAGCATAGGAAAAGTAAAAATAAATGGCATTACTGAAATGTGCTTTTGTTTGAGTATATATCTACATTTTTTATACACAAATCACAAAATATTGAAGACCAGATCCTCAACCTGCCTAAGCCCGCATGTTTTCAACAACCATTTGCATTTACATCAGCTGGAGGTGGGTTCAGTGCCTTTCCTGGGCAACGCAATTATCCGCTGCTATTTTATTGCACTGTGAAACAAACAGACATAACATATGCAGTGATTAAAGCATCAAGTCCTGACAAGTGCTGTTTTGAACTTCTGTTCACTTTCAGCGTTGGCTGCTAGAAAATATGCTGAAAGAGATTTTGTGTGTTGAAAAAAGAATGTATACAACTGAAAACAGTGACTGCTATGCAACAGTATTTTTCTTCTTGAACTGCCAGGGTGCAGTGTAGCTGTTTTCTTTGTGTCTTTCAGATACACAAGGATCTTGTCCTTTCATCATTTGTATTTAAAGGCATTTTACACTGCACCTATAGTCATTTGTTGAAACTTCTATGTATCTTAGGGTTTGGTTGTGCCTTCTCTATAGCTGTGATATTGTTTACCTCATTACAATTGTGCAGAAAGTCAGGTAAATTAGATAACTCATATTTTGTCTTCTTTTACATGGAATGATGTAGTTCTGTAAACTATAATAATATATACTGTGTATTACATGTATTTTCATGCCATCAAAGTAAATTTGTATACATACAAATAACTTACAAGGCAAAAATATTAAGATAAATAAATGAGTAAGTCTGATATTCTTCTGACAGTCCTCACTGCAGGCTTCAGAAATTGAGTTTAAGTAAATAAGCAAATTAAAACTGTACTCTACTTTACTATACTCTGCTCTATGACTGTCCCTTAGAGAGATTTACAGTATTGGAAGTGACAATGAAAATATCCCTAATTTAATCAAATTATCTACTATCAGAAGACTGAAAGGGAGTATTCTACAGTAATGAAGAGAATGTGTTGGGGGGGTGTTGGGTTTTTATTTATTTGTTTTTATGAATAACTTGAGGATGCTTAAAGTAAAGGTTTAGCAAAGAAGGACCAAAAGGTATGAACTGACATAGCTCCAAAAACTTGTATGAGGGTGCACTGCACCTATTTTCACTAGTCTGTGATCCAGTTGGTGGTTTTCTGAATTCTCTAATTCTTGCCTTATTATTTCACTTGATATGTTGCCCACCTTTGCAAGAAATTTTCTTATACATAAGAATAAATTAGACTAGGATTCTAAGAGGGCACCATTATCATCCTTACCTTTTAATGAAGTATAATTTTTGAACCTGCAAAGAACCAAGAATAAACTAGAGTTTTATACACAGAAATTAGGTATAAAAAAAGAAAACAACTTTGAAAGTTAGGGGTAAAGACACTTAGCAGAGGAAAGAAATGCCTGGAATACAATCCCCACCCCAAGACATTTGTGTGCATTTTGTAGTAAGGAGATATGGGGAAAAGTATGCAAAGAGTACTGAGGATTTCAACAGTAATACTTCTACTGTTTCCATAGTACCAGCCTAGTGCAAACTCTTGCTTTCTAGCTTTCCGGAGTTAAAAATTGTGTATTTTTTCTTCCATAATAGAAAATTTTCAGTTGCATTTTTTTTCCCTCCAATCTCATCCCCTCGATCCCCACTTAATATTTTGCCTGTTATTCTCATAAAAGTGAAAAGTAAATGTTTGAAACTCCTTTGATGGGGAGTTATAAGAGACTGTTCCTTCCCATGGCAGCCATTGCTCATTAAGTGCTAAAGAATTTTGTACAAGAGAACAGCAAGCATTTTTATAAGTTTATTGTAAGTACAACAGTTTTTGCTGAACTGAATAATGGCAATATCTTTTTTGTGCTCTGAGAATATTTAGTAGATCAAGACCCTCTAAGCCTTGGGTGAGAGGGTATTTCTTCCATGAATCCCAAGTTACCTTAGTTAACGTACAGATTTAGCATGTTTAGGCATGGAGCGCAACAGATGTCTAGGAATTCAAAGGCTAGTATCAAAACAGATGGTATTTCAGTTTGCGACTATCTAAAGAATTAAGTGGGATTGTCCTTGCATTTAATGTCTCTCCTTCCCATCAACTATGGGAAAGAATAGAAGCTTAATTCCCTGTATGTCCCATGCAATCCAAAATATATTCTATTCATTTCCCATACCCACCAAAAATTCTCTTTAAGTTCAAGAGAAAATGTAGTACTGACCTAACCTACTAGCAAGAAATATTTAAGGAACTGAGAACTCATAATTCTGCATTTCATTTTTTATGGATATATGCATATGTGTGTGTGTACTTGCACATATACATGTATGTATAAAATAACAAGTATATGAAGTTGAGTTCACTCACATAACTATGTATAGAACGACTATACATACGTGTACATATATCTGTATACATATACAGGTAAAAAATCTATTGGAATGAAGTCAGTCATCAAGGAAATATGTACCTCTCAGGAGGTGAGAACAGTGTTTCTCCTAACATCTTCATTCAAATGACCCAATACAGTAGTGAGATTAATCTGAAAATCTGCTTAAAAGTTACGAGTGAGCCTCTTTTCTCTGCAGCGAGGCAGGATGCACTGGCTGTTCCATTTAATTTCTTCTTTTTCTGCTGATGAGAGGATTTGTTAGTAAAGAAGTGTCAAGAGAAATAGAAAATATTTGAGTAAGATCTGTTCCATTCAAACATGATATAAATTGCACTCCAGTAATTTAGCAGTACAGTTAGGTTGATATAGTGTTCACATTCAGAGAAAGAGGAGCCAGATGTGTCACTGCTGACAGCAGTGTTAGCATACAAACTTTACTTAACCCCATTGAGCTCTACCTTGAGCTTAAACAACCCGTCAATCAGCGTGAAAGCCACAAACTCCCAAGAACCTCCCAGAGGGAGAATGGAGAGGAACATCGACAGCTGACTTTTCTGCTGGACCCCATCAGCTTTCCTGTGGGAGAGGAGGGTCATGTAATTCTTAAACAAAATGCATATAACTGTGATTAAAGTTTACAAGTTTACCTTTCCCACCACCAAGGAAGAATTATTTTCTCTGTCTAATATTAAGTTGTACCCTGAAGAGAATCAAAGGAATTTAAGCAAACAAGTCTAATAACGACAATCACTGTTGTAATAATTAGCTATTAATAACACATAGTTGAGAAAGAATTATATACATATTCATATACTGTATTCTAAGAAACTGTTTCTGAATAGAGTGAACTAACAATGACCTTAGAATAAGAATTTATGTCGAGTGAATGTTTCAATGGGGGGTCCTGAGAATACAATCACGGGATGATAGCAGAGGTCCTAGGGCTATAAACACAGATGGCCAATTATTGATCACTAAAAGAGTACAGCCCTTGAAAGGAACTAGTTTTAGGGCATAACAAAAGTAATGACTATGTAACAAAGAAGTATGAATGTCTTAATTGTGTTAATGGTGCCATTAATTATACTATCAGAAAGTTATATCCTGAAGAAAAACAGAAACCTTATGTTAGAGGAAGCTATATATATTGTAAATTAGGAACATTGTGCTGCAATATTTCCAGGTATTTTATAAGGAATACATAACTCGTCCATCTACAGAATGGTGCAACAACCTGCAGAAGCTTCCTGTAATTGATAGCATAAGCAGAGCCATCTTTAGTCTGTATCTATAAGAATGCAACAGAAGCAAGTACTTGTGAAGGTGCTTTGCTTGAGAACTAAATGTGAAGAATTGAAACTGAACACTCTGGCATCCTATGTATGTAACTATCAACTTATTATCTTTAAATGGAAATATACCTTTGTTGCCTGTGGTTTGTCAAGTAATCTACTGCTAGTGTTTGGTCTAGTCAACCACCCTTGAAGCATGGTTGCAATTTGGATGTACAGCATGTAGTGGAGAGGCATCCTCTCTTTCCAGAAGCATCCCTTTGTGTCACATAGCCATTCTCTGCTGGTTTTTTTCCAGGTTTGACGAGCATTCTTTGATTCTTTGACCTGATTGTTCTTATCGGCAAAAAGACAATATCACAGAAGATTAGGGAATTTACTCAGCTATGGCTCTTTTTCTCCTCTTAGCAATTGAAGCAATATAAAAACTGATGACACTGATTCAGAACTGAGAGAAAATTGCCTTTGTGAAAGAGATTATAAAAGTCATTTTAGGAAAAGTAGATTTTTGGGGAGAAGGATGTAAACTACTGTTGGCATTTTTGGAACCATATTCTCTCAGTTCTCTGTCTGCATTTATTACAGTGGAAAAAACCCTAAACCCTCAAAACAGCTTCCTTTAGTGATCTACTGGAAGATCTATAAAGATTCTTCAGAACTGTTTTGTCTCTGATAGTACTGCAACTACAGAACTTCTTTATGCCAGAAATAGTCAGTGATTTCAGACTCTCATAGCTCAGGCAAAACAAGACCCTGACCTCATTATATCTGAACTATTCCAAACTTGATATGGAGAGAAAAAGAAGTGGAAATAGTTACTGGAACTGGTGAGAGAAGTTATCATCTGCACTGTCAAAATAAAAGGCTTCCTTCACACACTAATGGAACTGTCCATGTTTATATACATGTGTGTATATATATATTTATATGTATACATAACTTCTATGAAAAAGACTAGAACAAATACTTTTTGCGATAGAAAATCAGGAGGAGTCCTTCCATGACAATAATAGAAGGTCTTTCCATCCTTGTGCACGCAAAACTTTTTCTCTGCATATTCTTTCCTAAAGTTTGGAAGTGGAAATAATTTGTTTGAGTGTGTATGTGATATAAGACAGCTGCTTTTTGTAAATCATTTGTAACAGGAAAAAAGGGTGGTCTTTTTTCTGGGAAGGATGGGTGGGTTTTTTTAGAATATCAATTGCACTTAAGAATGGAACTATGAAAACAAAACCAAAAGTAAGTAATAAGTGATCACCAGGAAAATATAACCAATAAGAATGCAGCATCTTATCCACCAGTGCCCAGAATACTTCAAAAATATTTCAAAGAACTGTTAAAAAACATGTAAGAAATTAATAAAGCTGAAAAATAACTTCAGGACCACTTTGTCAAAGCTTCCTGAACTGAGAGTAAAAAGCTCTGAAAAAAGTTCGTGAAAAACAGAAAGTCAGTTGAGAAATTGCTGAGACCACTTGAAGACACTTGGGGATGATAAGAACCCTATGAGCTGCTACCAACATTAACATTCTCATCAATAGAGTAGGAATTACAAAAGGCTATTTACTCCTTTTTTCTGGTCCAGATTTTTGTTTTGGGGGGAATGAGGAGAAGGAGGATAGATGTGACATGCATATTTCAGAATTTTCACACACAAAACGAAGTGTTTAAACTCCAAGTTCAAAAATTATACGTATTGTCTTTGTCTGCAATCATTAACAATAAACAAATTTCACTTTGGGGATGTTTCATTGTAACTGTTATTTCTTACTACCAGGATAAAACTGTGCTGCAGTTAATACAAAGATAAACAGATTCATTTATTTAGAAAATAACTGATGATTAAGTACTGCTTTTACAGAACATGGATTTGCATACTTATTCAAGTATTTCACTGGTACTGCAACAAAACTGTGAAATTTAAATGAAAAATGAACAGGTGAAATATACAGCTGCTGTAAATGAGTGACCTAGGTCAACTTTTCTGAATTATATCTGCAATTATCAGCGTTCTTATTAAAGATATCTTTTAACTACTGAAAGAAGTTTGAAATTATGTCTATTTTTGTCCTTGATTAATACTTGTATGCAGACATATTGTAGGTAATAAGGCATTTTCTTTCAGGTGATAGAGACAGTACATAATTATGTTGTATGCTGTAGGTGTAGTGATCTTTTAGCTTTTGCTCAAGGTACTTATGGCTCTAACATATTTGACTACCTTTGTTATCCTAGAAATTATCTCACATTTTGACATCTGACTTGTCTTTCTTTTCATATCTTGGTGACATGACTAAAATAGTTATTACAGTTATAATGATAACGGTATTTTTTCTACTATATTACTATTATTTTTACTGTAACTACTACTAGTCTTATCAGTACAATTACTATTACTACTCCTATTGATCCTAATGACACCAATGTCAAATAATTTAAAATAATAAGTCAACCCTTATATTTAAGCATTGTATTTTTTAATAGTAATAATGAAGAAAGATGATGGAAAGACAAGGAAAAAAATAATAATAAATTATTACATAAAATGAAAATACTTGACTCACAGCATGTAAAAAAATGTTCTTGACTCTTTTGTGAAAAAAGGGTAATGAAGAGATTTCAAAGATTTGTGATTTTTTTTTTCTAGTTGTACACATTGAGTGTGTTTTAGAAATATTTGTTTTCATTTAGAAAGTAGTCCTGAACTATAAAACTAGGAGGATCACTTTTGAAGGTTGTTTACAAGCAATTAAAGAGAACTTTCAGGCATTTAAAAAGAAAATTAACACTTCAGGAGACAGAAATTCTCTCATCCAAATTGTTAAACTCATCTAACAGTGTAAAAGATGCCTTAAATGTATTTAGTCATATTTGATATATTCTAAGCATGAATTTGAACTCATTTGATCAATAGAAACAATACTATTTACTTGAATTCTGATGACCAGAGTTCAATGAATCGTAATGTAAGCAAATTAGCTGTATTGTGGTTTAGAGTCCTTAAAATATGGAATGTGGAGCTGCATGTACAATAGTACAACAGATGTCAGTGGTCTGTTTGACGCAGTAGTGATTAAAAGTGAAAACTTTATTTTCTAACAATTTGATAGGAAGTTAGAAAGTACAAGATTTTTTCCACAAATCTCTGTTTCTCTAACATTTCTTAAAGTTCCTTTATTTAATTGTTTTAATCTACAAGCTGACTCCTATTCAGTTCAGTAAACTGTACAGAGGCATATAGAACTTAATCCTGTTGCAAGACCATAGGCATCCAACAACTTTTGTATGCCCAGTATGTCTTTTTTGGTCTCCCTCTGAGATGCTATAAAAGTTCAGATCTCCATTTGATACTGTGTCATGCCTAACAACACTGTGTAGGTGTCACTGATATCTGCAGTAGTATGGCACTAGACGACTGTCTTCAGGAAAGGTGATCAAGATGTTACGTCTATATCTGAACTAGGCAGTTGAGTCCCTTTACAGATGGTGACAAGACTTGTAGGCTGTGATTCACCTCATCCTAAAGTGACTGCCCACACTATGTCAGACAACGAAGTTTCTTAAAGTGTCTGTTTCATGCTATTGATCATAAGGTGAATTCAGATTTAAAATTGTAAACACTCAAACAGGGGAAACAAATCTTATCTTTATCCTTTATAAAAAAAAGGAAATTTTACTTATTTTTCTTTTAGTTTTACATTTCTGTGAGGAAAAGAAAATGAAAACGCTCACCTAGCACAAGACAGGACATGTTTTTCTTTATTTTTCTTTTTTTTTTTTTTTGATTGACAGTCTTCAATTGATTATTAAAATAATCATGCTTCTTATAGCATAGAACTGGGTTTTATTCAATTTCTCCACTATTACTATGAATGGAAATATAATATGGTTGGTGCTACAAAAATGTATAAAAGTGAACAATTTACTTACAATTGTAGTCTCAAACTTTGATCTTCATAATTAAGAATTCTGTAATTAAATTTTTCTGATCTTGGTCTGATTGCTAAAAATTGGAAGTATACAGTCCTGATAATTCCTTGAAGACATCCAACACTAAACTGTGATTCAAGCTTTTTTAGAAAGTCTGTAAAATCCTGTGCACATAATCAATTAACACAGAAAATGTTTCACAACTTTTATCAAAAGCATTTAGTTGTGTTCTAAGGCAGGCTTTTGTATTTGGATATATGCCTGTAGGGTGGCTAACAGGACCTCCTTCATCACTCTACAGTATTATGTAGGGATATCAATAGTCTTGTTAAGGAATTTTCATTCTACCTCTTGAGGCGAATTAAACATGTATTTCTGCTTAACTATGAAAAGATTTAGCAAACAATGCGAACCATATGCAGTTCTACAAGGAGTCTGCAAAGATATGGCACAAGCCAATTCTTTATATATACTTGTACCGGCACCAGTCATGAGAGGGTTAACATCAGATGCCTCGGCCTGGTATTGGGTTCATTCCCCAGTGCCAGCACTGTTTACCAAAAGTGGCCCCTGAGCACCCATATTCCATAATTTCTGCAAGACAATGCTGTGGTATATCTTCTTTCGTCGTCTCGTAAAGTGTTCCCGCCCCCCATGTAAAATCATTCCTTGGTCACAAATTACCATCGCTGAGCAGTTACGGTTTGAATTTCCCCTTCAGTCTGTAAGCATTCATAGCATGGAAGTTACATTTCAGCTTGATCTAACCAGTTTTAAAGCCCTCCAGTAATCACATTCAATAAGAATAAGTTTCAAGTGTTTGAAAGCTTTAGCTACCTCAGTAGCATCCTCTTCAGCGAGAACTGATGGCAAAATATTTACAAGGTTGTGTTTAGAGGGAATGAAAAATCAACCAAAGTAGCTGAGTATCAGTACAGTGTAATTTCTGTTCTCCTAAGTTTTGTGTCTCTGACTCTTTCAATTATCACATCTGGCTGCTCCAAAAATTCCGCAGTGCTATCCATTCTGGATTATGGCATAGACATATGGCAAGCACAGCGGTTACTTCTTATACTACTACTAGAACTGTGCTGGTAATATTTAACTTGTGCTGGTTCAGTCACATAGTTGATATGGAAGACCTCAGGGTCCTCAACCATGTCTTTTATATGTGTCTTGATTTTGGCAAAAGGGTGCCTGCAGGCTAACATGGACCTTTAAAGATACCTTAAAACTAACTGAAACTGTCCTTTATATTTTCTTGGATCAATAACTCCATGGAAAAACTTTCATATCAAGACATCTCAAAGAAAATCAAATATGATGTTGCTGAAGTCTTTGAGGTAAAGATGAGTAAGGTGGAGGCTAGAAAAAAAAGAAAAAGTTCAAAGAGAATTTACTACTATTTCCCAGTTATAAGAAATTCACATTCCAAGGATGAAACTGTACATATTCCTTGCAGGTCTTTTGCTCTCACTGGATTGAACTCAGAATTAGTGAAGTAGATAGCAGCATCACCCTGTAAAAATAATCATGGCCATTTATGATGAACAGGCATGGATATGAGAAGTGAGGCCAAAAAAAATGGGGAAGTGAAAGAGGGATGTAACTGCAGGTTAAAAAATAAAAAGTAAACTGGAAATATAAGTATTTTATGTCAGTTTTAAATATATCATTTTATTCAAACTTTCTGTCCCTTTCATATTGACAGTATATCTTGAAATTAACCAATTTTCCATTTTAAACATGGCGAGGGGGGATGTTGTGTTGTTTGTTGTTTTTTTTTAAAGAAAAGTGAGCCACTAGTGTTATGCAGGCAGTTAAGAAAGAAGTAGCTGGCTAGTGGAACAAAAGGGTTAATACTTGCACTCTTGCTTTATTGCAGAGAATTTGGTACGAATATGTCAAATAGTTCTAGTGAGGAGGTATGTCTCGTCTATTGGGATAAGATGTTTCTCTCTTCACAAGAATAAAGACTAAATTCCTCTTGGTATTAGGCATCATCTCTGACTCATCCTCTGTAACAGTTCAAATCAATAAGAGCAAAAGTGTTGAGTGTCTTCTTATTCACTTTCAAATATGAAAGAATAAGTAGACTTCCTCGCCCCAGATAAATTTTAATCCAGAAAGATTAAATTGTTTTTTATTCCCTAAGGGAAATATTCTATCAAACAAGTTAATTAAGAGTGCCAGTAACCAAGCTGTCATTCTTAATCAGAAAGTAACCAGTTGATATGAGTCACTAAATATTGTTCATTGCATACTAAAGAAGATTGATTCTCTCCTGGGTTACTCCAAATTTTTAAGTACACCTCCACTAGTTAACACAGTCAATAAAATACAGATGATTCAGTGCTTTTCAGATTTTTTATTATAGATTGTTGGCAATCTCTATAACGGCAGGTTTGTAAAACTTCTGGAGTGCAGTGAAAGCCTGCTCTCTTTTTCCTTAGATGAGAAGATATCTCCATGGAAAGACAAAACTTTTATGAACTTAAGAACTGTATAATGTTTTGCTGTCTGATAAGTGGGTGTTGCCAATATAGTCTCTGATTCCTATGATATTCTATCTTTTTAATTGACTTTAGTCAGGCTGGAGAGCCACATAGGAAAAGCAATCATCTGAGACCTTGAAAATTTTTACAATTGCAGAGGAGGAGTATGAATTCAATAAAAGCAACCGAATGATGAATACTTCATTTGGGAAGAAAAATGGAGTTCTGAATGCCCTAATTAATATCTTCAAATGTGGTATCCTGCATTTGCATGCCTTACTGAGCCATAAGGCAGTGCAAGGACATATGAGCATGTAGAAATAAATGTTTTATTCAACATGTGCATTTCCATCTTCGACTTTCAAATTAATTCATGGTTTCTCTCAAATGTATTCATTTAAACATTTTTAAATTATTAAAATAAGATATTACGTCTTGCTATGTATATGATATATGAGCAATTAATTAAAATAATTTTAAATATAACTGGGTGGATAGATAGTAGACTAGTGCTTGACAATTTAAGCATTTAAATACAGCAAAATGTGCCCTTTTTGAAATTTTTGCTATTGACTTAAAGGAAGTTAAAATTTTTTAATGAGAAATGGATTTCTGATAAAGACATTCAGGTTCACGGTTTCAGAGCATTGTTTGTTATTGATGTTTTTAAATTAAGAGATACTGTCAGCTTGGAAAACATGATTTATCTTCAGAGTCAAAAATTAAACTTATTAGAAAATGTTTTACAAATTTTCCATATAAAGTGGGATTCGCTTACTCAGTGTTATTGGGTTTTGGTGTTTTGTTTTGTTTTGTTTATTCCTTTTGTTAATACAGAGTAAACACAGAATCATCGAATCATTGAATCATTGAATCATAATATGGTTTGGGTTGGAAAGGACCTCTAAAGATCACCCAGTTCCAACCCCCCTGTCATGGGCAGGGACATCTTTCACCTGATCAGTTTGCTCAAAGGCCCATCCAGCCTGACCTTGAACACTTCCAACAATGGGGCATCCTCCACAGGGCAACCTGTTCCAGTGTCTCACCACCCTCCTCATAAAAAATTTCTTCCTTACATGCAATTTAAACCTACCTTCTTTCAGTTTAAAACCATTGCCACTTGTCCTGTCACTGCAGGCCTTGGTGAAAAGTCTTTCTCCACCTTTCTTATAAACCCTCTTTAAGAATTGAAAGGCTGCAATAAGGTATCCCCAGAGCCTTCTTTTCTCCAAGTTGAACAACCCCAACTCTCTCAGTCTTTCTCCATAAGAGAGGTCCTCCAGCACTCTGACAATTTTCACAGTCCTCCTCTGAATATGCTCTTACAGGTCCATGTCTTTCTTTTACTGGAACCTCAGAGCTGGACGCGGTATTCCAGATGGGAGTCTCATGAGAGAGTGTTTTCTTTTTAATGGAAAAAAAATACTTGTTAGAGACAAAACCGAGGAACTTTTTCCTATATATTTCAAAAATTTAAGCACTTATGATCTGTGGAAGAATATCTGAGACTATTTACTGCAACATTTCTTCACTCATCAGAGTGTACACACATCCAGGTTTGGGTTTTTTTGTTTTTTTTCGTAACAACTTAGATACAAAAGAAAAATAAATTACCTCAGAAAAATCTTTATTTTTCTTTTATTTCAATCTGGTTTCCCTTTTCCAGGAAAACAATTCACTGCAATCATTAAACTATTGATTCTATGGTTGATGAAGAAGATGATGTGGGAAAAGCACTGGTAATAGTTGAGAAATCCTTTACCAAAGAGTTTTTCTTGCATTCTCTGTGTAAGGGAGTAGCTAGCATGGGCTGCTCTGGAAGGAAGTGGAACTCAGGTCAGAGGGTGACAGGGAAGAAGGTAGGGCAGTTAACTTGACAGAAAGTGTGCAATCTCACAGAAAGAAGAGCAAAACAGGCCTGGTGGCATTAATGGCACTTGGCTAACAGATCACGAGAAAATCACAAAGATCAGCAAGTTTGAACCAAGGTAAAATCAATAAGTCAGGTCAGCAAGGTGACATCAGGATCAGTGGGGAATACATCCAGGCTCAGGGGTACCTGCAACGTAAACCGTCAAAATGACAGTTTGCCTTCTGGAGTGCTTTAATTCTCATCTCTTAATGTCTTTTCATAGTTCTCTCTAATTGCCTCAACAACGTTTCTGGTGACATCTCAGATGTCTGAGTGTGTGCCATCCCAATGTCCAGCTGCCATCTTAGAGACACATGGTTCTTTTACCTCTTCAGTGACGTATCTCCCAACTCCATGGGGATGCCTTTGATAACTTATAGCATCTCAAATGGCACAAGGTGCCTATATTTAAGCAGGCAAACAGTGTTTTGTCTCTGTCCATAACAATATATCACTCATCTTAAACTTTTGTTGTAAAACTGGTGATCTGATTTTTCTGAAAAGTCTTAGTATGCAGGTAGGAATGTTAGACTGCCACATGGTGCTGTGCAGGAAGAAGTAAGAAGGCACTATCATAACATGAAATTCAATAATAGGAGACAAATGCATAGAAAATAAGAACTTTTATTTTCCTCAACCTTTCCATCTGACTTGTATTGTCTCATTCCTACTCATTTTTAGAAGTTTTCCAAAACTTTATCTCTCAAACTTTCTTACTGACTTAGAGGTACATTAACATTTTCTCTCATTGAACAGCTGAACAGTACGCTAGCAAATCAAGGAACAGGTTTTAAAAGGATAACTTCTTCCAAGGGTTATAACTTCATAACTGAGACTTGATAACTCACCAGAAGAGCACTGAAGAACAGTTATTAATATGTGCTACAAAAGCATACAACAGGGCATCATTTCTTCAATGACTACAAGGAGCCAGCACATTTATGATGGATTTACGGTGCCAGCACAAGAATAAGGCATAAATACAAATAGTAAGAAGTGTCAGGAAAAGGTTAAGAATTAAACAGGAGTACTACATTATTAAGGATTCAAATAATGCATCAGATACTAGAAGACAGAAAAGATAATTCTATCCTGAAAATAAAGGTTCCTCTAAAAAATCACAGAGAGAGAAATGAAATGAGCTAAAAGAGTCAAATACATTAATTTTCTGCTCCATGGTGGACATAACACTAACTGGTTGGGCTTAGTACATCCCTGTGCATGTCAACTACAGTAAAAAAGTAGGTGAAAATTCGCCTTCCATGTGGATAAACTTAATGTGTGGTACAGTGTGGATCCAAATTTAGCACACTTGAAAAGCAGTAACGGGCACAGGAATTTTATGGTATCTGCACAACCAATACCAGTTACACGAAACAGAAATTGATGTTCCTTTGGTGGTATTTTCTTAAACAGTGCCATCCTAATATATTTTGTATCCAAAGCATCCAAGTACTGTCAGAAAGCTATTATATTTTAAGAACTTACAAAACTATTTAATTTAGTGATTACTAGTCATAACTATTTAATTTAGCTGTGCTGAGAGTGGACAACGGCTCATTTGAAGTTTTAAATCAGATTGCAAATTTAACATAAATTCCCTCTGCAGAACAAAAGACCTTGCAAGTGGTGTGACCTCAAATTGTGATCCCACTCACCTCATGCACTTTGCATGAATGAATGTTAAAGAAAAAAATTCATGCTGAAAACCAAATAGTATATGTGGAATTTATTAACAAACAGAATTCAGAAATGGTACTCATTTTTTAAATGTCAGGCTTACTTTAATTCAGGCTTTTTAATAATGGGATTATAGAATCACAGAATCACAGAATCACAGGATGGTAGGGGTTGGAAGGGACCTTCAGAGATCATCTAGTCCATTCCCCTGCCAAAACACATTCACCTAGTGCAGGTTGCACAGGATCGCATCCAGGTGGGTTTTGAATATCTCCAGAGAAGGAGACTCCACAACCTCTCTGGGCAGCCTGTTCCAGTGCTCTGTCACCCTCAAAGTAAAGAAGTTTTTCTTCATGGTCAGATGGAATTTCCTGTGCTCCAGCTTGTGCCAATTACCCCTTGTCCTGTCTCTGGGCACCACTGAAAAGTGTCTGGCCTCATCTTCTTGACACCCGCCCTTTAGATATTTATAAGCATTGATTTATTTTTTTAATGTGATTTTACCTCACATTTGACTTCAGCTAAACATTAAATTATTTCAGATATATGAAAGATTAATTTAATATTATGAGTAGGGGGGAGCTTCCTGTTCTTTCTTCTTAGATGCAAAGTTTTATTCTAGTCTCAGGTGAATGACAACCCCTGCTCCTAATGGACTCACTCCTGAGCATTTGTTAAACACCAATCATTTTGTGTGTGTGTTTGGAGTTCTCTGAAAAACCTAAGGGGACATCCTTCCTCCAGAAGCTGGGAATGAGTTAGACTCCAAAATGATTTTGCTTGTGGTTTTGGGCAATATTAATTAATAGTCTGGAAGTGTGCAAGAAACATATCAAATGAGTTAAACAAGACCTTAATTGACCCAAGGACTGGGGAAAAAAGTTTGATTATTTCCCGCAGGTCCTACTGCAAAACTTCCTTCAACAAGAAGTGAATTGAAAACACACTTAGCCAGTAGAGTACAAGGTAAAATACTACTAAATCAGAACAAAAACCCACTGACAAATGAGAAATAATCCAGAACATATTTAATTGTTTCCAACATCATCTAAAAGTCATATATTGACTTTCTCACTGTTAGGTGCCCTTCAAATTTTTTTTATATTTATTTAACATGGTAGCATGATGCACTACAAATAATATATTGTTTTGGAAAACTATTCACATCCAAAGAACATTTACAGTTCTTCATTTTTATTTCTCTGTTGTTTTGCACCAATGATATAATAATTGAAGAGGAATAGCCTTGAATAGAATTGAAGGAAAATAGCCTTTTTTTCAGTTGTGCCCAGTGATAGGACTAGAGGTAACGAGCACAAACTGGAGCACAGGAAGTTCCATCTTAACATGAGGAGGAACTTCTTTCCTCTGAGGGTGGCGGAGCACTGGCACAGGCTGCCCAGAAAGGTTGTGGAGTCTCCCACACTGGAGACATTCAAAACCCGCCTGGGTGCTGTCCTGTGCAACTTGCTGTAGGTGTCCCTGCTGTGGCAGGGGGGTTGGACTTAGATGATGTCCAGAGGTCCCTTCCAACCCTGATGATACTGTGATACTGTGATACTGTAAGCTGTGATTAACTCCATCTTATTATGATTTAAAGGTACAATGCTTTGAGCCAGGTCTAAATTATAATATAGACTGAATGAACTGGTGAACCTAACCCCATGATACATCTCTGAATAACACTACAGCTATACATCTTTCTTGCTGTTATTTCTTTTGGTTTTCTTCATTTATATATATCCACATAGTAGCCTGTGTTTTTTTCAGCAGACTAAGGGATATGATGTAGTTCACAGTTTAATACCATATATGATTTTCAGTTTTCCCATGTGAAAAGAATGTGGCAACAGAAAAACAACAGAACATATGTCAAATTTATTGGAAACACAACTCAAAATATCCCAACATTTTAAAAATCACATAAAAATTTCTTTATGTTAGAGGAATTGTTCAAAAGTTTGTATAAAATTATTTAAAAGGGGAAAAAAGTCTGAATGTTCTTACTGATGGATGAAGTGCTGGACCTTTGCTAGGAAATAGAAGAAAAATTCATTATTAGTTTTGCTTTCATTTTTTCTTAAATAAGGCAGAGGTTCATCTTCAGAGAGCCTAAGAGAAATTTTAGGATTGCATTGCACTTTTATTATTTTAGAATTAGATAATAAAAGTGTTTCCAAGCCCTGTACTACTGTTGAAATATGCTGAAATATATTTTATTGATTTTTAAATCTTTAAGTCTGCAACTAAAAGAAGATAGCTGAAGTAATGTCAGTCTGTGTGGCTGGCTGTGAACTCTCTCATGAACATAATTGATAAAAGTTTATTCTCTGATATTATTGAATAGTTCTGGAAGGTCTAGAAAATTATTAGGAAAAGTGTGCGGTCAACAAAAAAGTGTCCTGCATGATAATATCTTTGTAGGTAACTGCTCATTTACCAGTAATAGAACCTGGAAGAGTAAGTATAGAATTTGGAGAAGGTGCAAGAAAAAACTTAATCTATAAACTCCATTGACTCTAGAATATATTTAATCCATCCAAAGTTAGAGAAAAAAAATCCAATTGAATATAATAGGTACTTCAGGATTTGTTTTCCTATTCATATGATTATTTTAGGGATTGTAATAACATATTATTGTTCAGACTAACAAAATATTATTAATAGTAAGCTTTTTCATGTCACATAATCACTACTTATTTTGTGCTCCCAGTCACCACTTGTACCTTCATTACCCTGCTTCTGATATCTTTAATGCCTTTTGTAATGCTACCTGCTATACTGTTGCAGTATTTCAGAAATACTGATCTTCATTAAAATAGTGCATGATAGAAACTTTTTTAACAATTATAAGACCCCCCTTGAGGACAACAGAGAAATGAACAAAAAAGAATTTTGTAGCATCTTAAAGAATTACCATTTGTTATCTGAACCACTATAGATGACCATTTGCACAACCTCAGTTCATACCAATCAAAAAAAGGAAAGCTAAGGAAGTATGCGTTTGTGTATAAAAGCTGTCAAAAAAGTTTTGGCTTTTGGTGGTTAGTGTTTATTGAGTTATTTGTTTGTTAGTTTTGCTTACAAATTATTTTAATTGCAGTTATTTATTGTAATGCATAATCTGTAGAGAACTTCATATTTCAGTGTGGCATGATATTTAAAAATTATTTAATTATTTAGCATCTTTGTTTCTTAGAAGACCCTTTCTATCTTTTTATTTGCCAAAAATAAATTAACAAGACTAACTTATCAGATATAGTATGGAAAAGAACAAGGACCTGTTTTGCAATAGCTATATGGTTGGAATCTGCAAGTTGATTTTTTTCCAGTAATATGTTTTGTATTACTGAAGGATATTTTTTTCTCATTATTCTGAACTTAATACAACATCAAATACTGAGAGCTGTAATTTTATACCATCTATTAAAGTCTGGAAAATATCTGTTATCATGTTTAATACTCATAAACCAATTTCATCATTGATTAAGAATCCAAAGCTGTTGTCAAGGGGAAAAAAAAAATTAAAAAAAAGAAAGAAAAGGAAAGGAAGAAAAACTTCATTTATACTTCACTTACTGAAGCGCTTCTGTAAAAGAAGCTTAATTATTCACTGAGGTCAATGTTCCAGTAATCTTTTATATTCTTAATTATTTTATTTCACTTTCAAATAATTTACTTTCTTTCCACCACAAAGATGACCCACAAAATCAGCAATGAATTTGGAGCTTATTCTGTAAAATGTACGGGTTTGGGGGTTTTTTTGGTTGGTTGGTTCTACTTTTTCTTTATTTTTTTTAATCTTTTATTTGAGAAAAAAACATATGTCCAAAGTTCAGCTTGAGCCAGCTGATGAAGACCTGAAATTAATCAAAGTCGATGTGTATTCAAATTCAAGGCTTAAATCCAAGTCTGTTTTGAATTCTGAATAAATCTTATTTAACTAAAGTAGGAAGAAAAGCAGTCACCTTATGAAAGATTAGTGCCAGAGAGTAGTAACGGGAAAATCAATTCAGTTTTCCTGATTTAAGCATTTTATTTTCATCCAGCTGAACCAGTCCTTCCAAAAAAAAGGTGCAGGCAGTGGTGTCTAAATTCAGAACACCTAAACAACATGTCCAAGTTCCCTTTAGACATAATGGAGATCTAACCAAAATTACAAGGCAGGCTTGGTTCATTTGCTTAAATGTCAGTATCTGATACCATGTGAGATATCTCAGACAAGCTGCATTATTCACACAGTGCTGGCAGATTTGATGCAAGACTGATGGAGAACTCATACCTCTAGGGTGGCAACCAGAGGCCAGGACACCCTGCAATATCTCAGATGTCTGAGATATCTACATTTGTCTAACTAATTCACACCCAGCAGTGTCTGGTGAGCTGTTTGGCTAGCTAAACATAGCAAAAACATTTATTTTAGGGTCATCTGAATGGCTATCTGACAAGTTTATGGGGGTTGCTTCTGCTTTTTTTTGAAAAATAGTCAGAAACAACTCTTCATAGCTACACAAGATTTAAAACTTCTGTCCAGAGTTCATGGTTTGCAGGCTTAACAAGCCCTAGCACTAACAGATACATACAATTCGTCTTTGTCACCATCAAATTATAAATAGAGAGAAGTAGTCAGGTTAGTGCCATCTCTTCAGTCTTAAAACTTGTGCAGAATATGTGAGAAATGAAACGCCTTCAGAAATTCCTTTTAATCTTTGAAAGAAGAAGTAGAAATAGGAAGGAAATAGCAGCAACGCTAAATCAAAGTTAGATTTTCTATAGAAGAACTCATGTATGATGGTGTCTCAGTATTATTAATTAAACTGTGGGATGTTTATTGTACAGATCATTCTCAAGTCTGCACTGTACTTGTGTTGTACCCAGTTGACTCTGACTTTATGCTTTGCTCTGTTATCAGTGGAGCTTTTTTTTTACTTGGGTGATGATATCTGGCATGCGTTTTAACAAGACATTTTTTTGACAGCCATCAGGTGAAAAATTCTGGAACCCTCTAAACACAGTTTCGATAGTATTCACTTAGCTGAAAAACACTGGCTAAGTTCAGGGAGCTGTTAATTTATAAATGAAATAAATAGAAATGAAGAAAATACAAATAACATTAACTTAGCTTTAAGGTAGCTATAAAGTAACCTACAAAGAATCAGTCATTTTAAACAACAAATGCTTTGGATCCACCTAGTTTAAGTGTTTAACTTACATTCCGATTAAGAACTTAATCACTCTTTATCTTAACAAAGGCAATAGAGATAATCATTCTTTGTTCAGAGATTTAATCAGGAATCCTAAATTCAGGATTAACCTGTAGAGGTGAATATTATCAACTAGTACTTACTCAGGTCTCCTGAACATCTGCACATGGCCGCATCTTCTACTTAGAGCTTATCTTATACTTCTCAAGTAGATGGAGCTGTCTAACATTTCACAATCATAAAATCATAGAATCATAGAATAGTTTGGGTTGGAAGGCTCCTTTAAAGGTCATCTAGTTCAACTCACCTCCAATGAGAAGGGGCATCTTCAGTTAGATCAGGTTGTTCAGAGCCAGACCCTGTCTGACCAGACCTTGGATGTTTCTAGGGATGGGGCATCTGGATGGATCTGGATGGACCTCTATCGACAGCCTGATCCAGTGTTTCGCCACCCTTGTTGTAAAAAAAGTCTTCCTTATATCTAGTGTAAATCTACCCTCTTTTAGTTTAAAACCATTACCCCTTGTCCTATCAGAACAGGCCCTGCTAAAAGTTTCTTTTCTACTTTCCCACATTTTCAGTGAGGCAAATGTCCATTGTGTTCTGAAGATATCTCACAGAGCCAGTGAAGGGAGGGGCTCTATACATTGGACAGACTGAGCTTTAGTGTATAGGTCTTCAAAGGCATCCGCTTCTTTTCATTGTCTTTTCAGTAAACTCAGAAAAGTTGTATTGTTGTTTTTGGTAGATGTAAAATATCGATAAGGAAGTTCTTAAGGTGAGCACCCAATACAGGCTGGATTAATTATTCAGAACATACACATATTTACAGATTATTAATGCTTTACCAATAAACATCTGCATTTGACCTCTTCAGCAAGAACTTTGAAGCACATTTATGAATCAGGTCTATCAGAGATGGAAGCAATAGAAGCTCATTTCAGCCTTCCAATTATCCTTATTATCCAGGTATTATTTTAATATGTGACATATTCTAAGATCTTTCTGAAATATCATCATTTCAGTCATAATTTCAAGAATCAGTTCACGGAACTGCCATTTGAACAAATTCAAAATAGAATTATCAATGATGAAAAATAACAGTTGAACTGAGTGCTCTGTATTTAGTACTTTAAGTCTTCAAATATTAAAGTTTGTGGTTACCTTTCTTTTGCTTTTCATTTTTTTTCTTTTTTCTGTTTATGCAAAAGGTCAGATTGGAACATAAATACACCCAGCGTTCTAAAATTCTGTAAAGGTACTAATAAGACTGTTTTGGGCTAAATCTTGAGACCATTACACTATAGGAAGCCAACGTAGGCTGGCACTAATATAGACAAACCCAAAGACATTTTTTCACAGGTAATTCTTTTATAGCTGATTTGCTTTTGAAGTAATAGTGTTGTAAGATCATTTGAAAGAACACTGTGCCTTTTAAGAAACATTATTTTGATGACACACTTCAGGGTATTAAATAAAAGACTGGGAAGAGGTACTTTAGTTAGAGGTAGTTGTGGTGACTCAGTGCATTGTAGACTTTCCTGCAAGAAATGATAAAGAATTCAGGGAATCAGGCTAAAAATGTGTGTTTGATTTTTGTTAAATTATTATTTTCTGATCATGGTTTCTCTATAGTAATTAATAACCTTTAGGATTTTATTTGACATCTCTTAAAGTTTGGCAGTTTTTTAGTTCTGTGAATGAGATGACCCTGTAGGCCAAAAATCCAATGTGGTTGTTTGGGGGCTGGATTTTTTTTTTTCCTTTTTTTTCTGCTGATGTTTAAACATGAAGCATAATTATAATTTTCCTAGGCTCCCTCAGTATTTTCTGTCAGTCAGTATCACTCACATTGTTATTTTATCTGACAGTGGACTCCTGGCCTGTCATAGCAGAGAAAATGAGAGGGAGAATCTCTTCACCACTGAGTCACTGTGAAAACACAGTTGGAACCAAACTGTAATTTTAAATCATCATTGCTACCCTGCCTTTTCTATTTGCAGGCATGACAAATGTATGAGAATACTGTGGAGTACTAAGAAAATTACGTTGTTATTTATTGTTAGACCTATTGTTTTTGAAATTATTAGTTCCTGCTAAAAATCTGCAAAAGAACATTTCATTCAGATTCATATCTGCAACTGACTGAATCAGTCATGGAAAAATAGGAACAGCAGTATTATATTTGTAGAGGAATAGAAAAAAAATCCTATGCTTTAAAACACATGGCATTTTACATGCCTAATGTCCATGCCTCTGTTCTTTTCTTTTTTTTTTTTTTTTTAATTTATATGAAGACAATTTGTTTAAGTCAAGGGAAAATGAATTTTACTTATTTGCCCTAAGTGAATAGAAGAGTATGAAAAATTGAGCTTTAGGTTTTGTTTTATTATTTCTATTATTTTTCATTTTTCACTGTTGATCTTTCATTCTAAAGTTTAATTGCTTGATCAGTCTAAAACCGTTAAGAATGTTTCACACATTCTTAAATACAGAAGTTCTGAGACATTCCCTACCACTGCCAGAAACTCAAAAATAAAACTTTTACTTTATAACATACGTTAGAAAGAGAAGATGTTACAGTTCTTAACAAACTAGAATTCTGAAAATGTATCCATCTCACCGGTAATGTAATGGTAATGACTGCTGTTCGTATCATTTCACTCCCATTACTAGTCTTATTTAATAGTCTATAATAAAACATTCCTTGCATATTCCATGATGATTTTAAAGCTAAGGGTAGATTCATCCTGCTTTATGTTAGCTGTCGCAAAGGTGAAGGTGCCGCTGCTTTCCAGTGCAACATGTCTACATTTGTGAGTCTACAATAAAATAAAGTATTATTTCAACCCCATTGTAGTCCATGCAGGTCTTGGATCTGTTTGCTTCAACATAGGTAACTAGCACCATTAAAGCAGATATAAGCCAGACCTCTGGAAAGAGCCTTTATGCCATTCCGGACTGGAAGGTGAAAGCCAGGCAAGATCCCCTAGAATATCTCAAATGGCACTGAATTTTTTTTTCAGCAACTGAGTCAAGCACCTAATCAACACAGTAAATGTTTACTAGAAAGCTATTAATCTCATTTTAAAGTAGATATCAGGTCTGATTAACTGAAAAGCTCTTCAATCATGTTGAGCTTCTCATCAACCAACACCCCCAAGTCCTTCTCTTCAGAACTGCTCTCAGTCTATTCTTTGCCCAGGCTGTATTTGTGCTTGAGATTGCCCTGACCCAGGCGCAGGACCTTGCACTTGGCCTTACTGCACTTCATGAGGTTTGCATGGGCCCACTTCTCAAGACTGTCCAGGCCCCTCTGGATGGCATCCCTTCCCTCCAGCACGTTGGCCGCTCCACACAGCCCGATGTCGGCAGCAAACTTGCTGAGCGTGCACTCAATCCCACTGTCCATGTTGCTGACAAAGATGTTAAACAGCACCAGTCCCAATATAAACCCCTAAGAAATGCCACTTGTCACTGGTCTCCACTTGGACATCGAGCCGTTGACTGCAACACTTTGAGTGCGACCATCTGGCCAATTCCTTATCCACCAAGGGCTTCATCTGTCAAATCGATGTCTCTGCAGTTTAGAGACAAGGATGTTGTGTGGGACAGTGTCAAATTCTTTGCACAGGTCCAAGCAGATGATGTCAGTTGCTCTTCCCTTATCCATCAATGTTGTAACCCCATTGCAGGAGGCCACCAAACTTGTCAGACATGATTTGTCTTTAGTGAAGCCATGTTGGCTGTCATCAATCACCTCCTTATTTTCCACGTGCTTCAGCATATTTTCCAGGAGGGTCTGCTCCATGATCTTGCCAGTCACAGAGGTGAGACTGACTGGTCTGTTATTCCCTGGTTCTTCTTTTTTTTCTATTTAAAAAGGGGTGACCAGGTCTCCCGTTTCCTTCCAGAGAGGGCTCACATTTTCCCTAGTCTTCCTTTTATCACTAACATACCTATAGAAGCTTTTCTTGTTGTCCTTGATGTCCCTGGCCAGATTTAATTCTGCCTAGGCTTTAGCTTTGCTAACCCAACCCTGGCCTTTTGGACCATATCTCTGTATTCCCCCCAAGGCTACCCATCCTTGCTTCCACCCTCTGTAGGTTAAGTTCATCAGGCAGCAGTTGACTTTCGTGAAGCCTTACTGGCTGTCTCGAATCACCTCCCTGTCTTCCATGTGCTTTAGCATAGCTTCTAGGAGGATCTGTTCCGTGATCTTCCCAGGCACAGAGGTGAGGCTGGTAGGTAAGTAGTCTCCAAGGTTCCTCCTTTCTACTCTTTCTAAAAATGGGTTCAATGTTTCCCTTTTTTGCAGTCATCAGGGACCTCACCTGACTGCCACGACTTTTCAAATTTCTTTGGCATCTATATCAGCCAATTCCCTCAGGACTTTGGGATGCACCTTGTCAGGTCCCATAGACTTCCGCATGCTCAGGTTCCTCAGTTGGTCACGAAACTGAAACTCTCTTACAATGGGAAGGACTTTGCTACCTCAGTCCCCATCTTGCAGTCTTTCCAATCGAGAGGTGTGGGAAGAGAGATTGCCAGTGAAGACTGAGGCAAAAAAGTTGTTGAACACCTCAGCCTTTTCCTTGTCCATTGTTACCTGCTTGCCAGTCTTGCTCATGGGGGGAGGGGTGTGTGTGTGTATGTGTACAAACAGGAAGAGCTGGAAGCCATTGGAAGCAGAAGGAAAATTATGATGTAGTCGCCATTACAGAAACATGATGGGATGACTCACACAACTGATGTGCTGCAATGAACAGCTATGGGCTCTTCAAGATGGATAGACAAGCAAGGAGAGGTAGTGGGGTGGCCCTGTATGTTAAGGAGTGTTATGAATGTGTAGAACTAAATGATGGTGAAAATAGGGTTGAGTGTTTCTGGGTAAGAATCAGGAGGAGGGCCAACAAGGCAGATATCATGGTGGGAGTCTGTTATAGAACACCCAACCAGTATGAAGAGGCAGATGAAATATTCTGTGAACAGCTGGGAGAAGTCTTAAGATCGTGAGCCATTGTCCTCATGAGGGACTTTAACTTACCAGATATCTGCTGGGAATACAATACAGCAGAGAGGGAAGAGTCTAGGAGGTTCCTAGAGTGTGTTGAGGATAACCTCCTGACAAAGCTGGTGAGGGAGCCGACTAGGGAAGGTGCCCCACTGGAACTGTTTTTTGTAAACAGAGAAGGATTTGTGGGAGATATGGTGGTTGGAGGCTGTCTTGGGCATAGTGATCATGAAATCATAGAGTTTTTGATTTGTGGAGAAGCAGGGAGGGGGTTCAGCAGAACTGCTACCTTGGGCTTCCAGAGGGCAGACTTTGGTCTTTTCAGGAGCCTGGTTGAGAAAGTCCCTTGGGAGAAGTCCTGAAAGGCAAAGGAGTCCGGGAAGGCTGGACATTTTTCAAGAAGGAAGTCTTAAAGGTGCAGGAGCAGGCCATCCCCACATGCCAAAAAATGAGCTGTCAGGGAAAAAGACCAGCCTGGCTGAACAGAGAGCTGTGGTTGCTCTCTTGAATGAAGCCCCCATAGTCCAGAGAGTGGTGGTGAATGGAGTTAAATCCAGTTGGCAGCCAGTCATAAGCGACCTGCTACGCCACCTAGACACACAAAAGCTTATGGGGCTGGATAGGATCCACCCAAGGGTACTGAGGGAGCTGGCGAAGGTGCTCACCAAACCCCTTTCCACCATTTATCAGCAGTCCTGGCTAACCAGGGAGGTCCCAGTTGACCAGAGGTTAGCAAATGTGATGCCTGTCTACTAGAAGGCCGGAAGGAGGATCCAGGGAACTACAGGCCTGACAGTCTGACCTCAGTGCCTGGGAAGGTTATGGAGCAGATCATCTTGAGTGACATTATGCAGCGTATGCAAGACAACCAGGTGATCAGGCCCAGTCAGCATAGGTTCATGAAGGGCAGGTCCTGCTTGACTAACCTGATCTCCTTCTGTGACAAGGTGACCCGCTTAATGGATGAGGGAAAGGCAGTGGATGCTGTTTACCTGGACTTTAATAAAGCCTTTGACAGCATTTCCCACAGCATTCTCCTGGAGAAACTGGCTGCTCATGGTTTGCATGGGTATACTCTTTGCTGGGTAAAAAACTGGCTGGATGGCCATGCCCAGAGAGTGGTGGTGAATGGAGTTAAATCCAGTTGGCAGCCAGTCACAAGTGGTGTTCCCCAGGTCTCAGTACTGGGGCTGGTTCTGTCTTTATCAACGACCTGTATGAGGGGATTGAGTGCACCCTCTGTAAGTTTGCAAATGACACCAAGTCAGGTGGGAGTGTTGATCTGCTTGAGGGTAGGATGGCTCTGCAGAGGGATCTGGACAGGCTAGATTGAAGGGCTGAGGCGAATGGTATGAAGTTCAACACAGCCAAGTGCCAGGTCCTGCACTTGGGTTGTAACAACCCCATGCAGCACTGCAGGCTTGGGGAAGAGCGGCTGGAAATCTGCCTGGCACAAAAGGCCCTGGGAGTGTTGGTCAACAGTCAGATCAATATGAGCCAGCAGTGTGCCCAGGCGGCCAAGAAGGCCAACAGCATCCTGGCCTGTATCAGGAATAGGGTGGTGAGAAGGACTAGGGGAGTAATTGTCCCCCCGTATTTGGCACTGGTAAGGTCCCACCTCATGTATTTTGTTCAGTATTGGGCCCCTCACTACAAGAAAGACATTGAGATTCTGGAGCGTGTTCAAAGAAGGGCAACAAAGCTGATAAGGGGTCTAGAGCAAAAGTCTTATGAGGAGTGTCTGAGGGAACTGGAGTTGTTTGGTCTGGAGAAAAGGAGGCTGAAGGGAGACCTTATCGCTCTCTACAGCTACCTGAAAGGAGGTTGTACAGAGGTGGGGGTCGACCTTTTCTCACTAGTAACAAGGGATAGGCCAAGAGGAAATGGTCTTAAGTTACACCAGGGTAGGTTTAGATTGTATATTAGGAAAAATTTCTACACAACAAGGATTGTTAAGCTTTGGAACAGTCTGCCCAGGGAAGTGGTTGAATTACCATCCCTGCAGGTATTTGAAAGACGGGTAGACATGGTGCTTAGGGACATGGTTCAGTGGTGGGTTTGGCAGTGTAAGGTTGATGGTTGGACTTGATGATTGTAAAGGTGCCTTCCAACTTAGACAAGTCCGTAATTCTATTCTGTGATTCTACACTTTCTTCAACCTTCCTTTTCTGGTTGACATACCTATAGAAGCCCTTATTACTATTCTTTGCATCCCTTGCCCAGTTCAGCTCCAGATGTATCTTGGCCTTCCTAACCCTATCCCTACACAACGGGGCAGTGTCCCTATACTCTTCCCAGGACAGCTGTCCCTGCTTCCCCTCCTGGTGCATTTCCTTCTTGCTCTTTAGTTTGAGCAGCAGGTCTCAGCTCAGCTGTGCTTTACTTACTTTACTTTACAAGATCTTGCCTTACTTTCCTGATTTCTTACATGTGGGGATTAAGAGCTCTTGAGCTCTATGTAAAGCGTCCTTAAAGATCTGCCAGCTCTGCTCTGCTTCTTTGTTTCTGAGGGCAGTTTCCCAGGGGACTTTATTGATTAACTCCTTGGAAAGCTGGAATTTTTCTTTCCTGAAATTCAGGGTCCTGACTTTACTCTTCCCCTGACCTATATCCCTCAGGAATGCGAACTCCACCAGTGCATGATCACTGCAGCTGCCTTCACTCTCAATGTCTCTGATTAATCCACTTGTTTGGGTGACCATCAGGTCCAGTACCACATCCCTTCTGGTGGGGCTGTCTATTTCCTGGCCTAAGAAGTTATCCTTGATGCACTCCAGGAGTCTCCTGGATTGCCTACAGCTCTCCATGCTACTTTTGCAGCAGATGTCAGGGTGGTTGAAGTCCCCCAGCAGGACAAGAACCTGTGAATGTGATGCCTCCTGTAGCTGGAGTAGAAGGCTTTGTCAATAGGCTCCTCTTGTTCAGGGAGCCTGTAGTAGACACCAGCCGTAAGGCTCCCTTTTTTTCCTTGATCTCTAATCCTCACTCATAAGCTTTCAATCTGCTCATGGCTATTCTTCAGAGACTGCTCTTCGCACTCGATATCTATCTTGATGTAGAGGGCAACACCTCCACTTTTCCTTCCTCATTTGTCCCTCCTGAACGGCCTGTAGCCATCGATAGCTGCACTCCAGCCATGGAACTCATCCCACCGACTTTCAGTAATGGCAACTAGGTCATAAATCCATCCAACTAAGTGCATCCAAGGGGTGCAGTGAGGTACACACAGCTTATATAGTGTCATTTTAGTTATGGTGGAGTACATTTGTCCTCCAGCTGCCCCTTGCAGTCCCTCAGCCACAAATGCATAAGGCCTCTGTTGTCTAATGATCATATCTAACGGTCTTATGCAGAAATCTGTAACACCTTCACGTACGTCAGGTGACACTAGACACTGAAGTTCAGGCAATTCAACCCCGAGCTACAGGATACCTGTATAACCAGTGCAGAAGGGAAATGTTTGTGGCAAGTGATTCATCCCATCTGTGTTTGGTATCACTGGTTGTGTACCTCCATTGGCTGTTGAAGGATGATGGTATTTGCTTTAGAATGCATACTGAATTTACATATGACTGAAATTAATGTAGATTAATCCCACTCCCAGGTTGATGGGGAGGGTGATGTTTGGTTTTTTTTGTGTTGCTTTTGTGGTTTTCTTTTTTTTTTTTTAGCAGCAGACTGCTTAGATTCATATTTCTAGCCATTAGACTTTAGAACAATGTGAAATTGATACCTAATTAAGTACAAAATTTTTTGCTGTATATGAGCAGGAATGTATTATATTTTTTGGTTTCTTTTACTTGGGATCTGGAGTTTTATACATACAGGCTATGTGAAAATGTGTTCTTCAAAACTGAAAACAGAGAAAATCAGGAAAAAATCACTTATTTTCGATCTGTATTTTTATCTGCCAATAAAAGACACTATAATTCAATGGATTGTGAGAAACTTATTAAACTGATCGTAATATCAGCACTAGACAGGAAGAAATTGCTGTTTTGGGCATGCTGCAAGATAATAATTAGAACAAATTCACAGATAATGGCAATGTGTTCAATAGAGTAAGTCCCACACTCATATTGGACATCTTTGAAAAGGGCAACAGCCACATCAGGGTTTAAAACACTTTCTAAGAACTCAACAGTCTAACATATGGTTATTATATTCTTTCTGAAGAGTAAGAGAACTGCACGCTTTTTAGCCTGTTCTAAGGAAAAAATACTCATTCAACAAAAGCTAAAGAAGACAAAAAAAGCAGAAGAAAGCCATTTTTCTTCAGTTTACAACCAACTCAGAATTTTAATAAAACAGGTATGATATTAGCAAACATACAACAGTCATGTAAGTTACATAACTGAAATATCTCCCATTAGCAAGTGGAAAGAGAAAATACAAGTTTACTATTATTATTTATTATTGTGTCATGCAGCAATCCATGATCCGCCCACTGTAGATGAAGATAAAGTGAGAGACCACCTGAGGAACCTGAAGGTGCACAAGTCCATGGGACCTGATGAGATACATCCGCGGGTCCTGAGGGAACTGGCAGATCAAGTCGCGAAGCCACTAGCCATCATATTTGAGAAGTCGTGGCAGTCTGGCGAGGTTCCTGCCGACTGGAAAAGGGGAAACATAACCCCTATTTTCAAAAAGGGAAACAAGGAAGATCCGGGGAACTACAGGCCAGTCAGTCTCACCTCTGTGCCTGGCAAGATCATGGAGCAGATCCTCCTGGAAACTCTGCTGAGGCACACAGAAAACAAGGAGGTGATTGGCGAGAGCCAACATGGCTTCACCAAGGGCAAGTCATGCCTGACAAATTTGGTGGCCTTCTATGAAGGGGTTACAGTGGCAGTGGACAAGGGAAGATCTGCTGATGTCATCATATTGTTCTTTGTACGCTTGAAAACATGATGCACAGTTCCAAATGCCTAACTGATCTCAGACATGATCTTCTAGAAACATATTCATAAAAATCAAAGAAGTATTAAGTCACTGTTGTGAGGGCACAACAAATAAAAAGTACACAGGTCTCTTCCACTTGATAAATAATACTAGGTATGATATTGATACATATTATACATCTTTATTACACTCTCTGTATTCATTAAGCAAATAACCATTCTAATTAGGTGCGAATAATAACTTCTTTTGACTTGTTAGATTTATTTCTGCACCCTGAAGATATTTAGGTGGTTACAGATACATTTTAAAGTAAGTGTTCAAATATATAGGTTCAAATACAACTTTTAAATCTCTCTCTCTCTTTTTTCTTTTTTTTTAATCCAAACTATCCCTGATTGAACTGCTCTGACTTAAGAATTACAACTCCATTATACTGTGAATAGAACATCGTACCCAATTTCATCTTCTACAACATGAGACAACTAGTCAAAGTCATTCAGTTCTGACAATTTTGTAGTCTGTTTCTAGAGGGTCATTCATCCTATCCATTTCTTTTCCCTCAATGGAGAGGAAAGCTTGATGACTATCTTGAAACTGGATACCTCATTTCAAACTATGGTTAGGTCAGGTGATTCTCAGCATTAAGTTTTTGGTATTTGAAAACAAGGTAGATGTGAAGAAAATTACTAGGTTTTGAATTATTCTTAAAAAGGTAAAAAAATACATTATGTCTGTTATCTCTATTTTCATTTTGGATTGTAGTTTTTGTTGTTTATTTTACTATTTAATGCTGTTTTTTAAATGAGGTACAAAATTAATTTTCAAAATCCATAGTATAAAATTATTTTTTTTCAGAGCAATGTTGTGTACTCAGGTCATGTAATATGTTTGATCAAATTAGGCACTGTAACATCTGCAAGTGTATGCTAAAGGAAGTTAGTAACAGATAATTGGATACCAGTTCATTAGTCAAGCACTAGTAAACTTAAACTTGCAGCTAATCTACAAAAGAAGAAGAAACTAGGACAAAAACTAAGGGAAACAACAGGGATGCAATTTAAGAATAAGTTACTCTAGGTGAGAAGTCTTCAGAGGCAGTTATCTTCTTATCCTTTTCTTTCTGTGTAGCTTTAAAGTAGCTTAGTCCTTGGTAAACTTTTTCCTGTGTTTTTGAATGAACCTTGCTTTGGCCCCCACTACTATCTCCCCTTTTAGCTCATCAGCTTCCTCAAACTCCCCCTGCCCATACTTCAAAGTCCACTTTCTACATTCCTCATGCACCACCTGTTTCTAAGACCTACACCTCTGATGTTTTGTTGCTGCAAGAATCACATAGGTAGATGGATGAATGCAACAAGACTCTCACAGTAACATCACTCTTCCCTTAAGACTCACAACAGTGAGTCTGGAATAAAGCAGAAGCTAAAAACAAGCAAACCAGGCATTGAGCAGAAAGTGTTATAATGCTTGGCCTGAGGGTTGCTGCCACACAAATAAAGCCAGACACTCGGGGGAACAATTTTACTCTGCTCCACGATAGTTTTTTCAGGGACGTGAACCAGGAAACTCCCTCAGTGTTGTTGAATATCTATTCTTTTCAGAGCACACAGTGATAACAGAATCACAAGTTGGAACGCTAATAACAAAAACTACAGGATGCATTATTTTGCCTGACAACTACAGAAAATGAAATTGTGATTAAATGGAATTAAGCAGCTCACATTCTTTGTCATATTGGAGGCAAACTTCTTCTGTTTTTTCCTTGATACTGTAAAATCAGAACACTTTATTTTGTGTTGCCTTATACATCATTACTACTATCAGTTATTGTTCCTATGTTCCTAGGTGTTGAGAAAAAACAATTGCTTCCACTCCATAAGTCGCTTCATCATGTTAACCGTGTGTTCATTGTCAAAATTAATCTTACATTTCCTCCTCATTGTTGCATTTTCCAACTGCTTTGATCTGGTTTATAATGTCATCCACTCAGGCTTAAGTGGCTTTTCCAGAACTAGATTCTGATTTTAGAAAGTTTCTGAAGTTGTTAAAATGCTTAAAAAAAAGGTTTTTCACCTCAAAGAAAGAGCTTCAGCTGGAAGTCTCAATTCTTTCGTTAGCCTAAACAAATTTGGTGTTCATGAACTCTTTCAGAGAGTGATTCAGGGGTCTAAGTTAAAAGCATACATCTTTCCACTGAGTTTTGAATTCAAAGAAAAGACAATTCATGGGGGGAGGGGAATGAAAAGATTTAGTATATCTAAACAGTGATTTAAAGCATGTTTCTTTACCCATATAGGAAGCTGTATTCTCTTTTGAGCACAGGTATGCATTGTACAGAAAAGGAAGAAATGTCCATTTCAACAGTTCAGTCCCAGAAAGTGGAAAGAGACTGGGAATGAAGCTGGTCAGTGTCCCTGAAAGAGTTTAACACAAGAAAAGTATTGAGCTTGCCAGGAAACACAGTGTCAGGACCTCGAGGGCACTAATAGGTCTTAATGCTCCTGTCACCCTGCCTATGGCCCAGGACCCCATGTGAGCCCCGTGGAGCCATCAGTTGCTGCTCCAGTGACACCACAGTAGGGCTGGTCTCCAGCTCTCCACAAGGGCTGTGGAGAGCCCTGCTCAGCCATGGGTCCTTTTGAACCAGGCCCACTTATGGGCTGATGGTCCTGGCCAATTCCCATGGCTCTTCCCAGCAATCATGGGGCTGTGTCTGACCCCAATTCCCCTCATAGAACATGATCCTGACCCCCATTTCTAGGCTTATGTCCCAGCCAAGGCTTGACCCATGTCTATCCCCATGGAGGTTCATGATGCCTGGGCCTGGGGCTGCCCCCTGTCCCCCACCTCCAGCCCGCCCTGCTCCCTGGCTGGGGCAGTGGAATGGACCAGAGCTGATGAGGCCCTTGGGGGCTCCTCTCCTCTCTGCTATTACTGTGTCCAGACACCAGAAAGTTGCTGACCCATGGAGCACCCTGACATAAAGTCTTAGATCATTTAATTTTCAAATTATTCCTAGGGAAGTACTATGAACTAGTACATTCTGGCTTTAATATTTATTCTTAAGAGGAGAGAAATTTATTTTCCATTCCCTGTTCTATATGCAAAACAAATTTTCATTCTTTGGACACAGGCTAAATAAGACACAGGTAATATTGCTCACCCAATAAAAGTCGTTCCGTTATACAGTCATGCATGCAAGAGTCAAGGACCTTTGAACCCTGATGGATTCTCACTAAGGATGTGGAAATTTTGGGTGATACATATATTGCTAAATCAATGATGGTCAGGGACAATCATTTTTGGAACCCTGGTCCCAAGGCCAGAAGACACAAAGTTTAAGAAGAGCACAAAGTCTAGGAATGCCTGCAATAGCATGTTTTTCTTGAAGAGAACAACTGGAAACAGTTCAAAATAGAATCTGTCTGAGCACAGAAGGATGGGGTTAGAAAAGACAAAGCCCATCTGCAGCTAAATCTGGCAAAGGACATGAAGAGCAACATGAATGGCTTACAGCAGTGCACCAGCAGCAAAAGGAAGACTAGAGAAAACTGACCAGGCAACCTAGTGACAAAGCACGTGGAAAAATCAGCCATTTTGCATCTCATCTAATGAGTATCAAGTGAATATTCCCAGTATATTCAAGCCAATTTACTCTTAGTTAATACTTTGGTTTGCTTTTTATAGGTTAGAAAAGTCAGTAAAATTTATTATTCAAAATAAATAATATTAAAAGATGTCTTCCTTGTTATCAAATTGTTACTATAAAGAAGGCAACAAACTGACGCACAGAAATTAAGTAAAAAGAAACCAAAAATTTAAAGGAAATTCTGAATATTCCAAGACTGATATAAAAAATATTGTTTATTTTTTATATTAAGATTTTATTGACTAAAAAGACTCACAAAAATGGCGTGTGGATACTGTGGCACACCGCGATTCACTTTTAATTAGTCTATGTAGTGTAATGAAAGAAAGCAGCCTATTGTATTTATAGATCAAGATAAGTCTTCAAGCCAAATACGTTTTCCCTTTGCTTTGTGCTCTTTTACTGCGAGATTCCCAAAATAATCCAAGATTAGCTGATAGTGCCCGAGATTAATTTCAATTATATTTACTTTAGTAGAATTCACTATAAAAATAATACACTTGAAGGTGTTTGTTGTAGAAACATGAAATCTCATCTTTATTCTTAATGCTTGAAGAAGCTAAAGCAGTGGGGTATTTTTAGGGATATTCTTTTTACTTTTTTTTTCCCTAAAAGTAGGACGTTTTATAATAAACATATTCTACTAATAATTCGATTAATTTTAAGAATTGTCAAATTACCTATTCTTCCTCCCCAAACATAAGCACATTGCCCAAATTATTGTTTAAAAAAAAAAAAGTGAAAACCCGAAGTGTTAATTCTACACCAAGGATTAGGAGGGAACTTTCAGTAATACATTCATTTCAGTTTCCTCTTCAGAGCTGTGATTAGATCTATGAATCTGTCATTACAACCAGCAATTAATTTAATAATTATTTACTCCAGACAAGGACTCAGTCTAGTAATAATAGGCAAAACAGGCTGTTTTCAACTATTACTTGAAAGACAGATTCAAAGTAAAGTATGGGGACTGGTTTTATCTGTAAGACGCAATATTTCTTCAGACATCCTATGAGCAATGTTAGGATGTACCTTTCTTAAGAACAGTTAGTATATATAACATAAAGGGAAAAAAAATGTGTCTAGAGAAAATTTAATATGTTATATTACAATCCTTACAGGTCTGAAAAGCTGTTAAACCACATCTTAGTAGCAGTACCTATGAAAAAACATCCCTGTGGACTGATATTTTATAACTTATTTCTTCAGGACATGGTTTATGTTTATTTAAAATGGTTGATTCTCTTGGGAATAAGATATTGTCACATAAAGAAAATTAAAAATAATCCATATAAATAAATTGAGAATGTACTGTACTAAATAGTGACTCAGAACATACACAATTTCAGCAACATAAAAAAAAGATAAAAAGTGAAAAGCAACAGTCAGCCGTCTTATACCTTCCAGTTACACATATAGCTCACTATTGCACATCACAACTGAGGAGATGCTGAAAGATCCATTACTTTCAATAACTCAATGTAAATCAGAGAGAATATTGAACTAAACCAAATAAACCCTGGGAAAGAAAAACAAAGTAATTTTTTCATAATTGGTCTTACAAATTTAGGGATGTGAAACGAATGATGGTCCTGACATTTACAAATGAAAATAAAGAAAATATTTAACAGTATTTGAAATACAACATTTTTTTTAAAAAAAACCATTATTTCTTGTAAATGTTTTAGTTTTCTACAAAGATTGTGTTTGGAATATTACCGAGTTTTATTAAATAGCATAGAAATGGAATGAAAATAAGAATCATAGTCGTGGTTTGGGTTGGACCGACCACTAAAACAAATGATAGATGCTTTCTTTAACCTCTCTTGAAGGGGGAGAGAATAAGAGAGAGAGAGACTTATGAGTTGAAAATAAACTAAACCATGCTCATTAAATATTAATAATAAAAAGAAAAGATAATAATACTAATAAGAAAATAATGAAATATATATACAATATACACAAAAACATATTGAGCTCCCAGGATGATAATCATGTCACTGGCAGGCACTGGAGAAGTCCCAGACTGGACTCAGTGACCGACAGGAACTGGATTCCAGATCTGGATTCAGGAATGCATGGATTGGGATCAAAGGTGGACAAACAGACAGAGTCCTCCTCAGACACCAGACTGAAAAAAAAAAAGCTGACCCTTTGATCCCTCACCTTTACACTGAGCATGAGGCAGATGGGATGGAATACCCTGTTGGTCAGTTTTGGGTCACCTGTCCTGCCCGCTCGTCCCTACAGGTGCGACCCCTCTACACTTTTACGCTTCTGACCCTCCAACCTCGTACATAACAAAGCTGACCTTGGTTGTCATAGGAATAAGTATAAGAGCCTCTCTGCATATCATTCCTTGGTATTAACTCTAAACATCAGATGTTATCTGCTAGGAGCAGAGACTGTCTGAAAAATATACTGTTAATTTCTGAGAGTTAGTTAGAAAAGGCTTAATTGAAAAGTAAAATTACTGAAAAGAAAATAATTTCTGTTCTACCTCAAACCAGGACAATCATATAGCATCTTCTGCAGAAAAACAGATGACAGTCCAAAAATAATGAAGCATTCTGCATGTTTGAAGGTATAATATTCCATGTTGTTAATTTATGGTTACCTACTTACATTTCAAATTGATCAAAATCATATCTATCAATTTTTTATTTTAATTGAAAGATCTTCTAATGGATTTGGATGTTTTAAGACACTTAAGAAAAAAGATGTTCTACTTTTATGTTAATGATTGGCAATACCAAATATAGCATTAAAATAATCAATGCATTTGTGAAATTTTTCCTCTGTAAGTTAAATACTGATGAGAACCTGTAAAATAACTACCAAATGTGAATTTTCCTCCTGAACTGTCCCAAATAATACAGCCAAATAATATTTTTGCTTAACCTGATTGGACAAAAGAGGACAGGAACAGCAATCTTTATATATAACTTTCTCAATTGCTGTCACGACATTAATTTATGTTTCTGCATGGTTTATCCATGTGGTGGGAGAGCCTAACTCAATGATTTTGCTGTTACAAATGATGTATTTTGAATAGAGGTCAACAACAATCATGGCTGGTATCTGATAGTTTCCTGTTAACTAAGTTTAAAACAAAAGAATCCAATTCATTATCCAACACACAGGAGAATATCAATTTTGCAGTGTATTTTGTTTAATATGACAGCTGAGAAAAAGGCAATTTAAACATAATAATAATAAAAAAAGGGTCAGGAATGGTGCTTCAGTACAATGTACCAACTGAATTGTTTAAATGCTGGCAGTAGTATTCTCTGTTTTCTCATGTGTATGTGCTATTAACATGACAAATGAGCCTTGATAGATGAGACTAGGATGATGACATTGTTAGAAGTCTATTTTTTGCTGGTGTAATGAGCAGTGACATGGAACAATAAAGTAGGTACTGAAAGTTATGTTATGACACAAATTTTTGCCTTTTTGGATCTTGTCTAACTCCCCATCAGCTTCTGAATCTGAACTGGAAAATCAAATTCACTATAACTGTGAAACTAGTATTTTTACAGTGTGTCACACTTTGTCATTCTTGGAAGTGAGAAGGAAATATAGTAAAAATAAGAGTTCTCCCAAGTCCGCTGTAACGTGCACTAAAATGAAAACAAAGGGCTGCTTTAGAACACGTGAGAAGATACTTCAGGTGAAAGAGATATTTGTAAAATTGCGCGTCAATTAAAACTTTTAATAAGTTTTGAAGGTATATCCTACTTACTATCTTGTAAACTTATCAAAGCCAGCTTTTTAAGGGTATACAAATAGTAGGATTTTATAAAATGCTTATCTTTTTTAACTCAATAAGAAGGAAATCATGAGCATTATCTCCAAAATATTGTAGGATTTTTTTTTCCAGGTCATTTCAATAATCTTCTAAACATTATGGCTCCCTGAACAACTGAATTATCAGAACTCTGGTGAATAATAACTGGGGACATCAAGTGTTGTAAACCAAGTACGCCACCAGGGAAATCGTGAAACTGAAATAAAAATACCCTGAAACAAAGAAAGGCATTCTGCAGTTTGAAGAGGCATGTTAAGCCATTCAAGAGATAACTTCCAATGTCTGTATTTATAATGATAATGAATTATAATATCTGGTATAACAAAACATGATGTGAAAGTAATTGCATGTATTTTTCTGAAAGTAAATATATATACATAGTTTCAGAAAAATCAGGTTTAGCTTTCTTAAACAGAAGAATTAATATCTTTACGTTATTGGCTAAAAGAAAGGGAACAACAGAGATGCCAAGGAGCTAGAGCAGACATAAGACATCAAAAAGTTACAAACTTAACAGGCTTTTATACTAATTTGATTTTTGTATTTGACTATTCTTTCCTCACTTCCCTTTCCCCTTTTGGCTTCTTTCCCTTTCCCTTTCCCTTTCCCTTCTTTCTTTTCTTTCCCTTCTTTCCCTTTTGCTTTCCCTTTGCTGTTCCCCTCATTATTTAAACTTTATTTTCCACAGACAAAATACATTAATTGGCTGCCAGGTTATCACATGCTTTCAGCCTTTCCTTTGTTCTCCTTGATTTTCTATCACTTCATTTTCTATCTCTTATTTCTACTCTTCATGGTGATTCTGAGCTTGTTGAGTTTATTTTTTGCTCGCTATTTTCTCAACGAAATGATGCAATAAAGAGAATCTATCTTTTTCAGTATAAAACACAGATTAGACTATGAAAGACATGGTATAATTAATATATGATGGAGTGCAGCTGGCCAGTAATAGTCAAACTGGATACAAGGGTGTCTGCAAACATCCTTTGTGACACAACAATGAAAGAGGATTTTAGCCTATCACTTCCACAACACAGCTGCCCCGTGATACTCAAGTCACTACATGGTTTGATCAAGATTACATCTCTGGACAGCTTATTGCCTTCATTTCCATTGTTTGAATGTAATATTTCCTTCTTCAGAATCTGTAGCTCAGTGGAACGAGAGTGTCACTGCATATATTCTTAATCTTCATTAAAGATTAAGCGATCGATTCCTTTATTCATTGGAATTTCAAATGGCTTCCCTGGATGAGAAAGAAGAGACAACCTGTTACTGACACTTGTGAGGTTTTATACAGGAACAGGAGCCAGGTGGTTGTAGCTTGAAAAAGAATGTGGGTTTATAGATAACCTCAAGAAGAACATTAATCCAAAATACCACCCTATTGGAAAAAAAAAAAAAGACAGAAAGAAAGAAAAAACAAGACCAAAATACTATTGCAAGCTGAAGTTATGACAGTGAATTGTTTCATTCTATTCAGCCCCAGCTAGGCCCCATGTTTGAGGAAACATGAGGTCTAATCTGAGATGACTCAGAGGAGAATAAAGAGCATGATCAGAAGAGCTAAAAAACATGAAGCAAAATAAGGCCTACAATGCAATTGAAGAGATTTGCACTGATAACTTTAGAATGGTGGTTTTAAACATATGATCCGCAGATCAAGGAGAGAGGGTATTGCTCAGCACTTGAAAAGAACATAAAGGACATAAAGAAGGAAGGCTAGTGTTCATAGGCTTATATTAGCTGTATCAAAAAACTTCATTTTCATTGGAAAATGTTATTGGTCCACCAACTGAAATTATTTGAAAGTTTTTGGTTTGGGGCACCAAAAATTTTTACGTAAGTTTACTTATCCCCATAATATTTGTGGCAGTGGTCTACTTTTTCAATTGCCATGGTGATACCAGGAGTAGGAAATCTGAATTTTGGAAGCCTATGCCTCTAAACAGTTCTCAGGTCCCAGTTCTTCTGGCTTCCAGCAAAATTTAGAATGTTTCAGAAAAAAATTAACTTCTGAACATGAAGTTTCTTGTATTCCAGAAAAAACCTGCAACATGGGCTCTTTCATTAATGTTCCTCTGTTAGTCAGCCATATCCTGGTTTGAGGTAAAACAGAAACAATGTTCTGTTCAGTAATTTTACTTTTTAGCTAAACTTCTTCTAACTCTGTGAAATTAACAGCATATTTTTCAGACAGTATCCGCTTCTAGCAGATAACACCTGATATTTAAGTGAATACCAAGGAATGGAATGCAGAGAGGCTCCTGCTTATACTTACTGCTATAACAACCAAGGCCAGCTAACTTTGTTATGTGCCACGTTGGAGGGTCAGAAGCAGAAGAGTGTAAGGGGTCACACCTGAGGGGAGGAGCAGACAGGATCGGTGACCCAAAACTGACCAACAGGGTATTCCATCCCATCTGCCTCATGCTCAGTATAAAAGCTGAGGGATCAAAGAAGCCAGCCTTTTTCTTCAATGGCCAGCGCCCAAAGAGGACTCTCTCTGTTTGTGCACCTTTGATCCCAATCCATGCGTTCCTGAATCCAGATCTGGACTCCAGTTTCTGTCTGTCACTGAGTCCAGTCTGGGATGTCCCCAGTGCCTGCCAGTGACATGATCATCATCCTGGGAGCTCGCCATTTTTGTGTATATTGTATATATATTTCATTATTTTCTTATTAATACTATTATCTTCCTCTTATTATTATTATTTTGTTAATATTTCATGAGCATAGTTTAGTTTATTTTCAACTCATAAGTTTCTCTCTCTCTCTCATTCTTTTGTCACGTGGGACAGAAGTTAGAGAGCATCTGTCGTTCATTTCAGTAGCCAGTCCAGCCCAAACCATGACAGACACTACAAAAGGAATTAGCAGGTTGTTAAAAATATCCCTTTATTGTAGCTGTAGGACTCCTGAATGAGTTTCTTGACCCTTTAAAACTACACTTGTGAGACTGAAAGGTTGCTTTGCATTCCTCATTCACCAAAGTTTCCAAAGCTGTAGGTTTGTATGGGGATAATTCTCGTTTGAGATGTATAACAGATAACCAAGCATACTATTTCTTAACGCAACACCTTGGTTTCCATTATGACTAGTACACCTAGGGAAGTTCAGTACACCTGGGGAAGCTCAGATACAAGGATTTTAACAGTCATATTTTCAAAGTTTATGTGGGTTTCATCTGTTTGAATTTTGTTTGTTTGAAACAGCTTTTGAATGTATAAAGCTGAAGCAATGAACCCCAGTGTTTTGGAAATCAGGTCCTAACAATTTTGTGTCATTCAGAGCAAGTATGGAGTTCAGAATTGTTTTGTTTCTTCATTCCTCCTGACTTCTATGAGGATCTGACATGAATTAATTTACATTCTCCCTTTTTGAAGAATTTTATCTTTACTTAAGTGTCAAGGCATACAGTTCATCAAAAGAGTTATAGTACCCTTAAGTTTGGATTCTAGCACTGGTCTCAAGACTATCTACTCCTGCGCTCAAGCTGAAATGTAAAGAGAGGTATGGACAAACAGTCTGACAGTAACAATTAAATTATATTTACTCAAAAATATGAGAAAATGTATATATAACTTCACAATTACTGCCACCAAAATATATTTATTGCACTTATTTTTATGCATGCATATGATTACGTACTACCACCATTCTTTACACAAGGTGTTATTTAAACAGTATTTTCCTCAGGGTGGTGATTTGTCATCTTCAATATTGTAAAATGCAGCATTTAATCATTTTGTGCCATAGGCATAATAAATGGGGAGCTAATACAAGGAGTGCTGTTGCTACTTAAGCAAGAGAATACTAAGAGTATTTAGTAATTTATTGTGTGAATTGAGAGCATTATATATCAGAACTGCTGCAGCAACATTTCCATAGGCTAGAGAAATCAATTAGATAACACAAGTATTCTAATGCTACATTAGATCACTGTGGATGCAAATACCTATGCCATGAGTGTCACGCCCCACTCAGGAGAGAGTGCGGGAAGTGACTCAGATTCGCAAATCCCCAGCAGTGTGGACTAAGGTGAGACAACTCTCAAGGTCCATACAAAAACATTTATTAGATTCCCACAGCGATTAATATATGTCTTAGCTAGGTCCACGGTAATTGGTTAGGTATACAACAAATTACGGCAAACGGTAAAACAAAGTATGGCAAGTGGTAAAATACGCCGTGCGTTACTTCACAACAGATATACAACAAATTATACCATGAATTACGGCGAGTGGTAAGGTATGTCTTGCGTTACGTACTTAACTTTAAAAGAAAAAGAGAAAAGAAAGAGAGAAACAGAGGGATAGAGGAAAGAGAGAGAGATAAAGAGATCACCGGTCCTGGTTCCAGCGTTGGTCCAGCCAATGGGGGGTCTGTGGTTCATAGAAGCGCTCCTCTGTGGATCTCCAGGGAAAAAAAGAGAGAGTCTGTGTCTAGGGGCACTTATTTTCCCCTTTTATGTTCACGGTATCAGTAGAAACTAACAAGCTTCACAAGTTGAACAGAAAGCCCTGTCTTCACAAGGCTTCCCCCCCACAGACACATCCTGTGCTGTCCAGATGAGTTCTCTCTCCTGGGTCACTCAAGAGATAAGGAGGTGTTAGCCTTGTCAGCTCTTTGAGCACAAGGCCTACAGTGTCCAGGCTCCACATTATCGACCCCTTGGCTACAGCCATATCTCAAGGTCCTTGCGAGTGTTTGAGACATTCCTCAGTGAGGCTCCGAGGGCCTCCCCATCTCTCACCATTTGTTTCGTCTCTTACAATGAGTTAACATAATTCTGTATGATTTGAATTTAATTTCTCCCTCTTTTCAGTTAAATGCAAAACTTTCAGATTTATGTGAAACAATTTAGTATCTACTAGGGAATTTATTTCTGTCAAATAATTTACAAAAATGTTGGAGTTAACAAACTACACTCTAGAGGGGAATAGTAAGCAGTAAAGACTTTAAAAATACTTTCTGTTGGGTATCATAAAATTCATTATCATTATAAATGAACACACTGCGCTAAAAAGAAATTTAATTTCCTACAAACTTCCCGTAATATAGAATTGTGTCACAGTGGGGTATAAGCTATTTTAAATTCTGTGAGCTTTCATGTACTTCACAGATTCTAAAGATTTGATCACACTGTTTAGCATGAGAAGAGCTGTACTGTTTTGAATGAAAAAAAACCAGTACTTGAATATCTAGAATTCTTTGGGACTATTCACACAGCTAACACTCTTCAGAATCAATATTTACACTATACTTAATTTAGTATATAGGTTGACTATAACCATTAGGTTTCCCCTTTGGTATTGCCTTCTGACAGGAATCAGTAGAATATATTATATACTCGAATTTACCTGGGAGAAATGAGCTTATATATAAATGTAGAAATGCTTGGAAAGTCATCTACTTTTGACATCTGAAAGCTGGATCACAACATTTGTAACATGATGAAATATTTTCTTCTGTCGGGAGGGAGATTTTATAGTCTTTTTATTCTTTGTTTTTCGTTTTTTCTCCGCTTCCCTCTCCCAACATAAATGGATGCACTGAAATACTACAGAAAGGACAGGTTTGCTTTGTACAATTATAGGCTAGTATAAAAGGAAGGAAAATCCTTAATTTTTAAATTTTTTTCCCCCACAAGTTTTAGCTTATATTTGTCAAGCTGTAGCATTTACATTACTTGGCTATTTACTGGATGTGAATCAAAATGTCATTCTTTTTGATGTTTAATCTTTGCTAGCATGAAGCCCAAACGAGGAGGTGGGACAGTTATTGTTATGGCATATAAAAGAATTTGTTCTCTCTTTTATCTGTATTATCTTTGTAGTTTCTACTAAAGATCTACAAGATCCAAAGTGACCTCTCCACTTACATCCTCCTTCCATCTTTTGGCCCTTGCTCCTGCCTGTGACTCCATTTCTTCCCATTTCAACACCATGACTTCTCGAGCCCTGCTGTCCTTTCTCCTGTTTCTTTTCCTAACAGTATAAGCATACTGTAATATCCAGCAGCTTCTGAAAGTCAACCCTTCATTCCACCTTTCTGTTCTGTATCACTTCTTCCCTTCATCGGTGAACTCCTTGAACTCATAGATTATAGCAATTGCCTCAAGTTCCTTTCCTCTCAAGCCAACATAGATCCTCTCCAATTTGACTTTTATTGTGCACCAAGGCTATGCTAACATCAAGGCTTACAATGACCTCTCCATGTCAAGTCTCAGGGCCTTTGCTCCGTACTTGAACTCTGCTGTTTTTATCATGACTGATCACACATTCCTTTTCAAAATCATGCCTTGCCTTTGCAACTCTGTCCTCTCCTCACCATTTAGCTATTCTGACTTGAACATGAAACAGATGGGCCACAAGGGGGGAGGAAAGGGAACTGTACCAGACTTCCAAAGCTCTGTTAACTAAAAATGCAGATCTTTTCTGAAAAATACCCTGTCATATTGCAATGTGAATTTCTTAACATAAACAACAAAGTCCTGCTTCTCCATGGCTTCTATAGTTCTATCATCTTCACAAGATATATATATTCCACGTCTTTTTTTTTTTTTTTTTTTTTTCTTTGAGTTGTGGAGGAGTGGTAAAGGCAGCCAGCAGCATACTATCACCCTGTTCAGTAGTTTTGGTTGTGGGTTTTTTTTTAGGGGTAGAAATAACCCTGAAGTATCATCTCATAAGGCAATATAGCAGGGTTGCACTATCATAACCTTTCTATCAAGCTTCTGAAGAAAACAGAACTGAAGATGCATGGGTAAAAAGCATCACTTGTAGCTAAGTGAATATATACAAAACTTTAGTTGCCTAAACCATAATGAGTTCATCATTTGGACCTGGATGATCAGTGAGGTCCTTTAACTTCAGTATTTTAACTATAGCTGATTCCCAGTTTTGAACTCTGTAGATATTACCATAAGCTTCTGTAAGTATTTTAGGATGTTGTCAAGACAGTTCAAGTTCTTCCCAACTTTAAAGAGTTGCCAAGAGAATGTTAATATGAAATATATGAAACATAAAAGCTCTGTGAAGTCAGAAATAGTGTGGGTTTGAGTTTCAAATATTTTTCACAACATTGCTACAATATTTGGTATTTTGAACATTATCAGTTAGAAAGATACTATGACACTTCAAAAAGAAGAAAAGTTTATTACAATTAATTATTTCACCTGTAATCCAGGAAACATGTTTACAGCTCCAGCTGAATAAATAAAACTTGACATATCTTTTGTATCCTGGAAGAGAAGACTTACTTACCCCTTTGAACTAATTGGATCCATTTTAATTATTACGTAGACATATTTAATCACTTTCATAAAAGTTTTGAAGAGAAACAAAACTCAGCTGCCAGAAAACAGGAGGGATAACATGGAATAGTGTTTTAAAGATTTGCAGTATTTATCATCATATTCAACTTTTTACTTTCAAAATGACAAAGTTGCCTTATATTCTAACAAGGAAGATATTAGTGTAAATACTGTTTGAACTTTGATTTGGAGTGTTATGACTGTATAACATACCATAATATAAAATATGAGGAGAAGGAAGGGAGAATGGCACAGGAAGTAAGAAGACAAATAAAACAGAATATCTAAAAAGACTATTTTGCACAATAGAAATAAGTCTGTTCCTTAGTTTAAAATGTTGAGTATCACATGCTGTCAAAAAATTAATGCGTACCTAGATCTTTCTTAGACACTAATTGCTGTAACACGTAGGCACAAGAGTAAAAAAATCTCAGGATAGCATAAAATCAAATCCTTACTGAGTCTTATTTGTAACTCCCTCATCCCTAGTTATGTAAATAAAAGCAACTACTCTTACCCTCGGTGATTGTGTCAGTCTCTTTTCCACTCTTCTTCTATGTTTCTGTACATAGCACTCCATAAAATATATTGTCTCCCTTTTACTCCCAAGAGCTGATCTACCTGTCATATTAACTGCACACAGGAATAAAAACCTGTGTAACAAAACACCTGTTGGAAAAACAAATACCAGCTGGGGGGAAAAAAAAAAAAGGAAAGCTGCTTTTTTGTCCTTGCAAATGCTGTCTAATGGTAGGTGACTACTAACTGTGGAGGCATGTCATAATGCAAAGCTGTGAAAACAGCCAGTAAGAGCTAATTGAATGCAGGTTTAGTTTATTTGCTAGTTCAAAGAGGGGTCAACACAGCATTGCAAAATATAAAGTAGTAAAGACCGATTCCCTTAAATGAATATGACTTTCATACCAAGATTAAAAATGGAGACATCATAACTATCAAGCTGTCACCTGAACAATGTTTTAACTCCACAGTGCTGAAATTTAATAACACAGAAGAAGCAAAAAGCACAAATTAAAAAATGGGGTCTATTTCAGCTTCTGAAAGGGTGATGTAACACATCTTAGAGTATTTTATTTCTTTCATTGCTCTTTGCTTGTTTGTATGAGTAGATTTTATTGACACTTTCCTCAGACACTCTACGTGAAATTCTGATTTATTTTGATACTAATAAGATAAACAGTGCTAAGGACATTCCTTTGACTCAGATGCCAAATGGTAAAGCTTACCCTTAACTGTACAGTTATATGTATTATCCTTTGGGATAGAATAGCTGTATTCAGGCTGCTTGCTTCTGCTCTGGGCTAACTGCTCAACTATACCTGGGAATTATTGGACAGTGAATTGCCCAGGAATAAAGTCATTCCAGGAACCATACTAACAATTCAACTTTATAGATAGTTGTATTCTACTGCCTCGTAATACTTAACTTACCAGTATAGCTAAAAAACGCGTGATTATCATCTTGACTGCATTAACATGATGAACAAAGAAATGCATTTCGGTGTTGATCATGGAGCCTATTGGATGCTTTGATGCGATGGAGGACTGAAGGTTAGCAGCTGTACTGACTGTACTTCCTTGGCTGCCAGATTCTGAAATGGAATTTTTTTGTCAGCTCTTAATCACTGTCCTTTTGTTTGTTTGCCTCTCATGGTGGTCGCCACCATCCATGAATCTGGCAGAGCCTTGAGACATATCTAGCTTGACTTAGTTCTTCATTTGCATATATGTTTATTTCCCTTTCATATATGTTATAGTCAAATATGCAATACATTTTGGGACATTAAATTCTGGATTTCTTGTCAGATAGTAGTAGAAATAAGATGAGCAAAAACCCCCACAGTTAAAAAACAATAAAGGTAACTGTTTGGATTATTTCTCACAGTCTTATTCTTGTTAAGTTGCTGTGAGTAACCAGTTTTGTCTTTTAAAAGGAAATGTATGATACACAAAAAATCTCAGAAAGATTTTGTTGTTTTCAAAGAAAAAACAATTCTGAACCTTCAATTGTTGCATGGCATAGACTGTTAGTGAAACAGATACAGAAAACATAGAAAGATGTGACAGACATAAAGAAAAGTTTCTGTGATGTGAAAGTGATTAAATAAATTACAGTTATAATTTGAATTAAAATTTGTTGAATTTCTGTGAACTATTGACAGTTTTGGCAAAGAACACAATTTGCATGAATATTATACTTCAGTTTTTCCAGAAAGGGTGCACATAGCCATCTGTTCTATTTCCCCTAACAGATTAATTAAGAATAGAATAGAATAGAACAGAACAGAACAGAACAGAATATTTCAGTCGAAAGGGACCCATATGATCACCTAGTTCAATGACCTGACCACTTCAGGGCTGACCAACCATTAACGCAAGTTATTAAGGATATTTTCCAAATTCCTCTTAAACACTGACAGGCTTGGGGCATCAGCCACCTCTCTGGGAAGCCTGTTGCAATGTTTGACCACCCTCTCAGTAAAGAAACGTGTCCTAATGTTCAGTCTAGACCTCTCCTGGTACTTTGAACCATTCCCACAAGCCCTATCACTGGATATCAAGGGAGAAGAGATCAGCACCTTTCTCTCTGTTTCCCCTCCTCAGGAAGCTGTAGAGAGCAATGAGGTCGCCCCTCAGCCTCCTTTTCTCCAAACTAGACATACACAGATTCCTCAGCCACTCCTCATGGGACATTCCTTCCAGCCCTTTCACCAGCTTTGTTGCCCTCCTCTGGAAGCATTCAAGGACCTTCACGCCCTTCTTAAACTGTGGGGCCCAGAACTGCACACAGATTCAAGGTGAGGTTGCACAAAGGTCGAATACAGTGGGATAACTCCCTCTTTTGACCGCCTGGTGATACTGTGTTTGATGCACCCCAGGTTGCAGTTTGCCCTCTTGGCTGCCAGGGCACACTGCTGACTCCTAGTGAGCCTGTTTTCAACCTGCACCCCCAGATCCCTTTTTTCAGGGTTGCTCTGCAGCCACACTTCTCCCAATTTACACTAGTGTCCAGCGTTACTCCATCCCAGGTCCAGAATCTCGCATTTCGACTTTTTGAATTTCATCCCATAAGTCATTGCCCAATGCTCCAATCTATCTGGGTCCCTCTGCAAGGCCTCTTGTCCCTCAAGGGTGTCAACAGCTCCTCCCTATTTGGTATCATCAGCACCCTTGCTAATTGTCCATTCCACTCCTGCATCCAGATCATTAATAAATATATTGAACAGAACCGGCCCTAGAAGTAAACCCTGAGGAATACCACTAGTGACTGGTCACCAGTGAGATGTAGCCCCATTCACTACAACCCTTTGAACCCTTCAACCAGTTCTTCACCCACAAGTTTGCCTTCACAGTGGCCACACTGAGTTGGCTTGCATGCATCAGAGATGGCAGAATACAGGTGCATTGATCAATCTCACTCTCAGACTGTTGTATACTCCTCAGTTTGCCCACCTCCTCTTGCAGCTAAGCCACCAAGCAAAGCAGTTCATCAGTCTGGTCACAGCTCCCACAGGCTTGCTTGCAATCACCTTCCACCTCTAGGAATATCCGTTCACACATCCCACAGCTGGAAACCTGGGTGGTCACATGCTTGAGCAGGAGCTCCATCTGTGTGGCTGCATTGGTTCTACCAGGTGCTAGAAGCTCAGGAGAAGCAGAGGACACTGCTTTTTGATGGGTGGTCACCATGCTGCCACACGCCTGCCCGCTGGGAAATATATATGCTCTTCCGTTGCGATCAGCTGGGCTGATTGTTTTAGCCTGTTTAAATCTCACGTGCTGGACTGTGCAGGCTAGCCCCCTTGCAGTCTTGTCCAATCAGGGGGTCAAGGGTCAGTTGCTGGGGGAACGCCCACTGTTCAGGGAAGCGTCTCCTTGTCCACCTGTATCCCCTGTGTGTCCCGCCACTGCTTGCTGCCACCACTGCTGGTGCTCCTTGCACTGCTCCGGCATCCATTGCAATCAGCAATAATATTCTGATTGAAAAGCTTCTACATAGAACAATATAATTCACGCTACTTTTATACCTTAGGTCATAGATTATTATGAGATTTAAAACATATAATAAAAAATTCTGTATACAAAAGCCTCTTTAAAATTTTTTTTTTCTCTTTTTCTTTTCTTAGAGCAGGATTCATTATGAAACTTCCAGAGTTCACTAACAAAATGATGTTTTTTAGAGCAATAATTTAATCTAAATCTAGACAATATCCAATTAAAAACTCAGTTCTGTCAAAATATATATCCATGCGTCACATTGTTAGTGCTTACGGGTAAAGATACTCCAGAGACTTTTTCCAGTACTTCTTTAGCCATTTTGCACCAGCTGTTCATTATGGTTGATATTTAAGCCTTCTACTTTGCATAGCAATTCTTATAGTATGAGAGACAATACATTGCTCAGGTTATTTACTGCTGGAAGACATGTATTTCCTAACTTCGAAAAGTTGTGTATTACTGAGTATCTAGCAACGGTCAAATACAGTAAACAAAAGTCTTTGAATCAGTCTGACCTGACTTTTACTTTTAAAGGATGAAAGAAAGCATGATTTACATTAGTAAACACTTTTTAATCAACTTCAGTTATGCTGATAATTTTTTTTTTATTTTTGCTGCAGTCAAAGGCGAAACATATTGGATGTTAGCACTGGTAAAAGGGGTTATTTAGTAAGAAGAAGCAGCTGTGAATTGCGAAAAAAGGCATTATGCTAATTCAATTAATTAAAACCACAATGCAAGTACACATCATTAACCATGACCAAATTATGTTGGCGGTAGATTCATTCAGTTTTTTGAATCATATATATCCAGCAAAATCAGCTACTACAAACAAAATAATTTCTGTGATGTAGATATACAGAACATGTACAATCACAGAGCTTGTTTCAGCATTTATGAAAAAAATAAAATAAATACATCAAGGTTTCAACAATGAAGCTATTTTCACATTACATTTTTCTTTAGTAACAGTAAGTTGTGATATAAACCACAGAAAATCAATTATGCTTAGGAGAGGGTGAGAAATTACTGGGATAAGATGCCAGTAAATTCTTTTGACTAACATCTGAACAGAAAAAAAAAAAAAGTTAGAAATACTAGAAAAAACAAGAGGCATTAACATAAATAATCAGACTAAAGAAACTGTTTAAGGAATCAATGCAAACACATCATCATGTTATAGAAAACTTTTGTAGATTGTATGCTGTGTGATGAAAATCAAAAAAAGAATTTCAGAAAACTCTCTTTAACTTCGGCAATATTGGGAATTTAGAAATAATGGGTATTGCTTAATCTTTTAGTATATGAGCAGCTATTATTACTTTTCTGTCTTAATGAAATAAGATCTGCGAATGGATTTCTCTGTGAATACATCAGTAGAAGAAATATCCAGATGCAAAAAGTTATTTCAGCTAATTTCAGCTAACAAAAGCAAACTAACTAAATTTAAATTTAGGCTAGAAACAAAAATAAAAAGAAAAAACAAACAAAAAAATCAACCAAAATAACCCTCAACCACCAGAAAACTGAAGCAGTTTCCTAAATGGTATAATGGAAGTAAATGACTTCATTTACTTGAGGACATCACTTGTGGAGACTGGGAACAGATAACATGTTAACAGTTGATTTTGCTGGCAAGTGAATTTTTTTTATTAATTTCCTTTCTAAATGAGTTTGGGTTTTATCTGTGGGTTTTCTTTTGGCTGAAAAAAATTATTTGAGTAATAATGTAGAAGTTAAGAAGCTCTTTTCAAAACACTCTAAAAGAGTAAATTCATACATTAAAATTTCCGACAGAAAGGAAAAAAAGTGCAAGACACCTTTGATAGTCACATGTCCCAATATTTAGGCATACAAGGCATCAAAATGTCAAACATTTTTTTACTGAACTTTCATTTAAAGAATGGCCCTCAATTGGGATTACAGAGACTCTTCTGTTCATATTATATGTAATGCAAGATTCATCTATTATGAATCTATTTCCTTTTACATTCCAACTTTGATATGAACAACTCAATAATGTTAATAGTTCATTTAGAAATATTAGTATTAAATTGTTCTATGTTTAGAAGCTGAGATATTGCCTTTTTTTTAATCTTTTCACGCTCTATCCAACCCTCCATCTGAGGTTTGTAACACTACTCTATCAAGACAGGAATGTGTGTTGGAAAATCTCATGCATTAAATCTTGTCTCTATCACAAACCTCAAAACTGAGGTGTTTATTTATAAAAGTGCCTATTTGGGCTTAGAAAGTGTATTATCCTACTTCTGGAGTTCTCTTCAGTAACACAAAGCCTCTTCCAAAAATTGTTTCAATTTTTTTTTTCTCCCTAATTCACATCAAACCTTGAAATCTGGGACTTAATTAGATTTCTATTATTTTTATTAAAAACGTTTTTTATAAATTAAACTATTTCTTGGTCAGACACAAGTTTCATATTCTCTTCAGATAATATCAGTTTTCCTCTCTAGAGAGCTTGAAGAAGCAGGGGCAGGAAGAATTTAGTATACGTTACTCAGTAATTGGTTGTGTAAATATAATATCCTGATTTTTTCAATAGTATCATTCCATAACAGATCTCAAAGAATGTATTGAGGCCATATGCCTGATATACACACCTTATATCTTAAAACTGCATGAGTACAAGCAAAAAAAGAGTTTATTTTTAAAGCATTTTAATGTTTTATATTTTTACATGTTAGCTGTGAGGTTGAAATTTTGCTGATCAGAATAATTACAAATTGGTTATAACTAGGTTTTAGCAGCTATGTAGTCTAGAAGAAACACAGAAAAAAAGAGAGAAACTATTTTGGATGACATATTTATATTTAGCATGGTATTTTATGGTAAGAAAGTGATTTCACTTTTTAGGATGGTGCTAAAAAAGTTTGAACGCAGTCTGAATTCCTCACCAAATCACCTATGAAGACGAGTTCTCACATCTAAGAGATATCCCTAATTTATTTTGGATTGCTTTATTTCATTTATCCACACCTCAGATGGATATTTTAAGATTATATAGACTTGATTAACTTGATATTTCATATCTGTAAAAAAAGTAAAATATATTTGCAAAAAGTGTGAATGATTGTATGCAGAAATAATTTTTATATGTATGAGATAAATACCACAGTTTACTATTTGATTTAGGTCCATCTGATTAAAATGGACATGAATACTTTAAATAATGCAAGTTTAATTTTTAACCTTGAAAGTCAGTAGATTCCTGTGCCTCTAACATGCAGTTCTTCCTTCTTTTTACTCATATTGCATTAAAAGATTAAATGAATCAAAATGAGTACACACATTATATTAAGTATTTAAATTAAAAGCCCTCCTCTACAGTTTATACAAATTATAAATACCATATTTAATTTGCTGTGCTTTTGCTGCACTTTGCAAACACAGCTGTAATGTGCTTCTGCAATGACAGAAGAAAGAAGAAACATTTATATGTGGAGTAAATCCTCACTGGTACTTTATAGTTAACAGAGACAAAAATTTAAAAACAAAACAAAACCAAACAAACAAACAAAAAAACCACACCAAAACCAAAGAAACCAAACCAACAACAAAAAAACACACACAAAATAACCCAAACCCAAAAACCACAAAACCACCAAACCACCAAGAAATGTAACCAACTCCCTTACCATTATTCATAAATTACTTTCCAAAATTATCTCAAGAAGTTATAATTTTTGTATAGTTAACCTCTGGTGGGTGTATGTGTCATTGTTATTTGCTCCTTTATCTTAAAATTATTCTTGCTTTTGTCAGCCATTTCTTCAACCTTGTTGCCTGTTTTAAATTAAAGGGAAAATAAAGTGTTTTTCATTTAAAAAAATCTAAAATTTATCCCAACCTGTAGGAGACCACTAAGATGTCTCAACCAAATGTCTCAAAACTCACTTACCGTAAGAGGACCAGCCATATCCTGTTCATAACAGGAGCAAGGAGCACCTGAAACTCACCAAGCTAAGTTGCAAGCTGTGCCAGCGCAATAAACCACAGCATCCTGTTTACCACAAGAATACATCAGGAGCGACCATTTTCCAAGAAGACCACCTTTCAAGAAAGACTGGCTGAGCAAAAGTGCCTTCTATACTGGTTGGTCAAATATCATGCAGATTTTGACTATAAATTTGTGCTGTGTCCCTCTACAGTCAGATCTCTGGAATCCCCACCACTGTTGTGATCCAAGGATCGTGAGTCAATGAGACACCGCTGGCGATTAGGGGCCCTTCAGGATGCTGAGGGTCAGTCTTGGTGGCTAGTCTCTTGCTGTGCTCCGTAATACTGCTTCTCTCTTCTCCCTTTCCTCTGTTTCCTCCTTTACTCTATCACTCGTTTCAGTAATCAAGGCTGGGAGATAACAATAAAGCTTAGCAGACGGCATCTGACCTCGTTTGTGTCTTAATCTCATGTGCGGAATCGTTAGGGGTCTTTCCAGACTCCCCCTGCACCGCCATGTCCAGGACCAGGATGGGACACAACCTCCTGCTATTCTACAACAAATATTATAATAAACTTCTAGAAGAAAAAACCCGTATCTTAAAGAAACTCTATAGTGATTTCAAGACTGCCCATGACACTTGACCTGAAGGCTGTTACACAAAAAGCAAAAGGCTTGATAAACAACAACAAAGCTTTTAACCCATCTGTGGTCTAAGGAAAACATTTATGGTACATAATTAAAACAGATCTTAAAGATTCATGTGAGTAATAAATATGTATTTTTTTGGTTTTGTGTCTTGTCCCTATATTTGGTGACTGAGCTTAAAATACTGCTGTTTGTTTAAATCCTCCATAAATCTGTAATGAAAAACTCGTATCTTGGACCTTGGGTTTGTTCAATATTCCAATGTAAAAAAAACCCAAGCAAACAAACAAAAAACCTCCCAAGCTTTACAAATTGTGTGACAATGGCTATTGTGGCAATAGCTACAATGTTTAAGCATTTAAATATGTACTAAATCTATTTTAAATAAAGAAGGACAAGGATATTATTCACTTCAATGAACAACTTAATCTCAACATAAAACTATTAATAGGATTAATTGGTTTTGGTTTATGTTTTCCTGTGCCTAAAGTCGAATATTACTTATTCTTACAGGACTGACAAAAACTTTGATGAAAAATATATTGCAATTCTGATTCCTCCATATTGGTTAAATAAATGTGCAGAAGCTTTCTTTTAATTCCTGCTGAATCTGTAAAAATTAATTAAAGTGTTATAACCATTTTGAGAATTTCATTTTGCATTAGCTCTAGGTGGAGGATGAATCTGTGCTATTGTCTTAGCTTAGATAGGTGTGTGCTTTTCAAGAAATAATTCCATACATCCCGACACAACCATGTTTTGGACTCAAAATTTGGCTCTTAAGGATGCTTATGTCTACTAATCTAGTGTAATTGGATTAGCGTAAAATTTACATCCTGTCTAGAAAGTAGAACCTGAAATCCCAGCTAGCTCTTCTCAGAAAGCCAGGTTTTCTCCTGGTAGTTTGTCTGTTTCACTCAAATCATAATCTTGCAAAAGACTGGATTATTTTACAAAAACAACCGTAGAAAAAAAAATTTGTTCTGCTTGTAACTCTGGTTACAAAGTTAAACCAATTCCAATAAAATCTGTCTCATAAAAAGTCATTTGGAAGTATGAATCATCATGAAAAATGTATTTGGAAGTAATGCTACCAACAGAGCAGTATGGAAATTTATTCCTTGTTCAGGAATATATCTAAGATATCTATTAGTTGTTAGTTCACAAGAAAATCAGCTAAAAGTAAAATATGGGGAAGTTTAAAAAAGGAAGAGATTTTTCTATTGTAATAGCAAAAAATACACTTGTATAGAATAATTCATTTTAATTAGCTTAAATTTGCTTTTGGTTTAAATGTGTAAACTAAATTTCCAAATGTTAAAACTTAAGATAACATTAAATATATATCTGATTTTTAGAAGTGAATATATGACCTTGATGTCAGTATATTCCTAAGTTAAGGACATGAAACTGAGAATAAGATAAAATACACAGCTCACATATATAAATGTGTCATTGTCAATAAACATTTGATTTAGTGCTATTTGGAGTATTTTGCCAGAATTAATAAATTCTGTATTACAGTAATTATAATGAGTTTAAACGCAAACAATTCTATAACTGATGTACCTGGGAGACTTTTTAGCTGATGAGGATGCTTTAATGGGTTACTTCTGGGATCATACTTTGATCCAATGTACTTTCAAGTACTTTACTTCCTGAAGCTATGAATGGAAGTCATCTAGAACAGGGTCATGCTGCAGCCATTTTATTTCAACTGGACATGTTGCAGAAAAAACAATAAAAAATTATGGTGCCAGAACAAAAGTAGAAATGAGGAACTCTGAACATCCTGAAGGTCACTTGGAGAAGGGGGGGAATCACTGATTCTGGCCCTTGTTCCTGATACTGCATATGGATTTTTTTTCCAGTGAGTGCCTAGTGTCCTAGGTATTTTGCTCCAAAGTATTTGTTGCAGCATACACTTTAGCATTGACATATTAGTTGCAGAAGGACATCAAAATAGGGAGAAAATTATGGAAAAGGCAGTGTAACATCTTCGTGTTGCCTTTAAAACTGTACCTGTTACACAGACACTGAAGGTTGGAGGTCTTATAGTTGTATGTTCTTCATTATCCACAGTCCATCCCAATATATTTCCCCTAAAAAAAATATCTCTTCCCTCTCTTCTCCCTCTTACTATGTTGGCTTCTTGATACCTTCCCTGTTTCCCTTTCAATTTTTTCTGATTACATCACTTTAGTGATCTTGTTCAGCTCTTGAGAATATATCCAAGTTATGTCAGCTGTTTAATTTCTGCATTTGTCTTCCTAACCCTTTTGTTTGTTGTTGTTGCTTTTTTTTTGTTTTTGTTTTTTTTTTTTTAACATTTTCCCATTCCCCTACAGATGGAAACTGCCCTGTGTTAAAGTTCCTCTTTTGACAAAACCCCTTCTGGGTAATGTCTGTGCATCTTATGTTCATTCCTTCTCTCTTAACCTGATAAGGTTAAGTTTTCTTCAACTCAGATATAGGCTTTTCATGATTTCACTTGAACCCGTAGGTAATTGGATACTCAGTTACCTGGAATCTTTTGTCAGAACTGAATGTCTATCAAAATAAAGATATTAATTATACAGCATTTTATAGCCCTTCTCATATAGCCAGCTTCATGAAGTTGAACAAGGTCAAGTGCAAGGCGCAATCCCAAGCACAAGTACAGGCTCGGCGGGGAATGGCTGGAGAGCAGCCCTGTGGAGAAGGACCTGGGGGTGCTGATTGATGAGAAGCTCGACATGAGCCAGCAATGTGCGATCGCAGCCCAGAAGGCCAACTGTATCCTGGGCTACATCAGAAGAAGTGCGGCCAGCAGGTCAAGGGAGGTGATTCTGCCCCTCTACTCTGCTCTCATGAGACCCCACCTGGAGTACTGCATCCAGCTCTGGAGTCCCCAACATAAGGAGGACATGGACCTGCTGGAGTGGGTCCAGAGGAGGGCCACGAGGATGATCCGAGGGCTGGAGCACCTCTCCTATGAGGAGAGGCTGAGAGAGTTGGGGCTGTTCAGCCTGGAGAAGAGAAGGCTCCGAGGAGATCTTATTGCGGCTTTCCAGTACCTAAAGGGGGCCTACAGGAGAGCTGGGGAAGGACTTTTTACTAGGGCATGTAGTGATAGGACGAGGGGGAATGGCTTTAAACTGGAAGAGGGCAGGTTTAGATTAAACATTAGGAAGAGCTTTTCACTTCGAGGGTGGTAAGGCACTGGAACAAGTTGCCCAGAGAAGTTGTGTAGGCCCCATCCCTGAAGGTGTTTAAGGCCAGGCTGGATGTGGCGTTGGGCAACCTGGTCTAGTGGGAGGTGTCCCTGTCTACGTCAGGGGAGTTGGAACTCAATGATCTTCAAGTTCCCTTCCAACCTAAATCATTCTATGATTCTGTAGAAAAAACAGTGGATAAAATACTAAATCTACTTACCAGTATATTCCTATTGATCAAAAGCTGTCATCAGAAAAATCTGATTCATTATTAAATTTTTGATTCCCCTTCAGTAAGGTTTCCAAAATGCCAGAGTTCCACATTAATGTTACCATCATCTTGACACTTCGCTTAATCATGCTAGTCAATTTTATTGGGAATTTTATTGTGTGGAAAATTGTTTGTCTGCTTTCTTAGTTGCCAATATAATTAAAACTTCACGTATACCAGGAAGACATAGCTCAGAGCAGAGGGAATTGGTTCCTAAAATAAAACCAAAGGTCTTTATAGTTTATGTATCTGCAAATGCTTAAGTAAATTTATTGTCAGAAGCACAAAAAAATGTGGGTCAAAATTTTAACTTCCTTAAAAAAGCTTCATTAGCTATGGGGTTTTAACCTAGAAAATGCAGATGAGTAAATAAAATTGGATTCCTTCTTCTTCAAATTACATATTGATTTATTATGTCATATTTTCAAGAAGAACTGAAAATAAAAACACTAAAGAATTTATTGCAAGACCATAGAGGGAAAAAAAACAACAAACCATTACTGAGAGGGACACAGCAAATTTCTAAAGAATGGTACTAACAAGGTCCAAATATTCCTTCTGTTCTCTGTTGATAAGACAAAACTCTTAAGTCACAAAGCTCTAGTAGTGCTTTTTCACCTTTTAATAAAGTGGAACAAAGAAGCTTTCAGAATAGAGGAACAAAGTAACAAAGAGCTACAGAGACATTAGAAACATAGCATTTTAAAATGAGATTTCATGCCCAGAAAAACCCTTCATTTTGGATTGTGTTCTTGACAGATTTTTTTCTTGGTCATACAAAGGAAGTATGTCAGAATGAAACAAAAAATATAGAATTTTGTTTGGTTGGTTTTTCTCCCTCAAGCTCTAAATAAATTACTATCACAAGCAATATTAGAGAATACAGACTCTGTTTGAAATGAAGCTGAATAGAAGTAAATAGAATAATCTCCACTAATGTGCTTGTAGCAATTGCTTGAGATGGAAGATATGTCAAACAAAAGGACAAAATCCCTGAAAATACTCATGTGCTAAATATGAGGCTCAGTCTTTAGAATCCCATTAAGGGACTGAACTGCATTTTTCAGAACAGCATCCCTGCCTTTTCCCTGTTTTGTGATCCCATACCTTAGGCACACAGGGTGAGCAGGTCTGTGAGCTTTTCAAATATCTCGCCTGGCATTCAGTTTAGGGGGCAGAAAAGAGTTATCAGGCAGTAATTCCTTTGTGTTAACCTGACAAACAATTGTGCCACAGGCATGTGGTACAAGCACACATCCATTATGGGACTGGATTCCCATCTCCATCACCTGTCCTGATGCATAGATCAAGATCTCCATTTTTTTAAGAGATCCAATGTACATACATACGTGTGTGTGTATGTACAAGTGTTTGAATATGCACATGAGTAATTGAACACAAATATAAACATAGTGCTAATTTATATCTATCCACAGTCTGATGTAGGAAAAGAATACCCTTAAAAATTCTTAGTAACTTTCCAGTATGCAATCTTTTTGTTTCATTTTCTAATGGAATTTTCCTTTTACACACCCTGAATTATTCAGTTATTCCTCTCTTGGAGTGGAGCTGGGAGAAACTGAAATATATATTCTCAAAACTGGAAATCTTTCTTTTTCTTCCAAGAATGGCTTTAATTTAGTGTGATTCTATACTTTGCCTATGTACCTAAAGACTGTAGACAGACATATTTGTATAAAACCCTGCATCCGTGCTGCTGAATTGTCTCTCTATGTTTATTAAAACGTGGTGCAATATTAAGGAGTATATTGCTCCATGTGTTCAACGTAAAAAGACCTGGCACAAGGAAATTCTCTGAAACAAAGATTTGGCCTTATGAGTCATTTTCCCAAAATAAACCTAAATAAGAACTGAAAAATAAGGATTTTGTCTTTAAACACGCTTAATTTTGAAACATTGTTGCTGTCACGACTTTCTATGGTTTATCTAGATGTTATGCTAAGCATTTTCATATTTTGAAGTGCATGGTGAGTTTTTCATTAGAACACTATGGTGTTCTATAACCTTCTGAATTGTCATGTAAAAAAAATAGAAAAATGTAATCTCTGCAGTAGTTAATTTAAGCAACAGATTTTAGGGATTCATAGGAAGTTTACACAATTCTCCATCTTTTTCACAGAAACTCAATGAAATGAATAAAAGCAGCCAACCATGTTAAGAGGACTATCTTACGCCAGTAAACAGTGTTACATAACATTAGCCTGGAGCTATGTGAACTTCAAAATATATATGCATGCATTTAGCTTTCTAAGTCATTTGCAGAGATCTTTAAGTTTCTCAAATCTAAAAGTTTCTACTATTGCCTGATAGTGAAAATGACTCGGCTTTTTTTTTTCCCCTGGCAGAAAACAGAAGTTTGATATCAGTTCTAAGTTTAGAATGTTGACATAATACCATCTAATAAAACCTTACCTTTACTTTTGCATGTATTTCTATGGGCCACAAGATGAAAAAAGAATGCATGTGTGAAACATTTAGTTGTAAATGTAGTTCTTGGAAAATAATACACACATTAATTTAGAAAGGGGACAACAATGGAAAGGGAAGAGTAAGTATTTTTAACAGAACATTTAAAAAATGTGAAGGAAGAACATGGGGAATTCTCATTGTTTGTGATCAACAAAGACACAAGGGAAGAAAAAAAAAGCAGGTAAGGTCTATGACTCCTTTTTTCTCATAAATATCCTTATTCAGTCTTAGAAGAAAATAACTTTTTTATCATTCCTTTTCATTGTCTTATGACAAACTAAAATAAACAAGTTATCCATTAATTTGAAAATAAACATATCACAGGTAATATATACAAAGGCAAAGTGTTGTGTCTCTATTTCTTCCCTCACACAGGTAACTTCAGAAATGCATTTTTAAGTCCATCTCAAAGGCATTTAATTAGATCATTAAGACTAGAAGCTGCACAAGAAAAATAAGGTGTTGCAGAGAGACAGAAGGAATAAATACTGTTGTATTTCTCAGGCAGAAAATAATATTAAATGTACTGCTAAGCCTAGTTTCTATAGTTCTTTCAAAATACTTAAAGTTATTTAAATCATTCTCATATGTCTGTAAGGAGAGAAAATAAGTTTAATTGCAATGAATATTCTGTAAACTATAACAATAAACTTGTAGTAAAATTATATGGTAAATAAGTAGCCAATCAGTTACACAAATATCATCAAAGGAATCAAGTTTTGAACATGATAATAATAAAATAATTCTACATTTTTTCAGAATTTCAAGTTCATTGAGCGAATGTAGCATACAGCTATAGCTTGATTCAAACTCATTATTTAAGAATTCCTTATAAGTTTTAAGTTTTAATGTCTATTCATTAATCAACACAGTTTTTCTTACCAATCTATATGAATCACGTATTCATGCCAAGTTACTACACTTCTTTCTATGCTTCAGTTTTCTATTAAATCTAACAACTGTGCTTTGATCTGTTTGGAACTGGCCTTTTTAACATAATCTTTTTCCTTTTTTTTTGAGTTTCAGCCTCAGGCTTTCAAGGAAGCTCCCTTTTACTTTTTTTAAGAGCAAAGCTTAAATGCATCATTTTTAATTGGCCTATCTTTGACGACTCTCCAGATGTTGAATTTATTTTTGTTTATATATTTGTATTTTTCTCATGATTTTACTGCAAATTGCTTCAGGGTATTGACGTATTATTGACTAATAACACTGTCTGGTTCTGTAGAGAATGTTACAATCTCTTCAAGAGACTAGAAGCTAGGGCTGAACTTTTACTATTACCCATATCCTAAATAAAGATGTTTCATGCAACTTCTGGACTTACTAGCATCTCCTTTCACCTTCATTACAGAGGCTCATAAACTGTGTCACAGAGTTAAGATTGAGGCTTCTGAAATGTACAGTCAAATATTTTATTGAAAACAAAATTTATTGGTCTGGAACATTAAGGAGGCAGTAAGAACAAAATCATCATTCATTGAAAAATTAGTGGTTTATTTCTCTCTTTGCTTTTTGTAACTTTTAAAAGCAAACATTCTAACAATCATTTTTCAAAATACCTCTGAAAATTTTCCACATCTATTAACAAAAAACGAATCTAAACTATCAGTACTTTAACAGACATCAGGTGTTTTGGCTTCAATGACCACAAAAGTAAATAATTCCTGAAGAAGAGATATGGCATTAAAAAAATCCAAGCACAGAAATCATTCCCAAAATAGATGCACTGACCTCATATTGTCACTCACGACATAGTATTTCTCAGTACCAGTCTATCTAACATACTACTCTTTAGGACAAAAACACATAAATCTTCCTGTTCCATTTTCTCTGACCAACAACACAGAAAGCTGAAACAGAAGGAAGAAGATGCAAATATTTTAAGTTATTTATCTTTTTTTCCAGTGCTTTTAACTTGGTCATGGAAGGGATTCTCTATGGATTTGTAAAGTTTTTAAAAACAACTCTCTAAAAAATTATCAGTGTATGAGGTACAAGCAGAGATGTTTGGATTCTCAGATAAAAACTGAGGATTTTTTTTACTTGGAGTAAACAAAAGTAATTAAGGCAAAAGAAGGACTTGTCTACTAAAAGCACTTGTAAAAAAAGAAAATAGCTTAGACAATTATAGAATAGTGGAGTTTGGCATTCCATTAATGAATTCTGTTGTAGTTACTGATAAAAAGCATGCCTTTCTTCTGGAAAGGGTAACACAGTACAGATTTCCTTCCTTCATATAACATTTTTTTAACGAGATGACTTATAGGCTATAGTGATCTCAAAAGCCTTAAATATATTTACAAAGTGTTGTTTAGCTAAGCTCAAGTCTAATGATTCAATCATGTCATTCCTCATCTACAATCCCCAGAAGATAAGCAGGTGTGGGAATTTTGTATCACAATTCACCCACATTACTGCTTGCACTGAAAATTTAATCTCTGTTCTGTGTTTTGTAAAAATACAGCTTTGGTTTATGAATATAGCCCACGAAAAATAAGTTATCACAATGGAAATAAAAATAAAAATAAAAAATTCAGTATGGAAGAAAAGCAATCTGCTGTCAAATACCATAGCTGCAATGACAGTATTGTCTATCAGCATCATCATATCATCTTTTTATTGAATCTTGTATATTTTTTTCTTCCTTACGTTTATCTAGAGATATAATTATGTTGGTTAGAGTGACACAGAAATCAAAAGAAAAAAGTGCCATAAGATATTTTTCACACACATTCCTGAAAAATAATCATTGGCTTGCAACATTATGCATGTGGGAACTTAATTAAAAGAGTATGCTTGGAACTGGAATTTCTTTAATTGCTTTCTCAGCAGAATTACAAGATTGAATTCATCAAAATAAGTGTAATTTATGCAGAGGTTGTAACCACAGTAGCGTAACTGGTAGTCTTTCCTTTCTTAACTTTATTGCTTGCTTTTTTATTCAAATATTAAGAGGACTACCACCAAATTCCCACTGCAAGAAAGAATGAAAATAGAAGAAGCTAAAATGTCCTCAGGAAAAATATTTTATATATGTATCTGTCTCTCTAAAAAATATAATATGCATATGCAATATGCATATATTCAAATGTAAAACATTTCTATTTAATTTTGCTCTAATAAAATGGATCAATTAGTTGCCCTCCTGACCTAGAAAGATCATCTAGTCCAACACCCCTGCCATGGGCAGGGACATCTTTTACAAGATCAGGCTCATTGCCAAAAATTTCTTATCTCCAGTCTAAATCTATCCAGTATTAGTTTAAAAACATTACCCCTTGTCTTCTCACTACAGGCCTTGGTAAAGTCTCTCTTCGTCTTTCTTAAAGCCTCCTTTACATGTGGAAAGGGCACAATAAGATCACATTCTGTTAATTGAGATGCATAAGAAAATTGTCAGTATTTATATTATAGAGAGCATGGTAGCACTCATTTCTAAGCCACAAAAGGCATCATAGGATTCACCTTCTCTCTTTGAACGTGCTTGCTACCACCACTCAGATTCTAAACAATGCAGACTGAAGCCCCTGTATGCTAAGATCTTTTCACCAAGCATTGAAAAGGAGGCATTGGAGATATGGAACTTAAAAATATACTATCAAGATTGAAGAATAAAAGCTGAAGAGTACTCTAACCAACTAAAACAGCAAAAGAATTGTAGGAACAGAAAATATAACTAGTCACCTGGAAAAATATCATGTAGCCAGGAAAAAACATCTCTTCTACACATCCAAGTACGCAGACACCCTAAGAATTTCTTGAGCATTTGTAATGTGGTCAAATGACCAAAATTCCATATTATTACTATTACTGCAGGATAAAATACTTTCTGAGGTCAGAAACTGTATATTCTCCTTTATTTCCCAGGACTAAATAAGACAATGTAACAATGCAATTTTTTCCCTGACTTTAGAAAAAAAGCAGATGTTCCTGCCAAGTTTTTGTTCCTTAGGAACTAAGTAATTTGTTCAGCATGTGTCTTTTAATTAATTACTAAAGAGTAGAATACTAATGTATTCTTACTAATGGAAGAAGACCTACAGCTTCTGAAGTGGTGTTTTGTTAAACATAATTCATGAGTCCACACACTTTGCATCTTGTAGTGAGTGTAATTCTGAGAAATCCTTGCAAAAATTGAACTTATTTAATTACCTTTAGGTTTATGGTTTTGACCCAAAATTTACCCTTCAATATCACTTTTCCTGGACAAAACTTCTTTCACAGCAGTTTCAAAGTCTTCTATGGTACAATAAATCAAAGGGCTCACATTTCAATGTGACACAAACCCATGATGTTTAAAGCTTAATGGTTAGACTATTTAGTGAATTCAGTGTCAATAACATCTCTAATCTACTATTTAATTGCCAGGTTAATATGGGTTTTAGAAAAAGAAAAGAACATGTCATGTAGCTCCACAAAATCATTACAGCTTGGTGATTTTTCCTACTATTTGGAAAAATAGTTTGTCTGAATAGTATATGTCTGTATACATCATGTATTTCTCTGCATATTTACGTACATTTGCCATAAGCAAAGCTGTCTGTGATATTTCTTTGTGGCTTATATGTATAAACACAAGCCCAAAAGCTAGTTTTTGTATATCATGCTACACACCTGTAAATTTTTAAATATGTGAATTTCTGTCTGTACATATATAAGCTATTTTTGATGAAAGAACAGTCCACATAGCTGTGTTTTCATTTAGTCTTATAAACTGTAATATTTATAGCTAGTTTTATATATGATGTACATCTTAGTATTCCCATTCTTCCCTGCAAATATTGTTAAGGTTGGAATTCTCTCAGGAATGTGTTTGTATATTATCTTTATCACTACATTTAGCCTTTCTTTAAGAAAGCTTTTAAGATCATAATGATAAGTCTTTTTAGTACAGCTTGTATATTTTGAATTTACAATTAGATTGAAAAGTTTTACTTCAGAATGAAATTTCATCACACATATCCACAAGATCTAAGGTCTGGTTATTTCCAAATAGACACCCCTAACTTCACAGAACCACAAAATCACAGGATGTTTGAGGTTGGAAGGAAACCCTGCAGGTCGTTCTGTCCAACCTCTCTGCTCTCCAAGGATGGACACTACATGACCATTCTGGGAAACCTGTTCCACTGCTCAGTCACCCTCAGACTAAAGTCTCACTTAATGATCAGACAGAACATCCTGTGCTTCAGTTTGTGCTCACTGCTTCTTGTCCTGTTGCTGGGCATCACTGAAAAGACCCTGACTCCATCTTCCTTACACTCTCCTTTCAGATATTTGTACACATTGATGAGATCCCTTGATCCTTCTCTTCTCTAAGCTAAGCAGTCCCAGCTCTCTCAGAGCTTCCTCATAGGCTAGATGCTCCAGTGCCTTAATGATCTTTGTGGCGTTTTGATAGACTCTCTCTGGTAGCTTCATGTCCCTCTTACACTGGGAAACCCAGAACTGGACACATGACTCCAGATGTGCCCTCACCTGTGCTGAATAGAGGGGGAATACTACCTCCCCATACCTGCTGGCACTGCATCTCCTAATGCAACTTAGGATACCAGTAGTCCCCTTTGTTACAAAGGCATATTGCTGGTTTGTGTTCAACTTGTTGTTCAGCAGGACCTCAGGGCCTTTTCTGCAAAGCTGCTTTCCCCAGGTGAGCTTTGCATTTCTCCCTGTTGAACTTCATGAGTTTCCTGTCAGCCCATTTCTCCAGCCTGTTGAGGTTCTGATTGGCGGCACATCCCTCTAGCGTATCAGCCATTCCTCTGTTTTGTGTTATCTGCAGACTTGCTGAGGGTACACTCTGACCCATCATGAATGACTCACGAGTGAGTATGTTGAACAAGACTGAAGCCAGTATTGACCCCTGGGGTACACTGGTGGTTAATGGCCTTCAACTAGACTTTGCGCCACTGATCACCATCCTCTGGGTCTGGCTGTTCAACCAGTTTTCAGTACACCTCACTGTCTGTTTATCTAGCCCATACTTCCTCAGCTTCATGAGGATCTTATGGGTGATTATATAAAAAGTATTACTGGAATCAGGGTAGAGAAAATCCAGTGTGCTCCCCTTGTCTACCAAGCCAACCATTTTGTCGTAGACGGTTATCAGCTGTCATGCATAACTTTCCCTTAGTGAATCTCAGCTGACTGCTCCTGATGATTTTCTTGTCTTCCATGAGTCTGGACACAGTTTCCAGGATTAGTTACTCCACCAACTTTCCTAGGGATCATGATAATGCTGACTGGACTGTAGTTGCCTGGGTCCTCGTTCTTGTCGTGCTTGAAGGTAGGAGTGACTTTTCTTTCCTCCAGTTGTCAGGCACCTCTCCCAGTTATCATGATTGTTCAAAGATTATGGAGAGTGGTCTCGAAATGGCATCAGCTGGCTTCCTCAGAATTCAACTAAGTTACTTCGTTTAGACATCAAGCTTATATGTACATAACTTTGAATGAAATAACATAGCATCGTTGGTCAGAGCCTTACCAAGCTGGTGAGGAGGGCTTTAAACAAAAGTTGCTGGGAAAGGGGAACCTCAATCCATCCCACTCCTACCAGCTTGATGCCAGTGCCAGCACTGGAACAGGCTGCCCAAAGAGGTTGTGGAGTCTCCCACACTGGAGACATTCAAAACCCACCTGGACGCTGTCCTGTGCAACCTGCTGTAGATGGCCCTGCTGTGGTAGGGGGATTGGACTAGATAATCTCCAGAGGTCCCTTCCAACCCTGACCATTCTGTGATTCTGTGATTCTGTGTAATAGATACCCAGACCCTGGAGAAGAATCACAGGTCAGGAGGAGCACACCTGGAGTGCAGCACAAAGGAGTTCCAGCTGCTCCAGCCAGTAAGTCGGAGTCATTGGGGGCCCAACTTAAATGCCTCTGTGCAAATGCATGTAGCATGGGGAATAAACATGTCTGCAGAACTATGATCTTATTGATATCATAGAGATGTGGTGGGATGGTTCCTATGACTGGAATGTTGGAATAGAAGGATACAGGTTCTTCAGGAAGGACAGGAAGGGGAGACAAGGAAGGGGCATCACCCTCTATGTCAATGGTCATGCTGAAGTGCATGGAGCTCTGCCTGGGGATGGATGAGGAGCCGACCAATAGTTTATGGGTCAGTATTAAAGGGAACACAGGGACAGGTGATATTACAGTGGAGGTCTGCTACAGGCCACCCGACCAGAAGCATCAAGCAGATGAGGCCCTCTATAGACAGATAAGAGCAGCCTCACATTCACAAGCCCTGGTCTTCATGGGGCCATTCAAGCACCTTAATATCTGCTGGAGGGACAACACAGCAGGGTATAAGCAATTCAGGAGGTTCCTGGAATGTGTCAATGATAACTTTCTTCTCCAGGTAACAGAGGAGCCAACAAGGGAAGGTGTTATGCTGGACATTGACCTTAGCAACAAGGAGGCCATGGTAGGAATGTCACGCTCAAGGGCAGCCTTGGCTGCAGTGACCATGAAATGGTGGAGTTCAAGATCCTTAGGGCAGAGAGGAGGACACACAGCAAGCTCACTACCCTGGACTTCAGGAGAGAAAACTTTAGCCTCTTAAGGGATCTGTTTGGCAGAGTACCATGGGATAAAGCCCTGGAGGGAAGAGGGGCCCAAGAAAGCTGGTTAATATTCCAGAATCACCTCCTCCAAGCTCAGGAGTGGTGCATCCCAACAAAGAGGAACTCAAGCAAAAACATCAGGAGGCCTGCATGGATGATCAAGAAGCTCCTGGACAAACTCAAACAGAAAAAGGAATCCTACAGAGGGTGGAAGCAAGGACAGGTAGCCTGAGAGGAATACAGACAAACTGTCCAAGCAGCCAGGGATCAGGTTAGGAAAGCCAAAACCTAGATAGTATTAAATCTGGCCAAGGGAACCAGGATAAGCTTCTATAGGTAAGCTGGTGATAAAAGGAAGACTAGGGAAAATGTGAGCCGTCTCTGGAAGGAAACTAGAGACCTGGTCACCTGGGATATGGAGAAGTCTGAGGTACTCAATGACTTTTTTGCCTCAGTCTTCACTGGCAAGGGTTCTAGCCACACGGCCCAAGTTACAGAAGACAAAGGCAGGGAAAAGGACAATGAAGAACAACCCACTATAGGAGAATATCAGGTTTGAGACCACCTAAGGAACCTGAAGGTGCACAAATCCATGGAATGTGATGAGATTCATCCACGGGTCCAGAGGGAACTGGCAGATGAATTTGTTAAGAGACACTATAACTGCTAGGACCAAAGTCCCTTCACAGGGTGGGGACTCCAGTGAGCTGACTGGTGCCCCTTTCGACTCCTTGCACACACACAGACAAACAGACAGAAACAGTAAGGTGTACGAACACCCACACTCTCGAGAGCAAATATGTATATTGTATATATATATGATATAGGTGGATGAAAGAGGCGCGTAGTTAAATTTTTTTTCTTGAGTTTGGAGCAAATACTCACAATACATCAGTATTCCTCGACAGGTGATAATTGAGACTTGGGAAGGTTGACTCGCCCTGGCCCTTTAACCCTCAAGGTGTTGCCTGAGCGGCATCCCAGCTCAGGGGAGGTTCTGGTCACATCACACTGTTATCTAGGAGAGCTCAAAGGGTCTCACTAGGGTCGCTATTCATAGCGTCTGAGATAATTGACTTCTGTCAGGTACTTTTCCTGCTCAGACAATAGGATATCCTGGTACTTTCCACCAGTTGCGTAAGCCCAGAACTTGCTAGATCTTGAAGTTCTGGTATCATCCCCCACCTTCTTTGGGCCACAATCCAGATATTGTCAGGAGTGATCTATTATCAATATTGTTTCCAAGCAATAGGGGACATTGGAACCAGGCACGCTAAGGGATTGTCATAATGTTCTGATCCATTACTCTTCACATTCTCTCCTGATTGATGTTGGGTTGTTGTGTGGCCCAGGTGGAGGGGGAAATCATGCCAAGTACCGAGTGGCCGAAGGGGAGGGAGGGGTTGCACCACCACAGGCCCCTAACATAACAAGGACATGGACCTGTTGGAGCAAGTCTGGAGGAGGGCCATGAATATGATCAGAGGGCTGGAGCACCTCTCTTATGAAGACAGGCTGAAAGAGTTGGGGTTGTTCAGCCTGGAGAAGAGAAGGCTCCAGGAAGACTTTATAGTGGCCTTCCAGTACCTAAAGGGGGCCTGCCAGAAAGACGGGGAGGGATTCTATCAGAGAGTGTAGTGATAGGATGAGGGGTAACAGTTTTAAACTGAAAGAGTTTAAATTAGGTATTAGGAAGAAATTCTTTTTTGTGGGGGTGGTGAGACACCGGAACAGGTTGTCCAGGGAAGTTGTGGAGACCCCATCCCTGGAAGTGTTCAAGGCCAGGCTGGATGGGGCTTTGAGCAACCTGGTCTAGTAGAAGGTGTTCCTGCCCAGGGCAGGGGGTTTGGAACTAGATGATCTTTAAGGTCCCTTCCAACCCAAACCTATGATTCTATTATATGTGTCAACTACTGTTTGAAGCAACATAGGATTGTCATATAAACCTTAGTAATTTGTCTTGTCTGTCAGTTCCATTCAGATATCTGGTACACCCTTGGACAATTACAAAGGTACTAGATGCCACAATCAGACAACTAAATCTAGCATCTTCATTGTAAACACCAAACTATCAGTGACTAAATCTAAACCAGACTCACACTCAAAGTGTTTTTATTTCTTAAATTGCAATGAAATTTGTTCACAGCAAATGATTTTTTTTAAAAAACTAAAAAAAATATGAGTTTTGATGTTGATTGCATATTCTTTATTTTAGGTTTAATTATTATTTCAGGTACTTTTCTTCCTGGGTTTGGGTGTTTTATTTTGTTGGGTTTTTCTTTCTATTGGGAAGATAAACCTGTCATTGTTAATTTTATCCAAAATGCACTTCCCCCATGCATTTTAACTAAGCCAGTAAACCAAAGTACAATTAGTCTTATTGAATATGCCTTTCTCAAAATCTATGTTACCAAGCAGTGATAAAGTAGTGAAATACAAAATGAAAGGATATTCTTTTTGGTTTTTTTTTTGCTAATCGTTCCACTTAAAACTGCTCTCCTGGCTCATTTAAGGGCACCAGTACCTGAGGTTGAAATGCCTTACTCTACCTGGAAGTTAGGCTGATTCAGAGAATTAATTCATAGGCCATGCCACCTCCTAGACCAAAATGCTAATGACTGCACTAATGATGGAACTTCCAGAGCCTTCAGACATGTTTTAAAAAGAAGGGATAGCTTGTGTACTTACTTAAACCCATCATGTGGTTTCATTGCTATGAATTTCAGATTTATAAATGCATCCAAGAAGTAACTCTATCAAGCTCCCACTGTTCATAGGGTACCTTAAAGTAAAATATGCCTGTTTATTCTACTCTTTGTGGTAGTCCCTAACAGTTATAATAAAGCTCTTGTAATACTTCTTTATAAGCAGTAATATTGTATAAGCTGTATACACTGTTAATCTTCTGTACTGGTTTTGGTTGGGATAGAGTTAATTTTCTTAATTGTAGCTTGTACAGTGCTATGTTTTGGATTTGTTACCAAAAAAGGATTTTACCTGTTCCTTAACAGTACTTACACAGCATCAAGGACTTTTCTGCTCCTCGCACTGCCCCACCAGTGAGTAGGCTGGGGGTGAACAAGAAGTTGGGAGGGGACACATCCAGTACAGCTGACCTCTACTGACCAAAGGGATATTCCATACCATATGACAGCATGCTCAACAATAACAACTGGCAGGGGAAGAAGAAGAAAAGAGGATGTTCAGGTTGATGGCGTTTATCTTCCCAAGTAACTGTTACGCATGATGGAGTACTGCTTTCCTGGGCTTGGCTGAACACTTGCCTGCCGATGGGAAGAGTTGAATGAATTCCTTATTTTGCTTGGCTTGCTTACGTGGCTTTTGCTTTACATATTAAACTGTCTTTATCTCCTCCATTCCACTTGGAGAGGGAGTGAGCAAGTGGCTGTCTGGGGCTCAGCTGCCTGCTGGGGTTAAACAACAACATATTCAGTTGTTGAAAACCGTTCATTCTGGATTTCTAGTCTGATGTTGACACAGTTTATACTGGGAGAAAAAGAGTGCTTTATAGGATCGAAGATATACATTTGTTTTCACTAATATGAATGAGCTCTTCAGTAATTTGGGGCCAGACCAAAAGCTGACTGTATCCCTATCTTTTTGGAAATTTTATTTATCGCGTTGCTAAATAAATTTTTCTCTCCTATTATTTTGCAGGAGGCATATTTACCCATTAAGAATGTCTTATTTTGGCAGATGTTGACAAAGGAAAGATTAGAATTATCTGATCACCTTCTACTTCTTTTAATTCAGTGCTCTGGTGGCAGTGTTGGACTCTGACCGATGAGGAACATAAATACCAGATGACATTGATCTTACTAGAAGGCCTACCATATACCTAAGAGCTGGTCTTTAAGTTCTTTTAAGATCAGCAAAGAGAAAAAACTATGTTAGGAGTGATTTGTCTCCTTCTGAAAAGGATTCTAAGAGAGTCACGTGAATTGTATTTGAAATCTTAACAACAAAAGAGGCCTAAGGTCAACTCTTTTTACAAAGCTACTCAGTTACCTAAATATTGGTGTTTAATGGCATTTGAGGTGCCCTAGAAGACACTGCTTGTACTCCAGCTGCTTTCCCAAAGAAATACATTGATTTACCATAATCTCTGAGGTCTACTTGGATGTTTTAGATCCCTAGGGCATCTTAAATTGTCTGAGATGATTAGGAGTGGGCAAATGAAAGAACTACCTAGTTATATAAGAAGATATATAGATAGAAATTTTGTTAGTAGAAACAATCAATCAGAGTTTCATCTTGCTTATGTTATTTGATTACTAATGCAGAAAAAATGCCATTTCCAAAACCAACATTTTTGTGAAATATTTTTCCTGACACAGGCTAGAGGAGGATTGCCACTATGAATGGGAGGAGAATTAAGAAAAGAGTAAACATGTAATTCTTTTATCCAGTAATCATGGCAGGGGGGGATTCATTTAATCTACTTTTACTCTCCTTGTTATTATACTCTGGTTTATATAAATTATATAGGTAGGGTCAACACTGTTTAATAAAGACACTTCATCATCCTGAAGCGAAGTGGTACTAAGTGGTTCACATTTGTTTTGATTATTTTGGAGAAAACTAATTGAAGAAATCAAAAACAGAGCCAGAGAGTGAGTTACCTCTTCAGTAGTGTGGATGACAGGGGTCCAGTGTTCAAGAGCATTCTCTGACCTATATATGCTCTAAATAATTATATAGACAATTCATAGACTTCTTTAATATTCAGTAAGCAAGAAAAGGTAATTTCAAAAAGTCATGTGTCTCAGAATGAATTCCTAAAGCATTTTTAATTAATTGTTTTCTGAAGATGTTTGTCTCTATTGGCTGAATGATCTCCTCAAACTAGAACCTAACTTGCAGGTAGCTAAATGTAACTTTAAATTCATTCTCTCCTGAAATGATAATAAGAAGTTTATTTTCAATTTGATTTTGTCAAGTAGAAATGCTAAAACTGTTTTAATTTTTCCCTTCCCTTCCCTTCCCTTCCCTTTGCCTCTCGTCTTCTCTCCTCTCCTCTCCTCCTTGTCAGTAACATCAGTACCTGACATTATGTCTTGTGATCAAGATGTACAGATAAAAAAAAGGGGTATTGAGAGAAACAGGAGGATTTTTTTTTTTTTTTTTAATCTAGAATGGCTGCAAGTAAAATGGGGTAAGACAGAGGAAAAGTTACCCCTTGGTAGATATTATGGTAGATGAATTCAGTGCCTTCTTTTGATGGATAACTGTTCGTTTTAAAAAAGGAAATACGATATATGTTTTCTATTTCTGCTTAAGTAAGTAATTCTCTATGGTAACATATAGTTAATAAAATAACTAAGGGGGATAACATTTGGCTGAAGGCAGGAGATTTTGGTTACCCTGGGGCAGAGGTGGAAGGTGGTAGGAGGTTAGAAGAGGGTTACCAGTGAAATACTGAAAAATGAATTACTTTTTTGTAATAGGCACTTTTTTTTTCTAAGATTGTTTCTAATAAAGTTTGGTACTGGCAAAAAACTTGTGAGGTATTGTTACTGCATACAAGCACTTTTCTCTTTCCCCCTCAAAAACCTTCGAATTAGAGGATCTTGAGGTCCAGAATAATAATTAGGAGATTAAATTCAATAATACACAATGCAAACTCATGTGCTTAGTTTGAATCTTATTTTCCTTATTGTTGCAGGGAAAAACTGCTCACCTCTCATGGTTTATATCAAATCAGGATCGTAGTGGTTTATTGATTAGTGACTTAATTAACAGCAATCCATGAACTACATATTCAGGATCAATATAACTAATAAAACAGTTAAACCACGTACTAGACACCAAATGTTAGTAAATGCCTACAAATTCTGCCCACCTGTCAGGGAGCAGCGAAAGTGGAGCTGCTCCGTGTGGGAAGGCAGGCTGGGAGCTGAGCGGATTCTCCACAGGTGGAACAGCAGAACCTCTCCCAGAACCTGGCCTGGGGAGCAGGGCAAGCTGAGGGGGCCACCAGGGGCAGGGCATGGGCATAGTTCAGGGGTAGATCTTAGGAGAAGCTGAGCAGGGTCAACAAGACCTGTTAGTGCCCCTCACGGCCCTGACACTGTTCCTCCATAACTAATCCCCCAAAGTTCTAATGCCCCCTACACAGACACACACACACACAGAGCTACAAGCTCACCCTCCTCCACAGCTGTGGGGGCTCCCTTGGGTGCACACCTCTCCTGCAGGAGGTGCGCTGCCCCAGCTTTGTGTGTCTCTGCCGCTGCTCCTGAAACGCTGCCAATGCACCCATCAGTAAGAAAGTAACTCAAGAGGCGTCCCTGCATCCCAAGGTGGGGTCCCTGCGTACTGCCTCCACGCTGCCAGCCCACTGCCGGGTACCGGCTCTGCTGTTCAGCCAGGGCAGGGTTTGGGGCCAGTGGAGACAGAACCCTTCAGATGTCTGCCGCTGATCAGTCTAAACTTCTTCACAATATGATGTCATCCTTGTTTTAAAAGTCTCCAGGTAATCTCTGCATTGCTGTTTAATTCCACTGATGGCTGTTTTAAACTGCTATGATCTTCTTCATAGTATTACCAGGTTTTGGTCAACAAGCCTTTCAGAATAGGCAGTTTTGGGTATTCAATTCATGCACACTGTCTACACTTATTTTCTATCAGATCAGTTGTTTTTATTCAAACTACATTACCAAGAGGAGGATCTGCAAACTCCCCCACAGTTTATATGTAGATATCTAAAGCTGTCAAAAGTTGTATAAATAAAGTGTTTAGGTTTCCTTTATGTTGATTGTAGAGATAAGTTTATCACAAATACACTAAACACATTGTTTAGCTAGCGTTATCACACTGTATTGAATATGGAAGGAACAAGGACAAATAGACCACCTAATTTTTAGATAGCTAAAGCGAAACAAAATGTAGACCTTTCCAGGGACTATCAAAACTTCTTGTGTGTGTTGGGAGTTCATCAGGAGGAAATAAACGAGGTAAAGAATAACCTGATTGTACCATGTGATGAGAAGGAACTCAATTCTGGCTTATGACCTTTTTATTGCTTTCTTCGACTTAAACCCGAGAAAGGTGCCTGCATCTGTCCCAGACACGACAGCATGCTCCTTGAGTGGAGCCCCCAATAAACATGAGTCCCTCTGTAGTAAGACAGTGAATCAGCCAGACATATTGTTAGTGTCAATCAGATTCAAGATCTGCTGTAGGAACTTGCAATTGTAGAAAGCATTGGTGAGAACACGTTTTCCATTAACCTGTGCTCAAAACAGCACATTCAAACAGCACTGAGTAAACAAGAATGTTATTAGAATAGTCACAAGAATGGATATTACAACTCACTGAAATAGTTTAAGATTTCATAGTTTGCTAAAGTTTAAAGAACAGATGATAACAGACAAACCCGAATATATTTTTGCTGAAAATTAGATTTCTAGTCATCTTCTGAACAAGAACAGGATCAAAAATCGTAATTAGTTTAAAAGTAGAACTTGTCAGTCTTTAAACAGAATCATAAAAACTAAGGCTGCAATTGACAATGAAAATTCACCCAGACCATGCCCAGACATGATGATAAGAGCAGCGACACTCATGACAGATTTTTAAATATTTAAAAAAATACCAAGTCAAATGATTAAAACTGTATCATCTTCCCTTTACAGTCTATTGCACTGCTTACTAGACTGAATTTTATTCTTATTTTTGTTCCTAATGTCTGGGAAAAAAGTATTCTTAGTGGCATTAATTGTTGTCTTATTCTTCTTGATAAGGAAAACACTGTTATTGCCTTTTTTGTGGCAGACTTCCATAGAACTCTTGTCATGTCCTGTGACAAGTTTTGTCTTTTCTAAACCAGCAGAAACCTAATTCTTTTTGTCTTTATAGTTCAGTTTTGTCTAAACTGCTGTTAGCTACCTCATTACAATAGCTTCCTGCTGTAGCTGGGAGCTTGAGTTGATGACATCAGAATTATAAACCAGTATAAAAACCTTAAGATCAGATATGTCTTATCTTTCCTGTTTCATATCTACATGCATTTTTATCACTAGTATCTTATTTGGCATATTTTTATTTATTTGCATTTGAATACAGTAATTTATGAAAAGAGATCATTGGTCCTCACATTTTTCTCCTGGGCTTCTGTTCAGTAATAGGAGTTACCTGGTCTGGTAATCAGGATTGTTCTCTCAGATGTCTTAATCAGTAAAAAGCGTGAACACTGATAACCACATATTTTGTTTTACCATACAGCTAAGTAACATCTATAGTCTTTAGATTGTCATTTCCTCAAGAGCCTGTGAAAAGAAAGTAGATATTAGATCATTTTCCAAGGGTCAGTCTCTAAAGCTGCTTCAGATCATGGAAATTCCACATTTGAGAATTAGCTGCAGAATTTCTTTAACACTACTCTTACCTTTTAAATTGAGGAAGCTGTAGCTCCAATTTCCCACAAAAGCCAAATTCCCAGTGAAGCTATTATCAAGTTTGTAAGCCTATTAGTCAAAAGCTACATCACTGTGATAATAATTAAAGACAGAGGTTTTCATTTAGAATATAGGTCTTCAGATAATTCTATGCTTTTATGTTTCTATGCCACATTTTTAAGGTTATTCCTCTTAGACCTACAAAATAGACTAAAATAATTTTTCTGGTTTCAAGGACAGAAAACACAATGGATTCCTTAACCAAACAATTGTCTTCAAGTAATTGCCTACTTACTGTGTCCCCGTCCCCACCCCCCATTTCTCATCTTACTTGTTTTGAGCAGGCATTTGCAACATTCTAAATGAGACTAAAAACAAATAGCAAAATATATATAAAAAAGAAGAATCCAACATAAATGTAAAAATTTCTCTGTGCCTTTTAACTGAAATGCAATACGCTTGTTTTCAGTTTATTTTCCACTGCCCACATTTTTACTGCTATTTAATACTGAGCTGCATCTTGTTCTACTGGTTATCTCACTAGAGCAGCAACTTGTCATATACTGAAATGATAGGTTATGCTGGGGGTGCCTTCTATTTATTTGTTCCAGACATACAAGAATTACTGATTAATGTATACCCATGAGTCAGTGGACTACAAAGCAGTGAAGTATGGACAGATTACTGGGGCTTAAAGTTTGCTGCTGGTCTGAATGAAGAACTACTCTTCTGAGGCAAGGAGAAGCAGGAAAGAAACTGATGCAAAATGCAAAAAACCTCCCTTTGATTATTTGAATGTCTTGGAACTATGTGACGTCTTGTAGGACTGCAATTTATACCGCTGTTTTCACTTGAATGATTCCTGAGTGTTAGCCAGAGTAAATCTCACCAGATCTAGTTTAAAATTTGAACTTCAACAAACATATTGGCAATAAATTCTCAGAGTATCTATTACATGAAAGCTAGAAGTACTTCAAAGATAAAACACTGTATTATTATTAGTAAGTGCTTCAGTTTTCTATAAATATTAAACTATCATATTAGGCCTATGCAAAGAAATCAAGTAAATAAGCAAAAAGCTTGTGCTACAGCAATCTTAAAGACCCCCATAAGGTTAGACTTCAGGTTATTATAGGAAGAACAACCATCTTTCTACTGTGAATGGAAAGCAAAAGGCATACCCAGCATATCCAGCAAGATGTCCTATCCTCGTTCCTGCTGTATTTTTTTATCCCAAAAGAGAGAATTAAAAAGCACTATACTTGAGAGAAAGGCAAATAGGTTCATATGATCACAAGAAAAGTCAGGTTGGAAGGGACCTTGAGAGGTGTCCAGTCCAACCTCCTGCTCAGAGCAGGGTCAGCATTAAGGTCAGGCCAGGATGCTTAGGGATTTGTCCCATTGGATCTTTTAAACCTCCAAGGACGGAGGCTACACAGCCTCTGCGGGCACCCTGATTGTCTTCACAAGTCTCATTTCCAGTCAGGACATCTCCTGTTTCAACTTATGCCCTCATCCTGCCATCAAGCTTGTCTTTGAAGAGCCTGGCTGCCTCCTGTCAGTGGCCTGCCCTGTAGTCACTGGGGCACTGCTGTTAGGCTAAATTCAGTCCCTGGGAATATCTTTGTGTGATTTCCCTTGGGGCACATTTTTGGGTACATGAAGGAGAAGCCTTTGGGAATAGTCTAAAAGTAAAGGGTAAACGAGATCTAGACAATCTGATTGTCTTCTGTGGTAAAATAACTAGAACTGTGCAGAAGGGGAGAGCACACAGTGAGTGTCTGACTTTGACTTCAGCAGCTTCCCATTCCTGCATCCTAGTTAAGAAATTACAGTGTGGATGGGAGAACAACCAGATGGGTCAAAACCAGGATGAACAAAGGTAGTGGTTAAGGTGCTCAGTTGTTTATAAGTGTGCTTATATTTGGAGGTAACATGTAATACATTTAATATATAACATGAAAGAAAATATGGCAAATGATAAAATGCACTGTAGGCCTGCTGCAGCCCCAGTAGGGGCAGAGTGGGGCTCTTTCAGGGGCCGGGGCAGCATTCATCAGTTAGAGCCAGCTGGAGCTGATTAAAAGCAGTTGGAGTCAGCTGGAGCTGATTCCCCCTCTCCTGTGTTCATGAAACTGTTGCTGCCCAGGGGGAGTTACCGCTGGTTTGGGGAGTGTCCCTGGCTGGCTGAGGGCAATGGTCTGACAGACCCGGGGTGGGGGAACAACAGCCCCTTGTGTCACAGGGAGGGGGCACCTGCCGCCTCCCCTGCAGGGCACCCAGAGGGGCTGACAACAAGCCAGGGAAGGAGAAATGCCACCCCAAAGCCTTGAGCAGGGCCCTGGGACGAGGGGAGCCCATGATTTCAGTGATGATCTTCTGCTTCACCTCAGATCTGTGGGCACAGCAGGACATTAGAAGGAAGATCACAATGCCAAAGAAAGAGAATAAATAATAAGTATTCTTGGTTTGGGCTTTTTTTTTTCTTTTTAATTATTTTATCTTCCTTTCTAATGAAGCTTCTATCTACAAATAGATAATTTGGACTATTAGACTGTTAAAGCATTATTTGGTTTAACAATAAATCTTAGCTCCATATATATATTTTATATTTCTGTCATTTGCCCATGACAGAATTTAACAGGAACATTTAAATTTTCGTTTCTGGATGTTTTTTGAGAGGTCAGTGACATCTGTATGAGATTTATCAATTGGTATTTCTTCAGTCTTCATTATTCTGCTGTGCCATCATTGCCTTTAAATAGCTATTAGAAGCTTGATGTTAACAAGCTGCACTCCATTCCTAAATCAGAAAATGCTAAAACCCCTGGCAGATTAGAAAAATCTAGTCTTGAAAACAGAGGAACAGAAAGAACTTCCCAGATAAATGCTCTCTAAAGTAAAGCTTCTTCAGCTTTTTCTTGCATTCCTGAATGAATTCATCTCTTTCTGAATCCACAGTAGATGTGTGCCAGTGTAAGGAATGGAGAACACAGTTACCTGGATCCTCAGACAGCCTCATGTACCTTGTCTAGTACTTAGAGAACTTTTCTCAGCTGTGGGGGCACAGGTTCAACTCATTTTGGCTAAGAAAGGTCTAAGATTTACATATTCAAACTCTTCTTTGTCTACTCTAACCATCAGATTTGTGTGACATGAGAGTACTACGAATATCCTTTCATTGCGACCTTACACTAAGAATCATTTATCTTTTTTCAATTCAAGAGGCTGATTTATCAGTCAATAATAGAAGTATAATTTCAGTTGATGGGATGGTCCTCTGGGTCCAGGAGCACATCTTTTGTAAATTAGACAGTAAATAAGATACCTAAATTAGATGTACCAGATTACACACATTTTTTTTCTGGTTTAATTTTATTTCATCATCTCTTTTATAGTACTCAATGTTTTGAAATCTGTTCTCCGTGTAAGGACTGGGGACAACTGCTAACGTCATACATTCTGTATTTATTCAGAATGAGATAGAATAGATGCAAAGCACTGTATTCTTGAGAATTTTCAGTTTAAAATCAAGATATTTAATGAGTAGGTCCCTTAATCATCCCTACATTTAGTTCTCCTAGCATTAAAAGGATTTGAACCACATTAACAGCCATTGGTTTTGAAACAATACTCTTGTAAGGACAATCCTATGTGCAAAGATCTTACAGAAGTAGAATATGAGCAATCTGCCTTTCTTGAACAACATATCTCTCCCTGTATGGCAGGTAACAACTAATATTACATTTTAGTAATTCCCAATAAATATTATTTTCTCTCTGCTGCTAGGCAGTAATTTTGCTAAGGAGTGCAAAAAATGTTATTTTATTCTGTAAAAAAACCTTAATGTAAGCATTACTCAGAATTAACTTCTGGAAACTAGCTTTCTAATTAAACTCACACAAGTCATTGCCTTAAGAAGTTAGTCCAAGATCATTAATTAGGCTAGTCCTATTAATTTCACAAAATTAGGCTTTTATTATCATTTTAAGCTTCATATTTCTGATTCATATTGGAGTATTTTGCCATAATTCAAAGAACAAGCTGAATTGATGACATTTACTAATATCATTATCATGAACATATAGCAGCCATAGCCGTTTTCTTCAGTGTAAACTCTGTGTAATGATCTCATTCCATTATGGAACTCAGTATAAGCTTGACGTGCTGTAAACACTTAGAGGGAGCATTTTTTTAGGTACATTATGATCTCATACTGCAGTAATTTTTGAAAAACTTAATAGTTCTAAAAATAACAGACTATTAGACAATTCCTTAAAATATTTATTATTAAGACAACAATGAATAATGCCCACTGATTATTTATATGAAGAACATATTTGATTTCAAAATTATGAGTCAAAACCCCATCCAGTATGAATGCAAAAGAAAATACCAAGGCATATAAACAGTAGTAACACATTGGCACATTAGGTAACACCCTGAAACAAGGAATTAGCTGTATAAGGATCTGATTCAGCTGCAGCCCTCTGGTCTTAAGAAAAAACAGATACTGCTGCAAAATACTTTTGCAGGGAATTAATTACTGGAAAAAGAACAGAAAGAGGCATATATTGTGTTACCATTACCACTTCTCAGTGTTTCTTTTGTGACAACATGGATAACACTCTTATTGCAAAACTACACTTAAATGCTTTCAAATGAAAATACCTAGTAGCATGCCATGTAACATGTTCCATCCTTTAACATTATTCTTTCTTGCTTACTGCAGACATTTACATAATAAAGGACCCACATACCATATTCTTTAACAATGTCTTTTGAACTAAAAAATATGATTATTTTTCTATTTTTCCACTCCTACCAATATATAAAATGTTATTAGTTTATATTTTCTAAAACTTATGAATAGAGTAATCTAGTAAGTCATACCTTCATGACAAATTAACACAATGTCTGTGTCTGGAGAACTAAAACTACAGGAATAACAAATATTTAATTTCTACTTGTCTTCTTCCCCTAAAATTTTTACTATTGGAGGTTTATTTGTAAAATTAAAGCAGCTAGTGTTGGCTGTCTTTTATAGGTAAAACGTTGCAAATATCTTGCTATTATCAATCACCATGTTTTATGTTGAAATTCACCTTCAGGTATACTAGTGAGTTCTACTTACCAAAAGCTTGTTGAGCTGTTCCTTTTTTTTTTTTCCCCCTGTCTTGCTAATAAACACTACAATAAGATTTTGCTATGATAATCACAGAAAGGAGTGAACTATTTTGATCTGGATTTATTCCACCTAATTTTAGGCTCAAAAATGAGATGCTTATATTGTGAATATAGCTTATGCTGGAAGATGGGCAGTTGTAGAGGAATAGTCCAAAGATAAATAACAATTGTAGAGGATAATTCAGATATAGAATAATAATTTTTCCATTTACTCTATAGTGAGTTTATAGCAACCACACTCTTAGCTCAAATATCCTATTTTAGTACTAAAATTTAGATTAAACCAATCCAAGCCAGTTTAACGGACTGCAGGAGAATTAAGACTAATTGTATTCGTTTAAGAATAAGGTTCTATTCAGTGAGACTTAGGATGGCAGATTTAGGATCTAAACTACCTTAAATTTTATTCTGACAATATAAATATTTTTATTTAGTATTCTTATTTTGTAAGATTGAGAAAAGCTCATGTGTCTTTTTGAGAGATTCCAATACTAGATTAAATAATTGAGACGTTTTCAACTGTAAAACCCCTTCTTCTCTTAGGAGGAAAATAAAATCTAACACTTAAATTGCATCATTTAAAATATTACAGGGCATCTGCACACACAGGATTTCATAGCATGTTTGCAGGGTGTCTCATTCATCATTGAAATAATCCTGTACATAAAATAGTTTTCATCTTTTTAGACAACAGAAAAAATCCTGTATTAAAACAACAAGGAAGGCAAAAAAAATTGCAGTCATTTATTTGACATTTGATAATATCAGATGAAACAAAATTTACTTAGCAAGTTTATATGTTTTGTGAAGGTTACATTCTAAAAATGGAGAGATCCATTAGCCAGCGAGCAAGTTGGAGAAGTTACATTATTCTAATAGAAATCGTGGACCAGTAGGGAACAGATCCTGGGTGACCTCCCATATATACAAGTGCACTCTGAGTTGAATAAAAGCCTTTCCATTACTTGTGCAGTGCTACAAGGCCTGATGGATTTGGGTCATATTCTCAGTACTAGAGGACATTGATTTGTTGTTATATATATCAGTGTTTCAGAAGCATGTTTAACAGTATGAAGTTAATTTCAAATGTTGAGGCATTTTTTGTTGTTTGGTTTTCTGGTTTTTGTGTTTGTTTTATTTTTTTTATGGCTGTCTCTTTCATTGTATTTATAAGCACATGTGCAATACGTAAACAAAGACTTGGTGTTGCATTCCCCCCTAGGGCCTGATCCTTAGAAAATGTGGCAACCTGCTAGAACTGCCTGTTACTGAAGCTGTTCCTTTAGTTCAAGAAGTAGACATTTGTTCGCTGTGACTTAAGACTGTGACTTAGGATTCTCGTTGAAAACTTCACTGAAGAACAGAAAAAGGTCCCTAAGTATTTTCTTGGTTTTAGGCCCTGATTCCAGAAAGCTTTCAAACACATAAAACACCTATTCAGTGAAGCCTTTCACTTGAAAATACTGTAAACATTTTTTCAATTTTAGTTGGATCTCAGAGAAACTTAGATAAGACAGGTATCTTGGGTCGAGGGAAGGATAGCTGAAGAGAGAGCATAACTTATTTCTCTTTTCTAATTTACTTCCAAATAATTTAAGACAAAAATACCCCTCCCCCTCTTCAAAGTGAAAGACTCACTGCAGTAAAATGGAAGTTGAATTTAAAATCCCAAATAAAATAATGTAAAAAAGTTGTTAGTCATAGAATCATAAAAACATAGAATATTTTGTGTTGGAAGGGACCTTTAAATGTCATCTAGTCCAACCTCCCCAGCAATGAGCAGAGACACCTTAATCTAGACCAGATTACTCAGACCCCTGTCCAACCTGACCTTGAATGTTTCCAGGGATGGGGCATATACCACCTCTCTGGGAGGTTTGTTCCAGCGTTTCACCACCCTCACTGTAAAAAATTTTGTCCTTATATCTAGTCTAAATCTACCCCCTTTTAGTTTAAAGCCATTACCCCTTGTCCTGTCTCAACTGAACCTGCTAAAAAGTTTTTCCTCATCTTTCTTGTAAGCCCCCTTTAAGTACTGAAAGGCCACAATAAGGTCTCCCCGGAGCCTTCTCTTCTCCAGGCTGAAGAACCCCAACTCTCTTGGCCTGTCCTCATAGGAGTTCCAGCCCTCTGCCCATTTTGTGGCACTTCTCTAGACCTGCTCCAACAGATCCATGTTTTTCCTGTGCTGATGTCTCCAGAGCTGGATGCAGTACTCCAGGTGAGGTCTCATGAGAGTGAAGTGGAGGGACAGAATCATCTCCCTTGACATGCTGGCCACACTTCTTTTGATGCAGCCCAGGATACGGTTGGCCTTCTGGGCTGCGAGCATACATTGTTGGCTCATGTCCAGCTTCTCATCCACCAGTACCCCCAAGTCCTTCTCAGCAAAGCTGATCTCAATCCCTTCATCCCCCAGCCTGTATGTATCAGGGTTTGCCCCGACCCAGGTGCAGGGCCCAGCAAATGAAAAACTGTTTTTCATTGTGGGGGTTGTCAAACACTGGAACAAGTTGTCTCAAAAGCCTGTAGAATCTGTCCTTGTTGCTATTCAAAACCCAGCAGCACATGGATTTGAGAAAATTGCTCTAGTTCAGAGAATCATAGAATCATTATGGCTGGAAAAGACCTTTAAGATCACCAAGTCCAACCATTATCTAACTCTACCAGGCCCACTTCTAAACCATGTCCCTGAGCACCATATCTAGATGTCTTTTAAATACATCCAGGGATGGTGATTCAACCACTTCCCTGGGCAGCCTGTTCCAGTCTTTGATGACCCTTTCAGTGTAGGGGTTTTGTCAGCCTTACTCATTTGTATGAAGTCCTCTTTATGTCATTCTAACAATACAAAAGGTTCTCAGTACAGTGATCTGCAGATCATATGTTAAAAGGGCAACGTTGGTCATGGCCAAAGGCAAAGAAGTAGTTCAGGTCAAAATGGAGAGCAAGTCCTAATATTACCCACAGCTCACTAATTACCTCAGTAATGAGTTTCAAAAAATTAGGGACTGACATCACAGGGTTTAAGTGAAATTTGTGCCCATTTCAAGGCTTACTTGTATAGTCAGAAAAATGCAACAATATCTAAATTTAATCAAAAACCCATATGTCTTCTGCTTCTGAATTCATTGACTTCAGTTGTCAAAGAAGTAACAAGGTATAGTGAGGTGAGTTCCTGCCATACCCTTTCCATTTCACTTTCATTTGCTATGGATTAACTTATCTTAGCATATGGCACTGTGGACCAACAAACTGCTGTCACCTAGCCATCATCTCCTCTGAAATGCTGTATGACTCTGAGCAACTAGTAGAGAGTAACTGAGCATTTAAGTGCCCCAGTGGAAATACAAGCTGTCTCCACAGAGAGAAGAGTGAAAAGCAGAGATAGGAGTAGTAGTTCTCAAGTACTATGAACTTTACAAGCTGAGGGCCTTAGGTGACCGTCTTAGAGTGTGAGCCTCACGGTGTACAACAGAGAGGAAAAAGGGGAGAAACTGATTTGGTTACTCCTGTGAAAATTACACTGTATGCATTAGGAAGAGAATAAAAGAAATTGCTCAGTTAAAAGCTCAAGCCCTTGGGACTAAAAAAGCTTCAACCATTAATTTGTGTTACGGGAAAATGTTAGAGGGCATACTGATTATATTATGCCCAGATTAAAACAAAAACAAAACCAAAAACAAAAAACAAAACCAAAAACAAAAAAACAACCAACAAACCTCTCCAAATATGCTGAGAATGTACCCACAGTACTGACATTACAAAATGTACTTATTTCTGTTACATTTCGTTCGTTGCTTTTCAGAAATGAGCAGGAATAGCTCAGCTGTTTTTAGCCCATGCTGTGTGCATTGGTGTAGAGGCACTTCAGCTGGGCCTTCAGCTGGGCAAAGACCCTTCTGCCCCTTTAAGTGAGACAAACCCCATCTGATGCCGGCAGGCCTGGTGCCGTATAGGCCATTCCATTGTCAAAAAACTCCAAATTGTGGTGGCGACAGCAGCCATGGAGCCACATATTAACAGACTGAGCTCATCTGTTTCTTTCAATGTCATCATCCCCTACCAGAAGTAGGGAACAAAAAAATAACCTGTCCTCCAGATTCCCTTACTAGCTGTCGCAAGGCCCTGATATCTCTTTTAATCATCCTTGCACTCTGATTTGAGCTTTCATCACCCCCTACATGTAACAGAAGCAGTGGGTAGTAATCCGAGGGCTGCACCAGGCTAGGGAGTTTCTTTGAGATGTCCCTAACCCGGGCGCCAGGGAGGCAGCAGCCTTCCCTGAGAGAGGGGTCTGCCCTACATATTAGACCCTCTGTCCCCCTCAGAACTGAGTCGCCCTCACCCACAACTAGAACCTGCCTTTTCTTCCTCGTAGAGATGGTCATAATACCTGTTCTTACAGAAGGTCTTTAAATTAGAGATTCATGGAGAGTCCATAGATTTCATAATATATTATATTTTTCCTGATATGAACAATATTAACAATTGAACCATGCCAGTTAATTTAAAAAATAAAGTAAAAAAGAATTACATATGCTATGACTACACAAAAACTGCTACCATTTTTTTTTTTATAAATGGCAATTGTTTTCCAAATCTTGTTGCACACCAGCATTCAAGTGTCTGAAGAACAGCTGAGGTGAGCTGCTCCGGAGCTGGCCTGCCCCACAGCGGAGTGGCAGATCTTGGTGCACAAGGTGGTTTCCCAAGGCAAGCAAACACCAGGGCAGCAAAGAGACCAACCAGGAGTCAACAGATCTCAGAAAGATGCTGAGGAGACCAGGGGGTTTCCAGAAAAACATAGCCACCCCAACACCTATAAAAAACAACCTGGGGAGTGCAAGCGACCAGGAGTGCGGCGAATGGAGAGGGCAAAAAGGGCACGGGCTGGCAGTTTGTGCAGAAGTGTACACAGGAAGGGCATTGTCACCCTACCAGCTGAAAAGGTCAGTTTAATTGGTGGTCATCAGCCTCCCAGAAGGAGCTTATCTGTGGTAACCACCCAGCAGAAAGCCGTATCCTTTGCGCTCACCGGAATGGATGTGGCAACCCATACAGAGCTCCTATGAAACATGCAGGTCTCAGGCTGCAGGGTGTGCCAGAGTCTTTCACTAGTACCTGATGGCAGTAAAGACAACACCTGTGTTCTGCTGAGCTTGGTGGCAGAGCTTTTAGAGGAAGTGGGCAGGTTAAGGACCAACAGGGAATCTGAGAAAGGCATAGACTGGTGCAACCATGCTGTGCACTCCATGAGACAGAAACAGCAACATACACCGGAAAAACCCACAAGATCAAGGGGATCCTGTATCCTCTGCCCACCAGGCAAAAGGCAGTAACTTAAAGGAAAGGAGTGAATGGAGGCAAGTCCATGCTCGGGGTGGCAGGCAAACACCTTCCTTGCCTCTCACCCTACAGGGGTGATTTCTGTTAGAAGATGTTAGAAGCTTGCTCTGTGTCTGATAGAGCTAATATCAGCTGGCTCCAAGATGGACCCACCGCTGGCCAAGGCCAGGCCAATCAGCGATGGTGGTAGCACCTCTGGGATAACATATTTAAGAAGGGGCGGGGGGAAACAACCTTCACAAAAGCAATTGCAGCTGAAGAGAGAAGTGAGAAAATGTGAGAGACACAACTCTGCAGACACCAAGGTCAGTGAAGAAAGAGAGGGAGGAGGTGCTGCAGGCATCAGAGCAGAGATTCCCCTGTGGCCTGTGTTGAAGACCATGGTGAGGCAGGCTGTCACCCTGCAGCCCAAGGAGGATCATGGTGGAGCAGATCCACCTGCAGCCCATGGAGGACCCCACATAGGAGCAGGTGGATATCTGAAGTAGGCTGTGACCCCATGGGAAACCCACAGTGGAGCAGACTCCTGGCAGGACCTGTGGACTCACAGAGATAGGAGCTCACATGAAGCAGGTTTGCTGGCAGGACTTGTGACCCTGTGGGGGACCCACAATGGAGCAGTCTGTTCATGAAGGATGGCAATCCATGGAAGGGACCCACGCTGGAGAAATTCATGAAGAATTGTAGCTTGTGGGAAGGACCCCCTTTTGAGAAGTTCATGGAGGACTGTCTCCCATGGAAGAGACCCCACGCTGAAGCAAGGGAAGAGTGTGAGGAGCCCTCCCCCTGAGGAGGAAGGAGCAGCAGAAATGTGTGATGAACTGACCATAACCCCCATTCCCCATCCCCCTGCACTGCTAGTGGGGAATGAGGTAGAGAAAATCAGGAATAAAGTTGAGCCCAGGAAGAAGGAAGGGGTCAGGGGGAAGGTGTTTTAAGGTTTAGTTTCTGTTTCTCATTATCCTCCTCTGATTTGATTGGTAATAAATTAAATTAATTTTTCCCCAAGTCGAGTCTGTTTTGCCCGTGACGGTAATTGCTGAGTGATCTCTCTGTCTTCATCTAGACCTACAAACCTTTCATTAGATTTCGTCTCCCCTGTCCAGCTGAGAATAGGGAGTGATAGAGCGACTTTGGTGGGCACCTTGTATCCAGAAAGGGTCAACCCACCCCAGTAGTTGAGGGTGACTCCCTTCTGATCGGAATAAAGGGCCCAATATGCTGGACAGACCCTCCTCTTAGGGAAATCTGTCTCCTCCCTGTGGCCTGGGTTAAGGACATCACTAGGAAACTTCCTAGCCTGGTATGACCCTCGGACTATTACCCATTATTACTTTTCCATGTGGGTGGCAATGAAGTAGCAACAGGCTGTCCAAGAGCAATCAGAAGAGAAAATCAGAAACCGACCTGCCAGCCTCACCTCTGTGCCTGGGAAGATCATGGAACAGATCCTCCCAGAAGCTATGCTAAGGCACATGGAGGACAGGGAGGTGATTTGAGACAGCCAGAATGGCTTCACCAAGGGTAAGTCTTGCCTGACTATCCTAGTGGCCTTCTGTGGTTGTGACTACATCAGTGGACAAAGGAAGAGCTATGGATGTCATCTCTCAGGACTTCTGTTAGGCCTTTGACACATTCCACCACAACAGCTTTCTCTCTAAATTGGAGAGATATTGATTTGATGGGTAGACGGTTCGGTGGATGAGGAATTGATTGGATGCTTACATCCAGAAGGAAACGTCCAGATGGAGATCAGTGATGAGTGGTGTCCGTCAGGGGTCCATACTGGGATGTGTACTGTTTAATATCTTCATCAATGATATAGATAGTGGGATCAAGTGTATGCTCCACAGGTTGGCAGACAATACCAAGCTGAGTGGAGCGGTTGACATGCCTGAAGAATGGGATGCCATCCAGAGAGACCTGGACAAGCTTGAGAAATGGGCCCGTGTGAACCTCCTGAGGTTCAATAAGGCCAAGTGCAAGGTCCTGCACCTGGGGTGGGACAACCCCTGGTATCATTACAGGCTCGGGGATGAAGGGATTGAGATTAGTCCTCTGGAGGATTTGAGGGTACTGGTGGATGAAAAACTGGACATGAGCTGGCAATGTGCACTTGCAGCCGAGAAGGCCAACTGGGTTGTACATGTTTAGCATGTCAAGAGAGGTAATTCTGCCCCTCTTCTCTACTCTGATGAGGCCCCACCTGGAGTACTGCATCCAGGAAAGCACAGGAAAGACATGGACCTGTTGGACTGGGTCCAGAGGAGGGCTACAAAAATGGTCAGAGGGATGGAACACCTCTCCAATGAGGCAAGGCTGAGACAGTTGGGGTTATTCAGCCTGGAGAACAGGAGGCTCCAGGGATACCTTATTGCAGCCTTTCAAGGGGTAATGAGTTTAAAGTAAAAGAAAGTAGATTTAGATTGGACATAAGGATGAATTTTTTTACGATGAGAGTGATGAAACACTGGTGAAACACTGAAGCTCAGAGAAGCTGTGTTTGCTGCATCCCTGGTAATGTTGAAGGTCAGGTTGGATGGGACTCTGAGCATCCTAATGTAGTTGACGATGTCCCTGCTCATTGCAGGAGGGTTGGACTAGATGATCTTTAAAGATCCCTTCCAATGCAAACCATTCTGTTATTCTATGATTGTATGATTCTGTGATTTCTGTAATTAAATGAACGGGAGCAAGCAACAGAATGTGATTGGCTTCCAAGACTTTTTCTCCCCTATGTACTTACATCATAAATATATGAAAGCACACAAAGATAACTGTATATGGTCTTTCTTGCTCTGACTTTCCATTCTTGGTTTATCTCTCAATTTTTCTGTACTCTAGTCAAAATTAACTTTATGTTTATCTATTTAAGAAGCTTTCTGGTTGTACTTAATATTCATATTACCATTGTTTACAAGCCAGTTCTGTACAATATAGACTATATAATCTCACTAAGTGTTTCTATTTTTTCAGCAGCTCTCTATGCTACAAAATTTCATAAAGATGCTTTCTTTCAACAAATGCTGTTTGGGTATTTTTTCCATTTTATTTTCTAAGTCAACAAGTTTTATATTTTTCTGCAAATCCTTTCTCCATTATATGCCCTTGGGTATTTTTGTTTTAGGCTTTTAATGGTGTTCATTACCATGATATCTGAGCACTTGGTAAACTCACACGGCTTTTCTCCCAGATCATGTGTGACTGGAAGGCATGAACAGTTCCATTCTACAGATGCAGACTGGGGCTGCGTTGCAGACCTCTCCAAAGGGCTCATTATTCAGATTTCATCAGGATCACTGCTTTTAGAGACACAGGAATAAAACAGTTAATTTTATCACTTTTCAAAAGAGGTGTGCACACAGTAAGAAATATGCTAAAGGCTTCCAGCAGATTTTGGTTTGAAGACTCTGTAATTGCAACTTGCAGAACAGTGCTGCAGGAAGAACAAGTGGCTTTTTGCAGTCTTTTATGTACATAGCTAAAAACTGTCAGGAGTCCACATGCTGTTTGGTTGTTAGATTTAGTTAACCTGGAAAAAGGAAAAACAACAATGACGATAACAAAAAGACAATGTGGCTTGAAAAACAGCCTCTCTCTGCAGCAAACTTTGGCCACAAATCAGAGTTGTTTAACAAAGCTGAGAATCCTTTCATTGCCTTCCTTGCAAGCCATTGAATAACAGCTGAGCTATTGTACAGCCTAGCATCTATGGCAGCTCCATCAATTCAGCCAGTGAACCCCAACAAGGAAAATGGCTATTGGATAGTAATGGCTCATCCACGACCATTCTTTCTTCTCCTCGTTTCTGTGATACCTCTAAAAATTTGTAGCTGCCATGAAAACATGATACACACTCTGCAAGCTCTATATGTATCTTTCTTTTTTTTTTTTTTTTTCATTCTTTAAAGTTTGTGATCAGGTATTGAGAAGATAAAAAGGAAAAATATTTCCTCTAAAAATATTTAGAGGAGATCTTTTTAATATCTTTGATATAAGCACTGAAATCCAAATATTCAGTGGAAAGTGTGAGTATATAAATGAAGTATTCACTAGTAATTTGTCTAGCAAGTTGAAAAACTGTTTCTATTCATACTTATTCAGATAAATAATCTCATACCAGAGCTGACCCTTTATAAGGTCTGTCTGTCCTATGGACTTTTCTCCCTTTCTCTTGCTTTCTCCAAAACAATTCTGGTTTAGTGCAACTTATGTATGGTCACAGTGAAAGGAAGAGGAAAATTATAAAACATAGGACTTCCTAGAAGCATATGAAAGTAAATATACTAGTAAAAAACCAATGAGTTAGTTCAAGAATACAGAAAAGGGAAATTCTTTCTTGACTGACAACACAATAACTGACACAGTTTGAAGATAAAAACTTCATTTTCTGAAACAGACAGATAAAAGAATTTGGCTGAGGGTTTTCTGGTACACCTTTCATTGTTTTAACATATGACTCATTCACAGACCTATAAATTATTATGTTATTTTTGCATTAAAAATTAAAATATATGAAAATATAATCAAAACAATGTTTTTACCCTATTCAGCCCTTCCCCTCAAAAATACAAGTCATACACAAATATTATCAACCTTTTCATTCAGAGTTCATTTTTCTCCATTGTACAAGTCAAATTCCTGAAGTATTTTTATATTTTATCTTTGGCCCTGAGAAATTTATATTGCACAAGGAGGGCTGCCCCAACATTGTAATCCTGGAACAAATTTATATCATATATGCAGAATTAGATTTACTCCTGCATTCATACAAAAGTATGTGCAAATTTATATTTATGTATTTATAATGATGTGAAGGAGAGTTAATTTTCATGAAAAAACAAATATTTATTTAAGTGAAAAACTGAATTCTGGTGCAGAATCAGAGGTGTCACAATTTATTTATTTTCTATAAATGAGAAAGTTGTAAAGGCTCATTTGCATGAACAATTACAATAAACCCCATATTTCAATGCTTATAAGCGTAATTAAATTTCATTCTCTTTTCATATAATTTTTATCTTGCTATGTATTTGTGAAACACTTAGATGTGTGACACTATGTTGTTCTTTGATTATAGGAACCAAATCTAATAAACAGTGATGATTGCTTCCACAGAAGCCAAATAAGCAGTTTGAAGAACTGGTATGTTAAAAAGCACATATTCACATGTAATATTCATACATTATGTGCTTCACAGACTAATAACTTTGTAGAACAAATAATTCCTAATGGTTTGAAAATCTTATTTTAAATGTTTTTTAAAATAATGGGAAATGTGAAGATTTTATTATTTGGTCATAGGGAATTCACTAAATGTCATTCTAAGCTCCTGAAATCTACTATAATAATAATCTACTGTAATTTTATATATATATATATACACACAAACAAATCATTTTCTTATCTGTATAACACTCTAGGACCTTAAACAGATCTTGTTACTCGAGACCAACATCTTATCTTAGAAAACCTTAGAGGTATTTGTAAGTTTTTACAAAATTTAGTCAGACAGTTGTAACTGATCTTTTATATTCAAATGTGCATTCTTGAAATAGAGATATTCCATTAAAAGGTTGTGGTTTTATTTGTAATATTCATAGTATGGTAGTTGCAAACTTTACACGAAATTCTAGCACTATATGCATATTCATATATATGTGTATAGATGTACAGAATTAACAACTTTTTATGCATTTACAGAATCACAGAAACACAGAATCACAAATAGTTGAGACTGGAAGGAACATCTGGAGATCATCTAGTCTAATCCCCTCCCACTCTAGTCACAGCAGTGTCAAACATTGCTCAGGACATCGCTCAATGGATTTTGCATATCTCCGGGAATGAAAACTCCACAGCCTCTTTGGTCAATCTGTCCCTGGTTCCAGTCACCCTTACGGTATTTTTTTTTCTCTTTTCCTTGTGTTTAAGTGGAATTTTCTATATTTCAATTTGTATCCCTCCAATCTTATCCTTTCCCTGGGCATCATTGAGAAGAGTCTGGCTTTGTCTGCTTTACTCAGCCCAATCAAGTATTGACACATGTTAATATGCTTCTTCTGAGTCTTCTCTTCCCCAGATTAAACAATCCCAGCTCTCAGCATTTCCTTATGTTTCAGATGCTCCAGCATCTTACACACAGTTGTGGTCTTTCCCTGGACTCACTCAAGTATGCCCGTGTCTCTCGGGGCTTTTTTTGGTGATCCCTGAACTGAAGTACTCAAGACCACAGTACTCAAGATGTGGTCTCACCAGTGCTGAGCAGAGGGGAAGAATCAACTGACTGGTACCCAGCATGTACTGGTGCATGACTGGTGTACTGGTGTTTCTCCTTCCCAAGTGCAGGACTTTGTATTTACCTTTACTGAACTTTATGAGGTTCCTCTTTGCCCATTCTGCAGTCTGTCAAGTTCCCTCTGAACGGTATCACAACTATCCAGTGTATGAACCACTCCTCCCAGTTTTGTATCACCTGCAAACTTTCTGAGGTCTTGTCCCATCAATGCTGTCCTATCAGTGAAGTCATTAATGAAGATATCAAACAGTATTGGCCCCAATGTCGATCCCTGGTGTACGTTGATAGTGGCTGGTTTCCAAGTGAACTCAGTACCACTAATCACAACCTTATGAACCTGGAAGTTCAGCCATTTGCCACTCCATCTCTCTGACCTTTTATCTAAATCATATTTCCTCTGTTTATCTCTGAGGATTTTATGGAAAAGAGTGTCGAAAATCTTATTAAAGTTAAGATAATTACAAAGTTGACAGCAGCATCCAGGGTTCTCCCCTCATGCACTACTGCATAGAGTACAAGGCTGTACATAAATCCATGCTGACTATTCTTGATCATCTTCATATCCTTCATGTTAGGAAACAGCTTCTAGGATTATTTCCTCTGTCATGTTTCCAGGGTTTAAGATGAGGCTGACCAACCTGAAGAACCTCAGGTCCTATTTCTTGCTCTTCTTGAAAACAAAAGGGATTTTTGCTTTCTTCCAGTCTTCAGGAGTCTCCACTGATCATTATGACCTTTCAAAGATAAATGAGAGTGGTCTTGCAGCCAACTCTCTCAGCTCTCATGGTTGTCTCAAGGACCTGAGATTCCTGAAAGCAAATCTTATCAATAAAGACTGAGGCAAAGAAGGCATTAAGTACCTCAGGCTTCTCTGAGTCCTTTGTCATCAAATGCCCTTTCGAATTCACTAGTGGACTGTTGTGGTTTAAACCCAGCTGGCAACTAAGTACCACACAACCACTTCCTCCCCTCCCCCCCAGTGGCATGGGGGAGAGAATTGGAAGGGTAAAAGTGAGAACACTCATGGGTAGAGATAAAGACAGTTTAATAAGTAAAGCAAAATAAGGAACTCATTCACTACTTCCCATCAACAGGAAGGTGGACAGACATCCCCTGGAAACCAGGGCTCCATCACACCTAAGTTACTTGAGAAGACAAACACCGTAACTATGAATATCCCCCTTCCTCCTTCTTCCCCTAGTTTTCATTGCTGAGCATGACATCATATGGTATGGAATATCCCTTTGGTCAGTTGGGGTCAGCAGTCCTGGGTGTGTCCCCTCCCGGCTTCTTGTGCACCCTCAGCCTACTCCTTGGTGGTGTGGTATGAGAAGCAGAAAATGCCTTGGCTCTGTGTAAGCACATTTCAGCAATAATGAAAACATTCCTGTATTATCAACACTGTTTTCAGCACAAATCCGAAACATAGCCCCATATGAGCTACTATGAAGAAAATTAACTCTATCCCAGCCAAAACCAGCTCGTGGACCCACATTTTCCTTAGGCTTTCTTTTGCTGTTGCTCTGCCTGTAGAAGCCCATCATGTTGCCCTTCATGTCCCTCAACAAATTTAATGCCAGATTGCTTTGGCTTTCCTAAACTCTTTCCTTAAATGCTAGGAAAGTGTCTCCATAGTCCTCCTGGGTCATTTGATCCTTCTTCCATCTCTTGTACACTTCCTTTTAGCATTGAGGGTTTATCAGGAGCACTGGAGGTTTATCATGAGGGTGTTTTTCATTCATGCAGGCATCCTGACAGTGTTGCTTGACTTTCAGCTCATTGGCATGGACCATTTGGGAACTTGTAAAAGCTGATCCTTCAAAATGAGCAAGCTCTTTTGGGTCCCCTTCTCTAAAGGATCATCTTCTATGAGATTATTCTGAACAGGTCCTTGAACAGGCTGAAGTCTGTTCTCTTAAACCCAGGGCTGTAATCCTGCCAATCCTGAACTCCACCATCTTCCTCATGGTCACTGCTGCCAAGTTTGCCCCCACTCTTCACATTCCTAACCAGTTCTTCCTCAGCTGTACATTTGAACATCTCTCCTTGCTGGCTTCTTGATCACCTGCATCGGGAGGTTGCCATTAATGCTCTCCAGAAATCCCCTGGATTGTTTGTGCCCTGCTGCATTGTCCTTCCAGCAGATATAGGGGTGGGTCAAGTCCACCACGATGACCTACAAATGTGATGTTTCTTCCAGTTTTCATCTGCTTCTTCCTGATGAGGCAGTCTGCAGTAGACACCCACCACAACATTGCCCAGGTTGTTTTTTCTTTTAATTCTGACCCATAAACTCTCAACTGGCTCATCATATATTCCAAGGAAGATTTCCATACATTCCTGCTGCTCTCTCACATAAAGAATGCCCTCCTTTTCCTGAGCCAGTATCCATCCATGACAGCTCTCCAGTCACCTGAGATATACCTCTGTCTCTATGAGCCCAATGAGATCACAGCCCTGCACACAAACTTCTAATTCCTCCTGGTTCTTTCCCCATGCTGCACCCATTAATGTACAGGTACTTCAGAGGGGAACCCAGTTATGTTGGTTTCCTAGGAAAAGTATGAGAATTTCCCAAATAATACTGTCCTGTAAGTACTTCCTTACTTCAGTGCTTTTATGCTCGAGGTGGTCCCACTTCAGCTCTGCTTTGTTGATTACAAGATATTTCTTGACCATATCACCATTCTCCTCTTTCCTTGTCAACCCCATCCACCACTTCCACATTTGATTGTGGCTCATTGCCTCCCGCACATGTTGTTCCTACTTCAAAGTTCTAACCAGGTTGGCAAGCCTGTTGGCAAAGATGCTTTTGCCCCATTTTCAGGTGGATCCTAGCAGTTGTCAGTCCTCAAATAAGGTCTTATGGTGATAAAAATCAAATTCCTGTTGTCAACATCATCTGGACAGCTATGTGATGACCCACAGGATCCTTCCACTAATTCTCAAGCTCTTTTCCCTCACTGGCAGGATTGAGAAGAAAACCACCTAGTCCCCTGTGTCCTTTACCATTGCTTCCAGAACCCTGTAGTCATGTTTGATCTGCTCCTGGTTGTGTGAGTCAGTGATGTCCACATTACAGTCAGTATAGTTGGTTGTGCTCTTAGCTTTTATGAAACAAATACTAGAGCATCTTTACCCATCCACTGCAGCGCTCCAGTTCCTATGTTGTGTAAGTCTGCACACGGGCATCTGAGATGGATCCCTAGTGGCATTGCTAGGGGAGCGCAAAAGTCTTCCCCATCATGTCTCCTGAATGCTTCTTCATAGCCCTCCTTTCCTTGACTTCTCTGCAGATTATGGCAGCCCTTCCCTGTTGTACACAGCTTAGTGCTCACCTTAATAGGCTAGCAAGCCTATTTTTAAAGATATTCTTGCTCTTCTTCATCAGATGGCCCCTGTCCCTGCTTAGTAGTTTCTTAAAGAAGGTTGAGAAATTGTAAAGGTCAAAGCCCTGCCTTCAATTCCAGCCACACAGCCAGGTGCTGACCTGCTGATGCATTCACTTCTACCTGAGCCTTTTCTGTTTTCCCTACGAGGATTGAGGAGACCAACACCTGGGTTCCCAGGTCCTTCACTCTGAATGACAGAGCTCTGTTATCACTTGCAACATGCTCAGGGTCTCCCCAGCAGTATCATTAGTCCCTGTGTGGATGAAAGGTAAAGGGTAACAGTCTAAAGCTGTACAAATTATGGCAGTCTCTCCAAGATACCTCAGATCAAAGTCTCCAGCAAGCAACAGACTTCCCAAGACAGCAACTCAGGTCAGCAAATGGGTAAGACTGTCTCCTGCGAATTTGAGTCATTATAGAATCATAGAACCGTTTAGGTTGGAAGGGACCTTAAACATCACTCAGTTCCAACCCCCCTGCCATGGGCTAAGAAGCCTCCCACTAGACCTGGTTGCGCAAAGACCCATCCAACATGGCCTTGAACACTTCCAGAGGTGGGGTATCCACAACTTCCCTGGGTAACTTGTTCCAATGCCTCACCACCCTCGGAGTGAAAAATTTCTTCCTAATATCTATTCTAAATCTACCCTCTTCCAGTTTGAAGACATTAACCCTTGTCAACTCTCTACATGCCCTTGTAAAAAGTCCCTCTCCAGCTTTCTTGTAGGCCCCCTTCAGATACTGGAAAGCTGCTATAAGGGCTACCCTGAGTCTTCTCTTCTCCAGGCTGAAGATCCCCAACTCTCTCAGCCTGTTTTCATAGGAGAGGTGCTCCAGCCCTCTGATTATATTTGTACCCCTCCTACAGACTCACTCCAAAAGGTTCACATCCTTCTTATGTTGGGGACTCAAGTGCTGGACACAGTATTCTACGTGGGTCTCACCAGAGTAGAGTAGAGGGGCAGAATCACCTCCTTCGACCTGCTGGCCATGCTTCTTTTGATGTAGCCCAGGATGTGGTTGGCTTTCTGGGCTGCAAGTGCACATTGCTGGCTCATGTTGAGCTTTTCATCCACCAACATCCCCAAGTCCCTCACCTCAGGGATGGTCTCAATCCATTCTCTGCTCAACCTGTATTTGTGCATGGGATTACCCTGACCCAGGTGCAGGACCTTGCACTTGGCCTTGTTGAACTTCATGAGGTTGGCATAGGCCCACCTCTCAAGCCTGTCCAGGTCCCTCTGGATGTCATCCCTCCCCTCCAGCGTGTCAACCGCATCACACAGCTTGGTTTTGTCATGAAACTTGCTGAGGGTGCACTCAATCCCAACATCCATGTTGCCAACAAAGATGTTAAATAGTACCAGTCCCGATACCGACCCCTGAAGAACACCACTCGTCACTGCTTGCCACTTGGACATCAAGCCATTGACCGTAACTCTTTGAGTGTGACCGTCCAGCCAGTTCCTTATCCACCAAGTGGTCCATCGGTCAAATCCATGTTTCTCTAATTTAGAGACCAGGATTTTGTGCGGGACAGTGTCAAACACTGCACAAGTCCAGGTAGATCATCTGACTCTCCCTCTTAGTGGTACTTAATTGAGCCTCAGATTGGTGTGATGATGGCTTTGACTAGTCTTGCCTAACCTGCTGCCAGGACATTATATCCCTTTGGGAACTGCAGTTCTGGAGACAAAGAAGGAACCTTTCCTCTGTTTCCAGAAACCACAAATTTCCAGCATAACCCACCTTGGTAGTCTCTATGCATTTTTCTTCTGAGTGTAGCCTCTCACTGTCTTCCTTTCTTGTACTATATGGTTCAGGCTTTTGCCTCTGCAACATCTCTGGGTAGATCCCATCAGCCACCTGTTCTCTGTCCCTGGGGCTATGCTTGCCCCAGCACCAGGCACAGGCAATCACCTTCCCTCCAGTCCAAGTCCTGGACAATGGCATCATCTCTCTAGAGCTCTGACAGGGTCCTTGGCTTCAGATGCCAAGGACATCACCAGCCAGTATTGGGGGAACAAGTTTTTTTGTTCAGAATTTTGTTATGAGCAAAAGGCAATGCACAATATTTATGGAACCAGGATTTATTGTCAGTCCAATTAATGTTTTCACAGTCTAATAAAAAATACAATCAACAGCTATTACTAGTTCAGTTACAAGGACAGTAACAGTAATATACAAATCAATACAGAAAAGCTTCATTAATAACACATTTAAAATTGTTCTGCAATGCCCACTTCCCATCACCCTTCTCTTTTACTCCAGTGTTGTGGTTGCCCTTCCAATGTCCTTCAGGGGCACAGGCTGAAAGTTTCAGTCTTTCCCCAGGTGAATGTGCCTGTTGGAAGGGGAGGATACAACAACTTGGTAGCCTGTGGTTCCCACCAGGAGGAGAAGGATGCCCACAGCAGGTGTGGCCACCTCTTCCTGGGGCTCCCCTGGGGCTCTGGAGGTACACTTCTCCCCTTGCCCTTGACAGAAAAGGCTTTCCTCCCCTACCCCAGGGATCTGTCATGCTATTGCCCCTGGCTGGCTGCTTCCACTCCCCAAGTGAGTGGCAGTCGTGTGAGGATGGCAGTTACAACCAGCTGCTTCAAACCAGCTCAAATCAGCTTCAACCAGACAAGGCTACCTGGTCCCCTTGAGAGAGACCTGCCCTGCCCCTGTTGGGGCTGTACCCCCAGGGTGTGTGGGGGTGTGTGCGTGTAGAAAAAGCGTACATTGCTTCCAAGGAAAAGATGTCATCAATGAAAAAAAAACCCTTGCAAAATGGAACCACTCTTAATTTGTATTCCTGAGAAATATCTAAGTGTATACTATGAAATTGCAGATGCCTTACTTTAGTTTATTTGGAGCCTAAGATGGTTACAAAGATGAAAAGGTTTAAGAATTGTCAAAAAAGTCCTCTGCTTTTTGTTATTCTTTTCATAAACATACACTTTTTTATCATGACCAACACTTTTTCCCTTATTTCAAAACACTCTTGTCCTTTAGAGAAGAATTGGCTTTTGAGCTGTAGTTGCACCTGAAGAGTCCTAAGATGATTCATTCAATTTTGTGACTCAGACATCATTGTACTTTTCCATATACAGTTTTCCATATACAGCTCTTTCGGGGAAAAGGTTGGCCTCCTGTCAATTGCCATCAATCAAGAAGGTGATAGAAAAGTTATGTTAAAATATAAATGTCATCATCTTCTACAAAAAAAAAATCTCTCAAGGATTTTTGTGATTCACTCAATGATCTAGCTTTTCTTGCTGACTCTTAACGTCTCTTCCATAATGCTCTGCTTTTTAAATATACCTCTGCATTTGCTGTAGGTGGTAAAAAGAAGAAATGAAATCTAAAAGTCCTAGAATATTACAGCAATCAAGCTTTTCTGAAAAAAGGGGCTCATTATATGAGGATATTTCTCTACAGAAATGGCTTTCATACAAATAACAATTTAATTTTACAACTTCTTCTCACTGCAAATAACACTTTTACCAGTCTCTTACACCAGAGCTAAGGAGCAGAGCTGCATGAAACATTCATTTCACACCTTGAACTTGCTGAAACAGAGAATGATTTTGAGGTACATTTTGTTGTGCTAATTCCTACAATGAAAAGAAAAAATCATATAGACAGTAATTTTATCATCCCAGATGAATGTCTGGTCTCTCTCATATCAAGGCACGTGCTTTACCACCAAACCCAGTAGTATTTCCTGGATTTGGACACATGTAGAAACTCTTTCCTGGTTTCAGACTGTGGTAAAAAAACCCCTACTATTTGATGTTTTGATTTCTAAAGAAAGGAAACCAGGTCAGGTAATAGCAGTAGTGTAGTTTAAAAATAGGTGTTATTGGAAGGACCTGGAATTGAATACAATTTGTCTCAGTAGGTAATCATGCAGTATGATATTGGACCTCATCAAATTGAAAATATAATAGGACAAGTGTATTAATTTAAAATCAATATGTAGAATAAGTAATCTGAAGCCAATCCAGAAAATTAAGTGATTGCTCAAGATACTTGGGAATTGTAATCCCAGTTCCAGGAAACAATCTGGATCTTTATCATTAACTTCAATGTACAAAGAGTTTGATCCTTAGCAAGTAAGAATATGTAACACAATTCATGAAGCCCAGATCTTTTTTGCATATGTAATATGTGACTGTGCTACTAGTTATTTGCTCAGAGATACCCTTTCGTGATGATACAGAAAATTTACATTTATTAATGTTAGGATTTATCTTACCTAACCATAGCCATCTAAGGGTTAAGTGGCTATTCTAAGGTAATCAGCTAGGCTTCTCATCTTGACAGAGAAATTGATACAGATGTCTGCAGTGGTGGTTCAACTGATTGAACTAAGCAAGCAAGCTGACTTTCAGAGCTGCCTGTTTCTGTTCTACTGCTGTGGAACCATAATGAGCAATTAGTTCTGGCTAGCTGATTGGCTTTTAGGTGGCTAGCGCTGGTGAAATCGGTCCCACCTTCTTTTACTGCATTTGAGTGCAGAATGTGGTTCAGAACCTAGAAGTTCTTTGTATGTGAGGTATAAGTCAAACTGTTAGGATTTAGAGTTTTCACATCTACCTGTGCCTCCATTAATAGTTGTTCAGTTGAACAGGCATGAGGTCAAGACTTAAAAACTTATAAGCAACCTGTTAACCTCAGTGAGCTTAAAAAATCAGAATGGAGAAAAAAATGAAGAGAGAAAATGTCATTTCCCATTATTATCTCATCACATTATAGAAGAGGACAATTATTAGTCCCACTATGAGCTACTAGAGTTCTGAGGTGCAAACTGAAAACAAATATGACATGTTTTTCACATGATCATAACATCCATTCCTCTGAAGTAATATTTATCCATGATGAATTACAAAGAGTTCATCTCCATGTTGCAGGATGATTTACTGAAAAATTCAGCTTGGTAACATTTTTCATCAGTGCCTCCATTAGGAGTTCTGTGTCGCTGTTGATGCCCATAGGTGTTAAGATTTCAAAATAAATCCCGAAAAAAAGAGGTATGAGATGGGCAATGAGAATTAATACTTTTACTTAGAAAACATTCTAAGCCGTTGTTTTTTGCAACAAACTTTGTTTTCATTTTCAATAGAAATGTTAAATGTTAGTTAAAAATACACAAGAGGGATCAATATTATGTTCCCCTCTCCACTTAAATAAAATGTAATTAATACATTGGTCTTGGTTGGGTTTATGTTACTTTTTGGAATTTCTTTCTCTTTCAAAATTAGATAACAAAGTCAAGAACTACTATTTTATGTCTCTGTATTCTCTCTTATCTTTCACCATTAGCCGTATTATTAGTGATCAATTCATGGACATGAGTTACAGTCTTGTGAAAGTGTTGCATAAAAGAAACTGAAGTATAAAGAATTGATGCCTTTATTGTTGTTGATCTAAGTATTCAGAGATCTAATCTACTTAGTTTTTCACTGTTGGAGACACAGATTAAAACTTGATCTGGCTATGAACTGAACTATCACAAGTTGAATATGTTGTGGTTTGGGCTGAACCGGCCACTGGGTGGAACAGACACTCTCCCATACCTCTCTTCAGAGATAGGCAGTAGAGAGAGAGAGTGATGAGTTTAGAAGGAACTTAACAACTTTAATGAATTATTAATAATAATATAAAAAGAAAATAATGAAATATATACAAAACCGTATCAAGCTCCCAGGATGACAATCACGTCACTGGCTGACACTGGGGAAATCCCAGACTGGACTAAGTGACGGACAGGAACTCAATTCCGGGTCTGGATTCAGGATTGGGATCAAAGGCAGACAAACCGACAGAGTCCTCCTCAGGCGTCGACCATTGAAGAAAGAGGACTGAGCCTTTGATCCCTCAGCTTTTATACTGAGCATGAGGCAGATGGGATGGAATACCCTGTTGGTTAGTTTTGGGTCACCTGTCCTGTCTGCTCCTCCCCACAGGTGGGACCCCTCTGCGCTTTTCAGCTTCCGACTATCCAATGGGGAAAATAACAAAGTTGGCTGGCCTTGGTTGTTATAGCAATAAGTATAAGCAAGAGCCTCTCTGCATACCATTCCTTGGCATCAACTATAAACATAGGTCTTATCACCCTGAAAGCGAACAGTGCCTGCACAATATGCTGTTAATTTCAGTAGTTAGAAGAGCTAAAAAATAAAGTTGCTGAACAGAAAAATGATTCTGTTTTACCTCAAACCAGGACAGAGTAAAAAGGAGGACTGTGGGAACTACTGACTAGTCAGCCTCACTTCCATGCCCTGTAAGATCATGGAACAGATCTTTTTGGAAGAAATTTCAAGGCATATGGAAGACAGGGAGATTATTAGAGACAGCCAACATGGCTTCACCAAGGGCAAGTCGTGCCTGACTAATCTAGTGGCCTTCTATGATGAAGTGACTGCATCAGTCAACGAGGGAAGAGCTACAGATGTCATCTACCTGGACTTCTGTAAGGCATTTGATATGATCCTCCATAACATTCTTACCTCTAAATTGGAGAGAGATGAGTTTGGTGGATGGACTGGTAGATGGATAAGGAATTGGCTGTATGGCTTTGTCCAAAGAGTTATAGTCAACAACTCAATGTCCGTGTGGAAACCAGGAGCAAGTGGTGTCTTTCAAGGGTCCATACTGGGACCAATACTATTTAATTTCTTCATAAAGGACATAGACAGGGGGACTGGGTGAGTTGAGTGGTGCAGTTGATTCACTACAGAGAAGGGATGCCATCTAGAGGGACACAGACAAGCTCTTGAAGTGGGTCCATGTGAACATCATGAAGTTCAACAACGCCAAGTGCAAGGTCCTGCATCTGGGTCGGGCCAAACCCCAACATCAAAACTGACTGGGGAGTGAATGGGTTGAGAATATCCCTGCGGGGAAGGACTTGGGAGTACAGATGGATGAAAAATTGAACAAGCACCAGCAATGTGCACTTGAAGCCCAGAAACTAAATCATATCCTGGGCTGCATAAAAAGCAGAGTAGCCAGCAGGTCAAGGGAGGTATTCTTCCCCTCTACTTTGCTCTGGTGAGACACCACCTGGAATACTGCATCAGTTCTGGGGCCCCCAGTACAAGAAAGATGTGGACCTGTTGGAGTGGGTCCAGAAGAGGGCCACAATAGTGATGACAGGGCTGGAACACCTCTCCTATGGAGGGAGGCTGAGAGAGTTGTTGTTCAGCCTGGAGAAAACAAGGCTTCAAAGAGACCTTATTGTGGCCTTTCAACACTCAAAGGGGGCTTATAAGAAAGACGGAGAGAGACTTTGCCACGGTCTGTAGTGACAAGGGGCAATAATTTTAAACTGAAAGAGGGCAGGTTTAGATTGGACATAAGGAAGAAATTTTTTTATCTTGAGGGTGGCAAGACACTGGAAATGGTTGCCTAGAGAAGCTGGGGATGCCCCATCATTGGAAGTGTTCAAAATCAGGCTGGACAGTGCTTTGAGCAACCTGATCTTGTGAAAGATGTCCTTGCCCATGGCAGGGTGGGATGGACTAGATAGTCTTTAAAGATCCTTTCCAACACAAACCATTCTGATTCTATGAACTTTAAGTCACCAAAAGTGGAGCTATTTGAAATTTTCTGTAATAAAGCTTTTTAAACTCAATCCTTACTTTTGTACAGACTTTTATCTGCTTGGAGTGTTTCTTCACCCTAGTGAAGAAACAAACTTGCACTGTTCACAAGGAAACCCTCAATTGAGCATATACAATGCATAATTTACAGAGTAAATACAGATATTTATGAAGGCTGACAGCATAAATATATGAACAAGCAAGAATAAGAGTTTATGTGTAAAAACACATCCACTAATGCATCTGGAATCCAGACAAATTCATAAATTTTAAAAAGGTAGGCTGTATGGTTGTTCCTGCAGAGATTTGAATTCTCTTGCTTGTTCATCTTAATTGATCCAAAGGTTCAGAGTGACAACCAAATTGCTCCATGTCCTCTAAGCTGTGATAACTGTCGTGTGTCTGTTCCTAGTAAATGCAAAGTTATACAGTATTGTTTAACTCTTATTCATTGTAAGTCATTGATCAGGACAAATTCTAAACTATCTAAAAATAAATAAAAAATACCTAACAGAGTGGTTACATAAGTATATACACTTCTAAAAGATATTTGTACTTTGCTACATACTACTGAAGTAATCTAAATGAGAAGGATGTGCAGTAGAGTGGTATTACAAGACTAGCCTAAAAGTTTCGCTGATAAGGAAACAGTTGTCCTGTGTCAGAAATGTTTTGGTTTGGTTTAGGCTGTCATTTTGTAGTTTAATTTTTGAAATGTAAAAATAGTCCCCATTCTCCTTTAAGATTTTTTTTTTTTAAATACACTATTCATAAAATACAATGTGATGGAAAATAAACAGTTTATATTAATCAAGCTATTTCAATATTTAATCACAAGACTGTTTTTTATTTTTAGCCATGTTTTATAATAATTGGTTTACATTACATATAATAAGTGGTTTGCTAAAAAGAGTCAGAAACAGGAAAGAACAATTCAGTAATCCTAATTTTTTTCACAATAAATTTTCATAGTTTCTTGCCTTAAACTTATCTTGTAACAGATTATCTTTTTTTGAATAATAGTCTTTCACAAAAAGCAAAACGAACATAGTCTTTATTTAGGCTAAAAAAGGCCTTTCAGCTTTGGCTAGAACAAGCTTTGGCACCTGTAACCCTTGACTGTACTGTGCAGATGGTAACACAACAGGACAGGTTAAAAAGCCAAGTCTATAGTGAAGTGATACCAGCTTTTCCTTTATGTTATGCGATCATCTCACCCTGAGACACTATGGAGATTCCTCCATGTAAAATGGTCTCTGGGTCTCCGGTTCCTTCAATCGCAAGTTGGAATTCACAGCAGACAACAAACAAGTTTTATTAAGGGTAGCTGAATATGGAGGACTTCAGGACTCAGAAGATTTCTCCTACCCAGCGCACTACAGCAGAAAATAGAGTGAAATTGGATGGACTTTAAGGCACAGCAGATTACTCCATCATAGCACAACGGATGCATATGTTTCTGTACTCCTCGGTGCAATCAGGGGTGAGGCTGAGGATTTACTCCTGATAAACACACATATACATGCATGCATGCACAACAGCTATGGCAAGTCTCACAAATAACACAGAGAATTACTTCGCTAGCACCCGTGTAAACACAAATAGCACTCACATAGACATGAATAAAGGTGGCCCATGTTGGGTTTACTTTTAGGCTGACCAGGATTGATCATCCTCATTTTATTGATTCACAAGCATACCCGCATTCATAGATCCCTCAGATACTGGGACTAACTTTAAATCTGTCCAATATCTATGTTCAGACCATAGGCCCTTTATGTAGTCACTATCTCTTACCATGTCAGGTTTGCTAGTGGTGACACATACAAGTTTGTGTCTATCCTGCAGCTGGTTTCCAGGCTGTGGTCTCCTCCAGTTTCCCCAGTCCTTGGTTTCCTCCAGGGTAGTTGGACCCTTTGTCGGCAGGTCTCTCTCTCTCCAGACGCTGGTAACTGCGGTTCATATCCTATTCCTCGAATAGTCCAACTAGAAGTTTGCTAGCTGTTACACACACGCATTCAAAGCGGGGAGCTCAGCCATACAGAGAACTGCTAGAAATATGATTCAATGAGAAGACAGGACAGATTGTGTCAATCAAACACATGGCTCTGTCAAATGGGTGTACTGATCAGACATTGCTTACAGTCAATCCATTCCTTTTAACCTTTTTCCTTCTGTTTTCCTATAGTTGTTCCTCCCTGTTCAACCTTAATCAGTCCTTTTCCCTGCCTTTTATCCTTTCCTGAGACATTCCATTTTAAGTACAGTACCAAAATTCATTTCCTCTCTGTGTTTCATAATAAATACTATAACACTTTAGGCAGTAAACCCATTTAGTTTGCATGGCATTTCAGAGAGAAACTTTCTTTCCTTGACCGTCTGGTGAGCTTCACTCCAGGGATAATGGTCTAATCATTGTCCTTTGATGGTTTTAGGAGTAGCTGATTCAGTTCCTAGGGCTCATGGCCTGTCATTGTTTGTCTGATCCTAGCTGGGTCTCTGTGTTTAACTGGATTAGCATTTAGTCATGAATCCTAACATTCTGTACAGGGAGCCAAGTCACAACGAAGTGACACCAGAATTTACTTCATGTTACAGCAATACCTCACCCTGAGACACTGTGGAGATGTCTCTATGTCAAATGATTTGTGGTTGCCATGTCTTCAATCACAAGCTGGAATTCACAGCAGATAAGAAAAAATTACTCTTCATAAAATGCATTTCATACTGGAAGTTAGCCCAGTGAACCAAGATTAGCATGTTCTGTGATGATAAATCATACCAAGGAAGACTTGTAAGAGGAATCATGTGCAAGGAATCCAAATGAATCACAAGAAAAAGTCTGTGTGATTCCATGAAAGAAGGAAGATGTTGTAAGCTACTGTACTGTTATTCAAGGAAATTCCTATGTGGAGGATAGGACTATCCATCAGATGTATTAAAATCCAGAACTGTGGGATTGGGTTAAGTTCATTATGATATGTGGCAGGGAACAGGAGCAGTCCAGTGATCTGAGCACACACATAAAGCATGGCTTTTGTGAAAGACAGAATTGAAAGTTTACCAAGAACTATTTTTAAAAGCTGATAAAGAGAACTTCTGTGATTCTGACAAAATTCTGAGTAGTGGTCCCTGTACTGTAGTAACTAACAATAAACTTAGAGCATCTGAAGTCAAAGAAACTTTCTTGTGTCTACACTTCTTTTTCCTATGAGGGTTGTGTTTTTGTTAAATTGTCTGATTAAGGCTAATCAGAATAAACACAAAGACCAGGGAGGATCAAGAGAACAGTGACAGCCAGAAACCCTAGTAACCCAGTAAGTGCAAAACCAAAGCCTTGAATTAGCTACTCCCTCAGATGATTAAAGAAGAAGGATTAGATCATTGTCCTTGATGTGAAACCTGTCAAGTTGACTTAACTAAACAAATTCTCCTACAGGCCACACAAACTAAAGAGCATTATTGCCTCAAGGGGTACAGGTCCATTGTGATTTAAGATGAAATTGTCAGTGTAGAGACTAAATGGACCTTGACACCAAAGCACTTTAATCACAGATATATGCAATTTTTAAGAATTACCCAGTTACCCTGTCCCACAGGGGAAATGGCAGGGTTCAGAAGGAAAATTAAGGGGGTCAGTGAGATGATTCCAACTGTGGGGTGCACAGTCTTTGAGTCGGGCCGGGGGTCCCTGGGGTGTTTCTTGGGTGCTTCTGGAATCTATTAGATCTTTATCTCCTGCCCCTGACTACTCTCCTGGATTCACACTAGGCACCATCAAGGCAAGGATGTGGCAGAGAATACCCAGTTCCTAATGGGCCTCTTCTGCATCACCCAGAACCTAACAACTGGCTGTCATTGTCACTCATGCTCACAATCTGCCCATATGAGGGGTTCTTGGGAGTCTACAAATTTACAGTGATTGACAGGTTGTTTAAGGTCAAGGTACTCCTCTCTTCTTATAAGTAGGTTACTCCCTTATCTGGTAGGGTGAGGTAAAGTTCATATGCTAACACTGCTGTCAGCAAGGCCCAGCTGCCATGCCACATGGACTTACTATGAGATGCGGGGGCAGCACATAAGTTTGAGACAACTAAAACTTATTTTCTAGGGATGTTTATATAAATTAATTTATATAATAAATATTTCTCTGTCATATATAGTTTAACTATATGCAATGCATATATTTACATACACAGCCTATAGTATATAAATATTTATAATTTATAAAACACATAAATGTTTATTTTAAGATACTTATATAATAAATTAAATGCATGGTTATGATTAGGCACTACAGTTATGACATTCATCTCTTCATATGCAGTTAGTTGCATGTAGGCAGCTGCATGCATGTGAGGTAATGGCTATGTAATTTGTGGATCCCAATATATTCTGTAGTTATACGGGTTGCTTAGGAGTTGACTTGAAGTGGATTTCTTATGAAAATATTACCATTAAAAAAGTAGATCACTAAAACTTGTGGGTTTTGTAGCATGAGACTAGTAGATCTGACGTCACAGTGGCAGATAGTTTGCTGGCAGTGTTGTTTTATTTGTATAGTGAGAACTCACAGAACCATTTTTCTTACACTCATCTGCTCATGACAGCTGCTCATGAAAACTGTTATTTCCATTATTATCTGGAGGTGACAGTGCTAGCAGTATATCCTTCTGTCTTAACTTCTACCTAAATGAATATTTTGAGCATGTTTTTCTGTTTTAATCAATCAGCTGTATGTTGCTCTCTTCTGCGTGATACATTAATGATGGGAAATGCCCAAATTGACTCTTTTTGGTCAAATCTTATTAAGAGATGTTTCTTGTTCAAAAAATTTCTGCTAGCAGAATTTTTTGCAGGAAAATACTGAACAGAATAGAAATACATAGAATATGTATACTAAATGGAACTGATGCATTCTTTAAACCCATATAATTTAATATAAAATTTATTTTTTCCATACAAATATAAGGATATATACTCTTTTTTTAATTCAAAAGAATTATTACATAAGGAAAATAAATATCTTTTATATTACATTTTATAAAACATTTTTATGAAAATCTGCACCAAATTTCTATATTTTTAACCAGCTACAAAACCTTACACAATAAGATTACCTCATCTAAACAGAGTGTAAAAGAATAATTTTATCTATATGTTAGTTACAAAAGTGCTTAATATTTACAATAACCTCAGCACTAGTACTGTGGAAGAATTCAAATATTTTGTACAGCTTTGTGGAAAACATGTTTTCTCATTTTAGAGCTTTTAATTTATTTTTTCCATAATTTGTTTCTTACCATACGAAAAATGTGTATGCCATCTGTGTTTTAAAATTTTAGTCTAAATGCTTCAAACTTGAAGTTTAAGTATTCAGTGCCTCAGGACTGCATCTCTAGACATGAAGATATTCTGACATAAAAGAAGGGTGTGGATTAAGGAGAAATTAAGCTTTGTGAAGCTATCAGAGTGATGTCCAAGTAAAATGAAGTTCCTTAATGATCCTTATCTGAGTGCTTTGTGAATGATTCCTTCTAAAGGCAATACCTAGGTTTCTACATATTCAGAAAAGAATATATATACATATATATTTATATATATTATATTTAACGGACTCAGTAGGAGATTTCATACACATATATTGATACCTAAGTTAAGCAGAAGGACCCCCCTCCAAATCAATAGCATTTATCTCTATTCCATCAACTATACAAAACAGCTAATTTAGCAGGAATGCTTCAATACGTATCTAAAACATTGGCATAACTTGCCTAAAATAGAGACCGCATTCTGTGGAATAGAATTTGTAACTCTAATATAGATCCCGATAATAGTCTCATTACAGTAAACACGTGATTAAAGATTGTTGAGATTCTGGGATTCACTATGGCCAAATTATTACATAAAGTGAGATAGTCTAATCAATAAACATGAAACACAAAATGATCTTGTGTGTCTCTGTCATAACCACTCTTCTGAAACCAGGACTGAAAATTTTAAAGCCCACTCCAAAGTTGGGCTGAGGATCAATATAGTAGAAAATTGTTTACAGACTGATCAGTTTACCAGCTATTAGGGGAAGGATTTAGCTGCTTGAATAGGTATTGTCATTTTGAGCTGTCCTTGAGTATCTGAGAAATCTTTGCTGATCTGGAAGATATGACAAAGATGGTATAGAAGACTGTCATGCTCCTGAAGCATTGGCTGACTGTCAGGTAAGTTGCACAAGGGTATCTCAAACTGCATCCTATATAAAAGCAGCAGGGTCAAGCCTTAAACGTTCAGGTGAAATTACTTTTCTGATCCAACAACTGTATTTACTAAATCTACAGTGACTATAATAAGAATTTATACATATTTTATGTGTAAATACTTTAGGGACTAACTGTAAGTGTGCTATTCCAAAACAAATGTCATCACTGGATTACTATTTTCTTTCAAAATAGTAAAAGCAACGTTGACCTTGACTTAACAGCCTAGGAGCTGAGAGTATTGGGTACATTGGGTGATTGTCTAAGGAGGATATATACACAAGTATATTCAGTGAGGGAATACTTTCTCATTTAAAACAGATTACTGTGTCGGTAGCTGGCCCTGTGAAGGTGGGATTCAGAGCTCAAAAACATTTCCTGTTCTTAAACTTCTACATCAATTTTCTTGTGAAGGAAGTGCACTCAAAATACCTAAAAACATTGTGATGACCATGCAGTAGAAAAGCAGCATAGCAGCACTGTAGTAAAGACTAAATAATACATAATTTTACTGTAGAACAATATTAAATTACCTGGGAAAGTTTAACATAGGCATTCCTAATTATTGAGTGCCTCTCAACTTTAATGCTTTTTTCGTCTTGCATGTACAAAAGCTATGTATGATTTTTATTTCTGGGCAGTTATATTTTTGTCAGGATGATGCCTTTCGGTGTTGCTGGTGACTAATTCACATCTCCTGTTTAACAGTGGGCCAGTATTTTCCTTCTGTTTCTGCTTGTTGTTTACATACCTGAAGAACCTTCTCTTGTAGTTTTTGACATCTCTGGCCAATTTAAATTCAAGCTGAGCTTTTGCTTTTCTAACTGCATCTCTGCATGGTCTGGCAATGTCCTTGTACTTCTCAATGGGTAGTCATCCACTTTTCCATCTCTGGTACGCTTCTCTTTTGGTTTTGAGCAGACTCAGAAACTCACAGTTAAACCAAGGGGGCTCTTGGTCCACCTACTTCCCTTCCCTTTAAAGGGGATGAACTGTTTTTGTGCTTTCAGGAGAGTGTTTTTGAAAAACTGCCAGCACTCACTAACTCCTTTATCCTCCATGGAAGCTTCCCACAGAATCCTTCCAAGCTAAGCTCAGAGCGAGCTGAAGCTTGCTCTTCTAGAATCTAAAATCTTTGTCTTAGTACGAACCCTCAGTGTACTCAGCAGGATCCCAAATTCCACAATATTGTGATCACTGCAGCCAAGGCTTTCACTAACCGAGATATTACAACGCAAGTTTTCTTGGTTTGTGAGTAACAAGTCCAGCAGTGCCTCATTTCTGGTTGGCACATCTAAAATTTGTATGAGGAAGCAGTCCTTTACGTATTGCCAGAACTTGATGGATGATGTGTGAACTTCTGTATTGTTCTTCCAACAAATGTTTGAGTAGTTGAAGTCACCTGTAAAAAGTGTGACCTGGACAAGCTGAAGAGTTGGGCAGAGAAAAACCTGATGAAATTCAACAAGGGCAAGTGCAGGGTACTGCATCTGGGGAGGAATAACCCCATGCATTAGTACAGGTTGGGGGCTGACCTCCTGGAGAGCAGCTCTGTGGAAAGGGACCTGGGAGTCCTGGTGGACAACAGGATGACCATGAGGCAGCAATGTGCCCTGGTGGCCAGGAAGGCCAATGGCATCCTGGGGTGCATCAAGAAGAGTGTGGTCAGCAGGTCAAGGGAGGTCATCGTCTCCCTCTACTCTGCCCTGGTGAGGCCGCATCTGGAATACTGTGTCCAGTTCTGGGCTCCCCAGTTCAAGAAGGACAGGGAACTGCTGGAGAGGGTCCAGCAAAGGGCTACAAAGATGATTAGGGGATTGGAGCATCTTTCTTATGAGGAAAGGCTTAGGTACTTACGTCTTTTTAGTCTAGAAAAAAAAAAACTGAGGGGGGATCTTATCCATACTTATAAATACTAAAAGGGAGGGTGCCAGGTAAATGAGAAGAGTCTTTTTTCAATGGTGCCCAGTAATAGGACTAGAGGTAATGGGCATAAACTTGAACATGGGAAGTTCCATCTTAACATGAGGAGGAACTTCTTTCCTTTGAGGGTGGCAGAGCACTGGCACAGGCTGCCCAGAAAGGCTGTGAAATCTCCCACTCTGGAGACATTCAAAACCCGGCTGGGCACAGTCCTGTGCAACCTGCTGTAGGTGACCCTGTTGTGGCAGGGGGGTTGGACTAGATGGTCTCCAGAGGTCCCTTCCAACCCTGACCATCCTGTGATTTTGTAAAATACTGCTTTTTTGGCTTTATCATCTTGGTTTGGAGGTCAGTAACAGATGCTTACTGTAAGATTCTCCTTGCAGATGATCCCTCTGATCTTAACCCAAAGGCATTCAATAGGGCTTCCACAGTAACCTAGTTGACCTCTATACATTCAAAGATCTCCTTAGGATAGAGCAAGACTCCTCTTCTTCCTTGTCTGTCTTTATAAAACAGCCTAGAGCCATCCGTCGCGATCCTCCAGTCATATGATTTGTCTCACCATGTTTCAGTTAGTTCTATGATATCATAACTTTCTGACTCGTCACAGAGCTCCAGTTCCTCTTGTTTATTCCCCAGGCTGCGTGCATTGGTACACATACAGTTGAGGTGGTTGGTCTTCTGGTTCTCGTCTTGGGAGGCAGCTAAGGAATGTTTGTCGCTGCTCTGGTTGTCCTGGTTTATTCCCCAGTTTGATGCAATGGCATGAGCATTGCCACTTTGGACCCCGCCCCCTCGAGTCCTTCAGTTTAATGCCCACCTCACCAAGTTGGCCAGCCTGCTGCCAAAGATTCCCTTGCCTCTTCTAGACAGGTGTATGTCATCCCTCCCTAACAGGATATAGTCATCAAAGTATATCCTGTTGTCATAAAAGCCAAAACCCTCACGATGGCACCAGACACAAAGCCAGAATCATAGATCACAGAATGGTTTAGGGTGGAAAGGACCTTGAAGATCATCGAGTTCCAACCCCCCTGCCATAGGCAGGGACACCTCTCACTAGACCAGGCTGCTCAAGGCCACATCCAGCCTGGCCTTGAACACCTTCAGGGATGGAGCTTCCACAACTTCTCTGGGCAACCCGTTCCAGTGCCTTACCACCCTCAAAGTGAAAAATTTCTTCCTAATGTTTAATCTAAACCTGCCCTCTCCCAGCTTAAAGCCATTCCCCCTCATCCTATCACTACATGCCTTTGTAAAAAGTCCTTCCCCAGCTCTCCTGTAGGCCCCCTTGAGGTACTGGAAGGCCACAATAAGGTCTCCCCGGAGCCTTCTCTTCTCCAGGCTGAACAGCCCCAACTCTTTCAGCCTCTCCTCATAGGAGAGGTGCTCCAGCCCTCGGATCATCCTCGTGGCTCTCCTCTGGAGCCCCTCCAAGAGGTCCATGTCCTTCTTATGTTGGGGGCTCCAGAGCTGGATGCAGTACTCCAGGTGGGGTCTCACGAGAGCGGAGTAGAGGGGCAGAATCACCTCCCTTGACCTGCTGGCCACACTTCTGATGCAGCCCAGGATACGGTTGGCCTTCTGGGCTGCGATAGCACATTGCTGGCTCATGTCGAGCTTCTCGACGATCAGCACACCCAGGTCCTTCTCCTCAGGGCTGCTCTCCAGCCATTCCCCGCCGAGCCTGTATTTGTGCTTGGGATTGCCCTGACCCAGATGTAGGACCTTGCACTTGGCAAGTTGCAATTGGAAGTTGATTTGCATTATACGTCTGTTTCTGGTTGCACTCTTTCCTCTGACTGGTAAAATGGAAGAAAAAATAACTTGTGTACCAGCACTTTTTGCTTGCACCCCCAGGGTGTTGTAGTCTTCCTTGATTCTGCCAGGTTCCTGCTTGTGATGTTATTCATGCCCATATGAAGGAGTAGCAATGAATAGTAGACTGTGCTTTTGACAAGTTGTGGCGCCCTCTCGGCAACATCTCGGACCTTAGCTCCCAGAAGGCAGCATACCTCTTGTGACTCCCTGTCAGGCCAGCAGATGGGTGCCTCAGTGCCTCTTAACAGAGTCACCCACTACAAGCAGTCATCATTTCTTTTTGCGGTATCCACTGTATGCTGCCAGTACATTTTCCCCTTGCAGATCTTGCTCGTGGGTGTCTACAGCTGTTAAAGCTTCGTATCTGTTTTTGGTTGTAATGCTCGAGGGATTGGGGACTGAGGCAGGGTTCTGCTTTTGTGGATCACTGGTGTCCAAGGTTCCCCATTCTCTGTGGTGTCCGCCACAGGAACATGGTTCTGAAACCACCTATCTGTCTCTGCCTCAGCCCCTCTAATACTGTGCAGCCTTTTAACTGTTTCCTGTAACACAAACACCTGACACAATAAATCATTAAACTCTGCACAGCTTTCGCAGGTATTTACCTTTTCTCCAGGAGAAGAAATAAAGGGTTTATTTACTTGAATACAACTACAAGACTGCAAACAAACAAAGAAAAAAAATAGAAACAGTTTGAATGGCCAGACAGAAACATTTTCAGAACAAGATCATGAATAATTTAAAAATGAATGACACTTAAATAGTAAGAAAAGAAATTAAAACCCCAACTATCAGAAAATGGTAGGAAAAAGAAATTTAAAGAATTAGAGCTACAACCCTAAAACAACTTTTGTGATCTTTCTTTTTATACATGTTTTTTATAAATGTTTCTTTTATACATGTTTTTATGTGTTCTACACATTTATTAATGTATTCACATGATTTATTTAAAACACAGAGCCATACGATGGACAATAAATATATAGTTATTAGATCAGCTATAGATATTTGTAGCATAGGTATGTAGGTTATGCGAGATGTGATAAATCACACAGCTTCTGAATAAAACTCACACTTCCAGCTTTTAAGATTTTCTTACATTCAGCAAACATCCAATGTTTTTAAAAATATTCAGATTGTTTAGCCTCTGTCTCATGTCTGCAGCCAGAGATAGGAATGCAGTCCTCTGAACCAGAGATCCGCTATTGATGAAAACAATTCCAGTTTGCAGAGGCTGAAGCTTTCCTCCATAAAAAAGATATAAAATTTTCCTTCTTTAAAGAGAAGCATCCTGATGTATAACAACATGTTGTATGAAATGTAAAGACAGAGAGGGAGTATGAAATGTTGAGGGAATGACTGGGGAATATGAGTTATGAGCTAAAGACAAAAAAAGGAGAAGGAATGCATCATGATGGTTTAGAAAAATAAGGAAGGCCGTAGTTAAGAGGATGGATCCTGAAGGCTGATAGAATTTGATATATTAGACAAATAGTCTATTCATACCGAATTACAGTGAAAATTGAAGATGAGTCAACCTAATTTTTTGCCCAGGAGAATAAATGTTTGTAGGAAAAGGGTACATGCAGAATTAGGGTTTCTAATGACTAATGAGCTTGCCTCTGCTGTAACCCTATTCATTTGAGGAATCCTGACTTTCCCGTACTTCAGTTTTTATTTCTGCAATATTACAAAAACAAGCTCATGCTTCTTATGAAAATGTCAGATTTCTCTACCCCTTCTTCAACTTAAAAGTGAGTTAGGGGGAAAAAAAAAACAGGCACAAAAACTCTGAGTGCATGAATAGAACATTCCCTGTGTGAGTAATAGAGAAAGGGTAAAGGGAAGAAAAATGTCTGAATGATTTTTTGTCATTTTATAACATAAAAGCTAAAAGGTTAAAGTTATTCTTGCTGCCCTAGTTGAACATTTTTTGTGCCTATTTTAATCTATTGTCTATGACCATTGTTCTTATTTGTTTCTAGGAAATTCTTTCTGCATGTGGTTAGTTTGAAGTGCTGTATCCTGTTCTTGCGGAAAAAAATCACATAGCTAAAGCATGAACTAAGGTTTATGCTTCACTTAATTGCTGAATGTTCTAGTTGCTAGAACATGAAGGTGGGATTGATCTATGCAATAATTACAAATAATTGCTCCCTAGTTTTTAAGGCTAATGAGACCAAGTTTTTCCCTAAGAATATATGTACTTTGAATTATGCTGCAGTTTTATGCACTTAGAATTATGTATTTTATGTACTTAGAATTATGCTGCAAAATTATGTTCTCCTTAATACAACATAACTGAAAACTGCTCTTCAGTCTTCCCTTCTTTTATGTTCATTTCTGGCTATAGCATTTCTCCTGCAGCTAGGGAATTTGTTTCAAAAATTAACCCAGTAACAAATTAAAAAAATAAAAAATAAAAACACGAGTTCTCAAATGCCATGTTTTTACAGATCTAGCTCATGAAGCAGCTGCACAAATGCTAGCAGTAGCAGAAGGGGGGGTATCAGGTTAAGAGGAACTTCCTTTTACCTGCATTTTTGTAAGGTTAAAGTGGGAATGGAATCACAGCTATTGGAACCAGAGTCATACAAATAGGAATCAGTATTTAAATGTTTATCTGCTTTAATGGCAGCCCATATATTTAGTTTTCAAAATGGTCTTTTGAAAATTTAATTGGAATTAAACATATCTTCGAATACTGCTATGAATTGTGAAAGTATTATACCATTTTTGACTGGTATAAGAGTTCTACATGAGAAATGACTGCCTAAAGATTGCATAGTTTGACCTGAAAATAAAACCAGATAACATGAAACCAGTGGGGAAAACTACAGTGTGTGCCATTCCCATGACAAGTTAGAAAATAAAGGGATATGGTCAGGAAGAGCTGATAGCACATGTCACGTCCCGGTCCGAGACGTGAGGGGTCTGGGAGGACGCGTAACGATTCCACACACGAGATTAAGACACAAACGAGGTCAAATGCTGTCTGCTTTATTGTTGTCTCCCAGCAATGATTACTGAAACGAGCTACAGAGTAAAGGAGGAAGTAGCAGAAAGGCAGAAGAGAGAAGCAGTATTACGGAGCACAGCAAGAGTATAGCCACCACCACTGACTCTCAGTGTCCTGACGGTCCCCTGATCATCAGTAGCGTCCCGTTGACTCACGAACCTTGGATCACAACGATGGCAGGAGCTCTGGAGGCCCACTTGTAGAGGGACACGGCACTAACCTATAGCCAAAGTCTGCTCGATACTTGACCAATCAGTATAGAAGCCACTTTTGCTTGGCCAATCTTTCTTGGAAGATGGTCTTCTTGGAAGACGGTTGCTCCTGATGTACCCCTGTGATAAACAGGATGTGGTTGGTGATCATGATGGCACATCTTGTAGCTAACCTTGGCAGGTTTCAGGTGCTCCTTGCTCCTGTTATGAACAGGATGTGGCTGGAATGGTTACAGTAAGCGAGTTTTGAGACTTTTTGATTGAGACATCTTAACAGTCTCCTACAGCATCTTTTGCACAATGTATGTTTCTGGATGTTGGCCCAGCATTGTTATTTATATATACATAGTACATGAAGATAACTGAACAGAAATACAGAAAGAATACAGCTTCAAACAAAAAAAAAATTAGAGATAATATTTTAAGCAATATATAAATAATTCAGTTCAGTTCAAGACAAAAATAAAAGAAAAACTGAGAAAACGAAAAAGGTTTTTAGAAAATTATTTATAAAACAATGGGAGTTAGGGCAAAAATTTCAAAACACAATAAGACAAGGATTTACATTTAACTAATAAAAATAATAACTGTTGCATATAAGTAAGAAGCATAGCTATATGGCTACGGTAAAAGAACTAAACCAATAAATAATTAAAACATTTAACTACACTAATTTTGAATAGATTTTAGGTTTGATAAACTGATTAGCCTTTGTGTTACATGAATGGTTTTCTCAAAATACTTGTGACCATAGGAACAAATTCAATTTCATGTATATAAACAGTCTTTTTCATCTTCTGTGGAAATAAGGTTTTGAATGAGTACTTCTGAGAAATTAAAAAAGATCAAAACTGCCTAGTTTCTTAAGAGCCTTTGTGTCTGTAAATACTGTGATTTTTTGGTGGAAATGTACTTTGCGCATGGTGCTGCTGCAACATAAGTTGAACAGTACTACCACCTCAAGAGATTTGGAACAATCTTGACTGTAAACCTCAGATTACTTTAAGCAGGAAGATATCCAGCTCAGCTACATTCCCTGAGATGTTCAATGCAGTATGCACATCCAATCATACTAATGTCATTGAATTTCAAATAAACAATTGAGCAGGAAGTTCCCCACAGGTATAGAAATTTTCCTTAGCATGTAGTAGTGTGAAAGGTAGTATACACATTTTGAATAACAGCTTAATGTTTAAAATATCTACTCAAGGACAATAACTCCTGATTTCTCAATGCTCCTCAGTTTGATGGCTCAGACCAGCATCTTCTACATTCTGAGGGGATTTTCCTGAAGACCATTTCTCAGGAGGGGAAGCTGAAATCTTGCTCTCCACTTTACGAATAAGTGCTCCAACCATTAAACTATATAAAAGTACAGAACATTTCTAAAGGGAGAGAGAGGTGCTAAATGAGCAAAATAACATCTTTAGGCAAGAGACCTCACTTTTGTGAATCCTGTTCTGACTGCCAGAGTTATAATTATTAGGCACTGGACTGCCATAGTCAGTGTAATATCTTATGAATTAAGATGAGAATCCACTTTCTGCAATTTAACAAGCAACAGAACAGCCACTTCAGTTTACTGAAATGTTGCCCTTACAGTCTTCACTACAAATCTCTAAGCTTGAATTGTTCTGTATCTTCCGTTATTCTTTCAGCATTCTTTGCTTATCAGCTCATCTACCGTGACTGTGATGTACATTCTTTCTGATATAAAAAGATGTGTCAGCTTCTTTCTGACAGAAGTATCCTTTCTGAGTCTCTTAAGTTCATGTTATTCTATGTTTGTTTCTGGTGTTTATGTAAATACATAGTCTTTCATCTTTTATAAGGAAGTAACTGTTTCCATAGAAACTAATGAGTCTAATACTATACTTAAAATAAAATGTTTCACATAGTGAAGGAGTCCTAGTATCTTTGATACTGGCCACATTAGTTCACAGCCTAAGAGAAATGTACACATGATAATATAAAAATAAACAATTGATCTCATTTTACAGGGACAAATGAAAACAAACACAGTCAAAAGCAGCAAATATTGTGAAACTTACAGTTAATACTCTTGTTAATTACTTAAAAATATTTAATTTTGTGACTTTTTTGACTAAATCTTAATTGGTTTAATTTGGACCCATTTCTTCTGAAGTTAATAAAATATTGATATAGATGAGATAGGGTGCTGGTATTTCAGATTAACTATCTAAATAATTATATATTTTAAAATAAAAATATTATTTTCAAGAGGTCTAAAAATACCTTGAATTCCTTATGAATGCTGATTTTTACGTATTCCAGGGGAAAATTATCTATTATAGATTAGTATAACGATCAATTAAAAAAAAATCAGTTATAAGTATATATACAGTTAATTAAATGAATAGGAAATCTGGTTTAAACATTAGATAACATATTATTTATTTTTATGCAAAATTCTTTAAGAACATAGTTTTTGTCTTTTTGCTTGTACATGACAATTGCATTGTTCTTCCACAAATTTAGCTGAACTTACAGAAGTGTTTCAGCATCAGCTTTCATTAGCATACTTAAGCTAATCAGCTGTGAATAAATCTGGAATAAAAGAAGTGTGCAGATACCTTAGCCTAATGCTTAAATCAGAGGAAACCTCTTCCATCATTTACAAAGCTTAATTTGCAGTAGAACTTTAAATACATGAAGTTATATGTATATTTATAAACTTAAAGGAGTGTAATTAATATTATTGGAGGGTCATTTGTCGCAGTTTGGATTCATCGTTAAGGGGTTTACTTAAGAAGTTCTCATCTAATGCTACTATACGGAGATAGCATTCTAAAAAAGGTGCTGTTAAGCAGCACAAAAATCTTTCTTTTGTTGATGGTCTAGACTTACCTCATTTTTAACTGAAAACTGCTTTTTTGTGCTACTCACATTATGCAAAAAATGAACAAGAAAATTATTTATAATAACTTCTTCAAGTCTCTCCCCCGTTTGCCTTTTTTAGGCAGGTATGTGCTATACTTTGTTACTGAGCCCAAATTCACCTACTGCTGACATTTTTAAGGAAACTCGTACTTCAGTCAGGCATACAGGAATGCTGCAGGACAGACAGGTTTTAGGTTTCTAATTAGCCTCTTCACAGCATAGGTGAGCCTGATTATCAGGCACTGCTCATAGCGTCTGCTCCTGACTTAGGTCAGGAACTTACCTGACCTAAGTCTCATCACAGACTTAGGTCACATAAGTTGGCTTGTTGTTCCATCCTTGTGGGTCTAACACCAGTGGCACAGGGCAGAGACACAGAGCTGAGCTCTGGCCAAAATGCTTGTGTGATCCTGGATGATTAACTGGTATGTGAAGTGGAGATAATGTCTGATCCATGTCTCATAGGATACAGAAAAGATATACCCAAACACAGGCATTCAAACTGAGTTTTGTCCCGTCAACATTCAGCCCTCTGACTGACATGCCCGCATTGATGCCATTGGCTCTCTAGACTCCCTTCATAGGTGAAGCAGGGCAATGCAAACCTTCAGGGCCCTTCCCGTGTGTATCTTAGGTCAGCTGAACCAGATGTTTAACAATCTGAAAACAATTACAGAAAGAACTAAAGCATCTGCATTCCTAATTTGGGCATATCAGGGTAAAAATAAAGTATCATAGTTCTGATGCATGACAGGTAGTCAAATTTTTTTTCATTGCCAATACCAAAATTTATCTTAAATTAATTTCATACTTTGTGATGGACTTTTTCTTATTTATTATCTGTTTCATTCTTAAAATAGCCCTAATTAAAACTCCAGCACCACCACATTTAAAATTAACCCTTTCAGAAGGTATTCTTCTTAAAAGGTAATGTTGAACTACTACACATTTATACTTCATTTGTGTATGAACACTCGATCATGTATCTTTCAGGGTTTTTTTTTCCAAGAACATTTCCTAGCAAAATACAGAAGGGAATTAACACTGAAATATCTACTAAAACCTTCAGTTTAGTTTTCAGTGATCATAATTTATAAAACACTCGTGTGATTATAAAAGAAATATTTAATTTTGGTTACACAGAAACAGAGCAAAATTTCAGTAGTAATAACAGAACAATAACAATAATAATTTAAAATAGCTTTTCATTATAGTCATAGAATATTGCAAATTATTTAATCTACAGGAGAAAGAAATTAAACAAAAGTAGATTATCTTAACAGAAAAAAAATCCAAGAAAAAGTAATGAAATTTGCTCACTACTCTTTTTTCTAGCTTTTTTTTTCATTTATTTCTTTCCAAACACTTATTATTACAATAAGGCATGGATGCTAAAAAAAGGTTTGTTTCATCCACTTATTTCAAATTTTTCCACTTTTTCTCTTTCACTTAACAGAAAAAAAACAAAATTTGATCACTGTAAAATTGATGTGACTAACTTACAAGAATAAAAATTGAGGTGTCTATATTTTGGAATTTGATTTTACAATGGAGTTTGAGATAAAATCAAGCCACATTTAAACAAATGTTGCATTTTTCTATTTTACAATTTACTTGGTTTTCTGGAAAGTGTCACTATTCTGGATTTAATCTTTTACTTAATCTTTAAAAATAAACCAAGTTCTTATTTTTCTCTTTTTGAGACTAAATTGAACTGCTATAGCTGAAGAGCATTCATTTGAAGAAAGCTTTTTGTTGCTAACAAATCTAAGACCCTTTCCGTTTTCTGTAATAGCTTTCTCTTTGGGAAGTGGCTTATGAGTCTTTACAGTGTGTTGTGTTTCTGTTGCCAAAACTACTCACACAATAATTTTCTTTACGCTTAGTTAAAATTTTTACTTCATTCAGAAATAATTCCTGACCTGAAGAAAAAAAAAAGTTTTTAAATCTTTCTGCTCTCAAATCAGGAGGAAAAAAAAATCTATAAAAAAATCTATATATTTGTAATATATATGGGTCCATATAATTGAATATGTAGAGATGCCTCTCAAGAAAACCAAAAGAACTTGTAAGGATTTTGGTTTCCTTGTCTTTTTTTCCTTTTTTCTTATCTCTGCTTGGAATGTCTAAAGTCTGAGTGCTGTCTAGCTGAATCAAATGCTCAAACAGCATAGTGTATAGTAATGGTGGTGTGAGGACAAGGTAAAGTTCATAATTACTGAGGTTTCACCCTAAACCTTAAGTGAAAAATGCAAAAAATTGTTCTTGAGTAGGACATGATGGAGATGCACAAAAATGTTTCTCATTCACAAGTCTTCTGTCTCCCCTCTTGCACCTTAGATCTGAGTAATATAAATAACTATGAAGAAAAACATTTCGCCTTCCAAAATCTGTATTTTTGTACACCTAAGAATGGGTGATCACAAATGGAAGATAGCTGACACTTCCCCATCTTAACCATTCACTTTTAAGACTGAACAGCTTTATTTAGAGATTTAGAGCCTACAGCAGAAAGATTTTTTTTATGGAGAAAAAGGTTGATTTATGAGATTTGGTAATTTTTTTCTTTTTTTCTTTTTTTTTTTCAGTCTTTTAAAGCAATGTTTAGTATGTATATACATACATACTAAACCTACTAATAGTTGTTGAGCTGGAGACAGTTTGAACTTTGGAGAAAAAAAGGCTTTTTTAAGACTTCCCTGTTCTGTTATTCCCTGACAGAGATATAAGGAGTGTAAGTTACTAAATAAGATGTATTTCACTTTCTTGTTATAGGTATGGACTTAAAAACAGACACTGGAAAAGAAAAAACTAAGTTCATTCCCACTGTATTATAATTATTATTTTTATGTTGAAGAAAGAAAGAAGAGAACAAAGCTTCAGCCTTGGTATAGCCTTAAAGGTTAATTAGAAACACAGAAGAATTATTAGAAAGCTAGGTTGGTTTTTAACAGGCACTTTATTATATGTGCATAAGTACACATACACATACACATACACATACACAAGCAAACATACGGGACCTGCAGAAAATCTGGGCTTTCTACCAAGTTTGTGTAAATAATATTTTATTACTTAGAAAGGATAAGACATTTATGAAACGAGGAAGGGAAAGAAAGACAGAGGTGAAAGATGGATGTCTAACTACTTTATCAAGAAATTGCTCACACACGTGAAAGACTGGACAATAGAGGAATCTATTCTGTAGTGACAGTTTCAAAATCAGATAGAATTAGAATATCACTAGACCGTTTTCCTTCATTTAATTAGGTAGGAGATGGAAACACTGCCATGCCAACTTCATTACCTTATTTATTCATGGCATTAGAGTCCCAGAAAATGCCGTTATAATCATGTCATAAAAAGCACGTATACTTTCTAAGGCACCAGCAAAGAAGACACTGACTCAGCTCCGGATCTATACTTCTAAATGCAAGTTTCTACAGTTCAGACACGAGCATCTACAATTCAGATATGAGCAAGGTGCTGAAGTTCCCTTACACAGTCAATGGTGGTCTAATCACTAGAGTCAGTGGAGTCTGGAGACCTATTCTGTTGACTAAGTGTCAATTTTAGACTAAAATGGAACATTTTTAAGACTGTTCCACATCCCAGCCTTTGAGAGTTGAATGCCACATTGCAAAAAGATGATAAAAATCTCCTCAATTCAAAGAACCAAAAATAAATAAAAGGCAAAGATGCAATGAATAACCTAAACCATAATACATCTATGCCCTTCAGAACAGCAGAAAACATGACTGTATATCCCAACAATGATTTGCTGACTTAGAAGAACTAGCCAAAACCAATAAAGTTTCCTCTGCACAACATGGTAGACCTTTAACATTTGCTTTAGAACATGCTCTTCCTTGTAGCTCTGCCTTGTAGAAATATCAGTAAATTGGGGTAGCTATATAAGTGTATGCCAGGGACCATATATAAAAAAGCTATATATATGAAGTATCTCTTTTTTTAAGAGTGGAATAACAAATATAAGTGTATGCCAGGGACCATATATGAAAAAGCTATATATATGAAGTATCTCTTTTTTTAAGAGTGGAATAAGAAATAGCTGAATGACTTGAAAATCTCACTGCAATATTTAAAAAAGGTCACCTGATAATCATTCTAAGGATATACAAATATAAAAACCATACAACTAAAGAAATAGAAATTTGATTTTGTGACATGACAGAACCTTTGTGGTTTTTTGAATTATTTGTTATCATCAGCCCTTATGGTAAGTCTTCTATTCTTTTGTTCTCTGAACAGTTTGTTGACTTGCTTCATATTTATCAAGGACAACCATGGCTGTGGAAATGCACAGTGGCTACTTAGTAACTGTTTTTTATCTTACAAACTTACACATCAATAACTTGTTCCTTGGCTTACACCCAAATAAAAGCAGAGCTAAGAATTACTCAAAAGAGAACACAGTAGATTTGCTCAGTGTTAAATAAAGTTAGGAAGTGTTGTAAGAAACTTTTTATATGCCACAAACTCTTTTAAGACCCTGTACATAAAACATAGTCATAGAAAAATATAAATAAGGTTATAGTAAATAAATACATTTAAAGTAGCAATCAAGCACATAGGAATAAAGTTTAGAGGATCAAACATGAGCTACAACTTGGCTACAACCTGTGAGGAATATAAAAACAACAGAAAGATGTAAGTAAGAAAAAGATAAAAGAAACTACATGTACCTTAATTAACCAGGAAGTATAAAAAAAGAAAGATCAGGAAAATAGATACAGGAAAGATCATTGAATCGGCTATTATGTTCTGATCTCTAGAATACAATAGCTGAATTGTGACTGAACAGTAGGATAGTAGCATAGACATGAATAAGGCAGGGAGAAATTAGAGAATAACTACATAAATTAGATTGTAAGATGCCTTGGCGAAATTCCAGTATATAAAGACCTAACTAAAATAGTCTTTGAACCACCAACGATGATTGTTCAGCTCTTGCTGATGTTACAGGTTTAGAAGGAGAATCATTGGACCTATATGTAAAAGTAAGAAAAAGAAGATTCTGGAATTAATTAATACCAAGTTACTCTAGCTTCAACACTGCAGAAAATTTGAAAAAGCCTGTGAATATTCAGTTCAATATCTAAACCTAATAAAAATATATAGAGAGGAGAAAAATAGAGCTGTCGGGAGTCATCAAGTAGGGATTTGTCAAGAATTGACTGTGTTAAACTAATTTAATTTAGTCCTTTCATAGAAAACATGGCAGATCTCATAGAAGAAATAATAAAACTGATTCACTTTGACTGTAGCAGAACTTTACTTCCAAATGACATTTTCATAAACCCCCCTTATGAAGTAGATGAAATAACAAAAAGGTGGATGTATAATCAACAACAACTTTACTTGAAGTGTAGTTACATTATCAGACTGCATTTCTAGCAGGGATTCACTGGGAACTGATGCTAGAACTTTTTCTGTTCAGTATTTTAGCTGTAGTTTAGATAGAATTAGAGAGTGCACTTAAAAATTTCTAAATGACATGAAGCAGTAACGGAGTGTAAGCACTCTGGAGTGTAGTTTTATAATTCAAAATTAACTTAGTAATATGGAAAAATGATCTGAAATCAATCAGGTGAAATCTAAAAAGGACAAGAACAACAGAACAGAACAGAATAGAACAGAATATTTCAGTTGGAAGGGGCATACAATGATCATCTAGTCCTACTGCCTGACCAATTTGGGACAGACCAAAAGTTAAAGCATATTATTAAGGACATTGTCCAAGTGCCTTTTAAACACTGACAGGTTTGAGGCATTGACCGCCTCTCTAGAAAGCCTGTTTCAGTGTTTGACTACCCTCTCAGGAACGAAATGTTTCCTAACAACTAGTCTGAACCTCCCCTGACGCATCCATGAACCATTCCCACACGTCCTGTCACTGGATTCCAGGAAGAAGAGACAAGCGCCTCCCTTTCCACTCTCCCTCCTCAGGAAGCTGTAGAGAGCCATGAGGTTGCTCCTCAACCTCCTTTTCTCCAAACTAGACAAGCCCAAATTCCTTAGCCACTCCTCACAGGACACACCTTCCAGCTCTTTCACCAGCTTTGTTGCCCTCCTCTGGGTGCATTCAAGGACCTTCATGCCCTTCTTAAATTGTGGGGCCCAGAACTGCATGCAGTACTCAAGGTGAGGCTGCACCAATGCTTAATACAGTGCGATAATCACCTCTCCTTATCAGCTGGTTACACTGTGTTTGATGCACCCTGGAATGCGGTTTGCAATATATGTTCCTATTATTCAGTTGATGGGTTGACATTTTTTACGTTAGGAGACAAAAACTCCATAACTTTCTGAGAACTATTGTAATTCAAACTTCATAGATGTCTGAAACTTTATTAAAAAAATTATTACAAAGTAACTGCAATCAAAATGCATTGCAGGATTTTGCAAACCTAATTGATAAGGTTCTCCTAAATTTTCTGCTAAGCATTCCAGTTATAACAAATAAAAATATCAATATAACACCAAAATATGATTAATCATATTAAAGAGATATAAAAATTGGTGTTTTATGACATGAGGAAAGAAAATTTACCTGACTCTCAGTAACACTGCTGAGGATCTGCCTGGTAATTATAAAGAATACTACTCTATACTAATTATTCAAAAGCTTTTCTTACCTTGTCAAATATTTAGAGAGTATTTGAACTTCATCAGCATTCCCTAAAATGCATCTGAAAGAATTATTAATATACTTTTTTGCAAACTTTATATGTAGTCAGGTTCATAACTTATGTTGGTGAAACTCAGTTTGAGTTGAGGCTCACCTGTATGCTCTGATTGTTCTTTTCACATTAAACTCCAAGAATCTATAAAGTCTATAAATTACAGGCTGCAACTACAGTAACTTTAATTCAAATGTGCTTCCCATTCAGAAAAATGGACTATGTAAATGTATGAAAAATACTTGCACTAACTTTGTAAGATGATCTTATTACTTGGACTTATGTTTATTGCTAGAAAACTACTTTTTTACTTTAGTGGGGTTTTTTTTTCAGGAATAAGATCCTGTGCTCTTTAGTGAGAAGAATGAACCTTTTGTGCATGAAATTTTCAGTATTACTGACTTTTCATTGTCTCAGGATAGACAGCTTAATACAGTAAGCATTCAGAGGTGTGTATTTCCTGTGTGTGATAGAGTTCCAAGTCGTGATACTTCCTAAACTTCCTAGCGTGGTCATACTCTTGAAATTCTTTTATTTCAATTCCCATATTTAGTTGTAGAGAAATACAGCCCTTTAATGTGAGTCATGTTAACACATCTTTTTAAGTACCCAATTCCACCAAACTCACCTCACAACAGAATCTCCAAACAATATGACTAAATCTTACAAGCTATTTTCCTGATTTACCTGTCTGTACACATGGTTCCATTTTACTTATCCACACATGGTCAGAAGCCCCATGTTTCAGAATAATTTGTATTTACTTCTTGCCCAGTTTTGGGTGAGGGATGCATATATATAGCTATGGGGAAAAAAGAAAAAAAAAAAAAAAAACCGAGAAGAAACTAGGAGGACAACAAACTCATCTGGAATGAGGAAGAAGAAGGGAGGGGGTGAGATACTGCAGTTCTATCACTGGAGTATTTTTCTCTTACATTAGACCAACATTAGATAAAAGAAGCAGGGACCAAACTTCAGACTGTTTGTTTTCCTAGGTAAGCACACCATTTAGGTTATCCTTGGAATTTCCATGATTGTTCTTCTCCAGTTCCTATGAAATGCATAGTCCTCCACACACAGTATTAAAATGTAAAGGTGACTGATGGAGAGTGAACCTAGAGAGAAGATCCTCTTGCGAAACAGATTCTAATCTGAAAAGGACTATGAAATTGCAACTCTCATTTCCTGAAAAAGTAGCCTGAAAAGAAGTAATTACTATGCATCTAAAAAGTTCTATTGAAAATTTAGTAAAAGGATGAATTCTAACACCATCACCACAATGTCTAAACTAAGAAGAGGACTGGATTCTGGGTGGTTTCGTCTATTGCATTCTATTGGTCATCTCTAAACATCTTGTTCAAGCAGTGAGAACATTAAGGCAACTCATTTCCTTCTTCCAGCAGGGAGAATTTATATACATATATTTAGAGTTTTACATCAATTTCTTTTAGTTTGGGTCAGAACATAGTTTCTGAAGTAAATCTCCCACATTTTCTCATTTACTGTGCTACTGTACTTTGATTTGCACTGCAGATTGATCTTGAAGCCTGCAAACTGCATTTCTTTCAGTTGAATATAAACTAGGACTAAACTGAATGGGATCCAATCATTCTTTTATTTGGATCAAGCTAGTCGCAGATAAAAACCGTTTGAAGGCTTATACTCTACCAATCCACTCCTGTCACACTGCATTATTTTCCAGTGTAAACAGCCTTAATATACTGCATATCCCTTGCCCGAACTAAGTAAACTTGAACTTACCTGAAGCAGGCTATTCAGAAAATAGTATTACCATAAGAAACATGCAGCAGGAAAGATCAATCTGCTTTCGATTGGGACATTTTCAGATACTGCAAACGTAGGAGCTACAAAAGTCCCTAACGTGGATACTTAAATGCTTTCACACTTAAAAATGGGAACAGACATGCTTAAGATTCTTGCTGAACTGGGAACCCTACAACCTAACACCTCCATTAAATATCAGTTAACTGGAAAAAAAAAAAAAAAAGCTACCCCAGCTCCCCACCTTCTTTGATACTGAGGATTGCAAACCATTTAAATGATTATTAGATGTTGTTTCTGGTACTTTTTATCTCAGCAAGTTGAATACATTCTGGATGTTTTATTCCATCACAACAGGTATTTTATGAGATTCCCTGCAGCCACAATGCAGCCATGGGTTCAATGGCATTTATCTCACACTTGGATTAGAAATACATAGAGGTCAATTTGATAGACTTTGAAGTCCAGAGAAGAGATGATATTTCCTGCACTGTTTTTGTAGTTTTTAATAAGATTTAGGAATCTTGTATCCATATTTCTATAAATACCAATTCAATTTCCTTGCCATACTGATAACCTGGTGAAAAGATTGTACTGAAAAGGAGGCCAGAGTGACACATAGGGGTAGTCACAGCAATCATTGTACATGAGTACATGACAAGAATTTTCAAAAATTGCCCATAAATTACCCACTTGAATAGACAATATAAATGAACCTTGGACATTTTAAAGACCCAACTGAACAAAGTCCTGAGCAACCTAGTTTGATCTCATAGCTGAACTGCTTTGAGCAGGAGGTTTCACTTTGGCTTGTTAAAACCTGAAATACAGAAAGGAAATGCAGAAAGTAAGGATCCCTCTATGTGAAACAAAATGAAAGGGTCTAACTTTCCATTTGCTCTTGACTCATAGTGTTGTGAAATACCATCTCTCTGACATTTAATCCTACATATGGTACTAAACGCACCAAGAAGTGTCATATGGATAATTTGTAATGTTAATATTACAAAAAGTGATGCACAGCTTTAAACCAGCTGTTATCTTAATAAAATTTTAAAGTACATTTATATTTAGTAAACTGATAGTATGTGAAAGCAGAGAAATGAAGGGAATTTTGGTTTTTTTTGCTTGCTGTTGATGTCTATTTCTTTTCTTTTCATAAACTACCAAAGTCCAACAAAAATGTAAAAGTGATATAAAAGTTATACACTGATATTCCACTACAGGACATACCGTGGGCAGGCTCTGTGGTGTAAACACATAGTTACACATTGCCCTCAGCTGTTCTGAATACTTACAGATATATAAACATAATAATTATTTTAAAAGTTTTATAAGAAAGGAGAAACTTTTTGTATTGGCAGACAATATTTTTCATTCCTTTTTGAGAAATATGCAGAGGTAACCAGTACCTACAGCTCCCATGCTGAAATAGTTTTTCATGGTGTGTTTGCTTGAAGGGATACCAAGGGAACCAGGCAGAACATATAGCAATGTTCAAGAAAAGGTAATAAAAACGGTCTTCATAGATTTTTTCTTCTGAAAAAAGAAACTCAAGCTTTCATGAATATGAGCTTTATTTTTTTCAGTTTTGTAATACATAAAATCCTTCTATTAAAAAAAAAGACAAGGTCACTGCACTAGTAGACACTTCTTCCAGGTTTATATTGTAGTTATTCATATTTTTACTGCATAAAGTGATACTTCTGTTCTGCTCATTAACACAGGTCCAAGGGGTGAGTTCAAGAACTTATCCACAGTTCTTCATTGTTATCTCAGTCCTTGGCTGCCTTCAGGAAATCTCCAACTAACTCTCCAGAACAAATCTGCTTTAAAGGTACTTCTTAATGAAATGGGTGCAAGCCAAACAGAGCTGTTTAGCCTCAGGGTCAGAGTGCGGTTCTAGATAATCTTTTTTTTTTTTTAGAATTATATACATAGCTTAACAAAATATTTTAGTATTTTAAAATTCATTACAATTTTTCTTTTGTTTTCTTTGTTTTAGGAAGATTTGACATCATTGGTGCAACATACAGGAAACAGGCTTCTGTATGAAACTGTTCATAGGGTCCAAAATGGGGAAGTAATTATTCTTAATACGACACATAAGTCTAATAGCAAAAGCGAATAAAAGAAAAAAAAAAGGAAAGTCCAATAAATGTAGAGGTTCAAGGCTTAAAAAGAAAAAAAGACAAGAAATATATTGGTTCTGACAGACTAAAGACCTAACTGAGAATTCTCTATTCTAAAGTAAGACATGGGAGTAAAAATTACAAAATGACAAAAGACTTTCCCAGTTCTATTATGCTTTAGCAGGATTAACTTTCACTGCAGTTTGTCTGCATTAACACTTCATGCATTTTCCTTCCTTGGCTTCTTCATATTTGTCTGAGTGGCAGAAAGATAAACCATGTGGTTTCAAAGCCCCCAATTCCCCCTCCAAAGTGCTTCCAGCACTAGATATGCAAGCTTAAAAGGATCTTAATTATGAGAGCCAACAAGCAGTCCCTAGAGAAGCTAAAAAATCAGATCGCATTAGGGTATGTGTGACATATTCCAGCTGCATTCAAATCCATATAAAGGTGGATTCCAGTCTTATGTGAGCCAAGAGATTAGATGCCTTGCTCAGGAATAGAAAGACATAGCTTTTGCACACGGTTTGAAGGTTAACAGATGAGACAGTAATGTACTGGTTTTGGATGGGATAGAGTTAATTGTCTTCATAGTAGCTTGTAGGGTGTTATGTTTTGGATTTGTGACCAAAATGGTGTTGATAACACACCTGTGCTTTAGTTAATGCTGAGCAGAGCTTACACAGAGTCAAGGCCTTTTCTGCTTCTCACTCTGCCCTGCCAGTGAGTAGCTTGGGGGTGCAAAAAAAGCTGGGAGGGGACACAGCTGGGACAGCTCACCCCAATGCACCAATGAGATATCCCATACCATATGACATCGTGCATATGACATATGGATCCCGTACTATATGACATCATGCCCTGGGGGAAGAAGGAAGCTGGAACACTGGGAGCTATGACATTTTTCTTCCCAAGTAACCATTACGTGTGATGAAGCCCTGCTTTCCTGGAGATGGCTGAACACCTGCCTGCCAATGGGAATTAGTGAATGGATTCCTTATTTTGCTTTGTTTGTGCGTGCAGCTTTTGCTTTACTTATTAAACTGACTTTGTCTCAATCCATGGGTTTTCTCACTTTTACCCTTCTGATTCTCTCCCCCATCCCACAGGGGGGAGAGTGAGCAAGTTGCTGTGTGGGGCTTAGTTGCTGGCTGGCATTAAACTACAAAACCTCTTTATATTAGATCACCAGAAAATAATTTCAGTGGTCCAAAAGTCTTCCCATCTTAGCCATCTGGAGCTTAGTGAAATATAGGTTCCCACACAGACAGGAAGCAGAAATCTAAATAATATCCTCTGGAGGCACAGAGGAGATGCAGCCTTTTTCCGTGAAATACATTAAAAAAAAATCAAGCAGTTTGGATCATTCTTCTGAAGGCAAGTACTTAACTTTTTGGCTTTTTAAAAGATTTATTTTGAAATCTAGATTTTGTTAAGTGACACTTGCTATAGGAACACAAAGATGCAAGAAAGGCTGCCATCTTTTGAATAGAATTGTGGGAAGCAAAGACAAGGTGTTGAGAAATGTGGAGTAAGCTAACCAAGTAACTGATATGAGTTTGACTTTGAACATAATGAGGAACTACTGAAATGTTTCAAACGATATGGGGAGGGAGGTGGACAGAATGACAGATAAGAGAAATATTTTTGGCAGCAGCTTTTTGGACTGCAAAGATCTGGGAGTATGCTTAAAGAAAGAAAAAAATAAAAAAATATGCAGATATTTTTGAATTAATGAAAGAATATATATTATAAAATGAAGTTATATCTATAATCAGAAAAAAGTACAATGACGTTTAGACAGCTATTGTGCACAGATCATTCCTTCTCTTGTTGACCAATATTGCCTTATTCTTTCTGAGTATTCCCTTGTCTGTCAGAGTGCATCTTTTATCTCCTGTTCTATATTGAACTCGTAAATGTCATGAGGCAGTGATCATCCATCTGTTTGCTGCTTGCATGGCTGTTTTCACTGTAAGATCCTGATACAAGATTGGGCTTTTTTTTAGTGTTATAGTAATACTCATATTAATAGATTTGTCAAGAACAAATCAAGCCAAATAATTTTAAAATCTTTCTTCAACACAGTTTCTGGTTTAGTGGATAAGAGGAAAAAGAGAAAGGTAACATACCTGGTTTCGTCAGTTGGTTGGTTGGTTGGTTTTGTTTTTCATGGCATCCTCATAAGTAAACTTACAAAATGAGGTCTAAGTGGCACAGCAGTAAGATGACTGTATAGCTCACTAAAGACGTGTACTTTAATGAGTAGTTAACAGTACCTCACAAGAAAACTATCCTAACATTTCAGTACATCTAACAGGTTTAATTAAATCATTTCATGAAAGATTAGATAATACAATAAAAAGGGTGCATATAAAATCTATAGGTAACTCAGAGATGGAAATAGTTGCAGTTTCTGAGGACAAAACTAAAATTTTAATTATCCTGATAAATAGGGGGAATAGTTTAAAAACATTAAGATGAAATTCAGTAAAGACGAGGGCAAAGTACTATGTTCAAGGAAGAAAAATCAAAGGCATAATTGGAAAATGGGAAATAACAGGAAGAAATGCTAAAGTAATATGATGGGTGATAAACTGGATCAACAGTGTGATCATGTTGCACAAAAGTCAAATCTCATTATTATGTATATTTAAGAGTATCGTATGTAAGACAGATGAGTGTTAAACATGTAGCTGAAATTGATGGTTGTATACAAATGTGTACTTACCAAATTTAGAAGTGATGAGGTGTAGGAAATTATTGAAAGTGATGTTTTAAAGGGATGATTAAAGAAAATCTTAACACTTTTCTTTTGATTGCAATTATTTATTTTTATGCAGGAATAGATAGGACAATAAATAATGTGTGTAATTATCAGGGAGCTGGAAACTAAACAGTTAGAAAACCTTCTAAGCATAAGAATTTTTTAATATTCCTTACTCTCCAACAAACTCCAAACACTTGGGACATTTGCAAACTTGTTTGGGTTTGGGTTGTTGTTGTTTTGGGTTTTTTTATAACTGAATGCTTGCCTTTGGAATTAAGAACAAAATACAACAACAAAGCTTTTGAATATGAAAATTATTGAATTTCGAATATGAAAACCTTGAACACTTGTTAAATGAAAACACTTAATATAGAATCATAGAATCATAGAATGGTTTAGGTTGGAAGGGACCTTGAAGATCATCGAGTTCCAACCCCCCTACCATAGGCAGGGATACCTCTCACTAGACCAGGTTGCCCAAGGCCACGTCCAGCCTGGCCTTGAACACCTCCAGGGATGGGGCTTCAACAACTTCTCTGGGCAACCTGTTCCAGTGCCTCACCACCCTTACAGTGGAAAACTTCTTCCTAATGTTTAATCTAAACCTGCCCTCTTCCAGCTTAAGGCCATTCCCCCCTTGTCCTATCACTACATACCCTAGTAAAAAGTCCTTCCCCAGCTGTCCTGTAGGCCCCCTTTAGGTACTGGAAGGCTGCAATAAGATCTCCCCGGAGCCTTCTCTTCTCCAGGCTGAACAGCCCCAAATATCACATAGAAAACTTCTTTAGAAAACTACAAGATCATATTATACTTTTTAATGTGAACACATGGTTCAGGAAGCTCCTGACCTCCAGAAGCTTGGTGATTGGAAGAGTATTCTAAGACAGTACACATATATGTTTGTTCTGTTCACATACCATCTATTACTGTTCACTGTTAAAGACAAGGCAATGGAATGTATCGAGCTCTCCCTCAGGGTGGATGAAGACTGAGTTGAGAGCTTGTGGGTAAGGATTGAGGGGCAGGCTTGTATGAGAGACACTACTCAGGCCAGTGCTCGGGAGTCCCAGACTTTGCAGGTAACAGACAATGTCCGGAGGAAGGAAGACTTTCCCTTGGTTGAAGAAGAACAAGTTAGAGATCAATGAAGTAAACTGGATCCCCACAAGTCCATAAGGTCTGATAGGATGCACCCGCAATTGCTGAGGGAGCTGGTGGAAGTCATTGCTGGACCACTCTCCATCATCTTGGATTGGTCCTGGAGAACAGGAGAGGTGCCTGAGGACTGGAGGAAAGACAATATCACTTCAGTCTTCAAAAGGGCAAAAACAAAGACCCCAGAAATTGCAGGCCAGTCAGCCTCACCTCCATCCCTGGAAAGATGATGGAACACCTTGTTCTGGGCATCATCTCCAAGCATCTGGAGGAAAAGAAGGTTATCAGAAGTAGTCAACATGGATTCACCAAGGGAAAGTCATGCCTGACTAATCTGGTAGCCTTCTACGATGGCGTGACTGGATGGGTGGATGAGGGGAGGGCAGTGGATGTTGTCTACCTTGACTTCAGCAAGGCTTTCGACACTGTCTCCCACATCATCCTCACAGGCAAGCTTAGGAAGTGTGGGTTAGATGAATGGACAGTGGGGTGGATTGAACAGTGGCTGACAGATAGAGCTCAGAGGGTTGTGGTTAGTGGTGCAGACTCCAGTTGGAGGCCAGTAACAAGTGGTGTCCCTCAGGGGTCAGTACTGGGTCCAGTCCCGTTCAATATATTCATCAATGACCTGGATGAAGGGATAGAGTGTACCATCAGCAAGTTTGCTGATGATACAGAACTCGGAGGGGTGGCTGACATGCCAGAAGGCTGTGCTGCCATACAGCGTGACCTGGACAGGCTGGAGAGTTGGGTGGAGAGAAAAACTTTACGAAATTCAACAAGGGCAAGTGTAGGGTAGTGCATCTGGGGAGGAATAACCCCACGCATCAGTACAGGTTGGGGGCTGACCTCCTGGAGAGCAGCTCTGTGAAAAAGGACCTGGGAGTCCTGGTGGACAACAGGATGACCATGAGCCAGCAATGTGCCCTGGTGGCTAAGAAGGCCAATGGCATCCTGGGGTGCATCAAGAAGAGTGTGGCCAGCAGGTCAAGGGACATTATCCTCCCCCTCTACTCTGCCCTGGTGAGGCCGCATCTGGAGTACTGTGTCCAGTTCTGGGCTCCCCGGTTCAAGAAGGACAGGGAACTGCTGGAGAGGGTCCAGCAAAGGGCTACTAAGATGATTAGGGGTTTGGAGCATCTTTCTTATGAGGAAAGGCTCAGGGAATTGGGTCTTTTTAGTCTAGAAGAAAGAAGACTGAGGGGGGATCTTATCCATACTTATAAATACTTAAGGGCAGGTGCCAGGTAGATGAGAAGAGTCTTTTTTCAGTGGTGCCCAGTGACAGGACAAGAGGTAATGGGCATAAACTTGAACATGGGAAGTTCCATCTTAACATGAGGAGGAACTTCTTTCCTTTGAGTGTGGCAGAGCACTGGAACAGGCTGCCCAGAGAAGTTGTGGAATCTCCCACTCTGGAGACATTCAAAACTCGCCTGGACACCATCCTGTGCAACCTGCTGTAGGTGACCCTGCTGTGGCAGGGGGGTTGGACTAGATGGTCTCCAGCGGTCCCTTCCAACCCATAGCATTCTGTGATTCTGTAAAACACATTCACCTCTAGTCTGATTGGACCTGTTGTTTTTATGTTGTAGACATGCTAAGGAAAATGTTAAATAAAACTTTGAAGACATAAAAAAATAAATGAACTGCTAAACAGATGGTCATAAGTCCATTGAATCCAGCAGCTGATAGTTCAAGTATTCTTTATAAACTAATTTTTTTATTCACTTACTGATATTTCTGATATTCCCTATTTTCTTTTGTGGTTTTCAGAACCCAAAAGCAATGGAAACACATAAAGTTCCAGTGATAGCATGAATGGATTTCAGAACTATGTTCTACCATAGCAGAACTGAATCACTGTGTGAAAAACAGCAACTACACCACCAGCAAAATGAGGAGGTTTAACCCACAGTGTTCCACCACCCCCCAAGAAATCGAAATGATATGTTTGGCTAAAATAGTAAAAAGTAGACTTCACATTTACTGTATAGGGATGCACCCTGGGATTTCAGGAAAGCAGACTTCAACCTCTTCAGAGATCTGTTTGGGATCATATCACATGGGATTCATCCCTGGAGAGAAAGAGTGGTACAGGACAGCTGGATGATAGTTAAGGATCACCTCCTTCAAGCTCAAGAAAGGTCCATACTGACAAGTAGGATATCAGGCGAAGGTGGCAGGAGCTCCTAACTGAACTCAGACATAAAAAAGAAATGTATAAGAGGTGGAGGCAAGGGGAGGTGAGCCAGAAGGAGTTTAAAGTTACTGTCTGATCTTGCTGGGATAGGATTAAGGAAAGCCAAAGGTGACCTGCAGCTGAATCTAGCAAGGGACATGACAGGCAGCAGCAAAGGATTCTACAAGAGCAAAAAGATGACTCAGGAAAATATGGGCTGAATAGGGCAGGGGACCTGTTGAAAAATGATATGGAGAAAGCCGATGTAGTCAATTCCTTCTTTGCCTCAGTCTTTGCAATTAAAAATGTCCTTCAGGAATCCAAGGTCCCTGAGATCGGAGGGAAAGTCTGGAAGAAGGCAAACTTACCCTCAGTGGACAAGAACTAGCTGATGGAGCGCTTCAACAAACTTGATACACATGAATCCATGGGGTCTGATGGATTGCACCCTTAAGGGACGAGGGAGCTGGCTTATGTTACTGTGATAACCAAGCCGTGCTTGATTATCTTGGAATGGTCATGGTGATTGGGAGATATTAAAAAAAGCAACTGGGCACAGACCAGGATAATCTGTTCTCTCTGACTATGCTTGGAGAAAGGGTGTTGGACTTGAGGATTTCAAGCCATGCCTCCCAACTTAAATTATTTTGTTACCATTTCCAGGGATGGAGATTCCACATTTCTGGGCAACCTGTTCCAGGGTTTGACCATTTCATGATGAGTTTTTGTATGTTTAAATGGAATTTATTGCACGTCAGCTTGTGCCCATTGCCTCTTGTCCTGTCAGTGGGCACTACTGAGTATAGCATCCCTCCATGCTGGAGCAGGGGAACAAGGAATGGGGGTTGTGGTCAGTTTATCACACGTTGTCTCTGCTGCTCCTTCCTCCTCAGGGGGATGACTCCTCACAATCTTCCTCTGCTCCAGCATGAGGTCCCTCCCACAGGAAAGGGTCCTCCATGAACTGTTCCTGTATCCTTCCCACAGACCGCTGTTCTTCACAAACTGCTCCAGCATGGGTTTTATTTTTTTCCCCCTTCTTAAATACGTTATCCCAGAGGTGCTACCACCATTGCTGATTGGCTTGGCCTTGGTCAGCAATGGGTCTGTCTTGGAGTTGGCTGGCATTGACTGTATTGGACATAGGGCAAGCTTCTAGTGTCTTCTCACAGAAGCCACCTCTGTAACCCCTCCTGTTACCAAAACCTTGCCATGCAAACTTAATACAACATCACTGTGAAACCTGTTTCAGTGACTGGTTACTCTCACAGTAAAGGGCATCAAAGACCTGTTGTTGCTCTATGTTATGTTGGTGAATGCCACTTGTCCCTTGAAGAAGTTGGACATTGACCACTGGGGGTTGCATAACTAGTTAACATGTCAGACTCCTGTTTGTTATTGGAATTAACCAGACAAACCGCTCCATCAAGAATGGCCAGGCACCACCACCCATGGAATTGAGAAAGAGCTCTCAATCTTTCAGTCTTGTCTGTGTCCAGATTGGGTAGGGTTTCCCATGGTAGTCCAATCCCTTAATCCTCTTTGTGGCCTTCTGGATTTCCAGTAAATCCATTTCTTTCTTTTACAAGGGCACCCAGAATTGGACACAGGTCTCCAGCTGTGGCATCACCAGTCCTAAGTAAAGGGGAAGGATCACCTCCCTTGACCTGCTGGCAATGCTTTTTCTAATGTAGTTCAGGATTCTGTTGGTCTTTTTTGGCTGCAAGAGTGCACTGCTGACCCCATTGACAGGTTGCTGTCCAAAAGGAATCTCGGATCTTTCTCATCAAAGCTACTTTGCAGCCAGTCAGTCCCCCGTCAGCACCCAGCGTGTACCAGCACCTGGGATCACTTGTCCCAGGGTGTAGGATTTTGTATTTCCTCTTGTTGACCTTCAGGAGATTCTATTGGTATTAGCAATATAACACTATCAGAAGAAATTTTACATTAAATTTAAGCCCAGTGGTTAGGTGAAACCCCCTAAGTTTCTACCAAGAAATCTCTTGTAAAAACAGTTAATTAAAATTCAGTTGAAAATGCTTTCAAAAACTATCAAATCCAAAACACGGAACATAGAACAAATAAATAGATTGCACTGACGGGTTACAGAAGATTTGGGTTTTTTTCTTTCCTTCTACCACTCAGTCATTAAGAAAGCAAAACATGGAGTAAGCAGGGGTTTTTATCACTGCAGGTCATCCACATAAAAGATAATAAACTTACTCGAGGACTTTGTTAGTCTCGGCCATATGCCCTACTCAGCTTCTGCCCCAAAAGAGTCTTTGGAGTGCAAGGTAGGGGGATTCTTCTTTAAAAAAACCCTGAATAAATGCAACTAGAAGACATTACAATACTATTATTCTGACTATTTTCAGACTTATTTTTGCTCTCATTTTGCCAACAATCTCTTGCTCCTACATTTTATATGCACTGGTTCAGAAAACTGTATGCTCAGTCAAATGATTTGCTGGAATATATTGCCAGTTTCCTTCTGTGCAGTTGTCTGCAGAATGCAAACAAGCTTTGTGGTTAGATTAAACTGTTTGTGAATGACATCCACCTGTTTTAATTTGTGAAGTTTCAAGAAAATTAAAGCACAATACAGAGTATATATAAGTAAATGTAATTAGCTATCTTTTGTGTGTTTTAGTTGAGAAATTTTCTGCGGAAATACCTTATTTCTATATAGGGTATATTATATGGAAATACAATATAATAAATATGTATTTAGGTACAAACATGCACAAGACTAACTTTAACAGCCCTTGCCACTAGGTTATTGAATGCACATTACCTGGATGTTTTTATTTTAAACTGCTCATTCCTATTTGGATTAGCTCTTCACAGGAAAACTGTAGGGTTGACTAATATGCAACATTCCCACCCTGCATAATGACAATTAGTTGTTTTCCCTATTTACCAAGTATCAATACTGGGACCTATTTTTGCAAGCTAATATAAATATAACATTCACTTTTTCATTTGTCTGTTAAAATGTTATAAAGTATAGCTCCATTTTAATAATGTGTGTTCATTTCAAGTAAAGTTATCATGAGTACCAGTTTCTTTTGGAGAAGTCATTCTGAAATCACTGGAACAATTTGCAGAATAAAAAATAATTTCAGTTTGGCTTAAGGAAAACATAATATTAAAAGATAAAATTTCCCTAGAGAAAACAAACAAGCAAACAACCCAACCCAACAAAAATGAAATGTTTACATTTAAAGTAGCATATTTGTATCAACCTAAAAATAGTTTCACTTGAATAGAATGTAATTCATTAAAAGTTTTCTCAGCAACTCCTTTCAGTTAGGAATAACTGCTTGCTTTCATTCTGCTGTGACAAATCAGTTCAATTTCTTGCTTTGTTAAAAAAAAACTCGAGTGATTGTTTTTAACAAACTTTCACTTATTCAAATTTGGAATTCAGTGAAATTTTGTGTAACCAATTTGATACAACAACTCTCCAGTATAAATTTTAGTGAAAGATCATATTATCTGCAGCAACTACAATAACAGAAAATAGAAGAATATCCACAAAAATAAATGTTAAATGCAAAACTTTCAATAGAACTAAGCATTTATATAGTCTACTGGTTAAATAAGTAGGGTAAGATTCTTAGTTACCGGTGAAAGTCTAACATGTATTATGGCACCTAAATCTGAGTTTAAAGGAAGTTATCACATAAAGAAAGAATGAATAATGCATGTCTTCATATAGCCTTTTATCCCCAAGGAGTAGCTGTCTATATCTGTAGTACAAATGCTGGAGAAGAAGACGGATACACTAATTATATAAATCTGTACACTTTGCCTAGTAGAGCTGGAAACAGAGAAACGAGCGTAGAAAAGAGAACAGATTGATATGGAAGAAAGGATAGTCAGTATTTTGAAAAATTAGGTGATAATCTTAAATTAAAAAAAAAGTAAAACCACTTATGAGCAGTATCAATCCAAAATATTTTTTTCCAATCTCAGATATGTTACATAGAATAAATCTAAAGAAAAAGATTTATTTAAGCAGATGTGCCTGAGAAAGCAGTCATTATTATGTATTGGTAACTGGATGATGCCTAATATCATTGTTCAGGACCAATTTTGTGTGTCTTGGTTCTTTAAACAATTCTCCCTGAAAAGATGAAAACCAAACATAATTTACATGACGTACTTACTAAAAGTGGCTGTTCACTCAAAAATGCACTCTGGTCTCATTCTTAATAAATGTCATTTAAAGCAGTATGACCAAATAGATAGATGGATATTTGGAATATTTTGCAGTGTTATTTATGCTATTAACACAGGAAAAAGAAAACTACAAAAAAACCCAAACAAACACCTTTCTAAAATGACACTGGATTTATAAGCAAATCAAAATTATATTTACTTGTGAATAAATAATACAAAAGTTAGTATATGAAGTTAATTTTTGAAGGCATTTATACACATGAAGTGAAATTGTTGAAAAGAACCTAAGGAAGGGAATATTTTTTAATTTAAATTAAACTCTTCTTCTTTAGGCAAAAGTAACAGAAGTCAGACATTTTAACACAGGATTTTCAAGTACTGGGACTACAAAATGACTTAATTTTAAAATAGTAGTTCCTCTAAAGAAAACAGTCTCAGTAATCTTCTCATGGGTAACTGTTTTTTTGCCCTATTAATCTGGTTAGTTAATTCCTGTTATGAGTAATTTACTTACCTTTAGTAATAAATTAAATTGTACTTTGAAAACCATCCCTATTTGTCTTCCCCAGCTCTATTGATGATATAGATGCTGATGGCCAGGCCCAACCCAACACCAATTATCCCCAGCCACTTCTGGACAGCACCAAGCCACCTTCCTAGCCTCTCCAGCTTTGATCTTTTAGGATTTTACACCTTTCCTTCGAGCATACTCCCTCGTGAATATGTGAGGTATTAACGATCCCATCTCACCAGTCTCACCACTGACTGTACCTTTCTCATCTTTATGCAGACTTTCTCACTGGTTGCTCTCAAGAGCCCAAGCCCCATTATGTAGCTGGGCTGTACCAGAGCTGGGTCTGGTAAAGCTCGGATAGTAAACAATAAATCTTTTTTTTTTAAAAAAAAAAAGTCCCAGGTGCCTAAGTTTCTCAAGACAGTAGCCAGTCATCCTGCCTTACTCATAAGTATCTTGAAGGTTGGATTTGTTTCATTTCACGAAATCATCATCACTTGAATTTTTATTTATTTATATTATCTATGCCCATTTTCTTCTTGAGGCATGGTCAACATCTGGTTCCTCTATGTTGTCTTTGCAGTAAAATGGACAAAATGTATTCAGGGAATGATGCACCTGATGGTAAGAGTTATGTCTAACTTAGAAAGAGAAAAACTGTTGCCTAGTAGTCCTTATTTCAGTAGCTGTGACTACTCAAATATAGTTGTCCACATTTCATCAGATGATCTGGGTGTTTGAGGAAATGGAGTGAAATGGTTGGAGACCATTAAGTAAGCACTCTCAGAATATATATAACATATGTAAATGGGACGGAGGTCCTTATAAAAGTGAGCTGAGATGTGGTAGCCTGACAACTGGAGCATCCAATTTTCCAGTAAGTGGGAAATCTTCTTTAGCTAGGGATAAGGGAAAGAGTTGTGTAGAGAAGAGGAGCAGTGCTCGTGGAATTGTGAGAAGGATGTGCTACCACTGCCTGCCACCTGTATATTGATAACCATTAGTAAGGTCTGAACATGTGTTCTTACCCTGTATTTAGGAATCCAGAATAGGCAAACTCACAATATTTATAAAGTAGCACTGGCCTAACAATGCAGCACTGTGTCGTGTAGATGTATGCCATAATGCTGAAGAGGGCATACATCCTTCTGAAGCTGTTTCTTGAGTAGAAGTGAATTCAAATGCACATTTAAGTGATATCTGACTAGATTCCCTTAACATTCTGTAGCCATTCACAAGGATTTTACACAAAGAGGATTAAAAAAAAAGGCTTCGGTTTCCATTCGAAAGAGGCAATACTGAAGGTAGAATGCAGAATCTGTTTAGCGGCAAACTGTGACACTCCACAGTCAGCTCAGTGAAAAAATAGTATTATTTATTATGAATTATTTTTAATATCCATGATTTAAAACATTCTTTTGAAAATTTTCAGTAAGGTCATCTAGCCAAGTAAGTCCCAGTACTCCTTCTGTAAAAAACAACAAAAGCATTTACTATTTTTTTTTAAATAATTCCTTCTTGACCATAAGAAAAAAAAAAAGTGTGCTTAAACATCAAGAAACTGACTGACTTTAAGTTTTTTAAGTGAAAATAGTACCCATAGAGCTAGGCAGAATATATTTATCTTTTATTTTTATGCATTTCTCACTCAGTTTCTCATAATTCAATATTTTCCTTTACTGGGATTTATGGTCTTCTGATAATATTTCCATAGAAGTCTGTGGTAAGGCTTATGCATAAATGCCTAAATAGTTTTAGGACTTCTGAATCAACACTTTCTGCTATTTCATCCATTAGCTCACTGTACATAATTTTTACATCTGTACTGAGTTAGTTTTGCATATTAAATTGTTAATCACACTGTGAGCATTATTGTTTCTTTGTTAATTTATTGAATTAGGTTTATCCCAAAAGACACATATCACAGAATCAGTTACGTTGTATGTGTACACAACGAGACAAAAAAACCCGTGCTAAATCTCTAGATTTTTTTCCTCACTATATCATTTTATTTCAATCTTCCTTCAAGGTAATAAGATATACTCACAATAAAATGCTTGGGAATTTAGATGTATGCCTGCTAGTACTGTTATCATAAAATACACAAAATATTTTTATTTTTTTACATTAACCTCTAAGGCCTAATTTCAACTTAAAAAAAAAAAAAAAAAGAAGGGAAACAGTTGATTTATTTTTTTTTATTTTTCAATCTGATATATTCTGTAAAGATGCTAAGCATTCCTTAGCGATGTGGACTAGGTGATCTCAGTAAAGACTTTAGGGATGATTCTTGTAATATTTATTAACAATATTGAATTTCTTTACCAAAATTTAAATGGAATGTCCACCTACTTACCTGTAATACCAGTATCAAATGAATTAGACAGATTTCAGAAGTGGCCAAATCACCTCAAAAATGAGGACAAACTAATTCTAGAAGGCAGCCCAACCATCCCAGAAGTGTGAAGGCAAACCAAACCAAGTCCAAAAGTGGGCCCAAAGAAGGAACAGTAAGGTACCAGACAGAGTTTCACTTCAAAGATGATCTGTGTCAGAGTCTGGCATCAGCCAGGCATCCCCAGGGAGAATCCAAGATCTTGTAGAAAGTTCATGTGGAAAATTCAGCCTGTTTAAAAAAGAGAAAGTATGTGCAAGATGAGAAGTTCTGGGAGAGAGAGGCTTCATTCTGAATAAAAATTAAATCCCTTTTATAGAATAGATACATGAAAGGGTGTAGGGCACCACCACTTTGAGCATCCAATAGGTGCTGTTAATTTCTATTTTTCACCTGTAACAGAGAATAATTGATGATGTTTTCTGTTCTTTCAGAACAATTTTATTTTCCCCAGACTGTTTTACACCTTTTCAGATGATAAGCTGCATTACAGTTTCCTGGTTTTGAGCTTATGGATAGCCTCTCAGGATGTCTCCAGTTTCTGGGTACCCAAGCTGTACTTCAAAAAGGCCAGCTGCATCTCTCAAGGATGCTTCTGGTTCACTGGCCTAGTTCCAAGGCTCAAAGACCCCAGTCTGGCAGGCAATTTCACTGTTAGTATTTTTCAGCAGACATTTTCTTTTCCTCTGTAAATAATAAATACCAAGCTTCTCTGAAACTTTATGAAATGATATTATTACACTTGTTTTACAGTCAAGGACATGTAACATCAATTAAGAAATCTGTTCACAGCAAGGACTAAAGAAACATATTTTCCAAGTCTTAATCTTGTATGTCAAAGAAACTTCCATGCCTTCTGTGTGTTGAGAAAGTTTCTCAATGTCAATGAATTTTTTACTTCCTTTTATGACTTTATACCTAAGAGTCTATATGTAAGCATCAATTTATGTGTGGTGTCATTTCAAAACAGAAGCCTATTAGCTCATATTTTTCTGTAAACAACATAAGGAATGGTATCAATGTCGTGAGGAAAGTAGCAACTTTGAGAATATTGCCTGAAACATTCCATTTGTATCAAAAATATACATGCACATACACAAAAACCCAAAAACAAGACACCTGTGAAAGTAAGCAATTAAATGAAGATACCTGAGTTTGGCCTGTTCATGTGTTTAATAGAAATCACTTTTGGGACCCAAATTTTGAAACTAAACAGACAAAATATATCTTAGTTTATAAAACATGTTGTCCTGGTTCCGGCAGGGATGGGGTTAATTTCCCCAAGGATGGGAGGGGCCACAGGTATTCCATGCCATGTGAGCCATGCCCGGGGTTTGGGGGGCACCTGCCGGGGGGAGGGGGCAGGAAGTCGAGGCTCAGCGCGGGCTGCGGCGGTCGGTGAGCGGCGGTGCCCTTATTGCGTTTGTATATTCCTTTATCCGTGTTATTGTTACTGTTTTCTCTTCCCTTTGCTGTTCTGTTAAACTGCCTTTATCTCAGCCCACGAGTTTCGCCTTTTTTTCGTATTTCCCCCCCCCCCCACGGCTGTGGGGGGCTGAGCGAGCGGCCGCGTGGTTCGTTTCTGCCGGCTGAGGCCAAACCACGACAGTCCTTTTTGGCGCCCAACGTGGGGCTCGAGAGGGTTGAGATAACGACAGATCCGACCCGAGATTGTTAACACGAGTTTGTTATATATATTTCTTATATTAGTTAGATAATAGCTGGTTACAATGTTGCTTCGTTTGTTTGCGTGGCTGTGTTATGTAAATTCCTACGTGCTCTATGTACTCCCCGTGATGCTGTTTGTTACCTCGGGGAGAGGGATCAGGATTATCATTTTGCTGTCCTGTGCAATATCAGCGTATGATATGATAACATCACTGCTCAGGTCGCTGTGTTGGGGTGTTTATGCAGTATTGCTGTCCTGCCCATACCTTGGTCGCCGTCTCTCAGAATTTATTAATAATCACACCCAATCTATGGGGGAAACAGCGGGGGATACTTTCCCTAGCTCTTTCACCCCCCTTTTCTCCTTCGGGCCAGGTTTTGAGAATTTCGAATATCCTCTGGATGCTCAAACCAGCATGTTCCTATTGCTATGTCTCCTGAACGTGTTTCAGGTCTTGTTCAGGGTTAAACAACTGTTTAAGACCACCACCCAGAGGTCTGCCCCGAGGCTGGATAGTCAGGGGTGGCATGGCATGTGGGAGAATATGGGCAGGTATCTAGAGAACTTCTCACCTCCAATGGTTTGGGACTTCACGCCCGAACAACTACAGGACCCTGATAAAGTGGTAGAACTTTTGAAAGGAAAATGCTGTGGCTATCCCAGAGATGCACAACTCACTGCGCTGTGCTGGGCCCTGGCCAGTATCTACCAAACACTGCTCAGTGTTATGCAGCACCCTCAGGGGAAAGAGGAGGAAACCAGACCAGTAGGCACTGCAGCTATTCCAACCCCTGCAGCGGACAATGCGGCTACTCCCACCCCGGTGGCAGGCCCTGTGGCCACTCAAGCCCCTACGGCAGACCCTGCAGCTATTCCAACCCCTGTAGCAGACAATGCAGCCGCTCAAACCCCAGTGGCGGACACTGCAGCTGAACCGGACAACAAACCCGTGCCCGTATCAGTTGCCCCTATACAGAAAAAGAAATACACCAAGAAATCAGTTCACTTAGTTAGGGATGATGATGAACCAGGGCCATCAAAGGAAAGGGAGGAAGAGATGGAACCAGAGATAATCACCTGATCTCTATCCCTGAGTGAGCTGAGAGGTATGCGAAAAGATTTCAGCCGACTTCTGGGCGAGCACGTTGTCACCTGGCTGCTCCGATGCTGGGATAATGGGGCCAGTAGCTTGGAATTAGAGGGCAGGGAGGCCAGGCAGCTGGGATCCCTGTCTAGGGAAGGGGGCATTGACAAGGTGATTGGGAAGAAGACACAAGCCCTCAGCCTCTGGAGGCGACTCCTGTCAGGTGTGAGGGAAAGGTACCCCTTCAGTGAAGATGTTGTATGCCGTCCAAGCAAGTGGACCACCATGGAAAAAGGTATCCAGTACCTCAGGGAATTAGCTGTGCGGGAGATGATTTACTATGACCCAGATAATGCGCAGTTACCCACAGACCCTGATGAAGTCCAATGCACAAGGCCCATATGGCGGAAGTTTGTACGGAGTGCACCATCATCGTATGCCAACTCCTTGGCGGTGATGGAATGGAAAGGTGAAGAGGGACCAACGGTGGATGAGGTGGCTGGCTGACTCCGGCAATATGAAGAAAGTCTCTCTTCCCCCCTTGTCTCAGCTGTGGAGAAACTGTCCCAGAAGGTCCAACAACTTGAAGAGAATATGTCCTACTCCCCACCTGTACAGGCCAGCATCTCAGCTATTAGGAGCAAGCGTTTCCCTACTCAAGAGGGAGAGTATAGACGGTACACACCATGAGGCACCCTGTGGTTTTACTTGCGTGACCACGGTGAGGACATGAGGAGGTGGGATGGACAACCTACCTCGTCCCTACGGGCACGGGTACGTGAGTTGCAAGGAAGAACAATCACAAAAGGGGATCCCTCCAGGAAAAGTGCTGCTCCCGTTGCCAGCAGGCAGCCCCCCAGACAGAGTAGAAGGCCTGATCTTACCTCTGATCCTCTTGAAGGGACCTCCAAGTCATTTCTGCAACAAGTGAGTAATGGATACTATGATCAGGATTAGAGGGGCCCTGCCTCCAGCCAGGTGGGGGAAAGGGATAACCGGGTTTATTGGAACGTGTGGATTCGATGGCCTGGCACATCAGAGCCACAGGAGTATAGGGCTCTAGTGGACACTGGAGCTCAATGTACCTTAATACCATCAAGTTACAGAGGGGCAGAACCCATTTGTATTTCTGGAGTGACAGGGGGATCCCAAGAGTTGACTGTATTGGAAGCTGAGGTGAGCCTAACTGGAAATGAGTGGCAAAAGCATCCCGTTGTGACTGGCCCGGAGGCTCCGTGCATCCTTGGCATAGACTATCGCAGGAGAGGATACTTCAAGGACCCAAAAGGATACCGGTGGGCTTTTGGCATAGCTGCTTTGGAGACAGAGGAAATTAAACAGCTGTCTACATTGCCTGGTCTCTCGGAGGACCCTTCTGTGGTAGGTTTGTTGAGGGTCAAAGAACAACAGGTGCCGATTGCTACCACGACAGTGCATCGGCGGCAATATTGCACTAACTGAGATTCTCTGATCCCCATCCATATGCTGATTCGTCAACTAGAGACTCAAGGAGTGATCAGCAAGACCCGCTCACCCTTTAATAGCCCCATATGGCCAGTGCGAAAATCTAATGGAGAGTGGAGGCTAACAGTGGACTATCGTGGTCTGAAAGAAGTCACACCACTGCTGAGCGCTGCCGTGCCGGACATGCTAGAACTTCAATACAAACTGGAGTCAAAGGCAGCCAAGTGGTATGCAACAATTGATATCGCCAATGCATTCTTCTCGATCCCTTTGGCAGCAGAGTGCAGACCACAGTTTGCTTTCACTTGGAGGGGTGTCCAGTACACCTGGAATCGACTGCCCCAGGGGTGGAAACACAGCCCCACCATTTGCCATGGACTAATCCAGACCACACTAGAACAGGGTGAAGCTCCGGAACATCTGCAGTACATTGACGACATCATTGTATGGGGCAACACAGCAGAGGAAGTTTTTGAGAAAGGGAATAGAATAGTTCAAATCCTTCTGAAAGCTGGTTTTGCAATAAAACGAAGTAAGGTCAAGGGACCCGCACAGGAGATCCAGTTTTTAGGAATAAAATGGCAAGATGGACGCCGTCAGATCCCGATGGATGTGATCAACAAAATAGCAGCTATGTCTCCACCAACCAGTAAAAAGGAAACGCAAGCTTTCTTAGGTGTTGTGGGTTTTTGGAGGATGCATATTCCAAATTACAGTCTGATTGTGAGCCCTCTATATCAAGTGACCCGGAAAAAGAATGACTTTAAATGGGGCCCTGAGCAACGACAAGCCTTCGAACAAATTAAGCAGGAAATAGTTCATGCGGTAGCCCTGGGGCCAGTCCGGGCGGGACAAGATGTTAAAAATGTGCTCTACACCGCAGCCGGGGAGAATGGCCCTACCTGGAGTCTCTGGCAGAAAGCACCAGGGGAGACTCGAGGTCGACCCCTGGGGTTTTGGAGTCGGGGATACAGAGGATCTGAAGCCCGCTATACTCCAACCGAAAAAGAGATATTGGCAGCATACGAGAGGGTTCGAGCTGCTTCGGAAGTGGTTGGTACTGAAGCACAGCTCCTCTTGGCACCTCGACTGCCGGTGCTGGGCTGGATGTTCAAAGAGAGGGTCCCTGCCACACACCATGCGACTGATGCCACATGGAGTAAGTGGATTGCACTGATCACACAGCGGACTCGAATGGGAAACCCCAATCGCCCAGGAATACTTGAAGTGATCATGGACTGGCCAGAAGGCAAAGATTTTGGAATATCACTAGAGGAGGAGGTGATGCGTGCGGAAGAGGCTCCACCATATAATAAACTACCAGAAAATGAGAGGAAACATGCCTTGTTCACTGATGGGTCCTGCCGGATTGTGGGGAAGCATCGGAAGTGGAAGGCTGCTGTGTGGAGTCCTACACGACGAGTTGCAGAAGCCACTGAAGGACAAGGCGAATCGAGCCAGTTTGCAGAGGTGAAAGCCATCCAGCTGGCTTTAGACATTGCTGAACGAGAGAAATGGCCAGTACTTTACCTCTATACTGATTCATGGATGGTGGCAAATGCTCTGTGGGGGTGGTTACAGCAGTGGAAACAGAGCAACTGGCAGCGCAGAGGTAAACCCATCTGGGCGGCTGAACTGTGGCAAGATATTGCTGCCCGGATAGAGAATCTGGTTGTGAAAGTACGTCATGTAGATGCCCACGTACCCAGGAGTCGCACCACTGAGGAACATCAAAACAACTAGGAGGTAGATCAGGCCGCTAAGATTGAAGTGGCTCAGGTGGAGCTGGACTGGCAACACAAGGGTGAATTATTCATAGCTCGGTGGGCTCATGATGCCTCAGGCCATCAGGGAAGAGATGCGACGTATAGATGGGCTCGAGACCGAGGGGTGGACTTGACAATGGACACTATTGCACAGGTCATCCACGAATGTGAAACGTGCTGCAATTAAGCAAGCCAAGCAGTTAAAGCCCCTTCGGTATGGAGGACGATGGCTAAAATACAAATATGGGGAGGCCTGGCAGATTGATTATATTACACTCCCACAAACCCGCCAAGGCAAGCGCCATGTGCTCACAATGGTGGAAGCAACCACCGGGTGGCTGGAAACATACCCTGTGCCCCATGCCACCGCCCGGAACACTATCCTGGGCCTTGAAAAAGAAGTCTTATGGCGACATGGCGCTCCAGAGAGGATTGAGTCAGACAATGGGACTCATTTTCGAAACAGCCTCATAGACACCTGGGCCAAGGAGCATGGCATTGAGTGGGTGTTTCACATCCCCTATCACGCACCGGCCTCAGGGAAGATAGAACGATACAACGGACTGTTAAAGACTACCCTGAGAGCCATGGGTGGTGGAACTTTCAAACACTGGGATACGCATTTAGCAAAGGCCACCTGGCTAGTCAACACCAGGGGATCTGCCAACCGAGCTGGCCCTGCCCAATCAAAACTTCCACGTACAGTAGAAGGGGATAAAGTCCCTGTAGTGCACATGAAGAATATGTTAGGGAAGACAGTCTGGGTTAGCCCTGCCTCAGGCAAAGGCAAACCCATCCGTGGGATTGGTTTTGCACAAGGACCTGGGTGCACGTGGTGGGTGATACGGGAGGATGGGGAGGTCCGATGTGTACCTCATGGGGATTTGATTCTAGGTGAGAATAGTCAATGAATCAAATCTTATGATGGTATGTGCTAAATAACCCTGTCACTGTGTGTCATCATTACTATAACTGCTATCAAGGATACTACAGTAAGAATCTCCCAAACCAATGACAGATGGACTTTGATAAAGCGGAGTAAAGTGCAGCGGTGAGGTAACAAGAACTGACCTCATCAGCTGGCGCCCAGCAACTTCCTTGAGATCAACGTCTTCAACCTACGAACTGCGGGCATGGGCCACAGCGGGTACACCAGCCATGAGCTCCAAATGCAGCGTGCACCAGTCCAGCACCACACACCATCTCACCTGCCCTGAGAGACTGCTTTCACAGATGGGGCCCACAGTGATGGACTAAATTAACTCAATGAACATTTTAGAGGGATCGCCCATGGACGGTGGGGATTAAATCTGTATGTATATAGATGTACATATGTATGTATATATAAAAGACAGGGGAAAGTGGTGGTAAATGATTGGGAACTGTAGGATCTGGGCATGGCGCAGATGGTATGGAATAAGGGGTGGATAATGTCCTGGTTCCGGCAGGGATGGGGTTAATTTCCCCAAGGATGGGAGAGGGCACATGTATTCCATACCATGTGAGCTATGCGGTGGGGGGGTGCTGCCGGGGGGGGGGGGGGGGGGGGGGGGGGGGGGGGGGGGGGGGGGGGGGGGAAGGGGGCAGGAAGTCGCGGCTCAGCGCGGGCCTGCGGCGACGCGGGTCAGGGTCCGGTTGGTGAACGGCGGTGCCCTAATCGTGTTTGTATATTCCTTTATCCGTGTTATTGTTACTGTTTTCTCTTCCTTTTGCTGTTCTGTTAAACTGCCTTTATCTCAACCCACGAGTTTTGCCTTTTTCTTCCTAATTCCCCCCCACAGCTGTGGGGGGTGGAGCGAGCGGCTGCGTGGTTCGTTGCTGCCAGCTCAGGCCAAACCACGACACATGTTTATGGAAATTTCCACATTTTTGGGACATACATGCTTTTTCCAAGCTGTATTCTCCACAGTATTAGAAACTTACTGTGTTGACGGAAACATAAATGTGTATGCTGCTTCAGAGAATGACAAGATTGCCATTTCACCATATTACTACATAATATATGTTAGTTCTTTATAGTATAAACAATAATCCTTTTGCCAGTAAGAAAAGTGACAGATAGAATTATAGAATAGTTTGGATTGGAAGGGACCTTTAAAGGTCATCTAGTCCAACCTCCTCTGCAATGAGCACAGGCATCTTTAACTAGATCAGGTTGCTCAGAGCCCCATCCAACCGGACCTTGAATGTTTCCAGGCATGGGGTATCTACCACTTCTCTGGGCAACTTGTTCCTGTGTTTCCCCACCCTTATTGTAAAAAATATCTTCCTTATATCTAGTCTAAATCTTCCTTCTTTTAGTTTAAAGCCATTACCCCTTGTCCTATCACAACAAGCCCTGTTAAAGAGTTTGTCCACATCCTTCCTGTAGGCCCCCTTTAAGCACTGAAAAGCCATGACTTTTCAAATATCACGGAGATTGGCTTGGCAACTATATCAGCCAATTCCCTAAGGACTCTGGGATACATCTTTTGAGGTCCCATAGGCTTCTGTATGTTCAGGTTCCTCAGGTAGTTGTGAACCTGATCTTGTCTTGGTGGGAGGGACTTTGCGCCCCCAGTCCCCCTCTTGCGGTCCATCCACTTGAGAGGTGTGGGGAGAGAGGTTGCCAATGAAGACTAAGGCAAAACAGTTATTGAGAACCTCAGCCTTCTCCTTATCTGTTGTTACCAGTTTGCCAGTCTTGCTTATCAGGGGGATACACTGTCTTTGACTTTCCTTTTCTGGATGGCATACCTGTAGTTGTCCTTCTTAGTACTCTTTGTTTCCCTTGCCAAGTTCAGCTCCAGCCGCACCTTGGCCTTCCTGACCCTATATAACCAAGCAGTGTCCCTACACACTTCCCAGGATACCTGTCCCTGCTTCCACTGCCTGTGCATCTCCTTCTTGTCCTTTAGTTTGACCAGCAGGTCTCGCCGCAGCCACACCAGTCTCTTGCCTTCCTCTCCTGATTTCTTAAACCCAGGGATTGAGAGGTCTTGTGCTCTATGGAAAGTGTCTTTAAAGATCTACCAGTTCTGTTCTGCTTCCATGTCTCTGAGGGTAGTTTCCCGGGGGGTCTTATTGACTAACTCCTTGGAGAACTGGAAGTTTGATTTCCTAAAATTCAGGGTCCTGACTTTACTCTTCCCCTGACCAATATCCCTCGGACTGCAAACTCCACCAGTGCATGATCATTGCATCACAGGCTGCCTCCAATTGTGACGTCACCAATTAGCTCACTTGTGTTGCTAACCATCAGGTCCAGTATCGCATCTCCTCTGGTAGGCCTCTCTATTACCTGGCTTAAGAAGTTATCTTCGATGAACTCCAGGAGTCTCCTGGATTGCCTACTGCTCTCTGTGTTACTTTTCCAGCAGATGTTGGGGTGAGTGACATCCCCCAGCAGGACAAGAGCCTGTGAGTGTGATGCCTCCTGTAGCTGGAATAAGAAGGTTTCTTCAACGGGGTCCCCTGGATCAGGCAGCCTGTAGTGGAAAACAACCACAAGGTTCCCTTTGTTGCTTCAGTCTCTAATTCTTACCCACAGTCTTTCAACATGGTTGGGCTATTTTTCAGAGACAGCTTTTCACATTCCATCCAGAGGGCAATGCCTCCACCCCTCCTTCCTCACCTGTCCCTTCTGAACAGCTTGTAGCCATAGATAGCCACACTCCAGTCATGTAATTCATCCTGCGAGGTTTCAGTAATGGCAACTAGTTTGTAGCTTTCTAACAGCACGGTGGCTTCCAACTCCTCCTGTTTGTTCCCCATGCTGTGTGCATTGGTACAGAGGCACTTCAGTTGGGTTGTTGGCCATGTTACCTTCTTAGAGGAATACCCCTTAAATCGTTTGGGGTATTTCACTGGTGTTTCCCTCTTGGTTCCTATTACCTCAGGAGCCTCTGGCTCATCTCCGTAAGACTTTAAGTATGCTGCAGTGTAGCCAACATATCTCAGAGCAACAGGCTGCTGGCCCTTGTTAGCACACCATCCCTCTAACCGTTGCCTGTCATCCCACCGCTTGTCACAGGCAAGTCTGATATTGCCCCCCTAGATATTCATGCTAGTTTCACCTGTTCTTATTACTTTGATATATCACAAAAGAGAAACGGACATAGAAAGAAAATTAAATTCTGTAATACAATATTAAAACATTTTCTGTTATTGGAGAACAATAAGCTAGCCTAAAAAGTGTGGTGGAGTGTCTTTTCTGATAGTTCTATATCACCTGATGGTAAGGAGCTTTAGTAGGATCCATCGACTCACTCCTTCAGGCTGAGGGGGAACTGACAATCTGGATGCCAATAGCTGGTATGAAAACTCTTCCCAGCCAGTTATTGCTGTACGCCTTCTCTTGATGTTCTTATTTGTAAGGTCATCTGAGTGAAGCAGGTATGGAGAAAATATGCCCAGAAATAACATTCTTTCGTAAGCGCCCTATTAAGATTCCTCACCATGGAGGTTTGGCTCCCTGGGACACTAAAGGGAAAGGGGGGAAGCTTTCAGCTGCACTATTTCTGTGCTGGCCCCAAGCCCCAGCAGCCAAACCCCCAGGAGGCAGGGATGCAATCAGGGCCCTGATAGCAGCCACCCCGCTCAACAAAGATTGTCCTCACACCTTACATAGATCCAGTGTCAGAGGCACTTGATATGAAACACTCTGGTTGTAGCAGGAGCACACACTTCTGGTTCCCAGGCCAACTCAGAAGTCACCATACGATATTTCGGGGGCTGTGAAGCTCATTAGTTTGGGACCACCACAAAGAAGTCCCCAGTCACCATGGGACCAGCTTAGGTGTCATACAGACAGGTTGAGGGTTAGCACTCAGTGACACTACCACTGAATTGGCCCTGAGACCAAGCAAACAAATCTCCAGGAGCAGAGACCCTTTCAAAGTCCCCATACTTTTCCTGTGTTAAGCTTGAAAGATTTGGGGTTATTTTTGGATTCTGATTCACCTTAGGATCTTAGGTCAGATATATATTTAAACTTACCACTGATGACAGGCCTCCAGCTTTCAGAGAGTAGGATAACGGAGCTTTCAGTCTGAAAGCATTAACATGATTTGGCAGTGGTAGCTCCACAATTTACCTGCAAATACGCTTGTGTGTTGGAGCTTTGGATATGTATCTTCATGAGGGTAGCTTAACTGAAATTGGTTGATGAGGATAGAGGTAGATGGGTAAGCTGATGACAATTATTCCTGACCTGTGATGTTTGAAATTTTGCTTCAGGAAGTATGAATTTGTGTGAAAAGAAGATGGAACCAAAGGGGCTGGATGCACAACTCTTCCTTTGTGTGGCTAGTGGTTTCTTTGGGTTCCCCCCCTCAAATACTCACTGTAGTCAAGGTACATGGACAACCATTATTCATGATGTATGTAGCTGCTGCTGAAAGTATGCAGTCATCTTGGCAAAGACAGATATCCTGCTGTGTAATAGCAAATTTTAGCAATATATGAAGGAAATTATCCTGAAAGCCTAGATGCATAGTAAAACTCAGCTTATGCAAGGATGTAGGATTTTCTGTACCTGCATAATGTAACAAAATTCTTATTCAAGATTGGGATCTAAGATGTTTACAAGCAGAGAAACAGATAGAGAAGGCTGTAAAAACCATGTTTGGCAGTATCTAGGCTGAAAATATTTTCCAGCAATAAAAATGGAATGCAGTACTTTTTACATATCTATAATAAATACTGAACTGTATTCCTCTCATTGGTAGACAAAGTTCCACCAGAGAAAACTGGATTACTTATGACAAATGCCATTGAGGATTTTGTTAAATTAAAATATAAATACGTAAAAATCTTTAGGGTATAATTGTGAAATAGGTTTGTCATCCATGAGCTGCTAAGGTTATCTCATCCAAAGGAGGGATTTTCAATATCCAATACAGGCCTACTAGTACTTGATTTGTTGTCTGTCACGGTTTCCATATCATAAAATACAGTGTGCCTTTCCTTTTCCTCCTACCTGTTCCATTATTTTCATCTTGGTTATGATCTCAGTTCTTTCTAGTCTCGATAATTGCAACAGAATTTTGAGGTATTCAGGAAAAAAAACAGATCAGGCAAGCAAACTTATAAAGTGATTTTAAAAGCTTTGTGAGTATTTAAAAAAAAATTACTGATTTGATATTTTGGCACCTGGAAATCAAAATAGTTGGGTTTTGTGTTTTTTGTTCTGTTTTTATGTTTGTTTTTTTTTTTTTTAATTCTACAGTTACAGTGAAAATCCTTGAAATATTGGCTCCAATGGATCTTTGCTTTTGTTCTTCTGACTCAAAGTGTAATTTCTGGGGGTGAGGGGTTGTTTGTTTGGTGTTTATTTGGGGGGGGTGAGGAGTTGTTTGTTTTCCCATTTAAATACAATACGTTTTCATGGGCAATGCATTTTCCCTTAATAAATAAATTGAATACTGAAACTCAGATTGTGCTGGGTTTGAATTTTTGTCTTTAGTTTTTAACAAGAAGTAGTGACCTATACTATAAATTGACAAAATCAATAGAGAAAGTATTTTTTGTTTTTCTTCAGGGATTTTTGAAGAGAATGGAGTTGATTGTTTTTTTTTTTTTCTTTTCGTATTAAGATCCATTTCTGCAGTATGTAGTTAAGGACTAACTGCTTTCAAAAGGTAACAATAATTGATGACGAGTAAGAACAAATCACTGAAAATATTAGTTATTGATGGATATCAATCCAGTAAAGTGTTGCTTTACAGTCTGAAATTGGGCTGATTTATCAGTCTTCTGAACAGTCGCCTTCTAGCAATTTGCAAATTTCAGATATCTGTATATTTATGTATATGTAATACAGGGTGGACACCAAGCACTAAGGACTGTTGAGAGATAGAAACATCATTATGTATGTATGCACTCAGACACATGTGCACGTTTTCAGCTGTGATTCTTTTCTTTGCTTGAATCTTCAACAAGGTCTGCTCTCAATCAAGTCTGCTTACTGTGTCGGGTGACACAGCCTAGGAGAGGGAAGTATCACATGTGCTGGAAAAGGACCAAAGTAGGAATAATTTCTGCAAAGTGGGCATACAGGGGTTCACAGGATGGAAGAGGATGTGTCCAAGGATGCAGAAGAACTGACCAAAGACACAGTGAGTCTGCTGCCTTCAGCTGTCCTGGAAAGGTTGTGGTGGCAGACCGAGGGCATGTGTCTGATGCCTGGAAAAAGGTGATGCCTCTTTTACCTTCAAGCAAGAAAAGATAGAGGATCTTGGAAACTACAGACTGTTACATTCAAAACTTTCTTGGGAAAAAATAAAAACTAAATATATGCAGGAAAAGAATTAACTGTTAGACTACTTGAAAACTTTACAGTGTAATTGAAACACAACATGTTTATAGTCCAGTTTTAACAATATGAAAACTTATAGTCCAGATTAATACAGCAATGCCTCATGAATAAGACAATTAAAGTACTTATATGACTCTCTCTCCCCCCAGCAGGTATTTACAGCCCCTCTCTGATGTTAGGAGGATTTCTCTGTGTGCTATGACTGGCTCCTCCCGCATCCCCAGGCAGCAGGGGAGGGCTGCGCTGAGCTGTCAGCGCCATGGCAGGGCTCATCAGGGAGCAGCCTGATCCTTGTGGCCAGGGCCCTTCTTCCTCAATCCTGGCTAAAGTTGGTGACACCTTTCTGCACCTTCCTTCACCTCTACCAGCTGAATTCAACCTAGGGGCCCCATGGGGGAGGTGGCATGTGCCCCCCCCATTCCATGACACAAATGGCCGTTATTTCTCCCACCCCAGACCAGTCAGGCCATTGCCCCTGGCTGGTTGGTGGTGCTCCCCAAGCCAGTGGCAGCTCCCATCAAGCAGTGACAGTCACAGGAGTGCAGGGTCAGGGAACCAGCTCCAAGTGGCTCCAACCAGCTCCATGTAGTTCACATAAAGTGTTTCTTTCTCATATTGTAAAACAGAACAGAAATGTTCAAGTGGGGTTTTTTGGAAGGAAATCATGTGGGAAGAAAAATGGGTAGGTAGAACAAAGGCAGAGGCTAATTAAAGGTATCATTTCTGGTTCCTACCAGAAAGGCCATCAGAGGCTTTTGATGCACTGGTCTTATTAAATGAGTTAAGATTTATGAGTCAAATTTGGCCCTGAAAATACTAGCTGCAAAACGTTTTTAGAGGACCTTTTTTCCCCTTACATTTTATAGTAAGTCTGCTTCAAAATCAAGAACTTGTTGCAATTGCACTATACCAAGTACATAAATATTTTTATGAGCAATGGAGCTAATAGTTTCTTATGTCTAAGCATTTGTTTGCTGGCTTGTTTTTGTTATTTGGTTTGGGTTCTTTTAAGAGAATTATAGTAGTATTTCCATATACTGCTATTGCCTTTAGACAAGATTGTTTTAACGGTGTCATGTACACTGCGGGGCTCAGCAGGAGTAATTGGATTACAAGGCCAAAAGTATTCCAAAAACTTATTCTTGCTTAATAGCTTGTATCTTTAACAGCTACTAACTTCCATGACACTCCTGAGAAGGTAACTCTCTTGGAGAGCCCTGAGTCACTCCTAGTTCTGCCTGGAATGAGAAAAAAATGATCCAGAGATTACCAATGGGAAAACAAACACAGGTAAGATAATCATTAAACTTTGTTTTCCGAGGGAACACAGTTAAAAAACCACCACCAACAACACTGTCTTTAACATAGTCCACAATCAACACTTGCTTGAAAATGCATATGCATATGCATAATGTATAAGGCCTATTAGGGCTTAATTCTATGAGAGGAAAAGAATTTTCTCAAAGAAGAGTGTCTTGCAATTAGTTGGTCTAGGAAATACTTTTATGACATAGAGATGAGTCTCTACTAAAGAACAAAATAACAGTCTTAAGCACAAGCATTACCTTTTGACGTTTCTTTAGCCACTTAAGCTAATGAAAGCCACAGATAGTTAGCAATTGATTTAAGATCCTGAACGGCTAGCAGAACTCCCCTTTAGATTTCAAGTATTGGCATTAACAATAATTAAATAAAATCTTCTAATTAACGGAATATTAAAAATCCTAATTTGACTAGTTGATGAGGGATTTTATATATGTATTTGTTCACATAAGCGAGCTTCACACAGAATCAGATCTTGGTATGGAGGTGGAAGAATCAATATACAAATTGTGTTATTTAAAAAAAAGTTTCATGAGAAGAAGCAGAGGCAAATACTCCTTTTATTAGGCATAGCAATGGAATGATTTGAGCTAGAAGGGGCAAAAATGGTACTGGAACAGATGTTTTCATTCAGAAAATGAGTTCTCGAAGCTCGGAGACATTAAAAGGCTTAAAATTAGCCTATTCAGTTATTCTATACACTGAAAAATATCAATTTAGCAAACTCTTTCCTTTCCACCCTTCCTCTCTGCCTCCCATTCCTAATACCTACAACAGAAGTTTTAGTTTTAATGAATAAATCATAGCTTTCAGTAAGGCCTGAATCACCGTATCAACCTACTTAAATTTAACACTACTGCTGCTGAGAACCAAGCAACATTTACCAAAGCCAGAGACAAGATGGACTGTTGAGGAGAGCCATAACACTTTATTCACTGCATCAGAAGGGGAAATTCTAAAGATAAGCAGAAAAAATAGAAGCAGTAGTGGTTTAAAAAAGAAAGAGTGACAGCATTATTCTAGCTGTCAGTGTGTGTCTTCTATATCATCTCCACTGAATATGTTTACAGAAAATAGGTGCTCCTCCAGATGAGCAGATAAATATTAGATGGGAAGTGTCTTGGTGGCTAAAATAAAAACCAGAGGTATAAACAACATATATAATGAAAGTATGCTGAGTATTCATACACATTCAAGAATAGGCTAAGTCATAACAACAAAACAAAGTGTCAGCTCTTATCTCATTGGAGATTCCCACTATTAAGACAAATGTCATCTTTTTTAGGGGTATATATTGCCAGCAGAGAGAAAATTGGTGGATCTGTAGAATACAATGCTGATGAATCAGTAAGTTACACCGTTCCTTTTACATCCTTTTTGAAGGCCAATATTGCACAGTGCCCTAAACCGAATGTGTTAGATATGCTGCCTGAGGAACAAAACACAGTCAGAAATCCTCACCTGTGCAAAAAGCCACAAATCATGGTTATGTCTTACGACACTGGTGGTTGTACCTATCACAATACCAAGTATTAAATATTTGAATGAATGAAAAATTAGATCCTGAAAATACCATACATTTCTACTTGTCTGTTCCACTGGATGCTGCCAGTTTGTTTTTCCCTCTCAGTGAATGATTTGCTGGCTGGACATGGATGTCTGAAACACTTTTGCACTTGTATTCTGAGCCTTTTTCTGGGAAATGCCATGCTTGTGTAATAGTGTCCAGACTAGGAATGTTCCTTTCTCTAAGGCTAAAAATTAATTACAGTGGCTGAAACTTGAGCAATTTATTTGAGTGTATCTGTTCAATCTTGATGGTTTCATTCTGTTTACACACAGCAGAGAAAATTAATTTACTGCACCAAACTGGTTTCAGAGGATTTTTTTATTCAGTATTGTGTTGCTTCCATGGAAATGGGAGTAGAATACCCTCGTTAATGCAGGATACAGAAGGCACAAAACTCAGACTATTAAGCAGCATACACTTTATTTCATTTTATACTTAGCTGAAACTGTCACAAACAATTGCTATGTTGGCACATAAGGCTGAAAGGTGTGCAGGTGAACAGCAATGTATTTTGTAACTTAGAGGGATCTAGATAAACAAACAGCTCAACAGTTTGAATTATAACAGTCAGGATATTCTAATTCAAGCTAAAAATGTCTGCCTCAGGGATATACTTGTCTGAAGACAGCAAATTCATGAATTTATTGTTTTTACATTTGTAGTACCATAGTATCTTTAAAACTCTTTTTTGTTATTAATATCATACTGTAGTTAGTTTATTACATGCTGCTTTCATTTATTTAACTTACAAGTATATGTAAAGAGATAATTACTGCCATTCTGTATAAATCAAAATCCCCAAAATGGAAAGAACAATTTAAAAAAATAAAGAATGATTTTGTAAATTTCATATGGGCAATATTGTAGAAGTGTTCACACAAAACACCATGTTCATAGCTGTGCTCATAATAATGCAAAATTATACAAGTATACATGTGGAGTACTATACATTTTACAGTGTTAAAAATGATAAAATTATAAACAACACACAGTTACTGTTAGGAAAGTTTGAAATGGCATAACATTTACAGAGAAAGAAAACTTGGCAACGGTAGGTAAATTTAATGGGGTCGTGTAATAAATTACACAAACACATAGCTTTTGACAGTTCCCTTCATGGAAGCAAAGAAAACCAGTCACTTTTCAGAACGAGGGGACTATATTCTAATTCTGAGTGACCTTGAATAGAATTTAGTGATCTTGATAGGACAAAGCTAAACATGATTTCTTAGGACACCTTTGCATAGCAGAATAAAGGTGTGATCCAGAGTGAGCCCAATTTTTTTTGAATTCTATTTTTTTTCAGTATTCACAACAATTAAGACATCAATATTTGTGGATATACTGGGAGAAAGCAAATTCTTCAGGACTCAGGATTTTTCTTCAGGTTTTTATTGTATGACAGTGGCAATAACCCTTTCTTAGGGCAAGACTGTGCCTATGTGCTATCCCCAAGTACATAGACAATAGCGGATTCATACTTTACATTTCTCCAGTGATTCTATTGTTTCTGAAACAATCATCACCCATCACAACTTTCTTGAATTGGACCCTACACATTCCTATTCTCTCCGACAGGACAATAGCCAGTCAATACATTTTTCATTATCTAGACAGCACCTGTTTTTTATAATGTATACAACATATTTATACACATTTCTTATATTGAAGACTCTGTAGGATTACTCGTATGTTTTAAAGTAGGTATGCACTTTATATATTGTTATATCATGGCCTTTTCATTGACAGAGAAAGAAAATAGTTGGATCTTGTGTGTTCCATAACTTATTCCTATTGGGATATTCTATATCATAACATAGATGGAAAAAATATAGTTATTTCACATGAGAATTAAGAAGCAAGGTATGCAGTAGCCTGTACATTCCTATTCCATTTCTTTTCTAGATGTAATTTTAAGGTGAGAAGTCCAAGCATAGATTAAAGATAGACATCATGAACTTTATAAATTAACTAAACATGCCAGTCTAGTAAATATTTATAAAATCTGCTGAAAATACAAGTGATTACATAAATAAAATAAAAATTGACAAATTGCTAACTGGGGAGATGGAATTAATCTCATTGCACTTGCTTTCCTTCTTCCCCAACTTGCTCCTCAAAATTGTAATGCCAGTAAGTGGCCTGAGTAAATGGAGAATGCTTATAAATATATTGTGAAATTATTACACTTGATTATTTCATATTTCTCAGCACAAGACAGAATGAATTGAGGCCCTAACATCCAAACATGGCTTGCCTAGAGAGGACAAGATTTCTTCTTCTGAACTCAAATGTGATACAGTGAACACTAGGTGTATTGGGTTTACATGGCAAGGTTTTTGCAGCAGGGGGGCTCCCGGGGTGGACTCTGTAAAAAGAGGGCAGAAGCTACTCCTGTGTCCGACAGAAACAGTTCCAGCCAGCTCCAGGACAGACCCACTGCTGGCCAAAACTAAACCAATCAGCGACTGTGGTAGCACCTCTGTGATAACATATTTAACAAAGGGTAAAAACTGCTGTGAAACAGCAGCTCAGAGAAAAGAGTGAGACAACGTGAGAGAAACAACACTGCAGATACTAAGGTCAGTGAAGAAGGAGGTGGAGGAGCTGCTCCAGGTGCTGAAGCCGAAATTCCTCTGCAGCCCGTGGTGAAGACCATGGTGACTCATATGTTCCCCTGCAGCCCACACAGGTCCACAGTAGAGCAGAGAAATCAGAGTGAAGTTGTGCCCAGGAAGAAGGGAGGGGTGGGGGGAAGGTGTTCTTATTTCTCATTATCCTACTTTGATTTGATTTGCAATAAATTAAATTAATTTCCCAAAGTCCAGCCTGGTTTTGCCCATGACAGTAATTGCTGAGTGATCTCCCTGTCCTTATCTCAACCCACGAGCCTTCTGTCATATTTTCTCTCCCTCTCCAGTTGAGGACAAGGAGTGAGAGAGCAGTTTGGTGGACACATGGCATCTAGCCAAAGTCATCCCACCACCCTGGGTAGTCTATCTAGCTTTCCTGGCAACTGAAAATGAATATGAAGCTGCATGCTTTCAAGGAAAATTCCAATTAATTTAACAAAAATCAATACATTAGTGCCATATACAAGCCTTTTGTACTGCTATGTTCTTTAGTCTGGGTTTTAAATGGGAAATAAGTGTAATCGAATTTTGAGGGCATTCTTTTGGTGCTCAGGAAATGTTATATTCTATTGCTGAATCATGAAGATTTTCTGGGATTTTACCCAAGAATCATTTTATTTGTTACCACAATAAAAATTTAATACCCCCTCTGGCTATTGAAAGTTAATTTGCATTTGAAAATAAAATCATTCTTCTTCCATCTTTATCAGAGCTCTGGAAAAAAACTCAGCTTTCGTTTAAGCACTGTATTTTTGTTTAATATTTATTACTTTACTAAAGGACATTGATTCTACGTATTTTTCAATTATATTGACTTAGTATTCAACATGAAATATGTAGATAATGTCTGTATAACAAAATGGAGACAGGTTCTCCAGAAATATTTTGTCACTTGTCTTACATTGATGGTCTTAAGAGTTAAATACTAGTATGCTAACTGTTGCAAATGAGGTCTCAGAATAATGAATGGAAATTCTCTGCTCAGGTGATTTGCATCAAAGAATTCAACCCCATAGCTAACATGCTACCCTTAAGGGCTCCACACTAACAAACTGAATGAGGACTCTATTCAGGCACAGGCAGATGCTTTTCCATAGCGTCTGGTTCTTCTGGTTAGCTAGTACTTTTCTAGACAGGGCTTGAGAACAGTTGAAGAGCTAGCACCAGTACTAATTCTGACAAATAGACAGCATGGATAAAGTCATCCTGTCTTTGAGCAGTTAAGTTCAACCACAGAGCTATAAACTGTGGCCTAGTACCTGTCTTTAGGGACAGAGAAAGAGCCTGACTGGGTTTTATTTATAGCATAGTTTTAGTCAAGATGATTCAGTTTCCAATATATGCTTTGCTACTGACTTGGCGTAATGCTTAGCAATTAACTTGAAACTAGATCCCTAGGAGAACCAGTCAGTCAAAGGAGTCTAAAGACCTGTTCCGCTGACTGGCTGGATTTGTTCAATTTAGGCAACATGAAAAATTCTCTAGACTGCATTGACTATATTGATTATATTTTCTCAGACTGTAATGAATCCTTGCTATATATGTGTTTACCTGCTCCTATTCACCTGAATTTATGAATCTTAATCAGCAGCTGAATCCCACCCAAAGGTCTGTCTGTAGCTGAAGGTTAAAGATGACTTTCAGAACATGTTTCAGTCTGCATTATTGAGATTAGTGTTTAAAATTAGTCATATTAGTACATTTCTCCCAAAATAATTTCTACTTCCTGATTTCCAAGTGGTCCTTCTTTTTCAATCAGAACAGAAATATCTGCTTACCTGTTACCCTATTGATTTTACACATGCTTTCCAACAACACATTTTAGTACCTTGTTGGAGTCACTGGCCCACATAGTTCTTAGAGGAAATTTGGTTATATCAATTCTGTATTTCATAGTAAGGAACGAAGTATATTTTTCTTCTACCACTTCAGAAATACTGGTAATATTAAAATCAAATTGTTACTAAGAAAATAGGAAAAAAATAGAATTAAAAGTACTTCTCTGAAAAAATAGTGCATTCGATGAGGAATACTGACATAGTAGGGTACTGTCTGTGTGCATACTTACAGTGCTTAGTCTTCAGTTCCAGGTCAGGTGAGTCATGAAGCCTAGGAAATCCCGAGTCTCTACCTAGGTAAGACAATGAACTGATCTGCAGCAAAGTAACTGACTTAATCTACAGGTGGGGATTTGAAAACAGGTAATTGGCTGAACTTCTAGTTCACTTCACAGTGAAGCAAATAGCTAAATGATACCAGAGCTCTCAAGGCCAAGAATTTTAAATTCCCTAGAATACCTCCAGGCAGTTCCTGCTCTGTATACACTAATTAATAGATACCATTTACATGCTTAAATATGTTGTTTAGCTCCCTCTGAAAAGAAACTTGGCAGTCCAGGGGACTTCCTGAGGGAGTTTCTGATGTAGACAAATTGCATTGGCCAAACTGCACAGCGGAAGGACAATCTTGAACTAGTCAAATAGATATTGCTCCTGCATATTCAGGAACGGTTAAGAGCAGTCAAAATAAGTTAGGATGTGCACATTTTGTACACAGCTGGTTGTATCAGGTTTGCATGGCAAGGTTTTGGTAGCAGGGGGGCAACAGGGGTGGCTTCTACTAGAAGATACTGGAAGCTTCCCCTATACCCAATGGAGCCGGTGTTAGCCAGCTCCAGGATGAACCCACCACTGGCCAAGGCCAAGCCAGCCAGCAACAGTGGTAGCATCTCTGGGATAACATAAATAAGAAAAGGAAAAAGGTGCTGTGTGACAGCCATTACAGCTGAGGAGAGGAGTAAGAATATGTGAGATACAACTCTGCAGACACAACTCTGAAGAAGGAGGGGGAGGAAGTGCTGCAGGCATTGGAGCAGAGATTCCCCTGTGGCCTGTGATGAAGACTGTGGTGACCTGCTGTCCCCCTGCAGCCCGCGAAGGATCACGTGGAGCAAATCCACCTGCAGCCCATGGAGGACCCCAGCCAGATTGGGTGGATGCCCAAAGGAGGCTCTGACCCAGTGGAATGCCCGCAATAGGGTAGGCTTTTAACAGGACCTGTGACTCCATGAAGAGAGGAGCTGGCAGGACTTGTGACCTTGTGGGAGACCCACACTGGAGCAGTCTGTTCCTGAAGGACCACACCCCATGGAAAGAACCCATGCTGGAGCAGTTTGTGAAGAACTGCAGCCTGTGGGAAGGACTCTTGTTGGAGCAGTTCATGGAGGACTCTTTCCCGTGGGAGGGACCTCATGCTGGAGCAGAGGAAGATTGTAAGGAGTCCTCCCCCTGAGGAGGAAGGAGTAGCAGAGACAATATGTGATGCACAGACCACAACCCCCCCTTCCCATTCCCCTGTGCTGCTAGGAGAGCAGGATGGAGAAAATCAGGAATAAACTTCCTGGGAAGAAGTGAGGGATGAGGGAAGGTGTATTTTAACTGATGCTTAGGTGAGCACCAAAGCAACCAGACCCAGAATCTCTCTTAGCACACTTTTTTTTTTTGTTGCAGTTGTTGTTTTTGTTTACAAGTTCTGGGAACCTAAAATACTTTTAAACAAGCCAAAAAAATTATCAAACAATGAAGCATCTTAAATTTTTTCACTGAGCATCCATAGAATCAGAGAATATCTCAACTTGGAAGGGACTCATAAGGTTCATCAAGTTTAACTCCCTGCTCCTTGCAGGACTACCTAAAACTAAACCATATGATGACTAAGAGCATTGCCCTGATGCTCCTTGAACTCTGACAGGCTTGGTGGTGTGACCACTTCCCTGGGGAGCCTGCTCCAGTGACAGACCACCTTCTCAGTGAAGAATGTTTTCCTAATGTCCAATATGAACTTCCCCTGATGCAGCTTCATTTCATTTCCTCGTGTCCTATCACTGGTCACCAGAGAAAGGAGATCGGCAAATCCCCCTTCACTGTCCCCCTTGGGGAAGTTGTAGACTGTGATGAGGTGACCCCTGAGCCTTCTCTTCTCAAAGCTGAACAAACCAAGTGACCTCAGCTGCTCCTCCTAAGTCTTGCTCTCGAGACCTTTCACTGTCTTCGTCACCCTCCTCTGGACACACTCCAATTGTTTGATGTCCTTCTTATATTGAGACACCCAAAACTGCACACAATAGTCAAGGTGGGGTCAATTTGAACAAGATAGTAGTACAGCATCGCCTAGTAATGTGTGAAAATAATTGTAGGTGTGTGTTTTGGTTATGATGTTACAACAAACAAACAAAACACAATACAAAAATACAATTTAAAAATGAATGATTGTCTACAGCAAACATCGTCCCCTTTAGCCAGGTATGCTCAAAGACAATTCAGTCCATTTTTTGCAAAACTACATAGTTGAATTTTTCATCTCTAGAGTGTAAATTAGTCATAGGAATTGATACACAGAAGACAATTATCTTGTCTTCTGTGTTGTTTAGAGGGAAAATATCCACAAGATAAACTCAGCCACAGTGCAGTCAGCTAGCTCTCAAAGTTACATATCTAGAAAAATAAGATTAAGTTTTTAAATAAATTTTGAAAAGTTGGCTGCAAGGACCAATAAACCTTGTGTTTTACTCAAACATTGTGGAGTTCTTCAGGAAGATTCTGGAGTGAAGTATGTGGACAGCTATTTGTGTTCTAAGTTATGTATAAAATGATTCACTTAATAACATATGTGAATTTCTAGAGCATCCTGACCCAGAAAAGCAATTAAGCACATGTGCAAGGATTAAGCATGTAAGTATCCTATTAAGTCTAAATGAACAGGGAGCTGACTGACAAAAAGGAATTTTGAACTCTAAAGAAATGTGCAGCTAACGAATGACTCTTTGTAAAATGTTCAGAAATAGTGGAGCTCTGGAGGAAGTTAAAGAAATCAAAGACTGAAATTGCTGCATTCATGTCAAAACCTCTTACCTATGAGAAAAAAATGGTTTTTGTGGCCTGTGAGCTATACCTGAAACATACTGTTTGCTGGTGAAGCAGAGAACAAGCAGGAAAGTGCCACAGAAAACTGACTGTACACTTAGGAATAATGAATGGGTGGCTCAAAGGACTGTATCAACTTTGTTAATATATGTCTATTAATTTGCATTACGTGTTTATACACTTAGATTTTTCAGTCACTTGATTCTGTATGTCTGAATCCTTTTATTGATTCTGAAATATTCTATATTTGATGTCCCTCTTTTTTCATGTAGACCAGTAATAAAAACCTTGCTTAATGGACTGCATAAATGGACTATATGGGAATTGCAAACACAGCTAAAAACTGATATCCCAAATGGCAATGTATTAACAAGCAAATATACGGAAGTCAATGCATTCAAAGGAATTACTTTCATAATATACCTTATAGATTAATTTAGATTTCACAGGGATGTCGGATGTATTTGTGGGTTTGCATTTTGATTTTTTTCAACTTTTCTTTTTAATGGAAACTCCAATTAATGACATAAGAATATGATGTAAATAACAAAATATAGAAAATTTCTAGTCTCATATATCAACCAGACTTGGCAGCAACATAATAATGTTTCTTTGAGGTCTGTAATAACTAATATATTTGCAAAGGTAGGAAATAATTGTTATTGCTATAAAGATTAAATATTTAAGCTGGAAGGAAAAACTACAATTATAATAAAAAATTGCTTGAGGAAAATGAGAAAAAAGAGAACAGAATAACTGCCTGAGAGACTTCTCAATTATTTCTTAATTTCAAGGTACAAAATATGAGGAGACTTCCAAAAAAAGCCCAATAACTTTGTGAAAGTCATACAGGTAATTCAATTAAAGAAAATACTAAACTGCTTTTTGGCCACTCTGTCTTCATACTTTAAAGTTATGACAAGAAGTAGCTTTACATTCTATTGTAATAGCTTAATAAAGAGAGTTCTAATTAATAGAGATTTTGTTACATAAAACAACTTTAAAAGTTGGTATATCTAAACCAGAAGACACAATTATTTTAAAACATTTAAACTTAAATTAAATCATTTAAGTATAAAAGAAAATGCAACTCCTGTACTTCTGTATGTGCTGTCCTGTTTCCTTGTGCAAACTTCTTAACCAATCACTTTTTTAGTATTGACTGACTTCTATCTCCTCCCTTCTGCCATGAAACCCTATAATGATTGTCATGGTTTCAGCTGTGATGGAATTAACTTTCTTTGTAAGAGCTGGTGTAGTGTTATGTTTTGGATTTGGGAAGAAAAGTGGTGACAACAACACACTAATGTTTTTGGTGGTTGCTAGGCAGTCAAGTCCTTTTCTGCTTCTCACACCACCCCACCAGCAAACAGGCTGGGGAGACACAGCCAGGACAGCTGACCAAAAGGATGTCCCATACCATATGACATCATGCTCAACATATAAAGCTGGGATGAGAAAAAGGAAGAGGGGGATGTTCAGAGTGACAGTGTTTGTCTTCCCAGGTAACTGTTATGTGTAATGGAGCCCTGTTTTCCTGGAGATGGCTAAACACCTGCCAGCCAATGGAAATCAGGGAATGAATTTCTTGTTTTGCTTTGCTGTGTGCGTGGCTTTTGCTCTACCTAATAAATTTTCTATCTCAACCCATGAAGATTTTTCTCACTTTTACTCTTCCAATTCTCTCCCACATATGAACTGGAGGAAGTGAGTGAATGGCTGCGTGGTTCTACCTGCTGGTTGAGCTTAAACCACAAAAATGGTCAAGGAAGAAAGCCATTAGCTGTGTCTTTATTCAAGACATTGTGTTGTCTTTTAAAGATGAGGCATCAAAGAAATTATCTCAGTTTAAAAAGACAAAACAGCAAGACATAATAGCTATATAAGTGAACTCATACATTTGGGAAGAACTGCCTCTGATTGTCAAGTGCTAATTCTTTCTATATTAACATTTGTCCTCCTACCGATGTTTGTTCTTTCTTTCAATATGTTGGTGTTATTATAGGCTGGTTGGTTCTCAGGACACTGCCTGTTTCATACTTATCTTCAGAATTATTTATATGTAAATCAATGCATAGCTATACCATTTTACTATTTAATTATAAATACCAACAATCCTGTTTCAGCAAACTGGTTTGCTAGCTACAAAAAACATATAGCTTTATTACTTGTGAAAGGTAAGGGACTGAAGGCTTTAGATACTGAAGTCAATGACTGCTTTCAGTGAGAAAGGTCTAATAAGATTGAGGACTGTGGTATAAAACCTGTGCACTGCACTGCCAACATGTCACTGCACTGACTGCAAGTAAAATCAGATTGTCCATCTTCTATGAGCATTTAGACCTTGGCATTTCTCTTCTGAGAGCTATCAAAAGTGTTAATTAACATCAGCAATGGTGGAAACCTTGGTCTACTAGAAACTTGATAAATTATGTGCTCTATGAGTAAAGTATGATGACGCAGGATCACTGACTTGAACCAGATCCAAATGAGCTGCATACTGGGAAAGGTTGTTCCAAAAAATCTTAGGGACAGCACTTTCACATTGGTTTTCTTCTCTGTTAACTTAAAGTCAGTCATAATTCTGTTACTTCTATGCAGATAAAATGGTAACACAAATAATTGATTTTATTAACTATTTACCGATGATTATCTGATAATTTAAAGTTATATAACAGTACTATAAGTCATATTCCAACTTATTAGCATGTGGAAAAAATAAACCTGTGTGCATCTCAATAAAGTAAGACTCTGATGACTTCAAGAACTGGAAGAGACCTTAACATGGAAGATGACAAGTTCAATAATAATTTTTCAGGAATGACTTTGGAGTTTTAAAGTTTGACTTACAGGAATAAGAGGAGAAGAAAGCCAAACACTTTGCTTTAGGGACAGTGGTTGGGAAGCCAATCCCTATAATATCTATATTTAAAGGAACTATAAATGAACAGCTAGAAAAATTCTGAAATATTCCCATGTCCTTTAAAATATCTTGCACTCATCTGTAAACTGAAGTGAAAGGAATAAATCAGAGCTGTAGCCCTGAGTTAGAAAACCCTTTAAAATATTTAGGTGTTTGAACCAATGCGCAACTATTAAATTACAGGAAAACAGAGTAGATCTCACAGGTAAAAATAATAAACTTTGACATTACCACTAAAAGTGGCTTAAATTATTGTGCCTAACTATTCTCAGAGTTCTCAGTTACAGCTGTGACATCATTTAAGTAGGTATCAGGTGTCAGTGGAGAAATAGCAAATTAAACCTGCCTTGTCTGATTCATAACAGTCAAGTAAGGTTACTTTACGCAATGCCAATGAAGGTTCAAATTCATCTACCATTGCACTGAAACACATTATCAGTGCTCATACAATGAGTTATAGCTGGCATGCAGCTTCTTTTTATACAGTCTTTTATATGTTTACTACCATCTCTCTGTCACAGCAAGTAGATCCTTGCACATCAAATATTGCTGTATGTTTTGCATATTATCAGTCATTGCGGGAACAATTTCTAAACGGAGAATCAAATCTGTAAAGGGATATCCCAGCTATATTAGATTTTCTCATCGTCTTCTACAGTGTGTGGTACTTCAGTGAGATATTTAGTTCAGAAATAACATGTCCTAGCATCAATTGGTAAATCAAAGTAAATAAAATAATTCTGGACAGATTTTTATATTGTTTGATGTCAAGATTTCAATAGGTATTCCTGGGTATGAGTTAAGAAAAAAAAACCAAAAAAAAATGAAAACCACAAGAAACACAACTCTTAGTCACCTGGTAATTTTAATCAACTAAACTAATATCCTTACTAAAATTGTTATCTCCATTTTCTTGATCCAATGCTTGTTTTAGACGAAATTCCTGGTGTTTCCAATGGTGCAATGTTAGTCTTTCTTGAGACAACATTTATTTAAAATGTCACTAAATAAAGGAAATTCTTCATACCAGTGATCATTGAGAGGATCACACAATTATGCCAAAATAATGACTGGGAGATCAAACCATACTAGTATATCAGCTTAAAATGTATCAGAGTACAAAGGATTGTTCCCCTAATATTAATAAAATTATGAAACAGTAATAAAAGTGGACGCAGTTAAGGGAAGCTGATTGCTATGAACTTAAAGGCTCAAGAGATTTCTTCTTCTCCACTTACTTGCTGCTGTTCTTGTTTGCAGGTCCAGCCAGTAGCAAGGTAGAGCACATATGCCAAAGATCTAGCTACACACACTCACAATACACATACAGCACTTGCGTAGAATATGTGTGATCAATACCTACAGCCCCATCCCATTAATTCTCTCCAGCTAATCAGGATGGAAGCTCATGAGTGGACATACACATGTTCTCCTTTGATTTGCAGTCGCTCCCATATTTGTGGATCCCTCAAAACCTGGACTAGACCATAACAATCCATGCCTAGACCCTGGACCCTGTTTATCCAGGCTCCAGCTTTAATCTCAAGTCTTTCCAGACTCTGACTTCCTCCTACTCACCAGTTGGTCTAGACTGAGGCTTACTAGCAAACCACACACACACAGAGAATGGAGAGCAAGGTCACACAATACATAGTTAGAAACGCAGTTTAATAACAAAACAGGACAGACTGCACTGATCAGGCACAGCACTTGGCCATACAAGCATACTCATCTGCAGCATGTTTACATGTGACCGGCCTCTTTTATCCTCCATCCTCTCCATTTTCACACACTCATTTCTCCCTGATCCACCTTCTTCCCTCCTTTTGGTTCTTCTCCTGAACCTCCCGTAATAAGGTTTGTACACTCCCACAATCAAATAAATTTCCTGTAGTAAGTTTTACACAATCACCCAAGTACCTGTAAGTGTTCCTTCAAAAGTTTGCTCTCTCCTATGAGATCTGTGATCATTTTGTTTCCCACACTTTCTTACCAGCTACAAAATTCTAGCTGAATGTCTCCAAGGCTATAATTGAGAGGTTCTTTCAATGGTCCTTCAGTCAGTGAGCTGAGCACTCTGGTCTTTGAAAGCATCACAAAATTTCTAACTTGGTTTCAATTGTTAGGTGGCCCATTTCACAACCTCAGTCAAATGATCAGTTACCCGCTTACCTGCCTATACAGGTGAATTGGTTTTCCAAGTTAACAGACCACCTTTCTACCTAGGCTGTTTTGGAAGACTGGAGTCTCTCTTTAATGTTAACCTTTCATTCACATCTATTGGAATTTCACACCACACATAAGAATTGTTGCAGAGGTACCTAAATGTAAGCAGAAAGCAGTTTTCTCTGTAGCCCTTCAAAAACACAAAGCTCTTCCTTTGTATGACATATGCAGGATTTTCTTTAATAACACTGCTTTACACTTGCTGGGTGAGATTCACTTTGAAAATGTAGGTGCCTATAGCTAGGTATCTAAATATGCACATCTACAGATATAATTACAATTAAATCTGTTCAATCCATTCAGTAAATGGAATCCATGGAGTTCTTGAGCTCCCCTTAGACACCTACAGTTTCTCATATAAATAGTTCTCTAGACCCCATTGACTGTGTTCACTTGGGATAACCTCACTTGCCTAAATAGAAGCATGTAGTATTCCTTCAAGAAATCTCTAGGGCATCCCACCTGGCTTCTAAGTACTGAGACAGAGATGTAAGCATCGCTGATACATCCTAAGACATGTTGAATAGCCCTCTACAGAAAGCTTGGATATCATTTGTCAGTTCAGCCACCACTGGATGTCTAACTATGGCAACTTCATTGACTCTCTCAGGGACTAAATTAAGCAGCCTGAATCACGTACCATAGCATGGTGTTATTGCTCATCATTTATTAAGAATTAAGTACAAGATAATTTAGAGTTTCATTTCTGTTGCTCAAAGTGCTGATATCACAGAAACCATTGCTATGACTGGGGATGAATTCTTAAAACAAAGGCTGGCGGAGGGAAGCCCAGAAACAACTAAAATTTGTAAAACTAATTAAATCTAAAAGAGAAACAATTAATAAAAAAGAGGAATTAGAAATTAGCTGTCTTGATCTAAACAATATAAAACTGACATATATTTGCCAAATGCCTGTTTGTTGCATATGTATATATCCACTATTTGTGTGAAAGATGCAGAAAACTGGTATTAGAGAAGAATATTTTTATTTAAAACGATTAAAGTTTCTGCTTATATACAAAGAATATAGATAGTGGTGAAATGGTAAAAAGTATGCTTTCATGTTTAATGTTAAGTAAAATAATTTTACTCTTCTAGAGTTTCTTTAAAATAAATTGAACTTTCTCTACACTCAAATGACAAATCTGAAATGGAAGACCAGATGTTGCATTGTTTTAACTGGCAATGGTTTCTGACAGTCTTCCTAGCTACTATTTGCTACTGCATCTGAGGTCAGCACTTCATGATCTGCTTATGAGTCAGTATTCTAATAACCAAAACAGAAGAGAAAGACATATCACCCATAAGCAAAAACTAAAAAAAAAATATTATTACACATTTTGTACTGAAGTTTGAAAGTGTATTCAACAACTTATTTCTGTGACTTTCCTTTTTGCTGCTGTTCTACACATCATTTGCATCATGGTCATAATGACTGCTTTTAACTTCATCTGTCTTTCATAGTCTGCAGTGTAGTTATCTATATCTGGGCTTGTCATTTAGATGGCAGTTAAACTCAATGGCAAAAAATGGTACTTGTCAGGAATGATTCACCAGACCTATTTTGGTTGTTTATGTAAATATGAAATCAAAGTGATTCTAGAAGTTCCCATTTCTGCCCTTTAACAATAAAGGGAGTTCAGACAGTGAGTTGAAATGGTGACATGTACTTTCTAGGCTTCTGAAGTCAGAGGCAATGAACACTTTTATGAGGAAGAATTTAGCTCTGTACTGCTCTGAGGTGGGAATACACTTCTGCTCCATGCTGGGAAAAAAGACTCCTCTGGTGTGTACTGGGGAATAGCCACGAACAGGGGTGTTGCACTCCATTCCACAGGAGAGGTTTGCAACCAAATCTGTGACAGAGGGAAGGAAAGAGAAAAGAGCCTGGCTTGAGAAAAGGAATGACAATAAGGAAAAAAAATTGAGTTGTAGACTAAGGGAAGATGCTCAGCACTAAGCAGAGAAAATGGAAAAAAAACATTCTTCTGCTTCTAAAACTTTTTGCACATAAGTATAATATGGTTGCTGAGATAATTATTTATACTATTTATATTATTTATATTACTTATATTATTCAGAGATGATCAGTGCCTGTAAGTGAAGTGGTGATAGCCCATTTGCAGAATATTAAGAACATTATTATTATTGCAAAAATTGGATATAAATCAAACCTTGATTTATGTATTTTTTATTTTTATTTTGCTCTTCTACAACAGCTGTTTATCTTCTTCCTCTCATTTAGTGGAAATGTTGGCGCTTCTGTATCCACATAAAGGCTTTTTCCAGGTATTTTTTCTTCAGTCCAGTGCTTTGAGTTGCCTCCTACCTTTCCATAAATATATGTGCGCACATACATGTGTAGATATGCACATGCATGTGAAAAAATGCATTTTCTGCTGATTGTATATAGTTGCACCCATATAATTCTGACCAAGTTTTTTTGAAAGATCTTATTTCTGTGTTTTTGTGTCTGTCTGGAGTGACTACTACAGTGACTGCATATATTTACATGTATTTGGTTAGTTTATTGACCATATATATGTAAAGAATAATAATTTTCTGATTTTGTGCCTGCTAGATTTACAGTAGTGTTGTGGTTTGGGCCAGATTGGCCACTCAGGCGGAACGACAGATGCTCCCCCCCTCTTCAAAGAGAAGCAGGAGAAAGAGAGACTTACGAGTTTAGAAGGAACTAAACTACTTTAATGAAATATTAAGAATAAAATAAAAGGAAATAATCAAATATATACAAAACCATATCAAGCTCCCAGGATGACAATCATGTCACCAACTGGCACTGGGGAAGTCCCAGACTGGACTCAGTGGTGGACGGGAACTGGATTCCAGATCTGGATTCAGGATCAGGATTAAAGGCAAACTCACAGAGTCATCCTTAGACATTGGCCATTGAAGAAAGAGTGATGACCCTTTGATGCCTCAGCTTTTATATTGAGCATGAGGCAGATGGGATGGAATACACTGTTGGTCAGTTTTGAGTCACCTGTCCTGTCCGCTCCTCCCCATGGGTGTGAACCCTTTATGCTTTTTGGTTTCTGATCCTCCAATAGGGCAAAAAACAAAGTTAGCTGGCCTTGGTTGTTATAGCAATAAGTATAAGCATGAGCTTCTCTGCATAGCATTCCTTGGCATCAACTATAAACATAGGTCTTATCGGTCTAAGAGTGAACAATGTCTGCACAACATGCTGTTAATTTCGGTAGTTAGAAGAGGTCTAGCTAAGAAGTAAAGTTACTGAACAAAATTTACCTCAAACCAGGATAAGTAATTAGTCTCATATAGACAATCTAAAATTGTTTTTACCATTGGCTCTCGAACACATAACAACAAGCAAATTTCACTGAAACACATCACCCAATAGGACATCATGTTGTATTTTCAATTTTTGTATTTGCTAGAAGTTTTCATCTCTACTTTTTGAGATTACTTAATTTTCACCCATATTATATGTAATTACTTCTGGAAAAAGATAATTCAGTAAGTCAGCATGCCTGCTCAATTCACTTCAGTGTTCACGTTCACCTAGTTACTCAAATCTTCTTATATACATTTTCCATAAAATGGAATTTAGTGAGATTCCCTTAAGTTGTCAGACTTCCTAATAATAATAAAATCATAACTTTCAACAATCAGAGTTTTAAAAATGCAGCAATAATGGCAGAAAACAAAACCAATATTACAAAAATTACTATTTAACCTTAAAAAAGCAACCTAAAATTGTCCAGAGGAAGAAATTACTCCCACATTGTTTCTTGGTCTCAGGGTTATCTATTACAGTCTACTGACAGTGTAAAAATATACTCTGGCTTCTTTGTACTGTTCTGGTAAATATAAAGACAATTTGGCTAAAGAGTTAAATGAAACAGATATTTGGTGTTGTGTTAATCGTAGTATTTTTGAAATGTCATCATTACTGATACCAGCAATGTTCTCTATGTGCTTTATTTAGAAAAAGATTTGCTTGTCCTGCAAGAACAATGCAAAATAACCAAAAAAGCAAACTGAACAGTCTTAGACTGTTTCTAATGAAACACATGAAACAAAACTGAGATCCAAATAGATTCAAATTTTCAAACCAGCCTTGCTTTATTTTCTATCAGACATCTAACTAACTTTGACTATGTAATACACTGCTACATACTGAAAAACTTGTTATATTTGACTACTGCTCTGTAGGTGTATGTGAAGAGCACCCACCATATTATCTTGGAATATTTAACAACATTTAACTTAACCAACTAACATTTTTTGATTACTTTTTAAAATTAGTTTCAACACTGGATGTTTATAAACTTTTAAATTATTTTAAGATTCAGAACCATTCCTCACAACACCTACCTGATGACATGAGCATCTTCCCTATTTTTCTGCAGATGGGTATATCTGGGCTGTAAAACCACAGTGAGAAGGGCCCTCAAGTCAACTCATCTTAACTCATCTCTGAATAGCCGTATTCAGTGGGACTGCTAGCTGCAACACCTTCTCTGTTCCTGCAGCAACTGAAGGAACAGCAGTTGTCTCAGGTGACCAGAACTCCCATCACTCAAAACCTTAAGGCTCAAGGCTAGTACTTTGAACATGCCACATATTGAATAGCATTTATTAACAAAACAGAATGGGATTTTTTTTTCCCAGTAACCAGTAAAATATGCATACATATTCAAATTATACCAGGACTGAAGAAAATCACCACCTCCTAGTCATTCAGCAGTGGTTACAATATCAAACAAATTTCAACAACTTTTTTTTCCCCTTTTTTCCTCCTACCAGGATCCTGCTCCAGCATGGGCTTTCCATGGGCTGCAGGTTCCCTCAGGGCACATCCACTTGCTCTGGTGTGGGGTCCTCCATGGGCTGCAGGTTGATATGTGCTCCACCGTGGTCCTCCAAGGGCTGCAGGGAGGCAACCTCTTCACCATGGTCTTCACCATGGGCTGCAGGAGAATCTCTGCTCCAGTTCCTAGAGCACCTCCTCCCTCTCCTTCTTCTCTCACCTTGGTGTCTGCAGAGCTGATTCTTTCACATCTTTCTCAGCCCTCTCTCTCACAGGTATTGCACAGCATTTTTTTTACCCTTTCTTAAATATGTCATCACAGAGGTGCCACCAGCGTGATGGGCCTAGCTTTGGCCAGTGGTGGATCCATTTTGGAGCTGGCTGAAGTTGGTTTTGTTGGACATGAGAGCAGCTCCTGGTGTATTCTCACAGAATCCATCCCTGGAGCCCCTGCCCATTACTAAAACCTTGCCACATAAACCGAATACAATGCTATTCAGTGTTTAATTTATATTCGATATTTTATGGGTGTCCTGGTTCTGACAGGGATGGGGTTAATTTCCCCAAGGATCCAGCAGGGGACACAGGTATTCCATGCCATGTGAGACATGCCCAGGCACAGGGAGAGCTGGCCGAGGGGGCAGGAAGTCACTGCTCTGAGCAGGCTGGGGTGGTCCAGGTCCGGTCAGTGAGAAATTTTGTCTAGAAACAAAACTTACCTGCATTTTTCAGTGTTCCACAACACAGTTCCAAACATTTACTATATAAAATTTTAATTTCTTATTATGTGTGTGTTGTAGATTATCATGACAATATTTCAAATTTAATCTTCTCACAGTCTTTCCCAGACATCTTATGTTGTCGGTCTACTGAAAGTGTGACAGATTAGATTCTTGCAAAAGCAGATAAAATGGCTTCCTGGACATATGAGCTATTGTCTAATATTGTCTAATCTCCATCAGGAATTGGAACTGTTCTAAAACGTTTTTGCTTGCTTCAGGTTAGATTGACATCAAATGTATGTGGTTTGTGTAAGCCAAATACTTCTGTAAACTAACAAGAAAGAAAAAAAAAAAGAAAATCAGTTTTCATTATTTAGCTCAGTGTTCTACAACAGAGGGAAATCATCCAGATTGTGTTACGGATGTAGAATGTCATATGCTAGAGATAAAACTTAGGAAGTTGGGTATACAAAAGGTTCTCATACGCATAAAGCTAAGAACAGTGACTAAGGCAGAAATGATCTAACTACACATTGCATTTCTTTTCTACAAGTACTAAGACTAAATTGTCTGAATGGCTAAATCTTCTATAATCTGATAACTTCCTGGATCCCTTCGTAGCAAGATTGAGTTCTTAGGTGGTTTGGGTACATTCTGTGCTATAAAATCTTGGATTACTTTCATTTCGGTTGTTAAACTGTTGAAAATCTACTTGAATTCTGAAGTCATCTTGGCAGTTACAGTGTAAACTGAGAATATCGGCTTCAGTTTAAAAAAGGCATATTTAAGAGAATGCATTGGTGCTAGAATATTTAAAATACATTTTTTTTTCTCCATATTTAGAATGGAAAAGAAAAATAAATGCTCTAAACCTTTAATTTCCAGTCCATTGTGGCCAGGCAGAGCAGCAAAAAGAATTAAGCTGCTTGACCAATTTCAGTGGATACCTCATAGGGTGTTTGGTTGGAAAGGGAGCTACTTTTAGAAAGAAAATAGTGATGTAAGGGTCAAATACTAAAACTGTCTTTCAGGATCAGAATCCTAATTTTACAGAGGCATTGCAGTCCTGAAACAAAAGTGTAAAGTCATTCAGGCAACAGAGTTTCAAACACTTGTCTTTGTGTTATTTCTTTTTCTATGTTTTAGTCTCAGAACCTTAATTAAGTTAGCATTTAGTGTGTTGGTTCTTATAAATCACAATTTAACACACAAAACTCTTCTGTTGTATAGGCATCTATATACTGCTATTGTGAATTCCTCTCCCAGAGCTGAGTCTATTTCTTCAAAACTGCAGAAGCCATGACTTTATAAAAGTTTATGAAGTATATGCAAAACTTTCCAAATATATTTTTTACAAATTTTTGTGTAGTAAGCTAGATTCACTACTTTGTTACCACAGTTGTACAATTTACTCTGATTTTAAGCTAATCTCTGTTGTTTAAAGTTTTGCTATACATATATCTAAATATTACATGAGATGTCTTACCAGATCTTCTGTTGATTCTTTAATATATGTTTTTGAGGAAATAAAATGAGAAGAGGAAAAGGGGAAAAATGATTTATCATCATTTAAAGAAGATTATTATGCAGTGCCAAATAAGAGATGTTCATTTAAACTGGAGAAGTCTCTGAAAATACATAAAATGTAAAGTATAGAGAGCATCAGCTAAGGAGAAAAGAAATCTTTGATTAGAGGAGAGGCAGCCACCTGGAGGTTTTCAGGGTGCTGTGCTGAGACTGACTTGATGCATATTCTAGTTTGTTAACCTAGTACAAGAAGTAGGAGTATATGAAGGCAATTTTCTAAGTTACAGTGTTAAGAAATGATCTTGAAACAAAGGTATAATCAAATCCACAAAGTACTCAATAACCTGAAGTAACAAGAAACTATTTGAAACCTGAGGGATCTAAGACAAGGTTTTAGTTGTACAGTTGAGTGAAAAGAATTGAGGGTTCCAAACAAAGGACTCAAAATAGGAATGATTGTAAAGAACAACATAATTTTAAATGATTACTATATGAACACAAATCATCAAAATGCAAAGCTGAAAATGATAAATGACATTTTAAAAAATATTATCTATTTCCAGTTGAATTAGAGACATATTCATCTCAGTCTACTAAATACTGCAGAGGCTTGTCTGGAATATTTTATCCCAGTGTTAAAAGACGTTAAGTTCAAACTGAAGGAAAAAGAAAATACTTCTTTGGCCAATCAAGGAAATACAAAACCCATCACATAATAGAATACTAAACACAAACTTTTAAAACCACCATAATAAATATCAAGAGTGAACTGCGTTTTGGTTTTGGGCTTTTTTTTTTGTTCTATAGAAAGCTGAAAAGATAAATATTAAGAGAAATTCCATAAGACTTTTACATAAAGAACTCTGATTGACCTTAAGACAGACTTTGATTTGATTATGAAAGGCTGGCGCAGCTATGACATACTTTCTTGTGAATGCAGTTTATGGATTTAACAGTTTAGATGGCTCTTTCCATATATTTTTTCCTTGTCAGCACAACAGACCTATACATAACCCATTTTCCCCTCTTCTTACCTGCAGTTTATATACAAGCATCTCATTAACACTGCTCTAAACTGTCCTATTTTCTTCTTAGTGTTTATGCTCTGCTAATAGTAAAGGTTGTTCTCAAATACGTCATTCTGCCTACTTAATTGTTTAAGACAGTCTTTCCTCATTATCTTCTCAGCCTTAAAATCCAAGAGCAGTGACTGGAAAGTGTTCAAAAAACTGTTCTTTTCATTTATCCTGCAAAGATTGTGCAATCATATGTTATAGCTAAAAGGCAAAGTCTTGTTCAGGGAAAAGACAAATTAGGGTAAAAACAAGTAGCAGCAGTGAAGTAAATGCCAGTTAAACTTGTAAAAGTTTATATAAATCCCTGAGGGGATTTAATCCCAATGAAACGTAGGAATCGTGTTCACTTGTTTGCTCTTTGGGGTTTTTTTATCTCTCCATATCACTAGTTATTTTGCTCCTGAAAGCAGTTACAATGCTTTTGCTCTTTTAATTACAGCTCATGTTGTTTGACAAGTTTACATGTCTCACATTTTTTCTATTACAGAAAAAATCACTTTCTGTTTGGACTCAGGCCTAAATTAGATGAAGATGATAGCCACTTAAAGAATAAATTTGTGGGTTTTATTTTTTGAGTTGTTTGGACTTTTTTTTTAAATCTTCCTTATTTTCAGTTGCAGGTTACATAAATTAGAATATCCAGGAGTTAGAAAGAAACACTTTTTTTTGCGTCATATTTTTAACATTTTAAATTACTCTGCTTAATATCAATCTATTCACTATTTCATTTCAACAGGTCGCTTGTGAACACCTGAGAAGTTACGATGGCTCTTTCCTAAAATTTGTTGGGACCCCCTAAGCAAAAATTTTCCATCTGAAGTACTATTAAGCTAATCAAAAAAAGGTTAGAAGCTGCACTTTTTTATAGAGGAGGAATCTCACACAGCCTTCTTAAAGCATTCACTGTTGCTGTCTACATGGTGTCCCAGCTTCAAAAGAGTAGATGGGTACCATGTATGCATTCAAATGCTCCCTCAAGCAGTGCACTTTGTTCTTCAGGCCCTCTCTCCCCTGCTTCCTCCTGCCCCTTTCTTCTCTGTGGATGTTCTAGATTACTATGAGAAATTCAGTTAACTTTAGGTGTTTGAATGAAACTGTCTATTGGTATCTATACTGAATTGAACTCAATTCTACTTGACTATGATATCTGACTTTTATCCATTAGACTGTATCCCTTAGAGCAATTAAGCCAAGACGTGCCAAGTTGATGACTGAAAAATCCTACAACATTAAATCACTCCCAACATATTCAACTCAAAATGCCAATGAATAACTAGTTCTCTCCAAAACAAAACCTAGGCCGCTTGCAGTAGCATTTATTTGTATTAAGACAGCATAGCTAAATCCACACTTGATTTGGATCCTCCAGAATCATCTCAGGACATTTTATGCTTCTGAACAACCTTAGATAACCTCATGTCATACCCATGTCATGCAACACATATTCTTGGTTTCATCCTATGAAATATCATGCTGGTGTACTGCAAAATACCTGCAGCTCTATTTCAGAGAGGCAGCCATCAGTTTTTGAACAGTCTTGCCCTGAGCAATGGGGACATGAAGCATATATCTATGTCTGTGAACCAGCAAGTAACATTGGCGATTCAGCCTGGATGACTAAGTGCTAGCTGGTTTGAACCTTTTTTTATTGTATATAGTTCTAGTTCTATGTCAAACAACCTCACAGAGCAATTCACATAATTTCCAAGTCTTTGCAAAGGCCATACATCTTCTAAGTGTCTAAGAATCTAAGTGTCATGTATCATTCTAAACGTCTCATAAGGCTTATGGATCAAGATCTCTTACTCATGTACATGCAAAATTGTCCAGGGGACATACTGATATAGTAGCTTCGATACCACGAAAGAGGGTACACCTATGTCTCATAAAAAATGAAGAGGTAGATGGGAAGGAAAGAAAATACTGTATTACAGAATAAATCTCATGGATGGCACTTTTCTTCTGCATAGCTCCAAAGAAATGTCTAGATTTTTATTGGTACTTCAGATTTGTGGTAGAGCTTTGCAACTTTTCTGTGGATGATGGAGGAAAATGGAAATTGCCAGAAAAACAAATGACCAAGGGAAGAATTAATCTCACCTAATTCTGTCTTTAGTCTATTCTAAATATTCTACATTCCTTCTATAATCAAAATAAAGAATCATTTACCTGCAGAGAAATACTCAGTTCAATCTAAAAAAAATGTTTAAGAAAGAAAGAATGAATTAACTGTAAGATGCAATAAATTTTCATTAATTATAGTGAGAATTTTGATGACTATCTTACCTTACATGACTGATTTCTGAAATAAAATGTCTGAAATGATGTAAAATGAATCCCATCAGAGGTTAGTTCTCATCTAGATCCCTCAGTAATTAAGGGAGAGAGATTTACCTTCAAATGTTGATTGATTCTATCCAAAATAGCCATCTAAGGCAAGGAAAATTAATTCCTTCCTGGAGATTTATGTCTTTTGAGTATATATGTACTTATACAACTTTTTTACATTAGGAACATAATATCTTTTCATGTTTAAGGACAGGAGGATCACTTCTACCTAATCTGCCTTGCTTTCGGCAGCTAAACATAGGTGAGCAGAATCACCCTACAAGCTTCAACAAAAGAAAAAAACCAAAACTGTTTGCAGCACAAACTATGCACAGACTGAGAAAGTGATTTTCTATACTATTGTTGCAACTGTTTTCAGATTTTATTGTTCAGATATTTTTCTTTTACAGGCAAATTATTTATTTGATTATTGCCTATAATTCAGGTATTTTGTTTCTGGTTACATGAGCAAAAATGTGTAGATAAGGATTCCAACGAAATGTTGCCTAAGTAAACACAATAGAATTTACGTATATTCTTAGAAATGTGTAGCAACCATATTCCTTTTAAACAGGAAAAATAGACTGTGACCAAAGACATTGAAATGACTAACAGTGAAATTCATACATACATTTAGTATTCCACTCGATGCTATAAATTTCTTCCAAATAGTCAAAAGGAAATGCAACCATCTTTAAAACTTCCTGCAAAGACGGCTACTGCAACTTATTAAAAAGTTCTTTATATCCTAGCAATAGTTATAATTCACAGTTTAAATTGAGCTTAGAAATGTAGTACATTCATTAAATATTCATTGATTACGTATTAAGGCAAATATAGACTCTCATTATATTTGTAATGGGTTGTATTTTCACACAGAAATGAATTCTCTACTGGTCTATTTTGTGTAGTAATTTACTGCTATGCAGTTAAAACGAAAATGTTTCCAAAAATACATTTCACTTTCTCCAACATACATGGCAGTATATTACACTTATAATTCATGAATTAAGCTATATTTTCTCTTGCTATAATTTCATACATATCTATTGACCTCAGTAGAATGGAAGACAACTACACACAAGCATTTCAAACAAATTTGATCTGTGTTGCACCATGAAAATATGTGTATTACATGCAAGGTGGGATAGAAAGAGGTCTTATGCTTCAGACTTTTCATAGCTGGTGCTGACATTTTGTACAGGCACCATTTGGATCTGATTCTGTAATTCTTCTGCTATAAGAAATGTATGGTCATTCCAACAGCTTCATGGGTATTTCAACATAAGCAGTATTAAAAAAAAACCTATCATATTCCTTTTTATAACATAAAATGTGGGCAAAATCATTGAGGCTAAACTTGAGAATTCTTTTATTTACCTTTTAACAAAAAGTATCTAAAACTGAAGTGTGTGAGTGTGATTAATCTTGCAAAAGCCTTAATTTCTCAAACTAGAATTTACAAAAACAGTGTTTATACATTCATGAATAACTGAAACAGTCTATCTTGTCAGAGCTACTATCAGGCACAGGCTTAGAATTCAAAATTATTTATCCATTGTGAATGCCTGTAAAATATTATGAGCTTGTCATATGAAGGCATTTTTTTCTGAGGGATGAGCATAACCATTGAAATAATGCTTTTATGATTCATTTATATTGAAATATGCCTGTTTCTTATCTCAATGGTTTTTGATAAGTAAAGGATACGTTTTTCCTACATCTGTTGCCATGAATCTTCTCATGTTTCTTGTAGTTACCATTAGAAATTTCAAAAGATGATTAATATAAATACTTACAATTTTTTGTCTCTTAAGAAATGGTTTTGTAAAAAATATCTGTAATACCACACTCAGATTACAGTGACTGCTCTTGGAGGAGTGTATTTCTGTTATTTCTAAATTATAGTTAGATCTACCTATTGTCACAAAATTTGTAGTCTCTACCTTGATAATTTTTATATAATATTAACATTGGTCTTGATACTTTATACACGTTTCAGAGTTAAACACCATGTTTTGAAACAACCCTCCTTCTCCAGGCTAGAATTTACTAGTTCATTATCCTTGATGATCTCAATTACAGCAATGGCACAAAGGAAGGATGATAGAAAGAGAGATATGAAAGCTAAAACATAAATCATAGAGGGTTTTCTATAAATCAATATCCATTTATGCTCCATATGACAAGTGAATAATGGTATAGCTTATGCAGTGCAAAGGAAATGTACTTAAAGTATCTTCTTAATAAGCAGATAGCATTTTTTTTTTATTAACATTATCTTCCTAATTATCTTGTTTCTCAAACAAGTAGATGTGGTGACAAAAACACAGCTAACAACTGAAATGCAATTTGCCATATCAGCACAACTACAATGCTTCAGTACTTGAAGAAAATGCAATGAGCTACCAGTTTTAGGCATCAGTCTGCTACCTTTTGACTCAACACCCAGAAGAAAGTTTCAAATAAATAAGATTAGAGATTTGCCATTCACTATACTGCATGCCCATTAGACAATCTACAGAGACAAATGAGTATGGTGCAGAAAAAAAGAGGGACAGAAATGAATATTTGCAAACTAAGACTACACCACACTTGGGACTATTTATAGAGAAGTGAGGTCTCTGTTTTCAACAAACACCAACCTGAACCTTTATTGAGGCACATGTACAACATAAAAAGGATACTAAACCAACTTCCAAATTAAAATAATATTTTCAGGCGTAAAACCTCTATACACAGTATTTCAAATAAAATAAATGTGAAAAGAAGGAAAAGTGTTTCTTTTTAATTCTGTAACATAAGCAAAACTAAGAAACCAAGACATTATTAAATAAGCTTATTCTTTAAGCTTAGCTTTTAACTATGAGCAAAAATAGAACACTTCCACATTACCTCTACCAAACAAATTTGTCAAGCAGTAAGAAGGAGTTATTGTTCTGGTCTAGTTACCAGCAACAGTTACGGATCATAAGCTGAGAAAACACAGCAGGGCTCAAGGAGTTCTGGTGCAGATCACTGCCAACCGGCGAGGTCCCAGTTGACCGGAGGTTAGCAAATGTGATACCCGTCTACTAGAAGGGCCAGAAGGAGGATCCGGGGAAAAACAGGCCTGACAGTCTGACCTCAGTGCTGGGGAAGGTTATGGAGCAGATTATCCTGAGTGACATTACGTGGCACATGCACAACAACCAGGTGATCAGGCCCAGTCAGCATAGGTTCATGAAAGGCATGCTTGACTAACCTGATCTCCTTCTGTGACAAGGTGACCCACTTAGTGGATGAGGGAAAGGCAGTGGATGTTGTTTACCTGGACTTTAATAAAGCCTTTGGCAGCTTTCCCACAGCATTCTCCTGGAGAAACTGGCTGCTTGTGGTTTGCATGGGTATACTCTTGGCTGGGTAAAAAACTGGCTGGATGGCCATGCCCAGAACGTGGTGGTGAATGGAGTTAAACCCAGTTGGTGGCCAGTCACAAGTGGTGTTCCCCAGGTCTCAGTACTGGGGCTGGTTCTGTCTTTATCAATGATCTGGACGAGGGGATTGAATGCACCCTCAGTAAGCTTGCAAATGACACCAAGTCAGGTGGGAGTGTTGATCTGCTTGAGGGTAGGATGGCTCTGCAGAAGGATCTGGACAGGCCGGATCAATGGTCTGCAGCCAATGATATGAGGTTTAACACAGCCAAGTGCCAGGTTCTGCACTTGGGTTACAATAACACCATTCAGCGCTACAGGATTGGGGAAGAGTGGCTGGAAAGCTGCCTGGAAGAGAAGGCCCTGAGGGTGTTGATCAGCAGCTGGCTGAATATGAGCCAGCAGTTTGTCCAGGTGGCCAAGAAGGCCAACAGCATCCTGGTCTGTATCAGAAAGAACGTGGCCAGCAGGACTAGGGAAGTGACCATCCCTCTGTACTTGGCACTGGTGAGGCCGCACCTCGAGTACTGTGTTCAGTTTTGGGCCCCTCACTACAAGAAAAACACTGAGGTGCTGGAGCGTGTCCAGAGAAAGGCAGTGAAGCTGGTGGGGGGTCTAGAGAACAAGTCTTATGAGAAGCTGCTGAGGCAACTGGGGTTGTTTAGTCTGGAGAAAAGGAGGCTGAGGGGAGACCTTATCACTCTTCACAACTACCTGAAAACAAGTCGTAGGAAGGTGAGTGTCATTCTCTTCTCTCAAATATCAAGCAATAGGACAAGAGTAAATGGCTTCAAGTTGCTCCAGGGAAGGTTTAAATTGGATATTAGGAAAAATTTCTTCACAGAAAGGGTTATCAAGCATTAGAACAGGCTGCCCAGGGAAGTGACGGAGTCACCTTCCCTGGAGGTATTTAAAAGATGGGTAGACGGGGTCCTTCGGGACATGGTTTAGTGGTGGACTTGGCAGTGTTACGTTGCTGGTTGGACTTGGTGATCTTAAAGGTACCTTCCAACCTAGACGATTCTGTGATTCTATTCTATTGTCCCCTACCCTCCCTGTGTGACAAACAATAGTCCTTTGTGTCACAGGGCAGGGCAGAGGCACCCTGAGACCCCCAAGGGCACTAGCCCTCACTCCAATACCCACCACCCCGAGGTTGAGGGAGACTGGGGGACCCCAGGAACACAAGCAGGGATACATAACATGAGAGAAGAGGAGTTGGTGTTAGTCACTTTTCTTGTATATAAAATTTAAGGTATTATTAATAAGACATTTCTGTACTAATTTGAACAGTGTTAGTATTACTGTAACTCAATTCATGGTAATTATTGTATTTTGATTAAATTGCTGAGGTTTTTAATTAAGTTAACAATAAATGTTTGACTACATATGTATATTATGTTCCTTTATGCCCATAACAAGATTTTAAATGAAACACTGTTCTTTTTCTTTGGGAGGGGGCAGAATTCAAATATACAGCAGGTAATTATCATGCATGAATGAAGGAAAGTCATGTCAGTAGCTACACATTACCTACAATAGGAGAACTTTTCCCCTTGTGGACACTGGGACTAATGAATAAGCAATTAGGACTGACAATCTGGGCTATGTAGATACACTTTTGATTAGAATGAAGGTTGGCTTAAGAGGGGACACAAGCTTATTGACTTCACTGTATATAACCTTTTGTGCTGGGAGCATTACCAACATCACCTTCTAGTTACCCAAATTCACAGCTGGTGTAGTATGAATAAAAATGAGTTAATAGCAAAACCTGAGTAAGGACAACTGTCTACTTCCTTAAACGTGGATATGACCCATTTATAAGATCAGATCAAGCTACGAGCAGAATTATTAAGCAATTGTTAGACAATTTTCTGTGTGTATGTGTGCGTGTGCACATTCATATATATTTACCAGCGTGTTTCCCTGAAAGCATTTCCTGAAAAGGATGATAAAAATGGTGTACGATGAACAGAAATGAATGATGGTCTAAGTCTGCTGGAGACTGTAGTCTTGGATTTTTCATCAAATGATTTGGTGTCATTCACTCCAGGGAAACAAAGCACAGCTCTAAAGCTCCCTTTCATCCAGTGACTCCTTGAAAGAATGACATCAAGTCAGGGAGGCAAATGCAAAATTAAAATGTAATTTGTAATCTATGCTAGTGCTTCTTCTACAGGAGAGGCATACAGCCAACTACTATCATACTAAAACTTCAGTCAGGATATGGAGTTGGTGGAATCTAACAGATAGCTTGAACCAAAATACAGTAGCAATAATGATTTTCATTATAAAATATGAGGAAGAAATTTTATGATCAGCTGAGTGTTTATATTATTGGTCCTTGTATAACATTTGTGTAGTTATCAATGCTATAGGTAAATGTGCTCTGCCCTGCTGGGACCACAAATGAGTTATTGTAGAATAGATATTACAGTCTGTAATATTCTGGCTACTGCAGTAATCATAGAATCATAGAATCATAGAATGGTTTAGGTTGGAAGGGACCTTGAAGATCATCGAGTTCCAACCCCCCTGCCACAGGCAGGGACACCTCTCACTAGACCAGGTTGCCCAAGGCCACGTCCAGCCTGGCCTTGAACACCTCCAGGGATGGGGCTTCAACAACCTCTCTGGGCAACCTGTTCCAGTGCCTCACCACCCTTAAAGTGAAAAACTTCTTCCTAATGTTTAATCTAAACCTGCCCTGTTCCAGCTTAAAGCCGTTCCCCCTCGTCCTATCACTACATGCCCTAGGAAAAAGTCCTTCCCCAGCTCTCCTGTAGGCCCCCTTTAGGTACTGGAAGGCCGCAATAAGATCTCCCCGGAGCCTTCTCTTCTCCAGGCTGAACAGCCCCAACTCTCTCAGCCTCTCCTCATAGGAGAGGTGCTCCAGCCCTCTGATCATCCTCGTGGCTCTCCTCTGGACACGCTCCAGCAGGTCCATGTCCTTCTTATGTTGCGGACTCCACAGCTGGATGCAGTACTCCAGGTGGGGTCTCACGAGAGCAGAGTAGAGGGGCAGAATCACCTCCCTTGACCTGCTGGCCACACTTCTTTTGATGCAGCCCAGGATACGGTTGGCCTTCTGGGCTGCGATCGCACACTGCTTGCTCATGTTGAGCTTCTCATCAATCATCACCCCCAGGTCCTTCTCCACAGGGCTGCTCTCCAGCCATTCTCCGCCGAGCCTGTATTTGTGCTTGGGATTGCCCCGACCCAGATGTAGGACCTTGCACTTGGCCTTGTTGAACTGCATGAGGTTGGCTTGGGCCCACCTCTCCAGCCTGTCCAGGTCCCTCTGGATGGCATCCCTCCCCTCCAGCGTGTCCTATATTAATAAAGGTATAGCAAGTGTGTATTTTCATTACATTTGAAAGTGTACGGTAGAGAAAAGAAATGCAAATATTATGTTCTTAATCTCAAAAAGCAAGAAAAAGCAAAGCTTGCTATTAAACTGTAAAAGGTAAGAGAAATAGGGATTTTTACAATCAAAACAATATAGTCTAATTTAACAATATAGTTAATTTAACAACAGATTAATTTATAGATGAATTTTCAGTACCTAGTGTTGTCAACAAGCTCATGGCATTGCAACAACAGTCTAACTTGAATAAGGATTTCATTGCAAGTGCTGTGGTATAGCTGCATGCCTAACATGCACCTTAGACACTCCAGGGCATCTCCAGTGTCACCATTTGTGTATGTTTATGGAACTGAATCTCATCTAAGGTGCCTGTGTTTTCACATGAGCAGGAAAAAATAATAACTAATTAAAATAAATATTTTGTCCTTAAGCTTTGCAGTAGATGGGTATTCTCTGATGAGTCAATCTAATTTTAGCCGATGTAACAAATAATTGCTAATTAGAACAAGACTATTTCAGTGTGAAACTTAAGCAGCTAAAGAAGTTGCTAGTGCTGGGTAGTGGCTGAAACACAAGGCAGGATTCAAATACAGATTTTAGACATCTAAATTTAAATATTTCTAGAGTAGAATTATAAAACCATAGAATGGTTGAAGTTGAAAGGGACCTTTGGAGGTCAAATGGTCCAACAGCCCTGGTCAAGCAGGGCCATGTAAAGCAGCTTGCCCAGGATCATGTCCAGACGTCTTTTGTATATTACCAAGGTGGGAGATTCCACAACTTCCTTGGAAAACCTGTGCCAGTGCTTGGTCACCCTCACAGTGAAAAAGTATTCCTTGATGTTCAGAGGGAATGTCCTGTGTTTCAGTGTGTGACAATTGCCTCTGGTCTTGTCACTGGGCACCACTGAAAAAAGCCTGGGTGCGTTGTCTTTGCACTCTCCCGTCAGGTATTTATACACATTGATGAGATCCTCCCTAAACCTTCTCTTTTCTGTGCTGAAGAGTGTTATGTCTCTCAGCCTCTCAACATACGTGAGATCCACCAGTCCCTCCAGGACTTTGTAGCCCCTCACTGGACTCTCTCCACCACGTCAATGTCTGTTGTACTGAAGAGTACAGACCCGGACACAGTACTCTGGAGAGTGTCTAGTCTAGTCCCCCTGCTCAAAGCAGAGTCAACTACAGCAGGTTGCTCAGGGCCATGCTAAGACAGACAGACATTGTCCAAGCATGGAGACTCCACAGACTCTCTGGACAACATATTGCAGTGTTTTACAACCACTACAGTGCAAACATTTTTTCCTATTTAAGTAGAATTTCCTGTGTTTCCATTTGTTCTCTCGTCTTTTCACTAAGAAGAGTCTGGCTTCATCTTCTTTACTCCCTCCTATAATCTATTTACATATACTTTTTTTTAAAAAAAAGGTATATATAAAAGTATCATTTTTATATATTTTTATATATATAATAAAATTTATAAATTATAATTTGTATTACTTATTGAAATATAAGAAGTGGGATGTGTAAGGGTTTATGAAAGTTAAAAGCATCTATTTCATTAACATTTTAGCTGTAAAAGGGGTAATAAGTAAAGAAGGAAGCGGTAAAAAAAGAACACACAAAAGCCTTGTAGACGAGAGTTAACAGAGACAATGGAAAGACCTAGAGTCTCCACCTGCTAATTGATGGGCCGTTAAGAAACTCCAGGCACAGCTCTGGAGAGGGCCACCTGGACTTTTTAACTGGTAAGAAGGGGAAAAGAAGAGGAAAATGAAGATTTGGGATATTCATTGGAGTTGCATGTGTGTGTGTGAGACTGTGCAAAATTTATGAAGGAATGTTTAGGGGAAAGTGGTTGGGGAAAAGACAGCAAAGGGTATAAAAGGAACCAGTTATGTTTAAAACATGATCAGTCAGTACGCTTGTCTGGCTGAGCCCTGCACCTGATCACTGCAGTCTGTCCTCTCTTCTTACCAAATCTTTCCTTAACTCTCTGTGTAATCTCACTCCATCGTGTGTGTGTGTGTGTGTGTGTGTGTGTGTGTGTGTGCGCTGCAATAACTCACTGCCAGCTGCTGGGGGAGGCAGCTTGAGTAGTGCCAGCTACTGGAGCCAGTAGGGTCTCAGTGTCAGCTACTGGAAAGATTGGGGTCTTCAACCTCCAGCCACTGAGGTGGGAAAGGTGTGTGTCCCAAAAAACAGCTACTAGGGGGACTGGGGTGATTGAGGCAAGCGAGGGGCTCAGTGCCAGCTACTGGAGCAGGACTGTGGGTCACAGCCCATGTGCCTGGTGCCAGCTGCTGGGGACAAGTGTCTGTATCTTCCCCAAACCAGGTATGTATGCGTATTCACTGGCAAACTTCAAGCTTGACGTGCTGGCAAGCAGGGGTCCCTGAGTCCAGGCTGGGGTACCAGGTGGGAGAAAGGTCTGTGCTTATACTCAGGGGGACTCATGAGTATTGGGTGCCTGTGGGATGAGTGCGTGTGCTGCGTGTTTGCACTGAGGACTGAGCTGGACCAGCTGGGCAATTGGTGACCTGTGGGGTGCATAAGAGGGGCTGGGATCTGGGCAGGAGTGTTGGGCAGCAAAGGAGCCATGCTGGTGTTCAGGGGATCCATAAATGCACGTGTGTATGTGAAGCTGGAGAGTGTTGTGTGTGCTGCACTAGTGACCTGCTGCCTTTGCCAGCCAAAGAGGACGAGGGGACATGGCTGGCTGGGCTTGTGTCTGATGTGAGTCTTGTATGTGATTGCTGTTGAAGGTAGCACCTTGTCTGTGGCAGTCTGTGAAACCAGCAGTGTCAGTGTCTTCTGTGTGCGCACGTGTGTGTGCGCATGTGTGTGTGTGTGTCTGGGATATGTGTGAAGCTTCTCTACTGGATGAACCCGCAAGCAGGAAGGCAGAAGCAGTGTCCTTCAGTGTGGGCAGAGACTCTGAGTCCCCGGGCACTGGGCTGGGCTCCAGCAGCTGGGCAGGAAGAATCCCCAGGCCCAAAGCTGTTGGAGACAATGGCCATTTATAACGTCCCTTCACAAAACCCAGTTTTTTTGCCTGCACATAGGTGCACAGTGCCACTTTATATTCCCTGAAATGGCCTGTGTGACTTCCAGCTGGCTCCACTGAGGGACACGTCTTCTGGAGATCCCTTTGTCTCCTTATAGAGACTTCAAATGCCCTAAGAAACCTTAGGGTATCCAAATATCTGCATAGGTCTAACAGAGAAAACAGCAACTAGGGGAAAACAACCTATCTTCTGGACTGGCAGCTGGAAATGACCTGGGATGCCCTAGGAATCTCAAACAATATCTAGTATCTACACTTGGACCCCACCATTCTGTGAGTCCCTTTGGCGCCTCTCTAGTTCAGTAGTCTTCTCACACACCCTTGGAGTCTTTCGCACATCCCTGAAGTGTCTCTCTGCATGATGCGAGTCTTTCCGGGAGTGACCCTGGGCACTGCAAGTGTCAAGTTGGAGAAGAACATAGCCAGTTCCTGACTGGCCTCTTCAGAGTCATTCAGCACCTAACAACTGGCTGACACCATCTCTGGTGCTCACAGTCTCTCTGTCTGGCAGGTTCTCATGAGTTTGCAATTTTTTGATTAACTGATGGGTCATTTAAACTCAAAGTAGTCCTCTGTTCTCGTAAGTAAGGAACTGCCTTATTCTATTGGGTTAACTAATGTCTATATGCTGACGCTGTTGGCAGCCAGGCCCAAACCATGCTAACTGAAACAACCCTAAATGTCTAGTAGAAACTTAGGTAGATAGTTCACATGGAACTTAGGTACCCAATTCCCATGAATTTACATGCATTTAGTCACCTAAATTTAGGAGCCTGTTATCAGAAACTGAATTCAACAACCATAGACGGCATTTTCTGTGTGGGGAATAAGGACTTTAAAATCAGAGGCCTGTTAATACATGTAACCCGTTCTGTGCTCAGTTACAGGATGGCCCCCAAATTTAGGTTGCATAATGGAAGGGAACAATCCAACACATCAGGATCATAGCTCATGGAGGAAGGATACTTCCATACACAGTACTGGTCAGCCGCATGACATAGGGAGGTTGCACCTGAGGATGGCACAACAAGTCGTGTCCCTGCACAGGACTAGGAGCACAGAAGCAGAATAGAGGAAAGGCAGCACGATCACTTCCTATTAGGTGGTAGCCAATACAAAGGGAAGGGTTGTCTTCAGTAGTGAGTTACTGCTAAAATAATCCTGAGTTGTTATTCTTAGAATAATTTTAGTCTAATTAAACCGGTTACTTGACTCTTGCTTTTCCTTCTGTATGTTTGACATGTTTACTTATGTGCTGTCATGTAGAACTATTACAGCATATCAATTGCATACGATTTAAAATCTCTGTCCGACTCAATACTGAAGTATTGTATAACCTCTCTGCTTGCCCTTTGTATAGGGGAAAAATCTGCCTCATATGTTTAGAGAATTATTAAATGTCGATGACACAATGGGAATCAGTTTCACATCAGGGCTCTTGATGAAGATGTTAATATCAGATGAAGAAGGATTTTTACATTGTGAAAATGACCCTTGGCACTGCAATATTACCCACACTGGTTTATTACCAGAAACAAACCAAACTGCCTCTGGTAACAGAGCAATCAATAACTGCTTTCTTATTCTGGACTGAGCTATGTTCTGCAATTTATTCTTTGGTTGTTTTTGTTGTTGTGTTTGAAGAGAGAATTATATTCTCCAAGCTGATATAGGATGTGTTCTGCTTCTTTCAAAGATGGATAATTTATGAACTCAGTAGACTTTACCTATAAACTATCCACATATACTTACGTATTTTAAATGTGCACGTGTGAATACATCTAACATAATATATCATCATAAAATAAGAATAGTACATAAGACCAAACCTGTTTAGCTCTTTAATTTAATCGTAAAGCCAGATGCTTCTTTACGATTGATTTTGTGGTGGAGGAAGACAGATTTTTTTTCCTTAGAGGCTCACATTAGTTCTTATGTTTTTCCGTATAGACATAACCCACTTCAAATCTTCATCTGAGATAAATTTTATTACTTATTTTCCCCATATGTTCAATAATGTCTTTATACTGAGCTTCAGAAGTAGTAACTTCTGTAAAAATTACATTTCTGTAGATTTATTTGTATAGAAGTTAACTTAATATGCTTGTTGTTCATAAATTAAAATTGCACAAGCTATTCAATACAGAGCAGGAAACAATGGCAAATAAAATTAAATGTTATATTGGTCTACAATTGTAACTCAGAGATTAAGCTTAATCTCACAGAACTCACGTGCATTCAAAAGTACTTATAGAGAAATTAGTTATTTTCCTACACGGCAAACTGAAACTGCGGTTTGTATGTAAACTACTGTGATAACACATCAGTTTCTGAAGCAACCTTAGATGATGTTGAAGTTACTTAATGAGGGGGAGAAAAGGAGAATAAAGTGAAAAAAGTACTTACTTCTCTCAATTAGGAGTTTGTTGCTTCATGTTATAATCCAATTCTTTCTGCAAGTACCTAGAGAAATATCCTAGAAGTGAGGTAGTAGGAATAATTTACACGAGTCTTTGTTTACCTTTGAAAACTGGCCAGGAGCTTTTTGTCAGTGGATACTGTGGCAGAAACTCTTGGAAGTACAAGCACAAGATGACATCAAGGACCCTCAGAGTAGCAACACAAATCACAGTTGGTCAGTCACTGGTCAGTTAAGGAAAGTAACCATGAGATCTCAGTAGAACCAGTAGCAGGGAGAACAGAAAACATGAATCCAACACATGGTAAAAGTCCCATGTATGATAAATATACATAGAGGTAACGAGATTGTTCTCTACAAGAATGGGAACAAAAGAACAGGAAGGAACTGATTCAGCATTGTCTCCCTGGCTAAGAATACTCCACCAAATCAGAAACACTACTTACAAACAGCAGGCCCTTCCTTCTTTCCAGTAGACAAAGAGCCTTGACTTTTCATTTGCCATTCATCACATTTTGCTCCTGCAACTAAGCATCATATGTAATCTATTATCACTTACTGTATAATTGTGTTAAATAAGTCAGTCTTTTAAAGAACTCTGTGTGTGTACGTTTTCTGCTTAAGTCTTCCTATGTGCTGTACAGAATCACTAGAAACTCAAGTACAGCAACTTCATGTTTTACAAGGCTTTTGCACTGCATGACTGCTTGTTCTCTGAATGTGGGTACATCTTAGATTAGCCAAACACAAATGCTGCTTCAGGAAGTCATATACACTCCTAAATATAGATTTCCCTATGACCTGTAGGATAATTCTTCTATTATTGCATTTTATTGCAGTAGGTTTACAGAAGATAAAGGATATAGCTTAAAGTTGATGTTTGATGTCCAAAAATCAAATAGTTGAATACTCAATGAAAGTAAATGGATCAGTCTTCATAGGCCAGTTAAGAATTTTTAAAACTACAAGGTAAATTCTATGCATTCCTATAAACCACTAAAACAAGTGGAGTTAGTAGCCACAAATATTCATTGGGGTCCTGTCTGCACTGAATAAAGCAGACAATTTCATCTCTTCATATACAACAGTGAGAATAAGCTAAGAATACAGACGTGATTCCTCAACATAGTGTGAATTTATGAATCTCTGGCAATATCTCTAATTACACAGGGTGACTATACATGGGTCAAATGCTTATTTGGTTTTAAACTTGCTTCAGTGTTAAATCAAATCCTATTTTTACAGACCGAATCACATTTCCTTCTCATTGACTTAAATGAAAGTTACACATATATTATAGTTATATCATCAGTCAAATTTATATATGGTTTGTGGACATTAATTTCATTAAGCTTAATGGGGAAACCTGAAAATTATTCTTGTTGTCAATGCAAAAAATTGACACACTTAAAACTCTACATTTTAGTTTCAGTGTTAGAAGTGTGGATAATTAGAGTGAAACAAATTATGTCAGTGAACATAGATGAAAGGATCAAATGCAGATCTGTTTCAAAGCAAGAGTTATTTTATGGCTTTTTTTCTCATCCTCTAGAACTTTCAGAGTATTATAAGATAGCTCTGGTTTTGGTCAAGTTCAAACTAATGTCTGTTTATTGAAGATGAGCCTGTCTAAAGATCTACAGCAAAGCAAACTTTCATAGCTGCTTCAGGTGGGGTTTTTTTTGTGTGTTTATGTCAAATAGCTTGAATAAGAAATAGAATACATTCCAGATGGCTTATGAAGAGTGATAGCATCGACCAACTCCTAAACATTCTTTCTTTAAAACAACTTGTAAACACCAAATATGATTGCAAAAATCATTTGGCAGTTAATTTTTTTTATCAGTGCTTATAAAATTCCAAATTGCTTCATTTCCTCAGAGCACAAAAAAATGGAAGTGGCATAAGATTCTAATTCTAAGTGCAATGAGGTATATTTGTGGAGAATGTATAGAACAGAAAAGCAGCAAGTGCAATGCACACACTTTTTAATGCATAATTTTGTCACTGTGTTGGAAATGGTAACAGCTATAAAGGAATAAATCATGGCTGATATTAATTGAATAATGAATATATTTCTGCCAGCTGACCAAGAGGTTTTAATTTCGTATTTAAAATGCAACAATAAAGATGCAGAAAGATAGCTAGTTTTTGCAATGTGACATAATATACTTTTAGCATACTAATTAACATTAATTAATTAATACTAATTAATTAACATTAATACTAACAAAGACTGCTCTTTATACCAGAAGAATAATTAGAAAGCCACAACCTTAGACATTTTGGTAGGAGTTTTTAGAATGCTTTATAGTCTTTATGATGTTGGGGTTTTTTTCATTGTCTTTTGTTCCTCTTCTTATAGTGCTTTTTTACTTTTTCCTGATTAGAAATTTAGAAGGACTGAAACAAGATTCAGATTTAAATGTTTTAAACCATTCAGAATCATACAGAAGTTTGCCTCCTTAAAAGATAAAGTGTTTCTGTTTCCTCATGCTTTATTTAGGTAAAGTTTGTTAATAACAGTGTATATAACTGTGGTTCATAAGTCTACAGAACTATGAACTATTTTTCTTAATTTTAAAAAAAGAACCAAAACAATTTGCATATGATATTGGAAAAGGTCACCGTAATTTAAAGTTAAGGAATACCTTAAATAAAAATCAGATTCTGATTAATAACATCTTTGTTCAGTTCAAACTGCCAAAGTACCCAAATGTCGAGTCAAAGTTGTCATCCCCCTGTGATGTTCCCTCTACAAACTCTCTAATGGATTATTCCTATAACAAAAAAACATTTTTCATGGTAAGCATTGGCAAATACATGTGAATATACTCCTGTTTTAAAAATATAAAAGTAAAGACTTACATTAAATATCACTTTTTAGATGTTAACTTGAGAAACTGGTGGCATTACCCATAATACACTGCACACTTCCTCCCTTATTAACTAAAGAACCTGGGAACTATTGAGAAATCTCTTCTAGCAAGGCTCATTAATTGAAATATGTGGCAATAAATGTCCCTGTCGTATTACCATCATGCTGTTCCATATTATACAAAAGATTACTTCCAAATAATCTCTGTGTTACAGGCATATATTTAGTACGCAATATCCATAATGAACTTTTGTTATATGTTGAAGAGTTCTCTAGAGTGCTGAAATTTTATGGAAAAAATATAATATTGCTTTTTTTTTTCCTGGCAGAAATAATTTATTAGTTGCAAAATGTTCAGGGTTTAAATAGTCTGATTTGAAACATAAACTGTGAGATGTGTGCCTAGAGGTGAAAATACCCAGAGGTGAAATGCCAGTAGGTCACTTAAAATGTAAGAACCCAAACTTTACTTCAACTGTGTGTCTTGTGGGGGAATATGCTTCTTGCTGCAAATCATTTGTCGCAGGGTAGAACATCTTAGTTCATGTAGTTTAAACAAAATCAGGACTGAAATGGTGAACTTAGACAGCCTTTGTAACTGTAACTCGTTAGCCCTGCAGTATATATTATCACCAGGGCCAGGAACAGACCACAGACTTTGTACTGACTTTGCAAGGCCTCAGAACTGATGCTTGTCAAGCCTGATCTCTGTTAACTTTTCTCGACCTGCCTGCTGCTTCTTTTTACTCAGTTTAACTGCTATAGATTTTTTTTTTTTTCTGGTCAGATATCTATGGCTAATTTGTTTTCCATATCGTTGCATGGCAAAGCCATAGTTCTGTACAGACAGGAGAAACTGTCGTGAGAGACTAATTTGTGCCAGAGCTCAGCACTAGGGACTGAAGTAAATGAAGCCTTAGGCCACATGAATTGTACTTTAGTCTTGGTTTTTGTCTATGGAAACAAAACTGGTAGGTAAGGAAGTGTAAGTAAAACTTAAGCTACAAGATATTCTGTAACAAAAGATAAGGAAATGTTTCAAGACACAAAAAAAAAAAGGATGCCCGGAGGCTATGATAGTGAATCAGAAGAGAAGACCCCACACTCTGCAAATAGGATTGGATAAGCAGAAGTGGCATCAGGAAATCAGGCAACCTATAGAAACTATAAAATCCAGTAACAGTCAACAGGTGGGGTCCCTCTTTGGAGATACCCAGCTTGAGTTCTAACTCTATCACATATTAAACACAGTAGAAGAAGAAACTCTAACACTTTTATTAAAGCAGAACTTAGGGACGAGCCCTATTGAGGTGGCATCTTAGTAATTCCTACCATGGTCTAGGTGGTGGCCGCATAATTCTTACAACAGATGCAGTTATTCTATGCAAAGTGAGATACTTACGATTCTAACACAATGACGTAGTGTAGGGAAATACAGCCCTGGTATGCTAGCAGAGGCCTTCGGATGTGGCAAGAGAGGATGTGACATAGAGGACCACAGGCATGGGCCAATAAGGCATGGGCCACAGGCTTAGCACTATAGACCCCACAGCTGTAAACAATTCACCTGTGGTCATCTAAAGAAATGCGAATAAGAGCTGGACAAAACTGATTTTCATGTGTAACAAAGAGAACCAAGAAATACTATTGAACAGACATGAAACACATCAGATACAGTAAATTTGGCTGTAACATGGAGTTGTGGACCAACAAAGAAAGAGCAGATGTGAAAAACATTAGCAGACACATAGAAATGGTCCAAAGCAGATCCTAGAGGGAGGAAAAAGAAACTGTCAATGTTAGCATCATATTCCTCCTGGCGAAGGACTGCAGACTTTGATGACTGGCCATAACATACACCCACCACCAGTGCTCAGAAGCCACTGAATTTAGGACATGGAGAAGCAGTGGAAAGATGAGCATAACCACCTGAACAAGGTATAAAAACTAGAAAGTGTGTAAAACAATTTTAACTGTGTTATTATAATTTTCTTTTTTTTTTTCATATAAATCCTTTTCTCCCCTCCTTTTCCTTTGACTCCTCCCCCCTTCCCCCTCACCTGTAATAATTTAGTCTGGACTAGTAATGATTTCTGGAGTAGATATAGTTATAAATTTCAATTATATTAATAATAAATCCTTGCTTTTATATGTAAGGAATGTTTCCTCTTCATCCATAAAGAGGATACTGAGAGTAACATAAGTAATTCCTAATTATCTCTTTCTCCCCTCCCTGGCCATCCTCACACTTCCTCTTCCCTGGCCATGGGGATTTCCTCCTGCAGGAGACACAGCTGCCCCAGCTCTGTGTGGCTCCTGATGCTCCTGGTCCTGTTCCAACACACCCATCATTGAGGAGTTGCCCCAGAAGGTGTCCCCGCACCCTGAGTTAGGGTCCCTGTGTGCTGCCCCCACACTGCCAGCCCTCTGCCTGGTGCCAGCTGCTCCTGGAATTCCATGGGGAAGCTGCACTGCCCAGCCTGGGCAGGGGTCTGGGTGTCCTGGCTTTCTCTATGAAAGCAGATTTTTTCCTTGTGATCGTACAGTTTTCAATAGAATTTTTTCCAGTTCTAAAGGGGAATTTCTAGTCAAACCAAGACAAAAGGAAACAGTTCTGTACAGACAAAAAAGACCACTTCTGTCTTTTGATCCCTAAGCTAAGAACTGAAAAAAAATTACTTGAAGTGTGTTCTTGACTTGAACTCAGACCTTTAAGAAAAATTGCCTGTTACCAACTTCAGTGTATTAATCATCAGGCCATTCTCTCACTAAGTAGCAGCTAATATCAGACAGATGGTGTTTAAGTTGCTTTAGTACAAAATAAATAAATATAGCTTATGTGAAAAGAAAAGGACTTTTTCTTTATTCCTAGGTACTGTGGCACCAACAATGCAGATCTTGAAATTGTCTTAATTTAACAGAGACTACAGCTGAACAAAAAGTAGTTGAAAAAATACATATTGAATTAATTTAGATCTTTTCTTTTTTTGGCATACAGTCTACAAATGTAAATGATGTCTTGAGATATAGGAGACTGGATTGGGGTTAGAAAGGTTAATACTCAAGGGCATGAAATAGTTCTTTGAATTTGAAATGTGTTTGCAGTTCTTCAAGAACTCATTTGGGAAAATAATGTCTAGTCTGTGACTAGTCACTTGATGTATTTAATGTTAATGGTTTGCTGTTCAGACTATTTAAATGGTCACCTTTCACATAATATTGGTTTTGCTCTCTGATTACAGACTTTAATCTTTATAAATGAAAAAAAAAGAATGAAAGAACCTTGGGACTTGAAGGGGTTGGACTAGGGAGCAATACCTATGAAAAAGACACAGATTGCAGGAGATAATCCTCCAAAAGGAAGTTTAGAAGATTTAATAATATTTTCCTGTATTGTCTCTTCTCCAACCATAAATGAAAATATATTATATATGGCTACCTAGATTATTCCCAGATTAAATATTACTATGTTCCTTCCTGGCGAAAAAACAATGAATGAGACAATTTTTTCAAATGTTTTATAGACCTCATTTTTTTTTGTATTCTATTCATAAAGAACATCCAACTTCCAAGTCACACTGACATTCAGTTTAGATTAAACAAAATAGATGAACAAGGCTACACATTAAAAATTCATTATGAAAAATACCATGGTTGAAATCACAATCCCCCTGAACTCAATGGCAAAATCTTAGTATTATCTTACTGGTATTAAGATTTGACCCTTTTATATGTCTCATGGGCAGGAATGGTATAGACACACCAATGCCTTTTCACTTTTCACACTAGCTTCAATAAGCAGCAGGTTTCTATAAAAGGTGAATTAATAGTCATACACACACAGAGAACAATAAAATCATGTGTGGCAAAGGTCTGTGACTAATGCTCCAGATGGAGTCTGGTAGAACTAGGCTGTAACTTCTGACTTTGGCATAGATTTCATACCAAATGTTACTCAACCCTCAAAGGCTATGTTCACAAAAGGACATCGAGTTGTAATGTAATTGTTACCATTTTTCTGCCTCTAAAATACATGGCCTAGGGAAAATACCTTTTCTCCCTCTTTCCCAGTCTCAGGGTCACTCTAGGCACCTCCTCTCCCACCTTTCTGGGCTCCACTCACCTTGTTATCGCTTCAGGTTACTCTTAGTCCCTTTGGTGAGGCATCAGGTGTCAGAGGACGTTAGGAACAGGGCATAGCAGTTTAATTCTGATGCTCTGTGTTTCTTACTTTTTTCTTCTGCTAACCTTTCCTCCTTAGTCATTGTGTTTGCTCCAGCGTTGGTCCTCCATGGGCTACAGTCGCTTCAGGGGTGTTACCAGCTCTGCCATGGATCACCCTTTATTGTTCTTGGCCTTGTTGTAACTTTGTCTCAGTATTTACTGCCCTTTCTTAAACACATTTCCCTGAGGTGCCACCATCTTTTCTGAGGGGCTCAGCCATGCCCTGCTATGGGCCCACTGGAGCCAGCTGGAACCAGCTGTGTCTGGCATGGGGCAGCCCTGGCCTCTTCTCACAGAGGCCACCCCTACAGCACCCCACCCTGCTACCAAAACTTTGTCTTTTACACCCAATACAAAGTGAACAGTTTTACCCCCTGAAGAATTTTCCATACTGAGTTGCTGGAGTAAGCCATGGAACCCAACTATGTCACATGTCAGGTGAAGGTCTGGTTTGTAATCATTTTATCCCTTTACAGAACTCAACTGAAAAGTTTGCAACTCTAACATCTCAGCAGCAAAAAAGAAACTGAGGCCGGGGTAAACACGTTTTGGCAAAACACTTTATTAGTCCACTCTATAAAGGGGCATTTATGTGTTTTGGAGAGGCTTTGATTTTATATTTGTCCTTTTGTACTTCTGGAAAGATGCTGCAGAGCGTGTATGCATCATTTGGCATGTATGTCAGATTTGTTGTTCCTGGCTTGCCATCTCTCAAACTGAGCTGTGCTTTAGACTTAAAGATGCTGCATTGAAATTTTGTTCCCATGTAACCCAGTAAACAGCCTGGAATACTATCACTTGCCTGTCTTGCTCTGCTGAGGACGGTGGAAGTTGCTGCACTACGGCACTGTTGGAAGTATTTCATCTTAGAATTGATGGCAGTGGAGATCCAATTCTGTCTGGATACTTTGGTGTTACAGAAATACTAAAAATACTTAGTTAGGGGTTATAATTTAATTAAAAGCTATTCTGAAATTCTGGTTGAAAGTATTTTGGAAACATTTGATTAAGTATTACCAAGTAAAGAATTGGACTACATTTAGAGCTTGAGTATGAATTTCATTTGCATAGAAAAGGAGCTATTCTTTGCCCAAAGAATTAACAGAAAGGGAATTTCTGTAAATGTTTTGTTGTGCTTTCTTGTCATTGGAGTTGTGTAGCATGCAAAATCACTGCTGTCTACCTAGATATTCATTTAGGAATCAGCATGATATCCATATATAACGCACAAAAAGGTTTTCCAAATACTGGTGACAAAAGCCTGCACAGGTCTTTTCAAGCAGACAGAGCTTTTGGAAATACTAATCAATGCATGCTCTGAAAAATAACTGGCATCTAAATCTATATTTTAAATGATATAGAAATGCTTTCATAAATGTCCCAGCTAAAGGTAAGTAATTAGTTTCCATAAAAACAAACACTGCTAAATTATTTGGTAATGGAGGTATTGCTGTAGCTAAAATGCTATGACTGTATTGGCTGCTTTAGCTAATCTGACATTGAGTTGAAGGCTTGCAAAGTCAACATAACACAGCTTCTTCTGAAGTAGGTCATTCAAACAATGTGGCTAAGTAAGCATAATGTCCTAAGTCAGTCAAGATTTATTAGACAATTTCAGCAAAACATACAGAAATATCTTTAACTACTGCTTGCAAGTTTAAATGTCAAGAGCAGAAACAAACACTTCCACAGATGCTATCTTCACCTGAGGAAAATTTTAAATAATTCCTTCATAACATTTTGATATAAATGATGCCCTTGTGTGCTGTCAAATAATATTGACCATGCCTTTTTTTAACTTATGCTAAACTGTCTTTTGGGTTCTATATTGCTGAACTTTTTTTTTCTTTCAGTCAGTGACTAGTGTATTTTATACGTTAGCTTTCTGTGTATGAGTTATTGTACTTGATATTGAAACAGTGTCATTAATATAACATAAAGAGTCTGAGTTGTCCTTGATTTCCTTGCTGCATAGTTGGTTTATGGGAAACTGAGAAAAGCTATTTCTAAACTCTCTTCCTCTTCAAAATAAAAGAAATATTGTTATAGACAAATATGCTTTATATTACTGCTTTTATATTTATGGTTTCTATCTTGTGAATTAAAATATTCTTTAAAGACTATAAGACAAATGGATGAAAATAATGGAATTAATACACAAGAGCTAAATCAGTATACTGAGAATTTTCATCACAGCTCTTACCCGGTATGCGGGTTCCTTGCAAAGCATGAAGAACAAAAAGGATTTTAATCTAGTCAGTGGCCTCACATTATACGTATGACACCAAAATACTATGGGCTTGAATCAAGAATAAAAACTGCCCCAAAATGTTAAGGAAAGCCGTACAAAAATTAATGGCAAGACCTTAGTGAAGTAAAACATTTCAGTAGGTGGAGCTAGATTGTTGGTGGAAATCTAAATGAAAATCTACTACTGCTGCTGCTGCTGCTGCTGCTGCTGCTGCTACTAGTAATAATGCGTGAAAAATTAAGAAAACATTATTTAAGTGTTTTAATACAGGCAATATGGTCTTCCGGGAAGGTAATACACTGATTTTTTGAAACCTCAGACAAACATGTGCAGACTGAATATTCATTTTATGCTTGGTGTTTCCGAAACATGGACTGGATTTGTTTCAAATAGTCAGTCCAGCTGCAAATTTTCATATGCAGAAGTATCCAGTCTGTGCCTCTTGCATCCTATTTACTGCATACTCTAAATTATGGACTCTTACTCCTAGGAAAGCATTTAATCTTTCAGTTTCTTTTGAAAGAATTAAGTTTGTGTTCATCACCCACAGGAGCTTTCTCTTTTGCTAGTACAATATACCACATTACAAAAGACATTTTGGTTTACGTCACCCCCTCTGTCCTTCACAGAACACAGGTATGACAACTACAGTGGCTGTTTACACAGGAAAATAAACTGCAGAACAATTTCAGTGAGAACTTGATTGCATCTGTATGAAATGAAGAAAGCCTCGCCACTGAACCAGCCAGATTTCCATAGATTAATAGCAAATATTCCATGAACCAGCTGTGATGTGATAAATGCTCCACAAAAACATCAGTTCTTGGGATAAAATTTAGGAGGTCAGTACTGAGTAAGTCTAATCATCATGGTAACTGGGTTATGTCTAAACACAACACTTTATGGCTCAGACTCTGTTGACAGTCTTACACTGTTGATCAATACATTTTAATGCGAGGTTTAAGACTCCTAGAATTAAATGATATGGGGTCCAAACTAGTGATGTATAGCTCTCTCTTCTCCGTCTGCATCTGTACTATTGCTATTTAGCTAGATGGAACCTAAGAAAAGAACATAAAGGGATTGAAAGGAATAATCTTAAAGTTATAAATAACACCCCAGATTTCAGGGACAATTTTTATTCCAAAACCATGTCTCTGTCCAAAATGTGGTGCTACTTGTTATTGTGCATTATAATCTAGACACAAAAGATATTATAAGAATATGGCAGGTGCAACGTACTAAACAGTTTTGACTGCAATCCATTTGAATTAAGTCTATGAGGCCAAACATGCAAAGCTCATCTGCTTACTATAGCTTTCCCACAAATAAATCAAAAACCCCCAAACTAATAAACAAAGAAAATTCCATACTCTTGTTTGGAAAAGGGGAAAATTGAGCCCTACAGTAGGCCATCTGTTAGAATTTATGTAAGCTATGTGAGACATTCTTGGAGGTCACTGTGAGGCTTGCAGAAGAAACAAAGTAGGCAAAACAACCAAAACCAAAACAAAATCAAATCAAAACTTTTGCCATCATTATGTCCTTCTCTCCCTTTGATTTTCAATACTGGCAGAGCATTTTTATCCTGCTTGCTGCATAATGGGTAACCATAGTCATAGTCACCAGTCCTCTGCTGCATCTTTAGTTTATAGACTAGATTATATTTTTTATAGTCCTTCAGTCTGCTCTAATCCATTCCGGTTAATAAAATTACACAGTTTATTTCACACCTTCTGGACTATCATGTATGAACAGCAGTAAAGATATTCTTAGGATAAAGCAAAGACTTTTAGGTAATAATACTAACACTGCAGGGCCAAAATTAAGGTAAGCAAGGACTTTAGGCCATAGTAACCCATAGGAGAACTTCTATCCTGTTATGGGCAAGCCAAGTTTCTGACCATTAATTAGGGCATTGTCAGAGTTGCTACTCAGGTAGCAACTTCTGGAATTTTACTGCTTATATTAAAATACTTCGAAGAGAATTAATGACTTAGTAGCGTCTAAGATGGCCTAATATCACATTCTTAAGGAAGATGCAAACTCATAAATTCCATTGTATAACTTCTGACTAGATTTTGTATGTAGTTCTTAGTTTGAAAAACCTTGATGTCTAATTCTAGTCTACATTCTTTTATAAATCTCAACTCTTGTGACTATTAAGGTTCTTTCAATATCCAAGCCCATTTTTGTCTTGACCTACTGTGAGTAATGATTTCCAGATTTAGCTGTATTTACATAAGAATTCTAAAGGTTATTGTCTTGGAGACAATGACATGAATGCCACTAAGTAACAAAAGAATTTCTGAAGCAGCATATTAAGTGATACAGTCATAAGAATGAACTGTATATTCATACTCTTAATTTCTTTGTCTAAATGTGGTGGAACCAGTAGAATCATATCCCTCTCTTTTCCATGATCCCACTAAAAAAAAACCCTATCCTTTTCTTATTTAGTTTCTGCTGTTACAACTAAGACTATTTCATGCGAGGTTATCACTCAACATCTGCAACTGTAGGTGCAAACGCAAATGTCACCTCTCTTTACTCTTCACACCTTCCTTCCCACTTCTTCAATCTGTCTAAATTTCATAGCCAAATTTCCTCCTCCTCTCCCTCCCTTTTATCTCAATCAACTGCTTTCTACCCTTCATCATTCTCCCTTTTTCAGCAGAAAATTCAGGTTTCCTCTTCCCACATGCCAACATCTCCACCATTCTAGATCTCCTGCACTTGACTTTGGAGCCTAACGTATTTCCATTTCTTGCCCTGTTTCTTCTGCTACAAGCAGCCACAAATTTGTATAGTTATCCTAATCTACTTCTCAATTTCCCACTTTGATCAGCTTTTCATGTTCTGTGTCTTTTCCCTACACACAGTTTTAAATAGTTGCCTTTTCAAAGTAACCTGGTTTTTTTTTCTCTGTTCAGGTGGGTCTCTTTCTTTCCGAGCTGTTGTCTCATTTAAGTTTATATCTTCTCACTGGGTTTGTGCAAAGCTAGAAGAATTTAAATTAAGTCACAGTTGATAACAAGTAAAACTCCATGGTCTCCAATGTACATACGTGTCGTGTAAATATACTGTCTCTCAGTAGTGCTGCTCTAAACATTGTTATAGCATAACATACTGTTTTTGTAGAACCCAGATTGCTGATTTTCTCACTGATTTCTATCATGTCTACGTAGCAGTGAAGCACATGTAGGGAATAATATTAAGCTTCCTTTGAATGCCAGAACTTTAGTTTGACATGAGTGACGTATTTAGAAAAGAAATAAAATTTATCATTATCATTATAGACTGTTTTCTTAAAAAAACGTATTTATTATAATGTCCAAGTGCAATTATGAGTATGCTAATAGAAGAAACCACTGTTTTTTCTTCTGCCTTAGTATCTTTCTTTGCATAATTCATTCCTTTGAAGATGTGATGAACAGTATACCTTCTACTTTGTCATATAGTCTGATTTATTTTTTTTCTACAGAGTACAAAATAAGAAGTTATTAAATGTCAAACCAATAATTTAATTTTTTATTGAATATTTAAGTCTAGTCATTTCCCTCATTTTATCCCGTAACAGGTTAGAAAGATTTAAGTAAACTATTATTGGCTTGCAAAAATAGAACATAGAATCCGAGTTTGATAAAACCCATTTTAAATCACAATGTAGACCATTTAAATCAAGCAAATCCCACAAATGCTCCATGTTTTCTGACCTAAACATATCCATTCTCTTCATGTTTTTAATATAATTTCCTTTTTCTTTATTATCTACCTTTTTTCTTCTAATGGCCATATTATAATGTGTAGAGTTCCTCCCGCACAATTAGCACCCAAGGCAGATATGACTTGATTGCTAGTAATTTAGAAGAGCCATGGGGAAGATGGCTGGCACAGTAGGAAGTGCTTACTGGGAGAGGTTTTGCTGGTCTTCATTTTCACTGAAGTGAAAGGTTAATGTAGCATCAGCCAGTTATGATGTTAACAGCTGTATGCTTGACTGCATACAGACTGTCATATTGGGAAAGGCAGAAAATGTACACAACACATGGAACATCTCTAACTCTTTAGTAAGTTATCCCAAAAATTTTACCTTACCCTCCACTACATGTATATCTTCAGAGGTTCTGCTTTACCACTGCTCTTTATCCACCAACAAAATAAGAGCTCTGTGTCTCAGTAGCACACCAGAACCCCACCTACCCATCCCAAGAAACTATATACTCTGATACCTAAGAATTCAATATATGCATATTAAACTAAGACGTGGACCTTTTTGTTAGTCTTGTCTTTGTGAAGTTTATTGTGAAAGGTTTTTAATTTCTACTTTAAATTATGTGAGAAACACAAACTAAATTTGATCGTGCTCAGCATTTTTCTCAGTTGAAATATCTGCAAGAATAACAACTGAGATACTTGTAGTAATGTATCTCATTCAGTAAGTTCAGCAGAAAGGAAAAACATTTTGCATAACTCATAAGGAGATTTGGAGGCTTGCTAGTTGCTTATTTCTTCAGCAATCAGATTTTTTCTTTCTTCCTTAAAATCTGACAAACCCATACAACACAAAGAAGGTTTTTATAAGTAATATTATGAGAAGTATCTGAAAAATATACTGCAAATGGCAAACTTGGTTTATAGGGATGGATGGCAGTTTTACATTCACTCTTAATTTTACTAGACATGCAATCTTTCTAACATATAAAAGTCTGCAGGGGTGTGTGAGAATATATATCAACACTAAGTAGCTGTAACACTTTATGGTACTATAAATGTAAAAGCAGTACTATTACATTTGATGAGAGCTACATGCTTTTGTACCACAATGACTACACAAGAATTAAATAACATTGAATGAATGAACAGAGTGGAGGTACAACAAAATACACTAAACTTGATTTATTCTGTGAAAGTGAAAAATGAATGCCTAAGGACTTTTTTTCTTCTTCACTTTGCTTATATTAGGTAGGTCCATACTACCGAGCTTCAATAACATCTGCACTTGGCTTCATCTCATATTGCATGGACCATATCGGGTACTTTGTGGTGAATGAGAGAATCCAGTGTAAATGAAGGTGATAATAGGATCTTGGCATAAGTTTTTTGAGAGTATTTGATTTCACATCACTGAGACCTAGGGCTTGCGTGTAGTACTTGTGTGTACTTCGTCCAAGTATATAATATACATGAAATTAATATCCGCTCAACTTTTCAACCCCCTCAATCTCCACAGTGAGCTTTATATCCATATTGCATACCAGGTCATACTGCTTTAGACTGAAAAAGCCCTGTAGGCAATACATTTGAAATTCCTAAATCTCTTCCATAAGATCTCTGTCTAAGATCATATGAAATTTGACTGCTGCTCTGAAACACCTCTGGAACCTGGGCCTCCAAGAAAAGCATCCTAACTTAATTTTAACCTGTATCCCATTCCACAACTCCATACTGGTACATATCCTCCTGTTCTAATGCCTGAAACTTTATTCCTTCGCCAAATATTAATCTGAATTTCTAACTGCGTTGGGTTTTTTTTTGGTGAAACTTAAACTACGCTAGACCAACCCATAATTGCAAACTGAAGAATTCCTCCAAAATGAACTGGAAGACTACCTTTGGAGATTTGATTATCAGACCTTTTCAGTCTCTTCCCAAAGCCAGGTCCATTACCTTGACTACATTTCCCTAAAAAACTGAAGCAGCATAACTTGAATAAATAATCTGCCAATAGTATTTGCACATGTAGAGAGGTGGTCAAATCATTATATGCTATCTTGCACCCACAGACACTTTATTGTCTACCCAATGTCAGCTTTCATTTTCAGACAAATTAGTCAGATTGATTGAATACAGTAGGTCTATAGCCTTTACAAATCTTCTAAATAAATGTGTCTTTAAAATGTTGTTTCTTTTTTTATGGACTTCTAATTATATTTGCATTCCTGGTTTTTGTTTTATATCTTTTTTTACTTCTCACACACATTTGCTTTAAGACATCTACAAATTGCCAGAGGAACTATTCTTTTCCAGTCAAATATTCTTGCATTGTTTTTCACATCTTACATAAAACACAAGTAATATTTTTGTTATCCTAATAACAATTACTATTTCCTAAAATATTAAACTGCATGCTTTTTAAGTACTAGGGCAGCATGAGAAAGACCTCAACATACCTCATTTGCTTCGTGTTTTTTCTTCAGGACCACATGAACTTGACGCTACAGGTCTGACAATTTTGTAGCTATGTTGCTAGCGAGTATGAGTGGGGAGCACAAAGATGTCCACACAAAAATCAGCAGTGCTGTACAGATTGTTGCCAAAGAGGATCCTAAAACTAAATTGTCTCTATGATCACTAATTGAGCCCACAGTCATAAAATTTGTTCCATCCAGAAGTTGATATGTATACCGGGGAGTAACTAACCTTGTTAGTGAGCTGTGATAAAGTCCAGGAAGTTTTTGGTTCTGTTTTCTTCTTAGTTTACTAATGTTAGTTTATCATCTCTCTTGGTATTCCAACATAAGGAATTTTCTTCCAGATATTTCTCTTGTTCAATTGTAATTCTTAGATACTTTGAATTACTTTGATACACTTCTATTCTGCTCTGGTTTTTTTACTGCACTGTCTCTCAGTTATGTGATACATGGCTTCAATAACACTAAAAAGCATTGTATCAAATGCTATTATTATAAACTTGGACTGATATAATTCCAAATTATTCTTTCTTATTTCTTGCATTCCCAATATCCATTCAAAATTCCATGCTTAGGATCATCTTCCTTACTAGTTATTTTGGTCTCCAAACCAATGGCTTCTCTACCTCTTTTCTACCTCACTGAATTCAAGCTTTATAGTTTTAGCATTGAAGTTATTCATCATAGCTTTGTTCTCTCCACATTATAGTTTTTCTGTCTATTGTGTCATACCCCATAAATTCATTCTGCCAGGGATACTGACTTTAAACTGGACTTTCTACAACACTTTATTTAACCTTTTTAAAATATTTGTCCCCAGTTCCCTCTCTTATGTTGTGCATATGAATACATTTTCTTCATATCAAGCAAAAATAATCACTTCTACTAAAAGGACTATAAACATGTAACGAACAAATAGCATACATGGTCTGTTAACTATAGTTGATCTGATTTACCTAACATACACAATAAATGCTTTCACTCTAACAACTGAAAGTGTAGTACACCTGGAAACGGCAATGTACTCAGTATTTTTTGTATAACAGCTATTGTATGCTACTATTAATTTGGTCAATTAATTAGGGTACTGTGAATACAAATGATTCATCTGTCAAAGTAAATGATGGTAAAGCAGGTGTTTCAGACTTATTTGTTGAAGAGAAAGAAACAACTTGACTCAGCAATACTTATTTTGGGGACTGAACACTGGCACAGGTCGCTTGTAGACATTGTGGAATCTCCATCCTTGGAGATATTCAAAAACCATCTGGATGTGGTCCAGGGAAACTGGCTGAAGGAGGCCCTGCTTGAGTAGGAGGGTTGGACCATATGACCTCCAGAAGTTCCTTCCACTCTCAACTATTCCCTAATTCTGTGGATGGGCGCACGTGTTGAGTAAGGACATATGGGTATATAGATAGAGGCAGATTAAAATGTAGAAACAAGTTGCACAGTGTCTTGGCATAATCAAATATATTTCAAATTCCTCAGTTTTTGATTTCTGAAGCCTTTTGGAGAATCCTTCTGATGCCTGCGGGATGAATGTGCTTTGATGGCAGAGTTTGATGGGCCCATCTCTTTTCACTAACTATAGGAGGTCAAAAGTAGAAAAAATAACTAAAGTTTAGATTGCTGAATTTAAAGCAGACAAATCACACCTAATGTGTTTAAATCAGCTGAGCTTCTTCACTTTTCCATCTCAGAAGCTGTGTCATTCTGGACAGGAGGAAAGGTATACACAAAGCCTAGTTGCCCTCCCCACAGCCTTGGTGACTGCAAGAACTGTTCTCCTTCCAGTAACATGGAGAAAGCGTTTGCAGGATAGTATCAGCATTAGCTGCCAATGTAAAAGCAGTTGACAACTATGTCTTTGTCCTGTTGATTGGTGGGGAAGTCAGAGCTTCCAATACTTTTTTCACTTTAGAACAAATCTACATGTTGTGACAATAATTGACAGTTCTTAAAGGAGCACGAGGTAAATGACAATATTAATATTATCTGAATAGGTAATGGATAAAATAACCTAGATAAGATAAACAACTGAAAGGTTAAGAGCAAAGAGAATGCACAAGACGCAAGTGCATTTTTTTTCTCACTGCTTTGATCTGCATGACATTCATTTCAAATTAAAGTATTTGAGGCTTTAGAATGTTTGTACAAGTCTGTTTGTTTTTAATTAGGTCAATTTCAGATGGAATCTAAAGAAAATGTAGTTGCTTTTTGCAATTCAGCGTGATTTCAACGGGGTGGCAGTTTAATAATCAGTAATTTACACTATCAACTAATATATAATACAAAATGTCAGTGTAATAGCAGGCCAAATTTCATTTACTTTTCCTGCATGACCAGTATTATGGATGCAATTAAGGTGACCTTCAGTTATTTGACAGTTATTTGTATTTCCATTTTTTCTCCTGTCCTTTCTTTGTTCATGAAACCTTTTTTCTTGTCTTAAAACATCTTTTATTGCCTAATTTGCTCATAAGGTCCACAGTGCATTAAAAACCTAAAAAAAGAAACCTAATCCAGCTCCTGTGCAAGTTTTCCAAACAAAATGAAATACATTGTTTGACTGAGGCATAGTCGGACTTGGGTATAGACAGCTCCATAATTTTGCAACTAGACAGATGTTATCAGCAGAATTGTTAGAAATGAGAACATTGACAAAGGAGGAATCTTCATTACTAAACAAATTTAAAGACTGATAGCTGTCTAATCAGAGAAGTTAGATGTAAGGAATGGCTCTAGATTTGAACCAGAGGGATGATCTAGATTATCACACGATGCTGTTTAAAGAAGAGATTACCTGCAATTTCCTGAATGCTGCAAAGAAGATTTTTATTGTCTTGTCAGAAAGCCAAACAAATTAAATCATAGAGTCACAGAATCATATAAGTTGGAGTCGACATCCAGAGGTCATCTTGTCCAATCTTCTGCGCACAGCAGGACCAACTCAGAGCTGGCTGGTGAGGTCCATGTCCAGTCAGGTCTGAATATCTCCAAGGATGCTGATTCCAAAATCTCTCTGGAAAATTGTGTTTGAGTGCAAGTGTATGATTTTCATGTCACCCTCATGTAAACTCTTTTTTTTTTTTGAAAGTGAATTTCCTGTATTATTTGTGTCTTTCATCACTTGTCCTTGATTCTGCACCTCCAAAAAGAGTCTGACTTTCATCTTCTTTACATCTTCCTATGAGGTAGGGGCAGACAGCAACGAAGTCTCCCCCTAACTTTCTCATTCCCAGACTGAACAACTCCAGTTCTCTCAGCCTCTCATCTTTGTGTCATGTGCTCCAGGCCCCTGACCATCTTACTGGCCTTCTGCTGAACTCTCTCGAGTATGTCCATGTGTCTCTCATACTGGGAAGACCAGCACTGGACACAGTACCCTAGATGTGGTCTTAGATGTGGTCTCAGTTGTGGTCTCACCAATTGTGAGCAGAGAAAAAGGATCATCTTCCTCAACCTATGACTATGCTCCTCCTAACTCCACCTGGTATAGAGTTGGTCTTCTTTGCAGCCAGGACACACACCTGAAGTACTTTCTGAAATATCAGAAAAAATTTTGCCCCCCCTACATGAACCAGAAGCTGGCAGTCTGTCAACCTCTGGCAGTAATGAATAAAACATACATTATTTTTCTTTTAATATTTTTTTTTCTGATAATCAGTGTGGTCTTATCCAACTACTAATGCTATTCATAGTCATGCTATGGATTTCAGTGGAAGCTAAACATACAGACATGTAGGTCTATGTTTGACAACATTCAAAGGAGAAAGGAAAATACTGGATAAAATACAATAGTATGAGTTGTGGGCACAAATATCACAGTGAAATGTAGCCATACTCCAGGTAGAAAAGAAAAATAATTTTGAATGGTGAAATATGGAATTAAAATGTACAAAGAATAAATCAAAAAGGAAGCAAAAATAGACTTCAACAATTTAAAGATTTTAAATGACTACATTTATTGGTATATTTATTGTTACTTTCGTTTCGTATTGCTTCATAAGGTTTCACATCATTGCCTCTGGAAGACCTAACAGAAGTAGTTTTTAAAAATAAGCTTTGTTTCATTAAATAAAAGTAGATATGCAGAAGCAACAAACAGATTTGACACTACTTAAGATTGTCTTTCTGCTGGAAATATCTTTGAAAGAAAAAATTATAATTAATATGCAGCATATTTCACTTTACAGAACGTCACCATTCTGAAATTTTATCATTATATAGATACCTTGAAATCAGTGATGCAAACACCTAATTAGAGCAGGATGACCATGAGAAGATAAATATCTATTTCAGTTTCTCCTTCGATCCATATGTATTTTGATGAATCACAGAGTCCTTGTTTAGACAGCAAAGAAAGATTGTTACCATATGCCAGCCAACTGGTATTTTTCAAAATATAGTGTGAATGCTAATATTTGCAATGTTGGTCAAATAGAAGACAAGGTTTTAAAAGAGGCAATTTATTTTAAAGACCCTATTTAAAATAATGACTTAATTATCTAGTTTAGATTCAATAGGGAAAAAATTGATTGTTCTGAGGTAGTTGCCAAACATCCCCAGATCATCACTGCAGAGAGGAAGGTGCTTCTGAAGAGCCACAGCTCACCTGAATTGAATAATGCACATCTCATTTGTCTGCCCTCTTTCTGTCTCCCTGCACCACACACAGTTCAAAAGAAAGAGCGGAGAATGGCATAATCCTGGTTAATGCATGTTTTATGTCAAGGAGTCTGGTACCTGTGTCACCAGTTCCTTGGGGAAAAGCTGTAATTGCTAGATCCCTGTGCAATTTATTGTGCACAGACATGTGTAATGATGTCACTATTTATTAATGCTGGGAGTACCATTTGTTCTTCCGAATTTTTTTAGGAGAACTTAAGTTCATCCTAATGCTGATGGCAATGAAGCTGTAGTCAGCAGGTAGATGATCATCATTTCAGAACAAGTGTTTCTGAACGCTTGTGAGCTTCGGTTTATACACCCACAGAATTTGAGGCTTGGAAGTGATATTCTTAATAGATTAAGGAACCTGTAATGGCTATTCAACAATAAAGACATAAAAGGGTCCTTGCAGCCAAGTTGTTGGTGGAATTTTGTTTCCTATTCCTTAACTACGGTAAGATTTAGGTGGATTGAATCTGTTTTAATGACTTTTATATTTAATAATACTTGAAGTTTAGATTTGTTAGTTAATGCACTGTATCTATTCTTATTTGCACCTTAAATTATGCTCTAGCCTATATAGTAACCAGTAGTCTCTATTAGCTCTTGAGCCTCATAGTCCTTTTGTGGTTTTCAGTAACTTTTGTGTACTCTCACCACTGCAACTTCTCTCATAGTGACTCACATCTTGTTGTTAAAAGGGGGAAAGCAGAAAAAACGGGGGGGAGCGAACTTAATGGAAATTGAGATATATAGAGTACTATTAGTTCAGTCTGTGATATTACTCCATATTCTGAAGCATGGGGAATATTTAAAAAAAAAAACTTAAAAATAAAAGGCAGTCTAGTTATTTTTCAACTGAAAAGAGATCAAACTATTTAATCTGTATTTTGTATACATACATTGCAACCGTTTATGACTGTTAATGTGTGGAAGCATGTATGTTTACGTATATTTATGTATGTATTTATGTTTATATGTATGCATGAGAGATGCCAAGTTGAATTTCCTTGGTGAACAAAAACTAGTTCTGCTAATGAATAGAGGAACAGGAGGAATCTATTGAGAAGGTGGAGAACATGGGCAGATTGCTGTTGAGGTCTGAAAATGTATAAAACTGATCACAACATAAAGGGTTAATTTTTCACTAGAAGAGCAGAGGGGAACACACTATTAGGCTTTAAAGGCATACAAGGTGTTAATTTAGCTTCTAAAGGGAATTTTTCAATATATATAGAAGACACTATACATAAGTGCATCAGTAATAGTAATAATGGCGTTAAAAGCTGCACTCTCAGTGCATCAGATTTTAAATCTCACAGGGGCAGAGATATCAAGCTGATAGCATAAATGAGGGGAAAAAAAAGTTTAAAAAAAAAGTTCACAAAATGTGTTATATCTCTAAAAGACGAAAAATATGACGCTGATTTCATAATGCTGTGGCACAGAGAAGGCCATCTTAGATTTATTCCTTCCTTCCTTCACTATTGTCAGTATTTTATTTATAAACCTTTCATCTTTGTATGTGATACTTTTTGTTGGTAAGACTCTCTCTCTCACTGCCTCTCTCAGACCTACTTCACACATAGAAGTAACAGAGCATCTGGGATACAGGGAGACAAACACCAAGCTCCTTGGACAGCGGGGTGCCTACCCTTAAGAAATGTGGCAATTACTATGTGACTGTGTGACTGACAAAGTGATGTGTCACTCAGTGAACCCTTGACACTTGACATGTATAAAATTGTTGTTATGTATCACAGATTTGTATGTTTTATTCTGATGAAATATTTCACACTAAAAGCAACAATTTTTAATCAAGCATTTCACACTCCTCCAAAGATATGTAATAATTTTCAGAAGAAGGCATCTATTTATGATTTGGCTGTACTAGGCTTCTTTTACATCACTCACGTGTAAAACCTAACTCCCAGACTTCATCTGTTTTTAAACTACTGGCATGTAGTGCTGGACAAATACCTCAGTTTCAACAGAAAACTGGAAGATCACTGAAGATGTGTTTGCTTACCTCCTGTCCATGTTCTTTAGGATGAAGTCAGAGTTTTTGCCACGCCAGCATCTTTCCCAAGTTAATGTCAATATCATCTTATTTTTCACTCAAAAAATGTCAAAACCTAACATAAACAGAAGCAATACATGCACTGGCTTTACATGAGCTGAAACACACAACATCTTCTAGAAATAAGAATTTATTTCAAAAACTTTGATGGCAGGCTGTAAACATATTTACTGAAAATTTTTAGCCAATAAAAAATACTTGTTCAGGAAAGAAATTAACATATTTTCAGCTTTAATCACATACTTATATTCTAACATACCCAAGGTACACTTCTGTGCATTTTTTCCTGTTAATGGCTTTATGCTTATTATTAGAACCAATATTTAATCTTGGATTACAACAATGGCTTTTCATGCATCATGTCAAAGTGTACTCTTACTAAGGCCATGCTACCAACCTTTGCGTAATTACCAAAGTCCAACCCAGCTGGTAGTAGAACAAAAATTGAGCTGCAAGGTTGATTAGTTCTATATGCTGTTTTGTTTCTCCACCCCGTGGTGTTTTGACATCAAAACTAGATCAAGTTTCAGGCACTATTTGGGAATTACATTTGAGCTATTACCTTTTTAGGGTTCTCATTCCATCAGTAAATTTAACTACCTAAAAATGGAAAAATGTAGAATTCTGAAGATCAGTGAGCAACAGACCATATTTGTTTTATTACTAAACATGCATAAACATGGGAATGCAACACATGCCAGTATTACTCAATCTATTCAGAAAGAAAAAGAAAAAAAAAGAGTAATTCATTACTAAATAAACACCTTTGTTGATCCTTCATTCATTAGAGCAATTCCTTTAGTGCAATCCAATATTCAGATACAGAAAAACAATTTTAGAATGCGTGTTTTATTATCCATGAAAAAGGTAAGATAATTGTGATGTTGATTTCCAGGGTTATAAGCATGTTATGCCTCAAGAACCTTGACTAGAAGTCCAGTCCTTTTCACTTTTTCAGGTTCTCTGGTATCACACGCTATAAATTTATACTAAGCTAGGGGTGATAAAAGCAATTTCAATTGACGTTTGTAAGCCTACTTAAGTACTCCTAAAGTAATGCTGCTGCTTGCCAGGAAGAACTTTAAAGTACTTTTCAGCTAATCTTTGGCTCCTAGAAGATTATTCATTAAGCCATATACCACCCATTGCAGTTTAAAGTTGTCTGCGAGGTAAAAAATACAATAGTCGTATGTTAATAATTTGAAAATATGTCAGTGAAATTATGCAATATTTAATAGTGTAAACTGTATTATTAATGATTTTTATGCAGCTTAACAGCTCCTTGCACATGTAGAACTTAAATATTTAAACATTTGAAAAAAAACACAAAAAGAAACCCCATACAAAGAAACTTTCCCAAAGGTACAAAAATGTTTTATTTATTTAAATAAAAAGTTAAATTGAAGGTGGATGAACAACTTTGTGGCTATTATGAATAGTCCTATAAATTATAAACAGGATAAAATCCTTATGGAGTCTGTATACTGTTAGAAAAGAAGAAAAATGTTCTTTGTTTATTTTGTTCAAAGTTCTGGTTTTTCTTCTCTATTTATGTTTCCCCTGGCATAGTTCCAATATATTAGGTGGAACTCGGGCACTTAAATACAGAATTAAGTTCCAGAAAATCTCTGTGAAAATGAGGAGCCCTTGTTTGACTTTGAAGTCCACTGGGATCAAGACTTGTGCTTCTGTGCCTGTGCAGAACTTCCATGTTTTGAATATTTGAAATCCTTTTCCTCTCCTAAATTATACTGAGCTCCAGTGATCCAACATTCAGTTGATCTCCCAGTATACACACACACCGAGGAAGAATTATCACTAATCATAGTTATAGACTCTTGCTTTTAAAACAGCTGCTGGTGACTCCTGCTCTTTACAGGAAATAGCTTCATGGACTGAATATTGACTTATAGAATGAGAGACCTGTAGGAGTCCAAATTTGCATGACATTATTCCATAATCATGAGACTGTGAACTTTTCTGGGATTATGTCACTCTTCATTTCTGTTGTAGCTATGAATCACTCAGAAAGAAATTCAAAATCCTTCATGCCAAAAAACAGCACAGAGACAAGGACCTGTCTCTATAATACGGGAATTAAGCCTACAAGCAGAAAAGGGCAGGTCCTGACTTTCAGTCACTGCTTCCAGGTCACTTAGTATATATTGATTTATTTTCTATACCTATAATCAGTATAGTGCAGAATACAATTTATCTCCTTATATCTTTGCTATAGATTCCACTGTGCCAACATCTCCAGCTCAACTTCTACTAGGTCTGTCCAGCATATTCCTAGGTATTTTCTATGTCCTCCTCAAGAGAGAGCTATAGTGTTCTCCAGTAGACATTTATTTCTTGACTGTACCAGATACACAGCAACACATCCAGAAAAGGTCATTGGATACATCTGGTGCCTCAGTTCACGTGGACAAGGACTAGCTCAATCTCTGTCTGAGGAATAATTTTAGCACAGACGTGCAGCTGATGTTGTGGGACCATTCAGAAATACATACTTACTAGAAAGAATGTATAGTTTCTTAATCATAAACAGGGCTGGGAATGAGACAAAATCTAGGTGTCCAGCTCTCTCCAAAGAGAAACATTTCTGGGTTATTTTATAACTACAGTTTCACACTCTTAGACCTTGGATTCATCCCAACAGTTTGAAAAGCTGATAGTTACACTGTTCCCTCTGTAGCTAATGGGAAAAACCAAACATTTCATAAAATCAAATTGATTTTAAGTTTAAGTGGGTATTTTAAAAGTATTCAGGTTCAGAATTTTGAATATAGATGAACTAAACCATTTTCATGGATAATTACAAGTTTCCTCTGTTATTTATACTTTTAACTAAATCCTTGAGTCACATATTGTCTGAGTTTTAGATAGTTCCATCTGGCAGAACAGATCGTGATAATAATCTTATTTTATTTTATTGCTTTAGTTTTCAGGTGTCTGACATTTTACACTTGGATTTTGATTTTCAGAAGTGCAGCACTTGCATAACCCAGTCTGAAACTCTGCCTTTAGGATCAAATTGCTGATTTGGGTTCCTACTAGGATCTTAAATCAATAATTCCTAAGACATTAGATCTGTAATTACAGATCATTTCTTTAGATGCCAGCATAGCTATTCACCCTAACTGTGAAGTTTAAAGTCCAGGCTAAGTCCAGCCTGACTGGATGGTCATTGCTAAAACAACTGTATGATTCTGAGGCTCAGAATGCTGACAGCACCTTTCACAACCAAGATAATTTAATTAAGGTAGATAAGTACAGGTTCAAGTCCAAGATTTTAAAATACAAGTTTTTGCCTGATAACACTGTTGCCTATCCTGAGAGGCTTCAACAAATTGTATGTAGAGGGGTTGTTTACTTTTTTAAAGCCACAAATATTGGAAGGCTGTAAACATCACTCACCTGATAAAAATCTTGATACTAGAAATTCAGTTATTCTAGTAATATATGTTATTTTAGTAGCACTGAGCTCTAAAACTCCATGGAATCTTTATGCTGGACATTTTTCAAATCCAAGAAAAGACATTTTCTGATCAAAGAAAAGACACACAAAGATCTTGCATACACTTACATAGTTAAATCTGTTAGATCAAGACAGAAGCTGAAAGCATTTAGGTACCTAAGTGACCAGAAGAAGATTAAACCTAAAGTTTAAGTTAATTGCAACCAAGTTAATTGTAAACTTTAGAACTTAATTTATTACCTTTATTCAATCATAATCTCCTTTTTTAAGGCTGAAGAGAAGATGCAAAGAGTTGTGGAAATTTGTTAGGCTCAGAAGTCCCCAAAGTTCTATACACTTACAAAGTATTGCTAATAGAGTTGCTGGAAAATGTTAATATTTAATGAATATTAAAAGAATTAGAATACATTTTTCCATGTAAAATCCCATTAGCATTTTTTTAATTAAATAGCATCTGAAGAAATAAAAATAAAAATAAAAACACAAACAAAACCAAACCTAACTCTACAAAACCAAATTTTAGAAATGTTAATGGGAAATTTGATGTTAATTCCAAAGAGATTGGAATTTCTCCATAACACAATACTGACTTCCCATTTAATTAAAGTTTAATGTTAAGTTGCTGCATTTTTCACTGAATTTGGCATGCTGACATAGAACTCCTGAACGTACTTTACATAGGAAAACTGAAACCTCCTTAGTGTGTGCTATTGTATGCTAAAATGGGATTGTTTCAAACAATCAGACTGCAGGGAAGCTGAACCATTTGGCTCATCCCATATCTGCTTCAGCATTCGTCTGTGCTTTCTGCTCAAATCCTTACTGTGAGCCAAACTATTGCTGTGTGAGGTCCAAGCACAAACATTTTCTCTTCAGGACACTTCAACTGCTAATCCAGCACAGAGGAGCTGTTTCCTTCTCTTCCCTTGCAGGCACACTAATCCCAGAGAAAAGCTGAGAGGGGAGCTGGTCCATGTTAAATAAAGAGCGAGCTCACTTGAACACATGTGCCAAACACAAATGAAAACAGCAACTTGCTCATGCTCCTCCACAGCAAGACACTTTCCACTGCAACCCCATCTGGTCTGGTGATGGTGGGCAGTGATGAAGCCAAAACAAAGGCTTGCAGCACCTGTCAATCATAAATGTATAAATGAGGATACAATTATTATTAGTTTGCCTTGAAATGAAGTGTAGACAGACTAGAGTAGTATAGTTAACAGCAGTATGCACTTTGTAACACCATGATGGCAGGACCAAACATAAAGTAGAAGCATTTTACATGGGTATGTAAGCAATGTGACCATCAAAGAGGCAAAGAAAGATGTTTTTAGTTACATGTGGCAGATATTCAAATAACAAAAATCTCAGACAGATAAGCACAAGGGACTGCAGACAGGCAGGATATCCTGCCAACTACACAGGAGGGATAACTGGTAAAACCAAACAGTGTAGAGCTGTCTTTTCTGAGAGTGGAGGCAATAGAATAATATTAAAAAAAAAAACAACAGAGAAGCAAAGAAACCCAAGGAAAGAAGATAATGCCACATAGGCTCTAACTTCTTTTGTCAATGAGCTCTCAAGCCTGATCATCATAGCGTCAGTGACTAAGAGCCACCAGGGACTAAAGCCAGCTCTGTGAGATTGCATCTGAACAGCTGGTTTAGAATGTCATTGTTAAAGACTAACAGTTTTGTACATGTGTCAATCATGATTAACGACACATGGGAATTACCCTTTAGCACAAAGTATGCTCTTAATAAAAGAATTCAGTAAGATTTTGTTTAGAATTTTAAAACTGTCCCGATTTGCCAGTTTCATAACCATTCCTATCACAGTGCTCTCTGATGTGTAGGTATAAATATATATATCCATATTCAATCACAAGAATGGAATCACTAAATACCAATTTGTTAATTATGAACTATATTTATGTGTCTTTGTTTGCTATACTTTATATCTGTCCTGAGAAGGTCCTGCATTTCAAACGTGCCAAATAGTTTACAAGCAGCAAAAAATCCACTTAAGTTCTCCGTTCCCTCCAAAAAAAGGGAAAATACATCAAGAAGAAGAAAAAGAAGAAGAAAGAAAAAAAAAAGAAGAAAAAAAAAAGAGATACAACTAAAAGGGAAAGCATGTGTCATTTTAAGCATGATTTGATGCCTACTCTTTTTCCAATTCTTCAATCGTAGAATCATAGAATAGTTTGGGTTGGAAGGGACCAACCTGACCTTGAATGTTTCCAGGAATGGGGCAGGGATGGGGCATTCTTTCTTTGGACTATCTCAACTCCTGATTGAAACCAGTACTGCTTTATTTAAAACCGCTATGTTAAAAGCTGTTTCGTTTAAAGCTGCTGTATTTAAGCTTATCACACTCTATACACTTGAAAGTTCTTGTCATTTCCATCTCACTGACTCTAAAAAAAGCAAAAAATTCTTTAATTCCACTGGCAGTTATCAGGAAACAGAACTGTATGTGGATCAAACACCTGCAGACAAACACCAGCTATTAGAGGTGTAACCATTAATTTGAATGGTGTTTCCTTTCCATCCTCTATAGTTTCTTGGTAGTCAATAGTTTTTTCTTATATCTCCCAAGATTTTTTCATTTTGTTGTCAGAGATTTGTGCCGCAGCAACTCTGAACAATGTAGATTCCAAAAATAATGTTTGATAAATAATTATCAATCTTCCCCACTGTCATGTCTGATCCCTACAATATAAGGGATTCGTATTCATATTAGGGATTTATATTGATTTCCAAAATGACAGTCTGGTATTTGTCACTAGTCACAGAAAATCAAAACTAAAGGTGCTACAGCTTGGGCTCCAAGGAAAGGCAGGAATATTTGTGCTTATGTTGATGTTTTGCCTGAAAAGAGCAAGAGTGAATTTATCAAAAGCTATGTCCTGGCCAAACACAGAGGCATAATTGAGAAGGATTGTTTAGAGGTTATAATTTGCCACTTTCCTTGTTGCTGTAAAGATAGAGCAAGGTGCTAGTCATAAACAGGGTGCTAACACCCAACAACTTTTTTACAGAGTCACGTGTGAGATTGTGAATGATCTGCCCCGAAGTCTTCCCCAAAAATTACCATTCAGCTATAAAAAATAATTTTAGGTGTCAGCCTTCTGACTGCCAAAGGCTATCAGAGGAGCATCAGCTGGATCCAGATTTCCATGCCAGTTCAGAATTACCTCACCACTAGCGCCTAGCTGTAAACCTGTAGTGGAACTGGCTGCTTGCCTGCTTGCAGTCCCAATGAGGAATTTGCATTCATAAATTGAAATGCTAGCTCTCACAGCTTGCTGGCATTAGCACCTTCACCCTGCTTTCAGTCAGAAATTTCATAGTCATGCTGAGTTCTTCTAAAAGTAAAATCCTGTATTTCTGAATTTCTCCGTAATTACTTGTTGGACAGTTAAGCTTGTCTCGTTGATGATGTGTTCAATTGTGAAGGTCTGGCAATTTCTTAAATACTGCCTCCGAATTGACTGCACTACAAAAAGAGGCCATGGCTGAAGAATACCTGCAACATTTTGAAATGAATAGTTATCACAGATTTTGGGAAAATATTGTTTCATAGATGTGAAATGAGGGGACTATTCAACCAAACCTTTAAAATGTCTATGATAGCCTCCTCTTATAATTAATGAGGAGAGATAGACAGCTTTAGGTTATGAGTAACCTCAGCCTCAGGTAGATGTCTAAAATTACTTTGATGACTTGCATCCTTAAATTTCGTATTTCTTTTCACTGACTTTAAATGGACATGGGTACAGTCTTCTATACTGTGATGAATCCCACCAGTGCAGCTACAAGTCTTCCCTAGGGTTCTGCTGAGTGGCCATGTGATCTTTCCAACAGCAGATTTTAGGCAGTCTCTGGAAGCTGTGTAGCTGATTGCTACAAGGCCATCACAATCCCAGTTTATTTATGCAGTGAATTCCACCGGGAATTTTAGAGCTTGATGTCCTCTAGTCTAATTCATAAACCAATCAGAACATTTATTCATCGCTTAATTTGCACTTTGTGTGACCATTAGCTTTATTTAATTTGATTCACTGTAAAAAACCATAAACTATAATCCTGTTGTTGCTTACTAAACAGTGCTATCATTGCGAGATCACTTTACACTTTATGTAGTACTGTCAAAAACCATTCTGCTAATAAACTTTTGGTATCACCTGGTATCAAAAACTGTTCAAGTACTCGAATATAAATAGTCCTCTGCCTTCATTTTATTTGATGTTCTGTTCTGACAGCTTCATTCAAATATTACTTGTTTAGTGTTTTCCAAGTAATTGTCCATACTCAAGGCAGAGACAACAAAATTTTCTTTTTTGTTAAAAGGTGGGTTTACCTGCACAAAGGCAACTTTGACAAGGTATTTCATATAGTCAGTCAGTACTTAAACCAAAAGAATAGTATGAAATTTTACAGATCTCTTCATTTAAATGTAAAATAAATGGCATTTTATAATATTCATTAGCCCCAGTAAAATACATGAGAGTGCATATTATTATTCTCTATCCTCTTAAATCTTTAAACCAGCTACAGAAGAAACTTGTTTTGAAAAGTTACATGGATGAAAATTGAATTCTGATCCATTGATTTACTGTATGTCTGTAGGGTTCAGCATGACTTTTGAAGCCAAAGAGGTAGTTTTGAACAATAAATTATTTTAATATATTGAGTATTTTAACAGATAACAGGTTATTTTATCCATCTGACATTGTAATAAATATTCGCATGGAAAACACAGATAATAGAACAAGAAATGGGACATCTTAAGGTATTAACATGAGGGGAAAAATGTTAGAAAAAGTAAATTTTTAAATCAAATATCAGCATCGCCTGCAATAGTATTCCTTATGAGAACAGCTACATCTGTCTCACTTTTTCTTTGGCTGCCAGTTACCTACCTGCAACATCCATGAGTGCTGACAGTAACAAGGCTGATACTTTCCTTTTTTCCTCTTTGATACCTCCTATGCAATCTATAGGATTTATTGAAATGTGGGATGAGGTCTTAGATCACCTCACAGGGAGAATACGAAAACATAGATGCACTTAAACAAGTGCCGGGTATGATTCTGCATGTATGTTGTGAAGTCCTCTATGTGTCTCAGACTCAAGTCTCAGAAAAACATTCTCTGCTTAGGAATCTAAATTATTACTACAAAAGAGCTTTTCCTCTGTTTCTCCTAGGCTGTTCTCTTGCAGAGTACGCATTCTTTCTTCTCTTCTCCCTTTTTTGGCTTGCTGAAGTCCTGGGTTATTGAAAAAATGACCACTTCTCCTTAACCCTGTCAGAAAAGTTAGCAAACTTTGCTAAATCTGTCAGCAAAGCACATCCTCATCCTGACAGCGAATGTCTCTCTCACGGGAACCTCTTCTTCATCAGCTTGAGTCTGTGGTGCACCAGTAAGAATTGCATGTAAAAATGCCTATGAAGATGCCTCAGTGGTGCAAAGTTTTTTTATTTTTCTCACAGAAACTTCGGCCTTGCAACAAAATGACAGGATTTTTTTTTTCTGAAGTTTCAATATTTTTATGTGCATTCCTATCTCTGTAAATGCAGTTTATTTTTGACACATTTTCTCCACTGTTGTCTGATATGTTGTTAGAATCACTTTCTCTGCAGCAAGGAAGCATATTTCCTTATGCTTTTGGTACAAAGAGAGACAGAAGAGAAAAGGAAGTTACCAAAGCCTCAGAGTTAATATTATTGAGCTTTGATCATTAATATAAGGGAAAAAAATATGACTGTACCTTGTTTCATTCTCTAATAAAAACATCCTGAACTATGGCCGGTTCCAAGATTGTTTTCCATCTGACCATCAAATCTTTGTCAATCCATGTCTTCTGATTTCCTCCCATCAGCCCACTTTGGTTGACATCACTAAATACTCTATGTTATCTTTCCACTCTTCTTCCTGAAAAGCAGAAGTATCTAAAGTGTTCTGACATATATATCTAACTACTCGGTACATGCACAATATAAAAGCCATGTTGATATTTATTAACCTCTCAAATTAGAGATTGAGATGGGGATCAATTACCATCTACTTTTCTGCTTTTTTTTACCTTTGACATCCTTAACTTAAAGGAGGGTGAACAACAGATGTTAAAGACACCTTATTAGCAAACACATACCCTTACATATGTTCTCTTTCTCTAATATTACCATCTTTATCCCTCCACACACATAGCGCTCTTTCACATTAATATTAACAACACCCTTAGGATTATTTCTATGTGTAATTAAGTACAAAATCAATTAGCCTGGAAGTTTTGATTAAATGCTTATAAAGTATTAAAAAAGGCGTTTCTTTACAAAGTTATTTCTGATTATATTGCAACCATGAAAGCACAACATTTTAACTTTAAAAAAATTATCTTATTATCTTAATATTTATTTTCAATTTCCCCTTAAACTAGGAAAACAATAACCTTTCTCAGTAATAGGGGTAGATTCTAGATATAGTCATGTAATTCAGCTAATTTTACAAGGTAGTTCATAAATAACCCAGGTCTATGTTTTCTCTGTTTTTTTTCCTTGGAAAATTAAAAAAAAAAACAAAAACAAAACCAAAAAGAGAGCTCTTTCTCACTTCCACAATGGTGGTCAGCTATGTGTAAAAGAGTTTCCTTTCTTTTTTTTACTGCCAATGCATTTTCTAGGCTAGTGCAGCTTTCTCTTGCATACAAAACATTTGAAAGAATACCTTAATCCTCTAGAACAACGAAAACCAACGAAAACATGTTTCAGGTTATATGGAAAGTAGTATCTGCACAGGAATAAGAGAAAGTAAGAGAAGAAAAGAGGCTATGGAACTCAGCTGAATAAACTTAGCCAGTTTTTCTAGCATTATTCTAATGGCACCAAAGAAACTAGAAGCTTTCTTAAATGAGCTGTCCTTTGTGCAAGGCTTTAACACAGGTACTCATCTTCCTTGAAGCTGGTAATCTGAAGATAACTGTGTAGTCTGTCTGATGGTGTGGAAATTGGGAGGAGATGAAGGAAAAAAAATGAATGGTCTATGAATGCTTCCAGCACCCTTTCTGAAATTTTTTTGCTTACGTAGGACTAATGTGTAATTGTTTTCAGGGCAAGATGTGGTCATGGTCTTGTTCAGGCTAAGAAATGTGTGACAGGTATATAACTAAGCAACTGATGTTACATCACTTTATTTGATGTATAGACATAGACATAGCTTCAAGCAATGTTTAAATGAATAGTGGGAATGTATGCTAATATCCTCTTAGTATCTTCCTATTCCAATAAACCCATCTGGATTCCATATTTAAGAATAGCTTTTAAAACAATTGCAAGTTTTAAAACTGAATGCAATAACAGTGGAAAAGTCATGATTTTGAGAGATGAAAGAGAAAGAAAGAAACAGGTTGCCTTCTTTCAATTAAGCTGAAGAAAGTCTGACTTGTTTTCCTGCATAGCTGTTGAGTTACCAGGAGATAACTATCACATTGCCTTCATGCCATTTTGGAAGAATGGAAAGCTGCATGGATAGGAAAGAAGTGAAGAAATCAAAGGGGTTAGAAGCAAGGGAAAGAGAACAATTGATCTTTTCTGGATTTCTCTTTTTTATTTTAAATTAAGATAAATAAGTTTAAGTCTGAATATGAGCGTGAATACTATTCCACATCAAAGTCTTCCCCTTTTCTTTGTATTTCTGGTTTAAATAAGAATAAAGGTCTGTTTGGTTTTGGTTTTTTTTTTGGTCTGTTTAAACAAGTTATGGAAAGGTGAAAAATATCATGTCCAGAATATGACGTGCAGAGGGAATAAGCACAATTTTCCAATTTAATAAGAATTAAAAAATTATTAAATACAAGTTCAATTTTAAGACAATATATTTCTAGAAGTAATTTTATTTATAAAACTGTGATCTTGATGTAACACTTTGCTTGTCTGTAGCCAACACTTGGACTAAAGCAGTCATGAGGAAAGATACATGAGGATGGAGAGGGGCTTCTTTTGGAATTGTGTTAAAAGCAGGGTCAGTAACTAAGGAAAATAGATGTATTTCAAATCAGAATGCTCCTCCCATCTTCTACTTTAAAGAAAACTGTGTTGTTCATCTTTTGGGGGGTTGTTTTCCTTCTGTTATTTTAATCTAAAAATCAAAACTATATAGTTAGTTCATGAGTAAAGCAAAAAGAACTTCTCTGCCTACTCTTTTGATATACTCATAATCTGTAGTTTCCAAAATGAACATTTGTAATGAAACTGCAGGCTGTGTATCTGTACAACTACTAAGACGCTGAAAGTCTCAGACATGTGGCCAAGCTATGGGGATGAGAATATGAACATTCAAGGATTTATTGGTTTTCAATGACTGTAGAGTGAGTTATACATCAGCTCAGAGAACTGTAAAGGCTCAAACCCTCATATAAAATAAGCACACATGGCAAAATCTTAATGGTAAACTGGTTACATTTCTTACCTTGTACTAGTGATTCCAGGAAATTCCTGAACAATCAGAAGCAATTCCTACAGTTAGGAACAGGTTTTTTTATAAGTATTCTAAAGAAACTTTTAAGTTATATATAACTTAAGTGTCCTTATTATGGAAGTTTAAGATTATTTAAACTTTGTAGATAGTATTATCCTCAATATATATGAAGAAGGAACAAAGAATGGAGGTATCTTTGTCTCCTCTTCCAAGATGCTGTTAATAGACACTCCTCACAGCCACACCCCAGATGATACCAAGGAGATCAGAGAGGAGAAAAAGGGATATGTAGACATAAAAGCATATGGCCTATGCCTATCCTGTGAGATTAGAAAAAGCCTGGGAAAGTTTTCTTGCCCTGTTGCTAAATAGCACAATCTATCCCCATATGTGCTATTAAACTTGCTTAGCAACCAAAACAGACAACTTTTAAAGTTAGTATAAGAAATAATCCCTGGCCAGTGCTAATTCCCTCCCTGTCATGTCCAGAAAGTGCTTGGCAGAAGACTGATTGTCCCAATGCAATCCCATGCCAGAGACAGGTAAAATACTCTTGTTCCACAAATAGTCAGTATAAACATGAGTATGCCAGTGTCCAGGAATAACCCCATCACTGTTTAATTTAGTAGTATAAACACAATGAAAGATGATGAAATTAATGCAAAAGCTAACAGCCACTCAGAAAAATCTCTGTTTGCTAACAAATGCTGCCATGTTGAACCAGATAATTCCAGTCTCTTTCAAGAATAGCTGAATGAAGTCAGTCTATACTTAAAAAAATTAAAAAGACCCATTTATTCAAAATTGTTCCCCAGGCTTAGGTCCTATTTCAGTGTCTGTGGCAATTGATGGGGCTGTGTTTGAGTGAGTAGGAACAACATCTTTGTTTCTTTTTAAACCTTTTTCTTTCTTTTTTCTTCCAGAAAACCTTCTAAGATCAGCAGAGATTATCCTTTATATTTTTTTATCTTTCCTCATTTGCCAGGGATAAATGACTACCTGCTTCATCCTGATCATCTTCAGTAGTCTGCTTAATGACCAGAAACATCTTTATATTCTCCCTGTGCACAACTTAGAGAATGAGCATGTGAGTCTGCTAAAAGCAATAATTCAAAGGCAAAGGTTTTATGTTTAAAGACTTACCATATCATTGAGTAGATATTTAGTGGGAACAGCAATTTATTCATTTGTACCCAGAAAACTAAGCCTTAGCTGGATTGTCTTTGACCTTTTGTGGCATTGTTCCCACCTCCTGTGGATGTCCTGGCAACAAAGTCCTTCTGAAATGTCTTTGTAGATTGTGGGCTGATCATGCAGAAATTGAAATGGTGATGCCAGGCATATTCTTTGCATGTTCTAATGAGTTTTGCTCTCTTCCTCAGGCCAGCTGGCTAAGCAAGCTTTAGATAATGTACAGGAGCCAAAGCCAAAAAATGCTCAGATTAATAAAGAAATAGCTGCAGCTCAAACCAGATGTATCTTAAGGGTTTATAGGGCTTCAAAAGGCTGTAAAGACAATTTTCACCTAGTGAATATGAAGAGCAAAACTGATACTAGGGAATTTATACTATATAAATACTGCATAGCTTTCAATCCTTTCTCAGTAGCATTTCATGCAAATAAAATTAAAGACTTTCTCAGTTGGCCTAGTAGAGCTCTGGCTAGGTGTGAAGCAGAGCTGCAGTTTATTCTCAGTTCCTTCATCCTGAGCCAAGAGTTGTGGCTGCTGTATGATAACCCGTAGACTGAATGAAAAGACTGGATTTGATTATGTTTGGTAGTAACAGGTGTGGGAAGGACGTAAGAAAGAACTATAGGATTTTCTCCAAAGAGCATTGGATGTTGAAAGAGAACATATCTTATTCTTTTCAAATATAAAACCTCGTTTCTGTTGTTGAGTGTAAACAAATTGCATTAGCTTCACATATAAAAATTGCTGTCAAAGGTAATGCTACGTAGTCAGCCTATTTTTAACAGCTTTTAGGGACTACCTGACCCACCAAAAGGCTAAAGCCAAGAAAGAAGATTTACACGTTACACTAGAGTGAGATGTAGTACTGAAGAATTTATACTGGGAGTATACTCACATATACAGTCATTAAGAGCTATCTCTGGCTAGGCACATACCTAACAACATGAAGATCTGTCACCTTTCTTTACTGTGGTAAACACAAACATATTTTCCCAAGCCTTTGAAGGTGTCTAAGACACAAAGAGTATCTTAGAGCACCAGCATATGTCCATAGAAATAGAACGAACAATAGTAAAAGCTACTGATACTTTAAACACATTAAAATTCTCCACCCCAAGCTGCAGGCTGCTTGCTGCCCCCACACTTCACTGAAAATGATCCCTTTTAAAAGCAAGTAAAGCATGTAGACATGAAGTTCTATTCTACTAGTGGCACAAATCATGAAAACTGAATGCTTCTTATAGTCGCGCACTTTGTGGGGTTCCCTTGTTAGGCTACATACCGTTTTTTCCATTCTAACGCTTCAGCCCGTCATTGGACTTTCTCAGGAAAATGATGAGTCTTTGACTCAGCCTAAATGGACTGCCTAAAAGTATGTACCAGGAACCCACAAAGTTGGTGGGTAATTCAGCCTGCATGGACTTCTCCTGATTGCTTAGAAAATGTGTGGGGAAATGCAGCTGATCTGGAACAGCTACCTCCAAAAACTATACACAGCACTCTCTGGTACCACAGTTAACTTTTCTCTTAAGATGGCTGCTACATCAGTTTCTTTGTTGGAATACAAAACTCAGTATGGAGGTAAAACATTTTTTTATAAGTACACAATAATATATAAACATATAATGATGTCAATACTACTGTTAAATGTACGAGTACTGTCAGGGTATAGTGCAGGCTGGCTGCTCCCTGGGGGCCGAGTGCTGCAGTGGATGCTTGGGCCAGCAGGGCAAGTGTTCCCAGCAAGGGGGCAGGGCAGGAGCAGGGAAGCAGCCAGGGGCAGCTCCCAGCCCAGACCATGGGGCACATTTGTGGTGAGAAGTCAAGTCCACATGTCAGGGTGCAGATCAATGAAGTGCATGGGTAGACAGAGACATGACTGTAACACAGCTGAATTGCAGCTCAGGGAAAGGCTGAGGGTGATAGTCTCTGCTTAGAAGCAGCTCCTAAGGAAAATAAGGGTAACTCCTTGCTGAGGCTCCCAACTTTCATCACAACAGCCCTACACAAGTTCACCAGCTATACTATGTGTAAATTGGTTCAACCACAAGCATTCATGCCCCAGGGATTGCAGGAATGTGCTCAGAGCTGTCATACCAACCTCCTAAGATGTGTTCTCACATCTGGATTCAAAGATCTGGATTCAAAGGGACACATGTTACAAAATGTCCTGCATTTACATGGAGCATGCATGTAGTCTGCTGGTTTCTAGGCCAGGCTGGGTACCCCTGGGGATTGCTGCAGAACTTGACAGCATGCTGGGGATGTCAAGCCACCACTAAAAAGCATTGGAGACTAAGCTGGGGATCAAGCAACCACTGAGAGGCCCAGGAGGATGGAAGGAAGCAATCAATAGGGAGACCAAGGCTTGGCTAAGACATTAGCTGAGAGTATCAGGGGCCAGGTTAGAGGTCAATGGGGGAATCAAGGAGGCTGAGAAAAGAGAGTTAGGGCTGAACAAATAATCTTCTCAGAAACTTTCTGACTTTGGATGGGGTAGTGTCTCCCATGATCAGCTAACGTTCCAGTTAGGCTTAGCACCAGGGTTAGCACTAAAACTACATTAATGTACTAGTGAGAGAAGCAGGAAGACTGCAGCTACACTTCAACTGGGAATGAAATGACATTGATCAATGAAACTGGGGATTTCCAAAATATGATCCTTTTTGTAAATTTTCATCTGTTCATGCCCTGGGGCCTCCTGTGAGTAGCTAGGTTCAGGGAAAGGAGTACAATTAAAGCTTGCCTAAGTGATGAGGAGCGGAGAAAGACCACTGCTACATTTGTGATGGTAATGAAATGGGGATATCAGAAGCAATTGTGGGATGAAAATATAATGAACTTCTCATGCACTTGCCATCCTTGGAAGGAGTGGTGTCTCTTGAAAATCCAGGATTTGGGTTAGAGCTAACACTATGGTAAGGAACAGAGTTACACTTGTTTAATACTGAAAGAAGCAGAAAGTGCTCTTATTTAGTCTGTACCATCCTAACTTAGATAAAAGAATAGTGCGGGAGATGGTGTCAAAAGCTTTGTGAAAGACAAAGTGAATGATTTCCAGTCCTCTTCCCTCATTTCCCCTTTTCCAGTCAGTGGGAACTTCATCAGACTGCCACAACTTCTCAAATATGTTGGATAGTGGCTTGGCAACGTCATCTGCCAGTTCCCTCAGGACCCACAGATGAATCTAATCAGGTTCCATGGACTTGTGCACCTTCAGGTTCCTCAGCTGGTCTTGAACCTGATCTTCTACAGTGGGCGGTAACTCATTCTCCCAGTCCCTGCCTTTGCCTTCTGCAACTTGGGCGGTGGGGTTAGAGCCTTTATGAGTGAAGACTGAGGCAAAAAAGTTGTTGAGTACCTCAGCCTTCTCTATGTCCCAGGTGACCAGGTCTCCCATTTCCTTCCTGAGTGGGCCCCCATTTTCCCTAGTCTTCCTTTTGTCACTGATATACCTATAGAAGGCTTTCTTGTTGCCTCTGATGCCCCTGGCCAGATTTAATTCTGTCTGGGCTTTAGCTTTCTTAACCTGATCCCTGGCTGTTTGGACAATTTCTTTGTATTTCTCCCAGCCTACCTGTCCTTGATTCCACCTTCTGTAGGCTTCCTTTTTTTTTATTTGAGATTGTCCAGGAGCTCCTTGTTCATCCAGGCAGGCCTCCTGGTGTTTTTGCCTGACTTCCTGTTTGTCAGGATGCATTGCTCCTGAGATTGGAGGAAGTGATCCTTGAATATCAACAAGCTTTCTTGGGTCCCTCTTTCCTCCAGGGCTTTATCCCACTATACTCCATCAAGCAGATCCCTGAAGAGGCCAAAGTCTGCTCTTCTGACCTCCAGAGTAGCAAGTTTACTGTGTGCCCCCCTCGCCACCCTAAGGATCTCAAACTGCACCATCTCATGAACACTGCAGCCAAGGCTGCCCTTGAGCATGACATTTCCCACCAGCCTCTTCTTGTTGGTGACAACAAGGTCCAGCATGGCACCTCTTCTCATTGGCTCCTCTATCACTTGGAGAAGGAAGTTATCAGCGACACATTCCAGGAACCTCCTTGATTGCTATGCCCTGCTGTGTTATCCTTCCAACAAATATTGGGGTGGTTGAAGTCCCCCATGAGGACCAGGGCTTGCAAACACGAGGCTGCTCCATTCTGTCTATAGAGGGCCTCATCGGCTTGATTTTCCTGGTCAGGTGGCCTGTAGCAGAGCCCCACTGTAACATCACCTCTCCCTGTCCTCCCTTTAATCTTGACCCATAAGCTCTTAGTCAGCTTCTGATCCATCTCCAGGTAGAGCTCCATGCACTTCAGCTGGTCACTGACATAGAGGGCGACACCCCCTCCTTGTCTCCCCTGCCTGTCCTTCCTGAAGAGTCTGTATCTGTGCATTTTAACACTCCAGTCACGGGAGCCATCCCACCATGTCTCTGTGATGCCAATTAGATCATAGTCTTGCAGGAGTGCAACTGAAAGGAGGCTGTGTTTCCCTGGGTTGACCTTGTGAACTTCCTTAAGAATGAGTGTATTATTTTAAGTTCTCCAGTTGTCAGCGACTGTCCCCAATCTCTAGGATCTTTAAAAGATGGTCTTTCAAGGATATCAGACAACTCTCAATGCCCTTGGGTGCAGACCATCAGGACGCGTACACTGCTGTGGGTCAATGTCTCTCAAGCAATCCCTGATTTAATCCCCATCCATTGTTGGTAGTTCTTCTCCCCCTTGCAGCTCTTCACTGAGAGAAACAACCCTGCAGACACCAAGGTCAGAGAAGGAAAGGAGAGGAGGTTCTCCAGGCACTGAAGAAGGCATTTCCCTGCAGCCCGTGGAGAGACCACAATGGTGCAGGTAGATATTTCCTCAAGGAAGAGCTGCCCATGGAAAGACTATGGTGAATCAAATTCTCCTGACAGGAATTGTGGCCCATGGAGGCTCCATGCTTAAGCAGTTTTTTTCCTGAGGGTTTCAGCCCATGGAGAGGACCTACACTGCAGCAGGTGAAAAATGTGAGGAGGAAGGAGCGGCAGAGAGGAAAAGTTAGGGACTAACCATAACCTTTATTTCTCCTTCCCCCTGCTCCTCTCAGGGGCAGGGAGGTAGAAGGGTCTGGAGAAAAGGAGTGAAGCTGAGCATGGTAAGCATCCAAGTCTACTTTAATTGAAAAAAAGAAATCAGTTTCCCCAAGTTGAGTCTCTTTTTCATGTGACACTAATTAGTGAGTGATCTCCCCTTCTTTATGTTGACCAAAAGGCTTTTTCAGCTTATTCCCTACCATCATCCTGTAGAGGAAGGGGAGTGAGAAAGTGTCTTGGTGAGCATCTGGCAGCCAGTCAAGGTCATAGAATCATAGAATCATGTAATGGTTTGGGTTGGAAGGCACCTTTAAAGATCATCTAGTCCCACTCCTCTGCCATGGGCAGGGACATCTTTCACTAGATCAGGTTGCTCACAGCCTGACCCAACCTGACCTTGAACACTTCCAATGATAGGCTATCCACAACTTCTCTGGACAGCCTGTTCCAGTGTCTCAACAGCCTCATCATAAAAAGTTTCTTCGTTATGTCCAATCTAAATCTACCCTCTTTAGTTTAAAACCATTGCCCTAGGTAAAAAGTCTCTTGGTTGATTACAGACCTTGGTAAGAAGTCTCTCTCTGCATTTCTTAGAAACCCCCTTTAAGTATTGACAGGCTGCAAGAAGGTATCCTCAGAGACTTCTTTTCTGCAGACTGAACAAGCCCAACTCTCTCAGCCTTTCTCCATAGCAGAGATGTTCCATCCCTCTGACGATTTTCATAACCCTGCTCTGGATCCACTCTAACAGGTCCATGTCCTTCTTGTTCTGGGTGCCCCAGAATTGGATGCAGTACTCCAGGTGGCATTTCACAAGAGCAGAGTAGAGGGGCAGAATCCTTTGACCTGCTGGCCACACTACTTTTTATGCAGCCCAGAATATGGTTGGCTTTCTGGGCTGCAAGCACACATTAAAGGCTCATGTCCAATTTTTCATCCACCAGTACCCCCAAGTCCTTCTCCGCAGGGTGGCTCTCAATCCACTCATCCCCCAACCTGTATCCATGTTTTGGGTTGCCCCGATCCAGATGCAGGACCTTGCACTTGGCCTTGTTGAACTTCACGAGGTTCACACAGGCCGATTTCTCCAGTCTGTCAAGGTGCCTCTGGATGGGATCCCATCCCTCAAACATATTAACTGTACCACTCAGCTTCATGTTGTCTGCAAACTTGCTGAGGGTGCACTCGATCCCACTATGTCATTGATTAAGATATTTAATAGTGTTGGTCCCAGTATGGACACTTGAGGGACATTGCTAGTTTCCACTTAGACATTGAGCCATTGACTGTAAGTCTTTGGACACAGCCTTCCAGGCAGTTCATCATTTATCTGGGGTAAGGCTTAGACAGAAATAACTCGTAAAGCCTAGGGTGCCAGTTACAGTGGAGCTTCAGAAAGGCCACAAAAAGAGAAGATGGGCTGCCAAAAGATTTTTGTAGTCTTGCTCAAGAGAGCAATAATTGGAGGTCTTGGGGTAAGCTGGAGCGAAGGAGATTAAGCCCCAAGTTTGCAGTTAGAGTTGCAACAGAGACATGATATAGAGGATCCAGTTAGAGCAGAGCTGCAAAGGAGCTGGCTAAGGAAGGGATGGGCTGCCAAAAGCTTTCTACTGTGAGAGGACTGTGGCAGCCAACTCCTTCCTTGGGCAGCCCTTTTTCTACCTCCTTTCAAGTGGAACTTGAGGATTTGTCCCTAACCTTAAATTTCTAGTCATCTTTTTGTGGTATGAGTCCCTGATTGACAACCCATTATGATGACCCTAGGGGGTCAATATGTAGCCAGCATTGTTTTAAGCAGTTTGACCCTGAGAACCGCGGTGTCTTGATAAAGAAATAGCATCTTTCCTGTCTTTGGAGTCTGAGCAGGGCTTGATTCTCTCTGGGGTAAAGGGAGTTTTGTGCTGTGAATCCCAGGATCAGGACTTGGAGGAACCTTGGAACCCTGGGCTGTTGAAAGAGTCACCACTGCGGGTAGTAGATCTTTTTGGTCCCTGGAGACAAAGAGAGGATTCCTTTGGAGCCTGAATGTCACAAGGTTTAGCGTCTTTGGCAAGCTAGGTGCACATTCCTTGGAAGTCTGCACAGGGACAGTTTTGTAGGCACGTTCTGCATAGCCTAAGGGCCAGGCCTCATGATGCTTACCTCAGGGCCTGACATAGCTTGAGATAACTGCCAGGAGCACTGAGGCCTGAATGGTCTCTCACAGAAAGAAAGCCAAGACGTGAGCATAATAACATGACTGATGGGGCAGGGCCTGATTTGTCTCTGCAGTGAGATCCACACCTACTACCTAAATATCTGTGGTAGTCCTACAAGGAGCCTACATATTTCTCTTTCACAGCATTGTTCAGTGCTCCATTACAACCAGTGGATCAATCTCAGAGGCCTTTTCTGAGACACATCTGAGCTGCTAGACAAAGTATTACACTTAACTATCAAAAAAACGTTAAGAGTGACCAAGACTCGAAGCCATCATGAAAAATCTGCAGCACAAGCCTTACCTCCAAGTGTAGGGAAAGTTTCCTTGATGGGCTATGAAATAGTTCTCCACCACAGACCTATTGGACTATAGTCACTGTGACTTAGTGCGCTCCAGTTCATTTGCCCTGTGCTTGGAGTATTCTCAGTGCATTCCCCACAGTTCTCTCTAATAACTCATGATCACCCTGAATTCAGCAATTTTACCCTGAATTGGGCAAGTCCTGCAGAAGAGTAGTTTCTGCCCACTAGTCACCTCTGTCTCCTCAGAGATTCTATTTAGACTTTAGCTACACACCCCTCCTCTGCCACACCATCCCTTCCCCTGTCCCACATAACTCTTAAGGAGACTTAATGGCATGGTTTGCACTCAAGCCATGCCTCAAAACCACCTCTACAGAGCCATGTTCTGATCATTCCACTTTGCTTTTTTTTTGTGTGGTGTCAAGCTATAAACCAGGAAGACCTCTGAGCATCAGAAGAGGAAGACATACTCTAGTAGTTGAGCTGGTACTTTGACCTGATTTCTGTGACTCACCAGGAATATGACCTGGCAAATCTTCCATGAAGTGGTGGGCACAAGCATTTTCAGGGTCCTTTTTGCTGTAGTGGAGACCCTGGTGCACACATATACTGATCCTTCTTCCAGCATGTTGTAATGAGGTTCTGACTGCACTTTGCCCCTCACCTCTGTACTTACCTTCAAGGTCCCAGAAGTTCCAAGGTTTCCTTTTTACCCTCCTTCTGACCCAGGTCAATTTGGCCATTCACAGGTACACATGTAGGAAATATGATGAAAAGTCTCGCTTTCATTCTCTTGTTCCATCACATCTCTGGAGATTGTACCGTGAAGAAAGGTTGAGGAGCTTCTTGGACACCTTCAGAGAACTCCTTCCTATTAGGAGTACTTGCAGGTGATCATAGTCCTTCTCTTGTCGTTTCTTTTGTCATTTGTAACTCCCTACTTCTCATTCTCCAAATTTATTTTTTCTTCCTCCTCCAGCATCCTATTAATTATTTTTCTCCATGAATTATTATTACAAATAAATCCCACCCAAACCCATCATTCCAGGGAGCATTTACTTAGAAGTTTCCCACATATGAATTTGTACCCTTACCTTTCAGTAGACCCTAGTCTTCAGAAACAGGCCTCAGAAAGAGAATCCTCATAAACAGAGTGATATCTCTGTGGTAAGTGTCTGACAGATATACATGTCATGGTAGAAGGGGACTAAAGCAATGAAAAGAACTCTGGTCTCTCCCATCCTCATATATTTTACACCCAATTTTACAGTACTTACTTTTAGACAGGGGTGACACTGTGAAAATATCCTGTCAGTACTGGATGTAGGAAATACTCAACTGGTACATTTATAATGCTAAAATAGTATCCATTCAAAAATATTTTTGAAAAGAAGGATGGACAAATAGAACGACAGGGCCATTTTGAAATTCATGTTTCTTGACATTTGCTTTCTGCATAAAATGTTCTTGACCTTTTCATCTGTGTTTGAAAATCTAGGTCAAAAGATTTTATATTATTTCCTGTGCACAGCTGGAGTCACTATTGAGAGTCAAGCACACATACTGAGAAGGAAAACAAAATTAAATTACAGTTCTATGTTTGTGTACCCAAAATTCTTGTTTCTTCAAGTGTAGAAATGTGACACATTGGGGTTTACCGCAATACTAACTAAAGTTTTCAGCCAGGCTTTATAGCATTTTCTGTACCTTGGTTGTGAGCAGAAAACCAAGCTAGAAAGTGGAATAGCAACATTATCAAATTTTATGTGTTTCTTTTTCTCTTCATAACAACATTTGAAACTGTCAAAGCTTTACTTGAAAGTTTTCCATAGCACTCATTGTTTTTCCAAGCACACCTAACAACTTATATTTTGCATTTTTACTTTTTACCAATCACTTAGAACTCATCTGCCAGCTGAAGACTTTGAGATGACCTGTTTCTTTTCATTGTGATCCATAGGCTGATGTATTTCAATGGTAGCAGTATTCAGTATTGTGGTTCAATATCATAGTTCAAGAGCAGCTATTAATTTTGACAAATTAAAATTTGTTTCTGACTACTAAACTTAAATCAGATGTACATGATTAAAGTAAGATAAACAAATGTAAAGTAAAATGTAACCCTGTACATCATTTCTTCTTCAGCAGTAAGTTGATGATTCATTCATTCACATCTATTCTGTACTGCATAAGTAGACGGATTACTTGGAACTGGAATATCTTTGGTCATTGTGATGCAGTTTGCTTGTGCAGTTGAGGAATTACAATCAAGGAAAGAAAGAAAAAATGATTGACATAAATATGACTCATTATTCTGTTGAGAACTTGTTTTGACATATCAGTCAATGTAAATCATCAGTGTTACAATGGCATTGATTACAATTTGCTTCTCTTTGATCACATCAGAAATTCCTTGTCAGGATAACATATAACATGTATTTTCCAGCAGATCATAACTGTTTTCATAACACGGCTCACCTCCTACTGAAAACCATACAGAACACCTACTTCTATTTGTGTTGCTTGCTGTAGCTTACTACAAAGGAAAGTAACTTTAGGAAAGATTTTGTTTATTTGGCTTTTATTTGGCTTTAAAGCGATTTACTAATTTATTTTGAAATCTGGAATGAAATTAAAGCCTAGCATAATCCAACACGCATTGATATGTTTATAGTAATGTAAAAGCTCCAGTGTTGGTGGCTCTGTGCCTGACATAGCTGCTTTCTGACTTACGTGCCCATGTCAACACTGTTTAATGGTAAGGTAGTACCCTTACTTTTCCTGTATTTCAACTAACGTGGCTTTATCAGAAGGTCTTCATTTCCAGTTTGTCTGGAAATATTCCTCAGAGAGGCTGATTATACTTCTGCCTTTGTTTGCAAACTCCACAGGAATAAAATCAACATAGTCAATATAAAAGAACACTCTGACCACCACTTCTCCTTGGGTTATCTGCATAATAGTAACCTGGAAGATGATAAGTGTAGGCACGGTGTCCCCATGCTCAAGGACACGGCCATGAAAGACGTTCTAGATTGGAGTGGGATAAAGCAAATGAGATTCCAGAGTTCTGCATGGGTAAGATTGGATGAACATTTAAGACAAATTGTCATGTAAACATTATCTTATTACCTTGCTCCCACTTTTCCAGAAAGGTGCTTATTCTGCATCAGCCTGAAGTTATGGAATGCATCAACCTTCAGAGCTAAAAGAAAAAGACCTTTTCACTGTTAATTATTTCTGGATCTGTTCTATGACTCAGCACAATGACATAAACATCAATAGCCATATAGCAGGAACCAGAGCCTCAGCCAACTACTATGGACTATGCTCTAATATTTGTGTTCTTTGCCTCACCATGAATCAACTACAGCAGAAGCTATGACACCTGATCTTTCGTATACTATATGTTGGTGATAAAGAAATCCACATGGGAATAGGAAAATTGGAATTGTGGATTTGAAAGTCACAAGGCCAAAATGGAATTTGATCTTTTTCATAGAATCATAGAATCGCTGAGGTTGGAAGGGACCTTTAAGATCATCAAGTCCAACCATTAACCTGCCCTGACAAAACCCACTTCTAAACCATGTCCCTAAGTACCATATCTAGCCTTTTTTTAAACACCTCCAGAGATGGTGAATCCACCACCTCCCTGGGCAGCCTATTCCAATGTTTAATAACCCTTTCAGTGAAAAAATGTTTCCTAATATCCATTCTAAACCTCCCCTGACATAACTTAAACCCGTTTCCTCTTGTCCTTTCACTTGTCACCCGGGAGAAGAGGTCAGCCCCCACCTCTCTACAACCTCCTCTCAGGTAGTTGTAGAGGGTGATAAGGTCTCCCCTCCGCCTCCTCTTCTCCAGGCTAAACAACCCCACTTCCCTCAGTTGTTCCTTGTAAGATTTGTCCTCCAGACCCCTCACCAGCTTTGTAGCCCTTCTCTGGACACGCTTCAACACCTCAATGTCCTTCTTGTAGTGAGGGGCCCAAAACTGAATGCAGTACTCGAGGTGGGGCCTCACCAGTGACAAGTACAGGGGGATGATCACTTCCCTAGTCCTGCTCACCACACTATTCCTGATACAGGCCAGGATGCTGTTGGCCTTCTTGGCCACCTGGGCACACTGCTGGCTCATATTCAGCCGGCTGTCCACCAACACCCCCAGGTCCTTTTCTGCCGGGCAGATTTCGAGCCACTCCGCCCCAATCCTGTAGCACTGCATGGGGTTGTTGTGACCCAAATGCAGGACGCGGCACTTGGCCTTGTTGAACCTCATACCATTGGCCTCAGCCCATCAGTCCAGTCTGTCCAGATCCCTCTGCAGGGCCAGCCTACCCTCAAGCAGATCAACATGCCCGCCTAGTTTAGTGTCATCTGCGAACTTACTGAGGGTGCATTCGATCCCCCCACCCAGATCATTGATAAAGATATTAAAGAGAACCAGCCCCAGCACCGAGCCCTGGGGGACGCCACTTGTGACCGGACACCAGCTGGATTTAGGTCCATTTACCACCATTCTCTGGGCACGGCCATCCAGCCAGTTTTTTACCCAGCGAAGAGTCCACCTGTCTAGGCTATGAGCAGCCAGTTTCTCCAGGAGAATGCTGTGGGAGATGGTGTCAAAAGCTTTGCAAAAATCCGCATAGATAACATCCACAGCCTTTCCCTCATCCACTAAGTGAGTCACCTTATCATAGAAGGAGATCAGGTTTGTCAGGCATGACCTGCCTTTCATAAACCCATGCTGACTGGACAAACCCATGCATGACTTCATACTCCTAAGGCAATTGATCTTACAACAGGGATATTAGATTTGTGAAAAAATAAGTCTATATTTGAAAAGAAGAAGAAAGAAAAGACAGAAAATGCATATCTTCTTAAATAATATTTGAAGGCATTCACTCTCCGTTTTGAGCAATAGGTCCAGAGCAGTTCTACAGTCTACACATCTCTATTCCAAAAAAATGGCAACAGATCACAAACACCCCCATGCCTATTTTTTTCTTATGGGCTAACTTTAGACAGCTAATGGGATTTTACTTGGGATTTTTAGATTGTCCTTCCTTCATGTTATGTGTCATTGTAGTTTCCATTAAAAAGTCTGGACACACATGACTTAAAGCTGAAATGTATTTGTGTAGGATACATTTAAAAGGTCTTGCACTGTTTTTATGCATGTGATCTTTTTACAGTCTTGCCTTAGATAAGAAAAAAAATAATGAATTACTACACTTGCAGAGGTGAAGGGAGAGTTCTAAAAATACTAAGCTTGAGTTATATTTTTTCACGAAACCCATTCTTTAGAATCTGAGGATGGGGAATTCAGTGAAATTTGTTATGGTTTATAGCTCAGGTTATTATACTTTGGGATGTTTTGTAAATTGTAGCACATTGTATCTGACCATCAGTGTTTCTGTCAATCTTCTAATTCCCTTAAAACACGTTAATCCTTTCAGGAAATGAATATGTATGTTCTCATGTTTCAGTGAAACTTAAATATATGAAAGGTGCAGTTGTACCTCAGGTGGCCCAGAATATGATTAAGTAGGAAATCTTCATGCAGACAAGGACTAAAAGTTCAATGTTATGTTGGTTTTGTATAACGAAAACCTAGATAGCAAATGAGTTCTAAATTTAAAAAAAAAAAAAAAGAATATAGCTATTTAAAAGCTTAGGAAAGAACCTGGTCTTAGTCATGTTTAGTGGACATATTTTTGCAATAACATCTCGTACAATATTGGCAGATCTACACTAGCATGCACTGTGGCACAGTAAAAGTTGTATAGGCAAACAGGATTTTGAGGACTCAATATCCATACCAAATGCAATTCTTGAGTTTCAGTTAAGAAAAAATTAAAATCTTAGTCTCAGACTTAATATTCATCAACAAGTGGAGGCATCAGATGAATTCTTGGAGCTTATCATCCAGCTAATCCACTCGTATTGAAAACTACCACCTGCATTGAACAAAATCCTCACTAAATGGGACAATTTGGAGATTCCCTTTAAGAGTATACTTATGGTCTGAACCAAAATGATAAGATAGTCACCCATTTTCTTCATAACTCAGGAGTGTTTCCAGCTTTAGTATAAATGGATTATTGGATAATTTGCTAGATTCTTGTTGTTCTTGTATATGACAACCAGAGCTGGCAGCAAGGAAAAGAGTGCTTTTCCCCACTTCAGTAAATTTTGAAATGAAAAATAATAATTAAAAAGAAACTGTGGGGTTTTTTTATGAGATAAGAACAAGTTTTTTTGAGATTTTTTTCATAAGCAGAAAATAAATGCAAATTCAAAACTATCAAAAATACAGTTATTACATCTTTCATTTGAAATCTGGGATGTCATCCAGGGACATTTTTTGTAACATACTTGATCACTTAACTAATTTATGTTATTTTGTTTAGAGCATATTATGGTGTAAGGAATCACTTTTTTTGTTTTGTTTTGTAGTCTTACTCTTATTCAGTTTTACAACAGTGGCTGAATTTTCCACTCCACCATTCCATATTTTGAGTTATGTTACACTATTTTTCTGGGGAAAAGAAAGTACACCATAAACACAGACCGACTAATAATTAAACAGCCCATAAGATTTAATTAATGCAGAAATGCCTCCTTAATAGAACAATTATAACTGTCATGAGTAATCTTCAAGTGTTTACACCTATTTCTTGATGTTATATTGAACCTTCCACTGGACCCTTAAAGAACTGAGGGGAGAAGGTAGATTTTCAAGAAGGCATCACCACCCTGAGGTCTTACCTGGAATGACGCACCTGGCAGGGATTGCTTCCCCCTCAGTCCTAGGTTTGCCTGGGGTTATCTTTATGTTTTCTATGACGGCCTGCTTCCTTTCTCCTGGTTCCCTGGTAGTGCTTGAAAGATGCACAATACACTCCTTCTCTCCCCTCCCCGACTAACCATACAGGGACTGGAGGAAGATAAATCCAGTGAACAGCTGGCATGTCTTGAAAAGGATTCAGGACATAAAGACCATTCACTCAGATCGAAAAAGTGAGACAAGCTACAATGTTCCTCAATTTGGTTTATGGCTCCTCAGATATTAAGATTTCCAGAATCTTTAAATACCCAGTGATGAAAGTAAAGTGGATTTATTTATTTCAACAAACAACATGACCAATTGTCATGGTTCTGTCTGGGATGAAGTTGATTCTCTTGCTGGCAGCTGGTGTGGTGGTGTGTTTTGGATTTGGGATTGGAATGGTATTGATGGCACACTGATGTTTTTGGTTGTTGTTAAGGAGTCAAGGTCCTTATACCATCCTGCCAGAGAGCAGGCTGGGCGTGCACAAAAATTTGGGAGAGGACACAGCCAGGGCAGCTGACCCCAACTAACCAAAAAAATATTCCAAGCCATGTGATGTCACACTCAGTATATAGAGCTGGGGAAGAAGAAGGAAGGGGGGAACATTCAGAGTTATAGTGTTTGTCTTCCCAAATAACCACTATGTATGATGGAACCCTGCTTTCCTGGACATGACTGAACACCTGCCTGCCAATGGGAAGCAGTGAATGAATTCCTTGTTTTACTTTGCTTGTGTGTGCAGATTTTGCTTTACTTATTAAACTATCTTTATCTTAATCCACGGAGTTTTCCTTTGTTTTTTTCTGATTCTCCCCATCCCACTGCAGGACCATGCAGGGCCAAGGGGGAAGTTAGCAAGCAGCTGCATGATCCTAGTCATTGGCTGGGGTTAAACCATGACACCAATTCTTTAAAAACAGGTAAGAATTTTTGATGTAATTAATAGCGTTAGTGTGTAACTGGATGCAAGTCTTCCATTTTACTTTTGAAGAAGACATTCAAGTCTGTAGAAGATAATGCTACCTCCTTGTTTATTGATTTAATTAACAGATGCAATTTTAATGGATGGACAGAAAATCTCTTAACATTTCTTTGCGCACTATTTTCTTGATTTGTTAAGGAGCAATTTGTGTATAATCATTAACATTTTATTCAATGAATTAGTATCTTGCAAAGTTCCCGTGCTCTTTGTTACTCACTTCTGTCACTTTCTTTTCTTCTTTTTTATTTCTATTTAACTGATGAGTAAAAAGAATATTTAAAAAACAGGGAAAAAAGACTAAAAAACCCACTGGGTCACCTGAATAACCTGCCAACTTTAAATATTAATTCTAAAACATTTCTTAGGACAACAACTAGAAATTTAGGACTTTGGGACATTGTGTGATTGATCAAGCCTCTTGCTAGCATAGAGTCTGTTGTACTTGACATTTTCTGTAAGCCAGCATGCGCATGTGACCAGTGCATAGCTATTATTCTTTGGTCACTGTTTACATGAAAGAAAGGTTTGTTTCTTCTTCTTCTTTTTTTTTTTTTTTTTTTAATCTCTGCAGTAACTACCTTGCCTTAAAACAGAAATTACTCAAATATTTGTCTATACATAGATGTCATGTTTCTGTCCCTGTTATATAGCTACAGAGACCAAACAGACATATGCAAGTAAGAAATGGATGGACTGCTAACATTTGAAGAATTACTTTGGTGTGAAAACAATAGAATGTAATCAATTCCTATACTTGGGAATATTTAGAAACTGCACTGGCTAGTTTCTTCCCAACTAGCTTTGATGCAATTGCAGTGCTGTGCCTAAAGCAAGCAGCAGTCCTGGTACACCAGTCACCTAGGGCAAGGGATCAATAGACCACACAGTGAAATCGTGGAAAGGTGTGGAAAAAAAAAAGAGGGTACTGTTGTGTCTTGTGTGGAGCTAAGACACATCATTTTCTTCTTAGGAAGAATTTTATTTTTCATTCCACACGTTTTTATTCCAAACATCCTGTCCTATGTTGTCTGTAAAGCAGCTTTGATCTTTCTCTGCCCTGCAATATTTATGCCTAGGTTAACCACATTCTTGTTTTCCATTTTGCCTAAGAGAGAAGGAGACCCCAGTTCATTATTTGACTTAATATTTTCCTTGCTTTGCTTTTTAAATTTCTAACATGAACAATTTTCCACCATAATTCAACAATCTAATTCTTTAATTTTTTCATACGTTTACCAGCTCTTTGAGGTATAAGAAAACCTCATTATTATGCAGTAAACCAGAACATATCTCAGACAACTGATTTGAACTAGCAGATTCTAATGCCGTATTTTCAGTCTTGCTCCATATATTGATCCTGAAGGGTCATTAGTAGTTCCTGCTACTTCTAGATTTGGCAATATATACAACAACAGTGAGGCTGTTCCATAAAAAAAGCCAAGACCTACCCAAGATCTGTGTTTACATACTAGCAGCATTAGTAAATAGTTTTGTGAAGCTGTTTTAATCGGACAATTTGTCCCTCTCTTTACAATTAATAAAACTCCCATAATTAAAATTATTAATTCTGTAGATGATTTTTATTCTTACTTTATACAAATTATTTCTTCTCAAAATAACGTAAAACCAGGTGAATAAAACCAGTGAATCAAAAGCTAGGTGATTACAACTAAACCCTTAAAAAAAATAAATTAGCCATTCAATTAGACTATTTATATACTGGGATTGAGTCTCCATGCCATCAGATCTATTTCTGGCAACTGTAACTTAAAATGGTGCCAGATTGCTTTGTCACAGAATAAAAAAAAAAATCCAATTATCTTTAAAATCTCTTTGTTTCTATCTAAAGAATTATCTTTTAAATTATCATGGTATTATTTTCCATTTGAAATCCCTCTTTGTTTAGGTATCAGATGTATTTCTCTTCTTTCTGGACATTTTCTTTTTTGCAGCTTTAGCAGCTTATCAGCTTAGAGAAACTTCTTTCTGTGACATCCGATCAACAATACAATAATGAAGCTTATGCTTCAAAAAATTATAGGGATGGAAAAAGAAGGGAAGGTCTTTAACTCCTTTCTCCTTCAGATCACTGCTAGGCTTTTTTTCCTTTGAGACTCTGGAAGAGAGCTCTTTCAAAACTAAATTTGACAGTCTTCCACTTGGGTTGTTTCTGTTCTTGTGAACAAAAGCTATGGGATAGCTTTAGTACTCCCTTCAAAAACTAAATTGCTTGCTAAATTGCTTTCTAGGCATCAAGTCAAAATTCTTTTAGATTTGAATTATGTGTAGAAAAGAATCTTTCCTGAAAGTCATATGAGTGATGCAAGAGACTTCACACAATAGAAGCAAATACAAGCGAGTGATGTATCCCTGAGGATTTAGTAGTCTCATTTCTCTGGGTCAGAAGCAAATCTTTCTACTTCTACAATAATAAATCGCCACATTTGGGGGGTGTTCACTAATTCAGCAATGGAAATTAGTTCTTATTGCTATTCTAACAAAAATATTTCCTGTTTATGAGTTTGTATATGATGACTCATATTTACAATAATGCCTATTCCAGATGTGAACCTAATTTACATAATGAATTAATAGCTTATTTGTGCATCTTGAACAAAGACTTAATTAACCCTTATCTTCTCATGCTTGCATAATGTAACAATTCTTATCTAGCATTATAAAAATAACATGTAGAGTTTATTTTGTGCATGGAAAACGCAGGAAATTTTTGAAGCACATTGGTAGTTAGAAAATGTTAATTATATATTGGATTCCTTGCATTCCAGGAATTCTTAAATTCTTACATTTCCAACTTTAGAGATTGATTTAAAGGTGCTGAAAAGAATGAGATGACAAATGTGGAGATAGTTTTCAAATCATGCAAGTGTAGTGGCCAAAGATACCTGTCTTGTAAGTATGGCTGACATACTTGTAAGTTTAAACCCCATGTCAACTAATTTGGGGACAAATCCAAATGGGCCCTATTAAGACATGGAAAAATTCTCAGTTTATAAACTCACTTGCAGGATATATCAATGCTAAGTCTTGATCCATGAGTGCAAATGGACTACAAGTATACAAAACTTTGATCATATCTGAACATAATTATGCAGAAAGTACCACCTGGAAACAATGTTAACCAAACTAATCTTGGTAGATGTCATTGCTTTATCCTTACTTTGACTGTCTACATGTTGCATCAATTCTTTGCTAATCATCTGGGCTCTTTCAGTAAAGAAGATTTCAAAAATTAATTAATGCCTCCCATTTCAGATATCTATTTTGTAATTATACTAGCTATTCTCTAGAGATCCCATTTTCATTCTTCTAACTACAGAGCTAGCATAAAAAATTAGATTAAACCCCATAAGGTATTTCAGATGGTCAAATTTAGGTAAAATTAATTCTGCTTCTTGTGTATAAAATAAACATCAGAAGATATACAGAACAAAGGCTGTAATGAAAATGAGTTAGACAACAAAAGGGAAGTCTATTGAAAAATAATTATTTTAGAAAGGCCAGGAGAAAAAAGAAAAAACAACCCACAAAAAACCCAACACCACCAAAAAACCCGATTTCTTGTGCTCTCTCATCACTACTACCAAGTCCTAAAATATTTGATTGCATTTTTAGCATTTTTTTTCCTTATGTTGTTCTACTGATAAGAAAATGGAGCCATCTAAACTTCAAATCATATAAACATAGAATAATTCAGATTGGAAGTGACCTCTGGAGTCTGATTCCTGCTCAAATCAGAGTCAGCTCAGAGATCAGACCACTTTGCTCTGATCTTTCAGGTCTTGAAAACCTCGAAAGGCAGAGTTTGCACAAACTTTCTGGGCAACCTGTGGCACCTGCCTGACTGTGCTAAGAGTTACTGGTACAACATATAAAGATTTAAGTTCTGAGTTGTGGTAGTATGCAATTCTAAAGGCCTGTAAATAGCAAGTGTTTAGTTAATTAGTGTCATATTCAAAAGTGAAGGTGTTTGCTGACTTGAATAAATTAAGAAACAATATATTTCCTGAGATTTGCAGTGAATCACCATAATTACAAATCAAGAGCTGATGTTATCCACAGGAATAGGGGAAAGAAGAAAAAAAAAAAAGAAAACATTTCAAGAAAATATCATTTAAAACCAGGAAAAAATCATATAGATATGGACATAAAAGAAGCTACTTCTTCTATCCCATATAAGGAATTTAATAAATTTATATCAAAGAAGATAAGACTTTTTAAAATAAAAATGTGATGCAGTGAGAGAAAATATAGAAGAATGGGAACAAACATGAAAAAGCTTTTTTTTTCCTCTTCAGTATATGTTTACATTTTTTCCCTATATATTACTCAATTGGTTTTCAAAATAAAATAATTGAATTGGTGGTAATAACCTAAAATAGATGAATTATGATGAAATATGAACAAAGACTCATTTTGCATACTTATAGTAGTCATATAGTAATAATAGTATGTTGGTTAACCATATATTCTGGTTAAGAATTCACCTGGAAGTCAACAATCTCATATTCTAATGCATATGATGTTTGTCTAACATATTCTGATTTTGACTAATGTCGTATTTCAAAGTAAAAAAAAAAAAAAAAAAGGAAAATACATGACAGCCCCAATCTGATAAAGTCAGAGTCACTATGAATTGAGCATATTTCAATGTTCAAAATTTAAGCCATATTTCTTCCAGCACATTGTAAAATTTCCTTTAAATAGTCTTCCTTCTCTTACAAACTAATTTACTGAATTTCCCACAGTTCCCGCTGCCTGCAAGTAAGCATCTTTCTCTGTAAACACATATTATGGCTACTTAATGTCTAGTCCTTAAATAATTCCTCACTTATCAATTTGTACTGAAACCTGTGAGGAAATAAAATAAAAACCCATAAATCTGCCATAGCTCATATTTCCTAAGAAATAAACATAACTAATGCTGGTGTAACTAATGGTTGGTGTAGAATAAAGTTTACTATTTTAAAGTAATTGTAATTCTTACAACTCTAATTGAAAGCTGTTGGAATGAAGTGGAAAATCTATGCAGAATGTTTACCGAAAACAGTGTATTCATTAGACGTATATTATGTGGAATATTTAACTGCTTCACACTCATCTCCTTCACAGTACGTCATTGTCAGTTTGGGAGATAAGTAGAGCAATAGTCAATGTTAATGGTATTCAATCATATATATCATGCTGTCATTTTATTTCAAGTCGTAAAAAGTGAAGAAGCTCCAAAAAGTTCTGTATGATCAGGATCAATTTGGAAGCATGTCACTTAACCATTACTGATCTGCAATGGGATCTTGACATAATACTACTGATTCTAAGAATAATTAAGACTTGTGAGTCCATTATAATGCTAAGAGGAAGGTAGCCTGATACGCTATGACTGTACTGGACCTAATATACAGCAGTGGAATGATAGCTATACTAAGCTTACATGATCCAGGCTAGAAAATAAAAGCGATTCAAGTTATGAATAGACATCCCTAAGTAGAATAATTTTAATTGCTTGTATTGATTAAAAAAAAAAAAGACTTTGCATGTGCATACATTATATATTTAGTTTCAATAACACTAACAATAATAGCAAAACTAGCATAAGTCGTAACAAAGGTCTGAAGAGTTTCAGCTGCATGGATAACCAAAATAAGAGAAAATGTTTTTGCAAGCATTGTTGAAATCTCTTAGAGTGTGGGAGACTTATTGCAATACAAATAGCTTCTCTCTTATTTGGTCAACTTTTGCTCTCTACAAGGCCAAACAATTTCATCAACTTTCTCCAATAATTTTCAAATATATTACCTGAATGACCAAAACTTAGTTAGCCAACGATATGCTCCTAAATCATATGCTATTAGCTGTATAATTCATGATCCCCTCTGACATTTACGCATTCTGTATTCAACATAATCACCTAAACTCATCTATGGTCAATAGACTGTCTTTACTCTATCAAAAACCTTGGGTCTTATTTCTCTCTTGGAAACTTCCATCAGTTCAGGGCAGGACAAAGCTACATACCCTGCACAGTCACATCAACATAATGCCTGTGACATTTATTAGGATTGAAAAAAATCATATTTACTGTGCTAAAAAAAAAAGGAAAATGAGTAAAAGAATTAAAAATAAGAGGCAGTTGAAAGAGGAAGCTTGACCTTGTTACCTCTGAAACAGAGTTTAACTTCACACGATGTGCCACACAACCAATCAAGATCTCTGAACAGGAATTAAATTTGCACATGGGAAAAAAAAAAAAAAAGAGCGACAAACCTGCTTTTTTTCCCAAAATAGAGTAATGATGGAAGAGACAAACCTCCTTTTTTTCCCCAAAATAGAGTAATGATGGAAAAGTCAAATTACCTAGCATTGTAGTATTTTAAATTTAGTAGAAGCTTCAGCCATGTGAAAGGTTGGTTCAGTTCATGTTGAATAGATGAAGTCCTAGCTCAAGTGAGAAATAGCAATCAAGTTGAGAAACTGATATTAAATCAGAAGGGTGAGGCTGGATCTCTGCTTCTAGTTCAGCATAAGCACTTGCTTTTCTCAGCACTGCAATAGGGCACTTTTGCAGAAGTGAAACTCATATCTTGAAAGGACTTACCTGAGTGATATTACCTAATTAGCAATTTCTCTTAAACTAGCAAATTTTCTTAAATTCACACCTTGGGTGAAGCAGGCACTGATGTCTCCTAACACCAGATTTTTAACAATATCTTATGGGTTAAAACACGCATAGAGTAAGTAGAAGACTTCTGCCTAAGTATTACAGAAGTCTGAGGTAGTTTAAAATTTGAATAAAATTTTGTAACAGGTCAGTAACATTCTGGGAAGATATATTCTGCTATTTGGGACCAATGCATAGCCACAAAAGTAAGAATCAGAGGGCTGGAGAGAATCATTATACAATACTGTAATCTGCAGTTTAGGCCTCCTGTGAAGGAAGGATGGGAATTATTTACACATAAGAATACTTTATTAGGTGTTTATTGGGTGTTTCTCCTTTATTAGGAAAATGACCACAACTTTTCCCTTCTTCTTCTGTTTGTAATGTCAACATTTTGAAGCTTTGGTCATTAGAGACTGTCTGTATTTGGGTTTATGTGGCAAGATTTTGGTAGCGGGCGTCCTGCAGGAGTAGCTTCTGTAAGAAGATAGCAGAAGCTGCAGCTGTGTCAGGCAGAGGAGACACCAGGAGCTCCTCTCGTGTCAGACAGAGCCAGTTTAAGCTGGCTGCAAGATGTACCAGCTGATGGCGAAAGTTAAGACAATGATAAATGCTGGTGATGCCTCTGTGATAACATATTTAAAAGAAGGGTAAAAAATGCTGGCAGGAGTTGTGCAAGAGAGGAGTGAAAAAAATATGAGAGAAACAGCCCTGCAGACATTAACATCAGAGAAGAGGCAGGTGGAGGAGGTGGTCCAGGTGCCAGAGCGGAGATTCCCCTGCAGCCCTTGGAGAAGACCTAGGTGATGCAGGTTGTCTCCCTGCAGCCCTTAGAGAACCCCATGCCAGAGCAGGTGGATATGCCCTGAAGGAAGCTGCAGCTCATGGAGAGTCCATGCAGGAGGAGGCTCCTGGCAGGGTCTCTAGCCCACAGAGGAGTACACACAAGATCAGGTCTTCTGGCAGGAACTGCGGCCTGTGGGGGACCAATGCTGAAGCAGTCCATTCCTAAATGCCTGTACCCAGTGGAAGGGATCCATGCTGGTACAGTTAATGAAGACTTGCAGCCTGTGGAAAGGATCGATGTTGGAGAAGTTCATGGACTCTCTCCTGTGGGAAGGACCCCATGCTGAAGCAGGGGAAGAGTTTGAGGAGAAGGAGTGGCAGAGATGAAGTATTATGAGCTGACCGCAACCTTCATTCCCCATCTACCGCTCAGGGGGAGGAGGTAGAAGAGTCAGGAATGAAGTCAGGAATGAAGGGGGGGGATTGTTTTTATTTCTCATTATCCTACTCTGTTATGAACTTGCAATAAATTAAATTAAACTTCCCCAAGTTGAGTCCATTTTGCCCGTGACAGTAATGGGTGAGCAATCTCCATGTCCTTGTCTCAACCCACAAGCTTTTTCATTGTATTTTCCCCATTTTGTCCTACTAAGGAGGGGGAGTGAGAGAGTAGCTTGGTGGGCACCTGACAACCAGCCAAGGTCAATGCACAATACTGTTTCTTTTCCCTACCTGTGAACCTGAAAACTCAGTCATTCACTGTGGGTTGCAGGAGTCATCTTTTGAAACCTTCTTTGACCGGGACTGTTATGTAAACTATTGACAATTCATGCTCCAGCTGCGGTGCAGGTAGAGTCAGTTAAGCTTGGTTTAAAAAGGCCTAATACACAATGTCCTCCAGGAGGTTAAAAAATGTGAGTGACTAATTTCCAGATCTGAAATTATTTCAGGGTAAATATAGCTACTTATGCAGGTCTCTCAGCAAAGGAAATTATTTTAATAAGAATTCTAGTGATATAATTTTAAGTAATGAAGGAAATACCAAGGTCTTAATAATCTAAGAACCGTAGGAAAGATTTTTCTCAGTTCTTTTATTAATTAGAGTATGCTTCTGTATTCATCCTATGTAGTAGTGCATTGTGTAAATGTTTTATTTAACTTGGTTTTTACACACTAGTCATTTGCTTTTACACACTAGTCATTTGAACTTTGTTTTTATTTTGGGGTTTGTTGTGGGGGAGACAGACAAGTCTGTAATTCCAAATAAGGCTGTGTCTGGAACAACTGTTTAAAGTACACCTAAAACACCTTAGTGCCACCATCTCAATAATTTTCACACACCTGATATCATTAGTACTTAATATTAATTTTTTTGACATTTAATTTCATAAAACTTTTTAGTTCAATACTGAAAATTACACAGATGAGACAATCTCCCAGTATATCTACCTGATATATCTGACAACACCTTTTCGTAAAAATGGGCTATAATATTTGTGTTATTTAATTATTCATTTGTTACCATACTGTCATTACTTTTTATAGCTATGGTAGAACAGTGTGCAATGATCCTTTTGGAAACAGCTCAAAGTAGATGATATCATTTAACTATACCTGGCCTAAAAAGATATCAACTGAGCCAGTGAAAAATATAAATTATGAAAAGTAACATGTTTACGTGAAAAGTTTCTGTAGCAGCCACAGTATTAGCTGAGACTGAGAAAAAAAGTGTAGAATTAATTTGATTGTGAATGCGTACTGTGTATCTGTGTGACTTCCCCAAAAAGCTTATCTGGATATTACTGTAAAATAAATTCCCCCAACTTTCTTCATCCCAGCAAAAAATCCATACTTGCAGTAAGCTTTAATTAAGTTGCTAAGATTTTATGAAACCATTTTTTCTTTCTTTTTAATTCTTCTTATACACTTCACAAACCCCAGCAGAAAACAAGTGTTTAAAAAGACAAATCCCCTGTGGAGTGTGTCAGCTGTCATACTCACAGGCTTCCCTTCCTTTTATGAGACCATAAACTGTTTTCTACTACAGAAAGCTTTGCTTACATGAATTTTAATCTATTTCCTGAAGGGGAATTTCGTAAAGGTTGTCAGTTCTTAAGATATACATTAAAATGTCTTACAGGGGCTGAGTGGAGGATTAGATCTGATCCTTGGGTTAGGTTTCAAATTTATTTTTATTCATAACACAAAAAAATGCTTGTTCACGACAAGAAAAAATATTTTCCTTTGTTGATTTAGGGACTGCTGTCAGAAGGTATAAAATGTCCACTGTAAAATGCAAGATGTCATTATCTTAGGAATTTTCATAATACAACTATTTTCTGGGTTGCAGTCGCAACTATACAGAAAGCAGTATTTATTTTTAGAATATTGGCAGTGGGTACTCACTAACTAATCCTGTTTCATGACTGACATTTATACTGGTTTATGTTTCTCCCTGATTATTATACATATGAACTTGAAAAAATCCCAAACAACCAACCCTAACAACCAGTCCAGTAGTAAGAACTAAGAATGTGTTTTGTCCATGAATGAAGGCTAAATTTATTCCAAAACACTTTATATGTCATAAAGACACTTAAGTAATTATTCAGAGTAGGTGGATAGCTCATTAACTAGCATGCTAAAAACAGACTTGATATATCTGTGATGAAGTCTTTCCATCTTAGATGTCTTGGAAAGACCTTGGATGAGAGAGGAAGTTCAGTTCATCTAACTCTGTCTACAATATCAATGGCTGCATCTGAGGTAGTAATCTAGATTGCTATTATGTTTGGTGGAGACCAATAAGTGCTTCTACTGCACAATTCATTTTACCTTGCAGGAAATGAAAACAAATGAACCATTCATCTCAAAATGCCTGTTTGTCTCCATCGCCTATGAATAGAGACTACAGTGCAAATGTTTACACTATAGATGCTGAGAGCTCAATGGGATGACTCTCACATGTAGTTGTTTTACATTGTATAGGATTTCAGAATTTATGAATTTTCATGTAGAAAATTCAAAATAATGTGCATGGTGAAGATATGATGACTATTTAAACAAGGATCATTCCAAATTGTGTTTTAGTGCTCAATAAAAACATCAATAGATATTTTGTTGAAAAGGTGAGAGCAATCCCCAGCTATAAAAAATTAAAAAAAAAAAAAAAAGCAGAACTGATGAAAACATTACATAAATTCATGACACTATGTTCGTTCCTTGCAGTTCTGATCAGGTAATTTCTATATGTCACATTAGAACTTTAAAAAAAAATAAAAATAAGAAAAACCCAACTGACCATGATTACAGTGTTGATCATGAATACTGAATGGTCTGCACACAAGAAAAGGCTGAGTATACAGAAAAATTGATAGCTGAGGGTGAAACACAGTGGTTGACTCTAGAATCACAGTGGGTGACTCTAGAATCATAGATGGCATAGGAAGGCAAATAGGGAATATTCAGAATTATTTTATTTATTTATTTATTACTACAGAACTACAGGTCACTATGAAATTTCTAGGCAGCGGTTAGCTTGCTTTTCCACTCATGCCCATACCCATCTCACAAAGTGGTAAATCTCTTTGCTTCAGAATGTTGTGAAGGCCAAACACGCAGAAAGACATTAGACAAATTAAAGGATGGTGGCTGCATCATCTGTTTGGATGTTCTGGACACAGACTCCATCTCTGCAATTTATAATAGAGATTTCCATGAAACGGAGAAGATATACTAGGTAAGAACTGCTGTGCAACCTGTCTCATAGTTTTCTCAATGCCTCTGTTACTGCAACTGTCATAAACAGCAGACTAAAATATAAGGACAATTTGTCTGATCCAGTATTGTTGTACTCATTTTCTTATGAAAAAAACCCAAACTCTTAGAAGTGTAAAAGTGCAAATCAGTGAAGGACTGATTTCTCTGTTCCAAGAATCTCCATCCATGCCGTATTGTTACTCTTGCTTTTTATTTCCTAAAAAAATGTAAATGTTCCCTAGGAACCTATTATTCAGCATCTAGTAAATTCACAAGACATAAGCTTTTACAAAATATCCATATTTTATTAATGTGAAAAAAATCTAATGAATTAAGTCATAATTGTTATATAAGTATGGAACTCGAATTTGTCCTGCAAAACAATTGTGATGTAGCTGGATATTTGGGGGGTGCCTATTGTTATAGCTGGTGCATTTAGACATCAATTCCTTGAGTGATCCAAAAGCTCCCCAGCTAGTTTCTACCTAGATGAGACAATGGACTGATGTGAGAATTGCTTATTGACTGAATTCTTAGCAGGCTTCATGACAAATCATTTGACTAGTTGCTACATGAGCTCTCCAGGTGGATATTTGGACAGTTCCCACAATCCTTCCTGCTGTGTGTAGACCAACTGTTAATTATTACTTGTATGCTTAACTGCATTGTTTAATATCCAAGAAAATCTGTGGAAACCTGGACATCCCAGAGATTCCTCCGGCAGTTTCTGCTGTACAATTGATCAAACTGTATACACGTAATTTTAAACAGTCAGTAGCAACTGTTCTTGAAGATGCAGAACTGTCATGTAAGGAAGCCTTTTATGTGCAGTTAAGACAGAATATGTTTTGTACATATCTTAAGACAACTAATAACAGCAGGTCATGCATGCAGTCATAACTGGACCTGTTGTGTTTTTAATTTTTTTTTTAACATTTACTCTGTCCTTGACTTTGCAAAACATATGATGCTCATTTACACTTAAAATATTGTTTTTAGGGTGTTTTCTGCTGTATTTTATTGTTGACTGGAAAAGTCAAAACAGCACGATCTTTTCTGCCTCCTAGGAGAGCTCTGATGCTCATTTCAACTTTTTCGTGTTCCCTGTGATCCCATTATACAGCTCTATCTTTGCAGTGAAGAGAGATTCTTTGCTTCCCCCTTCTATTTCATTTTCTTCTTATCATTGATTCTAGCTGAAGATTTTATAATAAACTATGTGGGAAAGAATGCATTGCAGGACAAATATTAACCTCTTTCCTTACACCTTCAGGGACATGAATGCTTTTTGAAGTAGAGAGACTATTCAGGGTTTCCTGCTTGAGCAGATCACTTCCCTCTCACTGAGATTATCATCCTCAGTCTCCAGAGAAAATAAGGATCAAGCATCTGCTTAACGCATGAAGGAAATAAAAGTAAGTATAAAGTGAGTGAGGTATTTCTGAAAAGGTACCTTTCCACTCATTCTCTTACTCTGAGAAGGCAACATAAACATGCATCAGGAAACCTTATAAGGACTGAATCAAAGGTCTTTAATGGATGTAAATCTGCTTGCTCAGATCACAACCAGACTCTAGCTTATTTTAAGTCCATATAGCTTAGAGGGGAAGTATACTGAACATATACTCTTACCATTTGAAAACTATATCCTTTTACCCCATTTGATTATGGTCTAAGTATTACAGAAGCCTTATTGCTCTGTATTTGCATGAAGTCACATATAAGAGCAAGTATAAACTTATGTTGTAGCTTTCTTTCTAATGGACTGAAGATCCAATAAATGCTTAAATACACTACAGGTGAGCAAAGCATTCAAGGTTATGTTTATGTTCCTGGAGACATACTTTAGCTGCATTAGAGTAACAGTATTTGAGAAGAGAATCTTAGACTTATTTTTAAATATGGCTTGGAAGTGGAGTAAAGAACTTGTCAATTGCAAGTTTTATTATTATTCATACCACTATTATTCTTTATATTATTAAGAATGAGAGAACTTCAGTGTGTTAAATACTGCTTGAGCACTAGCTAACCAAAGTTCATGGCATAAAATATAATAATTTAAATGTATCTTTGAAATAATCCATTTTGGGTGTAAGTGCAATGAATTTCTCTCTGCCTCGAATAAAGATTGTGTCTTCCTTGTTTGCATAGAGACATATAACTGTTTTATATAAAACAATAGGAAAACAAAAAATCCAGTAAGCAAAACCAAAAACAAACAAAACAAAATGAAACCTTTTTTCTCTTTTTTCCCAGCAGTTTTACAAGAACAGAATACAATCTGGTATAATGTCCTTTTTATTAGCTATCTAAGTCAGCCCTTTTATATAAACTCCTACAACCTATCATAAAACCTAAAATCACTTCACAGTAGAGGAAGTTAACTGAACCATATTTGACCCCTTTCCTATGGAATCTCATTCATTTACATTACTCTAGCCTCTCAGTTACAACTTCACTCAGATTTCTTTTTTTCCCCCTAAACTCTATAAACTTTCCTGCTCTACTGTTACCCTCATTTCTTCCACTGATTCCCCACTTGCAAGCAACAGTCCTCAAAGGATGGATGCTGTTCCCCACCACATAAATTTACTGTTCTATACAGAGGTGAATAATCATGCTGGCCTCTGCTACTCAGATAGCAGGGGGAAGGAGGTATCCACTGGCCCGACTAGAACAGGTCAGGTGGATCACTATTCAGTATGTTACCAACATGATGTAGCCCCCTGTCAATTAATGATCTAAACCATGTATTCTCTGACCTTTGTGGTTCCATTAGGGCAAATTTATCACATGTGTTAGTCACTGCAGGAGCTGTTTTGTAGTTAATTTTCTCCTCTGTCAATCACATGACAGTAAGAAGATAGGGGTGATGCGGGAACTATACCTTCGGGTTAGCAACAAAATTTAGCCTGTCAAGAGAGCTGTAGCTGTAAATAAAGAGTCTACCTTAGAATCATAGAATAGTTTGGCCTTTAAAGGTCATCCAGCCCAATCCCACAAAGATAAAGAGAATTTGAATATTTAATTTAAATTTTTACCTTAGAGATAAAAAAAATAATTAGTGACTGGATGCCAGCAACAGCCTTTAAAATATCATTTAGCAGGCAATGGAATGTGAGCTAGAAAAGTATCCAATCAAGTTCTGTATTGGAAAGCATGAATAAATAGTCAAATTAAACAAAGTGCTTAACTTTTTTAATCAGCTCCCTAGCAAAATCACCATGAGCTTCAATACAGGTGATGCAAACACTGAATGTGAGAAAAATTAGTCCTGAACATGACTTGAAGGAATGCATATAAGACAAGTATTATTTTAAAAAATCTCGGAGAGGAACTTTGTTCTTCAAAATATTTTGTTGTTGTTGTTGTTGAAATTATCATGTAAATGAAACATAACTTTCCCTGAAAAAAAACAAACAACAAAAAACTAAAACATTAAATAATGTTCATTGTTAATTAATTTGACACAATTAGTTAAATTATTTATGAGACTACTATACAATACAACTGTCAAGGATCAATCTGAGCCTGAAAATATAATGAAAACTCAGTAGTTCCAAACCTTCCTTGTAAAGCTGTGCTTTTCTGTTTCTGCTGAAAACTGGGTTTTTCTAACACTAATTAGGGGGTCAATGGGTTAACAAGACTATGGTTTTCATACAGTGCATGTACATGCTCAGATGGCTTCAAAAACATTTTAATTTAAATCCAGATTTTTTTTTACCAGCTTTTTTCTAAGAGGGCTGAAATTTTGTAGATGTTATACTGAAGGCTCTTGTTTCTGAGAATACTTCAGCCCTTTAGTGGCATGTATACAAGTGTGATCCCCAAACTGACACTGGTTACAGATACACACCATGAAGCATGATGCACTACTGAAAGGAATAAGAATGGCTGAGCCAGCTTGTTGGTTCCTTAAAATTTTTGGCTTTTCTGAGGTGAACACCATTTTTTATTAATAGGTGTTACAGAAGCAAATAAAACTAAAAATACCCAGCTTCTAAGAAAATCCTGTAAAAACAGGAGAATTAATAAAAAATTACATAATTTGTATGTATATTTTGGGGACAACATACAGTATTTTCCAGATAGGATAGATTTTTAGCTAGAGATTCCAAAAACCTAGAAAAGGAATTTTCAGAATACACACTCTATGTCAGCAATAATCGCCTTGCATAGTCATCTTTCCACTCCACTGATTTTAGTGTTTCCTTAAAACATGACTTGTAGGTATTTATACAACTGCAAAATATATATCAAAGAGTACTGGAAAATATAATTCACACTCGTTTGGCGCTCGGTGAATAATAACACAGATGGTGGGTGAGATAATTAAAAAAAACCCTTATCTTCTGGAATTGTTTTGCTTTCACCAAGGACAGGTTTTCAAGCTCTGTTGGAGTAGTTACTAGGTATTGGAGCTTCTTACTAGATATTCCAGGAGAAGATCCAGAAATACTTTGGCTTCTAATAAATTCTGTCTGCTGTTTACCACAGCAGGTGGTCTGCAATTATTTTAGCTGCCTGGAAGTGTATAGTTTAAATACCTCACAATACTTTATTCACAGTCTTCACATGGACAATATCATATCAATCATTCATGATAAGGATGCCAAACAAAAGAATTTGATACAACCAAATGTTGTGATGTCAGTGACCTTTCAGTGAAGGTTTCTGCTGAGTTTCTGGAGTTGAAAGACTTGACTGTACCCACTCACTAATCACCTACACCTCAGCAGACTATTACTGACTCTGCATATGTGACAATGCTGCTTTTTGACATTTTGGAAAAGGAATTATACTAAAGACAGGAAAGAAAAGCCTGTTTCTACTTCATTTGTGCTGTTGAAGACTGTAGTCATGATAAGTGAAAGGGTCATGAACACAGAAAGAGAACAGATAGCTAAACTACTTGGGAAAAGGCTTTCAGAGCATTTAGTAGTGCATTCAGTACATGGCATAGCAAAGAATTTTTAGTCGGTATTCTGGTAGTGATGGTACTAATTTTCATATTGTCTTTTACTGTGTGATACACGGTTCTGATAAGGAACGTGATATGATGCACCAAGACCATCTTGTTGATAGAAAGAAATATTCATGTCTAAAGGCATCTAAATACCTAAAACAAGTGGAATAATTTGTTCTTCAAAGATGCTGATCTTTCTTCATTGACTATAGAAGTACTCTATCTGACTAGCTTAGACTAAATGTAAAAATTTATGTAAATTTAGGTAAATTATTTTAGGTCTATTTAAATTTAAAGTCAGTAATCAAGTGTAAGTGAGGTGACAGCTATGTAGAAAAGAAGAAGAAGAATGTATATATTTAACAGATCATTGTGGAAGCATGACGGTATTTATTTATAAGAATATTTTTTTCTGTGCAAAAAAATTACAGTAATAGCATACTTTAGCTTGAATTACTATCATGTAAACTAATTCTTTTTCTTGTCCTGTTTTATGGAAATTCTGGGTTTTTTTTCATGTTCATAGCTTACTAGTCTTTTCTGGCTCATCAGCCATGAAGCCTTTTTCATGTATTTCAAAAGTCTAACAGTAAAAGCCTTGCCAAACATTCTCTTAACTATGGTCACTGTTGTTGATGTGCCAAGGCACCCAGCCAGAACAAGTCCTAATTATTTTCCTGCCCCAGGCAATAAACATTTTGACTACACTTCCTACTCACTTCCAATTCTTACAAGGAGCCATGCAAACCAATCAAAAGCAGAGTGAGAGAAATGCTGCCCCCTCAGTTTTATCATTGCAGGCATTTGCCCAGGCAGCTGATAGCACAGGCAGAGCCTGCACACAGCCAAGCAACACTACACAAAATCAAGGGCACTTTTAACCCACTGCCTTCCTCCCATGGGCCTCATAATCTGAGTCTGCTGCCAGTGCAGCCACGGGTGTGAGTACAGGATGGCCAAAGAAAGAGAAATAGAGAATGAATGAGCAGAAGATGAAGAGGAAGACAAGGAGGGAGGGATTGATGGAGAGGAGGGGAGGGGAGAGGAGGGGAGGGCAGGGCAGGGCAGGGGAGGGCAGGGCAGGGGAGGGCAGGGCAGGGCAGGGCAGGGGAGGGGAGGAAGAAATAGGGGAAGGAAAGAAGAAGTAAGGAGAGAAGGAGGAAAAATGGGAAGGAGAGAATGAAGGGGGTGTTTTGGCTAAATAAGCCTTTGTTTATCCAATTTAACATCAGTATCTGCTAACATACTTCTCTGTGTAGATGAATAAACAATTGAATCTTGAGCTTACTAATCAAAGAGAATTCCTGAACATACCTAAAGCATTCTCAGTTCACTAAAGTACAATTCTCATAAACAATTTCTATAATGGTCAAACGTGTATATGTTCTATGCCTTTAAGGATATTTGTGTTAAGCAAGCTTCTTAGAAATAAATTTTCCCTGTTTGTTTTCTGAAACCCTGATGACCTATTATCATTTTTGCTTATATAGAAGTCAGACTTGCAGCTTTGATTTATGTTCCTGTACACTCCTAAATTGCACAGCTGAAGGCATTATGTAAAATGTCCTGGATATTTTGAATCACATGTCTAATATTTGCGATATTGTTATAATTTTAAAGAAAAAATACACTACTCGTAAAACCTCACCTTTTTAATTTATTAAAATAGATGCTTAAGTAAGAATTTTTATTGCAACTTTCAATTCTCAAATGGAATAAACAAATAGAAATTGCTTTATAGAGACAAACATATTCTAGGTAATGTAGAAGGCTCTATGGAAGAAGACTAGAAGTCCCTTTATCATGCATTCAAACTATGTGTTGCTTTAGCCACTGTTAAAGATTCTCCCAACAGAGTATTTGTCTCCTTTTACAGAGAACTCTTAATCTTAAGTTTCCTTTGCATTAATTTTGAATTCTTATTTGGCACACTTTGGGGCAGACTAACTAATATATCACCTACTGGGCATCCCCTAAATCCGTAAGACAGAACAAAATCTCCAGCTTATAATAGATCATAGAATCGTGTAGGTTGGAAGGGACCTTTAAAATCATCAAGTCCAACCATCAACGTAACACTGCCAGAACCACCACTAAACATGTCCTGAAGGGCCATATCTGCCCATCTTTTAAATACCTCCAGGGATGGCAATTCCACCACTTCTGTGGGCAGCCTGTTCCAATGCTTGACAACCCTTTCCATGAATAATTTTTTCCTAATATCCAATTTAAACCTACCCTGGAATAACTTGAGGCCATTTCCTCTTGTCCTATTGCTTGTTACTAAGGAGAAGAGATGGACTCTCACCTCTCTACAACCTCCTTTTAGGTAGCTGTAGAGAGCGATAAGGTCTCCCCTCAGACTCCTTTTCTCCAGACTAAACAACACCAGTTTCCTCAGCTGCTCCTCATAATACTTGTTCTCTAGACCCCTCACCAGCTTTGTTGCCCTTCTCTGGACACACTTCAGAATGTCAATGTCTGTCTTGTAGTGAGGGTCCCAAAACCGAACATGGTATTTGAAGTAGGGCCTTACCAGTGCCGAGCACAGGGCACTGTTAAGGCAATCACTCCCCTAGTCCTGTTCACCACACTATTCCTGATACAAACCTAATATATTGTTACAGCCTTTCTGAACGCTTGCACACTAATCTTGCGTACTGTTGTGGTTTAGGTTGGGCCACTGGCCACTAGTGAATGATGGATGCTCTCTTTTGAAGTCTCTCCCATCTCAGAAGAGAAGAGTGAAAGAATAAGGGATAGACACTTATGAGTTGAAAAAGAAACTAAAACTACTTTAATGAAATATTAATAATAAAAAGAAAAGATAATATTAATGAGAAAACAATGAAATATATACAAATATATACAAAACCAGTATCCAGCTGCCAGGGCGATGATCTCATCACCATCAGGCACTGGAAAAGTCCCAGACTGGATTCAGTAATGGACGGGAAGTGGATTCCAGAATTAGATTCAGGAATGCATGGATCGGGATGAAAGGCAGATGAACAGACAGAGTCCTCACATGTCAACCACTGAAGAAAGACTAACGCTTTTGATCCCTCAGCTTTTATGTTTTGCACGATGCACATGGGATGGAATACTCTGTTGGTCAGTATTGGGTCACCTGTCCTGTCTGCTCCTCCCCATGGGTGTGACCCCTCTGCATTCTTCTGCTTCCGACCCTCCAACATGGCACACAACAAAGTTGGCTGGCCTTGGTTGTTATAGCAATTAGTATAAGTAAGAGCCTTTCTGCATACCATTCCTTGGTATTAGCTATAAACATCAGGCCTTATCACTCTGGAAGCAGGCACTGTATGAAAAATATGCCACTAATTTCAGAGAGTGCCAGTAGTTAGAAGAGACTTAACTGGAAAGTAAAATTACTGGAAAGAAAATTGGCTCTGTTCTACCCCAAACCAGGACACGTACTAAACAGAAGGAATATGTCTCAACCATGAAAACTCATGTGTTTTAAAGCAAATATCAGTAAATAACTGAAAATAGCTTATGAACATATGAAATGGAATAACTGAATACTGTTTCTTCTAACTTTTTACCAATATGAAAGTATGCAATGGATTTAGACTGTATTAAAATGCAATTTTGTTACTTTATTTTATAGACATGTAACATCATAAAACATCACCAGAAATAACTAACTACTGTAGATGATTTTTAATGGATTTTATTAAGAACAGTAAGGATGAGCTTCCTGTGTTCACTGACTATAAGGAAGAAAAGGAAAAAAAAAGAAAAAAGAAAAAAAAAGTAGTAGCAGTAGTAGCATTCAAAACTATATGCCAGGTTCAAGTCCCCCCCAAAGCCAATCTGACTTGCGATGTCTTCATACATATAAGAAGGAATAATTTTTTTTCTTACAATATGAGGTCATAACTAATACAGTTATCAAAGGCAACGTTTCTCTGTAAATGGCCCATAAGTAACTTTTCCAAATCTTTAATTAAAATATTTGTGTGGAATAAAAAAAAAAAGAAACAATCAGGTTTCCTAAGTGTAGAATTTGGGGGTTTAATAAAATGGCCAAGACACTTCTTGTTACAGTCAGACATCTTGTACTGTTTCTGCCTCCTGTTTGTATGCATGTAATTCTTAGAATGGAATTTCTACCAGAAAGGAGCATGACTATTGGTTTAGAATTTTGCTGTTATTGCTTGGCATTTTTTTAGTGAATACCCTAGACAACTATCTGCATTACAAAAATATTAAGAAAATAAAGCATTTTGAAAATGTGTCCTGGTTCCGGCAGGGATGGGGTTAATTTCCCCAAGGATGGGAGGGGACACAGGTATTCCACACCATGTGAGCCATGCCCGGGCTGTGGGGGGGAGCTGCCGGGGGGAGGGGGCAGGAAGTCGCTGCTCAGCGCGGGCTGCGGCGGCGCGGGTCCGGGTCCGGGTCCGGGTCCGGTCGGTGAGCGGCGGTGCCCTGATCGCGTTTGTGTATTCCTTTATCCGTGTTATTGTTACTGTTTTCTCTTCCCTTTGCTGTTCTGTTAAACTGCCTTTATCTCAACCCACGAGTTTTGCCTTTTTCTTCCTATTTCCCCCCAACGGCTGTGGGGGGTGGAGCGAGCGGCCGCGTGGTTCCTTGCTGCCGGCTGAGGCCAAACCACGACAAAATGTTATAATGTAGTTAACCATTTTCAATTTGCAATAATATATTTATGTGGTTTATATTATCGTCCTACTCATTTATTTTCTGTTTCTTTATGTAATTGCTTTTTTTTTTCATAAAATATATATTCTAGACACATTAAAAGCTTTAGACTTAAACAAACAAAAAATTGAAGCCTGGGAAAATCCTTATTGTACTCTTCTCAGAGTAAGCGCATACCACCTAGGAATAAAGTACTTCAAAAATATCTTTCGATAGTAAATATATTTGTTATAAATTAGGCCTTAGAATTCAAAACAATTCACTTCAAGTTGCACAGCAGGTTTTTCAGTATTAATATTTGTAAAAAATGTACTTGACATTGAGTTCTTCTTTCTTTTACTATATCCATGTGTAGCCATATTTTATTTCTAAATCCTTATCTTCATCTGAGTCTCTTGCCAAATGCTTTAACTCTGCCTTTTCAAGGACATGAGTTCGTTTTTTAAGGATAGAAACTCTTTTGGCAAGTATTACTTCAGCAATAACCACTGGACTTAAAATAAATATTGTTAAAGTACTATTAAAACTAAATAACAAAAGAAAATCCCACCCATAAAACAATTACTCTAACTGATTTTTTTACTTAAAAAAAAAAAAAAAGTAATGAAATTGCCTGAGTGTGTTCCTAATCTGTTTTAAACAGGTATGGGAAATTAAAGATTAGAACAAACTGAACTAAATGAAAACTGTCAGCTCTCTCACATGAAGATAGGAATGACATTTGTTTTCCTCCAGTCCTCAGGCACCTCTCCCAATTGCCAAGACTGTTCAAAGACTATCAGGAGTGGCCTTGTAATAACATCAGCCATCATCTTCAGCACTTGTGAGTGCATTCCATCAGGGCCCATGGACTTCAGAATGTCTTAAGTATTCTCTAACCTGAACCTCTCCCATCAAGGATACCTCTTCCTTGCTCCAGACTTTCCCCCTTGAGTCTGGGGCCTGGGATTTCTGAAGGTCAGTCTTGCAAACAGAGACTGAGGCAAAAATGACATTGAGTGCCTCAGCCTTTTCTGTGTCCTGTGAACACAATGGGTTTAATAGCAAATTATAGTTCATAAAGAAACTGCACGAAAACAGGAAGATAGAATCACTTTAACAATACTCAATATTTTCACTTGGTTCAAAGTGATCATATTCCAATGTAATTAATTTATATATTATTCTGATTTCAATCTAATCCATTTTCCTAGGAAAAAATTATATTTGTAGAAGTTAGATTTTCTAATGAAAAGTAAATCAAAGGGAAATTTCTAGTCAGCACTAATAGATAGACAGAACAAACATATACATTAATTGAGTTTATAAAACATGGAATACCAAGAATTGGAACCAAGAACCCATTTCCATGATCTTTATGTCATAACAATTTTACTAAATTTTACTGAAAATGTTCATAAACCATTCAATTACTTAGTAAATGGTTCTTTACACTATTTTTGAGATTTCAGTATCTACACCTGCCTTCTATGGATCCTCTATTTTTAAAAAAGAAGCTAGAACCATTTTCCATAATGTCATTGCAGAAAATGTTTGCTTACTGAAATAGCAGAGAAGTTCTAATTGTGCATCACCTCTTGCCAGATAGGTATTAATTACATACTAGAATATAACTGTATATATAATACCTAAGTATTATATACATGAGTATTAGATTTTAGCTTAGTGTTAGTGGTGGGTTGACCTTGGCCAGCTGCATGGTGCCCACCAAGCTACTCTATCACTCCCCCTCCATCAGCAGGACAAGGGGAAAAAATACGATGGAAATGTTCACAGGTTGAAGTAAGGACAGTGAGATCACTTAACAATTACAGTCATGGGCAAAACGGACTTGACTTGGGGAAATTAATTTAATTTATTGCCAATTAATAACAGAGGCGGATAGTGAGAATTACAAACAAAACTAAAAACACCTTCCCACCACCCTCTTCTTCTTTGCAGGCTCAACTTCACTCCTGATTCTCCTACGTCCTTCCCCTGCACGGCAGGTAAATGGGGATGGCAAACAGGAGTTATGTTCACTTTGTAACACTTTGTCTCTGCCACTTCTTCCTCTTCCATTCCGCCCTCCTCATGCTGTTCCCCTGCTCCAGTATGGGGTCCCTCCCATGGGAGTCCTTCACAACTTTTTCCAACATGGATCCTTCCCGTGGGCTGCAGTTCTTCACGAACTGCTCTAGCATGTGTCCTTCACACAGGGTGCATTTCTTCAGGAACAGACTGCTCCAACATCGTTCCCCCACAGGCCACACATGCTGCCAGAAGACCTGCTCCTGTGTGGGCTCTTCTCCGTGGGCTGCAGCTTCTCTCAGGGCATATCCACCTCCACCAGTGCGGGGTCCTCCACAGGCTGCAGGGTGCATATCTGCTCCATGGGCTGCACAGGGACAACCTGCTTCACCATGGTCTTCACCATGAGCTTCAGGGGAATCTGCTCTGGCACTTGGAGCACCTCCTCCATCTCCTTCATCTCTGATATTGGTGTTTGCATGTCTCTTTCTCTCACATTGTTATCACTACTCTCCCACAGTTGCTGGACAGTCTTTTTTAATCTTTCTTAAATATGTTGTCATACAGAAGCTTCCAAAGTCACTGACTGTCTCAGCTTTGGCCAGTGGTGGGTCCATCTTGGAGCCAGCTCGAGCTGGCTCTGTTCTGTACAGAGGCAGCTGCTGGTGTCTTCTGACAGAAGTTCCCCCTGCAGCCCCTACTCCACTACCAAAACCTTGCCGTGTGATCCCAAGACAGTGCTTGTGTTGCATATTTATGTACATATATTTCTGACAACTTTATATGTAGTTGAAGCAAATAATTTCTGTCCATTCCCCAAGTAATTGTTTTTTTCCAGGGACTTAAATTCAGTGAGCATTAAATGATAGTTCTGACAAATCCAGCTGATCGGACATTCAAAGAGCTAAATCAATATATTAAATGGAATTGAATTTGGTGAAGTATAAAACTGGCAGACTCTGATTTGTTTTGTTTGGTTTTTTTCATTTCTTATTTCTCTAAACTTACATATGTTTAAACTATAACATATGAACTGCTTGGACGCTATGGGGCAATCTTCTAGGTTCATTTTTCCTGATACAAGATGCCTCTTGCACACTGCTTCTGAATCTAGGAATTCTTGTATGTTTGGTTACATAGATAACATACTTCAATAAAATAAATCATTTTACCCCCAAGAACAATCTGAGATATGAAGGGTATATGTAGATCTTAAAAATAATTTTGTTTCTCTGTGTGAAAAGACCAATGGATAGGAAGAGTTACAGTAGTGAGGGTCTAGAAGAATTGTACAAAATGAGTTATAAATGAAATCAGATCTGCATGCTACAGAGATTAAAACTGATATCAACCTTTTCTTTAAAAGCAGAACAAATATGTTATCTAAGGCCTACACAACATGTACCCTAAGACAACCTTCTGGTGAATTTGAAGGTGTGAAGTTGGTATTCCGTTAATTGACAAGGGACACAGGATAATGTTGAGATGTGATGTATCGGTAAAAGAGCAAAAATAGGTATCAAGGGTTTGAAGAGATGTGTGTGTCTTTGTGATGAGTGGGAGAAATAAAGAAGTGGCATTAGATTCCTCATACAGGATGACTGCAACCTCCATGCAAAAGAATAGTGAAGGGAAAAGGGACACTGAAGTTTGGGTTCAGTTTAGAGTACGAGATTACGGGAAATGAGATTATGGGAGAAGGTCAATCTTGCAAGAGGCAGAGATCACAGCAACAGAACAATGAAGCTATAGGGGGGAAAGAAGAGTATACAACCACACTCTCACCAATTTAAGTAGTTTACTATTTTGATAACCAATTTAAGTAGTGTTTTCTATTTTGATAACATTGGGAAAACATTTCTGTTTTATTCCTTTTTTGCAACTACATGTATCAGAAGTCAGTGTCCTGAAAAATAGGTATTGTTAAACCTTTCTTTGCCTTTTTCTTTTCTCCCATCCTTCCTCTGCATTGAGGGAAATGTCAAATAAGGTTAAAGTTCTAGGAGCAGATTGGTTGTGTTGTTTTGTTTTTTTTTTCTAAAATGATTTGTAATGTGTTAATTGGTTTAAACAGAAAATATTAAGCTTTCTAACCCTTTAATTTATAAATAAATTCCTATCATAAGAATTAAAATGCCTGTATGACTTGACTCAGTCACTATTCTGCAGGAAAAAAAAAAAGAAAAAGGTATACCTCCTCCCTTTGCAAATATTCCTGTTATTCACAGTTCAACATATTTTGTTAAAAGGTTTTCCTTTCGTTTTTATTTTTATGTCAGCCCATGTAAAGACCTCTAATTCACTATGCAAAAATTGAGCATTAGCTTTATTATGGCCAGGATCCAGTACCTGGATTTCTTGTTTTACTTACTGCTTAAATAAGTTCTAACATGGGCAGTCTAACTAAATCTGTTCCTATCTAAAAAACTGAGTTTTCAGTTAGTGGCAACATATTTGCTTTTAGAACTTCAAACTTAATGTTTTTCTTAATGATATTTAAAAGCTCTTATACTTTCTTTTTAAGAAAGACTGATAGTCTCTGTCCTTTTAGGAAGGTGAAATCATACACTTCTGCTGATCAAAAAGACCAAATTGCGTGAGAAAAAAATTTAAACAATTTTGCTACTATTTTCATTAAAGTCATTGTTTCCCTTTTAGCTTTTTTCTTCAACACCTTTTTGAAATCTTGTGTTCTGCAAAATATGTAGCAGTACAGCCACTAGGAAATAGGAGGTAAGTTAAGAAAAGGAGTCATCCAACTAGTTGGAAACTGTGCTGCTAATTAACAATTACAAGATCAGTGTGTGCAAATTGAAATAGGTCCCAGGCTTCTTACCTTGGAAAATGTACCATGATGTGCAGATGTGAAGGGAATACATCTATCAAGGACTTGGGTAGACAAAATTACTGTTCCTGATGTAACTGTCCAGAATAAAGATGAGTGCAGTTCACTTCATCCTGCTCATAAAATGCTTTGCTATGTTGACATTTGCAGCCCAGGAGGAGAGCCACACTCTAGTGAACTAATGTTAGATATTGGTTCAGCTGTATCAATTCTGCTGGAACCTATTTACTAGCTAACAAAACCTAAATTATATTTGGAATTTTATTTGAAGAAAGCAATCCTTGTGCTTCATTGCCCTAGTTTAATGCACTGCTTACTCACTACACTTGTTTATCCATGTAATTCTTCAGAGAAATCTATTTTTAGCAGCCACCAACAAAACTATGAAAAAAAAATTACCCAATCTTTTTTTCTGTTGTCTATTAAAGGTGTTCTTCATGTAATAGAAATGAAAAGAATAACACTACTATCGTTATCTGAACCAGACAAAATTTTTAGCTTGAAAAGCTAAAGGTTATCCTGCTTGAGTGACAGTTACTGCTTTTGAAGAAAACAAGTGTACCAGAAGTCCCATGTCACATCTGCCAGTCCCTTGTGAATAACTGGTATCCTATAGCCCTTCAAATGCAACTAAATTAAAATTTTAAGGAAATGAGTCAAGCCCTTCCTCATATAGTAAATACAGTTAGGGAAGTTGTCCTGGTTCCGGCAGGGCTGGGGTTAATTTCCCCAAGGATGGGAGAGGGCACAGGTATTCCACACCATGTGAGCCATGCCCGGACTGGGGGGGGGGGGGCTGCCGCGGGGAGGGGGCAGGGAGTCGCGGGTCAGCGCGGGCTGCGGCGGCGCGGGTCCGGGTCCGGTCGGTGAGCGGCGGTGCCCTGATCGCGTTTGTATATTCCGTTATCCGTGTTATTGTTATTGTTTTCTCTTCCCTTTGCTGTTCTGTTAAACTGCCTTTATCTCAACCCACGAGTTTTGCCTTTTTCTTCCTATTTCCCCCCCACGGCTGTGGGGGGGTTGGGCGAGCGGCCGCGTGGTTTGTTGCTGCCGGCTCAGGCCAAACCACGACAGAAGTCTAGTTAGTTGACACTTTGATTTTGGTTAAGCTGAATGGCTCTGCTGACTTCACTGACCACGATGACTAGTTTTCCATTGGATATACCGAGAGCTCGTTTGTATATGTTTACACTTACATGACTGGGTTATGTGATAAAAGCTTGTCTGCACACCAACAAATGAACCCAAAGAGACAATGGCTGATGGGGAAGTCCTAACAATACCCTGCCTTGGCTATTTCCACGCCCATCACAGGAGAACAATCAGCCTCACAAGCCCAGAGGAACACAGGGGTACAATGGAAGGGGGGGAACCAAAATTAAAGACTCAGAGGAAAGGACACCCTGTACAGGGCCTTCCCAGGGCTGTCCCAGGGGAGCCTCAGCTCATGTACAGGTATGAAACCCATCAAGATAAGTCAACGCTAAAGCACCTTTAGGACTGAAGGGGGTTACGGCCTGGGAATATGGGATGCAAAAGAGGACCATTTCAAGATTGCCGAGGACTTATTGTGGGATTCTTAGGGAAGGAAAAAAAAGTGAGAAAAGGGAATAATTTAGGTGATTTGGGGAGGAACAAGCATGGGAAAATGGAGGAATAAAGTGATAAAAGGTGTTGGTGACACACAGAAAAGCTGGTACACTTGTCTGCCCCATTCCTGATCAGCAGTCTCTCTGCCTGTTTCTAATTCTTTTCCTGGGTGAGGGAGTCTCCATTCTGTGTGTGTATATGGGGGTCTGAGTGCAGCAACTCATGTGGGACCCCAGGTCACAGGGTATCCATGGTGCAGCACCTGGAGCCAGTGAGTGTCTGGGTGCCAACTGCCAGACTGGGTCTATGGCTCATGTGCCAGTGCCTGGAGAGACTGGAGTGAGTTAAACCAAGTGCCAGACACTGGGATGAGACCGGGATCATAGGGGCCCATGTGTCTGCGCTGCCAGCGACTGGTGTGCTGCAGGTCTATGAGTCCATGTGTGATCGCTAGAAAAGATCAAGGTAGACTGGCTGGCAGGTAGGTGAAGTGGCCTGGAATACAGGGATGTGTGTTTTGAAGGGCAAGACCATGGGGAGAAGCTGGCTATCACAGGGGCCAGTGGAGTCCTGGCCAGCTCTGTGTGCGTGCATGTGTGTTTGTGTGAAGGTCTGTACTGGAGTGGGTCTGTGGCCTTAGGGGCTCATGTCCAGGTGCCAGCAAGTGACAGGCTTAGCCTAAGGGAGAAAAGAAGAAAAAGCCGAGAAGGGTGTGATTGCTGTCTGTAAATAACTTAGGGGGGTAAAAAATAGGGAAAGAAGGGCTTCTTAAACAAACAAGCAAACAAAACCAATTCTGGCTGAAGAACAAATAGTTGAAAGCTGGTTATGAAGTAAAATCACACTTGGAATTAATTTTCTAATCCTCAGAGAAGTGAAGTTCACCAATAGCCTTTCAATAACTTTAGGGAAGGCAGTTATCCTAGTTTTCTGCAAGAACAAGAAACTCAGTTTACTGGCCTCTATGTCCTTACAATCTCAAATTTCTGTTTAATTAATCAAGATACACAAAGACATAAAGAATAAGACACAAGGATAAACTTAAATGGCAGGCTAAATCTTTATCAAAGGAGAAAAATGTTCTTTCACATCTTTTCACGCATCAGATACACAGATTTCACAAAAGGTATGTGAGCACCAACATGTGACTTACTCGGTTTATGGTATTCTGGCTATGGATGGAGAGCATCCTCACAGCCATTACATTGTTAATATGAAGCAATCACTTGCAGTAGCTAGGAGGTAAACTGTATAATAAGGCATGCACCTCTTTTCATTCTATGTCCCTATATTTTTTTTCTTATTTTTTAATGAAATTAACCATTGGGATAAGAATAATGTGAAATCTTTAAATCATTATTTGAGGTTTTTCCAGGGCATGTTTTACATATAAACAAAAATTAAGAGCAGGATTCACCCATAAAATGATGTGACTTGTAAAACAAAGGCCAGATCACATTGACACAGTATTTCCTTCTTAATGTGAACTACAGTTGCATTGTTTTCACATGCAAGCTGGGTTGCCAGAATACAGTGAGAATTGCACTTGCTGAAAAGCATGATACTAGTATGGGGGAGTAAACATATGCTTTTAGAATGTATTACCTTTATTGTTATTGGAAACAAATGCACATTAATGTTTTTATTACTGCTAAATTTTCCATTTTAATTTGTTTCCTTAAGAATTAAGTTTAGGGAAAAAAAACCCACTCTCTCAAACACCTTATAAATCAAAACTCTACTTAAAAATTGTAACATACTAACAAATACAAAACAGTATTTGTGTTGAGTTCTTTTATTTTTTTCCCATCATCAATTTTCAATGAAATCAAATGCAACTAATGTTCAGAATCTTTTGATAAAATATTGCACACATTGAGCTGACATCATTTGTCAGTCTAATAATATTATTAATCAGAAATAAATGCTTTATGTTGCTATTTATTAAGAAATGGCCAAATATTAATATTTTCATTATCTAAAATTTTCAAAATGTAAGATTCCACATCGTAAATTTGCAAAGTTCACTTCTAAAATCTGTGTTTATGCATCAGACTAAATAGATATGAAACAGACTATATGACCTGACCTTCAAGCTTTCTGTATATTCTGCCGTTTCAGCTGAAAACCTATAACCTACAACACTGAAACTTTGTGAAGAGATCATGAAGTAGGTACAGACAAGTGAAAAAGAAACTTGAGTCAAACAATCTCTAACAGCAGCATATGGGAGAGCTAAGTTAGTGCTACATTTTTTCATCCATAAGCAGTGAGAAAAATCCCAGATATTTTTTTTATTCTTTTTTTTTATTTCTGGTTTCCATGCCCTCCAGATCTGTTACAGTAAGTGTAGAGATTCCACAGGATATGATACTGATTTGGATTGTCTTCATTTGCTCGTTTAGAAATGCTATCAAGCTAATAATTGTATTTTGTTCAGAGATCCTGTGGAGATCCCTTCTTCCTTAAAAAAGAAATTCTTCTTTGTAGGAGGTGAGTACACCAGAAACATTTGACATTGTTACAGATAGTTATAACTAATGTTTTGAAAATGACCCATGAATGGTAGCAGCAATTCTGCTTTTTAAAAAAACACACTGCAGAAACAAACATGTGCAGTAGGTCAGGAATTATTTATGTAACTTTCAGGTTTCATTGGATAAAAAAAAATAAACTGTCCCTTCAACAATCATGTCTTAATTCTGTAAGTTTCAGAAGGAAATTCAAGTAGTTCTAATTAAGAACTGACTAACCGAATTACTGTCTTGTAATGCATATCCTAATAACAGCAAGCAGATGTTACTAAATCTTGATGGGTGTTATTGTCAATGCCTGGAGCTAACACAGATAGACAGTGTACATGTATATTCACATCACATTCACTCAAATTGGATACTAGTGCTGTGTGCCACAGGGACCACCTAAGGCAAAAAGTTTACTTACATACCCCTATTTCTATAAATATTTATATAGTCACATACTGCTCTGTTATGTTTTATGTAGTAGCTCACACAAGGAGCAAGACATTTCACTTTGTTAAGTAAACCAATGTGATATTGCACAAATAAAATATTTCTTAGATAGAAGTAGACTCACACAATTACAGGATGGTTTGAGTTGGAAGGAACCATTAAAGATCGTCTAGTTCCAACCCCCATGCCATAGGCAGGGACACCTTTCACTAGACCAGGTTACTCAAAGCCTCATCCAAACTGGCCTTGAACACTTCCAGCAATGGAGCATCCACAGCTTCTCTGAGCAACCTCTTCCAGTGTCTTGCTGCCCTCACTGTAAAAAAATTCTTCCTAATGTCCAATCTAAACCTAACTTTTTTCAGTTTAAAACTGTTGCCCCTTGTTCTGTCATTGCAGGCCTTGGTAAAAAGTCTCTATCTATCTGTCAGCCAAACAACCAAACAAGTTATAGCTCAAACAGAAAAGTCTGGGTTAGTCCCAAGACCAAAAGAGATTTTTGAACAGTCTAAGCATCCTAGAAGCTCAGAGGTGCTATTCTGGCTACTTTCTCTAGAGCCCTTACCCCAATCACGGCTTCCCACACTCTCAAATATGCCAACATTATGTCATTGTACTACATCTACCAAAAAGACTTAGATTGGCTTAAATACCTCTAACTACAGATTTCATTTCACCTGGACAGAGAAAGCACACATTTTGTTATGAATTAAGAAGCTTTTAACTTTCATTTGTAAAAGTCCATTTGAACACATCGTGAACTCAGTCTTCTGTATCTGCATTAAACACCTAGCAATTCATCAGGAAATTCACAGAATCACAGAGCAGTAGGGGTTGAAAGGGACCTTCGGAGATCACCTAGTCCAAAGCAGGTTCACCTAGACCAGGTTGGACAGGAATGCATCCAGGGGGGTTTTGAATAGCTCCAGAGAAGGAGACTCCACAACCTCTCTGGGCAGCCTGTACCAGTGCTCTGGCATCCTCAAAGTAAAGTTTTTCCTCATATTGAGATGGAATTTCCTGTGTTCCAGTTTGTGACCATTGCCCCTTGTCCTGTCTCTGGCACCACTGAAAAGAGTCTGGCCCCATCGTCTTGACACCCACCCTTTAGATATTTATCAGCATTGATTGAGATCCCCTCTCGGTCTTCCCTTCCCCAAGCTAAACAGACCCAGGTCTCTCAGCCTTTCCTCATAAGAGAGGTGCTCCATTCCCTTGACCTTCTTCACAGACCTTCAATGGACCCTCTCCAGCAGTTCCCTGTCTTTCTTGAACTGGGGAGCCCAGAACTGGACACAGTATTCCAGATGTGACCTCACCAGGGAAGAGTAGATGGGGAGGATAACATGCCTCGACCCGCTGGCTGCACTCTTTTTAACACACCTCAGGATACTATTGGCATTCTTGGCTAAAAAGGCACATTGCTGGCTCATGATCAACTTGTTGTCCACCAGGACTCCCAGGTCCCTTACCACAGAGCTGCTTTCCAGCAGGTCAACCCCTAACCTGTACCAGTGCATGGAGTTATTCCTCCCCAGATGCAGTATCCTACACCTGTCCTTGTTGAATTTCATTAGGTTCCTCTCTGCCCAACTCTCCAGCCTGTCCAGGTCTCGCTGAATGGTGGCAGAGCCTTCTGGCATATTAGCCACCCCTCCCAATTTTGTGTCATCAGCAAACTTTCTGAGGGTATGCTCTGTCCCCTCATCCAGGTCTTTGATGAATATGGTGAACAAGACATGATTTCCCCTTGGTGAATCTATGTTGACCACTCCTGATAACCTTTGTTTCCCCTACATGCTTACAGATGACATCCAGAATGAATCGTTCCGTTACCTTTCCAGGGTTGGAGGTGAGACTGACTGGCCTGTAGTTTCCTGGGTCATCCTTCTTGCCCTTTTTGAAGACTGGAGTGACACTGGCTTTCCTCCAGTCCTCAGGCACCTCAACTGTTCTCCAGGACCTGTCAAAGATGACAGAGAGTGCCTTCACTCATGGGTACATCCAATCAGGGCCCATGGATTTGTGGGTGTCAAGTTTGCCTATATGGTCTCTAACCCGATCCTCCTAGATCAAGGGAGAGTCTTCCTTTCTAGAACCAAGCTCTCTATCTTACCTCCAGGGTCTGGGATTCCTGAGAGCTGGCCTTAGCAATAATGGCTGAAGCAAAGGTGGCATTCAGTAGCTCCGCCTTCTCCGCATCCTCCATCACCAGGGTACCTACCTCATTCAGCACTGAGCCCACATTTTTCCTCGTCCTCCTTTTACTACTAGTGTGCTTGAAGAAGCCCTTCTTATTGTCCTTGGCATCCCTTGCCAGATTTAATTCCAGGTGGGCCCTAGCCTTCCTCATTTCATCCCTGCATATTCTGACAGTGTTCTTATACTCTTCCCAAGTGGCCAGTCCCTTTTTCCACATTCTCTAAACTTCCTTCTTCCATCTGAGTTTTTCCAGAAGCTCCTTGCTCATCCATGCAGGCCTCCTGCCTCCTTTGCTTGATTTCTTACTCCTAGGGATGCACCAATCTTGACCTTGGAGGAAGTGGTGCTTGAATATGAACTGGTTTTCTTGCACCTCCCTTCCTTCTAGAGCCTTAGCCCATGGGATTCCTCCAAGTAGGTCTTTGAAGAGGCCAAATTCAGCTCTCCTGATGTCCAAGGTTGTAATTCTACTTTTTGCCCTGCTCCTTCCACGCAGGATCCCGAACTCCACCGTCTCATGGTCACTGAGAGCTACCCCTAACCTTCACATCCCCAGATAGTCTTTCTTTATTTTTCAGCACAGGGTCCAGCAGCACACGTCTCCTCATTGGTTCCTCCACCACCTGTGTCAAAAAGTTATCATCAATGCTCTGCAGAAACCTCCTGGACTCTGCGTGCTTGGCTATGTTGCCTTTCCAGCAAATATGAGGGTGGTTGAAGTCCCCCATGAGAACCAGGGCCTGTGACCATGAGGCTATTTCCAGCTGTCTGTAGAAGGCCTCATCAACTTCCTCTTCCTGATCTGGTGGTCTGTAGTAAACACCCACAACAGTGTCTCCCATATTTGCCTGCCCCTTAATTCTCACCTATAAGCTCTCAACATGTTCTTCATCCACCCCTAGGCAGAGCTCAATACATTCCAGCTGCTCTCTCACCTAGAGAACAACTCCACCACCTCCGGGTGAGGTGGAGTTCAAAATTTTAGAGGTAATTTAACTGTAATTTCAAACCAGTTCTTGTTCAGGAAAATATGTTAAATATGAATGCATGTGGGGATGGGGGTGGTGGGGGTGGTGTATGGTGGTTTTTTTTCCTAAAAAGAAAAGACAAAGATTAGAAGGTAAAACTTTCTGTATATGCATCTGTGATAAAGTGCTTTATAACCTCAGAGACATTATCTATAAAGAGAACGCTAATGTTTGTCAGAAAGCTATGTTAGGAAAGTTAATTAGGTAATGTTCATGCAGTGCTACTGAAATGCAAAGCAGAATTTAAATTCAAAGCATTATTTTTATTATTATTATTTTACAGTTTTGTTAGGTGCCTTTTCAGCAAGATTTGTTAAACTTCTTTTGAGACACATGCCCAAGGAATCTTTGAAGCAAGCTGTTTTACATTTGAAGTACATAATTAAAGATTAAACATTCCAGATGACAAAATGGTATGGTAAAATCCAGATTTCTCATACGGATTTCAGAATTAGCTTAAACAGGCCATATATAATTTTCTGTATGCTGTTGTGACACATTAAGTGAAGGCCAAAATCAGACGCAGAGCTTTGGGGATTTGTTGATCAAAGTAATTGCTTCCAGTTTGAAATGCATAATGAGACAGCCCTGCATTGCGTTTGCATACCCTTTTATATTCAGCAAAGCTAAACCGATCTTTGCAACTAGCTGCAACTCACCACATGTTTGAAAATGGAAGTATAATGAAGAACAAAGATCCATAGCAGAATTTGTGAGACTGGACAAAGAAGCCTGCCTATACACTAGTGCTTCTGTAATGGCAGGTGACTCTATGTTCTACGTAGACTTTTCAGTTTTAAAGGAGACATTTACTATACAAGTTTACGCTATTGCAAACCGTTTATTTAATAGCTTCAGCTGAAACATAAGTTGGTGTTCGGAACCTTATCCAAATCTGCTTATGGCAAGAGAGAGAAATCTGTGTATTTCTGTTCAATCCATTCACAAGTATGTTAAGTTTTCATTTCTCAAAATATTATTGAGGAAGCAATCCTTCAAAATGGCTCAAGGAAGATGTCAAATTTACATATATGCATTGGTTGGATAAGACCAGAATCATCCAGTCTTTCTCAGGATTAACCTTGGAAAGACTATCCAAAATCAGATTGCGTGAGTCATCTAGAAGTTAATGCAATCAGTCAGAAGAAAAAAGTACTGAAAAGTGGTGCATGCTAACTAAATATATCATATGCAGGCATATTTAAGTTTTACTTACTTAGAGGTCTCTTAAATTGAAAGTGTCAAAAAACCCTCAAATACAGAACCAAACAAACAATTATGTTCAGCTGTTTTGCATTTTCTAATCAGCTTATTAAAGATTAATTTGAACAGATAATTTTTCCTTACATGAACCATTTAACTCCATAATCTCATTTGAAATACTAATAATTTTATTAATTTTAAAAAATATAATCTGCTCACAATTACCACATACTTCACTGTCTGAGCTCGTTCATCATGCACTCAATAACAGAAATCATGTATACACGAAAAGTTTTAACTTTACAGTCAATTACTTGTTTATTGCTCAATATGTTTTACAAAACATCCAGAATGCTATAAATGCATAGTTAGTTAATAAAATCACTTTTTTCCCATCCAAAACTGCCACGTAAAATACCCTTATCTTTCTGTAAGAAAATCAAGTTTTGGGTTTATTACACTTAAATGACAGTGATGCTTGTGTTATGGGTTTTCATTTCTCTGTAATACAGCAATAATTCAATACATGGAGTCAATAATTTTATATTTACCTCTAAGTCACCAAGAAAGATAATTAAGACTGTGAATGTATGTAAAGAAAGAGACAAGTATGTTTCAACTGTCTCTAAATCCATAAACCTAAATAATTAATTATTTAAATCCTCAAAGTAATTCATGTCATTATTATGAACAGTGTAGGCACTGTATATGTTTACAATATGATTATCTCAAAGAGCTCACAACTAAAATCAACATAATATATAATGTTAGAGAAAATAACTTATTTGCATGGTATATAGCGCATACGTATTACCACATGCAATGAATGATATTGTGGTGGGTTGACCTTGGTTGGCTGCCAGACCCCCGCCCAGCTGCTCTCTCACTTCCCATCCTCAACAAGACAGAGGCAGAAAATAAGATGAAAAGGTTCATGAGTGGAGATAAAGACTGGGAGATCACTCACCGGTTACTGCCATGAGCAAAACAGACACAACTGGGGGAAGATTAGTTTAATTTATTGTTAATTTAAAATAGAATAAGATAGTGAGACACAAAGACAAAACTAAGAACACTTTCCCCTCACCCATCCCTTATTCCCAGGCTCAACCTTACTCCTTCATTCCTGACACCTCTACCTCTGCCCTTGACCCCCGAGCAGCGTAGGGGGATGGAGAATGGGGATTACAGTCAGCTTGTAACACTTCCATCTCTGCTTGTCCTTTCACCTCACACTGTTCCCTTGCTTCAGCGTGGGGTCCTTCCAACAAGATACAGTCCTCCACAAACTTATCCAACAAGGGTACTTCCCACAGGCTGCAATTCTTCACAAGCTGCTCCAGTGTAGGTCCTTTCCACTGAGTGAAATCTTTCAGGAATGGACTGCTTCAGCATGGGTCCTTTCCACTGAGGCAGTCCTTCAGGAATGGACTGCTACAACGTGGGTCCCCCACAAGCCACAGGTCTTGCCATAAAACCCACTCCTGCATGGGCTCCTCTCCACAGGCTGCAGCAGCTGCTGCCAGGAGCCTGCTCCAGTGTGGGGTCCTCCACAGGCTGCAGTGTGGATACCTGCTCCACTGTGGTCCTTTACGGACTGCAGAGGGACAACCTGCTTTGTCGTGGTCTTGTCCATAGGCTGCAGGGGAATCTCTGCTCTGGTGCCTCGAGCGCCTCCTTCCCCTCCTTCTTCTCTCATATTGGTGTCTGCAGGGCTGTTTCTCTCAATTTTTTCTCCTGTATCTCTCACATCTGCTGCACAGAAATTTTTAAGCTTTCTTAAATATGTTTTCAGGGACACACCATCATCTTGGCTGATGGACTCAGTTGTGTCCTGTCGTGGGTCCATTGGAGCCAGCTGGAATTGGCTGTGTCCAGTGCAGGGCTGCCCCTGGCCCCTCCCCACAGAGGCCACCCCTAAAGCTTCCCCTGCTTACCACAGCATTGTCATGTAAACCCAATAAAGCAATATTTTTCAGTTGACCCTCGGATTTGTCATTCATCGTACAAATATTTATTGATAAACTTAATTGATATTATTTAGATAGTGAAGCTAGATATTGCCTTCTTTTCTCATATTTTTCATATTTTCAGCATCACTCTAAAGATTTGATCTTTTCTCTTTCTTAATCTGTAAGTAGTAAAGATAAAACATAGGATGTACCATTTAAAATGAAGACAAGTATATAATTAGAATAAAGAAGATTGAAGGAGTTGAGTTTCCTACTGAATTCCTTTATAATATTCATCATCATCAGGAATTCATTATAATGACAAACCAGTAGCAGAGAGAAAGGAGATGAACCTGACAAGAAGCATTTTCAAGATCAGAAAGATGAAGTCTTTTTGCATGCTGAGAATCAATCAATCAATTAGTCTATCTCTCTATTAACACTGGGGGAAGGTTTTATCTACCCTGATATAGACATTTGAAAGTAAGACAGCTCTGACCTAATCATGATAGGAATGTCCACACACTGAAATACAAGATAGGGACAGAATCCTAATGATGAAGTCAAATTACACACACTGATATCTACACCACTCAGGCAGTGTCTATAGCAGTCAGTGTAGACCATCTCAGGACAAAGAGGTTGTACCTGTACTCTGTGATGTATGTCTCAGCATCTGCTCAAGTCCACAAGGTGTAAGTGGAGCCCTAAGATAAAATTATTTCTTTTGTGGTTTTTTTTTTTTTTTTTCATTTCATAATGGATTAAGTAGCCTGAGGGCTCTTCTGTAGCTAGCTGAAACCGTGTATACCCAGTGTAAAACTCTAGGTGTCTGTATTTTTTTCTTTGGTATGTGGAATGAAAGAATGTGGGATATATGAGAGTCTAAAATCTATTGAATATTTGACCTAGTACACATTAACTCAATAGTAGAGGATGATGGAAGCTGAATCTAATTTAATTTCATCTACACTGCATTTTGGGAGAAGCCCCAGAAATGACTTACTGTAGCGCCGTTCCTGTTTTCAGCCTCTACCTTGAATCGGGATGCTTTCCAAACTCCATAGCAGAACCAAGGAGTGCTTAGCAATAAAGGTAACCCACCAAATATGGTGTGACAATGTAATATATGTGTGTGCAATATATAAATAAAAATATATTTATTTCATGTGTACTTACATTTATATATGTAACATTTCTCTGCAAATTAAGGATTGCTGATGAGCATGTTTAGAAGACTGACAAATCACGCCAGTTTTAAACTTCAAAGTGAAAGGTGGTTTGTGGACATTATCACTACACATATACAAAACTATTAGTCCATAGCAATATTATCCCAGATCAGCTGTGAGTATACAATATCCCTCAATGTGGACTCTCCCCAAGATGCAGTTTCCTTCAGGGCGTATCCATCTGCTGTAGAGTGGATATCAGCTCCACCATGGTCCTCCACAGGCTGCAGGGGGACAACCTGCTTTGCTATTGTCTTCTCCATGAGCTGCAGGGGAATCTCTGCCCTGGCACCTGGAGCACCTCCTCCCGCTCCTTCTTCACTGACCTTAGTGTCTGCAGGGCTGTTTCTCTCACATTTTTCTCTGTCCTTTCTCACAGCTGCTGCATAGTGTTTTTTACCCTTAAATATGTTATCACAGAGGAGCTTCAAGCATCTCTGATTGTCTCATCTTTGGCCAGCAACAGGTGCCTCTTGAAGCCAGCTGGAACTGGCTCTGTCCGACATGGGGACAGTTGCTGATGTCTTCTCACAGAACCCACCCCTACAGCCCCCCTCACCACCAAAACCTTGCCCCATAAATTCAACACAGTTTATTATACTAATATGTAAGGTGCAAAAAGCTCAGGTCATATTTCTTTTTGACTACAAAAATGCAGCAATTTTTTTTTTTTGTCTTTAGGAAGAATAAATTGAGTAAGACAGCTAATCTCGCCACACCACAAAATGTAAATAAAGAGGTACTACCTCTCTGTTGGCAAGTTAGGAAGCAAATGCATTCAATATGTAACATAGGCAATACATTTAACCATGCTGGAAGAAGAGAGTCCTTTAAAATAATGAAATTAAGTTTAGAGCAATTTTTTTATCTTAGGTAAAAATACTTTAATTTGGGGTCTAATAGAATCGGTGACAATTTGCCTGAGGGGGCTTTATCGTGCATATTGAAAGTTCCTCCTGTTTCTGAAACTATAAGACATAAACTGTCTATATATATACAATACAGGGGGAGAAAAATATCCTTTTTTTTCCTCATTGAGATATCTAAAATAATAGGATTTCAAATGAACTCAGATTTATTTTGAATCTCTGGCAATGGGTTACGTCTTTATGATCCTCAAAAAGAAATTGTGTTAATTTCATTAAGTGACTGTAAAGCCTTAGCTGGTCAGAATGAACTTATTCTAACAAAGATGTCATATGAAGAGTAAAGTTGATTGATATACAGTTAACTAATCTCTTTTCAAACTAAGGATCTATGTATAATGAATTTTGTGATTAAAATGCTTGCTACAAAATATGTAAATATTTCTCTTCTCACATTTCTAATATATATTTTATATTGTTCCTTAGTTTTTTATTGGATATCATTCCATTCCCTGTTAAAATATATTTCCACAGGCAACTTATGAAAGTAACACATAAAAACTGTTGATAAACTCTCTTGCTTTATGAAATTGTCCTATTAGTATACTGAAATCATAGAATCACAGAATGGTTTGGGTTGGAAAAGACCTTAAAGATCATTTAGCTCCATGCCCCTGCCATGGCCAGGGACACCTTCCACTAGACCATGTTGCTCAAAGGCCCATCCAGCCTGGCCTTGAACACTTCCAGGGATGGGGCAAACAGAACTTCTCTGGGCAACCTGTTCCAGTGCCTTACCACCCTCACTATAAAAAAATTTCTTCCTTATATCTAATCTAAATCTAACCTCCTTCAGTTTAAAACCGTTACCCCTCGTCCTATTGCTACACTCCCTGATAAAGAGTCCCCCCCCGCATCTTTCCTGTAGGCCCCCTTTAAGTACTGAAAGACTGCTATAAGGTCTCCCCAGAGCTTTCTCTTTTCCAGGCTCAACAACCCCAACTCTCTCACTGTTTCATGTACATGCTACTTCCAGGCTGCATATAGGAAAAAAGAAAATCTTATAATGTTCTTCTTTTCCTTTTTTTTGTAAGTATTTGTAGTTAAGAAGAACACTTCAAATAATAACAAGAACTCCAACAACACTGACGAAAAAAAAATCCCAACAAAAAATGTATTCATTGGTACTGATAATTTAAAATTCATTAATTTTTAGGAAAAAACAACACAATAGAACAAAAAAAACCCAAAGAAAAATATTTTAACCCAATACAACTGAGTCTTTTAGTCTGTGGTTTGTCATGCCAATGTGGGTTATTTGGTTATTTGTATTTCCTATCACGATGCAATAATAAATGTGTGCATGTGAAGTAATGAAAGCCATTTATTAACACTGCATTGCCTCAAATGAAGCTTCTGTGATTAGCTTCGGCTAGAGGTATAATGTTCGTCTAAGAAAGGTTAGCATAATTGATTCTTATTCCCAGGCTATATTAATAAATTATGGATCAGCAAAAAAAAAAAAAAGTATTAATTACTGATGAATGATTACTGAAAATCACCGGATAACCTCTCTGAAATTGCAATATAATTATATTTTAATTGCAGTATACTTCTTTAAGAATACCATTTTAGAGAGGAAAAAAATTCAAGTACAGGACATATTGCACGAGTCTATCAAGAAGACTCTAAACACATTGAAAATTCTGTCCTTATGAAACATTCAAGATGGAGATACAGCTTTCTTAGATGCACCTCAAAAAAGAAACCAAAGTTAACAGAGATAATTGGAATTTAAAATTAGTTTATTTGGAGTAAATGGTTTGCTTCTGGTGATTTCTAATTAATCAAATGAAAGGTGAGACTCCAGTTCTTCTCCTGCCATATGATATCAATTCTTGTGTAAGATTATGCCTTGCAGTATTAACACACCTACTACATGAAGTAGGAGATAAAGAAAAAAAAGGTTATCAAAGCGGATCAGTGTGATGCCAGGGTCACCTATTTATACTTACCTCTTTTAAAAATGCAACATTTTAATGTACTAATTGTGAGGATATGCAGGCAAATGACTAGACTCTGGCCTGAGTTTTAGCTAAGAGAGCAGCCCCTGAGAAACTGTTGAACCTGACATAAGCAAAGGCTGCACATGATGAATAACAGAGTGAGAATCTGATAGAAGTTACGGATAGCTCCATGAGGGGTGGCCAAACCACACAGACCATTCAGGTGGAGGTATTCAAGAGACGACCAAGTTTCAAAGGGAGCACTGGAGGGCTTTTTGGGAGGAGAATCTCAGGTAACCCCCTTGGTGATATCATGCAAGACTGAAATCACCTTGGTAATGGTATCAGAAATACCAAATCTGGGTACGGATATAGGGAAACCGGAACCAGTGGAGAAAATGTAAGTTTTGGCAGATTGTTTATTTGGGAGGTAGCAAGGGTAAGAAGGGGGAAGGCTCAAGGTATAAGGGTGGAGAACAAGCATGGTAAAACAGAAAGAAGAGGGAGAAAAAATGGCTGGTGAACCAAAAGTAAGAACATTTGTCCGATTGAGTCCTGCCCCTGATCACTGCAGTCTATCCTATCTTCTTATTAAATTATATTCCCAACTGTTTTTTTTGTGTGATCTCACTCTTCACTCTATGTGAGTTTGTGATGAGAGGTTTAGGGGTTGGTAGTTAGGGATACTGACAGCCAGCTCCTCTGAGTATGTGTAATTTGTTAGCAAATGTCAAGCCGGATCAGGAGAGCTACATCTGGAAAAACACAGCCCTTCAGCCAATGACTGTATAAGGGATCTGGGATCTGGGCACAGACATTAAGCAGACTTTAATGTCATGCTAATATTTAAGGGATCTGTGACTGTGGTGTGGTTGTAAATCTAGATAATTTGGGTTGAAGGAAAGTGTACATCCACCAGCGAACCTTGACCCTGATCCACTGGAAAGAGGAACAGCCCCGTGCTGCCTGTGCTCATATTTATGTGAGGGCTGTTGGTGTTTATGTGGGTGCTGTTCAACCAATGCTCTGTGACAAGCCATGTTAATATCCTCTGTGTGTGTGTGTGCATGTGTTTGGGTATCTGCCTCTGCAACCTGGGCTCCACCTTCCTGCTCGGCAGACCTGTAAACAGACCTAACAGCAGCCTTGGTATCAGAGTCCACTGGATTTGGCTCAAACAGACTAGGAAGGAAAAGAAAATTGGATTCTGAATTTCACTGGATTTGGCAGCTTCTTAACAAAAATTCTCTTTCTTATGTAAAGTCATCCAATTTTGACTCATTAGTAACTAAAAAGAGAAGGCATTCAGTTCTAACCTTGATTTTGGTATAGTTAGTTGCATGTAGGTATACATAAATAGAGATATAAGCAAATTAAGTCAGAATTTTTAAAATAAAATTTATTACTTGATGAAAGATTATTGAAAAGTTTCCTGCAAATTTTCCTTGTCATAGCACCACAAATTCCAAAACATCCAATAACTTATTATAAAATACTATATCTAAACTTGTAGTATTTTCATGCACATTTTCTCATATATTCAGTACAGTGAGAGCTGCCAAAGAAAGCTTATCAAGTTGCATTCTACTGTGAATTAAAAAGAGAAATCTGAATCTGTATTATTAAAATGGTCATCCATTTTTATCCAATTTCCTCACCATCTGATAACTATGACTTGCTGCTTTATTCATTCTTGAAACATGATCAGAAGATACTGTTAAACGGATATTATACCAGATATCATATATGAATAAAAAAACCACCAAAATTCAAGGGCTGAAAACGGAGGAAAGGGGCAGTGGAAAGTTACAATCTCTTTATAGAGGTTACTTTCATTACAGATAATGAAAGAGGAAACTATAAAACTGAAACCCTTATTTTAAGAATACTGCACTTCCCACTTAAATGTTTGCAAAACGATATTGGTATTTGAAATATTATTATGGGAGCATGAGGAAAGAACCTAGCTCATTCACTGATTCTGTTTTTAATTTTGTCTTGAAAAAGTATCTATCATACTTTCTAATTATCAATACCCATTTCTTCATTTGTATAATATAACTTCAATAATATATACAATAAAGCAAATTATTTCAGGGAATTTTAAGTCTATTGTTGTGTACACCCAAATACTCATTAAAAATGAACACATGGGCTAATTCCTGTTACATAAATATATTCAGTATCCTGTAGTTGGTTAGAATGTTAACATCCTTTAAAGTGGATTCCATATAACATATGCAGTGATGCAGATAAGTTTACTGTTTATTTTCCTTATTTTCTCTCTTTTACAGGAGCACTTTGAATTTTCATCTAACAGAGTAAAGAGTTGCCAAAAAAAATGTATTTGCTTGATGCTGGTACTACAAAAGTCTTTAAAGTAAGAAGGAAACCTGTGCTTTTGTTTCCCCCTTTTTTACATCTTTTTTTTTTTGTTAATTTTCTGCATAATTTTGGGATAGGACATATTGTTAAAGAGGATGAATACTTCAGAAATAATATTCACTATGAATACTTTAGTTAGGCTCTAATTTGTAAAATATCAACTAAATCCTTCATGGTTGAAGAGGAATTGCACTAAATTATAGTTAAAAATAACTTAAGTGATTTTATGAAAATCCTCAGGAAAGTTAAGAAAAAAAAAAGTCACTCAGAGATAGAACTGGATAAATATTGGAAAAACAAAAATTAAGAGGTTGTTGTGAATATCCATTTTCACTGCAACTGAATTTAAGATCCTCTGTCTTTGCTTTCCCAAAGTATATAATGAAGTAGCATTTTATTATTATTATTTAATGGGCAGGAGAGTTCACAGAAGCAGACATTTCAAGTGATTGGTCTAGTGAATCTGAATTTGCTTATTCTGGAAACCAGAATTTAAGAATTTTGATCCTCAGAGTAGAAGAAAGAAATATAACTTAAGACATTCATCTTCCACTGAATAAACAAAGCTCTACGTATCAATATCCAGTAACAGAACCTATGAACTCTATTTAACTGTTTTTCTAAGATAGATGGGCAAAGAAATAGATTTTGAGCATATCTTTTAAAAAGACGGACTCTATACTAGACATGATTGACTATGTACTACTATTTTCTCTTCTTTGGCATCTTTCATTAAGACGACAAAATGTTTGCTAGTTTTTACCTACATAAAGTTATCACCCCATAAAATGTGGTCAGTCCCCTTGGATAAAATTTAGTGAGGATTGTGTTCCTCATTTGTGTCATTTCTGATACTTGAGAGGAAAGACAACATTTAGAAATATTCCTTCACTGTTACTGTCACCATGAACATCACTATTGTTTCCACTTACATAATATTTCAATACAGAAATATTACATGAGCAAATTCTTACAAAAATAATTTCATTGTCTTGGTCAGACATTGTCCTGTCTGCACTATTAAAAAGAAATGAGATGTATATTACCAGTTAGTGCAGATCATTATTCTTCCAACAAAGAATATGACAGATAGTCTGCTACTTGAGTCATCCTCTGAGTCTAGGGCTCAAATGATGCATATTATTTAGGTTAAGTACCTATATAGATGAGGATTTCAAAAAAAGTATCTGGGGTTGCATATCTTTCCCAATTAATGATAGAGACAGTCTATAAAGCTAGTTTAAACAAGAAACTGGCATTATTTGCCTAAATGTAGTCACCTCAGAGCATTTAAGGCACTGTCAGGTATATTTCTGCTACTACAGATGACTGCAAGTCTCTTTTTAAGACCTGTGTCATTCATTACAGCCCCATGTAGTCCCACTCCTACTAGTTTCTTTCTGATACGAAGGGGTCAAAACTGCACACAGTTTTCAAGAACTGCAAACCATGACTAGATTTGCCTAAAGGCAGATGGAAAAAATGGGATGAATCCATAAGAAAGATTAATTCTCTTACAGGAAGAAATACTGGAACACACTGCAGAGTTGAAATGAGGAAGAAGTTTAATTGTATTTTAGACATTAAGAACTTCACATTTAGGACTCAATTCCATCACCGAGATGAATACCACTGCTGTCATTTAAGATGCCCTAGAGTATTGACAACACTTTTACAAAGCTGGGAAATATGACAAAGAAACTGTAAGTGACTGAGGTCTTCTGGCACAGCAGTGGAAGCCATTCAAGGTATACTCAGGCATCTCATATGGCATTAAACACGACTGAGCAGCCAACTGAGCTACTGCTGAGGGTGGGGTTAAGCTGCAGAAATCTAGCTTCTGGTATTTACAGTGTAGGTGCTTGTAAGAGGTCCAGCTCTTACAGAGCTATCTAAAGTACAGAGATAGTAAATCGCGGTCTGGAGACCTAGGTATCTGATATCAGGCTACACGGTTGTATCTGGTTTGTTGAATAACTCTTTTGGTACCTTGATTGTAGTGATTGGATTATCACTGACTAAATACAAGTTTAAATACCTAGCTGTCATGTAAAAACATATAGTTCAATTCAGCTGTCCACAAACAGCACATAAGTGCAAACTGAGATATGTTAGGTGATTTAAGATATCCACTGACAGGACCCTGAGGGCATCACCAGGCCTCACCGTCCCTGCCTAGCCCCCTCTGGGCTCCCCCCACCCTGCCCAAGGCCAAGGACCCCATTTCAGCCCCTGGGACTGTCAGCCTTTGCCCCAGAAGCAGGTCCAGTCTCCAGCTCTCCACAGCCCTGCCTTGCCCAGCCATGGGCCCTGCCGAGCCAGGCCCACCCACATCCTCGACCCAGGGAGGTGCCCGATGTCTGGGGCTGAGGCTGTCCCAGTGCCCCCTGGCTGTCCTATTTCTGGCTGGGGCAGTGGAATGGGCCCTGGACGTCAGGTCCTGCCCTGCCACCCCAGGAAGCTCCCATCACTCCTGGCATCAGGAGCCCAAGGACCCTCTGCCCTCCCTGCTCCCTGGATGCACTCGGAGCAGGCAGTTGTAATAGAGAGTCTGCAGGAGACCACAATCTTCTAAAGTAGGTGCTGGAGGACAGGTAAGATACCATCACACACTTAGGATGTTGCTTAATCTTGTGGGCAACATCTGTTGCCGTGTTCCGGGCAGCAGAATCCCAATCTCTACAAGGACCTTTCATTCTAACTCAATCTCTGGTCTATGTGGATAGGTATTTCCTGAGGATGCTTTATCAGTGCTTTAAGAGTAAAATAAGCTCTTGCAGACCTTTTCTGCTAAGATCTACCATAAGTGAAGGTACTCTGATGTACAAGTGATTTGACAGAGCAGGTAAGACAACTTCCTAAAGATCCTCAATTTCACGCAATACTCCTCTCAAAGTTTTTTTTCTAAATAGGTATATTAGTTAAACTTGATGTTAACTGTAAGGTTACATATAGCCATACTAACTCAACTGAGTCCTGTTGGTCATAGGAACTACTGATTTTTAACCGCAGAAGACTAATATGACATCTAGGGATGGACTGAACTTTTGCCTCTATAGGACAGTGTGAAAATAAATGTAATAATCTCTGTGAGTCCTACTAAGGAGAAACTCAGTAATAAGAGTGCATGCAATGATATATGTAAAACAGTCATTTTTCTTTCTTCCTGTTAATAAAAGGTTTCTGAACATGACACTACATTGCTTTGGTGTCAATCATATGAAGCATCATGAAGGAAGTCATCATGAAGTAAGTGTTATCCAAGGCAAACAATAAAAACCTAACTTATAAACCTGCCAGACTGTCACAGAGGACATGGGGAAGATTCATAAGGCTGGCAATAGTGACAGAGAAAACCAGAAGTTCAGAAAGTAGTCTGAGAATTGTAGAAGCTAGTGGAAGTGAATGAAAGAAAGAATGAAATTATCAGAAACTTCTTTCCTAGATCCATTCAGAGGAAGTACATTTTATTGAAGGATTTCAACAACTTGATTGATGACTTCATTGTGATTTGGAACAATCTACAAAAATTTCAGCTGGCCTCAAAATGGAATAGAGTTTTGTTTGAAAGACCTGAAGTCTTGTGGTCCCTGGTTGTGGCATAGTTGACGTACTGGTCTGATTTATGTTCATGTTCTAACAGACCTTCAGCAAAGAAATGTGGAAGGAGCTCAGGATAGTAATCCAGGCTTCTTTTTTCAGTCTATAGAGACACTACCTCCATAAAGAAAACCATCCTTTTAAAGTTTCTGTCACTTTGCTGAAAGAAGAGGGAAATACTTAGCCTTTGAACAGCTCATTTTAGATCACACAGTTCAGATTCTTCACCTGTGAATTCTTATCAGTTATGGGATCTCATGGAGACATTAAAAACGAGAAAGCAATATGCATAGCATGAGGCTATTCAGACAATTCTCTAAGACAGAAGAATCAAAATTCAATGCAACTTTTATCATACTGTCAGAAATTCTGAAATTATCTTTTGCTTCCCAATTTAATGATGATATCCTAACTCAAAGACCTATCCAACTGCTTTCCATTAATATCTTTGATTTAAAGAAAACATTAAATGATTCATGTTGTTCCCAACGTGAACTATCTGCAGATGTGCATTTATCTACAACACCATTCAGAATACTCAGGGAATAAGGTGGAGGAAAAACAGATCATTACAATTACTAGAGACAATAAAACACAAAAAATGTTCTGTTATTAAAGAACTGTCTGTAAAGTAAAGGAGTATGATGCAGATTGAACTTGCTTTCACTGGTACTGTTGCTCAGTTTCAAAAAAGGGGTGGGATTCATCATTAGACTAAATAATAAACTGAGGAATTGGACTAACTGGCAACTAACAGAATCAGCATTAATTTCTCTATCTGTAAAGCAATAAGCTCTTACAATTAATGCTGTGGAATTCTAATCTTGAGTTCAGTCCCAATTAACAAAAAATTAAATGTCCTTAGAAGTCCAGCTTTGTCATCCACAATACTGAGGTTTTTACCATTTTGCTTGTTATTTCAAATTAATTCCTCTGTCTGGATCATTATTTTTACTGCTCTATTTACTAAAGTTTTCTTGTTGTTATGTATTATTTGTATAGCATGAATAGTGCAATAGATGCTTAGCAGACAGATTTGAGGATGAGAGCACTGCTTAAAAAGCCATGCATTTAAATATGCACGTAAATAATGAAGAAAGAAATCAGGAGAAAGTGAACAGTTGCAAATACATCGTAAAGTCAAGTATTCACTATTTTAACATTACTTTTTTTCATCTTCAGGTTGAATAATAGCTTCTAATAGAAGTTCAAATAACAAGGAGATGCTCAAGCGTTAAGATGTAAACCGTCTAACCTGGAAGCTGATCCTTCTAATAAGCATAATCATCATTGTTTTCTTTAATGTTCGGTAAAAGCTTCTGTTAAAGATGATTAAGTAGTATGCTTTATCTAAAGGTTATACAGTGTTTTTCTTCATTTTGACCAGTGTACTTCTTACGTAAATTATGATGATCAATAATAAACTTAAGTGATTTACAACTATGGTTGTCACATGCCCTAGCAGAGAACATATGGACAGCATGTTCAGATGTACCAGAGGTTTCACTTCTGTGTTCAAGCTCTGTTTCTGCCTCATTTTTCATTGCATTTCCCAGATACTGGCTCTAACCTGTAGCAGCAAGATTGATCTACGATGGAGTCATGCTATTCACGCTCAAGAATGCCAACTGTTGGCCTAGAAGAGTGCAGGCTGATATGCATTCTAATTACATTCATACCTTCCTGTAGAGGCTGTGCTTCTTCCTACATGTTGGAAAACGAACTCCTTTCTAATAATATTTGTAATTCTCAATTTAAGCTGCAAAACCAAATAACAATTTTTTATGCGAAGTTCTCTTTACAAAAGTTAATACTATTAAGTTGTTGTCTTAGTGACACAGGAAGAAAAAAAGCTGTGTTAAATCCAGCATTCAATCCAAAACTCATAGGGAGTTCAGAAGATCAATAAACTCCCTAGATTTTTAAGTAGTAAGTGGGATAACCAGTTCTGTTCACCATTAACTACCTTCCGTTACTCTTTCTGACACACTTGTGCAGATCAGTCAGAATGAAACTACTTGTCATTTGTAAAAAATTTGTTTAGGTGGGACTAGACCAGAATATTGAAAACTCAAGACAGAAAGATGTTATTGTTATTTAAACAACACTAAGTTAGGGCAGACTTTAATGATATGGATTAGTTCAGGATTAAGAAGAATTCAGGATGAATATTAATTTAAAAAAAATCAATACATTAGGTGTCATTAATTAAAGTAAAATTGTTATCTCCTGAATTCCTAATGACAACTCATATGGAAAATAAATGTATTAGGTGAAAATGAATAAATTATTACTTGAACAGAGGACTGCCATTGTAAAAAGGGTTATACATCTGTGGCACACCAAAGAATCTTGCCACACACCAGTCAGGCCAGGTGATTAAGGAAATATTTTCATCCACTACATAGCTGGTCCTAAAATTTATCCCAACAGTGAAGGTGAATAGATATGCTAATTTGCCAATACCACTTTAGAGAACAATTAGAATGATATATTATATAACCTATATTGTGACTTTTTTATTGGCAAACACAGGATATGTTAATTTAACTATGTATCTAGTGAAAATAAGCTAAGTTAAAGTTAGGCAAGTGTTGATCAGCTCTTCCATGCCGCTGCAGCACATATTGCTAGTTTTGGAGTTGTTTTGTGTCATCTCCTGTTCTTCTTCCTTGATGATGTTAGGATAAGAACCTTCTTTTCTATTGTTTTGTTTTATCCACTCTTTTACCTCATTAGTAATTCTTTATAAAATGTAAGAACTTGCATCTTGTATGCAATCATCACATTTAACATGGTCAGTGGACTTTCACTTAACACTCTTTCTTAATATGGTCTCAGAACTGTCTCAGTCTAGTTTTTCATCAGTAAATTAGGATAAATATAAATAATATATTCTTTAATACAGGGTCATCTATTCATCAGTCCCTCCTTTGTCAATTTATCTGGCCAGATATTATTTTTCTTTTATTTTTGTGGTGGTGAAAACCTTCAATGTTGTCTGAATGATAATGTTTCCACAGACTCACTCAACAATGTTTGCAATTTGTCATGTGATGTTAGAACTTTTATGAATATCTCTCTTATACCATCTGATTTTTAGAGAGCCTTTTCTTAACCCATTTACTTCAGGAACTGTTAACATCGCTCAATAACTCTGAAGTTAGGCATATACTTTTATGTTGCTATTTAAAACTTGGAATAGTCAATAGAGATAGACAACTTTAGACTGAGATTCATTTCTGGCTGATAACTTACCCCTTGAAGATACCAATTTTCTTCCAAATCAGAATTTTTTACAGGAACAAATTTTGATAATTCATTGTTAATTGCTAGAAATATCAATACAAGACTTTAGCTGTTCTAAACAAAATCTGCATTTCCAGAGTACACAGGCATAAAAAGGCTTTACTTATGTTGTTTAATACGGGATCAGCTCATAATACACTTTTCATACAACTGGGTGTGCCTCTACTTGTGTGTGCATACACTCACAGTCATATATACAACAAATATAAGATATATTGCGTATAAATATACAGATAATATAAATAAAACAGACATATAATATAACAAAAGTTTAAAAGAACAAAGAAAAAATTAACAATGTGTGTTATTTGTTATCAAGATAATACTAAGAGGACAGGGATATTTAATTACACATTAAAAAAAAAAGGCTTTATCACAGAATCACAGAATGGTCAGGTTGGAAGGGACCTCTGGAGTTCATATAGTCCAACCCTCTTTATCCTATAAAGGACCTTGCAGCTTTCTCCTACACTGTGTTTTCCACACTCATCCCAAGGTCCCACATACCTTTCTCTGAGAGCTTGGGAAAGTCATTGCCCACTGGGTGCTACCATGCAAATACAGAATCCTGTTCCAGTGTGTACTTTCTTTTCTGTTTTGGGTTAGGTTTTTTATTTGTTTGTTTTCTTTTCTTTTTTTGTGTGTGGTGTTGTGTTTAGTAATAAATGCATGCACCATATGTACCTAGCACAGAGAGTAATAAAACTTATTTAAAAAAAAGTAATTACTGGTGGTTATGATGTTCTGGCGCAAATGGACACCGTTGTCCCTGAGGTAAGAACTGTCCTTCAACACGCTATTAAAACCAATGAGTATGTCTACAACACCAGATAACACACCTACAGATGTACCAGATCTACAACACCTTGGCCTTTTGGCCAAGGAAAAAGCGTGAACACCAAAACCCTGATTGGTCATGCTACTTTTTTATTAGGTTTCTCTCTGACCCTTTTTTGGAACACGTGAAGTGACTTATTTCAAGAAAAAATGGAAATTTTTCTAAAAATAGGTCTTCCCCTAAGCAATATGGTATAAATGTGATTGATTAAGAAACAGATCAATTTCTGACCTTCTTTTATGTAGCAGGCTTATCTAATGGGACCCTTACACTTACTGCCACCACCAAAATTGCTGACATTGCCTTACTGCAAATTCAATTCCCACATTCTCTGTTTCTCCTTCCAAGATGCTCTGGGAAGCGATAGCTCTGCAGAAGAGGTGTGCTGGTGCCAAAGACACTTCCTCAGTGGATGATATGCCTACAGGTGTTCTGCAGGCAACAGCTGAATACAGGAGGAAAAATCATCTAGACTGCCATTGTTTAGGATACTTTCTGCACAACTAAACAGGAATGTCGTGCAACACAATTTTATCCCCATTGAACAAATTACTATCCTACCAGTACATTTTGGTAAGCAGCTAAAAAGTACTATGATCCTTTCTGCCCTGTTAATTCAAACACCTAGGAGTGTTTGATATCTTACCAAAAATTTCCCTCCTATCAAACAGTCTAAGTGGGAATGTTCACAGAGGGTTTAATAGTGTTGTGATGACTCCTGATCCACGTTCAATCTACTACTACATATATTACATTAAAATGGTCTAAGGAAGCATTGTTTGTTTCTGTCTTTGCTTGCTTGCTTTTTAATGCTTATTGAATCTTTAGTTACAATGGCATGTAATTAGTTACCTAATTTTTCTTTAAGTTCTTAGTTTCCCATTGAAATATTAATTGAACTTGGGCCAAAAAGTCTTAATCACCTCAGTCCAAAGAATGTTTTAATTTTTCCTTAATGTGTTTAAATATATTTATTTGCATATAAATATCTCTATAAATACAAAGAAAGGGAGAGAAATGTAGTTCTGCTGAAAATAAAACAAATCAACTTCATATAAATGCTGTAATTTAAATAAAATTAGGGTTTTTTTAGCATTTCTAGATTGAACATAAATACTCAATACACCATCAGAAATGGTTATCCTTCCAAAAGAATATAAATTTTTTTTAGACATTTGGTGAGACAATTTTGAACTTTCGAATACCGCTTGTTTCTTCACTGTTTTGAAAGGAAAAGGGCTATTCAATTTTTGGAAGAAATCAAGAGAAAATTATTAATCAGTAACATCAATCTTAGGTTTAATTTTTTTAATCTTTTTATATGTAATTACTTAATCTAGAATGTGAACGCCTTTCTCATAAAGGTGGCTTGTTGTATTTCCATGAGAAGGTGGCTGTTATAAGCCTTCCATGTAAGAAGAAAAGGTAAAATGTATTTAAAATCTTCTGCTGAGCACCTTTCTATATTCAGTTCAGTAGATTGATAGACTGATGGGCAAATACGTTTTCCGAAGGTGTGATCTATTACGTTACCAGCTCGTAAGATCATAAAAGCACATCTGCTTTTTTGAAAACTACTGATCTCAAGCAGAAGGCTATGCCTCTGTGCATTTGCAGATGTACAGAGACATACTCCAAATTGCTTATGAAGCTATGGCCTGTCAGAGTTCTTGAAAAATTGACATGAGAGAAAATCTTCCTTCTTTTTCCCCCCATATAAATCAACGAAATCTGACCTAGTGCTAGCGACACAAATAAAGAATGTCTAGATTAGTGACTAACTGAGATAGCAAAATAGCAAAAGAGAAGCTTTAGTCCAGTTACGACTTCCACCTGTGTCTGTGGTAGAATTGATGGAAAGTTTCAGAAAACAAAGCATACTATAGAATAACATCTGGTGTACTAGAAGACAAAAAAATCCTGACACATGCTTCAAATCAATCTATTTTATATGGCAAAATTTGATGAGGTAAGTTCACTTCAGATGTAATTTCAATGCAATAATATTTAAGCACTGGTAAACTGATAAATATTACCTGTAATATTACAATTCTGCCTGGCCTATAAAAGTAAATTGTCTTTTTTTTGTCTGCCCAAGCAGAGACACAGTGAAATGTATCCTATAGAACAGGTAATGCCATAGTCATGGGGTGGAATTCTAAAGCTCCAGAAATTTATCAAATGTTCAGGGAACTTCAACACCTAAATAGTTTAATAGATCAAAGAATAAAGAAAATAATTAAATAAATATTAGAAAACATGCCAGTATTTTCAAACTTGTATATTTAGATGTAATTCCCTATATCTTGATTACGTACTTAAGTAAGGATCTAGACCACAAAAAACTGAAGCCTATAAAAGTACTCAGCTGAATCCAAAAGGATTTGGGATTTCCAAAATGTTAATCATACGTAACCTTCATTGAATCCAATAGGAGTGGCTTAATAACTCTGAAAGTCAAGCTATTTAACTAATTAAATGTGCATTTATTTTTTTGACTTTCAATCACTAATGACATTCAGAATTTTCAAAATTAATATTTTATTTTCCCTATGTATTTCCATTCCCCTCCTCTTTTTCTTCCATTCCCATGCTTTACATACTTGTTTATTTGCTTGCATACTTTACAGACATGCTTATAATAAAACAATCAGCCACTCCACCAATATAATTTTATTTCATTATACCAAAAGTTTTAGTATGTAAATGAAAGTAAAATGCATAGGAATTGAAATACTACTAACACCATATGGAAGATGTTCTTTTATTAGATGAAAGAATGTAAAATCTGACTGGGTAATTAACACTATCTGCACAAAGAGGTTATAGAAAGTTAGCTACACTCCATATCCTAAATGTTTTGGGGTTTGAGACTATTTGGATGAACTCATCAATCATAAAGGAAAATTTCTTATCAGTAGTAGTATGTTTTCTTAAAAAACATAAATGGTACAATTGAAAAAGTACTTCCAGCAATATGTAACACTCTTTTGTAAAAGTGCCCGCAAAATTATTTCCATTAGAATTGCATACTTATTTTCACATGAAATTAAGTTTTTAACTTATGCAATTTTCCAGTTTTTTTCAGGTAACTAAGTTTCCTTCATTACTCATAAGGCCAAACACTTTATGGTTCAGTCTATACAAAGTCAAATGCAGAGGTAGATACATGAAAATAAAGTGATGGGTTGCATACACTGAAATATAACTTTCCTTCAATGACATTTTGATTTTCTTGAATCAGTAGACCATGAAAGTTCATTTTGACACACACAAGCTCAAGATAATATCTCCTCCAGCTCTGTAATCATATCTTTTAGTGTTTAGGCTAAGACAGAGCTCACATTCTCATTCTATTTTGAAGATGAAAAAGCAATTTTGTGCTGAACCACAGGAGGTATAGTGAGGTCCAGGCATCAAACACTGTTGGACATAGGTGATTTGAATTCTTAGATGGGAAGGTGCATGTGCAATACAGAAACAGGTCCTAAAAAAATTGAAAATGGAAGAAAACTGCTTGAGCTTGAGTACATAATCAGAAACCCACTGACGTTTTAGAGATGCAATGTCAGCAGGGGGAAAAATAATTTGCTTTTCCAGCTTCAGGATGGTTGATGGAAAGGAACGATTGTTCCTCCACAAAGATGGAAGAATAGTGAGAGGAAGAGTTGAGTTGCTTAATTTAAGAGCATCAGAAAGGACATACTATCAGTAGAATATGAAGGAATTCAGATAAAATAAAGCCAGTGAATATTGTGATTTTTTTCTTATCTTTTTTCTTTATTTTTCAATTTTAAAAAAATGCATATAAAGCTTTCCTTTCTGCAGCTACTTTCCTGCAGCAAAAGTTATAATGAAAAAAAAAACACAACCAAAAAAAAATAACAACAAAGAAAACCCAGTGGTTATCAGCAGAAAAAATCTTTACATTCTTTTCATTCTGAAAGAAAACAAATGTGTGTTTCAGTTAAATTGGACTGATGGATCAGGGGTTAATTATTCATGTTGAAGCTTGAATTTAGCTTCGTCCTTAGCAAGGAAGTCAAGGGGAGTTTTGAACAGCTAAGACTTCAGGATTTAACCTGTGATATTCAGCGCTCCCATTTACAAGTTAGAATGAGCTTTAAACAAATCCAACAGTTCACAGCACTTCATAAGGCAGAACTGGAGCCTGACAATTAGGAAATATCCCAGCATTTCAGCTCGTTGTAAAATGAATAGAATTAAATATTTCATATTACTGTAATTGAAACTCTGTGTTCCATGCATTGAGGTGAAAAAAATTAAGCAAAGTTTTTTCACAAGATTTCTGTAATCTGACATTATTCCTTCAGGGTATTTTAATAACTCAAGTTTTGCTCATTCCAGAAACTGGAAAGTAAAAGCAGTAGATGAAAGTTAACTTCCAAAAAGCTAAATTGATTTATTGAAGTGTTCAGATCTTTTAGCATTTATCGAAAAGTTGGGTATTCTTCTTGTGAGAAGTTCTATACTTTACAGTGTTAGCCACCTAAGTTACTTTAGCCATCTAAAAATTTGTAATAGTTGTCTATCTCCCTTTCTACTGCTGATTAAGACAGATCAGTGCATTTAGAAATTTTCTTTGTTCTCTTAAACCCCTGAATCAGACCAGACATGTTGCTTGTCCATCTATTTCTGGTGACTACAGACAGAGCCTGCATGATTAAATATCTTAAGCAGATATCTAGTTTTTAAAGAGGTAAAAGCTGTCTAAAAATTTGTGGGAAATATTATGAATTCTTGCCTGATTCTGAGTTTAAAACAGTTTTACCACTCTGAGGTTCTGGATTTTTTTATTTGCAAGAATAATTTTGTGAATCTGCAGCTTCCATAGCTATGAAGCACAAAACTCATGATTTACCTTTTCAATGTGCTAGGTAATTTTGGGTTTTATAAGTTGTTTCCAAAATCTTCTCAGAACAATGACATGAGTACAAAGACTTAGTGTTTTCTGAATTGTGCTGTCCATTTTTCTTCTTGTCAGAAAGCAGAAACCAAAAAAGAATACATAAAATGAAGAATAACTGGTAAAATTAGAGAAGGATTGGAAAATATAGGTAACATTTAAGTTCTTGTGCTGACTCATCCATCATGGGCACGTGCTTATTGTTGAGTATGTATTAGGTGAGTTATGATCGCTATTGTTTTACTCCAAATATCCAGAATGTCATTTTACAGATCTGGCCAGGTCCTTTTCCTTGGCCAGGCATCATAAATATAAAAGCAATGTCCTGCTGCCATGTAATTCACTTAAAGAGAAGCTAACTGAGGGAAAGAAAGGACAAGATAAAGATATTGGGGACACAGTATGAGAGAACTGAGAACACAACCTTACGTATTTGAGACGTCTCCACTCAGCTGCAGTTAAAATGAACAAGTATTCTGATTCCTGAAGGTGTGGATGTCAGGATGATCCAACAATGAAGCAAAGTGTTGGTTTTCCAGTCTTCAGTCTTACAGGAATTTCTTACCTATTTCTTACCTCTCTTTTTATAAATGAGAAAAAGAATAATTGGAATTATTAGAATAATTCATTATAATGGTATCTTCTTCAACAATTATGCTGAATTTTGATTTGAATACTTTTTTTCTCAAATTTATTTTTATCTGTGATTAGAATATAAACTTTCAATAATTTCTAGATATTTGCATTCACAATTGATAAAAGCCTCCTGCATCACAATTACTTCAAAATCACCAATCAAATCAATCTTCTTTTTTTTTTCATAATTTATATACAAAACCCAAACACATTAAATCCATTTGAATTAAACAGGTGTTTTCATTATTTTTTTCATTGCAATACCCTTCCTAATTAGTCATAAAACCCAATATCTGCAAACGCATGACTCATCCCTTACCAAACAACATTTCCCCAAAACGTGCATCCTCTTTCTGTGCACAGTGGGGAAAGGGGCCATCATAAAATTTTGGTCCAATGCAGCTGTTAAATTACACTGAAGTTCAGACTGCTGTTCCTTGGCACTGTCTCATCTTACAGAAGAATCAGTGCTTTAGTATTCTAAAGAGATATCAACCAGTAAGACTATCAGGACAAAAAATAACACTGAGAAGATATACTTTGGCTTATGTCATTTCTGATTCATTAAGATAAATTGTATAAAGTGCCACAGACAAGTTATAGAGAAGAGAACATCCTGCCCTTACACTGTAATTTCACTGCAGACCTTTTACAGTTCTAAAAGGTTTCCAGACTACTGTGATTCACATCCTGATGATAAGCCATTTCTTAACTACTATTTTGCTGGGTCAGTAGCAAAAGTATCAAAGTGAGGTAGATGTTCAGATTTATACATTGAAAGAGAGGTGTTTTGGGCACTGCAAATGAGAGTCATCCCACCTAATTTTAGCCATCTAAAACACAGGCATTTAATCTGAGCTTGTCATATAAATGACTGTGGAAGAACATAAAAAGCTCCTCTAGGAAAGCTCATCTTAATCTTGTCAGGACAAACAGAATCATCATCTTAAAATGTAGCCTTGAGGACTAATTTAGGATGGACATTTCATTACATCCAAATTTCAATGAAGACTCAAAGGCAAGGCACAAGACCAAACAACACGTTTGGGTTTTGTATGCTAAAGAAACACACTTTTTATTTGGAGCCAAGCATTAATTGGTAATCTCATTAAGTTTTAGCAATTCATTCAATGTATGTAACACTAAATCCAAATTATGCAATTATTAGTGCTTGTTCCAAAATAATACCCGTAGAACAGATATGCAAACATTTTCTATCATCTATATTTTTCTTTTATGTTTTGCTAACTCTTTCCAGGCCCTTCTGGTTTATGGTACTAGTCTTCCTCAATATGAAGGGGTGGGGACTGCAGGAAGTCACCACTGTCTTGAGGTCTTTGCTGCAAACAGTCTGAGCAAAGGCTGTTCTTTTCTACTCTTGGGTCCATTTAGAATTATTTTTCATGTTTTTTTTGCCTCGAAACAGGTTTTGCCAGGCTCCAAAAGCTGTATTCATTGGATGAACAGAGACTGATCATTTGACAGATACTGATCATTCAGAAGTTTTACTTATAGCCCTCGAAACTCTGATATCACCTTGTGCATGTACTTTCAAGGTCATCTTTCATTTTGTACTTGTTCTTTTGGGGCCTCTTGTTAAAATCCCATTTGTCTTCAATGGTCTTCAGGCTGTGGTTTCCTAAAAAAACAAAGTTAATGTTTTATTAGTGCTGCCTGGACACGCTTAAGTCACTGTTCTAACGGTCTGAGTAGTTCACCTTACAGCAATAACAATCCATTAGAAGATGCATGCATCTATAGATACATACAGATACTGATAAAATGCTTTCGTAAATGCTTATTAATATCTATTACTTGAGGCAGTATCACGGGTTCATTATCAAAATTGCTTTATAACAATTTAGGCAGCAACTACTTTAGCAAATAGTGTGGTTCAATAGAAGAACTACAGACCAAAATACTGAAAACACGTTTACATTATATGCATTCAGTAGCATTTGCTTCAGACTGCCTCGAATCTACTTTCATGGACTAAGTGCCCATCAATGGCTAAAGTTCATAGGTGCCCTGCATAGGTGCATATATCAGGTTAGCTAAATTTTCAAGGATTTTGAAATACATAGTAAAATAACATAATGTAACCCATAGCACAAGAAAGATGCATAGTCGGTGCCAACTGGGAAATTTGCTTCTGAAGAGCACTGTTGGTGAAACCGAAACACTAATATTGACCCCCTCTGAGGGCTTGGACAGCTAAAATATTCAGTGATGTCATTGCTTGTGTGAATTACATCTCATTCTTTTTCTCTTTGTGACTTCCCCACCACTCAGTTTTCATGAGTTATTTCTTATTTTAAAAGACCACTGCATTACAACTTAACATATTTGTCTCTGTTGTCAAATAAACTAAATATCTTTCAGAAAATACCTTGTAAATTTTGAATGTGGTCTCTTAGATAATTTTTTTCCATATCAATCATTTTCAGTTAATGTAATTTTAAATAATACAGTGAATTTTATATGCCCTTTGCTGTCTGCATTTTAGTCATCTGAGACTCCTTGATTGATTAATTACTTTAAAACAAAAACAACAAAAAAGTATATTATAAGAGAATTTAGAATCGTAGAGAGCTGTAATGAGAAGCTCATTTAGAGACTATGGCAATTTTTTTGTTTATCTGAAATAATGTATCACAAATAATTATGATGGTGAAATCCATTCATGTATTATAATTACTTTGTGTCAAGAGGATATTTTACTGTCAAGCAATTTAAAATAATCTTACACAATATAGAATAACTAAATGGAGCATACAAATCTTTTCCATGTTATTCTGAAGTAATTAATAGTAAATTAATAGTAAAGTAATTTTCTATTGCTACAATAATGAACATTCTTGTATTTTTAATCTCTCTGTACTATTAATTCTAGCAAATTCATTTCAATTAAAATAAATTTACTCCATTTGGGTCATTGTTCTACAACATATATATAGTTTAAATATTAGGACTTTGTGGTTTACCCCTATTACTACTCTAAAATCATAGAATCATAGTGTCATAGAATCATAGAATAATTTAGGTTGGAAAAGACCCATAAGATCACCGAGTCCAACCGTTAACCTAACAGGGTCAAGTCCATCACTAAACCATGTCCCTAAGCGGCACATCTATATGTCTTTTAAATACCTCCAGGGATGGTGACTCGATCACTTTCAACAGGCAGCCTGTTCCAGTTCTTGATAACCCTTTCAGTGAAGAAATTTTTCCTAATATCCAATCTAAACCTCCCCTGGCACAACTTGAGGCCGTTTCTTGTTGTCCTGTAGCTTGTTACTTATGAAAAGAGACCAACCCCTGCCTTGCTTCAACCTCCTTTCAGGTAGTTGTAAATAAGGTCTCCCCTCAGCCTCCTTTTCTCTGGACTAACCAACACCAGTTCACTCAGTGGCTCCTCATAAGACTTGTGCTCGAGACCCTTCACCAGCTTAGTTGCTCTGCTTTGGTCATGCTCCAGCACCTCAATGTTTTTCTTCTAGTTAGGTGCCCAAAATTGAACACAATATTTAAGGTGCAGCCCCACCAGTGTCAAGTACAGGTGGACAATCACTACCCTAGACTTGCTGGCCACACTACTTCTGATACAAGTTAAGATGCTATTGGCCTTCTTGGCCACCTGGGCACACTGCTGGTTCATGTTCAGCCAGTTGTTGATCAACACCCTGTCACTCCCCACTCAGGAGAGGGGGGGGGGGGAGTGACTCAGATTTGCAAACCCCCAGCAGTGTGGACTAAGGTGAGACAACTCTCAAGGTCCATACAAAAACATTTATTAGATTCCCACAGCAATTAATATATGTCTTAGCTAGGTCCACGGTAATCGGTTAGGTATACAACAAATTATGGCAAATGGTAAAACAAAGTATGGCAAGTGGTAAAATACGCCATGCGTTACTTCGCAACAGATATACAACAAATTATACCATGAATTATGGCGAGTGGTAAGGTATGCCTTGCATTACCTACTTAACTTTAAAAGAAAAAGAGAAAAGAAAGAGAGAAACAGAAGGATAGAGGAAAGAGAGAGAGAAAGAGAGAGATAAAGAGATCACCGGTCCTGGTTCCAACGCTGGTCCAGCCAACGGGGGTCTCTGGTTTGTAGAAGCGCTCCTCTGTGGATCTCCAGGGAAAAAAGAGTCTCTAGGGGCACTTATTTTCCCCTTTTATGTTTGCGGTATCAGTACGACCCGCCCTGCTGTTATGGTTCTCAGATTTCTCTCCCCCCCAGGTGACGTGTAGCATGATTTGGGTGGAGAGACGAGTCCCATAGTCATGTATGTTAGCATGATCTCGATAATCTTCATTAGCATATGCAGGAGTGTGAACTTTAATGTGCATTTGGTGTATAGTGCGGGAAAGGTCATTCATCGGACACGATGGCCCTGAAAACAGAGAAACTAACAAGCTTCACAAGTTGAGCAGAAAGCCCTGTCTTCACAAGGCTTTCCCCCCACAGACAAATCCTGTGCTGTCCAGATGAGTTTTCTCTCCTGGGTCACACAAGAGATAAGGAGGTGTTAGCCTTGTCAGCTCTTTGAGCACAAGGCCTACAGTGTCCAGGCTCCACATTATCGACCCCTTGGCTACAGCCATATCTCAAGGTCCTTGCGAGTGTTTGAGACATTCCTCAGTGAGGTTCCAAGGGCCTCCCCCGTCTCTCACCATTTGTTTCAGGGAATTTAGAAGTCGTCTCTTACACACCTCCCAGGGCCTTTTCTGCTAGCCAGCTTTCCAGCCACTCTTACTCAAACCTGTAGCGCTGCATGGGGTTGTTGTGACACAAGTGCAGGACCCGGCACTTAGCCTTGTTGAACCTCATACCACTGGCCTCGGCCTGTCAATCCAGCCTGTCCAGATCCCTCAGTAGAACCTTCAAGCAGATCAACACTCCCCCAACTTGGTGTCATCTGCAAACTTGCCCAGGGTTCACTTAATCCCCTCGTCTAGGTTGTTGATAAAGATGCCAAAGAGAACCAGACCCAGTACTGAGCCCTGGGGAACACCACTTGTGACTGGTTGCCGACTAGATTTAACTCCATTCACCACAACTCTTTGGGCCTGGACATCCAGTCAGTTTTTTACCCAGCAGAGTACAGCCGCCCAAGCCATGAGCAGCCAGTTTCTCCAGGAGAATGCTGTGGGAAATAGTGTTGGAGGGTTTACTAAAGTCCAGGTAGACAACACCTGCAGCCTTTCGCTCATCCACTGAGTCATCTTCTCACAGAAGGAGATCAGGTTTGTCAAGCAGGACCTGCCTTTCATGAACCCATGCTGACTGGGTCTGATTGCCTGGGTGTTCTGCATGTGCTACATGATGGTACTCAAGATGATATGCTCCATGACCTTCCCTAGAACAGATGTCAGATTGATAGGCTTGTAGTTCCCCAGATCCTCCTTCCGGCCTTTCTTGTAGAAGGGCATCACATTTTCTTACCTCCAGTGAACTGGGACCTCCCTGGTTAGCCAGGACTGCTGATAAATCATGGAAAGTTTCTTGGGGAGCACTCCCGCCAGCTCCCTCAGTATCCTTGGGTGGATCCCATCCAGCCACATAGACTTGTGTGTGTCTAAGTAGTGTAGCAGGTCCCGCACCATTTCCCCTTGGATTATGGGGGCTTCATTCTGCTCCCCACACTTGTCTTTCAGCTCAGGGGTCTGGGTACCCTGAGAACAACTGGTTTTACTGTTAAAGACTGAGGCAAAAAAGGCATTAAGTACCTCAGCCTATTCCTCCTCCTTTGTCACTATGTTTCCCCCTACATCTAATTAAGGATGTAGATTCTCCTTAGACCTCTTCTTGTTGCTAATGTATTTATAGAAATATTTTATTTTCTTTTATGGCAGTAGCCAGATTAAGTTCTAGTTGAGCTTTGGCCCTTGTGGTTTTCTCCCTGCATAACCTCATGATCTCCTTGTAGTCCTCCTGAGTTGCCTGCCCCTTCTTCCAAAGGTCATAAAATCTATTTTTTCCTGAGTTCCAGCCAAAGCGCTCTGTTCAGCCGGGTGGGTCTTCTTCCCCGCCAGTTCAACTTTTGGCACATGGGGATGGCCTGGTCCTGCACCTTTAAGATTTCCTTCTTGAAAAACGTCCAGTCTTCCTGGACTCCTTTGCTATTCAGGACTGCTTCTCAAGGGACTCTCTCAACCAGGTTCCTAAACAGGCCAAGGACTGCTCTCCAGAATTCCTAGGTAGAAGTTCTGCTAACCCCCTTCATTACTTCTCCAAGAATTGAAAACTCTGTCATTTCATGATTTCTGTGCCCAGGAAGGCCTCCAACCACCACATCACCCACAAGTCCTTCTCTGTTCACAAGTCCAGCGGGGTGCCTTCCCTAGTTGGCTCATTCTCTAGCTGTATCAGGAAGTTATCTTCCACACGCTCCAGAAACCTCCTATACTTTTTCCTCTCTCCTGTATTGTATTTCCAGCAAATGTCTGGTAAGTTGAAACTCCCCATGAGAACAAGGGCTAGAAATTGTGAATCTTCTCCCAGCTGCTTATAGAATATTTCATCTGCTTCTTCAGCCTGGTTGGGTGGTCTATAACAGACTCCCACCATGATACCAGTTTTGTTGGCCTTCCCCCTGCTTCTTACCCATAAACATACAATCCTTTCATCACCATTTTCAAACTCTAGACAGTTAAAACACTCCCTAACATACAGGGTTACCCCGCTACCTCTCCTTCCTTGCCTATCCGTTCTGAAGAACTTATAGCCACCCACTGCAGAATTCCAGTGGTGTGAGTCATCCCACCATGTTTCTGTGATTGCAACTGTATCATAGTTTTCTAGCTGCACAAGGGCTTCCAACTCCTCCTCTTTGTTGCCCATGTTGCATGCATTGGTGTCAGTGTACATCAGTTCGACCATTAATCCTGCCACCTTTTGGGGGAAGAAGCCTTAATTCTTATGTGACTGTTTTCAGGCACTTCTGTGGTTTCTAAAACTTCAACAATCCTTATGTCTTTGCTACCATGTGGATCTCCATCCCTTTCCTCCACTGAGATGCATAGGTTCGGCTTGCATTAGTACAGGGACATTTCAAATGTGCTCCAGTGTACTCAGCACAAGACGGAGCAAACCAAAGGGCCTAAGTAGCACACTGTCCCTCAAACACTGGCATGACACCCCCAGGCTTATCTCTAGTAAGCCTGGTTTTATCCCTCTCCCCTTTCAAATCTAGTCTAAAGTCCTTTCAATAAGCCCTGCTAACTCCTGTGCAAAGATCCTTTTGCCCCTTTAAGACAGGAATACTCCATCTGTCACCAGCTGCTGTCATGTAGACCAACCCATAACTAAAAACTTCAAAATTCTTCTGGTGACACCAGTCTCAGAGCCAGTTATTGATCTTGCTCTTGCTATTTCTTCCCTCATTATTCGCTGCAACTGGAAGGATAGAGGGGAACACTACTTGTGCTCCTCATCCCTTAACCAGTCGTCCCAAAGCCTTGAAGTCTCTCTTGATTGCCCTTGGACTTCTTGTTGCAACTTCATTGCTGCCTACCTGAAAAATCAATAACGGATAATAATCCGAGGGCCGTACCAGGCTAGGAAATTTCTTTGTCACAGGTCTAACCTGGGCCCCAGGGAGGCAGCAGACTTCCCTAAGAAGTGCGTCCAGTCTGCATACTGGGCCTTCTGTTGTCCTCAGGAGAGAGTCTCCTACAACAATAATCTATCTTTTTTTCTTTATGGAAGTGATTTGTATTCAGGGTGTAGGCTGACTTAACCTTGCTGACACCTCCAACCTAGATGAACTATTGTCCTCATCATCGTTCAGTTCCACTTGCAGATCTTTAAACCTATTATGCAAGGGCACCTGGGAAGGTGAGGTAGTTGTGGAGGAGACACTTGCTGCACTAGGCAGGAACTTGTCGCCATTGCCCCTTATCCCTTAAGTCACTGCATTCTGCAGGGTGGAGAGAGGATAGGGAATCCTCCATCTGCCTGACAGGCCTGTCCCAGGGAAGGTAGGGTGTGATTCCAGTAATCTGTCTATCTATCTATCTATCTCTTGGAATCCCTGATACTCCTCAACCATCTCACCTCTTCCTGGAGCTCTGCCACTAAGCAGAGGATTTCCTCTACCTAGGTGCACCTCCCACAGGTGTTGCTCACTACTGCTGTCCGGTACTGGCCTAAGAGTAGGGCACAGCCTGCAGCCTGACACCTAAGTGGCAGCGTGTTCCCACCACAGCTCCATCTGGGAAGCTGCGTCAGTCATGGAGGGTGCAGACTTTTGAGAGGACACGGCCTTCTGCCAGGTAGATGCTGTTGCTCCCTGGTCCAGCTGGCAGAACTTCATGTTCTTCCTGCATGGCCTTCCACTGCTGTGCAAACCACCATGCCACACCCTTGCTGATGTGCCACGCTCTCTTCGCCCACCCTGTTCCCAGCTCTCATGGTCACTAGTGCTCCCCAGGGGCTTCTTTTACGGGGGAGGGGGGATTGACCACCTTTGGTCCTGGCCCTGCCCAGGTCTCGCCAGCTGCTGTTGCATGAGCTCCAGGCTCCTGGCAGCTCTCTCACCTCCCTCTGAGGTTTTCCTGGTTTGGGAATGCGCCTGGGCACCATGCCAGAGCCCCCCGCTGCAGACTGTGCTGGCACTGGAGCTGCTTGCCTTGGTGGCTGAGGCGAGGATACTTTGTACCAACTACAAACTTACTGTGAGTTTGCTTGCAATATATTAGAAAATTTAATTAAATTCTATAAGGTTATCCATACAGGGGTGGATTCCTAGAAGAAGGAGGTGAAATCCAAATGGAACTATCCATGAGAATCCAGGAACTTTGGTTTGCCTCTTTCCACCTCCACTGCACTGTAGGCATGATGCAGTCCCATACATTGTGCTGGTATACAGCTCCCCAAATATTTATGCATATGCATCCAGATTATCCCATTCTCAAATAATTCACATAATTATATAATAATTGTTATACAAATACACAAAATCTGTGGTGTGATTTTTTCAAATGTTTTAAATGACTTAATGTGCCTAATTGTTTTTAATATTTTCTGTAAATCAATAGATTTTGTTACCTTAATGAATTATTTGGGCATCAGACTTTTAAAAAAATGGGATTGCTAATGTAGTTTTCCATGTACAAAACACTATTATTCTCAGGTAATTTTACATTTCTTAAAGTTAGGTGTCTAGCCTAAACTAATTACGTCTTTCTTTATTGGCAATGATAGATAATAGTCTGTATAGAGAGACAGACACTTATAAAAGGATGACCAAAGAGAGAGATTAGATAACTAGCTAAGAAACCTAATTACTGGAGCACCTGAGTCCCATTCTTTTTGATCACTTTCATCCACACTATTTTTATCTTCTGAGTCTCAGTCTGTTATCCCCTACTATAGGGATTTTAAATGACTCGCAATCAGTTACTTTGTCCCTCATCTGCAGGTTCAGCAAGGTTGTCTCCAACATACTCTAGTATCTTTTCAGACTATCGGGGACATGTGTATAACATTACATATTCACTCAAAGAAAGAATCCAAATTCAGAGTTAGACAAGTGTCTAAATTATCTGAGTAAAATAAATTATTCCTAGCTGGAGCTGTTTATGTGAGGTGGAAATAAGAGGCAATATATTTATATATAAACCACAAACATTAAGGAATGAGTATGCTGCAGACAGCTAGGTGGTCAGAACAGCAGTTGGAGATACTTTGCATTTTTAAGTATTGCCCAAGTGAATCTAGTTGCCATTTATTCCATTAAGAGTAAACTGTGATTTCAGCAACTCACCCAGATGGTTTACTATTGCATGCGTAACCATGTATATTCTTGATTCTGACCCCAAAGTAAGAAGCTTTGAAGAACTCTTGCACAACTATATCACAGAGGAAAGTGTTTCTCTTCTTGCTCTTGCGAACCCATGCAGTAAAAACATTGCTCATGTATCTTCTAGTCTATCCAGATTTCTTCCAAACAAATCAATCCTGTGAAGTAAGCATTCATTGAAGTTGAACCACTTATCCATCAGTTGAGGAAGAAAAAACTGTGTAGCTTTCAGAAATGAAGAATGAAGTAAGGTTGGGATTATCCATATCTTCACAAAACATTCAGAAGCACCATACATAATAGGAAATTTGAGAGTCCCATAGATTTAGTGAAATGGAAATGGAAATAATTTCATAATACGAAAAGATCATCAGAAAAAAAACCCACCCTGGAATACATCAGTGAGATACTGTGAAGAAGTACTTATTTCATTATATATACACATATATTATTACACTTCATGATCTGTCTTATGTGTGTGTATGTGTATACATGTATTTTATGAATCTTCTACCTACTTGAAAATGGGTGACAACTAGTTTTTCACTGCTGTTTTCATTAAACAAGGACTTTTGAATTAATTGTATTGTAACTTCCATGGATGTTTATTAAAAAAGATGACAGAAAACAGACATGTATAATAATTAGTATCATAAGTAAAAAGTGAAGAAATCCTTCCACTTTACAAAGCTGCACTTGGAGAACTGCATCTAAATTGGGGTACCGAAACTGAACCAGGCAATTGGAGTGAGTTCAGTATCCAGACTGAACTTCTCCTGATGCAGCTGTAAAGCATTCCCTTGTGTCCTGTCTCCAGATGCCAGAGAGAAGAGATCAGCACCTCTTTCTCTGCTCCCCCTCACAGGGCAGTTGTAGACAGCAACGATGCCATGCCTTATTCTTCTCTTCTTGAAGCTGAACAGACCTAGTATTCTCAGCCGCTCCAAAGTCATGCCCTCTAGTCTTTTAACCATCTTTGTTGCCCTCCTCTGGACCACATTCTAATATTTTTATATCATTCTTGTCTTTTGAACCTCAAAACTGCACACAGTACGTGAGGTGAGGCCACACCAATGTTGAGTCTAGTGGGACAATCACTTCTAGCTAGCTATACTGTGCTTAATGCACCTCAGGATATGGTTGGCCTTTTGGATGCCAGGGTACACTGTTCACTCATATTGAGCTTACCGTAAACCAAAATACCCAGATCCCTTTCTGCAGGGCTGGACTTCATTCTCTTGTCCCCCAGTTTATACATACATCCAGGACTCTACCATCTCAGATTTAGAATCTGGCATTTGTCCTTGTTAAATTCCATACAGTTGGTGCTTGCCCAGCACTCTAATCTTTCAAGGTCTCTTTGTAAGGCCTCTCTACCCTTGAGGGAATGAATGGCCCTTCCTAATTTAGTATCGTTGGCAAACTTACTTAGTGTGCATACAAATCCTCTGTCCAGGTCGTTGATAAAAGCTTTAAAGAATATACTAGCCCTAAAATTGAGCCCTGAGGAAACAGCATAATTGGTAAGAAATGCTGTGGAATCTCCATCATTTATTCAGTTTTTAATAACACCTTGGACAAACAACTGTTAAGAAGGGTTTATGTGTGAATATTTTACCTTTTGGCGGAGAAATGGACTACAGTACTTCTGAAAATCCCTCTTAGACCCATTTGCTCTAATTGCTATGGTTGCATAGTTTTAATAGAAATGTTATAATAAAAGATGAATTTTGCAAGGTAAGTGTACCTTTACAGTATCAACCCTGGGGAACAGAAATGTGAAGTATGATGAGTCAATATAACTAGGACTACTTAAAATGTGATAAAAACTGAAAGAGGAGAAGAGACACACAAACATGATGTGAACAGCTTGCCAATATTTTTATTCTTTATTCAGAGTTTGTGTTCCTGACTTGATGCACGATGCTACATTATTTCTCTATCTTGATTCATCAGGATTTTGTAAATCAAAGGTATCTGGGATTCTATAACATTTTGGTTTTATTTAGGTCATGTTTTTTATTTGGTCCTTGTGCTTGCCTGCTGGAAGCCAGGAGCTGACTTTACTAGTAATGAAGAACTCCCACTCTTTCTGAGCTGCTTATTGCCAATTTGAGATGTAGCAATCACAAAGTTTGTTTTTAAAAATTTTTGTAATTGAAATATATTGAGTTTTAATTTCTGGGGGGAAAAAATCAACAACGTAAATGGGAAGTGAAAGCTAGCAGCTATGTTTTAAGTTAATTCTAGCTACAGGCTTTCAGTTATCATTCATGATTCTATTTATTATGGTCCTAAAATGCCCTCATCTATAGGTATTCTTTCTTATGGAATTACAGTTCTGTAGTATGACATGTCAGTTTTTAACAACATGGATCATGATTCACTAAAGCATAGAGTCACTCTATCAAATAGTAATTTTTCACACAAAAAAATAAGTGCTTAAGTATTTCAGTTGTCTTTTAACGTAAGTTTGGCATCTGGAAATAATAATAATAAAACAAAAAAGATTAGCACAACGTGACTAGCCATCTGTTCATTGGAACATGTTGTGTGGGCTATAGTTTCAGGCTATAGCCTGGGCAGGAATAATCCCATGCATCAGTACGTGCTGAAGGCCAGCTGGGTCAAAAGCAGCTTTGCAGAAAAGAACCTGTGGATCCTCGTGGACAACAAGCTGACCATAAGCCAGCAATTGTGGCAAAGAATGCTGACAGCATCCTGGGCTGCATTAAGAGCATTGCTTGCAGGTCAAAGGTGTGATCCTTCCTCTTTTCTAGACCTTGAATCTTGTTCCGTTCTCCCTACTCCTCCCAAAACAAGAAAAATATTGATAAACTGAGGAGACTTGGGGATGGTCGCCAGGATGGTCAAGGCTGGAGCAGTTGCCCTTTGGGGTTGAGGAACTGGGGCTTGTTCAGCCTGCAGAAGAGAGAGTTGCAGGAGTCCCTAACAGCAGCCCCCAGGTACCTGCAGGGTGAAAAGTCAGGCTCTTCACAGCGGTGCAAAGTGGGAAGGTGAGAAACAACAGGCATAAATTGAGATGAAAGAGTTTCATCTTGGTTATAGGGGAAAACTTTTCCCCATGAGGACAGTCAAGCCTTGTGTCCCAATATGTGCAGGCTCCATCCTTGCAGGGTTTCAAGGACAGGATCAAGCCCCAAGCAACCTGGCCTGAACTGACCGTAATTTGACAAGGAGTTTGAATTAGAGGCATGCTAAGTACTTTCCAGACTGAATTACTTATGGTCCTGTGATTGTATGAACACAGATTTTAACAACTGTTAAGATTTACAGACTTGTATCAGTCTGAAACTAGAAAGCTTTGAACACACTTTGCAGGTGACTCACAAAAGGATAATATAAGTGGGGGTGTAAAGGATGTAGGATGAAAGGCTGTAGCATCTCTTTCTATGTGGGTTTGTTGAAGTTTTTTAACAGCCTTGGGGAGGGTGGACAGTGACAGCAGTACTATCAGGGAGCTAACGATTTAAAAAAGCTAGGCTGAACTTCCACCTAAGTGTTGCAGCTGTGAAAGTAAATAAGAACTTTTTATGGAAAGTACTGAGTGGCCAGTCTCAGCATCCTCAGAAACTCTGCAGTGTTCCTTCCTTGGAGCCTAGAGAATAAGGATAGGCAGTTAAACAGTGATGCAGGGAAAGGAAAAATTATCTCATCTCGCCTTTTCTAAAAATGTGTATGTGCTACACTAAGCTGCTAAATAGTTTGTCCCTACACTATCATTTTTGGTTTGGTTTTTTTTTTTTTTTTTTTTTTTTTGTAAGCAGCCTTTTAAGAGTTTGGGATCTTATATGGAGTTGATGGTGCTGGTTAACAAGAGCCAAGGATCTGCAGCTGTAAGTTACATTTATGTGCTTTGAGAAAACAACAAAACCAGAGTTGTTAGCGTAGAAACACTAGCGTGCACTGCCTGAAAACAATAGTGCCCTTTAAAATGATACACCATTTCCAAGCAACTGTAAAGACAGATGCCAAAGAAATGTTAAAGTGAAGAACATGGAATTAGGAATTGCAGTTCTTAATGTCCTGTAACTTCCCTTAATTCCTAACTTTAAAAGATCTATTAATATATACCTGTTTTCTTAAATGCATCAACTTTAAGACCTTACACATATTAATTGCTTTTGGTGAAAGCTGTACATAATTTGATCCAGGAACACAGCTGTGTCCAGACTATTACTGACTCCCTGATCTTCATCGGTTGTCTCCTGGCATTCGTGGGTCATATGGGTGGCATCCCTGGTAGAGCTTCAAAATATTGATAGCTCCTTTCCAGCTAAAGACTTCAATGTCACACAATAATAAACATCATAAACATGAGCAATCCAGGGAACAAGAATATTTATATATTTTTTTGATAAAATTATTCAAAATTAAATTGCTGATTTTCTCTGAGACAACACACTATGAGAAAAAGAGAGTCCATTCCCTTGGTAAAAAATTTGCTGTGAATCATTCACTGACCTACATAATAAGCTTGTCTTCATGCATAGCAGCCGGTTTTCCTTCTAAGAATATATGCGTCATTTTTCTTGACTAACTACAGGAATAAGTATATGGTTAAAACTAAAGAAGACACTATAATGTAGTCTCCTGTGGAATTGGTGAAAAAATATTCCTCGAAATACTTTCAGTCACAAAATGCATTTTCTTCTAAGCCAAATACCTGCTTGCTGTATTTCTTCTTTCAGCTGAATATTATTAAATTGTCTGACACCTGTAAGTATTAATTTTAAGAAACATTATGAAACTCTATTTTTAAGTATTTTGCACTGTACTTACTGAGATTCATTAAATAATATGAAAATACCAAATTAAATTTTAAAATAAGGCAAGGACAACCCTCAAAGTTCTTAAAGTTTATTTATATATTAAATAATTTTCTAAATTATTATTCTACATCAAAATTAGTAAAATAAAGTTTATTTTCTGATAAGAAAAAAACCATATTTTTAAGTTTGGAATAATTAGCATTTGAAATTTCCTTTGGAACTATCATTCTGAATTCTGTTCAGATGTAGTCTAATGGCTGTTAAGTGGGAGTCTGTAACTTCAGTGTGATTCATTTACATCCCAGTAGTACTCCTAGGCTCCTTTGTAGTCAATAGCAAGAGTGCTATTCATTTGATCTATTTTATACATCTAATATAAAACGAGATTGAGTGCTTATTGGAAGTACCTCTTTCTCTCTATTGACTATAATGGACGTGTGGAGTGAACAACTTAGAGGCAGAGGCTTACATTTGGTCAAATGAATTGTTGCTGCTACTCACTATATTATCTTGACAGAATTGCTTCGTGTTTCCTTCAGCTAAGGTACAATTTTATCAATGCTTCATTATAATGTTCTTATTAAACGTTTATTACATTTGGATGGAAAGGCAAGTTAAACTACATCATTCACTTAATTGAGAAGTTTCTGATCTTTTCAGAAAGTTGAGGAGAGATGGAAAACACATTACACATCTAAAAGGTTACCAGGATCCTCAGTCTTTAAAAAGGCAGACATTAACATTGGGTCATGTGAGATTATTCTGAACATGATCTTCCTGTATTCATAAATGTATTAAGTCTATGAAGCGAAGCTTTTGGCATTTGGCAGGAAATATGTATATGATTGCCTTTATGCATGCACATTGTTTTTAATTTCTCTAGGATTTGATAAAATAATTACTTAACACCATGAATTGCATAAAAAGATACAAACCAGAGATAATTATTACAAATAATTAAAGTTGAAAGATATTACAGTGAAGATGAATGGTAAGCTAAAGTAATTGCAATTGCTTATGAATATTTAAGTGCTTACACTGGAAAGAACCTTTGGAAGTCATTTAGTCCAAAACCCCCGTCAAAGCAGGACAACTTTGAAATTTGATCAGATTGCTCAGAGATTTGTCCTGCCAGCACACCTCAAGAATGGATTATTCACAGCTTCTAAGGGTAACGTGTTAAACTGCTTAATCACTCTTACTGTGAACACCTTTTTTCCTGAACTGGTCTTGTTTCAATTTGTGAAATTCTTTATTTCTCCTTTGAACGGTACTCCTCTAAGATTGTCATTAAATCTTTACTTTTAAAGTAATGCAACTTGCTTAATGTTACATAATGTCAGAATCACATTTTTTAATTTTAGAAATTAAATGTTGTAGTGCAAGCGAGCTGTTGTAGGTTTCTTGTATAATCTATGGAGAGAAATAAACACCTCCAGAGGGTAACACTTCTTATCTCTCATCTCATTATTTTAAGAAGAAATTAATTGTCACCTAGAAATATAATTTATTCAATGGAAAACCATGAAAACAATACATTAAAGGAACTCTCCTTTTCTAAATTGAATATACATTTGCGTTATGTCAGGGAAAGCTTTTCGTAACATACTTTAACAATCAGACAGCAGGTGGAGGTCTCAATTTAGCAGCAGTGAATTGGCTAGGAGTCTTACTGATTATTTGTCATAAATGAGAAGCTGGCTCTGTACAATGAGTGGTAGCAAAAATACTTTTTTTTTTGCATGTTATCCATTGTTCTAATTTCATTTTTTAAAACAAAGACGTAGTTCATTTTTTTTTAAAATTGACTATTACATCAGCCATGTGATTTTCTGATTCTGCAAATAACAGTTGGTCCAGTTTAGAGCAGAGAATTTTGTCTACTTTGTGTTCTGCAATTTATTCATTAATCAAACCCATATTTGTTATTTTCTTGATGTCAGTTAAAAAGTGTTAACCTTTTTATTGTTCTATTTAACTATGGAAAGAAACATATTTGTGATTCACAAAAGACTACGCAAATAGCATGTAAGAGATGAGATATCAATGTTTAGGAATTACAGGTTTCTCCAGGAGATTCAAAAGAAAATGAATTTTAGAGAAAATTATAAAATTTATCTCTAAGGAAAAAAAGGGGGAAAAATTAAACTATAGTATTAAGGAACTGTTCTGTGAACTTCAGCTTGTTGAATTCCTTCCCTCATTACTTCATCCTCTGCTATTTCTTTCCCTAGTACAAAATAAGTAGCTATTCTTGTATGAATATATGTCTAATATGGACTAAATTAAAATTTATAATCTCATTTTCATCTCAAGTCTTAAGTATGAATATTTAGTATTGCATATCTTCCACTGAGCCTTCAGATGGGCACGTTCAAATCCATGCCTTAGGGTATATTATTGTATCCTGTTTAGTAAGAAGTTATTAATTACAAATTTTTATATTAAAAGAATGGACATATATAACTGTAGTTTTGTTAAAAAGTTAACAAGCAAAAATCCCACCAATGACTAGCATCTATTTGCCAGAAGAGAGGATCCATTACCTGTAGGAGAAACACATTTTCAGTACCAACTCAATTGTTACTTGTAAATAAGTCTAAGACACAGAAAAAAAGAAAATTCTAAACTTTCACAAAATAACACAGTCCATTGTCAAAGAAGGGGTTGATACTTGGATGACATCTGCTTATTTTAAGGGAATGACAATTTTAGGGAGAGAAGCAGAGACAGAAAGGGAGGTCACTATTTAAGGAACGCTACTGATGGAACTTCCTCAGAGAAAGACCATGTTTTTGCATTCTCATTCTTTTTGCACTTATGTCACTCCTCTCTATCTGTGCAACTTCTCTAACTTATAATGCTTAAAAATAAATGCGGAAATTCAAGAGATAATAACTATCAATTTCCAGTAAGAAATTATTTGATGCCAAAATTTGTTTTCATAACAGTATATCGTTGCATTGGGCATGTCAAGGTGTTGTCAGTGGAGGGGAGCTACAAGGGTGGCCTCTGTAAGGAGAGACCAGGGACTGCCCCATGCCAGATACAGCCAGTTCCAGACACCTGCAAAAAAGGCCCATCACAGGACACAGCTGAGCCCCTCAGCCAAGATGGTGGTGCCTCAGGGAAAACATTTAAGAAAGAATGAAATGCTTTGCAGCAATTAGGAGAGAGGAGTAAGGGGCAAAAAAATATGACAAACAGCCCTACTGACACGAAGATAAGTGAAGAAGAAGGGGGAGGAGGCGCTCCAGGTGCTGAGGCAGAGATTCCCCTGCAGCCTATGGATGAGACCCCACCAGAGCAGCCATTTCCCTGCAGCCTGTGGGGAGGTATTTCCTATAGCAGGTAGATACGGCCTGAAGGAAGCTGTAGCCCATGAACAAACCAAGTTGGAGGAGGCTCCTGACAGGGGCTGTGGCCCATGGAGGACCCATACTGGATCAGGCTTATCCTGAAGGACTGCAGCCCACTGAGAAGACCCATGCTGGAGCAGGTGAAAGGCACAAGGAAGAAGGAATGGCAGAGAGAGACTGTTATGAAATGACGGTAATCCCCCACTCCCCCATGCCACTTGGGAGGTTGGGGGAGGAGGTAGAGAAGTAGGGAATGAAGGAGTGACATTCAGCCTGAGGAGGTGGGGGGGAAGATGTTTTAATTTTGTTTGTCTTTGTTTCTTGCCAGCCTACTCTACTTTAATTGACAATAAATTAAATTACTATTCTCCTAACTGGGTCTGTTTTGTCAGGGATGGTAATTGGCAACTGATCTTCCTAGCTTGTATCTTGACCCAGGAGCTTTTCCATCTTATTTTCTCCTTACATCCTGTTGCCATTCAACTGTATTATTCATTCAAGCCTCTGCAATGATCACTACAGCTAAATTTCCAAAGTAATTACATAAAATCAGTTCTCAGGGAAAGAATATCTGTTGCAAGCTGAATACAAACAATGGTTATAAAAATAAAATTATTTGATGAACTAGCTAGGATGATATTGCCATCACTAAAAAAACATAGAGTCATATTAAGCAAAATATTTAGAATCCTTAACTGTACTTTAGGTGTAATTTTGAAACCTACATTAAGGAAAGCAATCCAAAAAAACCACTTTCTAACGTTTTTGGGATTTCAAACTCAAACTATTCCTATTACCAAAGGCTTGTTACATAGAAATCTGTGCACAAAAAAGAAGCAAAAATCTGTTTTTTAAGCTTTTCTCAGCCTGAGAAAATTTGTTTCCACTGCTTCTTCATCCCAGAGAACTAAATAAAGAATCACCACCTTAGAATATAACCTGTGAGGAAGGAGAATCTTGTTCCATGATGTTTTAGTGACTATGCTGTAATTAATCCTAACTAATTTTAACTATACAAAAGTGATGCAGCCAGTTCAAATACCTTTCAATAGCTAGTGAAGATAGATAGGCATACACAGAGGACATTAATTGTCTAAAACATTTATCTTGGCTTAGCATGAATTGTCTGAATGAGACACTTATTTGTCTTCCCTTTCATTATAGAATGACTAGTTGATATCTGCTTTTAAGATGGATAGAAATAGGACAACTGAAATTCAACCCTGCAGTTCTACAGATATGACATGTATCTTAATTCATTCAGAGGTTAGGTGCAATATTGTTGGTAGTGACAAAACATTTTGCAGTTCATTGTGACAACTATAACCCATCCCTTGAACTGAAAGGATAACTGTTTTTCCTTGCCCGTTCATTCTCTTTCCTCTTCCTTCTGGTGTGACTAAAGAGTATGAATCTCTGATGGTTTTATGGTAACAATTTATGGTAGAACTGCTAATGTTCAGAATATTTTCTTAACTTGGAATATCTTTGCTTTATTTATCATCCAGTTCCAGCTGTCAGCATGTTACAATGAGCACTTCCTATTATTATACCAAGCTTCTTTGTCTGCAAAACACAGCTTTTAAAAACCAAGTAACTAATACTGCATAGGTGATTATGGGAGCCATTGTGATCACATATGAACAGAGTAGGAACAGCTGGTCAAATAATGTAGATCATAATATACAAATATCCTCACTAATACACAGCAGTGAGCTAATTGTTCTGTGTGAGCCATTATTGTCCATTGTTCCTGATTACAGAGATTGCAACTAGCCATCCAAAAAAGTCTGTGAATCCTGGACATCTTTTTGAAGTTAGTACGAATAATTATTTGTCTAAAATTTGTTCATAGGATGGCGGTCATAATTCACCATTATCTCTTATTCTTTGTTATCCTATTTAGTATAATGCAGTATGAGCCAATCTTGGAGCAAAAACAATACCATATAAGATGAGCAATCATACACTAAAAATAACAAATAGTGACTAGTCAATGTGAGCAGCTGTGAACAGGCCATAGGCAAATATATGTGAATAACAAATACATTCAGACTCAGCATTAGTTTGCAAGCAATTCACAAATAGAAAAAAGGACAAAATTTGTAATTAATAGTATTTATAATGAATAATTCAGCTGGCTCTGCTTCTTGACAATTGTCGTGACACTTCCTAACCATTTTTTTCATTGATATCTGCATATTTTTCTCTTTTAATCTTTCCTATATTAGTTCTCTTGGCCTAAGTCTTAGATGAAAGTCCTTCAATTCCTAAAGTGATAGCAAAAATATCATTCCACTTGAAATCTTTACTCTTTCTAGAGGTATTAATTTGTTATAATTGTGATTATCTACATTCTAAAGGATTACCTTTTATATAATTTAAAAATACAAAGTACGGCAACTTGTTCCTTTTCCTTTTCAAGGGAAGACTTACAGAAAAGTGAAGCAATTTCTATGCAAAGTAGGTTTTTTTTCCTGGCATTTACTTTCTACTGTAGGATGGTAGAATTAATAGAATATGGTTAACCTCTCCTCAGTCCTCATTTACATTCACTTTCCTGAGAAAAGCTCCTGATCTTATTCAGAAATGTCATTCTGCACTTGCTACAAATCTCCTTAGTATTAACTTCTTATTTATTTTACAGATGTTCAATTTCAGGAACTGAAAAGCAGTGTTTAATTGCCATAAATTTAAGAATACACCTGATATCTTTTATATCCTTAACAATTAAGGTAGACATACCCTATGCATTAAAAGGGACATAATACAAATCTGTTGGACTAAAGTTGAAACCACTTGCCTATTCCCTAACTGAACATGGTACAGAACATATTTTAGAACAGAAACCAAAGAATTGCATCTACAGAAAACTGTATTAGATTTTAATACTGGAAAGGAAAGCACTGGTGTTTTCGTTAAAAGTATATTCTCTCAAATACAAATGCATGTTATTGGAAAATCTGAACCAGACAGCTTGATACACAGTTTCTCAAATAACACGTGGAGTCAATTCATAGAGAACTAGGATGGGAATCATCTCAATAAATTTAGTACATTTTACAGACAGATGCCTTGCTTTGACTTAGTCACCACACTCTTCTTTCAAAGAAACTGGAAAGACAGTAAGCAGAAAGTGATTTATCTGGCCTACTCCAGGATCAGACTAATTATCCTCTAGAGCTACTGTATTTCCTCTATTGACTATAAAAGGAATTAATTAATTAAGTAATGCAGAGTTAAATGTCTAAAACAAGGTCAACACTGATTTAGATAAGACTATGAAACAAACTGATAATCCAAGAAAGAATCGTCACAAAATTCATCAATTCTCCTGCAAAGTTTCTTACCTACTTTTTTTTAAAATACACTGTTAATGTGGACTTGAAAATAAAATAGCATACATTACTAAATAACTGTATACATCATCTTCCCTAGGGAAAGAATCAGGGAAGGAATAGACTTCAGATACCAAATCCATCATCATTAAGATAAATCTATATCGCTGAGTGGAACGTGGTCCAGAAGGCAGGTTAAAGCTTACACGGAGCTGGCCAGCCCTGGGCAGATTGTGGCTTGGCTGCCTTTGGCATAGTCTCAAAGACAGTGCAAGTGTTTGTCATGGCGAGTCCTGCAGTTCTGACTCCCTAGGTGTCCAGTTTAGTGAATCTGTTAACAAGTTAGATTTAAGTTCAATGGAAACAAAAAAGGAATCTTTACTTCAAGTCGTCTTGGAAAGAATACAAGTGAATCAGGTTACAGAAAACAGAAATGAAGACCAAAAAGCTAGGAAAAAGTGAGAAGTAAAATGGCTGATGACCTTACTTTAATCCCTTTTTGCATATGCATGAAATATATTTGCATAACTTTACTTTGTTTTTTTCCTGTCTATATTCCTTACCTTATATATTATGCAGTACACTCTTTTTGAAATAAAAGACAAAGTCATTTCAAAACAGAAGGTTGGGATGTTCTGTTCCTGGCCCTTTCTCATTCACTGCACAGGATACATGGTTCTCACTTAATGTGCAGCTACTCAATATTTTTGTTTTATTCTCATTGCTCAATGCATGGCCTCAAGCCAAATTATTGCACACTATTCAAGCCCTACTCTGAAGGCAGAATTATTGATTTTGTTATGGACTTTCTTATACCGATCCCCACTAATGTATATGAGCACTTTACAAACAATTTATCTTCACAACTATCCAGTAAAGAGTCTAGAAAAGAAGGGGAGGTAGTGGTGCAAGATCATATTCTTACGTAGGTACAGAACTGAAGCATATTGTGTCTAAAGTTATTTTGGGGTAACCAATGTGAGGTAGTATAAGACTTAACTTTTCAGAAAAATTTCTACTATGTAATACTTTATAAGTTCAAGCACAGTATCTTTTGAGCTTAGATGCTTTCTTTTTGAAAAGCATTCCAATTCTTCAATTCAATCAAGAGGTCATGTTCAACATAGAACTTGGGTGCTAAAGGGCGTGTTGATATGCTAGTTGCAAAATATAATTTCAAATTAAAAGGAAGGTGCCTGGGAGGGGGCTACAGACATGAGAAGTTTGATCAAACAACGATAAACAGTTTAACAAGCCAAAAAAAAACCCCTACTCATAGAGCCAGAGCTAGCTAGTAGGTAAAATGGAGAAGCAGCATTCACAAAAGCAACGCTTCTTCGAAGTTGAGTTCAGAGATTAGAAAAGAGGTGCAAATCTGTATCGGTGTTCTACAGTGCCTTTCCTAAGTATACAACTGTATGAAGCATTTGATTAAGAAAAGAAGAGACCTGAACTGTATTTCCCATGAAGTATGTCTGTCTCATGCTCTCTACATTACATTATTCTTATTAGATATTATTTATGTTGCAAAAATACAATGACGGGGAACATTTTTTTAAAAAACAGAAATTAAAGTTAATTTGACATGATTATTTTTTTAAGATAACTTGATTTCCTAACATACATTTTCATGGATTTCATTCAATTTTGGAAAAAAACTCAACTAAATACCGTTAAATTATACTAGCAGAATTTTCTTTAAAACAGGAAGTGTTGCACAACACCCTTAAATGACAGAAAAAGTCTTCATGTCACATGTAAGTCATGATTTTAGCTGAGAAGTATTTTTTTCATGGGGAGAGTTAAATCAAGCTCAGGTTTACTTCTGAGTACTCAGGTGGGTTATGGAGTGTACCATAGGCCTGCCATTGGCAGGAGCTAAGACAAGAAGTTCCCTTTTTTTAACATGATGCACCTGTGAAGCCCTTCTACTTGTACACCGATATTGTAATTGAATCCTCCCCAGATTAAATTTTCACTGATGAGTTTTCATCCATCAATTTAGCTGTGCACTTAGTATGAGCTGGAAGTGACCAGCTGGACTATTTTCATGACTTTTTGCAGTTCAGATTTGTGACTGTAGGCTTTGATTATGGAACCACTCTGCCAAAAATTGATAGCTAACACTATCACCCAGGTTCAGTTTTAAAACACTGGCTAGAATTCCTATCCAAAAAAGTGAGAAAAATAAAGCAAATTTTCTTCACTTATAAGCATGAGATGAACATCAAGAAGTTTGGTTTAATTTTCCCATGTTTTGTGTGGGAACTCAGCAAGTATCTTAAAGAAAGCAAAAAAAAAAAAGGTGATGGAACAAGCCAATGTACAATATCTAAATACTTAAAATCCAACCACAGCTAGCTTCCTTTTTCCCAAAATGAGGCAGCTTCTAGGTTAGGTGGGAACTTTGTCTTGTTTCAGTAGAACAGTAATAATTTTTAAAAAGGCACCCAGTATATCAAAGCTTAATCTAGGCAAACAAATGACCTTGTGGGATCAATTTGTTCCACTGAATGGTGCCACAAGATGTCTCTTTCTGCTGCTTTTACTTGCTACCCTTTCAAGCTTTGCCAGGTTCCTTGCAATATTTTGTTCTGCCTCTTGCTGTTTCTGCTGACTGCCCCATGCTCTGCTCTCCACTCACACAAAAAGCTGCTCACACTTGCTCTCTCTTCTGGTTAACCACAGGAGCACTGCTAAGGTGCAGTATGTCACCTACTAGTGAGGTTATCTCTAGTCCTGACAATTGACCCCATCCTACAGGGGACAGGGTGTTCTCAAACAGCTTCTCCTGTTTCCCAGTTGGTAAAAAATCTTAAGCAGCTTCTTCTACCTCATTCCTTACACAGTCTACTTCCCTTCTCCTTTCCTTTCTAGGCCGTAAATTGTGCTAATCCTGAAAGTTTGAGCCTTACTTTAGAATGAGTACTTACCCTAGGGGTGGTTATTTATAGCTTTCTAGTCCAAAAGCTATGGTAAATTAGAAATTTTTCAGTTTATAATGTGGCTATCTTTTAGTAGAATCGCCTCTTATACATTATAGAACATCAGTATAATTATTTTTTTTTTAGTTCACTTTCTTCCCACTTAATGTTAACTGTCATTTCTTGGGGTTCCTTCCCCTTTGGATTTCCAAAGTGAGAGATAAGGAATGTCAGGGTTTTGCTTTCACTTTATTGATTGCGTACCAAGTGATCGGATGCTTAATGGATCTTATTTCAACAGGATCCTTGATCTAAAATACTGCAAAGAGAAAGATCACTCACAATATTTGTTTGGCTTGTGTAAGATGTCTGTACTCCTGAGCAGCTCACATATAAATCCCTTAGGTGTATGTGTTGACAGAAAATATGAACATGTATGTTTTATAAGATTTTGTACTTACTAGTACAGGAAAAAAAACCACACCTTTAATTAGTTAGGTTTCTGTGAAGGAATCTGGACTTTTTTTTTACTCAGCATCAGAGCAATAGGATAAGATCCCAAGTTGTTCAATATAGGAATAATAGTATTTGCTAAATTACTTTTTTATTTGTAATTACAAATATATTTTTAAATCTTTCCTGTATGTTTTCATTAAAATATAACCAGACTCACAGTTAAAACTGTCAGACACTTCCAATACGAAACTTTCAGATTTCTTGATTTCTAAGTAGAATGGTAAATACCACTAAAACTGGATTTTTTTAATGTATTCTTTACTTTGTATTTACTTTTTCTCTATTGAGAAAAAAGAACCATGGTATAACTGTGGAACAAGTAGGTCCTACATAAGTATGCAAGGAGAGATGTGTACGAAAAAATTAACAAAGGGCTTGTAAGAAGCTACTTTACCTATGATAAAATTAAGAGACATTACTTTGAAACAACATTTCAAAGAGCTATTTTAAAACAAAAAGGAAAAGCATAAGAATTTTCCATTTTTTCTTCAAACCTGAAAAAACATTCTCCTTTGCAATTAGATTATGGCCAGCTATTACTAAGACAAAGCAATTTTCAAGGATGAAGTCTTAAAGACATTAAACTAGAGGTTTATCAGGAAACTTGGAGGCAACCTTAATCACAGAGATCACTAATCCCCATAATAATGACACTATAGTGTAGGAACAATTTGCTGTCTCATATTTATTACAAAATCTTTGTTGGGGCAATCTTTTTCTCTCAAGGAAATACAAAGTCACAGCATTATCAGCTTCATTTTTCTGTAGCACTTTAGGTATAAACATGCTATAAGACACTTCTAATTGAACAAGAATTGCTTAATTTTTATATTTGTCAAAAATATATGTTGACAACAACTCTTAGTATTTTCAAATAAGAATATGATCTCAGATCACTATAATCTGCTCTGAGCAGCCGGAATTAAAACATTCACTTTCATTGCGTGGGTTGTTAAGAGATGAGCATTTGCAGACTGCGTGATGTGATACTATAATGATATGCTTGTTGCAATATTTCAGTAAAGATGTATCACAGTGTCTGATATTTTTCTATTTTCTCTTCAGCTCTGCCTAACTCTTCAGTATGGTATTTTTATGTTACTACTCTTTTTTGGTGGTTATTATGCTCTTTTCTATTAATACTATTAAAAATATTTTCTTAGGTTTCCTCCCATGAAGAGCAACAGCATCTCTTTCTTCACATATCCTTTAGAATCTACAGATTTTTTTTTAAGCCAGATGCAAAGTAAATGCTTAATCCTAGAGGAACTCTGATTTATCCCTTAACAAGGCTATGACATCTTTCTTCCAGTCAGTAAGGCAATGAACACACTACGGAAGCTTATTTTCAGACTTTTTGTTCCCAAAATGATTGCAATGTTATCTGAGCCACTGAATCATTCTGTTTAAGCTTCCCATCAAGCAAATTGTTTTCTGAAAGTCCTTTTTTTTTTCCATTTTTCTAGCTTTAATATTTCCCTCTTAGTAATTCTTGCTCCTCTTTTGTCCATACCATGGTTACATATTGTCTCCTGTCAGCAGGGACAGGGCTGCCCCCTTAGGGTGCCAGGGTGTGGGGTGCCACTGAGCTCCTGAAACTTCTGGTGTGGGCAAGCCAGGGATGGGACCTGGTCAGGCGAGTCCTACCAGGAGCAGACAGAGACAGGGCCAGCAACAGGGCCAGAAAAGGGGTCAGAGACTGGAGACAAGGCTACAGCTCACACCTAAGGTCCATCCAGGAGTCAGGGCTGAAGAGAAGTTGTGGCATGTTGACATTGGCCAGATGCCAGACCCCCATGCAGCCCCTCTCTCAGTCCCCTTCCTCAACAGGACAGGGGGAGAAAGTAAGATGGAAAAGCTCAAGGGTCAAGATAAAGGCAGAGAGATTACTTACCAATTACCATCACAAACAAAACAGAATCAACTTAGGGAAATTAATTTAATTTATTGCAAATGAAACATGGTAGGATAATGAGAAATAAGAACAAACCTAAAACCACCTTCCCCTCACCCCACCCACCCAGTCTTCCCAGGCTCAACCTCACTACTTCAGTCCCAACTCCTCTACTGTCCACCCCATAACCAGTGCAAGGGGATGGGGAATGGAGGTTGCAGTCAGTTGATAACACTTCTCTGTCACTCTTTCCTCCTCAGACTTTTCCTCTGCTCCACTGTGGGTCCTTTCCATGGGATACAGTTCTTCAGAAATAGACTGCTCCAGTGTGGTTTCCCCACAGGGCACAGTTCCTGCCAGAAAACCTGCTCCTCTGCACAAGCCACGCTTTCTGTCAGGAGCCTGCTCCTGCATGAGCTGTCCATGGGGTCACAGCTTCCTTCAGGGAGTACCCACCTGCTTTGGCGTGGGGACCTCCATGGGCTGCAGGATGGATATCTGCTCTACCATGATTGTCTCCATGAGCTGCAGGGGAATCTCTGCTCTGATGCCTGGAGAGCCTTCTTCATTGACCTTGGTGTCTGCAGGGACATTTCTCACTTTTTTTTTCTCCCTCCTCTATCTCAGGCAGCATTTTACCCTTTCTTAAGTAGGTTTTCCAGAAACCACGACCCTCTTGGCTGAGGGGCTCAGCTGGGCCCTGCAGTAGGTCTGTTGGAGCTGACTGGAACTGGCTCTGTCTGCCATGGGGCAGCCCTGGCCTCTCCTCAGAGAGGTCACCCCTGGAGCCCACACTGCCAAAATCAAACCTTGCGACCTACACCCAGTACAAAAGCGCACCAAAAACCTGGCTCAGGCAAAGACTGGGTGTGCAGGGTTGAGCTGAAACAGAGCTCCTGGACCTGTGGTTGGGGGGAGGCCCCAGATGAAGCCAGAAAGTGTCAGTAAGACCCACTGTTGTCCTCAGGGCCCTGGCATTTCCAAGGAAGGTGCCTAGGACAATATTTACTTTTCATCTCCAGCTGGCCATGTCTCTGAAGGTGTTGCATAGCATTTTGATGAGATGTTTGTTCAGAATGCAGTTTGCTATAGAGTATCTCCCATTTTCCTATGGGTTTATTTTTTGGAGGATGCTTTTAGGATACAGCTAGGGCATGTGCGTTGCTAAAGGATTTGCAGGTAGTCTTCTCCAACACAGTTTAGACACAGCGTCTCTACTCTGGGAATCAATGCCAAGTCCAATCTTTATCACTTATATGTCCCAATGAAATTTATATTTCAATTCTGCTATAACTGGAAAATTGGACTGCTTCAGTCCTTTTATCAGTCACAAACAAATCACATGCTGTCATCTTAGGTTCCCATTTCACTCTTGAATCAATCTTTTGACTATTCCTAATAAAGAAATGTTAGCTTATACTGTAAGCATATGTAAGAGGAACGTGTCTCCTCCTTTAAGGGTGTCTGGTCAAAAGAGCCACAAACCAGAACATACAGAGACAAACCTGACTGACACAGGGTAAGGGAGGTCATGACAAGAACAAACTTGGTCAGTGGCGTGAATTGGTAAAAGTATGTGAGGTGTGAGAATGTTTATTTTTTTTTTCTGTTGGGACAAAAAGGAAAGGGAGGAAGACAAACACACAGAGACATAAAACCTGACCAATTTGTGTTAACAAACAATAACCAGAAACAAACCTGGTCAGTTGCACTGATTGATGGACTATCAAGAAACTTCAGGCAAACCATCACTTTGCAACAGATGAGGATAGAAACCTGGTGGTGCAGGATGTTGGAGCGGGTTGGTGGGACTGTGCCAACTGAAGAGGTAATGTGCAGGGGGAGGAGTAGTGAGGGGCTCAGAGCTGGTGGCTGGAGCAGGACCACAGGTCGCAGCTGGTGTGCCTGATGCTGGCTACAAGGGGGATTGTGAATTCTGTCTTCCCCAGTCCTGGTGTGCATGGTGCATGCGTGTGTTTTCACTAGTAAATTCAAGCTGGACTCACCAGTGAGCAGGGAGGGCCTGGGTTCAGGCAGGGGTATCAGGCACGAGGTGGTCTGTGGCAGTGTTTGGGGGGACCTGTAAGTGTGGGGTTCCTGTGGGATGACTGTGTGTGCTGTGTGTTTGCAGCAAGAACTGAGCTGGACCAGCCGGTGAGTAGGAAGCCGTGGGACAGGTAAGAGGGGCCGGGATCTAGGCAGGGGTGCCAGGTGGGCAGAGAGGCCATGCTGGTGCTTGAGGAATCCACAAATGTGTGTGTGCTTGTGAACTTGGAGAGTGTCATGTGCTGCACTAGTGACCTTCTGCCTCTGAGAGCCCAGAGGGGACTTGGTGGCCATCTTAACATCCGTTAACATATTCTATAAGGTCTTATATCATAAGTTAGTGCATGCAATGTATGTCATCACTTTCAGGCTACAAAAATCACACTTTGGTGACTGACTGTAACATAATCTTCAAATTATTTCAGATATTTTGAACTGAGGAAAAAAATAAAATAAAATAACATTAAAATAAATAAAATAAAATAAAATAAAATAAAATAAAATAATAAAATAAAATAAAAGTAATTATATCTTAGAGCCATAGGGATGACAATGTGAGCCTAAATATTCCCGATATCAAATGTTAGATAGGGTGGACATGACCAGTCTGTTCTAGCAGAAGCTAGCCATAAGTATTACAGGTCCAAACTGCTTTATATTTGTGGTAGGTTGACCTTGTCCTAGGGTCCAAGAAGTTTTCCCATGGGAATGATGAATTTTGCAAGGAGAAGTAGTCAATATGTCTTCCATGACAAAGTTGCTAATATATTCATGTATGTTTAAATTTCTATTTTCTGCTGACTTTTATTGCCAGCTGTCAATCTCTTTTTCTAATAAATATTAGCAATACTACAATAAGCATCAGCAACCTATGCATCAGTAATCTTTATTTGTATGTGTTTGTCTGCATCCAGCCATCCTAAAAGTGTTTTCCCCACTGCCCTCTCATTCTCTCTTCCTTTTTCACTACTTTTCTTTATTTCCTCATTACAGGACACAATATTAGCAATTTCTACCTCCCCTTAACAAAACATATCAAAGCTTTTTTCTTTATGTGACAGATATAATTGCAATATTTGCCATGAAGAAGCCGGTTGAAGGCGATAGACTTACAAGCACATAATCAGTCAACATCCAAAGTAAGACTATTGTAACACTTTGTGTTTTGATCCATGGATCCCCGTTTTTAAAGATGTGGAGTCTAAAGCACAAAGAGCGTAAATATAATATCTAATGTGGAAATGAGAGAGAGCGAGAAAAAAATATGTTTAGACTATTATTTCAGTTTTCCAATGTATTATTCACTAAATTGCACTTTCTCTTTAAAACATTCATATTATCAAAAGCTTTTAATATTTTTATTATTATTGTAAAGGCATAAGATCATGTAGTTAATCATGTAATTAAAAAAATCCTGGACTTGGAATTTCTGTTAATTTATTGTGAAAGAAAATGTGTTGATTCATCAACATAATATCATAGCATTGGGTCTTGACCCAATAAGAAATATCTCATTTATATCAGTGTAAATAGTTCAGGTATTTAGGGGTTCAAATGTTAGCACCTGTATTTATTTTAAAATACTGCACATGTAAAATAATGATGAAGATAAATGCTTTTTTCTATGCTCTCAATAAAGCATTTTTGTTTCAGTGTTAATTTATTTGGCTTCTTTACTTGTCCCTAGTGGGATTACTGGAGCGGAGATTAAATTTTTAGCAATATTTTGTTTTCTTCTAAAAATGTATGAGAAAAGGAAAAGTCGAAGCTAAGTTTCCTAAAGACTACAGTTACTAGGGTGATTGACTATCTGTTATTGTTTTGTGTTTGCTCTTACCCATAACAACTTCCTTCAATGTATTTTAGGTATAACGTTCAGGCTATTGCAGAAATCAGTGATGGGAGTCAAAAGAGATGAAGAAGAAATGTGAATATTTAAAGCCTGACTCAAAATATATACTTACCATCCATTTTTCAAGATTTGCAAAAGAAAATAATTACCATAATTCTTCTAACATTCTGTATACATATATTTATTTATAGATGTATTTGAAATCTGTAAAAGATTCAAAATTGATTGCTACAGGAGGTACCTAAACATTCATCATGTAAGTCTTATTTTCCCACAACTTGGTACTTTAGTTGCTCTGTCTTGTACCCTAAATGCTACATTTAATAAATTATATCAAAGTGATAATTACAATTATGAATGTTTAAGCCCTCATACCCTCTGTCCAATTTGGCTAAAATTGGCCAAATAATTCAAATTCTTGCGGAAAAAACACAAAGACTTATACACTGGGATACATATGATCTAATGCAGATATTTATAAACCAGTAGTGACTCTAAAATGCTGTGTAGTTGTTTTAGTCAATGAGGACAAATACATTAGATAAATACTGTCAAATGCATTTCCTATACAGCTGTCTTCAGTATGTCAAATAAATCACAATGAAATCCACTGCAATATTTCCAGTAAACTTATTATGGTAACATTTTGCCTCGTGTGCATATTCCAGTAATCTAACACCTGAATAATCTTCTCAAATACTTTTTTTTTTTTTTTATTTGGCCATTTTGTCCTTTAAACATTATTCAGCTTTAGAATACGTTTGCACTGAAGTAATTTTACAAAGTAAAAATAACATCTGTAAAGACAAAAACCTGGCTATTTCAACTGAATAATGATTATTCTGTGTATGCATACGTGTGTCTCTAAGTAGGCAAGAGACAACATCTTATACTCAAATCCAAATGCAAATTGATGTATACACTTAGGGTAAATCTGAAACACAAAAAAGCTTTTATGTCAGAAAAGGAAACATCTTGCTCAAGCAGGTTTATACTTTTGATGATTGTTTATGATGTATTTGTAGTATGTTGGAGAAACTCTACTGTCCTTTGTATTTATAAATTACACTTCACTATTAAACGAGTTTGCAGATTGGCTGCCTGCCTGCAGCTACTCCAGTTTGATAACAAAATTAATGGTACATACATCAGCAGACGTGGCAAATTAGCATAATAGACAGCAGTAATAAATCTGAACTATCTTAACAAAAAGCACTATTTTTTTCTATTATTTCTTATATTGACTTATTCCATCCTAACTAGTTTATACACAATCTTAGACGTGAACCTTCATTTTTCAACCAAATACTGAGATTGATAAATACAGTATTTCTCATCTAATGTCCAGGAACAGTTACAATTTTGACAACTGTATACATTCCATGAGTAATCATTACCTTGAATATTTCTTGTTCAAGTGAAATATTAAATGTTAGCCACCTAGAATGACATGTCATTTAGCTGTTAATAACCCCTCTATCTCGGTTAGGTTCCTAGACACTACAGTCAACCTGCAGAAGGACAGAATCACCTCACTTGTATAAATGGCTATTTCAGAATGTAAAGGAGGCGGGCTATGAAGAATTTTCTTCTAATGACTATAAAATAAGTTTTGATATATACTAAATATTTCAGTATATACAAATGAAACCTGTCTCTAAAAACTATCTCCTGTTCTTTCCATGACCGAAAAATTTCATCTTCCATTCAAAGGCAGTTATCACGTTTCATATCCTGCAGTGTAGTGGGATCAAGTCCACAACTGTTGAAATAGCCACATTGTCATCTGATCATTTAGAATAAAAAAAGAGATATTACAACAGAAATTATTAAAAACTTGATTTTTTTTCCTTAAGCTATAAAACCCTTTACCAAAATGTAAAAAATAGAGTCAAATCTGAACCATTTAAGCTTTAAAAAGTCAAGAATAAGAATTTTCCCTGAAATCAAAATCCTACCAGTTCCACCAGTAGGACAGCTACCACTAGGACAGTTCATAAAATGGCATGTTACTTGATTGCTGTATAAAAATGATGCTGATTTCAAGACTATCTTCAGTTTTCAAATGGTGATATAGAGCAGCCCCAAACATATTAAATTATAGGAACCTTGCTGTAGTGGTAAAGGCAGGAGTAAATGAGGCAAGGTCTGTTTTTGAATTACAAGTTTATACTCTCTTTATCAAGTCGAGACAAAACCAATCATTCTTTGACACAGTCACTACAACACCCCTAAACAAAAAGGGGTTTACAAATAATGGCTTCAAGAAAAGTGACCTTATTATGAAGAGTGACCTAATTTTGCACACTTACATTTTTCTCAGCTACTGGATTAATTTGTAATTATAATGTGTGTATGGGGTTGTGTCTTTCTTTTCCCTGCTGAAAAGATACTAGACTCAAACTAATTACATTCAGAGAGGGAATACATGTTTGTTTTTCCTGGATATAATTTTAGAATAAACTATTGATTACAAAATATCTTATTCCAATAGCAAGTTATCACAGCATCAGCACATCAAGACAAAATTCTCCTTTCTAATTGCTTGGTTTGTAAAATATGTTGCACACAACAAGGAGACTAACAAAAACAGATGTACTCTGTCAGCCAAAGGGGAAATATCTGCATAACAAGTTAGCCCAGGAGAGGCTTATGTTATCATAGAAATGCAATCATTAATGTACATTATCATTCTTCATCACTCTGTTCTCTGCTTCGTGTTTTTGCTTTCATCTTCTAAAATCCTGTGTACTACTAGCATTGGCATGTACCATTTATAGTACATAAGATACTTCAAATACTTAATTGATCATCCAAATAAGTGAGATGAGGGTGTTGATATATGCTTTTAGAAGCCAAGCCTTACACCAGGGATTTGCTTACCACAATGTGGAGGCAAGTCTGGAGCAGCGTATGTAGATGTAGCAATCAGCTTTAATCTCTCCAGCTGAGTTACAAGTGAGGACAGGGCAACTACTCAATAAAGTGCCACAGAGGCTCTTGTGCTACTATAAACAGTAAACCAAATTCAAGAGAACCACAGAGGACCACTCCATTCGGTCGGCATAGTCAGCTGGTGCAACTCAGGTGCCTAACATTTCAGGCACAAACATATCCCAGGAGGGCTAAAATGATGGGTTTTGATGTGCCATGAAGAGGTTGTGATTTGTTAAAATGAATGCTCATCACTCATTTCCCTTTGTCTAGGATGTTCAGAAGTCCTATGAAGATTCTGATTGTATAGCTTGTTTAGACCATACATATGTAAGTATGTAGGGAAAATGAAGGAAATATGAAGGAAAAAAAAAGTAACTGCAGAGTACTGGTAGAATACTTCAGCTAGGATAATGCACTTCTGCTGGTTCTTTCCCTCTCCCTCTTCTTTCCTTTCCTTCTCCTTCTCCCTCTCCCTCTATTGTCCCCCTCCTCCCCATTCCCCCCTCCTTGACCCCATACTTCTCCTTTTTCCCTTCCCCCTCTCCCTTGAACTATAAGAGTACATCTGAGCAAGTACAAAAGGGAGGCCAAGACCCTCTAGACTGAATAGTTTTGAACATATAATTCTCACATTTCATGAGGCTGAAGATAATAGTTGAAGCAAAAGGTAATTGTTGAAATTTGATTAGATTATTCATGTGTTTTACCATAAATAAGAAGGGGAAGGGAAGGGAAGGGAAGGGAAGGGAAGGGAAGGGAAGGGAAGGGAAGGGAAGGGAAGGGAAGGGAAGGGAAGGGAAGGGAAGGGAAGGGAAGGGAAGGGAAGGGAAGGGAAGGGAAGGGAAGGGAAGGGAAGGGAAGGGAAGGGAAGGGAAGGGAAGGGAAGGGAAGGGAAGGGAGGAGCAAGTTAAAAGGAAGCAATATTATTGAAGTTGCACGTACTTACATTTCCATAAATTGTTGGTGTGGCAAAATTTTCCTCAAGAAGGAAGAATTCCTTCTTATGAGGAGCAACTGAGGGAACTGGGTGTGGTTTGTTGGCCTTGGCTGGATGCCAGGTGCCCACCAAGCTGCTCTATCATTCCCCTCCTCAGTAGGACAGGGCAGGGAGAAAATAAGATGGAAAAAAACTTGTGGATCAAGATAAAAGTAGTTTAATAAAGCAAAAACAAAGACCACACACAGAAGCAAAGGAAAACAAAAGAATTTATTGTCTACTTCCCGTCAGAAGGCGATGTCCAGCCACTTCCCAGGAGGTAGGGCTTCAGTATGTGTAGTGGTTGCTCCAGAAGACATACGTTGTAATAAGGAATGCCCCCTCACCCTTCCTCCTTTCTCTTAGCTTTTATTGCTGAGCACACGTCCTATGCTATGGCATATCTCTTTGGTCAGTTTGGGTCATCTATCCTGGCTGTGTCCCCTCACAAGATCTTGTCCACCCCCAGCCTTCTGTTGAGGGGGGAATGTTGGAGAGACAGTCTTGATGCTGTGCAAGCATTGCTCAGCAGTAACCAAAACACTGGTGTTTTATCAACACCTTTCTAGCTTCCAATGCAAAGCACAGCACTATGAGGGCTACTGGGGGGAAAATCAACTCCATCTCAGTGAGACCCAGTTCACTGGGGTTGTTTAGTCTGGAGAAAAGGAGGCTCAGAGGAGACCTTATCGCACTCTACAGCTACCTGAAAGGAGGTTGTAGTGAGCTGGGTGTTGGTCTCTTGTCCCAAGTAACAAGTGATAGGATGAGAGGAAATGGCCTCAAGATGCACCAGGGGAGGTTTAGACTGGATATTAGGAAAAATTTCTTCACCAAAAGGGTTGAACTGGAACAGGCTGCCCAGGGAAGTGGGTGAGTCACCAGCCCTGGAGGTATTTAAAAGACATGTAGACATGGTGCTTAGGGACATGGATTACTGGTGGACTTCACAATGTTAGGTTTATGGTTGTACTTGGTGATCTTAAGGGTCTTTTCCAACCCAAATGATTCTATGATTCTATGAATTTCAAAGAAATGTGAAATTTTCATTAAAGCTGTAAAAGTAATAAGAAATGGAATTTCAGGGAAAACTTAGTCTTGAAAATGTAAATCAAACTTGTAAGACAAGTTTGAAAAATGAAAGATATTTTTCTTGATTTTTTTCTTTCTAAAGCATGTGTAAAGAGAGAGAAACAGTGAGTAAAACAAGCAAAATTCAGTTGTCCTCACTGATACTAATGAGCAGAATGATGGGATGACAGGAAGACGATTTGACTGTAAACACAAAACAAAGTCTACAGTTCATTCATTTCTAATTTGGTGATTTTGCCTGAGATGATAATGATTTTTAACCATTGATAGTGTTATCAATACAGTTATTTTAATAAAGTAAATTGCTGCAGTTACAAGTGATAGAGTTTGTGTTGATGTAAGAACAAATTCAGTGAAAGAATAATGAGAATGCAAAGAGAACAAATGTGTATTATGATAAAATATAACGCAAGTGAAGATTTACTCTAAGCATGAAGCAGAATGTCAAGTTAAAGGTATCCTTAGCAATACAAATACTTTGCTTGTACTTTTATAATTGTAAGTGTTAAATTGATTATCCAAGGTATGTGATTCTGGGAAGAAAGCAAAAGGTCATACAACTAATTTACAAATTACAAGTGACAATCATAGTAAAATACAATTAAAGTAAAACAAATGCAAATTTAAGATAGATTGCCAGGAAGGAATTGTTTATGGACTAAACAGAAAGCACGATAAAATCCTTCAAGGAATAATTTATACAGAACTTAGAAAAGCTCTGGAGAAGCACAGAGAAATAGTTGTCTGGTTTGTTCCATCCTGTGTGAAAATGAGTGTTCTTAAAAATACATTAGGAAAGTGCATGTGGTCAAAACTACTGAAAGAAAACTTGGTCTATTGCAAATGTTCCAATTGCAGACTTTTGCAAGAAAAATAAAATAAAATGTGTAGAGAAGTTGTATTGGGTTTTAGCAGCAAGGTTTTGGTAGTGGGGAGGCTGCAGGGGTGGCTAATAAAAACAAAAACACATAAAGAAAATCAAACAACAGGAATTTTTAATCATATGCAAAGACTGTAATGGATTTTGGATATTTCTGTGCTTCTTATGGAAGGCAATAAATAGCAAAAATTACCTTAGTTAGCCATCTTAGTTGGAAAATATTCCTCCACAGCAGATTGTGGTGATATTAAGGGTCTTATCAACTGCATTTTAATTTACTTATTTTATTGAATGAATAAGCTTATATTTTTAAGCAAACATGCATCAATCTTGTGATTTTTTTTGCTATGTGTTCATTCTTTTCTTTATAACAAACAGCTAAAATTCGTATTTTAATATAAAATAGCAGTTGCTAAATATATGCTTATGAACATCTTGTCTTAGATGCTGTAGGTTAGTAGTCAGCTACTCTCTTATATGTGGCTGTCTTTTTCTACCAAACTTTTTGAAAGACTTGTTAGAGAAGTCACAAAGCAGATACTGCACAGTTCTTCCTCACTTCCCATTGATTCTGAACTGCTAATATTGTCATAAAGGTATTGGTGGGAGGCTTATCATACTAATTTATGTCATCTCCCTGTTCTTTCAATTTCTGCCAGTATTTCCATCACCTTTTCTTCTGGTCACCCTTCCAAGAAACTTATTTACTCTGTCTAAAATGCCTCATACGTCTTCACCTGTTGATCCCCTACCATATTGGGACTTCTTGATACCTTCAGTACACCCTGTCTCACATCTGTCCCTCTTGTCCAGGTTCTCCAGGTTGTTAACCATTGTTGGCAAATGTTTCAGCCTTCACTGGTTTCAGTAATTTATCATCACTTTGAGTCTTTTACTCATTTCAGTCCCAGTTCTGAATCTAACACCCAAAGCTTCATTCAGCCCAGGTAAACAGATTCCTTATTTGGGGAACTAAAGTCAGAAGTTTAGGTGTCCTGGGATCTCTCCATAAATGAAAGGTAAAAATGTTTATCTAACATACCTTAAATGTGAATCACCTTTTGTTGTTCTGATGCCTCTGCAGTGAAGGAAATGTGGCAACACTTTTATCTCAATGAACCAAGACTAATGTTCTAATTTGCATGGGAAGATCAAGGTGCTTTGTACATTTTATCTGGCTATTTGATTTAGTAAATTAACAGAATTGAACTTAGGGTATTAAAGATTGATTTTTATTTTGCTTTATACAAATAACCTTTGAAATCTGAAAGTCATGAAGACAGAATACACCCAGTGATCAACATGTAATTAAGATGATTATTTACTCTAATACTAGAGAATTGTTTCAACGGCAGAAGTGATCATGTGCATTTAGCTGATCTTTTCTGGTTTATGAGTTTATTAAACACTAATAAAAAAAACCCAATGCCTGTATAATTGTCTTTGTACTATTCTACCTGATTTTTTCCTTGCAAAAGCCCTGATCCAATGACAATTAAGTTTAATAGAAATGTTCCTTTGACTTCAAAGGACTGGCTCCAAGTGAGAGCAAAAAGCCAATTGAAAATTCTATGAACAAAAGCACATTACCTTCTCAACATGACTAGCATGAATAACAACGTGTCACAAGAGAGACCATGAATAACTTATGATTCACTGGAAGCAAGAAGATCAGACTTTGAACTCTAGTAATTGCATTTTGTATAAGTTTTGCACTTAGCACCTATTAAACTTGCAATTGCTGATTTACCTTTTAGGTGCTATTGGACATGTGAAGATTCACTGTTCTTCAAATTACAGGAAAAAAAGCTAAAAGGCGGTAGTGCATCAGACTAGAATAGTTAAAACATGCACATTTCTATAATGCATCATAGTGAAGTATATATGCAGGAAAGCAGTATCATAAAATAAGTTGTTGTAAGTGAATGTGTGTGGGGGGGGGAGGTGGTGCAAAGGTCACTTACATATTTCCCAGGATATCTTCAAAAGCATAAGGAGCTAGAAATATTTTTTGCCGATTGTATGTTCCTTTTCACTTTTCCAATACAGTAAAATAAGACAAAAATATTCTTCTGCCTTTGAAGAGAAATAAATCAGGAAATGAAAACATAGAAAATCATACGTAAATATCACAGATATCTGCTTTGAGTGATAGACATTCATATTACAGGATCAAGCTTGATATTCATTTATTCCATATTTTTGTCTCAATATTATTAAAATAAATTATAAAGTTTTCCTCAGTTCTATAAGCATATTTAGCAAAATAGTAACAACGTTCACATAGGCTTAGACTGTTCTAGAATGTGAGACTGATAAATGAGATAAATATTTCTAAAAAATGAAAATCCCTTTTCCTAAAAGAGTACACATTTGGCTGTTTCCTTCAAACCATTTTACGTAGGTTTTTTGGGGAAAAAAATAGAAAGTAGCATCCTCCATGCAAGTCAAGGCCTTTTTTCTTCTGTAAGAGCTTCTTACCCATATTTAAAAAAAAAAAAAAAAGCAAACAAACTAAGGAAATTTTCTACTCAGGAGACAGAGAGAGTGGGAGGAGAGAAGGGAGACCCAAAAATAGAGAAAAGTGGAAGGGGAGGGGGAAGGAAAATAAAAATACATCTAAATTGAAAGATTTCCCTTAGGCACATGAGGCGAGTACTTTTCTTCAGAGACGTTCTTCCTGGAAATTTTTAATACTAAAAGATCTTCATCATATATGTGTCTGTTTAGTTATCTCCTAGGTCTAGATCCCCATCAGGACTGTAAGGAAGTAGGGACGAGTATAAGAATGCTGTCAGGGTATGCAGGGATGAAATGAGGAAAGCCAAGGCAGCCTTGGAATTGAACCTGGCAAGGGATGTCAAGGCCAATAGGAAGGGTTTCTTTAAGTATATAGGAGGCAAAAGGAAAACTAAGGAAAATGTGGGCCCATTGTTGAACAAGACAGGCTCTGTGGTGACAGGTGATGCAGAGAAGGCAGAGTTGCGGAATGCCTTCTTTGCTTCTGTCTTCACGCTCGGGCTAGCCCTTGGGAGTCCCAGACTTCGTGGGTAACAGAGAAAGTCTGGAGGAAGGAAGACTTTCCTTTGCTTGAAGAAGAACAAGTTAGAGATCAATTAAGTAAACTGGATACCCACAAGTCCATGGGGCCTGATGGGATGCACCCGCGAGTGCTGAGGGAGATAGCAGAAGTCATTGCTGGGCTGCACTCCATCGTATTTGAAAGGTCCTGGAGAACAGGGGAGGTGCCTGAGATCTGGAGGAAAGCCAATGTCACTCCAGTCTTCAAAAAGGGCAAGAAGGATGACCTGGGAAACTACAGGCCAGTCAGCCTCACCTCCATCCCTGGAAGGATGATGGAACAGCTTGTTCTGGGCATCATCTCCAAGCATCTGGAGGAAAAGAACGTTATCAGAAGTAGTCAACATGGATTCACCAAAGGGAAGTCATGTCTGACTAATCTGATAGCCTTCTATGATGGCGTGACTGGATGGGTGGATGAGGGGAGGGCAGTGGATGTTGTCTACCTTGACTTCAGCAAGGCTTTCGACACTGTCTCCCACATCATCCTCACAGGCAAGCTTAGGAAGTGTGGGTTAGATGAATGGACAGTGGGGTGGATTGAACAGTGGTTGACAGATAGAGCTCAGAGGGTTGTGGTTAGTGGTGCAGAGTCCAGCTGGAGGCCAGTAACAAGTGGTGTCCCTCAGGGTCAGTACTGGGTCCAGTCTTGTTCAATGACCTGGATGAAGGGATAGAGTGTTCCATCAGCAAATTTGCTGATGACACAAAACTGGGAGGGGTGGCTGACACACCGGAAGGCTGGGCTGCCGTACAGCGTGACCTGGACAGGCTGGAGAGTTGGGCGGAGAGGAACCTAATGAAATACAACAAGGGTAAGTGTAGGGTACTGCATCTGGGGAGGAATAACCCCATGCATCAGTACAGGTTGGGGGCTGACCTCCTGCAGAGCAGCTCTGTGGAAAGGGACCTGGGAGTCCTGGTGGACAACAGGATGACCATGAGGCAGCAATGTGCCCTGGTGGCCAAGAAGGCCAATGGCATCCTGGGGTGCATCAAGCAGAGTGTGGCAAGCAGGTCAAGGGACATTATCCTCCCCCTCTCCTCTGCCCTGGTGAGGCCACACCTGGAGTACTGTGTCCAGTTCTGGGCTCCCCGATTCAAGAAGGACAGGGAACTGCTGGAGAGGGTCCAGCAAAGGGCTACAAAGATGATTACAGGACTGGAGCATCTCTCTTATGAAGAAAGGCAGAAGGACTTGGGTCTTTTTAGTCTGGAGAAAAGACGACTGAGGGGGGATCTTATCCATACTTATAAATACTTAAGGGGAGGGTGCCAGGAGGATGGGACATCTTTTTTCAGTGGAGCCCAGTGATAGAACAAGAGGTAATGGGCACAACTTGAACATAGGAAGTTCCATCTTGACACGACAAGGAACTTCTTTCCTTTGAGTGTGGCAGAGCACTGGCACAGGCTGCCCAGAGAGGTTGTGGAGTCTCCCACACTGGAGACATTCGAAACCCGCCTGGACGCTGCCCTGTGTAACGTGCTGTAGGTGTCCCTGCTGTGACAGGGGGGTTGGACTAGATGACTAGAACCCTGACCATTCTGTGATTCTGTGAAGTAACCATCAACTTGCAAAAGTATCTGTTTTGATCTTGGCATACAAATAAGCATATTATGCTTTTTATGAGTGCAAACCTGGGACGATTATTTTTTTCTACTACGTGTGATAGATGTTTTATGCCCAATGTGAATCTCTACATCATATGCAGCTTTATGCTGTGCGTAAAATGCCCACTGGTATCACTGCTAAGAGCTCTGTATATGAAATGAATGAAGAATATGAAGCTGAGCACCTGAAAGCTAAATAGCAACATTTTTACTGCTAAGCTCTAGACACACAGTTATAATAAACACTCTTTTGAGGTAGTTAAAAAAATCTTTCAGAACCTTTTTCACTCTATGTCAGTGCACATGTATTTGCCATTTTTTCCCACCTTATTTCATGCTTACTTTAAAACTTCTCCCCTCCTTTTTGGTGTGAAATTGAAATAATTTGAACATCTTATTGAAATAAATGAAAAAATAAATAGCTATTTTATTAGTATATTCACAGTTGGCCAGAAGATATCCATTATTGTGATGGTCTTTTGAAGTGTTAGATAAATACAGCTTTGATGTAACAATGCTTGCAGGTGTCTGACTTTCAGACAAAACTCAAAAACTAAGCATGTGTCGCCTAGGTGCCTCTGTCTAATAACAACTCTTACGATGAACAGGACACAGCCTAGAGCAAGCTAATACAAACAGTGGGAAAAAAAACCCCACAACCTAGATACGAAGTCTGTCGTACTTGGTCAGAGGAAAAGCCAATCTCATTCAGTATCCTGTCTCCAAATGTTGTAAAAATTGATGCCTAGGGAAGAGAATAAACTTCAACTGAGTTTTGTTTCATTTAATGTATTTTAGAGCCCTCAGTGCACTTCTTTTCTATGATCTGTCCCAGTTTCACCTGAACTAAACCTCAGCAGCCACAACATGACAAAGAGCTTCAGAGTTTCATTTTTCTGGCTTTTAACCTGCTTCCTACTTCTTTCAGCTGGTGTTTCGTAATTCTTCCTACATTTGAAAAGACAGCAAAAAATTAAGTTTTATGATGATAATAATTTTTATAGACCTCAATTATTTTTCTGCTATTTTGCCTTCTTACCAGAGGAGCTTACTTAGTCACTCTTTATGTGGAGTGACTTATTTCCTTTTTCTGAGTCTTTTAAAGTTCTACAAAATCTTTCCTGAGCTAAAAGGGCCAAACCAGGACTCATTATTTGTTAACTAGTCAAATTTAGGTAATAAATGCATACATAGAATCATAGACTCATAGAATACTTTGGGTTTGAAAGGACCGTTGAAGGTCATCTGGTCCAACATCTCTGCAATAAACAGGTACATCTTCAACTACATATGGCTGCTCAGAGCCCGGTCCAACCTGACCTTGAACGTTTCCAGGGATGAGGCATATACCACCTCTCTGGGCAACCTATTCCAGTGTTTCACCACCCTCACTCTAAAAAATTTCTTCCTTGTAACTAGTATGAATCTAACCTCTTACAGTCTAAAATCATTACGCCTTGTCCTATCACAATAGGCCCTGTTAAAAAGTCTGTCTCCATCTTTCCTGTAGCCCGCCCCTTTAAGTACCGGAAGGCCGCAATAACGTCTTCCCAGAGCCTTCTCTTCTCCAGGCTGGCTGAATAACCCCAACTCTCTCAGCCTGTCTTCATAGGAGAGGTGCTCCAGCCTTCTGATCACTTTTGTGGCCCTCCTCTGAACCTTTTCCAACAGGTCCATGTTTTTCATGTGCTGAGGACTCCAGAGCTACATGCAGTACTCCAGGTGGGGTCTTACCAGAGCAGAGTAGAGGGGCAGAGTCACCTCCCTTGACCTGCTGGGTGTGTTGCTGTTGATGCAGCCCAGGATATGGTTGACCTTCTGGGTTGTGAGCACACGTTGTCAGCTCATGTCCAGCTTTTCATCCACCAGTAACACCAAGTCCTTCTTGGCAGGGCTGCTCTCAATCCCTTCATCCCTCAGCCTGTATTGATACTGGGGCTTGCCCCGACCCACGTGCAGCACTCTGCACTTGGCCTTGTTGAACCTCATGATGTTCACACATGCCCATTTCTTGAGGTTGTGCAGGTCCTTCTGGATGTCATCCCGTCCCTCAGGCATATGAACAGCACCACTCAGCTTGGTGTCATCTGCAAACTTGCTGAGGGTGCATTCAATCCCACTGTCTATGTCATTGATATGGTCCCAGGCTGGACCCAAGTACTGGTCCCCATATGGACCCCTGAGGGACACCACTTGTCACTGATCTTCATTCGGACGTTGAGCCATTGACCACCACTTTTTGGATGCAACCATACAACCAATTACTCATCCACCAAACAGTCCACCCATCACATCCATATCTCTCCAATTTAGAGACAAGGATGTCATGGGGGAATGTGTCAAAGAGCTAACAGAAGTCCTGAGGGGTGACATCCATAGGTCTTCCCTTGTCCACCGATGTAGTTACTCAACCACACAAGGCCACTAGGTTGGTCAGGCAGGGCTTGCCCTTGATGAAGCCATGCTGGCTATCTTGAATCACCTCCCTGTCCTCCATGTGCCTTAGCATAGCTTCTAGGAGGATCTGTTCCATGATCTTCCCAGGCACAGATGTGAGGCTGGCAGGTCGGTAGTTGCCACAGTCCTCCTTTCTACTGTTTTTAAAAATGGGTGCAACATTTCACTTTTTCCAGCCACCGGGGACTTTACCTGACTGACATGACTTTTCAAATATCATGGACAGCAGCTTGGCAACCACATCAGCAAATTCCCTCAGGACTCTGGGATGCAACTCATCAGGTCCCACAGACTTCTGTATGTTCAGATTCCTCAGGTGGTCATAAACTTGATCTTCTCTTACAGTGGGCACGACTTTGCTCCCCCAGTCCTTATCTTGCAGTCCAGCCACTTGAGAGGTGTGGGGAGAGAGTCTGCCAGTGAAGGCTGAGACAAAAAAAGCTTTTAAGTACCTCATCCTTCTCCTTGTTTGTTGTTACCAGTTTTCCAGTCTTGCTCATCATATAGGGTATGCTTTCTTTGACCTTCCTTTTCTGGCTGACATTATGACTATATTAGTAGACTCATGATATTTTTCAATTCTAGGGTCCACAAGGACACCACCATCATCTTCTGAAGACAAGATAAGTAAAGACCCATGCAGTAACTTTTCCCAGCAGCTTCAAGTAAAGGCATTGTCCTTAACCTTAATCAAAAGAAATCAAGGAATAAAGGGATCTATGAGAAGCTCCAAGAAAACATGCCGCCCAGATTCTTCTGTTGGAGCATTTTGATCCACTTAGGATAAAATTAGTAAGGCCATGTACCTGTTCCTTCTGAGTGTACTGTGTATAGCCCTGTAGCCTAGGAAATATGGTGCTGCTATTTCTTGTAACAGACTTTGTGCTGAGATAACCACAGAGGCCTCAAGATGTACAAGCTTTATCTGAGCTTGACCTGCCAGGATCTTCATTAGGCTTCTTTAACTGTAACAACAGTTATCTAACAACCAGGTGACTGTTACCTACCTGGTTTAGCTTTTGCTTAGTTTTGTAAAATTGAGTCATGCAACAGTGTTTTTTTAATATATATACACACACACATATATATATTTGTATCTGTAACTATCAGTTCTTAGCAATCAGTTATTCAGAGTGTCTTGAATTATCTAGGACCTTGGAGTAAAATACAACATAGTGTAATACAGGCATGGGATGGCAGCAGAAGCTATGAAAATATGAGCACAGGGCTGTACTGGAGGGTCCAAGGATGTAAGTGTTTCAACAGTGTTTGGTTACTGGTCCTGAAGGAATTCAGTCTTGAGAGCTATGCTAAACCAGTTTTAGGGCTCACAAAGAAAACAAAGAATAAGTATCTGAGTTACTCTAAAACAAACCATATATAGTAAGTTTGGATGAAATGTGGAATTGTGGCAAAAGCCTGAAAATAATCCTAAGTGAATCCCAGAATAAAGAGGAAGAAATCAGCTGTCCCCACCTGTCATGTCCCGGTTCGGGGCATCCTTTTGGCTCACGATCCTTGGATCACAACAATGGTGGGGTTTCCCGAGGTCCGACTGTAGACAGACACGGCACAAAAGTATAGTTAAAGTCTGCTAAATACTTGGCCAATCAGTATAGAAGCCACTTTTGCTTGGCCAATCTTTATTGGAGGGTAGTCTTCTTGACATACGGTTGCTCCTGATGTATTCTTGTGGTAAACAGGATGCTGTAGTTTGTTGCACTGGCACAGCTTGCAATGTAGCTCGGAAAGTTTCAGGTCCTGTGATGAACAGGTGGTGGCTGGTTTGCCTACAGTAAGCGAGTTTTGAGACATTTTGATTGAGACATCTTGGCAGTCTCTTACACCACCACAGTGTTCCTCCCAGCAAATCACTAGGGATGCTGATGATTCTCTGACCTGAAGCCAATGATCTCAGGGCCTAGAGGGCAGGAGTTGCTACTTCAAGGTTGGTTTATATATAACTGTATGAAATTTTGACTATAAGGATAAGTGTCAGCAACTGGACTAATAATAACACGATTAGACTGTTAAGACTTTAGGTAGGCTAAAAATAATTCTTAGCTTTCCATTTATGAATCAAGTTCCTTTGAACCACATAAAATGCATTGTTGTAGTGTTACAAAATGTGCAACTGTGCTAAAGGTGGGCACTAACTGTAACAACTGTGTTCTAAACAAATAACTGCTTTTTTAGAGGTGGAAGAACCTCAGTGTATAAAGAGTACATATTATTTGGAGATCGTTAGGAGACAAAGTCACCCTTCGTTACAGATGGAGCAGTGAAAGGAGCTGACCATTGAACTGGACAAAGTTTAGTACCTCTCAGACACACAAAGTGCTGAGGAAACATTCAGAATGAAATGTAGGTCAGCTGCGGAAAGATTAGGCAGTTGCTAAGCAGAGTTATATACAACATAGTTCCAGATTTCAGCACCTAACCTCTGTCAATGTCCTGGTTTAGATGCTTCAGGTGAGGTTGAGAAGACTGATGAGACCCGAGCAGACATTAGATGCTCAAGTCTGATAAAGCAATTAAGAACAAATGAAATTCCTCCTTGCTGTAACTCAACCCAAATTTCAGTCAGAGTCTATATTTTGGCCCTGAATGTCTCAGGTAAGGATAACCAGGATTTCTTAGCAGAATCCCAATCTGGGCATGCAGACACCCTTTTCCTGCTAAATCAATCACTGTGATTCAGATAATGCAGAGAGGTGCCCAGACTCTATCAAAAGAATTAGGACAATCATAACCCTTTTTTTTCTCTACAGGCCTTACTGTAAGCTCCCCTATGCCAGGGTTTAGCTGCCTGAGCACCAGGGCCGCAGGGTCTGACTCTGTACAAGACCGCTAAGATGTCTTGATCAAAATGTCTCAAAACTCACTTACCGTAAGCGGACCAGCTACATCCTGTTCATAACAGGAGCAAGGAGCACCTGAAACTTGCCGAGTTAAGCTGCAAGATGTGCCACTACAATCACCAACCACATCCTGTTTACCACAGGAGTACATCAGGAGCAACCATCTGCCAAGAAGACCATCTTCCAAAAGAAAGACAGACTGAGCAAAAGTGGCTTCTATACTGATTGGTCAAGTATCGAGCAGACTTTGGCTATAGGTTAGTGCCGTGTCCCTCTACAGGTGGGCCTTCAGAACCCCTGCCATTGTTGTGATCCAAGGATTGTGAGTCAACAGGACACCGCTGACATTAGAGGACTGTCAGGACACTGAGAGTCAGTGGTGGTGGCTATACTCTTGCTGTGCTCCGTAATACTGCTTCTCTCTTCTCCCTTTCCTCTACTTCCTCCTTTACTCTATCACTTGTTTCAGTAATCAAGGCTGAAGATAACAACAATACTTAGCAGGCAGCATCTGACCTGTTTGTGTCTTAATCTCAAGTGTGGAATCATTATGAGTCCTCCCGGACGCCCCCGGTCCCGGACTGGAATGTGACAGCTGTGTAACTGGTGCTCTGGCTGCTGAGAGAGAGGCAGACAGTGTTCATGGAGATCAGAAAGTCACCAGAACAGGTGGTGTTGGGACTGGTGACACAAGACCCTTAGTAAGTCAAGTATTCATGAGCAAAAATGTCAGAAGGAAAGGTATAAAAGCCTAAAAGACCAGAGCTGGGGAAGTCAGGCAGCAAGGTCGGTCCCATCCAGGACTGGTCAGGGGTCACCGAGTCAGGCTGGGCCATTGGCATCGACAGTGTCTATGAAGCTGGGGCAGACGTCAGCTAGGTAATACCAAGGACCTACTGGATGGTCCCCATCCTACTGGATGGGGGCCACCCCATCCCCTCCTGGTTGTCACCTGCTGGCCAGCAAAGGCACCTCACTGGGGTGGTGAGCACACCAGTCCTCAGCCTGACAGCTTGCAAAATTTATGCTGTCTTTTGTGTGTGGTAGCCTTGTATTTGTATATTGTGTATATTCTGCTTTCTTGCATGTCTCTGTGCTTGGCTAAGAAGCCTGAACTAATATACCCAAAAGAGGGGCAGTAATACCGTTCAAAAAAGTGGCTATGTATGATACAACGTAACTGTGTGGTGTACACCTAGATCTGAAATAGTAACCCTCAAGTTCTTTTAGATTCAGCAGAAAATAATAGACACTTCAAATCACAGAAAATCATGGAATCACAGGATGGTTGAGGTTGGAAGGCACCTCTGGAGACCATCCAGTCCAACCCTTCTGCTGAAGCAGGGTCTGCTAGAGCAGGTCACTCTGGACCATATCCAGTTGAGTTTTAAGTATCTCCAAGGAAAGAGACTTAGTGACTTCTCTGGGAAACCTGTTCCTGTGTTTCACCAGCCTCACAGTAAAAATTTTTTCTTGCATGCAGGCAGAATTTCTTGTGTTTCAGTTTGTGCCCATTGCCTCTTGTCCTGTCACTGGGCATCACTCAGAAAAGTCTGGCTTTGTTTTCTTCACCCCTCCCAACCCCCCTCCTCCCAGCTATCTATAGGATAGCTAAGATGGATAAGATCCTACCTGAGCTTTCTCTTCTCCAGGTTGACCAGTCCCAGCTCACTTAGCATCTCTGTGTATGTCAAATGTTCCAACAGTTTAGCCATACTCAGGGCCCTTCTTTGGACTTATCCCTGTATGCCCATATCTCTCTTGTACTGGGGAGCCCAGAACTGGAAACACCACTGTTGGTGTTGTCTTATTGGTGCTGGTTAGTTTAAGTATCAGCTGCAGAATGAGACAAACCATGCTATAGAAATGCCTATTTCTTCATGCTGCTTAGAGAGAAGACTTGGGTCACAAGCAGCATGATAGATATCTGAATTCTACTCACTTTCACCTCATTTTGCTCAAGCCTAAATACTATCTGCAGCTATTTCCATTTAAAAACAAGGGACATCATGCTGTCGCCCACTTTTTCAGAAAGAGATGGTAGCTAAAGCATTTCCCAGAAGCTTGACATAACTGCTAAGATACTAAACAAACAATAAGAAAGAAGGGCAAAGGTAAGGAAGGGTCAGAAGGGAATGATCTCTATGATCTTGAAAATGGATCACTGTGCAACTAGGAAACCAGCAGTATTTCCACAGCAAGAAAAACCCCAGCATGTACAAACTTGAAGCTGTAGCCTCATAACTATGTAACTTGGAAGAGGTATTTTGGTGCTAGAGTATTCCCAAAGGTCTTTCTGATTTTCTCCAACGACCATCTAGTGTTTAACACATTTGTAGTCATGAGAGCAGTATCCCAAGCTTATCACTGTTGTCCTAACAGTGAAACTGTAGGGTTAAGATTTTGTTGCTTGTTTTTCTCTTATTCCTGTAAATCTTATATTGGCAGCACTGAGAGCCGCTTCAAAGCAAATGGTAAACCTTTCTCCTCTTAATGGTTTATGCAATTTCATAGAAAATGGGCTGCATGAATCTGAATCCCTTCAGAGCAGCATGAAAGCTGAAGCCAGTTATCTCATTTTCTGGATGAGTGCTTTAGCCTCAAATTTCTACTCAAAAGTCAATCGATGCTATCTGTGTCTTAAAAAGTGAGCCATCCTCATTTAAACATCACCTTTAAGAGTCAGACTACATATTTTAAATCCCAATGGACAGATACACTTGGTGTACATCTTAAGTCAGGAGCTCCGCACTCAGGAGAAATTAGGGCATTCTTAGTATGTTTAGGTTTTCCGTCAGCTAGATATAAACTAGCTGTATAGTATAAGGTTCCCTGCTCATAGTTGGTAACACAGAAATTTGTTTCCAAAGCACCAAAATATGACTACAGAAGCTCAGAGCGTTGCCCACTTCTTAGATTTGGACATAAGTTCTAGTTACATTTTTACTTGATGCTGGATTTAGATGGAGAGGAAATCAGTTTGTCCCATCTCTAGAGTTCTGGGAAATTTGGATGGGTCACCCAAAAAGAAACATCTTGTACTAAAGCTATAGGCTAGTCTGAATGACTGTGGATCCAGGCTCTGTGACTATCATGGTATGGATCCAACCTACATTTTTTCAGTGGCCCAGATCATTCTCTTGACAATCTAGGCATATTTGATAAAATACTTTAGGGAACCACTTCAACACGTATCAAAAACAACACCAACTGTAAGAAGGTTATCAATAATGTCTTCAGACATTCTTACTGACTTTGAGAACTCTGATGCTCCTTTTCACCATTTCAATTTTTCCACCTTACATTTTTCACTATTCAGTTGTACAAATGGAGTACTATATGCAATTTCCTTTCTGACGTTGCACTAGATTTTGAAATAAGATTCCTTATGTATTTATACATATGTAAATACTTAAATGTGTGTTTGTTTTAACAGACAGACAGAAGTTAATATGCTACACAAATACTGAGTTTGGGAAACATGGTGTATATGTATAAACATGTATATATATATAAAAAATCATATTATCAGATTCATTGCTTTGAGACCACATTCCCTTCATCTTCTGTGATAAACTAAAAGTGTTGAATAAGTACAGTGATAATTTTCAACATATTTTGAATGCACTAATGCAACTTAATTCACTAGTCTTTGTAAGAACAACTGAAGTTTAGAGAGTCATGGAAGGAAGAGAGAATTGTCTTGTTAAAAGGCTCTAAGAGATTAAAAAGCTGGTCCAATTAGAAAGAATGATATTGTTTGAGAAATATAACTTTTAACACTGTAGAAGATTTACATTTGACAGAATTAGGTGGACCATTATGTCAACTCAACTGTGTATGGGTCTCCAGTATTATATGCTGACAGTATTGGATTGAATACGATTGAAAGTATTACAGGGATGATGCTTTGCATGTCTATTTATTTTGTCTGATGAAGAGCAAATTTTCTTTTCACTATTTTACTTTTTATATCTGGAAGGTGTTATTATAGAGAATATTTATGAAAATGTTACACCAGTAATAGAACTAGCTGCCATAGCTGGAGGCTGTAAAGGGCTTATCTAATTTTCCCTGGTTACCTAACTTGCCACATAGGCTGAACTATAAGTATTTTTAGATGCTTGTTTTATATTTAATATTAGTAAACAGTTTTACAGTTTAGCATATGCAAATATACTGCTTCTAGGAATGAAACACCATTACTCTCCTGTATCTTTACAGTGTTCTCCAAATTATGTTAATTTGAAGCAGAAGAAATTCTGTAAATAAAGCTAAAAGTACAGATGACAGAAATTTGAAGAAATGTAATCACCTTCAGCTGATTTTCAAGCTAAACTACATAGAATTCAATATATATAAACACTTCAAATCTCATCTGAGGTTTTGTTTGTTTTTTTTTTAAATTACATTCAAAGCTAGATAATTTTGTAGCTCTTCTCAGCATGACTCAAATGAAACATATTTCTAGAAAACAAGGTACGCTTCCATTGTTTTGATGGTTTGTGGCTCAATAAAGCACGATGATACTTGTTTAACTGGAAGTCAATGAATGGGGGTGATTGATACAATTACTGAACAAGATAAATCTGTTGATGAAAGACAATGAATTTAGCTACTTTACAGGTTCTATTTTTAGACTAATACCTTTGCTTTTGCTGTTTGAAAAAGCTCACTAGCTTGTTTCTTTCCTTGCTGGTGGTGGGGTATATAAATTAACATCTAATTAACTTTTAAATACTTCCACCTAACTAAGGAACTTTATTTAGATTAAGAACCAAAGGTCTATTAAAACTCAACTGAGGGAACTGTGCTCTCCACAGGCAGCAAGAAATCCCTTTTAGGATCGTGTTAAGGACTGCTCAACAGTTTTTCTGAAATTCTGTGAAAGAATCCTTTCAGGAATACTTAAGAAAACCAGATGAATTAAATCTGAATGAACTGCTGAGAAAAAATGGTAGAATTATTATGTGAAAAAGTAAGGTATTGGATCATCTGGTCCATTTCTATCTCACATTATTAAATAATTCTAGAGACAAAAACAAGGTCTGGTTGGTTTGTTATGATCATTGGCTTGTGGTATAAAAATAATAATAACAAGACTAATTTTGTCAGGATTTTGATTTTTTACTAAAAGCATTTGATTTAGATTGCTTTCATGAAGTCATAGAAACATTTAAATATTCAGTTCCAAATCCTTTTGTTGAATGATATACGACCTTAGTTGAGACATTCACTTATATCTAAAAATAATTTTAAAAAAATCCCCAACACTTGGGAAATTATGTATCAGACATTATTGGTGTATCATGTGCCTCAGTAATGAATAATTACAGCATGTCACCATATATTAAGTAATCAGAAGCAGGAACATATGTAAGATTTATAAGTTAGAAACAGTTTAATTTAAATATGAATGGATGCTGGTGGCATAGATGAAGCACACCGTTCTATCCATTTGAGATTTAACATCAAAACAGTCTAATGATCTTTGACCTTTGCGCTGTGGAGGTTGGCTATGCAAAAAAAATGGGTTTACTTTAAAGGGAACGTGCCATCTGCAAAGCTTTATAAAGTTTCAGGCAACTGAGCCTTATAATTTTATTAATTACCAAGGATAAGTCTTTTTCATTCTCTGTTCACCTGTTCTCTATGGAAGAGATAATTTACGGAGGTAGAAGTCAAGAGGAAAAAGGATAAATGAAGCAAAAAAGGAATTAATTGGTATGTAGATAATGAACCAAAGCCCGATAATGCATTTCTTAGATAAGGGCAATAAGACAAACTGTGTCTGATAGAAGAAAACCATAATGAAAATATTGAATAAAAGTCTTTCTCATTTATAAAGATTTATTTTAACCTTATAAAAAAGGAAGCCTATTTAAATCAGCTCTGTTAAGTCTTAATTCAAATTCAGTTTGACTGTCTTTCTGCTTTATCAGCATGCAATTTGGCATGTACATCTTAATAACTCTCCTGATGCTTTTTTGAGATGAATATAGATCAAAAATCAAAGCTAAAAGTTTAAGGTTTTCTTTGACACATTAGATTTCTTGGGTTTTGCCTATTGCTTACTGAAGTTGTCATCCACATCAGAGCTTCCCTTTTAGTTATATTGATGCTAAATAAAGAAGTATAAGTGTGGTTCAGCTAACTAGTTTTAGATATCTACGTTAAAATGGAAAGAACTTCTCCTTAAAAGAAGTTCTTATCCTTACAATGACTAATTTCTTTATACTTAAAATTAGGCATATATAATTAAAACTCAGATTATGTACTATATTAAGGGTAAATTTAATTCATTATTATTTATTTATTTCCTTGTTTATTTATTTTAAAATAATTGTCTTCTATCTTAGAACAGTCTTAATGTCAAGAGAATATAGTTTTTAAAAGCAAAAAGAGGGAGCTATATGAATGGAAGGAGAAGTAGAGAGAGTTAGAGGGATACGCAGACTGATGAGATGGAAAAAAAAAGAGATTATTAAAAGGGGCTTTGACTTTGAAAAGACAGTAAAAGTAATCCACAAAGGACTTAACTACCTGAATTTCTGTGCCCACCTCTTTATGCTCTTAATTCCTTCAAGTCCTCATTCAGCTGTTACCCAAAGAACCTTAATTGCTTACTTAAGTTTTACCTTTATTCTCTACTTCTCGTCGCATAAAATTTTTGCCAATTATGCACTGCTTACCAATTTTTCTGTTGGTTTATGGCTGAGCCAGCCATTCTAGACTCCTTTATAATTGATGGAAAGAATAGGTACTTCTGGAATTTAAATCTCTTATCCTAAAATTAGCAAATAAAATATATCAGCGGAATCTAGAACATGAATATTAACTAATTAAGAGGTCTACAGTAAGAACATTTTTAATTAAATGTTTCCCTGAACATTTATTTATTTCTTATTAATCGGCTTTACAAGAGATGTAGCAGGAATAGTTCTGACATAAATATTAAAATAGTTGATTCTTAAAATTAGGTGAGATAAGCTTCACCTGTATGCTTAAATGTCTACTTTTGGATACCTATAGGTATCCAAGTCTTGACAGTACTGGAGCCCACTTTTCAGTTAAGCTGCCACCATTTTCCTGCCTATCCCTAGATCTAGCATGGATCTGTCTTTTCCTTCTGATTGGGTTCCTATAGCATACTGCCAGAAAAGGAAAAAAAATCAACGACAAAGAGGATCATGCTGTATCAATGAATTCATAAGCCTCTACAGCAGTGAAGAAATATAAAAATGCAGTTTCCATTGTCCCTTATTAGGCTGCCTTTGATGAGACATCAAAGAAATATTTGTAGAGATTCTGTAGGTCAAATGATGCAAATAACGAAAACAATGACAAATCCTTTTGCTGACAGTGCATGTAAATAGGATTAGTTAATTCAAATTTATATAACACATATCAATGCATAAATAACACTGCATGAACACTTGAGAATCTTATTGCTGAGATGCTAGTACAGTTCAACCTGATAGACCTTTATCATTCTTCTCTCTCTGGCTGTTAGCACATTAGTGCTGGACAATTTTAACAATCTTTGAAACACTGCTTCTTCTCTTTATACCTTTGACACGTCTTTTGAACATGTTCTTTCAAATATTTAGGCAAATTAGACCTTGTTTTCTGGGGTCAGTACTGGACACAGAGGACAAAATCTTAGGCAGTCTAAACGTACCCTTTTTTTTCAGAATATTCTCAGTTAGATATTCAGTTTTTCACTTCATTGAAGAAGCCTTATGACAGTGAAGTTTATTGAGAAAATTCCACAGTCACTGATAATTTTTTCTTGTTGAACTTGAAACTCCTATATCTTCTCTTATAGTGTAAGTCAATATTATTCATAATTTGACTTTAAAACTGCATATCCATTTTCTATTTGTGAAGAGGAATATGCCCATTTTACAATGGTGAACACATGTAAAAGATGAAAAAAAAAAAAAAGATCGCAAAATATCCATACCATAGACCATTTAAATACATGCTTATTCCAATTTTTCATTTCTCATTTCCAAATTCTTTTAAGGTGCTTACAGGTATTATTTCTTTCCTAGGTTTAGAACAAGTGCAATTTCTTCTGTTACCAGGCCTATGGAAAGTCTTTTCTTCACCTGCTGGTGTTTCTTTCTGAGAAATGCTTTCTGAATAAGTCCTGAAGTAACTTAAACCACTGAATAGAGACTTGCAAATTTGCTTACTTTTGTATTTTGGTTTATTTAGCATGACATGTTTTTATCACACCGAAGGCACTATTTTGCAAAGCCATTCTCTATTTTAGAATAGAATAGAATAGAATAGAATAGAATAGAATAGAATAGAATAGAATAGAATAGAATAGAATAGAATAGAATAGAATAGAATAGAATAGAATAGAATAGTTGGAAGGGACCTACAACGGTAATCTATTCCAAATGCCTGACCACTTCAGGGCTGACCAAAAGTTAAAGCATGTTATTAAGGGTATTGTTCAAATGTGTCTTAAACACTGACAGGCTTGGGGTGTCAACCATCTCTCTAGGAAGCCTGTGCCAGGGTTTGACCACCCTCAGCAAAGAAATGCTTCCTAATGCCAAATTTGAACCTCCTGTGACGCAGCTTTGAATCCTTCCCACGTGTCCTGTCACTGGATACCAGGAAGGAGAGATCAGCACCTCCCTATCCACTTGCCCTCCTCAGCAAGCTGTAGAGAGCAATGAGGTCACCCCTCAGCCTCCTTTTGTCCAAACTAGACAAAGATGGAGTCCCCAGCCACTCCTCATATGCTTTCCAGCCCTTTCACCAGCTTTGTTGCCCTCCTCTGCACGCATTCAAGTGCTTTAACATCCTTTTAAACTGCAGGGTGCAGAACTGCACGTCTTTTGTAGTTCTTCTAAGTCAGATCTCATATCACATTGCTGTTTATCTTCTTGGGGTACTTTCCTCTGTATATTTGTTACTGGACAATGGTAAAGTTCTACATATAGGTGATGTTTTATTTTTTAAATACCATTTAGTATATGAAAAACATCTCCATATTCACAGAGTATGCCAGGTATGTTACCTTCAAAACCCATGATGGGACTTCTCTTTTGTGCATGCAACATCAGGGGATCCTGGATAGAAACACTCAGGTCCATGACCTCAAAGTCTGTGCAGATATATTGTCTTTTTTACTAAAAAGCCATGTAGTTCTGCATTGCTGATTCACTTTGTAATTCTTATATCCTTTTTCTTAAAGTATGGGAAACCTGTAATGTTTCATTCCGTTCCTCTATTTTTTGAGAACTTCAACATTTTTAAATTATTAATTAACATGTCCCAGTTCATGTTCTCTGTTATTTTCACTGTTTTTTTGTCAGAACCCCAATTAATATTTTTTTAATCTTGTGAACTGCATTGCTATCTTGTTTTATTTATTCCTTTCATATACTTCCATATCATGTTTTGTCTGCACTGTTCTGCATTTTTTACCCTTATAATGGCATGATTTGCAAGATGATAGTTGCCCAGTTACTTAGCTTACACTGGACATAAGATTAGTACTACTGTTATTATTATTATTCTGTTTCTGTTACTACCCCAATTATTAATTCTGATGTAGACTTCTATAGACATCTATGTTTTATCTGGTTTGCTTTTCTCATCTCTTTTGCACTGCAGTTCATTGTTTATGATGCTGTCATATCAATCAAATCAGTGAATTGTGAACTACTTAACCTCTTCAACCATATCAGTTTCTTGAGGTAGCATGTAGCTTTGGCTTTGGCAAGAACAAAAAGGGAAGGAAGAAAGGAGGGAAGGAAGGAGTGAAGGAAGGAAGGAAGGAAGGAGGGAAGGAAGGAAGGAAGGAAGGAAGGAAGGGAGGGAGGGAGGAAGGGAAGAAAGAAGGAAAGAAGAAAAGAAAGTTATTAATAGCCAAATAACTCCGTGGAGACATTTATATTTACCAACAAATTCATTTAATTTTACTGCAAATTTTTTTCACCTATTTGCTTTTTGCTAAAGAAAAAGTTGTACTTAACACCATACGTTTACACCTTACATACATTTATATCACACAGATTTAGTCCATTTTTTAACTTATCATTTGCATGGTTTCACTAGCAAGATCTAACTGCTTTGTGAACTTCTTAGCTGCAACTTTTAAGGATTTGAGGCTCACTTTATGTCTAATTTATGAATTAGGTTATTTGAACTAAAAAGTCATAAAGTCTTCCCAGCTGGTCTTTTAAGTTTTTGTTGTCATTGCTTTAATCTCTCAGAGGACTGCTCCTTGCTCTTCTGCTTTTGAGAAAGCAGCTTACCTACTAGTCTAGCAAATAGAAGTTTTAGTTTTTCTATCCTCCTTTGACTCAACTAATCATTAAATAAAACTGAGAGTTCTTCAGGAGATTCTGAACTTGCTCCGTCCACAATGTTTAAAAAGATTGGATCATATTGGTTAATATCTAAAGTGCAACATCTTCTCTCTTTTTCTTTCTCTCCGAGACGCATGGTCAAGCTACAAGAGATCAGCATTGACTTCCTAACTGCTCTTCTTCACTGCCCGGAGGGAGTCACATCCAAATGTTCCTCCAGCAAGTTATAAACAACAGCTATAGTATAATACCAGTGGTAACACACCCTCAACTAATTTGCAGATAATACAAAACTGGGCTGATATACCAAATGGTTGTGCTGCCATTCAGAGACACCTTGAAGAGCTGGAGAAATGGGCTGGGAGAAATCCCATGAAGACTAGCAAAAGGAAAAGTAAAGCCCTGCCTCTGGGTAGGAGTAACTACAGGCACCAGGACAGGCTGGTGGTCAACTGGCTGGAAAGCAGCGTTGCAGAGAAAGACCTGGGGGTGCTGGTGGACAAAAAACTGACCATGAGCCAGCAGCATGCCCTTGCAGCCAAGACCAACAGCTTACTGAGTTGCATTAGGAAGAGTGTCGTAAGCAGGCTGTGGGATGTAATCCTTCTCAGCTCAGCACTGATGAGGTCACATCTGGAGTGCTGGGTCAAGGTCTGGGCTTCCCAGAACAAGAGAAACATGGGCTTACTGGGGCAAGTGCAGCAAAGGGCCATGAATATGATGAAATGAATGGAACATCTTTCATATCAGGAGAGGCTGAGATCTAGCACTGCTTATCCCGGGGAAGAGAAGGCTCAGGAGGGATCTCATCAATGTCTTTAAGAACCAGGGTCTCTTCAGTGGTCCCCACTGACATGACCAGAGGCAATGAGCACAAACTGAAACACAGGAGGTTCTCTCTGAATGTCAGGAAACAGTTTGGTAATGTGAGGGCGACCGAGTACTGGCATAGGTTGCCCAGAGATGTGCAGTCTCCATCCTTGGAGATATTCAAAAGCAGTCTGGACATGGTCCTGGGCAGCCTGCTCTAGCTGATCCTGCTTAAGCAGGGGGAGTAGACAACATGACCTCTAGAGGTGCTTTCAATCCAACCACTCTGTGATTCCATTATTCTGTCACTTCAGTTGAAAGTGCTTTCAATTCCTTTGCTTTGATACTGTTCTGCTTAGCATAAGATAATTAAAAAAACTTTGGTCCAAACTGGAGAAGAACAGCAAATGTGTGTAACATAGCATACATAACAGAAAAGTATGCACAGTGTACGCACTATATGGTATGCAGTACACTGTGTACAAGTAATTCTTGTGTAGTATTTAGAACACTCCAAGGCAAAAGATGGGATCTAATCTGTACCCCAAATATTTATTTATTATCAATCACTTTTTGATAAAAAGTGTGTTTTCTTTTAAGTCTATGTTAGACTCATGATTGCTCAGCTTTTGGAATTAACAAATTCTGGCTACAATAGCCAGAATTAGTGGTTGAAATAAACCCCATGGTGTGCAAGACTACTAGGATGAGAGAGGCAATTCTTCCCCACACATTCGTTTAGGTAGCTAAACCCTACAAAAATTTAAGATTTAAGAAAAAATGCTGTGTTTTAGGCTTCTTATTGGTTGACTTATTCAGGCATCTTCTTCCACGCGTGTCTTTAGGGGTACATCTATAAAAAGAAAATAGGGAGTAAACTCAAGAACTGTTCTCCAGAGTGTCCACATTGCCAAACTGTGGGATACCTTAAGCTGCCTGGATTTGCTTGGTCTTCTCCAGCTAGCTGTCCAAGGATAAATTATAATAGAGAGAATGAGCCCTAGATAGAGGAGATGTGATGCATCTTGGATTCTGCATAGTTTTTTTAGCCATATAGCTTCAGTGGTTGCTCACCTCTCCTTTCTTGCACACCTTGACTCTCCTTATTTATGAAATAAGAAACATAAAAACCTTGCTTTGGGCATCCGGCCCAGTGCCAACCAAACTAATCTCTGGAACCAGAAAAATATTTCTCTGCCAGAATTAAGTGGTCCAACACATACTTGTGCTAATGAAATTATCCTGAGATATCATTGCACTGTCCTGTACAATCAGTTCAGTTTCTCAAGTGCAGAAAGAGATATCCCACATTTATTTTTCCCAACATTCTGGATTTTGTCTGGTGAATTTATTGCTATTATCATATTGTTATATCAGAATCAAGCTTTAGGTTTTTTTCTCCTAAAGATTTTAAATTTCCTTTCATATTAATGTTTTTTGTCACAGTTTTCGGTTCTTCCTGCTTTGTAATAACTACACAACATTTTTTGACATTTAATTTCCAACATTTTGCATATTTATACGTCTTGATTCTAACATTGGCTGTCTATAAATAATTTTATATGTCTCAGACAATATATGTGTTTTATGTGGCTCAAAATGACTCTATGATGTTGTAACTAATGATATGTACCATACTGACATGCATATCAGACCTGTATTCAAATTAGGCAAAGATATCTTTTAGTCCATAACTTTACAAATAAGCATTGAAATGAGAGTGAACATCTTCTTTAGCAAATATTCTGAATCACTGCAAGTTGTATTGCAAAAAAGGATGGACAGATTTGAAGCTATACTTGTCTAACTTGTGTTAAATAATTTATATTTCTTTAAGCAGTTATTTTTTGTATAAATCAGTGTTATTAATGTAGAAGATTGTGTAATATTTGATATGGATACATAAGGGGTCTGTGAGAGCATGATGTGATTATGTCAGGAATTCTAATAAGGAAGCTTCAGACCTCTCCAATTCCCAAGTAAAACCATAAATGTAAAAGAAAAATATAAACAAACTGTAACAAAAGCCATAGAGGTGTGGAAATGAAAATGAAATATCGTTTAGAACCTCCAAAAGCCTATATTTGCCTACCTGTGCTGGTTTTTAGCTGGGATAGAGTTAATTTTCTTCATAGTAGCTAGCATGGAGTCTGTGTTTTGGATTTGTGCTGAAAACAGTGTTGATAATGCAGGGATGTTTTCATTACTGCTCAGCAGTGCTCACACAGTGTCAAGGCCTTTCCTGCTTCATACACCACCCCACCAGCGAGTAGGCTGGGAGTGCACAAAAATTTGTGAGGGGACACAGCCGGGACAGCTGACCCCAACTGACCAAAGGGATTTCCCATACCATATGACATCACGTTCAGCAATATAAAGCTGGGGGAAGAAGAAGGAAGGGAGGGACGTTCACAGTTACGGTGTTTGTCTTCCCAAGTAACCGTTATGAGTGAGGGAGCCCTGCTTTCTTGGAGATGGCTGAACACCTGCCTGCTGATAGGAAGTAGTGAATGAATTCCTTGATTCGCTTTGTTTGCATGCACAGCTTTTCCTTTACTTATTAAACTGTCTTTATCTCAACCCACAAGTTTTCCCACTTTTACCCTTCTGATTCTCTCTGCCATCCCACCAAGGGGAAGTGAGCGAGTGACTGTGTGGGGCTTAGCTGCCAGCTAGGGTTAAACCACAACACTGCCCCTCATCTGCAGAGTATTCTATAAATTTGTCATTATATTTGTACCTGATGTTCACAAAACTTTTTTAACGTACAGTGAAAAGTAGAGAAAATTCAACTCTTCCATACAAAGGAGACTAGGTTTAGAAACAGTATAAATGTTATCTTATAAAAGACCTGTGACATTTTTAGTTTTTTTGTGTCAAAACTAATGATTATAAGAGTCACCAAAGTGTCAGAATGTGATAACAATAGGTTATAATAAAAACAAATGTATGGTACTTTTGGAAAAAAAGATTCCAATAAAATAAAAAAAAAGCTAATATACAAGTTATATTTTAAAAAATTCACGATAGCTTTTGGCAGACTTTCAGAAGAGGATTGACTTAGTACCAGCTAGTACATGTCAGATAAAAACTTTTTGAAAATGCAAAAGATCCTAACAATACTTAACAGGAAACAAAGATCTCATTTTGTCTTAAGTGGAACACCAGTTTTCTTCTGCAATCAGTAATAATGCTAAATCTGAAATTTCAAAAGAAAGTCTGCAATAGCTTAAACACATTTCCAAAGAAGTGTGAAATTATACAATAACTCTTTAGCTTATATAACTGTTATTTTTTTATTAATGTATGCTTTTCCTCCATGTATATCTTTTAAGGGGTCCTCCTTTGTCAATGACAGCATTTTTTCAAGTCACAGTCCTTCTTTATTCTGACCTTACTGATTCTGACATATTAATAAGTGATTGTTTCCCCTTTTATTTCATGCTTCCTTTTGAAGAAGACATTCTAGGCAGATAGTCAACAGTTCATTAGATATTACCTCTATCCCATTACTTACATTTTATGATATAATTATGTGATGACTTTTAAAAGAAACTGCAAACAGACGGTGAGTGGGACTGCTAGCAGTGTCATCCATTAAGAATACAAGTTTCTGGTGGGTCCAATGCAGAACAAGCTAACTTAAGTCTAAATATTATCTATTCTATAAAAACTGTTACTCTCAACACTAACACATAGAATTCCCAGAGTGGGGTACTAAAGGCTATCCTAAGCTCATATAAACATTATTTTTTAAACTAAATATCTGCTTTCATTAAAAAAAAAAAAAAAAAAAGTTGTTTTAGGGAACAGTGTCCATTATGATCCAACCAACTGTGAACTGATATACTTTTTGGAAAACTTGAGTTTCTGGAAGAAAAACATTAAGTAGAAATAAGCTGATTAAACCAGAATACTCTACCATGGCTGTAAAAATCAATACTACTGCTATTATAGGATGACTTTCTTCCATGATTAGTTATGTGTTTGTCATGGTTTGGGCTGGACTGGCCAATGAAAGTGAATGACGGATGCTCTCCCTCACCTTTCTCTCCAGGGAGAGGAGGGAGAGAAAAAGACTTATGAATTTAAGAAAAAAAAACTAAACCACTTTCGTGAAAATATTAATAAAATAATAAAGAAGAAAATAATGACATATATACAATATATACAAACCTGTATCAAGCTCTCAGGATGACAAGCACGTCACCAACACGCACTGGGAAAGTCCCAGACTGGACTCAGTGATGGACGGGAACTGGGTTCCAGATCTGAATTCAGGAATGCATGGATAGGGATCAAAGGCAGACAAACAGACAGAGTCCTCCTCAGAGGTGGGCTATTGAAGAAAGAGGGCTGACCCTTTGATCCCTCAGCTTTGATACTGAACGTGAGGCAGATGGGATGGAATACCCTGTTGATCAGTTTTGGGTCACCTGTCCTGTCCGCTCCTCCCCGCAGGTGTGACCCCTTTACGCTTTTCGGCTTCTGACGCTCCAACGGGGCAAATAACAAAGTGAGCTGCCCTTGGGTGTTACAACAATAAGTATAAGCAAAAGCCTCTCTGCATTCCATTCCCTGGCATGAATTACAGCTGATCAGGTCTTATCAGTCTGAGAGCGAAGAGTTTCAGAACAATATGCTCTTAATTTCAGAGAGTTCAGTTAGTTAGAAAAGGCTTAGCTGCAAAGTAAAATTACAAAATAGAAAATGGATTGTGTTTTAGCTCAAACCAGGACAATGTCATTTTAAGTAAAACTCAAGTATCAAATATAGCTGGCCTGCTCTTTGCAAACTTTAAAAGACAGATAAACTAATAACAGAGAAAATAGCTGAAGGTGTATTTCCAGAAATTTCTGGGCCTTGTGTCCACAGAGAGTAAAATACAAGGTCAGTTGGTTGCCCTGGCTGTCTGGCGCACCATAAGCAAATCACAAGTAGGTCAAATTAGTGACATTTAATAAGTACTGAATGTATTTAGTGTTAATGCTTCTATATGCCCTATATATGATTTCTTTCACTTCTCAGTTACTGTTTACTACCTCATTAGATTTTTATCTTTTTTCAAGCTATAATGTACATAAACTGCACAATTCGACACTTAAAGTCACATCAAAACTGTTTCACAACATATGCATAATAAGTTCCTTTTATTTTCTTCAGAAAGATGTACCTTTTATCCCCAAGATTGCTCGGGGCAAGGAAGAGATGTAAGAGGGAGTGCAGCCTTTGAAAGTCCCACTAGATAGGCCAGAAGTAGGCTGATCTGCCAGAGACAGCAAGGGAGGAACATAAGAAGATGCTGCACTGAAACTCAGAAAATAATGAAGAGCAAGAACAAAAATGAGAAAACTGGTAACTCTAAGGACAGTTAAAAGTGTCTACTTAAAAAAAAAGGGGGGGAGAGGAAGTGCTTTTTAAAGGTGGTTATAGTAAAGTTGTAACGCATAGAACAACCTCCAAAGAGATTTGAGATTCAATTTGAAAATGAGATCTTGTTCCAGTTGATCAGTTAAGTGTGCTATGCCTGTCATGGTTATGGAAAGATAAATTGTTTAAGTGATTGTTTTGTGATAAAAAGATTTAGATTCAGTAATACCATTTGTCGTGTCAAGTTGCTTAATTGATTTTTCTATCTTTACAAAGAGGCAATTGTAAACCAAGTAAGAATTTTTTGCACAGTCCTAATGTCATCTGCATTCTTGTGACCAGGAAGTCTATGTGCAAATTTATGTCAATTAATTTTGTGTCAGCACTCAAGGCTGATTCAGAAATATGAAGTGAGCAAAGAAATGAGCTGTAGTTTCAAAAAATTATATATTGAGCCCCAAAATACCTAATTTTAGATTTTATTCAATATTGGATTTACTACAGCTTTTAAAATCAAGTGATATTTTATTTGAAATACAGTATATAACAGAGAATAATTTATCTGAATTTAAGAAACTTTATAGGACTAAACCTGCTACATAAACAAATGAGAATTGTGAATACAGGACCACACATCTGTTATGTGCTGGACACTTCTAAAGTTCTAGATGAACTGAAACTTAATGGTATACATAATTCTGTTAGAATCTTTTTTTTTTTTTTAGAATAACATGCTTTTCTAGAAAAAAACAGCACATAGTAATGAACTATATTACATTCTTCTTTCATGCCAGTTCGGACAGTAGATTATAACAACTGCAACCTGATATAACTCAAGCAATGAGATGCTTGAAATATCCAGGAAAGCTACTCTTTTTTATTGTACATTTGAGTAAAATATCTTCCCTTTCCTTCATACACAGAATGATAAACTCAGTTTTCCTTTATTTTCTCCTTACATTTGAGATATTAGAAATATATGGTAGACCTCTTTTTAAATCATCCAGGGTCTTTGGTCGATCCATGATCCATTGTAAAGGTTACAGCTGAAAGACTCTGGAAGTTAGAGAAATAGCTGGCATGAATTTCATACCCAATGTGTAATAATAACAAACAAGTATCTGGAGAATACTTCTGTGGATTTTGCAGCTGTCAGTAAGAATGAAATTTGTTTTGGTGTAGAACATCCAGACTCCTATTATTATAGGTAAGGTGTAAGTTTTCCTTGTAAATTCATTGTTCCTAAAACTATCAATAATTTAACCAGGTAACTGGCCAACAAACTTAGCTCATAGGATCATAGGACAATTCAGGTTGGAAGTGACATCAGGTCATCAGTGTCATTTATCTGGAGTTCTGTAAAGCCTTTGACACAGTCCCCCATGATATTCTTCTCTCTAAATTGGAGAGATATGGATTTGATGGGTGGACTGTTTGGTGGATGAGTAATTCGTTGTATGGTCGCATCCAAAAAGTGGTGGTCAACAGCTTAATGTCAGGATAGAGACCCGTAAAAAGTGGTGTCCCACAGGCATCTATATAGGGACCGATACTATTCAATATCTTCATCAATGACAGAGGCAGTGGAACTGAATGCACCCTCAGCAAGTTTGCAGATGACACCAAGCTGAGTGGTGCTGTTCACATGCCTGAGGGACGGGATGACATCCAGAAGGACCTGCACAAGCTCAAGAAATGGGCATGTGTGAACATCATGAGGTTCAACAAGGCCAAGTGCAGAGTGCTGCACATGGGTCGGGGCAAGCCCCAGTATCAATACAGGCTGAGGGATGAAGGGATTGAGAGCAGCCCTGCCAAGAAGGACTTGGTGTTACTGGTGGATGAAAAGCTGGACATGAGCTGACAACGTGTGCTCACAACCAAGAAGGCCAACTGTATCCTGGGCTGCATCGACAGCAACATGCCCAGCAGGTCAAGGGAGGTGACTCTGCCCCTCTACTCTGCTCTGGTAAGACCCCACCTGGCGTGCTGCATGTAGCTCTGGAGTCCTCAGCACAGGAAAGACATGGACGTGTTGGAGCAGATTCAGAGAAGGGCCACAAAAATGATCAGAAGGCTGGAGCACCTCTCCTATGAAGACAGGCTGAGAGAGTTGGGGTTATTCAGCCTGGAGAAGAGTAGGCTCTGGGTAGACCTTAAGCCAGCCTTTCAGTACTTAAAGAGGGCGTATAAGAAAGATGGGGACAGACTTTTTAGCAGGGCCTATTGTGATAGGACAAGGCGTAATGATTTTAGACTGTAAGAGGTTAGATTCATACTAGTTACAAGGAAGAAATTTTTTAGAGTGAGGGTGGTGAAACACTGGAATAGGTTGCCCAGAGAGGTGGTATATGCCTCATCCCTGGAAACGTTCAAGGTCAGGTTGGACGTGGCTCTGAGCAACCTGATCTAGTTGAAGATGTCCCTGCTCATTACAGGGGAGGTTGGATTAGGTGGCCTTTAAAGGCCCCTTCCAACCCAAACTATTTTATTCTATGATTCTATGATTATATTCCATTGTCTCTCATCTTTCCACTGTTGGGAATTTTTTATTTTACCCCTTGAAGTGAATTAAATAATGTTTGTGCTTACATATATTAAAAAACCCGTGGCATTGGACCAAGTCCTACCAAGGTTCTACAAGGAGTCAGCAAAAATGCACCACAAGCTGACTCCTTATATACACTTGCACCAGCACCAACCATGCAAGTCTTAGCATGGGGCACCTCAGCCTGGCATTTGGTCCATCCCCCCAGCACCAGCTCTGCTGCTTAAAGGTGACCCGTGAGTTCTCATGTCATTCCAGGATTGCTACAAGACAAGACTGCAGCTGTTTCTTATCATCAAGGGAGACTTCACATCCCTACAGGGGGTCGTTCTGTCTCTGACATTCTTGCTTCCAGACAGTTTAACCCCTTCTGCTGTTGGGTTTTCTTGCACTCTATGCCAAATCTCTCTTTGGTCACATATTACCACCGCTGAGTAGTTACAATCTGAATTTCCCTTTACCACCATATCCCACAGTGAAAAGCCTGGCTCCATCTCCTTGATGACTTCTCTACAGGTACAAGGGCAGCTGCTGGCCACTTGCAGCTGTCTCTTCTTAAGGCTGAACAAGCCCCAGTCCCTCAACTTCTCTCACAGCACAAGTTCTCCCACCCTGACCATAGTCATGCCCTCCTCTGGACTCAGCTAAGTTGATCATCACTTCACTGGCAATGAGGAGACCCCAAACCGGACAGTGTAAAGCAACTGGAAAGTGTTGTTCCACAGGAATACTTATTTTGTGTCTGTTGCTTCTGTTTTAGATCTGACACAAATAAAAGTAAGTTTGCCTGTTTGTTTGTTTCCCCAATACATTTGTTGATTTAGTAAATTGTAATCTTTCCCTCCAAATTATGCCTAACATAACCAAGTGTTTCTAGTAAATTTCTAAAAGGAAAAACACTCAGTGATTGTATCCCTTTTCAAACAGGCTAAAGCTACAACAGGCACTGTTGGTTTACAATGTTTTACAAGCACTGTTCAGTGGATATCCCACAGTGTATATGGGAAACGTTTCAGTGTTTGACTACCTTCATTGTGATTTTTTTTACCCAGTAACTAACCAGAAGTTTTGTTGGCCTGCCACTTATGTGCATTGTTTCTTGTCCATTTGTCATGCACCTCTTTCACAGGAACCTTCAGAAAACCCTAAGCAGAATTCATAAAACCAAAATATTTTAAAATGAAAAAAAAACTTGGTAAAATATGTAGGAACTTTATTTTGAAAAGGTATACTATAAAATATAGGCATTCCCTTTAAAGGAACAGATTCTGGTACTACTCTCAAAGTCAAGAGATACATTTTAATTTTGGGCTGAATTTCAGTACTGATATGCTAAAATAATAGAATAAATTAATAATCATGGAGGAATAGAAGGGGAATTCATTTTGTTATTCTGCCTATGCTAAGACCAACACTGTCAGAAATATTTGTAATTAATAAGATAAAATTTAATCTGATGAGCATTAATTTCAAGTTAATTATTCAGTGACCTCACAATTTTATTATTTAAACTATAGAAAATCTTACATTAATTTCCTAGTAACTGTAATGTAAATAGATGTGTGTAAAAGGCAAAAAACTGTCATAAATCAAGTTCTAGTTTCCATTAAATTAGTGATCACGTGATGAGTAATGAACACAATGTTCTTGATATGTTTGTGTTACTGAAATAGATAGCTATTTCAAAATATAAATATATTGAAATAAATGGCCAAAAGAATTGAACAAATGATCATAATATGGTCTATTAATTATCAGTAAGACTGCTGTACTGATTTTTTTTCAATAACTGCATATTTTTTAAAGAAACTCTGGTAGTATGTTCTGATATTTTTAGTCTTTGAAAACATAAAGAGTTAATAATAGAAAATAGAGATTGCCTTCTATTTATTCATATGAAGATATCAACCTTTGTGAAGACTAGGAAGGACCATTGATATGTTGATCACCTACTCCAAATCTCTTGCATGCTTCAGAAATTTTCCAGAAAACTAACTTTTTATAGTTGAAATTTGGAGGCATGAGTTTCACTTTAGTATATACCCTGTCACTAAAAGTGTTTCAGGTGCACACTCTCCATTTTGGTATCTACTAGAAAGCTTTCATGCTTACTGTCAGATTTTTCTACCTGTCTAGTCATCTCTCCTTCTGGACAATGTATCTGAAAAGGAGACCTGCTCTGCTATCCCCTAGAGACATTGGAGGATAGACTGGGAAACTAAGCTGAGTCAGCTACAGTCCTACATTTTATTTATCTGCTTACTTTAAAAATCATACTTAACCCAAGATAGATTATGCATATGCATAAAGATATGTAGTCAAAATAGCTAATTCAGACAAGGTAGTAAACAACTACATAGGTAAAGTATGAAAAATAACACCCTACTAAAACTTCATCAGAAATATCTCTCCGCTTTATTCAGTTAACTTTCTATCCTCTTTAGTAAGATGGCTGACAGGTTTTTATTTTTTGCATCGCTTACGCATCAGTTTATAATAATTATACTGAAGACCCTAATTGAGACCCTCATTTAGAGAGGTCTTACCTTAGAAAACTTTCTTTAAAGAATATTTTTAAGCATATCTCTTCAAGGACACCCTTGGCTCCACCTGAGTGATGTTAGTTCTCCTAATCAATTTACTTTCTGAAGTCTTTGATAGTGTCCAAACACATTTAAGTTTCCATTCAGGAACTCGTATTTCCCTTTCTTATTTATGAGACAGTTGGATCATTTTTAGTTAAGCATCATGTCTCTTCTTTGCGTTTTTAGACAAGATGTCAAACTCCCATCCTAGCTTGGCTAGCAAAGAGCTCCTTACCAAGAAGCAGTACAACCATCGTCCTTTCTCCTTTTCTGACCAATTGCCATGTTTCAGTAAGAAATATTTCTAATATTCACTCTATTTTAACAAATAGTCTTGATATAAACGCCTAAAAAGGGCAGCTTTGTGTAGCTCATTATTAGCTCCAGACCGAAACCAGGCAAAAAAATAATAGAAAAAATTTTTGATTTACTGAAATACTTCTCTCTTTCTTAACCATAGAAAAAATAAATATTGACATGATCATTTGAGGAACGTGTGCAGTATATGTTTTTAATATTCATACAAATCCATTATTTTAATATACTCAAACTGAAGTCGAACAACATATCCTGACAGATGTTGGTTTTACATTTATAAAGACATGAACAGGGTGGTGCAATTGTCCTTATTATTGCTGTTTTGTAAGAGGGAAAGCAAAGAGTTGTTCTTGTCAGGGGACTATCTGGTTTGTTTTTCATTAATTAAAAGAAAAAGAAGTTTCAGATACTGAGTAACTTTGCTTTTATTGAGTCATGCATGTCTATTTGACTTACTATGACTTAGGTTGCTTGGTAAGATTATGATTTCACTAAAGTTTGCGTCTTCTGAGATGATTCGTGTTCTATTTTGCCTTGTTAGGACAATCCCAATAATGTAGATGTCCTATCCTATTCATAATGAGTCTCAGATCAAGTTGATATAACAACAGTTTAACCATGCTTCACTGAACAGCGACAAACTTTGTACTTTTATAAGAATGCATGACAGCCAGGCTAAGCAGTGTGCCAGGCAAAGAGCTGGGTGGCCTTCAGTCTGTTATCTTCCTGTTACATCCTTGGGGAAAATACACCTACACCAAAATTCAGTCTTTAATTTCAAGCAAAATAGCTTGAAAAGATTTAGCTTTAATGTGTGAGAGAATGAGGTGTTACAGAGTTCTGCAAATGAAGAATTGGTTGATCATAAAAAACCTACTCGATTTGAGATAGATATCAGGAAGTTTTTCATAGGCTGTGAATCCCTTCCAGTGTTGACCGGAAGGAGTTTGCTTTATGAAGTACCTCACCTGGAGTACTGTGTCCAAGTCTGGAGCCCCCAACATAAGGACATGGACCTGTTGGAGTGAGTCCAGAGGAGTGCCACAAAAATGATCAGAGGGCTGGAGCACCTCTCCTATGAAGACAGGCTGAGAGAGTTGGGGTTGTTCCACCTGGAGGAGAGAAAACTCTGGGGAGACCTTATAGCAGCTTCAAGTACTTAAAGGGGCCCTACAGGAAAGATGGGGAGGGACTCTTTATCAGGGAGGGTAGCGATAGGATGAGGGGTAATGGTTTTAAACTGAAAGAGGGTAGATTTAGATGAGATATTAGGAAAAAATTCTTTACGCTGAGCATGGTGAGGCACTGGAACTGGTTGCCCAGGAAAGCTGTGGAGGCTCCACCCTTGGAAGTGTTCAAGGCCAGGTTGGATGGGGCTTTGAGCAACCTGGTCTAGTGGAACAAGTCCCTGCCTATGGCAGGGGGCTTGGAACTCGATGATCTTCAAGGTCCCTTCCAACTGTTACCATTCTACAATTCTGTGATGATGAAGTACATGTCGAAAACTAATTTGACAGGACAAAATGAATGGGTTGTTCACAGATATGTTAAAAGGCATTTGGTTTTCAATAGTAATAAGAATTAGGTCTGTAATCTACATTCCCTACTGTTGCATTCTTTAAATCAAAAGTATTTGTGGTTACTTTTAGCAAACTTGCCTGGCACACCCTTTTCAGACAATAAATTTCAGTTGCCCATGCTTGAGATGTGTATTATACGAATGAAGGCATAAGGTCCTTGTTTAATGAAAAAAACAAGGTAAAATTTCTAATAGACTTAGCTGTGATCTGACAGGAACGTTCTCTAGACTTAAGAGAAACAGTTATCCCTAGTTATTCTGTATATTGTGGAAAGTATGTAACATTTCACTGGCCCTAATTAGGTGCCTGATACATAAGAGGTTATTAACCGGTTATGCTTTTTCCCACCATGAATGTTTAGGTGGCCATTAAATCCATACCAATTCCTGATGTTCTCTCACCATGTACCCTGGTTAATTAAAAGGAATGTAGTATTAGAAAGGATGCCCTAGGTCATTAAATTACCTGGTATTGCAAAGAGACATATTTCATAATTTTTTAATAACTGGATTGAGCTGTTTTGGGGGGCGGTGAGGGTGGTCATTTGGGTTGTTTTTTTTAAAAACGTTCAGTGATTTTTCCCCCACTTCTCTGTTTGCAAGTCTACTCCTGTACGTCCTTGCTCAGATGGTTAAAATCTTTTGCTAATTTTAGCCTAAATATACTTTAAACTAGTTTATATGCACTCGGTTTTGGGCCAGTATTGTCTTTATTAGCTAGCTATTATTTTTCTGTGCCATTTTCCATAGTATATTTATAAAGAGGTCATCTTTCTTCTCAGTCTTCATTTTGCCATCTTAAACTATCCATTTCTGTCGTTTTCCAGAAGACAAAATCTCTTCAGACTCCTAATCATCCAAGTAGCCCTCCTCTGTTCTTTCTCCAGTTTGCGTTTATCTTCTTTGAACTTTGATGCACGGAACACTAAACAACTTTATAAAGTAGCTTTAGTATGTCCTTGCCTCTATTAGGCATCCTGTCCTGGTAAATTTCCCTTCATGTTGGTGTGCCACCATAATACTATGAGGATTTAGTGTTTATATTCTCATATGAAATTGGTTCCATATTATTATAAGTCTCTAGATAGAATTGTGTTCAATTTTAAAACTGCTGCAAATCTGAGCCATGGAAACAGTTTCATAGGTGCTGAGTACGCTATGAAAATGACATCAAGATGACTTTTTTTTTTTGGAGATGAGCCATAATCAGCACAACATTGCAGGTCCCTTACTATTGTTTTTATTTCCTTCCTAATAATATTTTTGTGGGGTTTTTTGTTTGTTTTGGGGTGGGTTGTGTCTGTTTTGGTTTTTTTTTTACCCAGTTTCAGGAAATTATTATTTTTAAAGCCTTTAGTTGTTTATATATTACTGGGCAAGACTGCAATTGTTCAAAGGAGAATATGTCTCAAATTATTTTAGTAGACAGATGAGCAAACATTCCTTAATCTGAAACCTTGTACACAAGCTCTATTTGAAGCCTTCTAAAGGAAAATTTGTATTTTACCTTGCTTTTTGTAAATTAAATTCTCTCTTACTTGAAGAATAAAACTCTACCCAATACAGCATCATAGGAAAATAGGGAGCTGGAGTCAATGACAAATAAGAAATGATAGATGGTAATCAGCTGTGAAAGTCAACGATGACAAGCAATTTGTGTTTGATATATAAAGAGGAACCAAATGGAGGGATCCTCAAACATTTTGGCTGAGATTCTCACAGAGATGGATGCCTTAGGGTCTTTTCACAGATTTCAGAACCAATTTATTTTAGTGCATTGCAACAGTTGATATGTTGTATCTATTTCTCTTTAGTTTAATGAATTTATAATGGTGTTGTTGCATGTGCCACTTTCATTTATTGCGTGAAATGAAAGCTATTCAAAGTGTCTCTTGCACATTTGGAGAGTTTATTCATGTTACGTTCTTTTTTGTCTCTGAATAATCATGTCAAGGTAGATTGCAAGATCCCATAGTCTTTGAATGCTACAGATTTTTCAAATATACAGTAGGCAAATATTTCTGTGAAAGAAAACCAGTGTTGCATGTGTTATGAATCAAGCATGCTAAGCAAATGAACCAAAGTTGTAAGATGAGAGCAACCCAAGTAACTGAATAACTCAGCAAATCACCATCCATGCATATGTTTTTAAGGTGAACACCTCAAAGAGGAGAACTATTCAGGAAATAATCTGTCAGAGTAGAAGTCAAGCACCTCCAGGAAATAAAACACTTAAGACGCTGACTACTCATAATATGAGTAAACACCTGAATACCAAGGCAAAGCAGCCTGCTTTCCAATTATTTCTCTTCTCTATAATGAGCAGGACAGAAATAACAGACAGCCAAGAACAACTGATGGTATTACCTTGGTGGCATATTTCTGGATTGGTTAAAGCACTAATTAAGCTTACAGACTAGTCCTTAGCCTCCTCGGAAATGGATTAGAGGCAAGTACTGTGCTGTGACTTGACTATTCAAGCAGGCCCTGAAGGACGACAGGTACCACAAATCATGCCTCATATGAGATGCAATCCTGTGTCAAACTTAATTAACATTAGCCAGCACATACAAGTGTGTCAGAATGAGGGACACAAACTGAATTATTGATGAAAATTTTTGTTTACATCAGAATCTAATCATGACCTTTCGATTTTGGTATTCTAGTGTATGTAAAAATGCATCTCTTGCTTTTCTTTTCAGTGCAACAGAACGCTGGTGTGTTTTAGTGTGATAGCAAGTTTCTTCTTGATATGGATTTGCATTGTGCTTATGCTTGATGTCCTTAGCTTGGTGGGTTCAAGCAGGACCACCTAGGGCCAGTTGCCCAGGATCATGTCCAGACAGCTTTTGAATATTTCCAAGGATGGAGACTCCACAACCTCTCTGGGCAACCTGTGCCAGTGCTTAGTCACTCTCACAGCAAAAAAGTGTTTCCTGATAGTCAGAGGGAACCTTCTATGTTTCAGTTTCTGCCTATTCCCTTTTATCCTGACAATGGGCACCACTGAAAAGAGCCTGGCTCTGTCCTCTTTTTACCCTCCCTTCGGGTATTTACATACATTGATAAGATTCCCCTGAGCCTTCTCTTCTCTAGGCTATACAGTCCCAGATCTCTCAGCCTTCCCTCATAGCAGAGATGCTCCAATCCGTTCATCATCTTTATGGCCCTTTACTGAACTTTCGTTGGTATGTTCATGTCTCCCTTGTACTGAGGAGCTCAGAATATGACACAGGACTCCAGGTGTGGCTTCACTTGGGCTGAGTAGAGGGGACGGATCACCTCCATCAGCCTGCTGGCAATACTCCTCCTAATTCAGCCCTGGATACCATTAGCCTTCTTTGCCACAAGGGCACACTGGTGGCTCATGTTTAATTTGGTGTCCACCAGGACCCTCAGATCCTTCTATACAATGCTGCTTTCTGGCTGGGTGACCCCCAGCATATACTGGTGCATGGGGGTTATTCCTCCACAGGTGCAGGACTTCTTTTAGTTGAACTTCATGAGGTTCCTATCATTCCACTTCTCCAGCATTTTAAAGTCCCTCAAATGTGTGTTGGGTTTGTGTGGCAAGGTTTTAATAGCAGGGGGCTGCAGGTGTGACTTCAGTGGGAAGATGTCAGAAGCTTCCCCCATGTCTGATAGAGCCAATGTCAGCCAGCTCCAAGACAGGCCTGCCACTGGCCAAAGCCGAGCCAATCAGCAATGGGGCTGGTGCCTCTGTGATAACATAATTACAAAGGGGTAAAATCTGCTGTGCAACAGCAATGAAGGTGAGGAGGAAGGATCATCAGAGAAAACGTGTAATGAACTGACTGTAACCCCCATTCCCCATCCCCCTCTGAGGCTCAGGGGGGAGGAGGTAGAGAAATCAGAGTGAAGTTGAGCCCAGGAGGAAGGAAGGGATGGAGGGAAGGTGGTTTTAATTTTTTTCTTATTTCTCATTATCCTACACCATTGTTAATTGTCAATAAATTAAATTAATCATCCCCAATCAAGTCTTTTTTGCCCATGATGGGAATCGCTGGTGATTTCCCTGTCCTTACCTTGACCTATGAGTCTTTTGTCGTATTCTCCCTGGGTCCTTCTTCTTGCCCTTCTTGAAGACAGGGGTAACATTTGCTTTCTTCCTGTTCTCCAGCACTTCTCCCAGTCATCACGACTGAACAAAGACTGCCGAGAGTGGTCTCGCAACAACATTTGCCAGCTCCCTCAGCACTCATGTGTGCACCCCGTCAAGGCCCATGGACCTATGTATGTTCAGTTTGCCTAAGTATTTCATGATCTCTTCGACCAAGGCTATGTCTCCCTTGCTCCAGCCTCTCTACCTGGTCTCTGGGATCTGTGATTCCTGAAGACCAGACTTGGTAGTAAAGATTGAGGCAAAGGCGGCAGTCAGTACTTCCATCTTTTCCATGTCCTGTGTAACCAAGTCCCCTGTCTCGTTAAGCAATGGACTCACATTTTCCCTAGCCTTCTTTTTGTCACCTATGTACTTCTAGATGCCCTTCTTGATGTCTTCGACATCCTTGGCCAGATTCAATTCCACTTGGGATTTGGCTTTCCTGACTTCATCCCTGCATGCTTGGGCAATGCTTCTGTATTGATCCCAGGTTACCCATCCTTGTTTACACCCTCTGTACACTTCCTTTTTTTGTTTGAATTTGGCCAGGAGATCCTTGTTCATCTTCACAGGCCTCCTGATATTTTTGCCTGACTTCTTATTTGTTGGGATGGAGAACTCTGGAGCTCAGAGATGATCCTTGAATATTAACCAGCTTTCATGGGCCCCTCATCTCTCTAAGGCCTTATCCCATGTGACTTTTCCAAGCAGATCTTTGAAGAGGCCAAAGCCTGCTCTCTGAAGTCCAGAGTTCTGACTATGCTTTTCACTCTCCTCCCTGCCGTTGGAATCGTGAACACCATCTCATGTTCACTACATCCAAGGATGCCTTTGACCTTCACATCCCCAATAAGCCATTTCTTGGTGAGTATGCAGTCCAGCACAACACCTCTTCTTATTGGATCCTCTGTTACTTGGAGGAGGAAGTTATCACCAATGCATTCCAGGAACTTCCTGGATTGCTTATGCGCTGCTGTGTTATTCCTCCAACAGATATCACAAATCACATTTTAACACCTATCACAAATAATATTTTTAACACATGCCACAAATAATATTTTTAGCTATGTGAACCTTTGCAAGCTGGCTCAAAAGCTAGAAATTCATAATATCTGGGTGAAACTTATTGTTGTCTGGCTATAAAACACATAGGCCACATTTTTCATAGTATTTAGTGGAATGTAATAACCAATTACTTGTCTGTGTTTTGCTTTTAGTCTTTATAATTGGCTCTAAGAGTCACAAGTGCTTACAAAAGAATCACTTCTGAAATTTCCATTATACTTTTTTCAGCTTCTGAAGATCTCTTGTCTTCAAGTACCAATTTTCACTAGTGCTTGTGTATCTGCTTTAAGGAATTTTGACTATGTTTAGTCACAGTCTTTTTTACTTTTTGAAGAGACTTGTAAGAGAATAATGTCTTCTGGAATAAAGAATCCCGTTAAAGATCTACAACTTCAAAAAATTGAAATCACAAGGTAGCATTTATTACCTAACCTCCTCAGCGATGTCAGCATTAATATAGCATGCAGTATGAGGGTCTGGAAAAATACAACATCTTCATGATGATATAAGGAAGAAGAACATTTACAATCAGAACTTGGAAGAGATGGAACTATTAATATAATAAATTATTATATAATTTATACAAACTCTAATCTTCTGTACTTTGTTGCTTCCAATAAAAAAAAAAGACCTTGAGATAAAATACTTTTGACATCGATATGCATACCTTTTGGCAAATAAAAAATTACCAACTCCCTGGTTTTTACAGCTAATAATGTGTCATTTCTGACAGAATAATTATGATGTCATAAGCTTTTTTATGCTTCAGAAACATTCATGCATTACATTTTACGTTTCAGAAGTGAATGAACCGTATCAAGAATTTAGGGGTATTGTAAATACAGATTTCTATTTGTTCCAGATGATAATGCATCTAGGCAAAAACTGTTTGTCTGTCTGAATTTCAGAAACGTGGACTGTGATATAACACGGATCTTTAGTATGAAATAATATTAAGAATTAGATGTAATTCTTGAGATTCTTGGTGATGAACTGAGTTTATACACAATGTGTATGCAAGATAACAGCCTGCAGCTCTTCTAACATTCATTAGAATGTTGTGGGGTTTTTTGCACTACAAGTGCATGCACAGTACTAAGATTGCTAAAATCATTACAAGACAGTGGCAGCACTGATAAAAATGTCCCTTATGTGTGTATATATATGTATGTATATATAATGCATTTCCTGCCAATGATACCAGTTTTGTCTTTAATCTTCATGTTAGGATATGCCTAAAGCTTTGTTCTTGTCCCTTTTTTGCCCTCATCTGTCTTCCTCTAAGATATTTTACTGAAAATTTTAACATTGATTATCACATACATGTATGACATCCTCCTTTAAATCACATCTCACAGGTTTCTCTGTCTTTTGGTTTGTGTTAACTTCTATCCACACAATTAGCTTCTTATTTCTTGCTTAAACAGTTGAAATACACCTTTACTAGTTGAAATATGATCATTAATTTCTCTATGTACTTACTAATTATTCTTTAAGAAATGTAAAACCTGATTATCTTTTTACTTTCTTGAGCTTTGTATATTACATATATTTGTATATTGAGCCCATGGATTTCAATACAGTCATTCTTATCATTTTAAGAAGTGGGATAGATAATCAGACCTTTTGTTTGTTGTCAACACTAGTAATCTTGGAATAATTATTGCTCTTTAGTTTTAATTTCTTCTTGAATGCTGATTTTCCCATAATCTGTTTCACTTTCAAAAAAGTGCTATTTTATATTAAAAATCACTCACTAGAGAACTCCAAACAAACTTCACAGATGCCAGTTATTGTAGCTGAAGCTGTACTTCTCAATCTTAAAATCAGTATTAACTGATTTTTTTAAAACAAATTTTATTTATTAAAATGTTAAAAAATGCATCCGTGAAATTGTGTAATTCACTTTTATTTTCTACTGAGAAAATAAACACATGAGCTATTATTTAATTGTAGTATAAAACATGAAACAATCAAGATAATTTTGAGATAAGTTAATGTGTTATTCCTGATAATGTGTTAATGTTATTCCTCTCGGTTACCTGAATCATAGAATTAAACAGTCAGGAAATATGATATGAATAAGTAATTTGTTGCATTCTATGGAGGCAAAAAGACCTTAGATGGCATACTACACTGCTGTCTCTAACTCTTTTCTTTCTGCTTGTCCTTCACTACTCTTTTGGCAAATGTGGAAAATACTTATACTTACTAATCAAAAGACTGATGGTAATTTCACACTTTAACTTGATTTTCTGATAGCTGTGCCCCTGCATTACTTGTGATTCAGTAATGGTATTGAAAATTCATTTTCGTATGAGAATTATATTTTGAAGATGGCCTGACAACTGAAAAATGTGCTCAAAAATTATACAATCTTGTTAATACTAAGGTACACTGCTGCATATGGTATATTCAAGATGCACCAAACTGAAATAAATGTTTTAGCCAGGTATTCATTATATTATCAGCCTCAAGTTTTCTATTGGACTGTCCTGGTTTGAAGTAAAAGAGGACCAATTTTATTCAGTAACTTTGCTTCTTAGCTAAACCTCTTCTAACTGCCGAAATTAACAGCGTATTGTACAGACACTGTCCACTCTCAGACCCATAAGACCTATGTTTATAGTTGATGCCAAAGGGTAGGGGGGAACATCTGTGGGTCCCATCTGGGGTGCCCCACATCCCCAGTAGCCGATTCGACCTAAACCATGAACACGGACTGAGACCTATTGAAACAAGTCAGGATTCAAACTTATTAACGTCATGAATCTTAGAAAGATTGTGCTTTTTTGTTTGTAACCTGAATAAGGTTATTCAAATGCCACACAAACTGAAAGTGAATACCAGTGAATATCAGTATGTGATTATCTATCATACCATCATGTGATTATCTATCATATCATCATATCAGTGAATATTAGTATGTGATTATCTCTCCTCCCCTGGCTAATAAATTTTTCATACTCAGCCATCCTCCAGTTGCTTATCATTGCTTATCTTCTCTGTCCGTGCCTCATATGTGACAGCTGAAGCATTTGTATGCCTCCTCAATGCCCTTCAGTGAAAACGAGCTATCAAAATCCTAGTTTTTCAACTGTTTAAAGTAATCTGGCTCATTTTTTGCTCAGAGAGATTAGGGACTGTTCTCACAATCAGACAAGTCTGTGGTTTTAAGATACAAAATCTTCAGTCAATATTTGCTTATTTTTGCATTTCTCCTCTTTCCCCACCTGTTTCCAATTCCGTGCCACATGTGGAGTACTTATACAATGTGTTGTGATATGCTGTGAAGTAGACAGAAGATTTGATTCAGTTAAAACATACAAAAAAAAAGTTTTTTAATGGCTTGATTTACAGGCACACTAAGCCTGCTGGTAACAGATGGGAAAAGCCTGTCTCACAGGGGGAAAAGGCTTCTATGACAAGTTAGCAGGGCTGATTGAGAGAGCTTTAAACTAGATTCAAAGGGGGATGGAGATGTGACTGGGCTCGCTAGAGAGGTGCCCAGGTGTGCCCCAGCACTTGTGGGGCAGCATGCTAGTATTTTTGAGAATCAGAAGGCCCACTGCCCCTCTAGGGCAAAAACTACACAATCAACTGCCTCTCTGAAATGCTTATACACCAATGAACGCAGCATGGGGAATAAACAAGAAGAATTAGAAATCTGTGTGCTGTCTCAGGGCCATGATCTCATTGCAATTACTGAGACATGGTGGGATAGCTCACATGACTGGAACACTGTCATGGATGGCTATGTTCTCTTCAGGAAAGACAGGCCAGCAAGGCGAGGTGGTGGAGTTACTCTTTATGTGAGAGAGCAACTGGAATGTATCAAGCTCTCCCTGGAAGTGGATGAAGAGCGAGTTGAGAGCTCGTGGGTAAAGGATAACCCTATGCACCAGTAAAGGTTAGGGGGGCTGACCTGCTGGAAAGTAACTCTGTGGAAAGGGACCTGAGAGTCCTAGTGGACAACAGGATGACCATGAGCCAGCAATGTGGCCTGGTGGCCAAGAAGGCCAATGGCATCCTGGGGTGCATCAAGAAGAGTGTGGTAAGCAGGTTGAGGGACATTATCCTCCCCCTCTACTCTGCCCTGGTGAGGCCACACCTGGAGTACTGTGTCCAGTTCTGGGCTCCCCGGTTCAAGAAGGACAGGGAACTGCTGGAGAGGGTCCAGCAAATGGCTACAAAGATGATTACAGGACTGGAACATCTCTCTTATGAAGAAAGGCGGAAGGACTTGGGTCTTTTTAGTCTGGAGAAAAGACGACTGAGGGGGGATCTTACCAATGCTTATAAATACTTAAGGGGAGGGTGCCAGGCAGATGAGAAGAGTCTTTTTTCAGTTGTGCCCAGTGATAGGACAAGAGGTAACGGGCACAAACTGGAGCACAGGAAGTTCCATCTTAACCTGAGGAGGAACTTCTTTCTTTTGACCGTGGCAGAGCACTGGCACAGGCTGCTCAGAGAGGTTGTGGAGTCTCCCACACTGGAGTCATTCAAAACCCGCCTGGACGCCATTCTGTGCAACCTGTTGTAGGTGTCCCTGCTCTGGCAGGGGGGTTGGACTAGATGATCTCCAGAGATCTCTTCCAACCCCTATCATTCCGTGATTCTGTGATTCTGTGAATTCCTAAAAGTAGTTGTGCAAACCCTATGGGCCATAAAGGACAGGCGAGAGCAAGCAATGGAACAACAATTGAAGAGAAAACAAGAAAAATATATTCACGTCACCTTATGTAAATAAGAATTTTTCTACGTCAGCTTATCAGAGAAAAAGAATTTTGGAGAAGAATTTTAGAGAAAATGTTAATGTAATTGGAGTATATCCTTCATCCAGTAGATACAGTAACCTTTCTATTATAGTTCCATTGTAAATGAAAGAAAATGAATTATCAAATGCCAATAATGTATCATCAAAACCAGCTGCAAATACCTGAGTAAAGTAGATGTTAATCTTATGTAACTGAATTCTTTATTCCAGCTGCAAAACCCACACTAAGCTTTGTAGTATAAATAATATACTTTTTTGTCAATTTTACCTTTCACAGTTTCTGGTGCATTTGGTATTTATAGAGAGTTTGTGATGTTTAATACTGAGGGGCTTTTTTCTCAGGAACTGAATAAGGGAATCGTATATATATTTATATTCCCACATATAAAGTGGGAAGAGAATAAACTTTCAGAACTGGGCTTTACATTTGATGCATGCTGGGACGCCTAAGGGAGGCAACCAGAAATAACAAAGTTGTGTGTGTGGGCATAGACATTAAGTTTCATGGAACCATAAAATATCTCATGTTGGAGGGGACTCATAAGGATCATCAAGTCCAACTCTGTGCTCCTTGTAGGACTACCTGTAACAAAACAATATGACTTAGAGCATTGTCCAGATGCTCTTCGAACTTGGTGCTGTGGTCACCATCATGGTTTGGTGTCATGATCACTTCCCGGGAGAGCCTGTTCCAGTGACTGACCACCCTCTCAGTGAAGAACCTTTTCCTAATGTCCAGTCTGAACTTCCCCCGACACAGCTTCATATCATTTCCTCATGTCCTGTTGCTGGTCACCAGAGAGAGATCATCACCTCCCCCTCCACTGCCCCTCTTGAGGAAGTTGTAGACTGTAATGAGGTCACCCCTCAGCCTTCTCTTCTCCAAGCTGAACAAACCAAGTGACCTCAGCCACTCCTCCTAAGTCTTGCCCTTGAGACCCTTCACTGTCTTGGTCACCCTCCTCTGGACACTCTAATAGTTTGATGTCTTTCTTATATTGAGAGACCCAAAACTGCACAGAGTACTTGAGGTGGTGCCACACCAGTGCAGTGTAGAGTGGGATAATCAGCTCCCTTGACTGGCTAGCTATGCTGTGGTTGATGCACCCCAGGACACAGTTGGCCATTGTGGCTGCTGGGGCATGCTGCTGACTCATATTCAGCTTACCATCATCCCACCCGCCTCAGATGTCTTTCCATGGGGCTGTTCTCCAGCCTCTCATCCCCCAATTTGTATGTATAATCAGGATTACCCCATCCCAGGTGGAGAATCTGGCACTTGCTCACAATTGTTTTGTCATTGTATCTAAAGTTTCAGTGTATCTAAATTGAGACAGGCTTTCGGTCTCTGAAATCACAGTTGTACTTCATCATGTCTGCTGACCGGCTGCTAAGAAGAGCATACCTAAGGTTAAAAAAAAAAAAAAAAAGAAAAATCAAGGAAAAAAGATGGAAAGAATATCTGGCAGACTCAAGTCCTTTTCTTTTCAGCTAAGGTTTTGGAACTGTTGTAAATGTTCTTCATTCTCTCTTTTCTTGATATCTCTGTGCTAACTTCCTGCATACACCTCCAACACAATAGCTCTATCCCATCTTTCTCATTAGCAACTAAGTTAGTAGATTTATTATAGTCTCAAAACCAGGATTTTTTTCCCTTTAACAACTCTGTGTCTCTCTTACACCCTATTGCACTCTCCAATAAATATTCATTCATTAATTGTAATATCTTTAGTTAAAATATGTTTAGACTGTGTTTTTCTTCAAGTGAAGGGTAATTATATGATTAACTTTGAAAAAACTGGCAACCATTTTTCTCAACAATACACCTGTTAAGATTGAGGGTCATAATCAGTCATCTAAATCTAAATGTCAGTGACAGACGTGACAGAAGTATCGAAACTCTGTCACAGGTTAGATTCTAGTTTAGGATCCTGTTTTAATTGAAGGACATCAGATCAGTATCGTAAGTCGAGTCTAGAGAACTGCACTGCTGACTGCTACACTGCTGTCCAAAAGTACATGCTTACTTCAGAGTAAAATGAATAATCTGTGTTGACTAAAGGCTATGTTCAACTTGCCTACAGAAAGCCTATTGCCATGTGAGGTGACTGAGGGTCAGTGAAGAGGGCTGCAAGATCAGATAAAGGACCTGCAGGAGACTTTGTCTTCTTCAGTAAAAGCTGTATGTCCAACAGATGCTAGTAAATGTTTATGTGGAAGTAATTAAATTGAGCTCTAGACTGCTGCTGCTTGTGTTGGATACACGTATATGCATGTGTGCGTGTGTACACATGATAGAGAGTGGCAAAAAGAATGTCTCTATAATTAAATGCACTGGCTAGACTTATGAAGAATATGTCATGGTTAATACTTCAGATCTTATTTTTTCTTAATCTTTTAAACTTCATTGTTTTTCTTATGCTGTTATTAAAATCAGATTTCTTCAAAATGTGCAAAATGGTTCCTTTTCTCACTACAAAATGTTTTTAATGCACATTATGTGTCTTTAGCTCCTTTGGTAATTATATTTGTTGTATTCCTAAACATATTTTTCTGTGAATAGATATTATGTGATTTATATTTGAGAAAGAACACTTGACATATGTCTAAGAATAAATGCAGCCTAAATTTAAATTCAATTTCCTAATCCATTATATGTGTGCAATTGTCATATAATTTCAGTCAAAAAGGTTGTCTATAAAATGTCTCTAGTTATCTCCAAATACAAGTACACAATTATATGAGATTTAAGTGCAGAGAATAAATTCAGACATTACAAATCTTCTACAGTTATTATTTCAGAAGATATTCTTTTGTTAAGAATGATAGTTTAGACCTGGAAAAAGAAACAGTAGTGATTTATTTTATTTTATTTTCTGTAGAAAACAAGGTGCACGAACTATGCACATTTAGGACAAGTTTTTGACAAAACTAGTCTTTTGGTAAAGTAGATGGCAGTTTTGTGACTGCTTTTAAGGAGAGCACGAATCAAGTCAAAATTCTTATTTTTAGAACTTTAGTTAAACATACTGTGGTGGGACACAAAAAGAAGTTAGAACAGGTTTGGGGTTTGTGGAGTTTTGTTGGTTTTGTTGTTTCTTTTTTTATTCTTTCTTTTGCCAGAGTGGAAGAATATGAGCAAGACCATTACAGGAAAAATCTTTTGATAATTTTGCTAACAGAAAAAAGTCACAGAGACATTTTGCTTAATTGAACTGAAGGTTACATATATCAGTCAAGCTAGTTTTACAGAAGGTTGCAGATGAAATTAAATTTGCAAATTAATTTGATATTGGGATATTCTTTATGTACTCTGATTACCTGTTGCACCAGAGAAAAGTTAAAAATGGAAAAAAAAAAGAGGTAAAACTTCAGTACACATTATTCATAGCAGGGAGTTTTAAAAATATGTTAAGGAGCACTGAAGGTTTCAAACTTTCTTTGGCTGTTTGCTACGACAGTTAAGGAGAAACCAATAGTACTTTTTCATTATTGTCAAAATCTTTCTTGTTATGGAGTAGATATTATAGAAAACACTTTCACAAAATACAATCCTATATATAAACCCCCAAGTTTCCTTATTAACAGAAAAACTGTTAATAAGGACAGAAAATATAAAAACACAAAGAAAGGATGAAGTAATGAAGTTATGGAAATCTTGGTTGTTATGTGTCAAAACTCGATTATACAAGCGTGTGTAACCCACAGCTGTGGCCTTCCAGGGTGTTTGATTTCAGTTGTAGTCAAAGGTTTCACAGTCTGAGGTGACATACAAAACAAAGTGAGTATGAAACACTCACATTGAGTTTTGGACTGTCCACCTCAATCGTAGTCTAGTCCTTTCATAGAATCATAGAATCATAGAATTGTTTAGGTTGGAAGGGACCTTGAAGATCGTCGAGTTCCAACCCCCCTGCCACAGGCAGGGACACCTCACACTAGACCAGGTTGCCCAAGGCCACGTCCAGCCTGGCCTTGAACACCTCCAGGGACGGAGCTTCAACAACCTCTCTGGGCAACCTGTTCCAGTGCCTTACCACCCTTAAAGTGAAAAACTTCTTCCTAATGTTTAATCTAAACCTGCCCTCTTCCAGCTTAAAGCTGTTCCCCCTCGTCCTATCACTACATGCCCTAGTAAAAAGTCCTTCCCCAGCTCTCCTGTAGGCCCCCTTCAGGTACTGGAAAGCAAATTCAGGATAAGAAGAAACTTATTTGTTTGCTTGTTTTTTTTCTCACTCTGTTATATTATATTTTTGATATAAAACAAGTCTGTATAACTTTTATGCTCGGTCCATAACACTTTGTTCCTGCCACTCCATCTTGCTCACACTTTTCCCCTGCTGCATCATGGGTACTTCCATGGACTACAGTCTGCTCCAGTGTGGGTTCTCCAGGAGTCAAAGTTTCCTTCAGGAAATATCTCCCTGCTGCGGCACGGGGTCCTCCATGGGCTGCAGTGTGGATATCTGCTTCAGTGTGGTGTTCTTCACAGGTTGCAGGGAAATGCCTGCTCCACAGCGGTCTTCCCCAGGGACTGCAGAACAATCTTTGCTCTGGCACCCTGAGCACCTCCTCCCCCTCTTTCTTCTCTCAACTTGGTGTCTGCAGGGCTGTTTCTCTGACATTTTTTCTTAGTCCTCAGCCTTGGGCAGTGTTTTGCCCTTTCTGAAACACATTTTCTCTGAGGCACCACCATCTTGGCTGCGGGGCTCAGCTGTACCCTGCGGTGGGTCCGTTGGAGCTGGCTGGAACCGGCTGTGTCTGGCACAGGGCAGCCCCAGACTCTCCTCACAGAGGCTGCCCTGAATCACAGAATCATAGAATGGTTTAGGTTGGAAGGGACCTTGAAGATCATCAAGTTTCAACCCCCCTGCCATAGGCAGGGACACTTCTCACTAGACCAGGTTGCCCAAGGCCACGTCCAGCCTGGCCTTGAACACCTCCAGGGACGGGGCTTCAACAACTTCTCTGAGCAACCTGTTCCAGTGCCTCACCACCCTTAAAGTGAAAAACTTCTTCCTAATGTTTAATCTAAACCTGCCCTCTTCCAGCTTAAAGCCGTTCCCCCTCGTCCTATCACTACATGCCCTAGTAAAAAGTCCTTCCCCAGCTCTCCTGTAGGCCCCCTTTAGGTACTGGAAGGCCGCAATAAGATCTCCCCGGAGCCTTCTCTTCTCCAGGCTGAACAGCTCCAACTCTCTCAGCCTCTCCTCATAGGAGAGGTGCTCCAGCCCTCTGATCATCCTCGTGGCTCTCCTCTGGACGCGCTCCAGCAGGTCCATGTCCTTCTTATGTTGAGGACTCCACAGCTGGATGCAGTACTCCAGGTGGGGTCTCACGAGAGCGGAGTAGAGGGGCAGAATCACCTTCCTTGACCTGCTGGCCACACTTTTGATGCAGCCCAGGATATGGTTGGCCTTCTGGGCTGCGATCGCACATTGCTTGCTCATGTCGAGCTTATCATCAATCATCACCCCCCGGCCATGTAAACACAATACAAATGTGCATAAATAATCCTTGCTGATTTTTTTTTTTTTCAGAGACGACAAGGTATACAACTCTTGAAGTTGCTCAGTTTTCAGGCATGTCAAAATTTCAAGTATCACACGTGGCTTGTGCAACAAATCCACTGTATATTGAGGGCTTTTTTTGGTGCCTATAATTTTGGATCAAGTAAACGTGCAGTGCTGTTGTAGATGTGGTTAATCAACACTGCTTCCAGCAGTAAGAGGTCACGAGGACTACGGTACTCTGTCAAGACTCTGTAATACTTCAAGGAAGTAATGTTGAGGGAACTTTCACTGAATTTTGCATAAAATAGATCCTTGTCTCCTATTTCTTTTTGCATCTGTTAGATTATAACTGCAAGACTTTCTTAAAGGCCACTGGTGATGTGTATTGCACAGCTGTAAGCATATTATGACTTCAGCAGACATCCTGAGAAGTTTCCTGGGGTAATTTTCAGATATTTTATACACCAGTGTAATGAGAACTGAGTAAGAGCTGCTGTTTGTTGTCAAAGGCCTCTCTGCTTCTCTTGGCCGAATGGCACAGAACAACTGGCATCCCTACTGCTTGAGAGGTATGTCTAAAAGACATAATACTGACCCTTATGTTCCCCAGGGCTCCATGTGAGCTGCTGCAGATAGGAACATTATTTTATTCAAAACCAAAGGTCCAGAAATATTATGAGGGCTATGCTGTAGTGGTGGTGTTAAAGTGTGAAAACATAGTTTTGTGGTTTAGTCTCCAATGCCTTGCCAGAGGGCTTATTGTAGTTTTCAAGAGTGCAGGGGCTGCTGGGATGGGGATGAAGGATTATGTGCAATGTAAGGAGACAAATCTGTTACTCTCTTGTCTGTATGGGTTTTTGGTAACCAGATTTTCTTGAAGGGAGCTGTGCAGAATGGCTGAAAATAAAGCAAAGGAGATTCCTATTAAGGAATAGAGATTATCTGGGATCCTGAACTCAGACTCACTGCTGTTTTATTCAGCGATGTAGATCTACTCAGGTATCTCTATCCATAAAACTTTGGGAGCAAACGGCTTTTGAATTTTGATATTAAGATACGATACAAAGGAAAAAAAAAAAGTTTTAAAGACAAAGAAAACTCCAGAGGCTAGTACATAAAGTATCAACAGCACTCTAAAAAATCTAAGAAGGTAATGTTTGAAGTAAGAATTACTGAAAAGGTTGAGCAAAGTAAACAGAGAGTTTGGTAACTTTATTTATTTATGTAAGTGAAGCTCCAGGGATTGACTCCCCCGTGAGCACTGTATAAGAGCATGAACACAACTGAACAAGCAATGTGCCTGCTCAGGACTTTATTCACAGGAGATTTTCACAGAGATCCACATAACATGAAATACAAGAATTCTGTACTTAAACACCAGTTTAATATTTCCAGAGAAGAAAACTTAAAACATTCAGCCCAGGTTTTTAAGGCAGTTAGAAGAATACTAAATCTTCTTGTGGATTTCAAAGCTGTTTAACCTGTCAGTGTAATTACAGTCTTTCTTATCCATGCTGGATGCCACTATCTGTGCATGCTGTTAGCAGGTCCTATGGACTTGCCAGGGGTAAGCCAAATGGCCATACATTAACTTCACGCCAATGGCCAGTGCTCTCAGAGAGTAAAACTGGATATCATATAGCTTCTATTAAGACACTCTTATGTAGGTATAAACTATTCTTTACCACAATTTCCTGACTGATAAACTACTAAAAATGTTATGGAAATATTTTTGTTTATATTCTGATAGCATAAAAATCTACTGGAATATTATTTTACACTGGCTGGCACACTGGATTATATGCAGAGGACAGTATACCTGAGCAAGGAAAGCAAAACCAGCATATCTGTGTTAATGTTTTTATTTTGACACCAGAATTCAGTAAATCCGTTCAGATTTTATGCCATTTTTATCCTTTCCTTTTTGTGATCCGGTTGTCACTACTGGAGCTTGGATCACACTAAAACAAATCACATTTTTTTAAAAGTTCAAGACCTGGCAACTTGGAACAAATATTTTTATGTGGAATGAAAGAAAATTAAAAAGTGGGGTTTAGGTGAAAATAGCATGTACAGGAAATGAAATTGAAATATTTTGTTTACTATTGGAGAATTGTCTTTTTTATTTTTTTAATTGCTTTAAAACAAATAAACTGAGAGGAATATTTCTTTCAGAAGAATGTTGAAACAAAGCATTTTGGCAGTTCCAAAATGTAATGTTTCTTTGTTAAGTTGTCAGAATTAAATGTTTTGACACTTTTAAATTATTTCTTCCTTCTGGCCAAAGGTATTTGCAACATTTGCAAATGGAATTCAATATCCTAATAGCTTCTGTTTCCTTATTCTTCTATTCTTGATAAATGTTCCAACCAACCAGAAAATGCTCATTCCTTACAATAGGAACATGTAGTGACTGTATTAATTTGTTGAGGTTATAATAATTCAGTCTTCTAATACAGTGCTTTTCTATAGACACTGAAGTTACCCACTGATTTTGAAAAAGGTGAGTCACAGTGACAGGACATTCTCACTGAATGTTAGAAGTCAGAAGGAGAGATTGGTCTATTTTTAGATTATATTACTAGGCTTTTTCAGAATAGTGCTAAATTAGTCCAGTGAGTGATTCATTCTGCCTGTCACATTTATTGTTGTATGGGGTCGATTGTCCTCTGCAGTGCCTATTTCTGTTGACAACTATATTCGATTAAAGAGTCTACCTAATTTTTCAGTGCTTAAAATCTGATGAGGTGACCCCAGTATTTTTTATATATGTAGTAAAGAAAATTTTGCTGTTTATAAAGGCCAGTGGGCAGGATTCTTCTGCTAACTATAGGTGTCTAATGCCACTTTAGGTGTTATGGAGTACCCTGTTTGGATGTCAGCTGTTGGGTTTTTGGAGGGAGGAGGGATTGTTTAGTTGGTTGGGGGTTTTTTTGGTTTTTTGTTTGCTTTATTTTACCCCATAAAAATACAGGTCTTTAGAAAGTCCAGTGTTATACCTGCCGGATTCCCCCAGAGATATTGTACAGCCTAAGGTTTATCTTCAGCAGTGAAATCCCATCCTTTGTTAAAATGGCCTTAGTGCAGTTTCCTAAAGACTGTACTCCAGTGCCAATTAAGGCATTAAGATATATCAGGTATCTTAATGCAGACATGTATGACATGACATGAAGATTTCCACTGATCATGATGGGAATTTAGAAACCTGGTTCATATATGTGCCCCTACTTTTACACCTTTATTTAGGTACTTTTATTTAGGTGCTAAATCCTGCCCATGCTGATGTTAAGAAAACCCCAACCAACCAAACAAAAAAAAAACCTTGAAAACACCCAAACAACAACAACAACAACAACAAACCAAAACACACACTCAAGTCATTAAGAAACAACAAAACCCATGAAATTGTATGAATCAACTTTAAAACTTTTTTCTATTAATACAGCTAGGATTACTAATTTCCTTTGTTATGTCTTTTTGTGACTACAACTAAAAAGCCTACACAAAATATTGTCATGTGAGAACCACAGAAAGAGCTTCAGAGTCTCCTGAAATCAATGCAATTTCTCTTTGATAGCATAACTAATTTTCTTAAGAGGGTATCTGCGATTTGTTAGCACACTGATTTATTTTCCTAAGGGAAAGCTCCAGTTTTCAGTTCTGGTAATTTGTCACCTAGCCACTACAAGAATAACACCTATAAATTTGCTCTGAGACCTGCTCAATCTAAGCACAGAAAAGTCATTTAGCAATCATAACTTATACTCAGAGGAGCTGCTATCTCAAAAAGTGCTACAGCTACCTCTCTAACATACCCTGTTAACAACTCTCCGTAATGGTTGCACAGCATGTGAACAAAACTGCGCCTGCATACCACATACTTGTAACAATATAATGCTGCTGGATGTCACTTCTAATGTTTTCCTTTTCTTTTTTTCCTCCAGAAATTCAAAAGCTCCAGCTGGCTTGTCTCTTTTCAGAGCAGAAGAAGGAGGCCTGGGAGGATGTGAAATTTTATGTAAGGAAATGTCACTATTACACTGTCGTAATAGGTGCTAATACAGAACATGCCTTCTTAATATTGGTGCTTGTATCCTTCTTCATAAATAAAATACCCTTTCAAAATAAAAGTAAAAAACCTGAAATCTTTATACTGAAAGTAATTTATTTCTTCGTGAATCGGAACTCCAAGCTGGCTTTTGTTTTTCTGACTTTTTGCTTTAAAGAAGTAAGCAAATGACTATTCTAATAAAAATGTAGGGCAATGAAAACAAAATCAATTAAAAGTCAAAGTTCTGTTCCTTTTAGCACTGATTGTTTCCTGATAAAATTAACAAAATATAAAGTGTGATGATTCCAGTTCTTTTGGGATTTTGTTGGAAAGTAGGGAGATTGATGGGAAAGGATTGGAGAAATGTATATCTGCTTCTGGTGGGTTGACCTCAGCCAGCAGACAAACACCCACACAGACAGGCCCTCCCTCCCTGCCACACCCCAAGAATCTAGGGGGACAAAATAGGAAGGAAAAACATTGAGAAAATTCACGGGTTGAGATAAAGATGCTTTAATAGATGAAGGAAAGACAAATGAGCAAAGCAAAAGAAATTGCTCATCCTCTCCCAAAAACAGACCAATGCCCAGCCTCTGCCTAAACAATGTCCATATTGGAAGACAACTCCCCTTCCCCACTTTGTCTTCTTTTGCTCCAGTTTTTATTGTGGAGTATATTTTATGGCGTGAAATATCCCTTTGGTCAGTTTGGGTCAGCTGTCCCTGCTGTGCCTTCTCTCAACCTCTTGCCCACCCCAGGCTACTCACAGGGGGTGGCAGAGTGAGAAAAAAGGGAAAGTCTTGACAATGTGAAAGCACTATTCAGCAACAGCTGAAACATTGGTGTGTTGTCAACACAATTTTGGCTAAAAATCCAAAACACAGCCTGATACGGGCTGCCATGAAGAAAATTAACTCCATCCCAGACAGAGTCAGTACATGGCTTAGTATTTAAAATTTCCTAAAGCCAGCACCACATTTACTGTTTTCCCCTTGTCTCAAACTCTTCCTCTCTGATCTACATACACCTTTCTGACGCTTTCTTAAAAAAAAAATTATTAACAACTCATCTTTACCCAAATTCATAAACCAACCTTAACTTTCCTCATTTTTCTCCCTAAGAGTTCATCCTTCAGCACTTTCACTATTGCTTGCATCATCTTAGGGAAACACAAATAATTATCTATCTATCTTGAGAATCTTTAAAACACATTCCAGATTTCAAAAATGTATATTGTGGAGCATTAGATTTGGTATTATTTTCATATTCATTTGAATGTTACTGCTTTCTGCTGGGACAGAAAGAGCAGTTCACATTTATATAGAAACAAGAATTTATCAAGAGCACTATTTCACACCCCTTCTAGACCAGAAGTCCACGATGGCAGCTAGCTGTACTGCAGCCTCCAAATGTGGGAATTTGTACTAGAAATGTGAAGATTGTTATAAATGCATAGCAAGTGGTAGACTATGTGTGTAGAAACATCAAAAAGGTAAAAAAAATCGACAGAAGGACTATGAAAGTAGGATGTGTCATGATTCCTTGTCTAGTAAGTCATGCAGATTGCAGCACGTATCCATGTGAAGCTTCTCAGAACACAAAGTACGAATGATAAAAGTAAGTAAATCTTGATAGCTCAGAAAGGTGAGTCAGGGTCAAGAGACTATTTACTGTCAGCCTCTGAAAGCTATAAAAAGGCATACTCACAATCTGTGTATAGTCACCAGGTTGGTGTCTGCTGCCCACTGTACCAATGCAAAAAATCCTGGAGAAGGGTGCATGGATGGGTCCTGGGCTGCATCAAAAGAAGTGTGGCCAGCAGGTCAAGGGAGGTGATTCTGCCCCTCTACTCCAGGTGAGACCCCACCTGGAGTACTGCATCCAGCTGTGGAGTCCCCAACATAAGAAGGACATGGACCTGCTGGAGCGCGTCCAGAGGAGAGCCACGAGGATGATCAGAGGGCTGGAGCACCTCTCCTATGAGGAGAGGCTGAAAGAGTTGGGGCTGTTCAGCCTGGAGAAGAGAAGGCTCCGGGGAGATCTTATTGCGGCCTTCCAGTACCTAAAGGGGGCCTACAGGAGAGCTGGGGAAGGACTTTTTACTAGGGCATGTAGTGATAGGACGAGGGGGAACGGCTTTAAGCTGGAAGAGGGCAGGTTTAGATTAAACATTAGGAAGAAGTTTTTCACTTTAAGGGTGGTGAGGCACTGGAACAGGTTGCCCAGAGAAGTTGTTGAAGCCCCGTCCCTGGAGGTGTTCAAGGCCAGGCTGGACGTGGCCTTGGGCAACCTGGTCTAGTGAGAGGTATCCCTGCCTGTGGCAGGGGGGTTGGAACTCGATGATCTTCAAGGTCCCTTCCAACCTAAACCATTCTATGATTCTATGATTCTATGATGTACATGTCCTCATGTCTGCAAGATGGACAAACAACCTGAATCAACATGTCTTGGTGTTAGTAGGTATGTGGGTATGTGTGACACTGTGTGTGAACTTTCCGAAGTAAAATCATCTTGCCCCCCTATACTTCTTACATTGTGCTTTGCTACACTGTCGCAAAATTATATCCTACACAGAGACTGGAGATGCTTTAGTTAAAATTACAGTGCTCAATGGCAATTGATGCTACAAAATTGCATGCATAGAACTAGACAATATCAGAAATCTTCTGTTACAAAACCTTTCCAAAGTAGATGTCCTTTTTATGAAACTACTAACTTGTGTAGATCATCAGATTAAAAAAAAGCCCACTATTCTATATCTTGAGATTAAAAAGTAATTAAATATTTATAATATTCCCCAAATTCTCCTGGGAGTGCCATAGTGACACTTCTCCATTGCCTTTACCTTCATAACAGCTATCAGTCTGATGCTTCTCACTTGGCAGAAGGTGAAACTGCATTTTCAAATTTTCTGTTCGAGGAACTGAACAGTTATTCCACAAGGGATTTTTTCCTTCTTGCGAAACAATTGTCTTCTTCAATTTTTGTCCAAATTTGTAGAGTAAAAAATATTACCAATAACAGTATTTTTAATTAGTAATGGTTTTGATTTTTATTTTAGCTCTAGTCATGGTGTTGTCAGCAGGGCTGAAGACCAATGGTTCTAAAGTCAGTTGTGCCTTCAGATGCTTGGACAAATACAACTGTAACAACTGTAACTGGAACAGTTTCTCCCAGTCATTTCCTAGACTGTTGAAGAAACAAATGTTTACCCACACTCAGTGGAAATCTGAAAGGATTACATCACATTTTGAAAATCAACAAGAAAAACCAGGGTGAAATAATCAAAGTTGGAAGAGAAATCTGAAGTAATAAAATTTCTGTGTTGATACAAATGTTCTATGTCCTAGCAGAAGTAGAAATAGATATAAATTCTGGGTATGGTGTTTATGTAACTGAAAAAAAAAACATTTAGAACAAAATAAAAGAATGTAAAAATTATTCACTGTGGTGGTGTAGAATGCTCAGTTGTTGAATTTACTCCCAAAGTTCTCTGTATGGACACTATAGAGTGATACCTGCTACTAAAACATATACCAGAAAGCTCATGCATTGTCAAGAACTACCAAAAGCTATGCAGTGACAAATACTGAGCATGAGGTTGTGTTAGTGTAACTAACTCTGAAGTGTAACTCTCTACACAGAAGGAATACGATTCAGTTATAGTGTCCAAACAGTTCAATTTAAATGTTTAAATAGCAGTGTGTACGTACTAGATGAGGATTGATTTTCACATACAGATATTTAATGCCATTTGAGGTGCCATAGCATATCTACCTTGACCTCTGGCAGACACTACAGGGGAGAGTATTTGTCTTCTTTACGTGTTGTGCCTTTATCTTTTAACCCCATACGTGTGTCTTGCATATCCTAAGAGGTTTTAAATTCCACTAGACATTTATGTGTGGCAATTGAGCTCTGTATGTTTAAGCTCTTCTTATAGGCAGTGAAGACCTACTCAAACGCTTACTGGGCTGTATATTTGTTCCCCTTTTCAAACTTTGCTGTTTCAAAAAGTTGTTGAGTTCCCTTTGAGTCCTCTGACATATGTCCTAACTAAAAGAGGTTAGTCTGGCCTCTTATGATGAATAGCTAGAAGTTAAGCAGGGATATATTGATATGCTTATGATGGAGATATGCTTCTATTATACATCCGACCCATCACTGTCCTGAGCTGAAACTTATTGTAGATGTTTTCATTTAGTCATGATCCAAAGTATTAGTCTTCTCTAAAATTCAAGTGGTGAGCTGAACAGAATTTACTGTCTTAAGAACATGCCTAGACAAAGAAACATAGTGCCATACACTCCTTGCAGTATAATGTAGTGCTAATGACACACACCAAAGAAATAAGAAACTTGAATTTAGGTTCTCTTTCATTGTGAGGAAATCCAGAGTGTACTTTGCAAGAGAGCACCTTTACATCTAGATTATGAAATGGAGGAAGGGAATAAAGAATTCATCCTGAGGAAGCTCTATTCCAGGAACACTGAATTCTTGGACATCTAATTCAATTTACATTAAGAAATAGTGGACTGAAAAATGAAGAGCTCTTTGAGAATAAAACACTATAGAAGGCTGCCCCCTTCTAATTCTGCACTGCAAATTACAAATTCAATATTCCTCTCATTTTCTCCCACTTCTTCTTGTCTGTCTTCTACCTCTTACACTGTAATGTCTATGCAAAGGCAAGAATTTCTCCAGTTTACCTGCACTTTGATAGTTTTTACACTCTCCTGAAATATAGGAGGGTTTTTTTTCTGAATCTTCTTATGCAGAAGACAGTACTGACCCTATCTTCAGCACACCATGGAAGAGCACTTCCACTCACACAATATTTTCTGAAGAGGCACTGAAGTCCTTTGACCACCTATTTGAATGAAAATCATCATGGTTGCTGTGCTTTGACAAGGTATACCGGGTTCTGAGCTAACCTCGGAATTTAGGTACTTCTGTCTTTCATCCCTGAAAAAATGTAGATTAAGCCATAACTAACTAAATGTCCAGACATCAAATTTAAGGTAATATAGGATCTCTTTTAGTCTTATATAGTATTAACAAAATATTCATAAAAATTCAGCAAATTAACATATTAATTACTTACCTGATTGTTTCTTAGGGAATATCTGGAACAGATCAGCAGACAGTTCATAATGCACAAAGTTAATACTGCAAACTTAGCTCTCAAATTGAAAAAGACACCTTCTGTAAATACCACAATGCTTGTGATTGCTCCAAGGTAAATTCACATATATGGTAAGTTTTTTGGTCAGAGTGGACTTGTATTATATCAGAGAGACAGTGATTTCTTGTTTATGAAATATGATGAAAATATTTCTATAAAAATATATAGAATCATAGAATCATAGAATGGTTTAGGTTGGAAGGGACCTTGAAGATCATCGAGTTCCAACCCCCTGCCATAGGCAGGGACACCTCACACCAGACCAGGTTGCCCAAGGCCACGTCCAGCCTGGCCTTGAACACCTCCAGGGATGGGGCTTCAACAACTTCTCTGGGCAACCTGTTCCAGTGCCTTACTACCCTTAAAGTGAAAAACTTCTTCCTAATGTTTAATCTAAACCTGCCCTCTTCCAGCTTAAAGCCGTTCCCCCTCGTCCTATCACTACATGCCCTAGTAAAAAGTCCTTCCCCAGCTCTCCTGTAGGCCCCCTTTAGGTACTGGAAAGCCACAATAAAATCTCCCCGGAGCCTTCTCTTCTCCAGGCTGAACAGCCCCAACTCTCTCAGCCTCTCCTCATAGTCCTACTGTTTTCCATTCTGATACTTACCTTTCCCTGTTTCATATCAGCCAGGAACCGGGATTTAAGGAAAATTCACCTTGCCTTTCAGGACAGTAATGTGATTATTCACCCATGAACAGAGTTCATAAGCAATTCCATCTTTCATGGAAGCTATAAATTGGTACAACAAAACAGCGTTATAGAAAGTTTGCCTGTAGGGTTGACTTGTTTTTCTCATATTTTGTCTCAGGGCCATTGTCCCTGTTATATTCAAAATACTGCTATGGCAAAAATGGAGAACATCGGTTCCATTAAATCAAGGATTTGTTGCTACCCTAAATAAAATATTAGGAATCTAAGCAAAATATAATTTATTATTGCTCCAGTTACACTACTCTTAATTAATACAGAAAAATCACAGTAATAATATGCACAAAATTCATATACAAGAATACATACTAATATCTACCTCTTTACTTCAGTCTTATTGTTACCCTTCCAGTGTCCTCTGGGTCATAAGGCTGATGGTGTCAGCTTCCTGAAGCGGAAAGGCAATGGGTTCTGTGTGTTATCAGTGTCACAAGTCTACACTAGGAGGAGTTTGATGTTGGAGATGAGGGTCCCTTCATCCTCATTCTTCAAGTCTGATTTGGACTATTTTTATATATTTTCTTACTTCAGCAAGCTTCCTTGTCATTCGTATCCTGGTAAAGTTCAAAATTTGCCCAACAGCATCCCCCAGCCTCTGCTGATATCAAGGCTGCCACTTGCTACACTATGACTGTTTTGCTTGGTCAGACCTTTATCCTATATGGTATTCACAGAACTGAAGATCAGGCAGGGCAGGAAATGGTTACTTCAGTGACAGATAGTTGTTACAGCAAGGTAAACTCCACCTTGGCCAAAGTGAACTTTGGCTAGTCCTGAGACCCCTTATGGTGAAATGAATATGAAACTAACCTTCTTGTACCATCAATAAAGAAGAAGAAGAAAAAAGTAATATTTAAAGAGTTATAAAGTCATGCATGATAGGTTACATATTTATTCACTCCTGGACTCAAATCTGGAATGAGAAAAAGTTTTTTTGGTGGAGAAGCCTGACCTGGAGCAGAGCACAGGTTGGCTCAGGACCTTCGATGTGCTGACTACAAGGTTGTTAATCAATCTGAGCTGCTTGATTTGGTGATCATTTGTCCTTGACTCATTTTTTACAAGAATGGTGTATATGTTGTGTTTATGACATGAAAAGCATCTCAAAAGCCATAATAACACTAGATTTGGGCAGACTTTTGTAGCAGAAATGTTTTATTTTTTAACGCAAAAACTGTTGCTTATTAAATGTCAAGTCCTTTTCTTCACAACATGTGGGAACTAAGGTAATTGTAACATGGGGATACCAAATAAAGAGGAAAAAAGAAGAAAACCCATTCCATTCAACATTAGTGTCAGAAAAGGCTTGGTAGTAATAGTTTGGTAGAAAATGATAATAATTAAAAATATATATTAATACCATCATCTGGCATTATAGTTAAATTCTAAAAAACTTATGACCTAACCAACTGAGAACAGAATCTTAAAGTAAGAAACTCAGAGCAATATTATTAAGCTTCAGAAACATATGTATTTTTTCCAGGTGTTAAAAATAAAATTACAAAACCTCATACTTTCTCCATCACAGTATATCAAGCTTCTCTGATGTTTTTATGGGCTAAGATGCCTAATATCCCTTTTTGGTAATCACTGTCACTTACAGTAGCAGATGTTTGATTTGAGGAGGCAATTTGTTAAATTCTGAGTAGCAAATTACAGTCATACCGTACAGCTTGTTAAATGATTAGTGTATAATCATATACTTATTCTTAGGTGTTTCACTTTTGGAACAGCTGAAATGTTTTCAAGATCTCTTTTTTAACAAGGACATTAGAAAAGCTGTAACATAGCATCTCAGTGTAATGAACAGATCAAAATTGTTTTCAAATGATTACTAATCAATTCATTTTCTGGTCAACATGATCATGCACATATTTCAGTATTTTACAGTAAAATACATCAAGAACATGTATTTCTTGCAGGAACACAGTTAAAAAGCACAGATATTTCCATACAAAACCTCAATGAAACATCTGAGTAACTGAATAAGTGTTTCCTTTAACTGAATAACAAGATAAAAATATATAAGTAAAAGTATGAAGTATGTCTGGCCCAATATATCATTTTTGCATGTGGTAACAGACAAAAGAGAGTTGGAGACATGGTGGGGAAAAGGGAAAAAAGGAGAACCCGGGGAGCTAGAGGCTGGTCAGTCTCACTTCTGTGCCCAGCAAGATCATGGAGCAGATCCTACTGGAAACTATATTAAGGCACATGGAAGATAAGGAGGTGATTGGTGACAGCCAACATGGCTTCACTAAAGGCAAGTCATGTCTGACAAGTTTGTTGGCCTTCTACAGTGGGGTTACAGTGTTGGTGGGTACAGGAAGAACAACCGACATCATCTACTGGGACTTGTGCAAAGCATTTGGCACTATTCCACACAATATCCTGGTCTCTAAATTGGAGGGACATGGATTTGACAGATGGACCACTCGTTGGATAAGCAATTGGCTGGATGGGTGCACTCAAAGAGGTCCAGTCCATGGCTTGATATCCAAGTGGAGACCAGTGATGAGTGGCGATATTATACAGAAGATGAGGAAAAGCCAGTGTGTTACAGTGAGAAGACAAGTTCAAGTTGAAATTATTATTTTTATAAATTGGAATAATAAAAAATGCAAAATCAAGTTACAAGGAAGGAAATTCTGATGAAAAATAATAATATCAAAATTCAGAACTTCTAAAAACTAATCCTTTATAAAAGAAATCACATAATACAGAAAAGTTGAAGTTGGAAGAGACCTCTGGAAGTCATTGCATCCAAACACCCTCCTCAAAGCAGGATTACCTCGAGCACATTGCCTGGGGTTGCGTCAAGTCAGGTTTTGAATATCTCTCCAGAAGGAGACTCTGCTCTACCTCAGGGAGGTAATCTGTTCCAGTTTTCCATCACCGTTACAGGAAAAAGGTTTTTTCTTACATTTAAATGTAATTTCCTGTATTTCAGTTTGTGCCCATTGCCCTTTGCTCTGTCACTGGGCACCACTGCGGAAAGTCTGGCTGCATCTTCTTTCCTCCCTTCCACCCAGCATTTACACACACGGATCAGATCCCTGCTGATCCTCCTCTTCTCCAGGCTAAACAGTTCCAATTCTCTCAGTCTCTTCGAATGTAAGATGCTCCAGTCCCTTAATCACCTTAATGGCCCTTCACTGGACTTGTCTTTCTTGTACTGGGAAGCCCAGACCTTGATCCAACACTTCAGATGTGGCCTCACCAGTGCTGAGTAAAGGGAAAGGATCACTTTCTTCGACTTGCTGCTGATACATACAGTCCAGGAAACTGATGGCCTTCTTTGCCATAAGGGCACATTGCTGGCTTATGGTCAATCTGGTTTTCACCAGTATCTGCGGGGTTTTTTTCTGCAAAATTGCTTTCTGGCTGTTTTTTTGCAGCCTATCCTGGTGCCTGGGGTCACTCCTTCCCAGGGACATGACTTTGCATTTCCCTTTGTTGAACTTCATGAGTTTTTTTCTGTATTCATTTCTCCAACCTGTTAAGGTCCCTCTCAGCCATCTGCTATATCAACCACTTCTCCCAGTTCTACATCATTTGCAAACTTGCAGGCAGTGCACTCTGCTGGATCATCCAGGTTATTAATAAAGATGTCAAAGAAAATTGGCCCCAGCGTACACCATTAGTGACTGGCTGTTTTGTACCTTGTCCACGACCTCAGCAGAGATTAATTTCTTCTGAGGAGGGGGTGTCAGTACACATATTTACATGCGATTTTAACTGAACCCTCGCTGTCAAGTTCTGTCAAGGTATTGCTTTGGCAAATGATGCCCCAAAATTTTATCTCTGTAGCAGGTCTTGAGGTTAATCTCCCAACTATGATGCACACACTTGGGGTTACCCCTATCTTTCCAACCTGGTCTACCACATCGTCATGTCACAGGTTGTCTTTCTCTTCCTCCCTTGTCATTCTCAGTTTAAAGTTCTTCTCATCAGATTGGTCAGCTTGCTGGCAAAAATGGTTTTGTCCCTCTTAGTCAGACAAATCCCATCTCTTCCAGGCATTCCTTGATCCTCAAAGAGAGAGTCCCCTAATCACAGAAACTGCAACCCTACTGCTCACACCAAATGCCCAAACAGTTGTTGATACTCAGGATCCTTCTAAGGCTTTTCGTCTCCCTGGCAGGACCGAGTAGAAAAAAAAATCTAACCCATGAGGCTCTTGAGTATTGCCCCCAGACACATTTAGTCACCTGTGATACTTTTCAGGTCTCTCCTGGCAGTATCAGTCAACCAGCTCAGAGGCTTCATTGGACACAGCTCCAGCCTCTTGCCTGCTATCAGGGCACTAAATCTTTTCAGTAGTTGCAGACCTGCAGGCAAACCAAGATCTTCTCTCCTAGTGCCAGAAGCCACAAGACTCCAGCCTTTGCAAGAGTCTCCACTTCCCACCCTGACAGGCACAGACTTTGCCTGCCTTTTTTTTTTGCTACACCTAGTGGTCTGGGCTCTTGAAGCTGCAGGGTCTTCAAGAAGATCTGGGTGTCTCTATTGACCTCTGCTGCTGCACAAACTGCTGACCTCCTCCTGCAACTCTTTCGCTTGGTGACACAGACCTTCCACCCTGGCCCACCTACTGCAGGCAAGGAACCTACCTCTTGTTCTCCCAGCCTCAGCAAGTGGTTCCAGATGTCCCAGCAGCCCAGGACCTGGACAGCTGTGTCCTCCTTGGGTCAGGGCTGAAGCCTCTGATGTGACAGGGATAGTTGTTTCAGCACATGCTGGAGACCACTCCTTGCAGTGCATTACCACCATTGCTGAACACGTGAGCTGCCCTCGGCAGAGTTGTTGGCCCCTTCTGTGTACCCCTCTCTGTAAACTGCTGTGCAAAATGCTAGACCTGTGGGCTGCCTCTATTAGCTGAATTCATATACAGGTAACATCTCAGTAATTTTTATAAAAAACCTATTACATCTTTACTCATCACTATTACATCGTAATGGAATACAATACAGATTAACCTATATCAGTGATAATACAAAGTAACATCATGAATGGTGTTCATAATTTATATATGTATAATGTAATTAAAAAAATTAAAAAAAAACTTTCCATATTTGCTTTAATCTCATTATTAATTTCTTTCTTGTATACTTATTACAGGTTTTTTGTTAGCTTAACTTGACGAGAACACTGCAATTGCAGATCAAGCAATATATGTCAGTTGTCAGGATTTCCTCCTTGCTTAACACAGTATTATTTCTTTTTTGATTAACTGTTAATAAACCTTTCTTGGTATTATTATCTGTTTTCTTCACCTCTATGAATTCTTACTTCATCTCTTCTCCTTTTTGCATCATCTGTTTCAGATTTCTTCCAATTCTATATTCTCTCTCTCTCTGCCCACACACAGATTTCCTTGGTTTGTTCTTTCTTTCAATTTTTTTAACTCATACCATACAGTCCAAGAAAAAAGATCAGGGTGACATGCAGGTGCATGTCAAATACTCTGTTAGTGGCAATAAAAGGAAGAAAAATGTATGTTTCTAAAGACTCTGTAGATCCCCACTCTATCTCCAATGCACAAAGATGCCTGTCTTCAAGTGAATAACTTTCAGTGAACAGTAAAAACCACAGAAACTTAAAGTTCAGGTAGTTTCAGTGTGATTGCATTAATTAATGGAAAAAATCATAAAGGGTTATTGAAGTCAAATTTATAATAACCATCTCAATTAAAAAAAAAAAAGTCTATGACTACAAGAAGTTGGGAGAATTAAGGAGATTATACTTGGGGAAAATATTTTGTGCCCTATTTTCATTTCATTCACTTGGTTTGTACTGCCAGTTGCTCTTCAAAATAGATTGTTTGTCGACCTAGATGCAAAGCAGTCATTCCTACATTCTTAAATTGCCAGGAATGTTGTGAAAATATAACCTGTATTCCAAGCCATTTGTGGTAGAAACACATTTCTCAGTGTTTATTGTTAACTCTATTATGATGTTTTGGAAACCTCTTCCTTTGGCCATAATGTAGGACCCTTCCAGCTGTGAGTAAAATTTGTGGCATATAAGTAAGTATTTTGTGGCTAAAGCATCCTCTGAATGAAGGAAGAAATGTTACAAGGGAGATAAAAGAGATTTAGAAATGCCAAGCTACTTTTATACCGCATGTATTCCTTACAGTTTTTCTAAGTGATTAGCAGTGACTTTGATCACCTGAAAACTTACCAGATATAATATTAATAATGCTATCTACTTTGGTATTAAAATTTGCACTTTAAAAATTCCCATTTTCAGAATACTCAAAATCTCTAAACTTACTATACTGCAACAATTTATTGCAGGAATGAAATTTTCTGCTTATAGCCTCTTCTTCAGCTGCAAGACTTTAGACTCAGAGATTTTGTGCTGAATAAAATATGCCATGAAAATTGGGAAGCTATTGTAATAAAATGAAAATGGTTTTATAACAGAACTAAATAGAAAAATTCTTTATGTGCTTATAGAAGGTTATGTGGAGATTTATGGGTTTTTTTTCTACCCAAATCAGAAATAAGCTATTCTCAAGACACTCTGTCACCAGCAGCCTGAAAGTTCCCATCAACAATTTTAGCAGAGTAACTACTAATAGCAAATACTGCCCCTAGCTAGTTTGATAGTTTACTACCAAGGTAAGGAATATAGTAAAGGGATGGATCTGATAACATTCCTCATTTCCATAATGCAGTTGCATAATTAGTTTCCCACATAGAAAAATAATATTCTCCCAGCAATAAATATTCAGGAATTTGTCCATTCAAGAAGAGATGATGTTGTCCCAAATCTGGGTTCTTTACCTGGTGTGCAAGCCAATAACACACAGAGCAGAGGTATTTCCAAGTTTATTCCATTAATGCATTAATTAAATGGGAGCACACCATAGTTCCAAAAATCTCCACTTTTATACATGGATTATTACATATTCAAACAATTAATACATAATCATTGTCATTCTCTTTAATGATTGGTCAAGATTTCTTCACTTCCCATGTAAATTAGTGCACAGACTCTGTCTTCTTCTTCCATTGTTCTCTTTTGAGTAGGTGGTTTCATTTGCATAGGTGGTCAATGAGTCGGTTGTCACAATCTCCCCCTGACGGAATTACTTTTTACCTACTTCTCCTCTGATCTTGGCAGTACCAAGTGGTCGTCTTGGTTTGCCGTCCAGGCCTAGATTTCATCACTCTCATGACAGAAATACCCTACTTATCAACAATGTTACATTGTCTGGTGGTTAGTTACTTAACTGATTCATAGATAAATTATGTCTAATTACTCTTTCTCTATTTTAATATTAGGTAAATAATTAAATAGAGTTGGGGCAGTGTAGAGGACTTGAGCAGCAGCAGGTTTCCTTAGTTGCTTAAATTACATTTTGCATTTCATTTTCCCAGTTTATGTCAATTTTGCTACAACAGTGAGAATCCCAAGCATTAATCTTGAAAGCAGGGTAAGATTCTTACTGCATTTGATATGGGCCTACCATGGCCATCTTGGCCAAGAGCCATCTGCAACCCAAACAGGTGCAGTGGGCTGTGACCAAACATGACAATGCAGACAAAACCTGAGTGATGAGCCTTGGCATGGGTGATGGATCAACGGGTGACAGAACAATATCTGTACTTGCTAGAGAGGTATAGCAGGATATCAACCTATTTGGTCAACAGTCTGCGCTGATATCTGAGTATAAAACTCATCTAATCATAGAGACCTGGGGAACACTGTCAAGCAGCTGCCCAACATGCATAGAAGCAGGGGGCTTGAGCTGTCAGAGCTGAGCCCTGCCCAGAACTTTACACAGACACTGTTGGGAGTCAGGGTTGTGTCTCCTCAGGCTGGGCGGTTTCAACTCATTGATGTGGTGACTGGGACAGGTCTCAGCTAACTATTAACTAGTTGTGTGTGTGCATGTGTACACGTTTCTAAAACTTTCTTTGACACCGCTTCTTTCTTGCTTGGTCCACTTCATAAGTTGAGTTTAATAGTATCACATTATTTGGTGTTCCTTTCCCCCATGGCAGCATAATTTATTACTTTTTTTCCTACTGCCATCTTCAGCTTCTGGGAGTTTTTGTATGCTACTCTGATAAATAAGACAGCACTTCAGTTAATTTAATATGAAACTAAAACTCCTCATGTAATGTTGTGCTATTACCCATTTCATTTAATGCTATATAAATACAAGTTATACAAGTTCCTGGTTTTCTCTGGATAGTTTGAAGTATTGTGTTATCTTCCATTGCTTCAATATTCCAGTAAAGCTAAGAGCACAACCTCCCTTTGTGTAGACTCTTTGTTTTGCTCTGCCAGTCAGAGATTAAGTATTAACTGACATCTCCCACAGATGCCCCCTATTTTTAATAACAAATGTAAATGGAGCAGAGTGTTGGACCCGATCATCCTCAGGTCACTGTTGTAAATCCTCAAATCTTCATGAGTAAGAAGAATGTAGGTTTACATATGGTAGGACCAACAGGGCACTTTTGATAAGATACTGTAACCTACTGTATGAATTAGGTCATGAGATTTCCCATAATTAATACCAGTTTCACACCCAATAACTGTGAATGAACTATATTCGTGTCAATCATTGGAGTTACAGGTGATCTGGGAAGATGTTTGACAATGAGAAAGGGAGACGTCATGGTCGTTTTCAAGAAGGGGAGAACGGGGATTTGGAAAACTACAGGTTGATCAGTTTAACATAAATTAAAAAATTATTCTGGAAACTATGTCCAGACACTTCAAGGACAAAAAGGTGTTTGAGAGACGCCAACATGGATTTACCAAAGGCAAATTGTTCCAGACCAACCTGATTGCCTTCTATGATGAAACGAATGGTTCAGTGGAAAAGGATAGAAAAGTTGATACTGCCTACTTTGACTTCGGCCAGGCTTTTGAGATGAACACTTATCCTTGAGTTATCCCTGGAGGCACACTGAAGAGGTATGGCTTGGACAGAGGGACTACTAAGTGACTTTGGAATTGGCTGAACTGCTGGGCTCATGATTAGTGGTATAGAATCCTACTGATGGCCAGTTATTAACCATCCTCAGGGGCTGATACTGGGGCCAATGCTGTTTAACAAAATTTCATTCATATCCCGGATAACAGAATGGAATGCACTCTCAGCAAATTTGTGGATCATGCTGCAGGGTGGGAGAGCTGTATCTGTCATGGTCATGACCCATGAGGGTTACCCAGCCTGTGGGTGTGTAAACGTCGTGACTGTGGGGTTTGCAGGGCTCCTGTAATACAAAAGGACTTGGAAGATGTGTTTCTGTGAACTTCTTTATTACATATTACTGTTAGTAAAACAAGTATGTGTATATATATGTATGTATATAAAACAGGTTGCTACAAAATGACCACTGGTAGGGGACGTATATATATATATATATTTATATATATATAAAACAAGTTATTACAGAATTACCACTAGTAAAGAAAGTATATACTTATGATCATTAACCTATACGCAGGCCAATACATATTATGTGAGGTGTTAACAGTGCAACACTTATCAAACCACTCCCATGAGCGAGGTTACTTGGCTTTGGAAAAAGTGATAATTTCAGATTTCAGCTGCTCTGAACACACTGCTGATTTAAATAATTCTGTACCCCTGAATCCAGTTACATCTTTAAAACTATCAGTGTTTTTCCTTTGCTGCTGGACATTACACTCAAATATCAAACAGCTAGCCAAGCTTTCTTGGCAAGATGAAGTGTTTGTTCATTACATTATTATTCCTAGAGCTGCTGTATTCTTCCAGAAAAAAAACATCACTTGAAATGTGCAGTCAGTACTGAATAATCTGCTTTTTAAAATCATTGTTAATATTTGCACTTCAGAGTGGGTGTTATCTGATGAATTAACAACATTTAGCTAAGCTTTGAAAGACTGCTTTACACGCGTGTGTGATTTCCATAGTGTGAAAGAACAAGGAGAAACAAAGGGGAGGAAGTGACACTGTGCAGTTGAGAGGGAATGAGGGGCAAATCTAGGAATAAAGCACTAGATTCATGATTTTCAGTGCCCAGTTGTATTTCTCAGACCCCTTTCTCCCACATTGAGAGCCTCAGAGGTGTTATACTAGACCAAGAGAGTAGACACTTTTTGAAGTGATAATCAGTACTGCCAAGACATGACACCATCCTGGAGATAAAAAGAATCAGAAATACTGTTTAGCAAAATACCCACTATATTTCTACTGGTCCTGCAGATGAGCCAACTTTACAAGGTCTCAAAAGACTACCAGGATTTTATCAGATGACAAGCAGGTGCTTTTTTACTGAAACTTTTTCCTAGCTCTACAAGACTACTTATATTTTTTCATGTCACTGTTCATCCTTTTTCTCCACGTCATCTTCTGTACACTTCTTCAGACAGCTAAGTTCTTGTCCACTCTGCACAGCTTTTAGAAACTACTTTTTTTACTGTTTAATATCAAGGAGTTCTAGGAAGCAACAACTGAAAATAATACTAGCTTTTAGAACACTATTTTGCAGCCTTGCCGTCATTTTGCAAGACTGTATGTTTTAGTGTTACTTACAGTGATCCATCAAGATGGATATTGCAGACACCTTGAACTTTTCAAGAATCCTGGCTTCCCACTTGTCATGCATTTTCATCTCCAGGACCTGTTTCTAAGATCTATGTGAAAGCCCACACATGTCTGTACATATGAACATTTTCTAAGCTGTATCTTAAGGTCTACAGAAAGACATTCATTTATTTATGTGATGCTCCATAGTCAAGCTATTATTGCAGGCTTATAAGGTGGATAATGTGAATATGTTCAGCATATTTTTCTCAATAAGGTATTTTGTTAAAAGTACCTTCTTTTACTGACAGTAACAAGTTCTTACACCTGTTCTAGAATGCAATTCTACTTCTTTCTAGTATTTTTTTCAGAATTTAAGACTGTCAAGTACTGAATTACAAGGTCCTATGGTAATATTTGAAACATTTTTTTCCCGTCTTGTCAGTTCAGATTAATTTACAATAGTTTGTAGAATGCTGATGCTTTAATTAGACTTTAGGATGTATCAGTTAAGACAATATTATTTTTAATTAAACAGATGCTATTTCAGTATTGTTTCTCATTTTCCTCTCTAACATATGCTTTCTAATATGAGATTTAGCATTTGCTCACAAGGCATATTTAGTTCATGCTGAAATTACTCATGTCTCCTTTTTAATGTGCTTCAGGAAGACTGACTATGGCTTGATAAAGTGTCAAAGCTTAATCCAAAGATTTGTGGTTTTGACACTCATCTAAATACCTGGAGCATGCCTGGAATGGCTACACAGCTGAAATATTTTGACTCACTAAGTGTCATTGTAGGTACCTTGGTGTGACTACATAAACATGTATATAGGCCTGATGTGAGCAGCCATAAAGGTGACCTGGTTATAAGGGGAAAATTACTAAACAGAATAAAATGTCTGCTGAAATACTGACAGAAAAAATTCCTACCAGCCTGGGAAGTGCAAGTCTGGAAACTAGGCCTGGGAACCAGAAACATCCTTGAGAAGGGCAGCTGGCATCTTTGAAGTACAACTGGGTACCTTGAAAATGGGGACATCCTGAGATGACATCCATAAGCCCAAAGACAAGGAATTGTAACTGCATCTTATTGACAGAAAGGGTGAAAAATAGTCTGGAAAAAGGAGAAAACATCCTGAGGAAGTAAGAATCGGTGACTGTCATTGGATGTCTTAACTGTATGAACAGGAAAACAATCTGGAAAAATAAAAATTGGTCTGAGAGCATAGAAAACATCATCTATTCCAGGTCAAAAACAGAAATTGACACCAGCTATTGGCTGCTCGAAGTGGTGATGTCCTACACTGTCTTAAGTCTCTATAATATAAAAATTACTTAATTTTTGTCCAAAATGGAACTTCTCTCCCTGTGGATTTCCTGTGCTGCATGTACGTTTCCCTTTCCTAAACAGGTCTGCATGAACTTTCTAGAAGATCTTGGACTCTCTCTGAGGATGCTTGGCTGACTGCAAACCCTGTGGTGCAGATCATCTTTGGAATGAGCCTCTGTCTGTTATTGTATACCGGTCCCCCTCTGGGCCCACTTCTGGGGTCTATTTGGTTTGTCTTCCCATTTCTGGGATGGTTGTCCTCCCTTTTGGTAGAGTTTCGGCCTGTCCTGAAATCTGTTTAATGCACTTGTTACCATATACATACACTGTGTGAGCCGATGCAGACAGGACATAAGAACAACTATAAAACCACGGATGAAAGGCAAAGAACAAATTTAATCTCAATATCTCATGGATCAGGGGATCTCCAAAACAGGACCCTGCCAGAGGCACACAAGCAGGGGACACAGGCACCATGGAGTGAAAGAGTCCTTATTAGTGAGAGAGTCCTTGTTAGTGAGAGAGTGAAAGAGTGAGAGCCGAGACTTGCTGTTCTCGTCTGTATTTCAAGGGTTCAAGCAGGTGCAGTTTTTCATTGTGCTTTGATCTTCTTCAACAGCAAGGCAGTAATCTCATGTATGCTAGATGAGGTGTCCCTGAGTCCATCATAGACTTATGTTATTTAAGTGTAGATGTTCTACTTGTGAGCACATAAGGGTGAACAACGATTAGTGTTATATATGTGTTGTCTAGCACCCCAGGTGTGAGTCACTTCAGCATGTTTACAATCTTCCTCGCCGATCTTCCAGTACTTTCCCACATATACACACACATATATATAAATAAAAGTATTCTATCATAAGTATATCTGCTGTTATATTATTGATAAGTTTGGTTCACTAGTGATAAATTTGTAACCTGTAATATTATATATACTTTATTGCTGATATTATTGAGTGTTGCTATAATTGATTGTTGCTATAATTCGTTGCTATTATACTATTGATCACCGCTACTTTGATTGCTGATAATAATTTGTAATAGCTTGATATATACATTCACTTTATTAATCATAGGTATAATTGCTAGTGATTTTTGTGGCAACAAAGCAGAGAAATTTAGAGGATAAAGCCTTTGTACATATTACAGAATCCTACAGCCCTATGGTCTCGATCTCTGTACACCGCAGGCCACATAACCCTTTAGGTTATGACAAGGCCAGGTTATTATCTAAAAAGCACTGTAATTAACCCATGACAGAGCAGTGCTGGATGATTCTCTTGCATGACTTCTGAAATTTTTCATCACAGTCATAGTGTTGAAAACTAACATATGAATTCAGTAGGTATAATAGGTTTTGATTTCCACTGGAACTAGGACATGGATGTTGGAGGAGCTGAAGGAAAGCTGAAGGTGGAAAATTAGTATTTACAGATTCTCAGACTTTTTTTTTTTTCCTAAAAAATTATAAAGAAAGGTGATGTAATTTTTAACTATCAATTCATTTAAAATTATTTATGGAGAAATCTATCACAATTGTTTGCACAAAATAGCTAATAGACACCATCTACCTTCAAACAAGACAATAATTTCTTTTTTTATCTTACTTTAGAGTTTTTTAAATTAAAAATTTCTCAGTATCACACTGATGTGGCAAGCTGCCTCTCTCCTTTTCAGATTTGTGGGTTTACCACACTCAGGAGCTTGGTTCATTTTACTGACCAATGTGTGTAAGAAGCAGCATCCCAACACTTTGTAAAAGGAGAACCCCAGTGTACTCTAACTGGGTACCAGTCTGGAGAAGTGAAAGATCAGGGCTCCAAAGCAAGCTGAAAGGAATCAGAAGCAAAGGCAGAGTGATCCAACTCTGCTGACTGAATTTCTGCCTTTACCTCCCTCTGAAGATAAAGTCTCGATGTAATCTCATGATTCTGCTGTTCTTTAATCAAGACTTGGAGATGTTACCTGTGTGGGGCAATGTCTCAGAGGGGCCAGCAGTGTTTTGTCGCTTGCTTTTTTCTCCATTTGTAAACCTGGGGCCAGCACTAGTGATCAGCCGTGTGCTTGTTGCTTCAAGTGTTTTAGAAAACCTAGCTGCCTGCTTGCACACTAAACATCAGGGAACTGGAGTTGCCCAATTAAATTCTAAGGCATGATCAAGTTTTTATTTTTTAGGCTGTCACACCATCTTGGCTGAGGGTGTGAAAATACTCAGAGAACAAATCACACTAGTTTTTGTGAGTTGTACCTACATTGTAATGTTGCACAGTAACTGGCAATGTATCATCTATTTCTGTTGATTTCCTGTCATTTGGACATGATTTTAAGGAAGTAAGGTGAAGTCAGCCATCTGGATGTAATCATTGTGGTTCATTATGCTGAAAAAAATAATTTGAAAATAAAATACCCTGAAACGAATCCACCTCTGTATAGGTAAGCCCTGGATTTGAAACAGGTATCTAAAATCTATTCTTCATTCTCTGCTGTCATTGTTTCAATAAATATTTGATACTTGCAATTTTTTGTATCATAGTCACTAGTTTTGAAGTTGGTATTTTATGATCAGTGGAATTACAGATGTTGCTCCTGGGATTTGTCACTTTTTTACTGTTGACTTCACTGACATCAGGATCTGTGCCACAAAGAGATGTTTGTTTATGTAGTCCTAAGAATAAAAGCTTTTCTATGATACTAATTTTTTTCTCTTTGTTAAATCATTGTGACCTTATGCCAGAGCAGTTTATTGAAATGCTAGTATCAATTCACAAAAACTATTTCCCCCTCACCTATTTTTTTCTAATGAATTTTCTTTATTCTGGCATTCTTTTGTTGTTCATTGTAACTTTGAAATATGTGGGTCTATGAACAGCATGGGTTTTTTTCATTAGTTATGTCCATTTCAATCAACATTTTAACTAATGATTGTTGCTCAAGTACAGTGAGGTGGAAGAGCAAAGGGAGAAACACATAGAAGGGGATAAAATGTAACAGAAACATTGAGTCTGGGGTTTTTTTTAATGCCTGTTTTAGCTTTGGGCCACAGCAGACTTGCAGAAATGCAAAAATGAATAAATTGTATTTTCTTTCTTCTATGACTGTATTTCTGAGCAAAAACTACCATCCCAAGAAGAATAAATCTTTTATTATGAACCCATAAAATTTATGTTGAGACTTAATTAATTCTTTTTTTTTTTTCAGAACTTTGTTCATCTGTTAATGTGAATTTTTGCAAAGTACATACAAAATGACAAAGAAAAAAGACCCCAAACATGGCAAAAATTTCTGGTGATTCTTGAAAAAGAATTTGCATTGTATTTTCTCCTTCAAGTTTTATTAATATTTAAAAAAAAGAAAGAAAGAAAAAAGAAAGAAATGTTGATTATCCTGGTTAATCATGTTACTGGGTTTCTGAAATGTCATTTACTCATATCTTAGGAAGAAGAGAAATGAGAAAAGGAAAGGGAAGTTTGATTTAAGATCAAGATTTCCTGCTTGTCTATCTCAGAAACATCCAAACCAAACTTCTCCACTTTCCATTTCTCTCCTCAAATGTCAGTTACAATGACAGAAGCTCTGGAAGGCTCAGATCCAAACTGTGATTCAGGTCTAGGCTTTTATTTCCATTACCAGTGTTATGAAAACATTCAAATTTGGTTCAAATGAGGATAAGACACTCCTCATTTTAGAATGTATTAAATTTATTAAAATATGATTACCCCTGAAAACATATAATCCAAAATCCTGATTGCGCTTGTATCTGTGAGTTAAAGGAATTTTAGAGGGTATGGAAATATTGTATTATATGAATCTGAACTGTTATTGTCATGTCTTTGAATGATAGCTGGTCACTAACAGAACACTGTTTCCTTTTTGTAAGGAATAAATTGCAAATGATGTTGAAGAGTTCTTTGATTACACATAATGTTAAAAAAGCTGTCATAATTACCATCATAGTACTTAGGCTACACCATCTGTTACACGACAGGAATGTTCAAATCCAAATGTATTTTATCAGCTATATTCTCTTTATAGCACTACTAACTCAGAAAAATCTATTTAAATGCTTTATTTGCTAACCAGAAAATTCTGACTTAATCCTAAAATAAAAAACTTTGAAGTTTATTAAATATGAAAGAATTTCAGATTTTTTTTAGCATCACCCATTGTTTAAATAACTGCAATATATGTAACAAAGCAACATATACACATATGTACATTTGTACAATACAACCTAGAAAGTTTAAGCTATAAATATTTAAGTATACCTGTAATAAGATTTTTAATTATAATTATTTTGATAAGAGTTGGCATCTGAAAGCTCCGTGTAATTGTGCAAAATCACAGAGAAGCAATAGATGGATTATTTTAGCAGCTTAAGTAAAATTCTTTTGTTTTAAAACAGAAATATAAAGTAAATATTTTCAACTTTTCCCCATCAAATTGGACGAAACCTCTCTGAAATGCATAGAGAATAGTATGTTTTTTGTGATGAAAGATTGACTTTGAAAGCATTCTGGTTTTGCTTGCCACAAAGTACCACAGTAAAAAGTGATTTTCTTATGAGCTGGCAAGCATCCACACAGAATTTAGGTTAAGTCAGGTCCTGAGCAAACAAAAAACTGTTGTGATAAAATAATAAGGTTCTGGAGATTTATACACTGATGAAAATACCAACATACTTATGGATATTTAGCACAGTCTCCAGGAAATGATGACAATCAGTACTCTTCAGACTTATCCATGTTCTCCCAAGTTCCGTTCCAAAGGATATTTAGAGAACATTTTCTTTCTTTCTCTGCTAGGTATTTGTTTCAAGAACACACAGGAAAAAATACATATTCAGTGGTGCCCAGTGATAGAAGAAGAGGTAATGGCACAAACTTGAACATAGGAAGTTCCATCTCTACAACTACCTGAAAGGAGGTTGTAGCGAGGTGGGGGTCGGTCTTTTCTCCCAAGTAACAAGCGATAGGATGAGAGGAAATGGCCTCAAGTTATGCCAGGGGAAGTTTAGATTGGATATTAGGAAAAAATTCTTTACTGAAGGGGTTGTCAAGCATTTGAAGAGGTTGCCCAGGAAAGTGATTGAGTCACCATCCCTGGAGGTATTTAAAAAACATGTAGATATGTCACTTAGGGACACAGTTTAGTATTGGACTTGGTAGTGTTGGGTTAACAGCTGTACTTGATGATCCTAAGGGTCTTTTCCAAACTAAATGGTGCTATGATTCTATGATTTCATAAGTGAAACAATACTGAGAACCTGACATTTGCAGTATATGCTTTGCAGGGGACTGACTTACCAAAGTCTAAGTCTTTCCAAAGAAAACATCTTCACAGGGCTGGCTGGTAAGAGTTACAGAAAAACACAGCAGACACACCCTCTTCTGGGACAGCCCCTGAATGTCATGTAGCATACCCAAGGACATCTAAACCACACATGTTTAGGTAACTGAATCACTCTACCAAAATATTTGAGAATTTTTTTATGGATCAGTAGATCACATGGATTTCTCATTTCCATTGATTGATATAGTCATCAAAAGTGAATCTCACAGAACTTTCTCTTTTTCAGTTTCTGTCATTGGGTGATTTTTGTACTTCTACAGCTTATTAATACTAATGTTATTATATGGGTCATATCAATGCATATATAGATGAGATATAGATGTATATAGAGAGATACGGATATATACGCATTATATATGCATATATATATTGGGTTTGCATGTTTTCTTGTTTCACTTTTTCTATATTTGCCTTGTGTCAACACTGAAACTACACTTTAATCCCTGCCTACAGGCTGCATTTTCTGCAACTGTCAATGTTGAAAATGCTTTTCAGACTGTTGTATCAAAACCAGTTTATTCGGAAAACTTTTCTCAAACAACTACAATAAGGAAATTAGCCAATGGTTTTGTAGCTGCTGTCCTTAGACACTATCTTAAAAAATTCAAACTTATTACTCACCACCTCTTGACAGGGATTCTTATATGAGTTTATAGCATGCCTTTTTATGCAGTGTTATCTTCACTGTTCATTTTGAATTTTTTTTAATATCTTTGGGATATTTGGAAGGATCGCAGTATATCTGTAACACAAAATTTCCAAACCCCTAAAGCTTTCTTCTTTGTTTTTGTCTTAGTATGTAACCCTTTGCTCTTTACCTTTTTTTTTTTTCCCCTGCTGGGATGCGTCCAGAGTCTTGCTCTTGTTGGTGCTCTATAAGCAAAAAGTAAATTACAGCGCTTTTTCGTATGACCTGCGATGGGATTACTGTGACCAAAGGTAAACATGCATATTTGAACTTCTCCAGCTTCCTTTGTAGATAATACAGAAGAAATAGAACCACAGTTTATCTGATTGTGAGACAGATTTAAAAGTATGCCATTTAACAAATTTATTTATCTCTACTGAATATAAACAGGATCTAAACCAGGAAGCTTAAAGTACATGTCGACATTCTGTTGGTAAAATACAGTTAATGTACAAAAATACAATAAGAAAAGCTGGTTTCTGAAAATGGAAATGAAAAATCACAGTGGTGAAAGTGGAGAGCAAGACATTTCTTTTCCAGGTTTCACTTTTCTGTATCACATCTAAATTACATGGTGGCCTGCTACGACGGCATTACAGCATTAGTGGATAACAGGAGAGCAACAGATGTCATCTACCTGGACTCGTGCAAAGCATTTGACAGCAATCCACATGACATTCTGGTCTCTAATGTGGAGAGACATGGGTTTGACCAATGGTCCACTTGGTGGATAAGGAACTGGCTGGACAATTGCACTCAAAGAGTTGCGGTCAACAGATCCATGTCCAAGTGGCGAGCAGTGACCAGTGGTGTTCCTCAAGGGTTGGTACTGGGACCGGTGCTGTTTAATATCTTTGTTGGTGGCATGGATGTTGGGACGGAGTGCATCCTCAGCAAGTTTGCAACGACACCAAGCTGTGTGGGGTGGTCAACACACTGGAGGGGAGGGATGTCATACAGAGAGATCTGGATAGGCTGGAGAGGTGGATCCGTGCAAACCTCATGAAGTTCAACAAGGCCAAGTGCAAGGTCCTGCACGTGGGCTGGGGCAATCCCATGCACAAATGCAGGCTGGTCAGAGAATGAACTGAGAGCAGCCCTGAGGAGAAGGACTTGGGGGTGTTGGTTGATGAGAAGCTCAACATGAACCCACAATGTGTGCTCGCAGCCCAGGCGGCCAACCACGTCCTGGGCTACAGCAAAATAAGCATGGCCAGCAGGTTGAGGGAGGTGATTCTGACCCTCTACTCCACTCTGATGAGATCCCACCTGGAATATTGTGTCCAGCTCTGGAGCCCTCAACATAAGAAGGATGTGGACCTGTTGGAGTGGGTCTACAGGAGGGCCACAAAGATGATCAGAGGGCTGGAGCACTTCTATGAGGACAGGCTGAGAGAGTTAGAGTTGTTCAGCCTGTAGAAGAGAAGCCTTCAGGGAGACCTTACAGTGGCCTTCCAGTATCTGAAGGGCGCCTGCAAGAAGGCTGGAGAGGGACTTTTTACAAGGGCATGTAGTGAGTATTAGGATGAGGGATAGTGGCTTCAAACTGGAAGAGGATAGATTTAGAATAGATATTAGGATATTAGGAAAATATTTTTCACCATGAGGGTGGTGAGGCACTGGAACAAATCGCCCAGGGAAGTTGTGGAGGGCCATGTTCAAGGCCATGTTGGATGGGGCTTTGAGCAACATGGTCTGGTGGAAGGCCTCCCTGCCTATGGCATGGGGGTTTGGAACTAGAAGATCTTTAAGGTCCCTTCCAACCTGAAAATAAAGAATTGTTGGTGGCAAGTCTAACTAAACCTAACCAGAAACCAGAAAGGCCAGAAAACAGACAATGTTAGATTTCCTATGGCATATATGAACATTTTCCATGACACACACACATAAACTAATAATTGATTGCTTTTTTAGTCTTTTTAATTACCTTAGAAAATTCCAGTAGAGTGATTGGTGGTTGAACCAAGTTAACCAAAGTTAACCAAGTAAACCAAGTTAAATGATTTTTTCTCTGATTGCCCTTTGTTTGGAAAGAATTCTTTTGTCTCTTTCATTATTTCTGAGTCCCAAAGAACTTATAAATAATGTTTTTAATTCATGAAGTAAAACAGGGTGAAATAAACATATACTTATAGATAACAGTTTGGGTGGGCACATTAAGTGCCTAAGTTTCGGGGGGGGGGAGGAAGCATAAGTTACTTAGCACTTTAATATGGGTTTTGCTTATTATATTATCACAGAATCATAGAATCATGGAATAGTTTGTGTTGGAAGGGACCTTTAAAGGTCATCTAGTCCAACTCCCCTGCAATGAGCAGGAACATCTTCAACTAGATCAGGTTGCTCAGAGCCCCGTCCAACCTGACCTTGAATGTTTCCAGGGATGGGGCATGTAACACCTCTCTGGGCAACCTGTTCCTGTGTTTCACTACTCTCATCGTAAAAAAAATTTTTTCCTTATGAGTCACCTCTAAATTAACTGGAGCTTTTACGAAAAAAATAAGTTAATAGTATGTGATGATAACTTTGTGGTGGAATGTCTGCCTTACTGTTTGTGACAACATAATATGAATAAAAATGTATTTTCCATTATGAGAGTCACCATCAATCCACCTATTAACTTTCTTCACAAGAAAGTCATGGCAAATAGTAGTGAATTAAACATTTGTGAAAATTATTTTAGGGCTAGAGTTAGCAAACAGCTCATTGACATGAGCTTTCCATGCTTGTCGCATCTTTAGCAGTTCATTAACTTAAATTTTTCTGCAGTTTTATGGGAATACGCAAAGCAAAATCAGACTAAAATGCAAACCCCACTGTAGCAAAGCTACCCAGACTACAAGAGTACTGATTCTGAATAAAAATTCATTACTGGCCAGAAATTGAATATTCAAGAAATATGCTGGAAGCAAAAATTAAGCCTGAAGCAATCAAGATTTTTCATTTGGATAAAACTATTATGTTTTCGAATGCAGAGATGAATCGATACAAAAATGCCCTATAGAGCATGATTTTTCTATTAATTTCAGTAGTAGCAAGATGTGGGTTTATATGTAATAAATATTCTGAAAACATTAGGTCAAGTCCATGGTTCATCATATGCTATGACTCCACAGCAGCACTGCATTCTCCAGTTTGCTACTGCTGTACACCATTTACTTTGATGTTTTCTTTTGTTCCATGTTAGTACAGTTGCAAGGCCAAAGCAGTCTCAGTGAGTGACAAAGGTGCTTAGATGATAAAAATGATTAATTACAGTAAAATTCTAATCTCATTTCCAAATAATGTGAGGGCTTAATGAAGCTATCATTTTAAAATCTTGCCATTATTTTCACAGCCTAACGGTAGTGTAATGTTATATTATTGTGCAAAAATGCTTTTGGTTTTGTATTTTACTATAAACAGCTAGGATACTGATGGTTATTTTTTATATAGTGCTCTTCATAAATTTGTTATCTCACCAAGGTAAAATAATTTCTTTTAAATATTAAATCAAACTAAAGCTTTTCCAAAGCCTTGCTGCACAAGACACCGAGTTATTATGCATGACAAACTTTTAACAATTTTCTTATGACTAAGAGGATATTAGCTTGTTTAGAGACTCTCAGCATCTGAAGGATTTAAATATTTCTGAGGTTTCAGGTTTTCAGATATGAAAGGCAAAGGAAGTTGAACATGGAACTGCTGTGTAACCCTCTGGGTAGCTTGCAAACTATTTCCTCTGTGCAGGGCAGAGAAGATGTTTATTTGTTACAAACATCGACTTCAAGCTACAGAGATTCTTTTGTTTCTGAACATGATGGCAACTGTCATGATAACCCATTATATGAATCCATTGCCTGAGTTGTTTCAAAAAGGATGTTCTCCACAACTTGTCAATACTCCTCACAGTAAGGAATAAATCACAATAGTGGTCTTATTAGGGAGCTAGGTTTAGGATTTGTAAATCTTACTTGACATCTAGCAAGGTAATCAGACTGCTAGTACATTAAAAATTTCTCAATAAAAAATTTAATAGAATGAGAAATCTCATTTTAGATATTGTATTGATTGTTTCCTTAAGCTGAAAATTAAATCTCAGCAGGAGGTGGAAATTTTTTATGTCCTCCCATTCTGAGGGAATGTAGTAAAAGTTTCAAAAAGTTCATAACACTCAAAAGCAGTAAAAAAAATGGGTAGAGGATAACCTATCTTTATTACAAGTTGTCTATGGTATCATAACTAAAAAATACTATTCTATACTACTAACGTACAACAATATGGTAATTTTTTCAAGCAAAATTTTAGTACACAGCAGACAAATCCCAAGGGGTTCTTCAGTTGTAATCTCAGTCAGTTTTTTCAGCCAAAGGATTTACTAAACTGACAACATTTTTTTAATATTAACTTACCCAGAACCATAATAAAATTCCATGCAGTCTAACACTTACAATGTATGGAGAAGACTATAGGCACACTACTTTATTTCAGCAGAGTATCCTCCAAATGTAAAGATAGAAAAACATGAGCCACTTGCTTGAATCAATCTAATTCTACATAAAGCGAGATATTTTACTTCACAGATTGAGGTCGCACCTAAAATTAAAATTTTTAGAGTATTCAGGACAGTAATACAGTTTCTAGAGTAAATATCTCAATCTGTCATGCAGGGTTCATCATAGGTGCTCTAAGTGACGGCAGATAGCTTCTCCAGAGTGGTGTTTGGAGTACAATGTTTGGTCATTATACAGATGTCCCAGATGGCTAATTTCTCCTTATACACAACGATATACACTTCAGAGCTTTATGCACTTCATCTTTGTGACGTGTTTTATTCATGTCTCATTTGCATATCTAGACACCCTTGTGTCACTTTTACATGACATTACTAAAGACATTTCTTAATTAAATTTGGAAGCCAAGATACTTCTACATCCCAATGAATGTCAAGCCAAGAACTACTGAGCTGTAAATGTCTTTTCTCCAGATCCCTTTTTCACAGGTGATACCAAGAAGACAGCACAGTCACCAATGCATATGTCTCCTCTCTTGTCATAATTCTAAAATTTTAATTGTTTTATTGTTACATCTCAACATTCCTGTCTGCTCTACCATGTCACTACTCTGTGCTTCTCTAAAGCTTACAGAAATTTTGCTACTGTTTTCTTTTCTGTTTCTTTTCCCTGGCACCAGTTTTAACTCAAAGGTTAAGACAAAAATATTTTATGCATTTGTACAGGTAGTGGAACTCAAGTGTCATTTTAGGACCTTCAGAGAGGTTCAGGTGGGATACTAACAGTGAATGAAAGACAAAGAACAATAACAGCAGTATGCAGATGGCAGAAATGTTGCTGCTGAACTGTGATTGGTCTTCACAGAGGGTTAGCTAACAAAGTTTTCATGCATATATATGGAGAATTTAGCCCTAAGTACACCTTTAAACATTCAAAGATAACTACGTGTTGGATGTTGATGAAACACAAATGTCACAAGTGAATGGAGAGCATATAGACCTTGTCAGAGTTTCTCTCCATCATTACAAAGGTAGACTAACAAGTTTCTCCCGTTCCCCCATTTCCAATACCATAAACTCTTAAAGAAAAATGATACTGGAAAACATCTAAATATAAGAAGCATGAAGTCATTTAAAATTCAGGAAAAATGTGAAAAAAAAACCACCAAACCAAGATCTCTGTAGAATAAAACTACTTTTGAAAATCCAAGAGCTTTTAAGTAGAAAACTCTTGAGCAGTGCAGCCACTTCAGTTGTATACATTCCCACATCACTTTCTTTTACTATACATGAGCAAGGCAACAATGTTTACCGGTCCCCGAAGAAGTTTTCCTCTTCTGAGTTATAATTCTTAGATATGTCTTAGTTTCAGCTGAAACATCTGTTCTATGTCTCATACACTAAAATGACCCATTTATATTCATAAGATACTTTTTTTTTGAGCCCTTATGTGAGACAATAAGAACTTCTCAGGGCTCCAGACTTACGCCATATTATTCATATTAGCTCATCAGAAAATCACTGCAACCTACTTAAGCTGTGCTTAATAAGGGCTTCTTGGGGATCAACATCAACTGTACATAACAGATGATCTTAGCACTTCACCAAATCATCAGCAATCCTCCTGGTTCTGGAAGTTTTCTTGATGTCATGGTTTAGGCTGGGCTGGCCACTAAATGAACAACAGATGTTCTTCTTTACCTTCTCTCTCCCTTCCTGGAAGAGAAGAGAGAGAATAAGAGAGATAGAGACTTATAGGTTGAAAAGAAACTAAACTAATTTAATTAAATATTAATAATAAAAATAAAAGATAATAATACTAATAAGAAAATAATTAAATATATACATCATATACAAAACCAGTTATATAACATATACAAAACCAGTACCGAGCTGTCAGGATGACAATCACATCACCAGCAGGCACTGGGAAAGTCCCAGACCGGACTCAGTGACAGGAGCTGAACTCAGAAACTGGATACAGGAATGCATGGATCGGGATCAAAGGCAGACAAACTGACAGAGTCCTCCTCGGATGCCGGCCATTGAAGAAAGGGGCTGACCCTTTTGATCCCTCAGCTTTTATACTGAGTATGAGGCTGATGGGATGGAATACCCTGTTGGTAAGTTTTGGGTCACCTGTCGGTCAGTTTTTAGTCACCTGTCCTGTCTGTTACTCCCCACAGTTATGACCCCTCTACGCCCTTCAGCTTCTGACCCTCCAACATGGCACACAAAAAAAGTTAGCTGACCTTGGCTGTTATAGCAATAAGTATAAGCGAGAGCTTTTCTGCATATCATTCTTTGTCGTTAATTATAAACATCAGACATTATCTGCTAGAAGCAGGCACTGTCTGAAAAATATGCTATTAATTTCAGTTACTGCAGTTAGTTAGAAGAGGCTGAACTGAAACGTAAAATTACTGAAAAGAAAATTGGTCCTGTTCTACCTCAATCCATGACACTTGACAAGAGTTTTGGAAGTATGTGTAACTGTGAGCAATCAATGGACTTGTCTTCCCCTTGCTAAAGTGGAAAAATATCAGATTTCAGCATGTCCAGACTTCTGGCTTAACTATAAATATGTTTACAGATAGTGCCCAAATATATTTTGTAATTAAATGTGCATATATGATTAGCTGAAACCCAGTAGAGTTATTAACTGACGGGACATAGTTCTGTTTTTCTCTTATTCATATAAAATTCTGAGTGAGCTCAGATCAGGAGTTAACTACGTATATAATGAAATAATCTATGAAAGAAAGCATCAGCTCCTGACAATGTTCTTGAACCAACTCAACAGCTCCTTATTGAAATAATATTTAAAGATCACTTAGAAATTTATTGTCTGAAAATATATATATATAGCAAAAAGAACAATCCAATCTTGATTTCTCAAGGAAAATTTTGTCCTGTGAAAACCTTGACAGAATACAATCTGCATTATTTGAGCTTCATTTTGGGAAGAGTTATATATAGTAAATACTTGAGTAGCAAATTCCTAGCACTCTTCAAAAGCTTGTTCATTGTATGAGAAATACTATGGCCATGAATATTAAACAATAATTAATGTCAACATGTTTTAAAGAGTAGTAAAGGATATGCTGACAAACAGGAACTTAGTTTTCTCACATTGTTGTGCTACACAGTTAATACATGCACTCTACAAATCTTCAGAATGTTGTCTTCAAGGTGCGACAAGTTTCTGTATTCTTTCTGTGTATGATGTATAAAAACTCATGGCTGCTTCTGATTTTTATATGCCCAGCTCTTCTAAAAATTAGCTGAAACCACACCCTTCCGTTTGAATTAAATTTAATCTTCAGGAACAATAATCAGCTAATCTCTCCACATTTTTTTCTCTTTCAACTTTTTTTGTCTCTTAGCATTATTTCCCACACTAAGGTCTTTCTATTCCCATGCAAATTCCAGATTTTTTTTCTCTGCAAATATTTTATATAAGTTATTTGGAGCTGTATGTAAACACTATAAAACTCAGAAATATTATTGAAATAAGGGAGAGATAACTCATAATTTTCCTTTCTTCATGAACCACAGGATATCAGAATAACTTAAGTAGGATATTTCCTTCTATTTTCTTTTGGATCTATAATGTAAGAACTGAGAGCTCAATAGAAGCATATCTATACTGAAATAAAGCAGAGAGGTCTGCTCTGAACCTGCCTAGTTGCTCAGATTCCCAAGGTATTGCAATGCCATATACAGAAGGCAATGAAATATTATAAATTTACACTTATAACTTTATTATGCTTCACGAAGATTTGGAAAGGTCTGATGAATTCCTTTTACCTCTCATTGATAAGTGTGTGCAGTGTGACTTTTATCTGTAGAAATTGTAATTACAGAAGTTGCAGTTTCCTATGTTCACATTGCTGACTTTCATCATGTTTGTATTTAGAATTAGTATTTCCTCTTTCTTTCACTGAGTGGTTCAGCACTTGATCCTGGTCCAGTGCTGCCAAAATAAAATAAGTCTTAGAAGTCCGGAAACTCAGTAATTTTTTTTTTTTTTTATTTGGAGCATCAAAAGTTGTCTGTGTTTCACACTGTCAAATGACACATAACATCCTAACACATGCTTGCTCTTTGTATCTTGAGAAAAGATTTGAGGTGAGTACCTGAAAAGGTTTCCTAGTTCCATCCTGATTCTAAGTTACTGCAAAGTGTTTGATCTTTGATATTGGTAATTTTACAAAATTTCTGTAACTGCAGCTGTTTGTACAATATTTGCTAATAGAATGATTAACAATAATGGAAGCCAGATGTGCAATAGTGTTCAGCTTCAAAATAATTCTAGTTTCTATTATTGTAGTTTGGTAGCTTTTACAGCAACCGAATGAGCAAAAATGCAATGCAAACAGAATGTGCATGCTTGTTGCAAACTTATGAATTCAAGATTGCTTTCTTCAGCTAGTACTAGCAAGCTTTACTCAGACTTTTGCCTTACAGGGGTGTTGTTCAAATTCTAGGAATAGTCAAGAGTCATCTCCAGTGTGGTCTGATGTTGCTTAATAAATTAATATATATTTAAATCTCGCAGTACATGAATTTACTGTGAGCTGTCTCTCTGCCTGCTGCTTTTTCAAACTAGATGTCAGATATAAACATGTATGATAGACAATGAACAAGATACTGATGCTTTAAATACTGAAATGTACTGCCACACGAACAAAGCCTTCAGGGAAACCATCACTGAGTTTGTCAAAGAGTTGGTTTTGTTGCCAAGGTACCTACTAGAGCTTCAGTATTACTGAGAATTATATTGTCAAAGCAAGGGAAAATTCACATTGTTCAAAATGTCAAGCAAAGTGCTTTTCCACCAGACAGTTTATGCTTGGATAAAACTTCAGTAAATAAAACTCCTCACTGACTTCTGCTTGTTAGCTCCTGTATTCATAGTCAATGTTAGAACTTGTTTACAGGAACTGTGAGAAGATATAAAATGGTCTAATTTTTTCCCCACTGGGAACGCTTGCTTTAAAACATTCTTAAAGATGTTGTTCTACGATCTTGCAAAGATCTCTTAGCAAGTGTGCTGGCCAGTTCACTGTCTTCCTCATGCCTAAAGGTCACTATAACTTAAGTTCACTCTTTTTGAGTTTTATATTTTGAGTATTCATAAAAAGTTTTCTAGTAACAGTCATCCTTTGGCTTTTTGGCTTTTGAGGTTGTCTGTAAAGTTGCTATTAGCTAGAGGAATTTTTGTCATTTAATATTGTCAGGGCTTTTGTGTATGTCTTGCCTGAAAAAAAGTGCAAGAAATATAAAAACAGCCTGACAGTTTGGCAAGTTTTGCTGCAATTGTTTATAAGAGTTATTTTTGACAGAATTTATATACTAGTACCTTTGTGTTCCTGACAACCTCAGCATCTAGGAGATAAAGAAACTCACTCAGCTTTGCAAGTTGACTTTGTAAAATCAGTATTCTTATTGTTTCTCATCAATAGTTTTGCAGATGACATTCAGGGAAAACTTGCTCTTCAATTTATTTTTTTTTAGTCAACTTAAAATGCACCTAAAGCACTCTAATATGAGTCATCATAGATCTTCTAAAACACTGAAAGATCACTGGTTCCGCCAGGGTCCTCATTAAGACTTGTAAATTTTAAAAAGTGGTTTCTTTTGGTAGTCCTTGTAACTATGTAGTTCTGCGCACTATTAGCTCCAGAAATCTTAGGGCTTGATTTAATAACTGTACTAAACAAAACAGAATGTATTTTGAAGGTGTTGGATTTCAGCTAAAATGGGAAATATTGTCAGCGGTAGACAATTTTACTGTGTGATGGAATACTAATCAAGCAAATAAAAATATTTTTACTTTGTTTTCAACAAAATAAATCAAAACTCTTCAAAGATGTTCTGAAACCATGTGTGCATGTCTGTGTCTGTGCATCTGTGTGTGCGTGTGTTTAGAGACTATCAGTTTGGCATGCAGTGGGCACATGTTAAAAACATTACTTTACTTAATGGCTTAATATATCTTTGTGAGCAGTGATGCAACTTACTTATGAACTTCTCTGTTAAGTGTGAAAATACTTATCTGTTATGGAACAGATGATCCTGAGTGCCATTAAACGGCACATGCAGGAAAACCAGGTGACCAGGTCCGGTCATCACGGATTCATAAAAGGCAGGACCTGTTTGACTAACCTGATCTCCTTCTATGACAAGGTGACCCTCCAGTGGATGAGGGAAAGGCTGTGAATGTTGTTTACCTGGACTTTACTAAAGCCTTTGACACCGTTTCCCACAGCACTCTCCTGGAGAAACTGGCTGCTCATGGCTTGGAAGGGTGTACTCTTTGCTAGGTAAAAAAACTTGTCTGGATGGCCAGGCCCAAAGACTCATGGTGAATGGACTTAAATCCAGTTGGTGACCAGTCACAAGTGGTGTTCCCCAGGGCTCGATTTTGGGACCTATTCTGTTAATATCTTTATCAATGATCTGGATTGAGTGCACCCTCAGTAAGTTTGCAAAGGAGCAAAGTTAGGCTTGTGTCAACTTACTTGAGGGTAAGAAGGCCCTACAGATGGATATGGACAGGCTGCATTGATGGGCCGAAGCCAATGGTATGAAGCTCAACAACCCAAGTGCCGGGTCCTGCACTTGGGTCACAACAACCCCATGCAACACTACAGGCTTGGGGAGGAGTGGCTGGAAAGCTGCTTGGCGGAAAAGGACGTGGGGGTGTTGGTTGACAGGTGGCTGAATATGAGCCAGCAATGTGCCCAGGTGGCCAAGAAGGCCAACAGCATCCTGGATTACATCAGAAAGAGTGTGGTGAGCAGGACTAGGGTAGCGATCACCTCCCCTGTACTCAGCACTGGTAAGACCACACCTCAAATACTGTGTTCAGTTTTGGGCCCCTCACTACAAGAAAGACATTGAGATTCTGGAACAAGTCCAGACAATGGCAGTGAAGCTGGTGAGGGGTCTCAACAAGAAGTCTTCTGAGGAGTGGTTGAGGCAACTAGGGTTGTTTAGTCTGGAGACAAGGAAGCTGAGCAGAGACCTTATCACTGTACAACTACCTGAAAGAAGGATGTAGAGAGATGGATGTCAGTCTCTTTTCCCTGGTAACAACCAATAGGACATGAGGAAATGGCCTCAAGTTACGCCAGAGAGGTTTAGATTGGATATTAGGAAAAATCTCTTAACCAAAAGGGTTATTGAACATTGGAACAGGCTGCCCAGGGAAGTGGTGGAGTCGCCATCCCTGAAGGTATTTAAAAGACAGGTAGACGTTGTGCTTAGGCACATGGTTTAGTGGTGGTTTTGGCAGTGTTAGGTTGATGGTTGGACTTGATGATCTTCAAGGTCCCTTGCAACCTAGGCAGTTCTATGATCCTATGATTCTGCAACTGATGCCATCAGCTTGTTGAATAGATACTCTCAAAAGTTCTGCTCAAAAAAACCCCTCAACAAATCAACCGTGATAAGTGGTCCTTTCCTATGTCACTTGAAAATTGCAATGATCCATTTCCACAATCCCTGCAGCTGGATGTAGAAGAAACTTACTGCAAATATGAGCTATTAAAAATATGATTTAAGGTATATGTTGACAGCTTTTCACTTCAAGGACCTCAGCCAGTGAAATAAGGCTTGTACCGAATTTCTGTCTCTAGATTCATCAGTGATAAACCTCAACAGACGTATATGTGCGTCTTTTGCATTTATTAAATCCAAATGGGCATAGACATGAAATGGCCACCTTAGTATCTAAAATAGTGGTCTACAAATGGTGGTATACAAAAGAGACTAAGAACTTCAGGCATCTGAAGCTACCTTATGTTACTCAGGTAAGGATTTCTTTAGTGACTTATCTATAACAAAAAGAGATAGAACTAATGGGCCAGATGTTTGTAAAGTGTTTATCAATAAAAGGTTCTTGGATTATGCCTGAAATTATTGAATAAGGAAATCAAATGTTAGACTTAAGAAAGCATTTTCAGATCATCTTGCAATTCTAATATTTGAACTGCAAAAGCAAATAAAAAGCTTAACAGTAATTTTATAAGGAAAGCCAAGACATTACCAGGTTGTATAATGTGTAAGTACTATGCCATTTCATTTTGCTAAAAATATGAAAATTATGAGAATATGATGTTACATCCTGTTTTAACTGTTTCAAATTGATTATTCATCAAATCCACTATTTCTGATGGTGAAAATAGTTATTAATTATACATGCTATCTTATGTATATGAATATATATATACACGACTATTTATATGCATTCAAATGAGCTGGTAGGGAAAGGATATATCTACATTTTGAATAAAAATTTGCAGTTTTGGATGGATGGGAAGAAACTGATCCAAATTCCTAATTAATTCCACATAGTTAACCAAACGTTACTAAACACTGAAAGTGCAGTACATCCTATATTCCTGTCAAACACAGATTTGTCTAGAGGTTATAACAAACCAGAATTTTCAGGGGATCAGACTAGTTTTTTTATGTTCATCTTCTCAAAAAAGACCAAAGGCTTTTGAACCTGGTGGTGGTGTGCAGATGGGAAGATGTCTATTAGAATATAAGAAAATCTATTTCACTTTTTAAATAATCAAAATTCAAAGAATATGGATGAAACTGGGTGGAACTAGGATGCATTTATAAACAAATCTCTCACTATCTTTACAAACAGGTTGTTGCTGCCAGGCAGTTCAGCAGTTTTCTGCTTTTCAGTAAACTCTGTGCAGTCCCATGTGATCTCTGAAATTTATTTGGGAGTGCTGTCAGTCCTGGCTACTTGATGCTGTGGGACTAATTGATGAGTTGTGCAAGAAGGCCCTGAGGAGATGGGCAAGGCCAATGTGCACGTGAAGCTCAGGGAAGGATGTAGAAAGTAACTGACCACAGCTGCTGCAGAGAATGCTGAACTTACCTCAACACAAAGGGGACTGTAGGGTGGCCTCTGATCAGACTAAACAGCTATAGCAATTGAGTAGATCAGTTGGCAAGATCATTTGAGCAAACCAACCAGTTATATTGGCTGAGTGAATCAAGCAGCTGTGTAACTGCTTTTCTTGGAGTTAATCAAAAAATTGAAAATGTCTTCCTTACTCAGCCAGACCAACATGTGAAGGGGAAGTGTATATGTGAGTAATCCCAACAAAGTATGAGAACCAACCAACCAACAGAAAGAACTTTGAAGGGAACAATGGGTTTGAGCTGGTTTGAACCCATACCTTCCTTCCTGGCAAATGGGGACAACCAGTGCTGTGACATTGGTCATATGATACAGACAGGCAGTATCAAGTTTGTATCGTAATTCAACTATACATTGCCATTGCTGGACTCTACTAAGTGTAGCTTGTAGTACCATTGCATTTCTCTGCTAAATCAAAATCTCATGTAACTTCAAAGAGCTTCAAGTAACTAAATTTCATGTTACGTAATGAACACTCGACATGTAGAACATCTGAAAGCACCTGGTCAGAGTGTACTGGACCGTGACATGCTGGCACCTTGATCTTCTCCACAGCCTTTCTCTGTCTTTCCTTCTCCACAAATTATAGGCTTACAGCACACAATCTGCCTCTCATCCGGTCCATATGACTTCCCTTTAACCTAACAACAAACAAAGTATACAGTCTGTTACAGACTGTAAAAGATTATATGCCTCCTTTTAGAACTTTTTTTTTTAAATCTAGTATGCTGTAACTAGCCTATTTGAGGTGGGTTAATATATAGCTAATAAAACTCTAATCACTTTGAATTTCCATGAACTTCCAAAGAAAAGTGTCAACCTATACAGAACCTTTGATTACAACTGAATGCAAATGTGGTTGGAATATATTCCATTATCTTTCCTAAAGTAAAAGCATTACTGATAATTGCAAATTTCTTCAAAACATAGCTGATTTCTTAAGCAGAAGGCTGAACTTTTAAATTTAATAGTTCTCATCCACTACTGTTCTTTGCAAGAAATAAAATAATTAATATTAAGGCTAAAATGTCTGTATTTTTCAGTAATGAAAAGAAGACAAGTGAATCTTCTGTTCATAAGGAAAACAATAAGTATAGAAAATTATGTCAGCAGTATTGTGTATTTTGAAATTACAAAAAAAAGGGAATAATTTCTTGTATATTAAGAATGTAACAAGCTTGTTAGGGGGAGTGGCGGAAAAAGTGAGAAAAAAGCTGTCTCATTTAAGCACATTGCACAAAATGTGACTAAGATGCTTTCTTACCATACTGATGTAAGAAGACAAGTGGCCTATTTCACAGCAATTTATCTTACCTTACGTCTTGTCAAGAGTGAAGGTGGAATTCATCTCACTTAACTTTAGCTATATAGAGGTTGAATATCTCACATAAACTAATCATATAGGCTCCTTTTATAATCAGTGGCAACAGTCACACCATAAGTCGAGTTATTCTCCCAGCTTCTTTCATTCTCCTGCCTCTGTTAACTAACTGTGACTAACAGAAATGCCACGGCTAAATTCCAGAAAAATAGAATTGGATGAGGTGATTCCAGCCCTCAGAAACCTCTGCATATGTGTGTTCACCAACTTTGCAATTACATTATGGTCTTAAAACCACATACAACTCTGATATCAGATTTTTCTATTGATTCTCCGCACTATTAAGATTAAAAATTATTCTAGATCTATTTAATGATGACACCACCATTAAAGTATTAGTAAAGACAGTAGGTCAAATGTGCTGCTAAGCATAGAAGATTAATGCTGCTAGATGAAGGTTGTTTCACTGCCTGTGGTTATCATTAGATGTCATATGGACTTCCAAAAAGTCTGAAGTAGGATTCACTGAGCAATACAGATTATGAAAAAAGCAGTAATGTACCTTCCTAGAGGCATCCTTTGTTAAATAGTATTTGTATAAGTAAAAGAAGAGTAATTATGGAACTACCCTCACAACTTTGACCAGCTGCAATATTATACATGTGAATGTTTAATTATAGACATTGAAAAGTACAGTACCTTACTTCTGAGAAGTTTGGATACTTCACAAACTTCATATTTATGACTGTACCTTTAACTCGTAATACTTTACTACCTGAACAGTTTACGAATGGAATTAATAAAAGATAACCATTACAGATGATAAAGTTCTTTTAAAAAATCTTGAATGTAAAAAGTTTTATGCTATCATGGTTTATGGGAAAATGTGATGTTGTATGACATCCCCTTTTTTTTGGACCTTGGAAATCAAAAGTCTGTCTGTTTTCACTGTAAATGTCAAAGATCTAATGATTACTTTCTGGTTGGTATGTATATGTACTAAGTACCATTCTATATCTTCTCAGATTGTTTTTGACTCATTTGCCCAAGATACAGATATTGATATAAATAATTTTGACTTCTACAGCCCAAGGATACCTCTTTATAGTTCATTACATATTGGGCGTAAGCAATATTGGAATACCACATTTGTAAATGCAAGTTATAATTAAATTTCCAAAAATACATTCAAATAAAAAAATGTTAGAAAAGACATTACAAAACTTCAATAAACTAGCCATTTTAATACTTCATCACTCTACATAAGAACTATTCTTGAAGTCTGTTATATAAGGAAAACTTTAGCAAATGTGAAATATTAATGTGCATAATATGGCAAAATTTCCTTCTGACTTCAATAAGAGAACAGTTTACCCCTTGAAATGTAAATACTAATAATCCTTATATTACAACTTCTTCTTCATTGTGCAGCAGTGCTAATTTGCATATATGACCTGGGATCCGGAAACCTCAGGAAATGAATAGGTCAGCAAAATATATTAGTGAGCTTATGTGCAAAGAAAGCAAAGAGAAAAGCAAGTCAATCATGACTAAGAAAAACAAGATAATATTTTGAAATCCTTTAACGCTGCAGATGAAAATCACGTCTTAAAATTTGCTGGCCCTCATTGGCAACATGGGGTGACAGTCTGAAAGAATGATAGGATGAACTTCTTACGATGAACAAATGGATTGCTATGTGCAAGGCCCCATAATCTGTTTAATTTCAGGAGTGAATTACAAATCAGATGTATTCAGTTTGTTTGTCTATTATGCCTGCTAAATAACTCTTCAATCCCTTAGTCAGTTACAGTTAAAGTAGTAGAATTTACAAAGACAGAAGGTTTCATGAAATCGGTAGCCTATATAAAACAGTTACTAATGAATATCACTGAAAAAAAAAATATTTTTTTGCAAAAATGAGCAAACCACAGCATGTGCTGCCATTTGGTCATACAAATAGATAAAAGATATATGAGGAAAAAAGAAACATTTCATAACAAAAGAGAATCTTTCGTTTTGCCACATCTTTCTTCTGCATACAAAAGAAAAATGTGGCAAAGGTTCCAAAAGAAATCAGGTTTTATCATGCCATTATTCAGGTTTTACCAATCCCACTATTCACAGAGTAACTTCATTATATGATAATTAAAGAAGAGCATCTTTGTGTATATCAAGCCTTAGTTTTTCTTCTTTTAGGATAAACTATATTTGCCTTTTCTTATATGAGACTCTGCATGTCTAATATCTAATATTTTTAAGTGTCCTTTTCTTTCTCAGATAAGGGGAAAAAAAAATTACTTTAATTTCTTTCAATTTTCTCTCATTTTGCTTATTGAGTTAGCACAAAGTAATATCACCTCTAAGAAATATGTTTAATTTTTTCTTTTGTAATTTTAGTTTTGCTGAAGTTCCAGATTACATATTCTTTGCACAAGATAACGTTAAGACACATTCAGAAACAGTCTTGTTTACCCCTCATCACTGTGGGGGAAGGAACATCAATCAACATAACACTGTTAAGTTTGATTTATGAAGTGGGACAAGTGAGAGATGTTCATGGTGTATCTTTCCTTCCAAGTAAGGTCCTGAAGCTTCTAGGACAAGTCTCTCGTGAAGATGTTATAGTGCAATGAAGATGCTAGAGCTATTGCTCAGTGATAATTTGAGGAATTCACACTGTAGTTCTAGAAACTATTTTATCTTTCCAAACTGACATTAAGATTAACACAGATTTTCTCACTCAGTTTTGCTTTAAGCTATTAGGCCCACATACACTACTTTGATGAAGGTTCATTTTCACATTATTATTTTAGTCATACCTTTGGTAGAGCTTTTGCAGAATTACCTATAAACATAGCAATATTTGTTTTAAGATTCTGAAGAAATCATGTATATTCTGTAGTTTAATCACAGATACATTGACATCTTGTGGCAAGCTAGTGCAGGTAATCTTTACATCATTATATTAGGACTTGAATATTTAAAGAAATATATGTTTATACAGCTGTTTTCTTTTTGTTTGGTTGGGTTTTTTTGTTTTTTTTTTTTGTTTGTTTGTTTGTTTTTTTCAGACTGTATTGTCACTTAGAGAAGAGCAATATAAACACAGCTTTGCATGAATGGTATTTTTTGCTTCTGTTTCTACCATACTGAACTTCAGATACTTCACATTGATACCTATACTGACATTTGTAAAAAGGAAAAAAAAAAAAAAAAGAAAACTACAAAGAATTCTTTCTTCTTACAGGAAAGATATATTCCAGAAATTGTTATGCTCCTTACAGATGTTATTGAGAAAACAAAATACATTTTAAACAACTTCTTAGTTCTCTATAGATTTTTTCAAATTTTTATCTGTAAGGATGGAAATAATGACCCAACAGAAAAACTCAGAAGTAATTCCCCCAGAGCAGTTGTCTATTTGACCAGAATAAATACTTCATTGAGACAATATCTAAATTGAGTAGTTCATTAACAAGGGAAATAAAAAAAAAACAAACTAGCACACAGCTTGATTATTCAGCACAGAAGGAATGGAGCTCATCTCACTTAAAGTCAGCTATCTATATCTAAGCTAGCCTCTCTGGGCAGTATTCAATTGCCTTAACATAAATATTTAATGTCATTTTTAATTCTCTGCAATATTTCACCTGGCTTCCATCATGACTTCAGCTGGTCTCATCTTTAAGAGTCATACCTGACACTCCCGTGAAGGCATTTTAGGTGCCCCAAGCACCTATGCTGGCAATGGACTCCAAAGCTTAAGAAGCAACCTGACCTCTATTTTATTTAGTTATCCACCAGAAAGTAATGTACATTTTAGAGGGATAAGTATTCTGATCAATTTAGACGTCTGCTTGAGCAGAATAGGAATCGGTTACTATTCCTTGGTGACTATTTCTCTTCACTTATTATAAGTCTAGACAACTACCCCACATGTAAATGTTTATGTTAGATCTCACTCAGGTAGGATTCAATCTGATATCAAGATTCCTAGATTTCAGTATCTATGTGCAAATCAGGCTTCTAAACTCCTGTTATAGTTAACAGATGTTTAATCAAGATAAAAACGGAATTCAATTTATTATCTACTAAAGGCTTCTTTTGTTTGACTGAACATACGTGTCTAGTGCCATTTGCCTGGCCTCCAACTATGAGCCCAGCTCTCTTCTGTGTCCTGTGCTATATGCAATTGCTCCATGAAAACATCTTAATGTCTCATATAAAACCAGGCATCCATACAAGATAACTAAATTGAGTCAAAGTCAATTTGTGGAGTTCTCTCTTCAGTTGTACTGTGTGATGGTACCTACCAACCTTGTATTGTTCTCTGTTTTACTATCTAAATGAATTCTGTTAGGGTGCTTACCCAGAGAGGAAGAAACTGTACATCTTACCCATAGGGGAAGAAGCAGCACTGAAAGCCATCCTCTGTTATCTGACAATCCAAATCACTAGTTTCTTTCTGGTTTGCCTTCTCAGCTTGAATCTGGAACTCCTGCGTGAACATTATCCCAAAGGGAAGACTGCCATCAATGGGAAGAAAAGACTGTGCTCTGATCCGGGCACCTCTATTGCCTTGTGCTTTGGAACGCTATCCTGGCAAGGTTGATGAGGGTGTTCACATGAAGAGGAAATGCAAGCATGCTGGAGAGTAGCACCTGGCTTTAAAAGAACACATTTTTTCATTCACTATATGCTATCTATCGAAAAAAAACAAACTACTGTTAGGAGGAATTTATAATGTTTCTATTTATTTTGTTCTAGTATTCTAGTGGACAGGATCTGTAGAGAAAAAACAGTATCTTAAAAACTGTACAAGTTGATTATCATGGTAGAAGAATATAATAGTAAAGAAATGGCAAGGGTCTTCTTAGTTGCTGACACCAGGACAAATAAGTCCCTCAAGTTCAGGTACTCAAACCTACACCCACTGCCACCCCAATTTGAACACCACCACCTCTGATCCGCCGTATCTCTCCTGTAGGTGGCCCAGACCTATGGTCTGCCCTGTAGCTGATTTTCACACCCCCAGTCCTTCCAGCACTCTCTGGAAGCTAGCTCCTAGACCTCTTATCCTACTTACCAGTTACTTTTCAATGGCTCTGACTTGAAGTTTGCTAGTGAACTGCTCATACACACATGCATACACACAGGACTCATGTTCCCAAGGGAAACATACACACAGCCTGGTGTATGCCGTTGCTGGTACCCAGACCTATGGGCCCTTGTGACCCATGGCCTCTCCTCCAGTTGCTGGTACTGAGACTTTCACACATATGTGCACAGAATATAAAGACCTATCACCCAGGAAAACAATCAGAAATGGGGATTAACTAGAAGACAGTACAAACTGCAGGGGAAAGAAGCCATGTCGTTGTTCCAAGGAGAACAAAGGAGGGCAGGGGAGGGAAAAAAACTTGTTTTGCTTTACTGCTTAAAAATAGCTCAACAATCTTGGTGAGCAATTTCCTGAGTGTTCCAAACATCTAAACTGTATCTTCCTCTTATGACTGAGTTGTAGTTGTGGTTTATGTCTAATACCCTAGAAGATTATCCAGGTATATATGACATCATAAAAGCCACCCTTTAACCAATACAGCTGTAGGTTTTACTTTCCTTTTGTAAGCATATATGAAAAAGAAATCCAGAATTCACTTCTACCAACTCCCAAGTAAAAATTACATCTGTCATATCTTCAAAAGAATTTCATGTCAACCTAGTGTTAGAAATAATATTAAAAGGATATATATTACATGTGGAGAAAGCTGAGAATGAGTAATTGTAATCTAAGGCTTTTTTGCAGAAACATGTTGTTACTGAAATCTGAAAAGGATCTTGAAGCTGTTAAAAGTCTATTCTTTGGTCTGTTAACATCTTTATTTAAGCATTGTTATGAAAAGTAATTTGGGAGCGTTTCAAAGGCCAAGTATAGTTATTACAAGAATTTTATTAATCAAGTCTCCCTACCTTAGAAATTGCATGGAATAACATCCCTGTTATTCTAAAATTGGGAAATGACCGCTAAGGACATTTTTTAAATGGCATTATTCTCAGATTTCACCTTAGTTTAGGTTCCTTTTTCTGTTTGTCAGAGATGTGATTTGCTTATTATTGTACAATCTCCCATTTCAACATTTTCTCCCTGGGAATGATGATTGGTCTCTAAATTCTTGGGAAATAAACACATTAATAACAATTCAGCATGAATGAATAAAAAAGTAAGAAGCTCATTCTATTATCAAACAATAGAACAATTGCTATCTGTAATTGCTGTTTCAGATTATGTCTGGAACTTTTCACATAATTTCCTTAAAGCTGCCTTAAACTATTTTCTTCCCTAATCTTTCAGAGCAGTTGAATCTCTTTGGTGTTAATGCTACCCATGGAAACGTCCAAACTTCTCTCTGTAACTTTATGAGTTCTGTGCTTATTAAGTCTTTAAGAAGACAGGTTAAAAAGTAATCTTAAATTAATTTTAAAGTTTTCTCAGAATTTTCCATCTTCCTGCTGTACATTTTTCTGAAAAATGGCATAATCTAAGTAAAAAAATCTTAATTCAAACCAAATAACACAAGACAGAGTTAACATGTTAAGAATTTGGTATTAAAGTCTACATGCTATTTAAATTTCAAAAGGTTCTCAGACATGTTAAAGGAAAAGACAACCACATACATGGAAAGCCAAGTAATATTTTTTCTCTCATGTTGCTGCAAAAACCCAGGGAATAAAATCTTGGTCCATGTGAAAGCATTTATCAAACAAGAATGACATTGCCTTTTACCTGAGTAAAAAAAGCTAAAAGATAAGCCTTTTTTTTCCAGCAGTGATGATAATGCAGCAGAATTCATGAATCCAGTTTACAGGATTCTCATTATAAATGAATCTGCAGTATGGCAATGAGGTGTTAAAAATTTTGAATGTTCTTTTTAAGCAAGGCCAGGGTTAAAAACATGGCAAGTGTGCTTGAATCAAATGTGATAATAGATAAAACCTTACTGACAGCTGCACAATAGTTTTCACTTCCAGGTCCTGGTAATCATATTGTTCATTTTTACAGCTCCCTGGTTAACGGAGTTTGAAAAGGAATGAGTAATCCGCTTAGCTTAGGATGACCTGTGTCAAATATTCAGATTTTTGTGCATGCTGCTTCTTTACCTGCAGAACAGTGATTATATATTGAAAAAGAAAGTGGTACTAGTTTCTTCTCAAATTCAACTTTGTACATGCATAACATTCACAAAAATTATGTGATTTTTCTTTCAGGGTTATGTCACTCAATAGCTAGTTTTTGGGGTTTTTTTACTTTTTTTTATGTTATTATTATTTTTTAGTCATTCAAATAAAACTGAAAAGTATGTATTAGTAATGCAAAAGTGAGATCAGATGCCAGGAACTCTTTACTACTTGCCTCTCCTCGGCCTTTACCTTTATCTCTCTCCTTTATTTTTAAAAGAAATTTCTTTAGGAGTAGACTTTTCTAATAAGTAGATTTTTTTTGAGAGATCTATTGGTTTCTTCTACTTCTTAATAGGGTTTTCTTGTTCCCGCTTAACACTCCTTCTGAGACAGAAGTGTAACTAATTCCCTGGTACTTAAGGTTCTATTACTGGGAGACAGGAGGGGAGGAGACACAAAGAGAGAGAGCTCACCATCTCTCTAATCCTCAAAACCATCTATTGCTTTTCCAGTCCCCTCAGGAAATGTGTATTGCCCAAACCATCGCAAAGAAAAGACAGTATTCAGGTCTATAGTTCCATTTTCTTTAGTGCTATGCTTGCACAATGCAATCTAAAACATAAAAAACAAGTTACCCCAAACCCAGAAAATTCTGCATGGGAATTTGTTTTCTTAGAATTTGCCAGTTCCCATGAAGTTTAATAACGTTCCTATCTTCACTGGAAAATAATATCTTAACTGTCCATTTCTTTTCTCTCTTACTTTGTCTCCAACCAAGATTTGATTGATTGATTGACTTCTTGTCAATCACAGTCTGTTCTAGATTGAATGCTACTTAAAATACCAATTAAAGCTCCATCAATCATGAGATATGAGGTTAAGAAATTGTTACATTAACTAATGAACTGAATCAGAATGTTATCCTTGTTATCCTTTGCCCATTTAAGAGGGATAAATGAGATTTTTACAGTAAATTTACCATTCCTACATTTCTACTGCTACCAATTTCAGTTTGGTCAATGTTTTCTTTCTCCGCAGAAATAATTTTTTTTTGTTTCTTGTGACACATTTGGCAAAGGCTCTGCTTGATTTGACTGTTTTTCAGTTAATTTTAGTGCAAGTTGGAGAGAACGTTTGTTACTTATGTCAAAAAGGGACAGCCCAAGTAAGGACAGTGACCTGGTACTGACCAAATTTGATTGACCAGACTTGGACAGAAGAGCTGTTGAGAGAATTGCATTTGTAGGTGTTTAACCCATTTGACTATTAACTGAAAAAGGTGAACCTGTTTTAGAAAAGAGGGACATGTATGGGGCAGCTGTCCAGTTCCCCAGTGTTCATGGGAAAAAAAACCCCACCTTAATGTGCTGCTTTATGTGCTTTTTTTCAAGGCAGAATTCTCCTCCTTCTTCTCTGTTTTTCAGAATCAACATCTACTAATAGGAGTATTAAGTTTTTAATATATATGATTGATGGGGTTTGTTAGCATATCTAAAGAATCTTCCTTTTTCTGTAACTGAAGTATAGACTTGTTATCTAAGATATTTGAGCTGTTCTAACTTTGGTGTCATAGAATTAGAATCCTTGATTACATTCTTTTTCAGTTATTGTGGAACAGAGACATTTTGATAAATGATGATAGCAAGGGTCATAAGTACATTATGTAGTAATGCAGCATTGAAATATTATAATAAAGGGAAAAGAAGACAGCTTGCTTACATCAAATTTAATCATATATCTCAGTATTCATACATCTCTTAGATAGTGATAGAGTCATACCACAAAAATAGATGCTTTAAATGTTCTGTCACACAGCGTCTACATGTTCCATTTATAATTCATCTTAATAGATACTAATCTAACATTTACTACAGTAAAAATAAGGGAAATAAGGGCAGAAAAAAAATAAAATAAAGCATTATGACTATGAGACATGATGGATTTAAAAAAAAAGTTGCAGTTTTTTTTTTCTTTTTTTTTGTGTGTGTACCTTAAGGAATAAATATCACTTTCCTCAATGAAAGGTATCAAAACCAGTAGAAAGTCAAAGGTGGCATAGTGTTAGTAGTTGGAAAAAATCATGGTTGATGAAAGACCTTCTCTTAGCATAGACAAACTACAGGCTCTCAAAACCCAGTGTACAGCATCTGACACTAAAAGATTAAGGTAACTAAAAACGAGCAAAAGTCCTGAAAAAAAAATAGTTCTGAATTTTTTTGTCTTCATGAACTATAGGATCAGCAGCCAGTTTAATGAGTTTACTGCTACTTTTCACTGAAGCAACAGCAGCATCCAGTGGCCACCTGACTAGGCTCAGCCTAGCAGTGCCACCTGTGGACTGCTGATGTACAATAATCTTTTTATGTATTCTTAGCTTTTATCCAATTGTGAAAGGTGTACACAGGATTTAAGGAGGCGATATCAGCAGCCTGCAGGTTTAGTATGTCTCTGCATAAATTCTATATAGATTTTAGTTTTTGCTTTCCTCTGTGGTATGTATAATATTGAAGGAGGTGGAAGAGGTAATTCGGGACAGCTTTGTGACTTTCAGGTTTGCTTCATTGTCTGTTTATTGACACAAGCACAAACGAACAGTAGGATATTCAGAACATTGTTTGATATACATAACCTGTAGGGCCTTCATGCTGAATAGTATACATAGGTGTTGTATAAGATGCAGTCTTAATCTATTAGAGAGCTGTCAGATGAACTGGAATTGTTATTTAAGGGTTATCAATACTGACTGTAAATAGAATTGCAGTAGTCTCCACAGAACTTAACAGCCCTGTTGTGTTTGGTGCTTTAGGTTTATTTCCAGAGTGGGGAAAAAGTTCTTGTTTCCACATACTTAAAAAGAACTGCAAAGAAAAAATATGAATGTTAACTATGTACAAGACACTATCTGGGATTAAAGAACATAGCTTGTGTTCCACAATGTTTTATTAAGAGAGTCCTCCAGACAAATGGAAGTAGATTAGAAAACACGTGATTGTTTTTCTTTGCCTTAGCAGTATTTTATTTTCAGATATTTTTTTTTTTCAAGTTTATACATATAGCATCTATGGGCTACATACCTTCTCTCTAAAATGTAGCTATCCATAATATTTTCAGAGATGTCTTGGAAAAATTGTCTTCACACATCAAAGACACAGCTTTTGCAGATTGTGTTTGATTCATGGGGATAAGCACTATGGCAATGACAGTGTATATATTTTATATTTATGAAAGTACCATTCTTCCACACACAGAAGAAGGATATGGTAAGTGTGAATTCTAGTGCAAGAAAGACACAATATGAAATAAAAACTGTGTGATCATTTAGTGACAATATTATGTATGCATTCTTGCCTATGGAATAGAATAATAATAATTATTTGTATAGCATTCAAAGAGGAAACAGTATAGTGAAGGGCCATGAGAGTTGAGAGGCCTTTGTACTCTTCTTTACTAGGCATGCATGAAATGTGACAATTGTCATAGCGGTCAATGTAGGCAAATCAATTCAGTCCTCTCAAGTGTCAGTATGTGTTCTGATATCAGTTATGTGCATGATGCTCAGTAGAACCAAGCCAAGATTTAAGCCAAAGCATTTGGGGATAATACCCTCACAAAACTAATATTATGCAAACGTAAATATACAAATACAAACATACCAAATTGATCGTGAGATTTCATCTTTGTCTTTTCCAGTGATAGCTATTGTCTCCTTTCTCGCTTTAAGAACTTTCCTCCCATCCCTATTTATATTTCCCTCTCATTGTGTGAAGGACTTGGTAAAAATATTATGTACCAGTTCCTAAGGAGTTAAGCAGGTTTTTGGAGACTTATAAGTAAGTGGTGCACTGCTGTGTGCAATTAAGATTTATAGAGAGTAGGATTAATGGGCAGCAGTCAAGGACAATGGGAGGCTGTTCTGGAAAAGAGCTAAATGGAGGAAAGCGACAGATTCATGCTAAGGGTACTTGTTTGAAATTGGCTGAATTAATTGTGGAAAAGTTGAGTTTAAAACGTTCTTTCTTCTTTAAAAGCATCCTTTAAATATTACAATATTAAATACCTTGTCCTTGTGTTCTTTCATTCCCTACATTTTCATGCACTCCACTTGGTAGCAAGTTTGAGAGTTTTATAGCTATTTTCATTTCTTAAAATACTTTGTGCGAATTGGTTTGTTGCATGGAGACACAGTGGACCTGTATCTTCTACAAGACACAGGCTAGGCTGCCCACAATAAGCAGCACTTAGTTTGAATGAGCCAAACAGTAAAGATCAAGTGGTAAATTTATGGATAAATTATAACTTACTAATGGAGAGATCAGATACAAGGTTTTGTTCAATTATTATCCCTCTGTGTAGTAATTAGTCATTGAAATGTTTTTTCTCTTTAGCTTTAGCTTGCTTCAGCTTCACCATTCTAAGATAACTAATTCTGTCCCTGTCTTGGAACTTTTTCCATTCCAAATGCATGTTACATTTCTTCAATCTCAAATGTCGGTTAAAAGAGGAAAGGGAAAGGAACTAGAAAATCTTCAATAGAACTTAGATATGAAGAAAACGAGATGAAGAATGTTTTAATTATGTCCACATCACAAAATAATTTTCATAAATTTTCTGACATTTATTTTAAAACACAAGTACGCTTACCGAAACTTCTCTAGGATAGAATTATTCTGTTCAGAGATGCATCATTTTCAACTTCAATGTATTAAAGGCCAGAATACATAAATTTTTTCTAAGCATTTCCTCTTAATTTAAAAAGCTTTCCTTAACTAAAAAAGCTTTTCCAGAGACTTTCCAAAGGCTTTCCATAGATGAAAAGAGAGTCTATAAGTTCTCTCTGACATCAGTTTCCTCAGTCAAACATATTAACAGTTTTGTGTCCTGAAAACAATAGTAGCTCTCTTGCATTTGTTCAAATCCATGTTTTCAGAAAATTGGTGATCAAAATCATATTCCTTTCTGAATAAGTTACAGCTACATAGTAATCAATATTCCCAGCTTTTACTATTGACTAGTATATTACTATAAAATAAATATTTTTATGATGAGCAAATAATTCATGCACTTGGTGTCATTTTCAAACAAATGGTCTACTACTTTGGAACAGAGCTTTCTATTATTTATTTATGTATTTATTTTTAATTCATAGTTTTTGCTAATCTTTTGGGATTTCACCTTATTACTGTGACTGTAATTGCCAAGACTATTAGTTCTTCTTATAAGATAGCCTGGTCATTCTATGCAACAGTGATACACTCCACCCTTTGTGATCAGGAAAGGATTGGTGTTAATGCTAAATCTGTTAATAGAAATATCACATTAAATCAATTTACAGACAAATAATTGAGAAACTTGTCTAGTAACTTTCCTATAGTTTCACAGTACCCCTTTTTGGTCCCCTTGGTTTACTTGTCTTGAAGCAAACAAGGTTATATTTGATGTATTTATTTTGTCTGGGAAATCTGCTAATCTGACAGAAAAACATTTATGTATGATTTCATGCTTGATTATGTATGAGTTTCAGCCACCTTTGGTACACTCCATATTACTACATGTAAGAATTTCTTTTAGATGTAATTTAAACATTAATGTCATAGATGTTCACTTCTTTTATGACATTAATGACATTTGTCTTCAAAATTATTTTGAGCTGTCTCATGCCACAATATAGAGAGAATGTTGAAATAAGTAGGGTGTTGACTGGACACATATCAGAAGAACGGGAGTTAAAAATAAAGTACAGGAAGAGTTAGAAATACAGTGAAAGTATTTTTCTAGATGCCTTAAGGCTGTTTAGGTGTTATAAAATCTTTACCTATATGCCTTGTAGTTATTCAATTTCCTTCTCCAAAATGGGATTATCTAGCAGTTTAAAATCTCAGCATATGTTTTTTTCTTTCTATCTCAGTAATATTTACCATCCAGGTAACCTTTTCACTTTTTATTCATAAAAAGCAAGCAAACAAAAGCAGTCTGGTAATTTCCCCAGCTCATTACTACAAAGTAGTATTAACAGAGATACTTATGTAGTCAAAGCAGACTATTTAGGTTCCAATTTCTTTTGTTTGTTTTGGGTTTTTTTTCAGTTGATAGGGGTTTGGAAGGGTGTTGGTTTATAGGGTTTTTTGGTTTAGTTTTTTTTGGATTTTGCTTTCTTTTCTTTTTTTTAAAAAGCCCGTATTCTTAGGAGAAAGAAAGACTATCAAAACTTGAAATTTTACTTCAGTAATTTTCTTTCCTCATTCATGTTATGAAGGGTTTGGAGTTTTGGTTTTTTTTTGCTTATAAGGCAAGGTATCTCAGACATGTTTTCTTAAAAAAAAAAGCTATTTAATCCCCAATACCTCTGTATTTAAATTTAGACTTTGATTTTCTTTTGCTCAGTACTGTGTATAGTAATTTCTTTCAGTGCAAAATGGATTTGAAAGTCTACTAAATCAGGATGTTAATGTTTTATACCAACTATGCCATCAATTCTCTCTTTAAGTGACTGCATATGGTACAAGATAGAATTCAGGTCTCTTTTTTTCTTCTTAAGAAGATCATCCCAAACACAATTTTTTATAGACTGCTACTCAGACCTCTCAAAGTAAAGATGCTGTACCACAAATCTGCACTCTTTTAATGCAGACGATATTTAATTAAAAAAAAGTCTCATTAATAATTACACTGTCACTGGTGATCTCATATATGACAGAAACAACATAATGCTTTAAATGGAAAGCCCAAGGCAAATATAAAAATAAAAATCTAAGTCAATTTTATCTATCTTTTAATGAAATTAGTAAGTAGAACTAAGAAGGAAATAAGGGAGTATCTAGCTGCCTACAGATCAAGGAACTTTTTCGCAGATTTTTCACATAAATAAATATTTATATGAATGTGCATCAGAAATGCATTGTCTACATGAAATTATTTATGCAGATGAGGAGGTCAGGATTTTTTTCTTATGGTAATCTGTTAAAGTAAGCAGATCTTTTGAATTTATTGTGTTTCACTTTAGTCATAAGTCTTCTCTTCAATGGCTGAATATTAGCTTTAACACTATATACTGAGATTAAACATTTAAAAGCTGCAAGAGTTCTGCACACTCTAAAGTTACTTAATCTGCTCTACAAAAGGTGTTGAAATCTTCAGCAAAGCTGCAGTGAGAAGACAACTTGCAGCATCAGCAGGAATACAAAATTCCTGCTCACGGGAGTAGTTTATATTTCCTGCTTGACCAACCTGAAACAGCACAGACCTTTCATATCTTAGGTGTGTTTGCAAAAAGAAGTTCTGATGTTTCTTACTTGTTCAACAGTAAATATAGTGTGCTGTAAAAATGAAGAATGACTACCAAGTTATAAGGAATTATTATTGCTAGCTTCACAGCTTCAGTAATCAGGGTTGGTGCATCTATGGATAAGAAGTCTAGTATGCTGTGGCAAAAAGCATATTGCCCAGAAAAAGAGCCTAAGGTGAAAAATTCAAAACTTAACATTTATTTATAATCATCAAAAGATATGTAATATAAACCTCTTGGTAGTTGTAATTAATCCCTCTGTGAAATAGTTAAACCATGAGTGAAGCGTTATTTCTGTGTCTCTTTCATGTTTTACCAAACCTTTCAGACCAGTCAGAAAAAAAGTGAAATGAGAAAACACTTTTGTCCCAATTTATCTCTGTTTGGTTCTTAGCTAAGGCAAATTATCTGTTCTGCAGAGGTGCGAAGGTGTGTCGTCACAGGGGGGTTCTGCAATTGCGTCTCTGAGTGTAACATTCCTAAGGAAAGGCTGGAAATCTCCAGTTGCTTCATTTATTTCAAGGGAATTGTTTACATAAATAAATTATGGAACGAATAAAGGCTATTTAATCTTATTCAAAACATCCATTTTTGGGAGCTGAAGTCACTGAAGCTCCGTTTTCTTCTAGTGAGCAGCATTTTGCTATTCAAGCAAACTACACTCATCTCCACTTTAATTCTTTGTTCAGTCGAAATACTATATTATCCAGCACAACAGTCATTTATTAAAACGAATTCAGTTTAATCACAATAAGTGTGAACAAAACTGTGTTGTACAAGCTGTGATGACAAATCTACGTCTCCTCCATAGAGCAGTAGAATACACCTAGTAAAAATTCCCATCTTTCCTTTTAACAATACAGGCTCAACTGTGACCCAAGCCTGTTATCTTTTTGTGAAAACAATTGCAAAAAGTAAATATTTATGAAGCTCCAATACATTAGGAGAAAGGGATTGTTAATTTATTTCTAGAATATTTTACGTGATACTATTTTTTCTGATTCTGTTCTGTATGTAGGATAGCTTCATAATATTTGGTGAAAGCTTAATTAAGAACTATTTTATCTCAGTGGATATTGTCTTGTTTAACTCAGTAGACTTTTTTTAGATCAGGTCCCTATTTCCTGTATTTCTATATGGGCAAAAATCCAAGTTTAAAATAAATACTTCATGCTAAGTTAAGACATTTTGTATATAATACTAAAAAGAAGAAAAAACAAAAACCAAAACCAAAACCAACAAACCCAAAACACAATATTATGATATTACAGAATATTTGAGATTAGAAGGGACCTTTCAACCTAAACCACTCTATGATTCTATGATATATACATAAAAATAAGTATACAAAAGTATAAAATGTAAGTATACTAAAAAAATTCCTCTTGATTATTCATTAGCAGAATACACATATTGTTTACTAGTATTTCTTCTGGTCAATCTGAGGTTTTGTACTGCACACCCCTTATCTGAACAGAATATGCTATAAATTATAATATAATTAGAAGGAAATTTTTAACACACTGAAATCACATTAAATATGTATGAACTCAGAAATTTACCGTTAGAGTTTTCATTTGAAATTGGAAAATTGTATTTTGCTAAATAATAAATCAAAAGGGTGAAATGTTCCAAAATACGGGGGCAATATAGCTGTTATCAGTACCATATAGTAACAAATGACAAGCTACTGATCTACTGTATCTGATATAAATCAGTATAATTCAGAAGATTTTATTTTGGACATAAAAGCAGTGTCATTTACATTACAAAATAATACTTTTGAATTGCATGATAAAATACATTTAATTACATAATTGTTCACATAAGATTTAGTTCAAAAATTTTCAAAATATTTCTAAAGCTGCCTTTGTAATGAATCTGCTGTGTTAATTAAGGAAAATGTATCACAACTGTAATTTTTCTGCTACACTTACCATCTTCTTTGTTTCATTTTCTTAGATATGTCTTCTCCATTTTGATGAAGTATGTACATTACTGTCATTGTTTAGGCCAAATCAGCTACTGGGGACATGGGGGACCCCAGATGGGACCAACAAATGCTCCCCTGAGTTTAGAAGGAACTAAACTACTTTAACAAAATATTAATAATAAAAATAAAAGGAAATAATGAAATATATACAAAATCATATCAAGCTCCCAGGATGACAATCATGACACCAGCTGGCACTGGGGAAGTTCCAGATTGGACTCAGTGACAGACAGGAACTGATTCCAGATCTGCATTTAGGATCATATCAAAGACAGAAGAACAGACAGAGTCCTCCTCACACATTGGCCATTGAAGACCGAGAGCAAGAGAGAGCTGACCCTTTGACCCCTCAGCTTTTATACTGAGCATGAGGCAGATGGGATGGAATACCCTGTTGGTAAGTTTTGAGTCACCTTTCCTGTCCTCTCCTCCCCGCAAGTGGGACCCCAGTGCGCTATTCCGCTTCCAACTTTCCAGCGGAGCAAGTAACAAATTTGTCTGCCCTTGGATGTTATAGCAATAAATATAAGTAAGAGCCTCTCTGCATACCATGCCTGGGCATCAGCTATAAACATAGGTCTTATCACTCTGAGAGAGCGAACATTGTCTGCACAATATGCTGTTAATTTCAGTAGTTAGAAGAGGCCCAGCTAAGAAGCAAAGTTACTGAACAAAATTGGTCCTGTTTTACCTCAAACCAGGACAATTACATAAATCATGCATCTTCCCTGCTTTCCAGTAGACAATAAAAATTGGCCTAGTGTAATCACTGCAAAATTATTACTGTTTATTAAACCATTTAAATTATTTTCTCTAATTGCTCATATCTCCTTGTCACCCTCCCAGAGTTATATCTGCTGCACTCTGTTGAGCAACACTGGAAGGCAGCCTGTAGCACCAGATTGTCTCCCACATAAGCAGGTTTTCATTTCACTGAAAATGACTGTTAGTCTATCCATGACAACCTTCCTGCTCAATCAGAATTCCTGTGCAATTAATCTTGCTGCTGCATCTTCTCTGGGAGATCTTGTAACCGACCTTTCATTGTCTTTTGTATCTTTTCAGTGACTCTCTGGATGTTTTTCCTTATTTTTCTTCTTCCTTTTAGTTAGTATTCCCTACAGATTTTCTCTTCCACTTCTTCAGCACCATCATGTGGCATCCACTTCACTTATATATCCCTGTGGATGCTGCTACAAAGTGTCTTCCTCCTCATTCAGCTTGCTTCTGTTTTATACATTTTTGTGCTTTTCAGATTCAGTAGCATCTCCACATGAATGTTCTTCAGCTCCCCCAGGTACATAACCCAAGTTCTCATCAGGTAGCTCCTTAAATACAGTCTGAGAATTCACCTTATGATTCATTCAGAAAAAAATCAATGTTAACTTTTTCTTTACTTCTTTGCATTCTGTACTTCAAAATAAGGACTGTGAAACTCCTGTCATTTTACTTCCTGTAGTGGCTCAGTTACTGTGGCTTTTATTCTCTATTCTCACCAGTGGTTGAGTGAAATATCAGGAATGGATTTACATTCAGAAATGAACAACCATGCTGAGATTAACGTTCTTCTATTCTGTATACTCACAAATCCCACATTTGGAGGAAGCCCTGGGATCACCCTGCAGGTGGGCAGCAGGGAAGACCCAGGCCTGGCAGATCTTGTACCCATGGTTGACGCTTCAGTGGTTGCAAATTTCTAAGGTGTTTTCCTAAAGAGAGATTGCATCATCTCTGGCATAAGCATACAATGACTTGTCAGTGAAGTGATTTATGGATGTACCAAATATAGGCACTAAATATGAGTTATTTTATACTTATTCCATACATCTGTGCATAGCAATATTATCTGTCTTTATTTGTATGCTTGCCAAGCCCTCAAAGCAGTGGGACATCCAGCTGTGAGATAGAGAATGGAATGAATTGGCCAACATAATCTTCTACTCCTTACCAATCTTCTGTTTTGTTGTGGTGCCCCATGCAACAATGTAAGGCTGAAATTTGGTTTTGGTCTATAATCATTAACTCTTGCTTACTAGTTTTTCTGATTCTTCTCTTCAGCCAGTAAATTGTTCTCTTTCATCTATCTGTTTATTAATAGTTAATATTCACTTTCAAAATGCCAGACTGCTCAGAATATTTAATTCCCTTTCTACAAACAGATGTTTCAAAAGGAGGTCATACTTTTTGGCAGAAAGATTGAATGTTTTGTCCTCATCCACAAAGTTCTGTTCTCTTCCTTCTGTCCTCACATTCATCTATTACTACGTTTTACCTTAAAGTAACCTACTTTGTTTTTCTTTTCTTTTCTTTTCTTTTCTTTTCTTTTCTTTTCTTTTCTTTTCTTTTCTTTTCTTTTCTTTTCTTTTCTTTTCTTTTCTTTTCTTTTCTTTTCTTTTCTTTTCTTTTCTTTTCTTTTCTTTTCTTTTCTTTTCTTTTCTTTTCTTTTCTTTTCTTTTCTTTTCTTTTCTTTTCTTTTCTCTCATGCTTTCATGGGCTTTGTGTTCTGCCATCTTGAATTTAAACAATTCAGACAGTGTGGAGAAAAAAATATATACTTACAAAAATGAAGCCTTTATAACTGCATGGCTTCTTACTACACATGCATGAAAAAAGCCTCTAGAAGACCCCAAACCAGTTTGTATTTCTGTACATATGTACCTATGCATGCTTGCCTGTATACTTCTTCCTTCCTGACTTCATTCCTGTTTTCCTCTTTCATTCTTAAAGACTAACGAAAGAGGTCAAAAGAATTCATGTAAATATATTTTGGAGGGTTTGTATTTTGTATTTTTTTTTAACATGGGACTCTCAGACTTATTTTAAGTTAGCTGTCATTTAAAATAAAAATTTAATGGTTCCCTGAATCAGAAACTATGCAGGAATCCAGTATATATTTGTTTGACTTACACTGTCTTACAGTATTTTTATTTCATTGTGTCAGTTTTGTTATCATTTGCATTGAGTATTGTCACAGTTGAGTGGACTCTTAAAAGAAATTTGAATCGCTCAGAATGATTTCAAGACCAAATTTAACGTATGCGATGATCTGGTTTGTAATAAGATATATCTTTTCATGCTGTAAATGGAACCACGCACATTTTTCCTGTGACAAAACCAGTCCCTTAAAATTTTGATAAAATTCTAAGAAAACTTTGAAAACTTTATAGATGTCAATGTTAAATGTGATACATAGCTTCTTTGGATTATTTTTCCTGTATGCAAGTGAATGTCAATATTTTTCCACACTGTTAATACTACACAAAAGCGATCTACAGACACAAAATATCAGTAAAAAGTAATGTCTATTAAGTCGTCCAGAGTTAGTTTCAAAAGGATTTAAAAAATCTCAGTCTAAAATGTAACTTGATGGAAATTTAATGGCATAATATAAAAGCATGATAAAATAAAACAGCCTCTATCACAAATAATACTTTTTAAAAAATAAACTTGAAAATCTGCAAATATAAGGTTCATAGTGTTTCAGTGGCCAGCTTTATCAACTATGCTGTTGTATTTAAGACAGATAATGCAGAATATGTTTTTTTTTTATTTTTTCCTGGTACTATTTAGACGTAGTATCTTATTCTCTTAGGCTGAAAATACTCTGTGAAGCATAGTAACACGAAAAGCACTCTGCATGACTTCCATCGTAACTATTTCTTAGGACCTGTTAATTTTTTGGAACCCATGAATAATTCAAGAAAAATAGGCCAGTTGCTAGCATACTTTGATTCCCTGTCTTCCACTTTTAGTGCAGCATTTGTAGCAACCCATATTTGGTTTGCTCCTAGTTACTGAACAAAGTGGTAACTGATGGTTTTGGCCTGTCTGACTTTTTAGTATTTCAAAATTATTTCTAAATTATTTTGTTCTTACATTTGAATAGTAAATGCATTCATATATTCCCTTCCAAGTGCGTTTTTATTCTCAATGCAACATATGAGTAATAGGCCTATGCTATAATTTTCTCGGTAATCTATTCTATCTGAGAGTATGCATTCCATTTTCAGTTTTAAGAAAATTTGGATATTAAGCTACAATGTCTATTAACTTTGTCTCTAACTACTAAAGAAGCTAGTATACCCATAAAACAGTAATGTTTCATTTTTATCCACTACTTCTGTTATTACAAATACTAAGACATTCTGATGAGAAAGTACCTCTACATGCAGTTTGCAGTCCTGTATTTCTGAAAAAATATTTATTTATACTATGGCAAAACAAAATCTGAATTCAAGGGGAAAAAACCATGATATATTAGATAAAAGGTAACTAGAAGGTGTGTGATGAAGTTCTATAATTTTAAGTACAATTTTATTAGCCATTTTTATAAATTGCCTGGAATTGCTAAAAAGGTACTTTTGATATTCATATAGGACGTTATACTGCAAGGACCATTACTAAATTCAATGCAGCATATATGCAGAAGAATGTTCAATATCCATATACTGATTTGATTCTGATCATCCTACTACTAACACCAAAGTGGGATTGTAGAGGAAGGGGAGAAAGTTCACTAGTAGCAAAAATTATTAAGAAATCTCTGGAAAATAGTAAAACAGAATTATATAGACATTACTTGGCTGAAAGATTGAGAACTACATGAGCAGGTCTGACTTTTGGTTCAGCTATCCAATCAAATTTATTTTTAAAAAAGAATGAACAATGCATTATTTTTTTTTTCTTCACTGAAGTATAAAGCATGGAATATCATTTCATTGACAGGCAGTGATCTACTTGAGCCAAATGTAATGTAGCTTGTACCTCCATATTCCAGTATGGATTTTCTTTTACTGTTCCCCTTCTACAATTAGCAAAGTGTGCAGCACGTATTTCTCTGCACAGATTATAAGAATTTTGAGTGACTAGCTCAGACTTTGAGATCCAACTTGAAGGTACCTATTTGAGGCAGATGAATCATGTATCCTTTTAGTAGGCAAAAACAGGTAAGCAATGAAGATGCTAAGTACTTGTGAAAATCAGTCAACTACTGATTTACAGATGGAAAGTTACTACTAAGCTTCTATTTTTGAAAATGCCCCAGTGTCAATTATGTAGGCCAAGATTTAGGTCAAATATTTTCATGCCTGAATTTTATACTTGCACTCTTCATTTTAGTACAGTCTCAGAGATTTTTCAAGCTGCAGTCACTCAGGAAGGAAACAACTATTTCTTGGGTATAGTACCCTAGCTATACAACTTGGGGGTAAAAGAAAGGATAAAACACATTATCTGGCTTCACTTTCTATACACTCTAATTTGTTTAGACATAGACAACCAAGTCAATTCAATCAAAACCATTCAAAAGCAGAGAAGGAGGAATACTTAATGTACCGATTCAGCAGGAGAAAAGTCTTTAATTCAGTAGCAAATAAGCTCTTAAGTAAGGACATTATATTTGATCTTGTAAATGAGCTTTTAGTAAAATAAAACACAGAATAAAGCAAAAACAAACAAAAACTTTAAGGTAGAATTCAGACTGAGATAGATACAGTTGAATTTCTTTTTTTACATGTAGATAAAGAAACTAGGTTTCAGGTACTACATCTGACATGCTTTCATCCAGAAATAGTGTTAGACATAAGAGTTCTCTTTGTAATTAGCGGAGATTTAGTTATTAGGCATTTAGTGCCATTTTAGATGCCATAGAATACCAAAGACATCATTCTGGGGGGCTAGCCAACATGATTCAAAACCAAAAGGAGACAACTCTCCTTCTAGACACCTAAATGTAGCTTTCTGATTCTTGAAATAAACCCTACACCAATTTCTAATTTGTTAGTTTAAAAGTCAGTATTTGTCTTGCCTAGTTTTCCTGATTCTCTTGTTCATTCTCAGAAGACACCAAACATTCTTAGTTCATAAGGTGGCATCTCCACTATCTCTTCTACCTACACCTCTGACCTCCTGCCTCATTGTGGTTAGGATTTACAAAACATTTAAAATAGAAATCTTATAAATCTGACCCTGGCTTTTAAATATTGTGTATCGGGGAACAAGTTGTACAGGATAAAATGCATACAGCAGTTACTCGATGAGAGGTGAGTACCGAGAAAAGAAGAAGGAAGGAGGAGGAATGTCCTTCATTCCCATCGCGTTCCTAGACCAAATCGGAGATTTAATAAGGCATCTATGTATTTCACATGCCCCTAGAACAATGCAAATACTGAAGAGGGGTTTGGTTTTTTTTTTTCAGATTTTCAGGTTTGTACTTAAGCACACAAATAGGAGAGAGTGGGTTTATATGTTTTGAGTTTCTTTCATGGAACTAGCTGAAAGTATTTTAAATGCGCACTCAAGTACTTTAAAAATAACAAGCATTGACCCCCAAGTCTCATAGAACAATTTTTTACAGCTTTAGTTTAGACATAAAAACCATAAAAAAATTAAGTTTATATTATCTAACATAATAAATAGCAACATTCTACTGACAAGTTCATTATACTTTATTACTATTAATAAATTATTGCGTTAGCCATGACAGAACAGAACAAGAGAATTGCATAAATGAACACACATAGACTGCAAGGCTCAGGATTTCTATATCCTACTTATAATTTTTAAGTGCAATACAGGAAACTGTCATTCTCTAAAGACAGATTTGTTTCAAACAAATTATGCCAGGTTTTTGCTTATAAAGAACCACAGGGAAAAATTATTATTATTAATATCTTTGCAGTTCATATGGGGTTAAGTTTTAACAGTACACTCTGAGGGCAGAACTTCAAATAGCATTTGAAATTTAAAGGGAGCATGCTCATTCACAGCAGTCAGTGGATGCTACTTCAGAATTAAAAAGCCTGCTTATAAGATGTTTTCAATACATCCAGAACTCGATTTTATTTAATATAATTTATAGGCATTCAAGGTGACATTCTTTTTATGTAATCTGAGGTTATTAATCACTGTGCCCTTTGTAGCTAATACAGAGACATTTCTCTGACCTATTTAAGGATTACTCCTGTGTTCTGATTTATCTGTGGGGATTTTGTCAAATTAATTATACCTTGGAGATGAAAACAGTGGTCAGTTAAGGCAATAACCTTAGTATAATTTCTTTACTATCCAAATGTTTAGGATCTCAGAAGGGTGTCCTATTTTTAAAGAGTTTGTACTAAATAAAAGAAACTGGCAGATATTTAGAAGCAGAAGACAATCAGTGGGAAAATCTGGAATAGGACGACGTAACATACAGAATGAAACTCTTTGGGACATATCTTCAGTGTGGGGTTTTTTTTCCCTAATACATATAGTTTGTTATATGGTTAATTATAATACTTGCAAAGCAAGATTGCCATTCAAAAGTTTTTGAAAAGAAGCAAAGTTTGTAAAAATATCTCTATTAAATGAAGGTGTTATATTTTTGAGTTTAAGAAAGATATCCCTTGACTGTCTGGTAACCCTGAACGACTGGTGTACTGGAGGTGTTCTTAGGCAAAGCAGCAAGCACATTCAGAAAAGTATTGCTACACTTTTGTAATGCATAGAAATAATGAGTTCAGTACACTGTGGTGATAACATGGGCTCAGCAGTGCCCATGGCCAAGCAGGGCAGGGTTATGACGAGCTGGAGACCAGCACTGCTGTCACTGTGGCAGGGACTGAGGGCTCTGGACTGAGCTGAAATGGGGTCCCGGGGCCATGGAAGGGTCATGGGAAGCCCCAGAGGAGACTGGACAGGGCCAGTAAGGCCTGCAGAGGCCTGAAAAAAATGTTCTAGGCCATTAAAGTTGAGAAACACTCTCTGGAAATGCCTAATTATTTCTGCTGTTCAGAATCAAGACCCACAGGGACTGTGTAACTGAGCACCTCCAATAGATGTCTGTACAGTTGTGAATAATTCAGACATTCACTGTCAAATGGTGTTGCTTAAATCAACAGCCCAACCTAGAATAAAACATGTGTTGGTATGACCTTTTGAAAGTCTTACTGACAACATTACAAAAGTGAGAGGAAAAGACTGCTGTGGAAAGGGAAGGAATCCAGAAAGGGAGAAAGGGAGCGAGAGAAAAGAGGGAAAGCAGGAAAAGGAAAAACAAGCACAAAGGCAATGTTTTATTGATGCTAGAATAATACACGCTTTGACATGAGAAGATTTTGGGAATCATCATACTAACAAATTGAGAGTGGGCTTTTCTGAACTCCAGTGAATGGCTTTCAGTTGTAATGAGCTCAAACCAGGTGCCGCCTACAGTCCCCTATGCTTCAGTGTGCTGCTTTGAAATCCACTCAAAAATTTACATTAGCCATTAGAAGTGCAGACACTTAGAGGATTTGTGTTTGAACAAATATTTCTTTGTTTATTTTAAAGACTCATCTGTCTGAGTAGCTGCTTTTGGCTCCTTATCTCTGAGCCCAGGTTTGAACACTCTTTTATGTTCACAACAGCAACATGTCTTCTCTGCTGTTTTTGATAATTCTTTGTAGAATCTTATCAGTCTTTAGCCACAGAATGAAGATGAACAAAAATTTACCAATAATTAGCTGCAGAAATACCCATGTAAAGGCAGGCATTCATTTTTGCTATATCACTGTTTCTGAATCAGACTTTCACCTTTCTTAATGATACATGCTGGTATAGAGTCATGTGATGTAACTAGATTGATTCCAGTTATTTTATGTAAATATATATATGTGTGTCACAGAATACTGCAATAGCTTCTCACAGCTTCAATAGCTTCTGCTGAGTTGCTATTCCTTTTTGCTAAATAATTGAAAACAAATCCCATCAAAGATTAAGCAAACAACTTGTGGGCCTTGAATTTTAGCCTTTTTAATAGTTCAGTTTCTGAAGAGCAGATATATTACACAAGTCTCATCTTCTCCCTTGATTCCAGCTCCACAAGTCAGCCTTTTCAAGTAAAACATTTATTATTTAAAAAAACCCAAACAACCTGAAGATAATAAATAGAAAGCTGACAGGAGAGGAGATAATATCAGGCTATTACAGCAAAATAAACAAAGAATTTTACAATTTCCTTCATGTGTTGAGATACTTAAGATACAAACTATTAAACTGTGAATCAATTAGGAATAGTTAAAAACTAATGGTGCATTTTTAGCATTAACACCATAAAACTTATCATAACCATTCCTTTAAGAAAGCTGCCTCCATTTTTCAATGTTCCTTTAATATCATTGTGCAGATGCTTCATGTAGAAAAATTACATTTATTTTTCTCATCTAACAAGAATGAATGTTAAATATAATATATATACACACATACATACATAAATATACACGTACACACACATACATAAATATACACATACACACACACACACTTTTAACATTCCCAAAGTGTAACTATAAATTTTGGGTATAACTAATATTGAGCAAATGAAATCCAATTTTTCCAAGAGTGATGCATCATCAAAATTAAAAATACCATAAGTAAAATATTAACAAGACTTCCCGTCTAACAATACTATCTGTTTTGAACTTAAGGACTGATGCCACTGATGCCTTTAAAATTCCTACTTAATGGCTAATCCTACATGACTATGAAAACCACAGATTCTCATTTATGCTAAGGACATTCTGCATTATTTGATTTATTTGAATAAAGACTATCCTCAAAACAATAGCATAAAGCGTGTACTTCCAATTACTTCCATTCCAAGACCAACATCCATCTAAAAACTTCATAAATATTCCTTTTGTACACAATTAAAAAAAAATAAATTTTGTACTCGGGTGTTTCTGTATTTTATATTTCTTGTATTTCTTGAATAGTAATATCTACTTCATAAAAGGCAAAGCAAGCAAACGAATAATAATACACTTTCTGTTTGGGGTTTTTTGTTGTTTTTTTTTTTTTTCCTAGTAAAATACATAAGTAATAGCATACAATACAATCTAATCTACAAGCTTTCTGTCTGGAGAGCATCCAATCTGGAAAGCCATTGCAGATGTTCTCTGATCTGTTCAGAAGCTTTCTTAAAATTTCCACTTGGTTTTGCTTGCAGACAGCTCATATTTCTTTTTCTTGTGCAAAAATTGTCATCTCACTGAAGTAGCTCTTGTCTGTGTGTTTAATTCCTGGGTTTATTTATATACAAGCATTTTCAACCTTCATTTTTCCAAGAAGCTCCACTTTTCTGATGTCCTCTTCATAGAAAACTTCCCTTTATTGTTTTTCCGTTCATTGCATTTGTAACAGAGGAATCATTTTAGGTATCAGCTCCTGAATTGCAGGGGTTTGGTTTGGGTTTTGGGGGATTATTTTCCCAAGGATAAATTGAATTTTTGCAACATATCTATGAAGAGACATTCTTTGTATAATAATAAAATTTTTATTATTATTCCAGGTTGTACTGCATGAATGGATAGTAGTCCCAGACATCAAACTTAGTAGAAGTTCGAATGTGTCCCTTCTTTTAGATTTCTCTTTTTATTAAGAGAACATATGCAGAACAAAAATTTTAGTACAAGTACAGCAAGTCAAATTTTCTCTAATTGTGTAATTGCCTAATTACCTATTTTGTTCATAAAAACTATAAGGTAAAGGAGATTATATTTTATTAGAAACTCACTGCTTGTACTGGTTTTGGCTGCGATAGAGTTAATTTTCTTCATAGTACCTGTCGTGTTGCTCTGTTTTGGATATGTGATGAAAATAGAGTTGATAATGCAGGGATGTTTTAGCTATTGTTGAGCAGTGGTTACACAGCATCAAGGTCTTTTCTGCTTCTCATGCTGCCCTGCCAGCAAGCAGGCTGAGGGTACACAAGAAGCTGGGAGAGGACACAGCCTCGACAGCTCACCCCAACAGACAAAAGGGATTTTCCATAGCATACAATGTCATACTCAGCAATAAAAGCTGGGGGAAGAAGGAGGAAGTGGGGTGGGGTGTTTGGACTTCTGGCATTTGTTTTTCCCAGTAACTGTTACACGTGATGGAGCCCTGCTTTCCTGGAGATGGCTGAACGCCTGCCTGCCGATGGGAAGCACTGAGTGAATTCCTTATTTTGCTTTGTTTGGGCTGACAGCTTTTACTTTCCCCATTAAACTGTCTTTATTTCAACCCACGAGTTTTCTCACTTTTACCCTTTCCATTCTTTTCCCCATTGCACTGGTGGAGAGTAAGCAAGCTGTTGTGTGGGCCTGAGCTTCCTACCAGGGTTAAACCATGAGAGCTGTTCTACACACACGAATCACAGGTAGAATATTTTAAATCCAGATGAATTTTATTTTTTTTTCCAGATATTTTCAAGAGATAGCTTCCATAATCTCTGTCTTCCTTCAATCAGTGGAAAGTACCCATGTGCATTTACATATATATCAAAACTGTAAGTAGGGGACCTCCAGACAAATTTATCATAGGAAGAGTTACTGGTCCCCAACTTGATAAAACTGAGGGCAAGATAGGACTCCATGTCACTCACTTATACTTACACATGACACTTACCTATATTTACACATAGTTATGATTTAAGTATCTCCTCTAACCCAATATTCACTGTCAATATCCCATATATCCTGAGTAGACCTCTGTAATGTAGATGTGAAGAGACACTACTGGATCCCATAAAATGTGGTATAGAAAGAAATCAATATACCCCAGGTGCAGTGTAAAACAGCTGCTTGCTTTCTTCCTTATTTTCCACCTTTTTTTCTACAATACTTATGGGATGATATATTAAAATGTTATTTCTTTCAAAATTTGTACTAAAGTGTGAACTGAAAGAAGCATACTAAGCCTAATGTGTATGTAAATTAAAAGGAAAAGACTTGAAATGCCTTTAGACAACTAAATGCAAGTCAGATGTTTTGAGAGCAGATATTAATACCTAAGTGTATTCAGATATCTGACTGAATACAGACAGCAGCCATGTGCCAAGGCAGAAAGCTATACTAAAGAAGATGTGTTATCTTAACCCTTGTTCTCTGTGTGTATTACATAATGTTTAAAACTACATTTATTCTGACACGTACATAGTAAAATGTACAATTCACATCCCTCCAACTTGTTGGGGTTTGTTTGGGTTGGTTGTTTTGGGTTGGGTTTTTTTTTTTCAGAATTAAAAGAAAACCCACAGAGTTTTCCCATTGACATTGCACCAGAAGCATTCCTATGAGGAAAAAGCTGAGACCAAGTTCATCTTACTGTGAGTCTGACTGAAAAAAATACGTCTATTATTTTGACACGCAAAGGTGTGTTTAGGTCAAAGCAGTAGCAGTTTTAGGTAACAGTTCCTTCTAATACAGCGATCTTTTAAATTTTAGAATGAATTTGCAGAAATAGAGATACTGAAAAGTACCTCAAGATTGTTGTTGAGGATATGACTTACATGCAGCATTTGCAAAATGGTTCACAAAATTACAGCATTCTTGGTTGCTGGATGAAACTTACTCCTTGTTCAGGAAATTTAAAGCATTATCATTACCCCTGTGTTTCCATTTTTCTAACACAGTTTAACAGTGGAATCAAGCTACCATCATCTTGATTCTCACTAGAAAATAGAATTGGGGTATCTATAATTAAAACACAAATTACAAAGTCTGACTGCTTTTTCTGGTATCTTGGAGAGAGCTTCTTTTGTTTGGTCAGCAAAAAATGGCAACAAGTAAAAGACACAAGACTGAAGTAGGAGTTTTATTTGTTAATGAAATGTTTCGATGATGATTAAACTTTAGACTTGATTTTAAACTCTGCTCCTAATAAAAAAGGAAATATGTTAACATTTTTAACCTTAAAACATAAAATGTTCTTAACATAAAGTTGACAAAATTACTTCAAGTCAGTATGGTTGCAATGGTGGCAGAGTATACAGACACAGAAAATTAAAGTTAAAAAAAAAAACAAACAACACAAAACCAAAAGCAAATAAATGTTAATATACCTTTGGTAGAAAGAGGGTAACACCAGATCATTTTTACCAATCAATCTATTAGTTGAATATTTGTGTCTTCTTGTTTAAGGTTATTTCTGTTAGAACTGATTTTGGTTTTTTTGGTTAAATCTTTGAATATCATTAAAGTATTAGCTTTCACATTTGAATATGATAGTCATGAAAACTCTGATCCTAAACTCCATATAATAGATTGAGCACCCCAATAAGAATGAAACACTCCCATAAAGTCCATGGGAATAATACCTCCACTATGTCTGTGGCACAGTTTGAGAAGCAGAGTGAAGACTGTTGCACAGCTGAAGTATTAGGCAGGGATTGCGTAAACTGTGTGGATATGCAATTTTTACAGCATTCAAAGTGAAACAGGACAAAATAGCAATATTTAACATTGTTTTATACAGCTTTCTCTGAATTCCTGACAAGAGACAAATGTTGCAGCGACAGCTGCTCCTGCTCCCTTCCATTCCCCTTGCAGCAATTGCACAACCTCTTACAGCTGCCCTGCATCTTGACATAATACCTGCTGTACATCAGCTGTAGACGAGGCATAGGATGTTTTCAATTTAAGCTGTCAAAAAAGGCACAAGGGAAGGGGAACAGTACTGAAAAAAACCTAAACTATTTTAATGTTGTTTGTGTTTCTTCAGTCACTCTATACAGCTATGAAAATGTTGATAGTGGGACCAGTCATGCCTATGCATCCAAATCATCCAGCTTAAATGATAAGCTTCTGGATGAATCCTTTTTATAGAGTGATATTTTTCTCAATTAATTTTACGTATTATATTTTGATATTTAATATGCTGGCAGATATGGTTACCTTCAGCAAGGAATTCAGCCAAGTCGATTTCGCTGGCAGAAACAATGTTACTGTATGCATGAGCTCTCTTAGTGAAGACAGGAAACTTACTTTCCTTTTGAGTATTTTACATTCTTTGTATGTTCAGTCTAAAGCAGTCTTGGGAACAGGAACCAAAATCTCTGCTTAAATCTAGATTAATTGGCACTGCAAAATGCAATCCTGTTTGTCATTGAACTTTAAATCAAAGTGAAATATAATAGGAGATGTGAACAAGGAGTATTTTATTACACAATCATGCCTACAAATTCTGTTTTCTTTTTGGAGATGCACCATATGTCTTAGTTTTGTTATGATTATGTTAAATAGGAGACTTAGAAATTTACAAATAGGTAAATATATCTGGTAATTTTTTGAGTGTGGAGTGCTAGCACTCCCAAATTCACCGTTATACAGATCCACTAGTTATTTCTCCTCCTTTTTGTGCCCTACTACTGGCCCTTGAATTACTTTCATAGACACAATGAAAACAGGGAGGAGGCAGAAGTGAAAGAATAGCTCTGTTTCTTCTCATCAATTTGGCCGAAAAAATCATTCTGTACACAGAATTCTCGAGGAATAATATAGCAATTCGAAAAAGATTTTGATTATATTTTCATCATGAGGAGAAAACCATGTCATATTTTTGTTTTATTTCAAATAGACGATTATGGAAAATAGCAGTCTTTTGATCATCCAAGCTGTCTTGAGTTCCTTACTCTCATTGGAGTTTCTTAAATATTGCAATATTTTGCAAAAAGAATTGAAGAAGCAATCCATATCTTCCTCATCTTCCTTTACCATTTTCATAATAAGTTGTTTATCATATTGCTAATGATATTCACCATTAACATCACATTCCCTCTGTTCAAGAACATTACTTATGAGTTCCTATGTAAGAAAATTAGAATAATGTGAAGTAACTCCAGGGTAGTCTGATCATGAGCTTTTTGTGACTGAGCTATGATTTTTCTCTGGAGTATTCCTTCTCTCTGTGAGTCTCTAGAAGGATAGTAAATACTACTGCATAGCAGTTTATTGCAATTATATTATCCATTAGCCTTTTCCTATTTTTTAGGAAATAAATTGGCACACTTACACAGTTACAATCAAAGTCTGATTATCTTGTATGGTCCAAGGGAACACCTTAATGAAATTAATTGTGTCAAGCAAGCAATGGTGCCATGCTATTTTTTAATGGTAAATTCACCTATTTCATCTGTCAGACAGACATTTAAAATTTCATTAATTCTGTGCTATCCCAACTGGAAATAGCAAAGCTCTGTTTGAGACCTTAGCCTCACGGGGTGTGGTGCTCCAGTGGGAGCTCCATTTGTGAGCACCTCTTGCTCACAAATTTGAGTATTTATGTCTCCCCAAGTTAGTATAAAGTGTTCCATCTGCTGATGCAGTAATATCCAGCAATGTATGCCTTGTGAAACAGGTGGAGGAGTAGAAAATATGAATGAAAAAGAGGCAGTTGATTCCTGGATCTTCATTTCTACTACAAATATTTTCAGTATCATGGGAGAGCGGGAAAAGGAGAGTGATACAGTAAGGCACAGTCACTCTAATTGTTTCAAATGGGTGCTCCATAGGTCACAGCTACTACTATTGGAAAGAAGTTCTACAGTGATGAGTGAGGGACAATATGACAATGGAGGTCGTGGCTGTCGTTAAAAACTTGCATACATGTGGTCAGGATGCAGCTGGAAAGGACAGGTCACTGTGCAATATTTTTCCTTCTCTACTTTCTCATACTGTAGGTGATGAAACATCAAGTAATTTCCTTGATTTCCTTCATTATTAATCCCTTCATTTGAAGGGGTAAAATCCAACAAATTATGATCTTGTGAAATTAGAAACATGAGAGAAACTTCTAAGGACTGTGAGTGGTAATCAAAATACAGAAGTGAGAAAAGGATACTTTCTGACAGAGTTAGTCAGAAAATCTATTTGAAATTTGATTTTTGGTGTTTTTGTTTGTTTGTTTGTTTGTTATAAGGAGAACTGGCTCTACAAGCCAAAACTTTTCAAAGATCAGTATTGCTCTCAAGGAAAACATGTCTTTTTTTCACATTCATAGTGGAAATGGGAGAAAGATATATAACTGCCACTGTCAGTAAGGTACTTTTGTAGCTTACCTGAGATTCTTCTACCAAACTGAACAAAACAGGAACTTAAAAAATTGCCCTTGCACAGCTTGGATTTAATGTCTTCAACACTAAGCCGAGGAATTTATGAGCAGGGGCACTGGAGGTGGTGCAAACACCTTCTCCCCTGTTATACTAGCACCACATTCAAACTGGCAAAATAATATATTCTTGCTACAAAATTGAAAAGCATGTGAAACAAAATGCATGTTTTATGGTAAGCCACAGCTTTTAATTGTGAGTCTTCATTGTGAAGAGTTTGGGGAAGAGGGGGGAGAGAGAACAAAAATCTGGGAAATATCAGAGACAGAGATACTTCAAAGATATTTAACTAAAGAGTAAGGCATTTTCAGTCCATCTAGGCAAAGTGTAACACAACCCAGAGTCTTAAGAATGAAAACTCTGACAGGTTACCCCCCAAATCATTTTTTTAACCATATGAAGATTAATTTTTGAGTTATGCAGCATAGGCAGTGCAGCCAGAGAATATGCTTGTCTTTCTATATGGAATTCAGAGACACAGGTAGTCCTGCAACACGCATCAGGCACGAAGAAACAGATTTTTAAGAATTTTCCTACAACTAGAACAGTATAAAATATGCAATGTACTTAACATACAGGCATAAAATATAGGCACAGTATAACAAGACAGTAGACCCACTGAATAAATCTCTTATTAGCCTCTGATACTCTATGAAAACAAACAAAAATCCCAATAAAAATCTAACGAAAATAGGTTACAGTACATTACAATACAGTCATGAGTCAACTGGTTTATTGAACACTCACTGTATCAAGTGTCAAGGGACATTAACCTAACAGCTAACAAACTGATTTTTTTTAATGGTTTGTTGTTGTTTAACGGTTTTGGGGGTGCTGGTGGCTTTGGGGTTTTTTGTTGCTGTTGTTTGCTTTTTTTGAGAATCTGTTTACCATTTCTCCTTCATTTTGACTGTTGTCTTTAGTTAATCTTCATTGATTTTTTTTTGTTTCTTTTAAGCAATTTTCTGTTTTACAGTTCTCTAAGCACAATACAAAAACAATCATGCTTTGTAGTTCCTGTGATTAATCTTTTAAGCAGAATTAGTACAGCTCACTCAAAAAATACCATTCAAAATGCAAGCCTAAAACGCTAGAGCTCATCACAGGGAAACTGATAAAGCCCTAAGCAGAAAGTAGTGTTGTTATTGTTATCTGTGGGCTTTGGTGAAGCCAAGTGAAAAGCCATTTATGCTATTGAAGATACTGAGCATCACCATCCTAAATTTCCTGAATCAGTCAGAAAACAGACTATGTCAAAAATCTCAGTTGCCTGCCTTATGCAGTGTTTCTGCCCTTGGGATCAAGTGAGGTTCATTGTCTTAGTGCATCAACTGTGCAATTATGTTCCACTGGGCAGGAATTGTTGGGCTACAGTATGGTGAACAGGAACTTCTTTTCAGGCCATCACTCTATCGCTGTACTTTGTTCACATGTCTTCCCAACCTCTTTAAGAAACAGAATTTCAAGGAAGGCAACAAAATAGTTGCTTATCCAGCCAGAGCAAGAGATTTCAGATGAGATGTGGAAGAAGTAATGCAGATCATTGTTAAGGCATCAGTGAAAGAAGCAGCAGATCTAGACACATACTATTAGTTTTCTTTTTTGTAAATAATGGGGTACAAGTTGTAAATAATTTTTTGAATAATGGGTTTAACAACAACCAGTAAACAGGACCACACAGCTGCTTGCTCACTTTACCCTCAAGTAGGGTAGGGAGAAGAGGGAGAAAAGGAGGGGAAAAGTAAAAAACCTCATAGGTTGAGATAAAGACAGTTTAATAGAACAGCAATGGAAGAGGAATAATAATAATAATAATAATAATAATAATAATAATAATAATAATAATAATAATAATAATGGTAAAAGAATATTCCAAATCAAGGGATACAACACCAGTTGCTCTTACCACCTGATGATCGGTTGCCCAGTGCATCCTGAGCAGTGATCATGGATTCCTGCCCCCTCGCCAACCCCCATTTAAATACTGAGCATGACGTCTGTATTATGGAACATTCCTTTGACTAGCTTGTCCTATCTATGCTCCCTCTCAGCTTCTATGGGAAGCTGAAAAAGTTCTTGACTAATTTAAACATTACCTAGCAACACTAAAAACACCATGTGTTATCAGCATTATTCTCATACTAAATCCAAAACACAGCAGCTACTAGAAAGAAAATTAACTCTATCCCGGCTGAAACCAGGACATGGGGTGGCTTAAAAATTTCCTCCCAGCAACTCCCTCCCCTGTTGAAGTCTATTACATTTGACAAAGCTTTGGGCTGTGGCCTGTACACGTGACCAGGCAACGTGCACTTGCAGCCCAGAAAGCAAACCGCATCCTGGGCTGCGTCAAAAGAAGCGCGGCCAGCAGGTCAAGAGAGATGATTCTGCCCCTCTGCTCTGCTATGGTGAGACCCCACCTGGAGTACTGCACCCAGTCTGGGGCCCCCAATATAAGAAGGACATGGACCTGTCGGAGCAAGTCTAGAGGAGGGCCGCGAAGATGATCAGAGGGCTGGAGCACCTCTCCTATGAGGACAGGCTGAGAGAGTTGGGGTTGTTCAGCCTGAAGAAGACTCAGGGTAGACCTTATAGCAGCCTTCCAGTACCCAACGGAGGCCTACAGGAAAAATAGGGAGGGACTCTTTATCAGGGAGTGTAGTGATAGGACAAAGGGTAATGTTTTTAAGTTGAAAGGAGGTAGATTTAGATTAGATATCAGGAAGAAATTCTTTATTCTGAGGGTGGTGAGACACTGGAACAGGTTGCCCAGGGAAGTTGTGGATGCCCCATCCCTGGAGGTGTTCAAGGCCAGGTTGGTTGGGATTTTGTGTAACCTGGTTTAGCAGAAGGTGTCCCTGCCCATGGCAGGGGGTTTGGAACTGGATGATCTTTAAGGTCCTTTCCAACCAAAACCATTCTATGATTCTATGAGCTGTTATTGGGGTTCCAGAAGTAGCAGCTTCATGTATAGTCGAATCAAAATGTAGGGGAGATGGTCTGCATTAAATGAAGGTGACCTGAGAACTGAGAATTACACTGGAAGTTCACATTTGAAAGTCATACAAATTCTGAAGTTAAAGAAATATCACACGCTGTTAAATGAGAAGTCTTCTATTTTAACCCTTCTGCAGTTCTTAACCTATACTAAAGCCTGCTAAGCCTTGTAATGTGAAGTCTTTTAAACAAGCATCTCCATTTTATTAATTCATGACATCATATTTGAAAAAGTATTGAAAATTGATTTTCAGAATGAATTCTTACAACTTTTCTTCTTTGTTGGCATTGAAGAAATACAATGTTTTTACAGTATGTAAAATGAATAATATTTGAATAATAAAATGAATAATATTCAGTATGTAATACTGTGAAAGAGTCCACAGGTCTATCTAGTCCAGTGACATGTTTCTGACAAGGCCAGCAGTTGAGATCAGGAGAAGAGTGTAAGAACAAGAAAGCTATACCCATGGACATTCTGTGGTTTAGACCCAGAAATTTTAATCCCGCTACCCTGATTTTGCATAATCACTCTTATTAACTTACGTAAACATATTTGGCATTCAAGTATCTATTGACTTGACTTGAATTCAATTATATGTTATGTGACACAGCACTATTTTTGGGTTGCTTTTCAACCAACAACATGATAACCTTACATGGTCTCCTAACTCTTGTGTAAAACGAAATAATGAACAATTTTTTATTACTTACCTTGTGTCTGCCAGTTATGATTTTATGACCTATAATCATATTTTCTGTCAATTGTTTCTTATGTTAATTCATTTTAATACCGTATCATATGGAAGCCATAATATACATCCAAATGTCCTTGCTGCCTCTACTTAATATCCTCAGTTTTACTAAATTACTTTTGAGATTAATATCCTTGACTGAAACATGGAATTAAAGGATGACACAGGAAAATACAGAGTGGCATAGCTATTTGTTTATTACTTGACCAGTAACTCCCGATTCTTATGTCTTTTTTGTTGCTACCAAAAATTAAGCATATGTTTTCCCAGAACTATCGAGGTTATCTGTAAGACACTTTTCTGAGGAATATTAACTGATTTTCACCATGTCTAGAGTGCAAAATTAAGTAGAACATCATTCAAATTCCTACCTCCAAAGATAACTAATATCAAAATCCACCACGTTCACAGTCCTTAGAACTAGCCCCCCCCACCCCCCACACCCCCCCTTTCTTTTTTTTTTTCCTTTAAATTGTCCAAAACAAAGTTTTGGAATAAGTTAAAAGTCAAGAGTTCTAATGCTTCATCTCATTCCTCCTTTTTTTTTTAACAACATCAATATAGCTTTAACTGTAAAAATTCAGTTCTAAAGTCCCTAACTAAGGTAGGTACAGTTAGAAAGGCTTTTCTCTGTATATCTGTCATTTGAATTTGTGGCAATTTCTTTTCATCAGCTCATTTTATCGTAGTTTAGTTTAGTTTTGATTACATTGAAAATGTTGTAATATTAGAACTCACTTGCTGTTGTAATACTAGGACTATCCTTGCTATTCATCCTGGTTTTTACATGATTTTACATGTATGATGAACAAGACTATTTTCAGTACAGATCACCACTAATGCTTCCTTCTATTGCAAAATTTGTCCATTGTTTCCCTTTCTTTCCTGCAATAGAGTTACCAATCTGTGAGAAGGCAATAAATTTTACATCTAATAAATCTTGTAACAGTTTAATTCCCTAAAGTTTCTTAGGAGAGCAACTTTCAAAGTCAAAAGCTTTTTGAAAATCCAAGTTCATTCTATCAATAATATCAAGCTTATCTGAATGACTGTTGACTCCTTCAGAGCACTCTGAAAGCTTATTAAAATACAATTTCTTGATATAAAAGTCAGTGTTGATTCTTCCCATATATTTTGTTTCTGCATTTATATACAAATTCTGTTTTATATTACATTTTAAAACGATTTACTTGTTTTCCCCACCGGTCTTTTCCTCACATCCACACTGAAGCCTTTTCTAAAACTCCTTACTTGCCTCCTCCCTATCACCTGAAAAGGCCAATTTAGATGATAGTTAATATACCAGTTAACAGTTTGGTAATTTCATATATGATTTCTTTTAGAAATTTTGAGTGAAATAATGTAGTTCTATGCCTTTTATTGATTTGTTCTAAAACTATACTATTAACATGTAAGTGTGCGGTATTTGCTTAGATTCTCCCCTATAAAGACAGAATGTGGAATAAGAATCTCCGTAAACTCTTTTGCTGTAAATGCTAATACAAATAATTCAGTTAGCTTTTCTATTATGTTTTATCTTTCCTTTAGTGTTCCATTTTTGAGATGATCATCTATCACCCCTGTCAGCTCTCTGGAAAATTTTCTATTTCTGATGTGATGGAAGAAGTTTTTAATATTAGTTTTAATGCTTATAGCAAGTTGCTCATGAAAATCTTTTTTTGTACAGTCTTATAGCTTTACGTTTTCCTTGCCAGTTTTTATGTTCCATTTATGAAAGAGAATATTCTACTTTTTATAATCTCCTTTGTTAAGTACATAACTACTTCAGCTTCTTTCTTTCTCTATTGCCATCCTTTTAAAGTCATTATTAACTTTTGCACAATTACTTTGAACCACTCTAGACTGTCTCTTGCAATTGTTTTATTTTATAAACTTATTCTAATGAGATTCTAATGTTGTCCCTATCTGCGGTAACTGAATACATTATGAAGACGATCCTGCTACCAAGCATAAAGATTTTCTGAAAGTAAATGCTTAAATGCTCAGCAAGCAATAAATAGTACTATACTTCAAGAAAATTGTTGCAAACAAAGAAGCATGGGTAACAAAGTACTGTGAACTAAGCGTGTCTGAAATGAACAGCTTTTAGAAAGGGTCAGCAAATAGTTCTGAACAGTATTACCTAAAAACAAAGGGGAAAAATGTACTTAGAAATTAATACTGGCAAAAAAAAAAATCTTGGGGTGTTTCAGACAACCGATTGCACTTGTTACAAACAACACATATTAGCTGTGCTTATGGGGAGGCAGAAACATCTTGGCAGCTGGCATCCCCATTGTACATCACAAATATGAACTGCAGTAGCTGATATTTACATTTCAGTATTTTCTCTCTCACCATTCCATACTATCTCTTTTGGATAGAGAAAACATTTAGTCCCCATTCTTCCTTTCTGAATTTAGGGACTTCAAGTTAAGAACTGTTTTGAAGAAATTTAGCTGTCTGAAAGTAAAGCCTTGAGAAAGGTGTCTAGAACAAATGAGACAGACTTTCCACAGACTCCTTAGCTAAAATATTTTTTCCCTACTAGCAGTCATGTAAACTGATCTGATCTTCTGTGGGTGGCTGCCCAAGGAAGGCCACAACTGTTTCTGATAACATTGCACAAGAACATTTATAGCGGGTCAGAGAGGATGTGGCACACAATGCAGCAACAGAGATTTCTTTTTGGCCTCTAAAGATCCCTTAACATGTATTGCTTTTGCAAACAAAGTTGCTTGATTAATAAATGACTAACCTGTCACAGTGTCAGCAAAGGGCCTCTGTATTTCAAATGGATAAACAAAAACTTCCAGAAGACAAGAGATTAAATACCTTCATTATTCTTTTAATATATTTTATTTATAAAAAAAGAAGCAGCATCTTGTGTTCTATGTGGAAGAGGTGTGAAACCAAAGTGTTTTCTACTGCATTTTTTTAAGAAATAGAAATATGAAATATTAAGGAGAAGATTACCAGGTCTGCTTAGTGAGACAAGAACATAATTCTCTGCTCTAGTAAAATTTTTATTTTTTTTTTTTTTTTTTTAAGAAAAATAAAGTATTCAACAAGACTGGTAAATGCACTATGAAATTTTAATTTCCATTTCTCCTTGTTAAGGATTTGTGGAAATATTGCACAGATCTGAGAATTGGATTCATATGAAACATTTCACTCATGTCAAAAAGATAAGTCATGATAATGTGCACTTGGTGCCTAAGCTAAATGTAAATTCTCTTGAGAGCTCTTGCCTTTCTTCGGCTCATTGAAATACTCCTTGATAAATTTTACTTAGGAATAGACTTGAACTAGAAATAATATGTTAATACCCTGGTGCATGGGCTTGTGCCAAAATTCATGAAATTATTTTTTTCATTGTCTCCTTACTTAATAATTTCAAAGATAAGCTGCTCTATTACAGAGTCTCACTATTTTTGCTTTAGATAAGGCAAGTTTTTTTTAAAAATTTGCATTGACCCTGTGTTTCCACTGAATTTCAGACTGGGGATTTCTGTTATTTCAGAAGACCAGAACGGGCTTTGATTCTCCCTTTATATCACTTGAATCAGCAATATTATGAAAATACATTTGCTTTCAAATTTAGGCAGATTCAGAATGTTGATGTTAGGCCTAAATGTAGCTTCTGTGACATTTCAGGGTAATTCTGTGTGTGTAAGTCCCTGGGGCCCCTTTAAATCATTGAAAAGGTCTATGGGCATAGCATATTTAAAGTAGTTAATTCTAATGTGAGAGAACTGGTTTCTCTCAGGGAACACCTGGTGTGAGGGTCCCTGTCTGAGTTGTTCTTTCTGTCTACTGACAATCAATGTAAGGCCATGGAGACTATGTTACGGTGTTTCCTTGCAGAGATTATATTCAGCAGAGATGCTCAAGCTCATATATCAGTATTTAATGGAAAGTTAGGGGTGAATCAGCTTTGGAACCAGGTAGCTTGGCGAGTCCTTCAGAATGTTTCAGGGCTGCAAGTGTGTGCTCAAAATGCCCCAAAGGGAAAAGCTGTGGAAGAATTGTGGCCTGAATGTGGGACATGTTTTTTAATACTGTTTCATGGATAAGAAACTTCTGTTGGTTGTAAGGCTGTTAGTTTCTGTATTTTTCCCCCTCAAGTACTGCAGTTTTGAGTTTGTCCTTTTCTATTTTCTCCATTACTTGAAGAACAGAAATTAAGAATTTGAATGTATCTTGAATATCAGTGAATTGATATGAACAAAACTCCCATGAGGAAAGAAGCTATATTAATCCTGATGATGTTGATTATTCCAGAATTTGATAGGTGAACTAGAACTCCCCAACGCAAAGTCTGTAGCTAAATAAGAAAAAAAAAAATTTTAAATTAATTCTTATCATTACTATATACTTAGTTGTCCCATTTTACCACACACAAAATATATTTAATATATAAAACATCTCTAGTGGTCATCAAATTTCCTGTCTTGGGACCAGCTTAGTAAAATCCATACAAAGAAATCTTTTGCTTTCAATGATGTTTGGTGCACTCCTGGGCTGAAATTCAGAATGTAATCTGTAAAATATATGTGGTTTCAAAGGACTAGTGTTCCACTTCTCAGATTGTGCAATGTGCCATCTTTTGCCAGCTTGCAATTAGTGAAATATCGCTAACACAAATCTTAAATCTTCAGACTTTTGTAGGAGTAACCTGAATAAGAATTTGACAGGGGCATGATGCAAGCCAGTAAAAGTGTCTGTAGCATTAGGAATGTGTTCAAAACCGATATCTGTATGATTGGAGCCATCAATGTCCAAGTGCAGCACATGCTCCAGCCATGACTGGACTCCAGGCAGGTTTGAGACTGCATTGCCCAAGTTCCCTTGGGTCAGGGCTGACCTGGAGCTCCAGTAGCTGTAAGACATCTGATTTGGCCAGTAAGGCACAAAAAGGTACGTAACTAACCACTGCAGGTGAGCTTAGTTTCAGCCACAAGTCAGTGACATTTTTCTTCGGGAGGGCAACATATTTAAATAATACTAAACCAAATAACTTTTAAAATAATACTGAATGACTCTTCTGTATAAAGGTGTGTGTTTGTTTGTTTGTTTTTTAATTTCTTTGAAATCAATACACCGCCCTCTGAACATGCCACGTATTTAAGTAGGCACAGAGTTTTCAGAGCAAATGTGTCAGTGAACAACTACTACAGTGGTATTTGGAAAGACAATTTAAAAAGAATAATGCAGCATAATTCTTACATTTCTTTTTTAAATGGAAAGCATGGACCAGGACTTTCCATTCACTGATTATGTATTGCAGGTTCTGAATCTTGTTAGAAAGTTGTGTTTCAGTGCTTTTCTTGATAGACATATTTTCCTTTTTTTTTCAGAAAAAATAGCTAAAAATTTTATTATCGTGATTTTTTTTTCTCCATTTTTAATCTGTGATCCTCATACTATTAGATTTTAAATTAGTGACACAGAGGGAAACAGAATATGAGATTAATATCCATCTTTCTCCTATAAAGCATAGAAAGGAGAAGGCATAGACATTTTCATTTGAGATCAACATTCTTAGAATAAAATGTACAGTACAAGAATATTAGCTCACTTGTTGCTTTTGTGAAACTTGTAATTACAAGGGAAACATAGTGCATTACTTGGATATTTTAAAAACACTTTTAATAATTACATATTTATACACAGTGATTTCTGTATCCCTTAGGATTTAATTAGTTTCTCAGATATTAATTGCAAGTTTTCAATTTTTGCTGAAGCTTCTACTGGAAATGGTTTTATAAGTAAATGTTTTACCTTTTTTTTTCCACCCAGAAAAGTAAGAGTAAGCATAAGCAGATAAACTACGTATCTCACTTTCTTGACTTTTTTGTTTATTTTGCAGAATGATAATTTGGTGGTGATTTCCAGTGGGCCTAATGGTATTTTGGAATGAATCCAAGAAGATTATTAATGACAGTCCCACTCTGCTGATAGTATACAATTGTTTTTCTCTAGTTGAAGGTTGCACTTTCATAGGAGATATCCATCAGTGAGATAGCATTCCTCCTATCATCTTTGGCTGAAACTGAGAAATCAGTCAGAAAACATTATTCAATGCTCTGTTTTTGCTGGAGGAAAAAAAAAGTTAAAAAATAAACATTTTTCCCAGTTATTTTCCACAGTCACGTCTGTGCTATTCATCTCATTTTTATTTCAAATCACAAAGATGTTATTTTAGATTCAGGATGTTAGAAACAAAAGGAAAAAAAAAAGAAAGAAGAAAAAAAGAAAAAAAAAGAAAAAAGAAAAAGAAAAAAGGGAAGGGGTAAGGGTAAGGGTAAGGGTAAGGGTAAGGGCAAGGGCAAGGGGAAAGGGAAGGAAAAATGAGGAAGAGGAAGAGGATCTAAAAACTTCCCCCAAAAGCCGCATATTCGTGAAAAAGCCTATAATATAGATTAAAATAAATATTTTATATCCAAATCCTACAAAAGAATCAGAATGGTTGAATTATATGGAAATTGTGCTTTCTCACAAGAATATATATTAGCTATGCAACAGAAAAGCCAAAAAGGGGAAATACAAGTTTCTAAAACAGAATTAGATCAATTAAATCATGTGCCATTTGGACAATACCTCCAGATTACCGAAACGGTTAAATGACTCTGCAATTCAAGTGGAAGGTGTATCTAACCTTGTTTTCAGCTAAGTGTAAGTGGTTTTATGAATGGCCATGAGTCTAATCATGCCCAAAAATTTAGGGTTAAATATTTTTTCTACAACACTGTTTACTGAAAAAATCAATTTTTTTTAAGGTTTCTCCTTCATTCCTTTGCATCATTGATCAAAAGCTGTCTAAAAGAAGAAATGAATGTATCCTGTTGGACCAGCATGGCCACTTAATTGTTAAAGATAAGATATTGTAACTGGATCTCACACTAAGTTTGTGATACTTGCATATCAAGGTACTCTCGAGTTTAAGCTAAAACCTGTTGAAGTTAAAGATCGTGGTGTTGTAAGACGCTCTTTCAGCAAGAGAACTAACCTACATTTCTGTTCTTCCTCCCATCTCCAGCACTCTTTTCTGTCTCAGTGACACAATTTGTTGTCCCTTAATTGTCAGCAAGCATATTAATAGCATGATAAAGTAGATTACTAAAATGATATGGGCAAAAACCTGATTATTACAAAAATATGTTTACCATTAACCTGAATGAATTCAGTGATTTGGCTAACTCATCTAAGTGGCCCATAAAAATACATAAAGATCACTAAAAGAGTTAACTTGACAGAGGAGCACTGAAATCAGCTTCTCTAGGCAAGAACTTCTCAGTCTGTTTTCATTGACATCTCACTCTTTCTCTCTCTCTGTTGAACATTTTTGCCCTTTCTTAAATATCTTTTCTCAGAGGCACCACCAGCTTCTTTGATGAGTTCAGTTATGTCCTGTGGTGGCTCCATTATGGAGCTGGCCGAAAACAAGTGTGTCCAGCATGGGGCAGCCTCTGGCCTCTTCTCACAGAAGTCACCCCTGCAGTACCCACCTACCAAAGCCTGGCCGTTTTAACCCACTACAGGCACTCAGTAAGTTAATGACTATAAATTTATGGTCAGTAATTCTTTCAGGAAATGTTCTGCACCAACAGTTATTTTTAGCTGACTACCAAGAAGTAACAGGCAAAGGCATAGGTGTTTGAATCCTTAAATATCCAAGATATATAGGAAGATACTTAATCATTACACTTGTTTCATCTTTAAAGTAAGATTGATCCAACTTGAGCAATTAAAATTTTAGGCATCTAGTTTCAACTACTCAGGCTCCCCAGGTGATCCACCCAACACTAAGAGAGCAATTTGAGAATATCTGCTGAATTGAGCAATCCAAGAATTCTACCAAAGATTAGCTACCTTGGCAAATGGCTGGTGGCAGGACAAATAAATTCCTCCCTCCTCCCCTTATGCTAATATAGCTTTTGTAAATTAAATTCTGTCCTTATTACAAAGCTCTTCACAGAATAAGAAAATGTATGTGAGAAACCATAAATACTACTTTGTGCTTTTTCATTACTATTGGCAATTAATTAATAACTGCTGGAATTTATGTGCACGACCATTTGATAGCTGGGCAATAAATGCATTACTGACTATAGTGACTCTCGCTTATTACAAACGTACTATCGGAACAGAATATGTGCATGTGCTCTTGAATGCATCATTTATCGACATGTTTCATTAAGAGGTTTCTTTTCAAAATGTAATAATTATGGCTTTTAATTGGGCTTCATAGGTGTCACTGAAGCCACCAGACTGAAATTGCTTTATTGTTTTTCCAAATATAAATCTCTGCTAAATTTTACTATATTTGGACTTTTTTATCCTAGTAGTTGTAAGGTGGCAAATAACTAAAGTTTTTGCCTAATTTTGTGTCAAAGCAGTGTACTCTTTCTCTGTACTCTTTCTCTTTCATTACTAAATCTTCTGGGTATGAATTTCTTATCTTTTATTCATCAGAAATAACTTTCTCACATTTACAACTTTGCAATTGGTCTCAAAGTAATATATGCAGGTAGATTTGAAAATTAGTACTGAAACACAAGAAAGCAGTGTATTTAAAAAATAATGACTATCTAGCGTCTGCCTTCTCATCAATGTTTGGTCTACTTTGCAGATTATTATGTATTTTGTTCATGACATATACAGTGGTACAGAGATTAAAGCTCAACATTCAAGTCAGCCAAGGGAGACGTGTCTTGTTAAGCAGCCTTCCTGGAAAAATAGTTAATTTTAAAGAAAATAATTAATTGTGCACATAAAGGCTAAAGTCTGAATCAACACTCATACACATTCTGTTTTCCTGTAAAGGAAAACCTGTAAAGTAAATCTCTTTGATTTGTTGGTTTTGACAATAATATGAAGTCAAAAATGCTGCTGAGATTTCTGAAGTGTACCATGGGAGTCATGTGTAGTTCATTTCAATTCCTTTTGCAGTACCTAATTAGTTCTTGTCAGAATCACTGATCAAGATTTTGGTTTACTGTCTGTATGTATCTTTTCACTTATGTGTACACTGTACAGAGTCAAAATCAAAGTTCTCATGCACTAGTTGAGATATTCAGCTTTATTGAGAGTCCCCAGAGTAAAAAAAAAAAAAAGAAAGAAAAAAAAAAAGAAAAAAGTTATAGTTCATTGTAGATGATGTACAAGTAGAATACTATTTATTTCTTGTAGTTTCAATTGTCTTAGTTAGGCATATTGCCTAAACTAGCTATATAAGCTCCTTCCACAGTCAGGAGAGACAACTACCTCCAGAGGCTTACTTAATTCATTTTAGTTAATCACCTGAAATACCTGGTACAAAACCGTTTTTGTGACGACTGTTTTTCCAGATGCACTTAGATATACAAGTCATTCTCAAGTATCTCATAACATCTGCCAAAGAGACACTGTCAGAAAGCAGTTCAACTTGGGTTTATTACTATAATTTTATTTAAAAATATTTTAACTATAACAATCAAGTGATCTTTTTTTTCCTGAAAGAACAATATTCTTAATGAAATGTTAAATAAGTTATTGATTGCCTCTATTCTCTGAAAAAGGAAAAAAAAAGGAAGAAAAAAAGAAAAAGAGAAACAGGACAAGCCACAGATTTTTAGTCAAAAGTGGTCAATCTTTTTTTCCATAAAAAATCTGAAGGGGGGAAGAAGAAAAAAACGGAATTTCTTCATTCCATTGTCCAAAGAATTATATATATAGTTTGCCTTATCTGGGAAGTATTTATCAAAATTCTTGTCAAAGATTACAAGGAATAGAAACTCCCTAAACATTTTATTGCATTATTTACCAGTCTTCACATTTAGTTTTTTCATCCCCCAGTGTCTAGCATAAATCTCTGTATCTCAAATTGAAGCCTATTTTAATGAACCCCTTTATGCAAGCAGTTTAAAATAAGTACTGTACTCTGAACTTAATACATAGTATAGTTTTTCACTTAACTGCTTCTGGGAATGGCATTATCTCCCCCTGATGCCACTGAGGCTTATATGTAGTCAAATGGGTAGCATAAAGGTTTCCAGTGGGTTGACTAGACCGAACACATTCCTCTCATTCTCCTTCTTAATGTAACTTGGCATTCTTCCATATTTGATATTTTTAATTCATTAAGACCAATAAAAATATTTAAAGTAAATATCTACGATAGATGATCAAATCAAAATCCTTCCTTTCATAACTCAAAGAAATGCTTCTAGTTTGTTTAGCTTTTTTACCTTGACAGAAATATACTAAACATTTTACCAGGTTCATTTTTGTTAGTATTTGGCACTGTTGAATCAGTATAGTAGAGAAAAGAAAAAACACACGTGAAGAGATGAGAAAGAAGTGAATAAAACCAACTAAATTATTCTCTTGTCAATGGAAAGCAATGAAAATATGAAGTGGCAGGCAGAGGCCAATACGCCACCTGTTGTACGTGATTTCTTTCAAGCAATGTAATTTTTAAAACCCATAGAAGATTTTGCACCCACATCACCCCCCATTTGATATAAATGCCACTTACCTAAAGGCTGGGTAAGGAATGCTTTTTCTGTCCAGCTCTTTTTTTTTTTTCTTTTTTAACCTGTTTCATACCATACAAAACCAAGACCATTCTAACAATTTTGCACAAGAATTAGCATAGTTATTGAGATACAGATTCAAGGTCTTGTGGTGAAATTCTTCAGACCAATGCTCTAAGTAAGAGATTACTGGTGACTTCACATGTCTTACTTCCTCTACTAAGCAGTTTCCTTCAGTAGCAAACTATGACATTTTCACTGAAAGTATCACTGAAATATAATGAATAAAATTAATATTAAAAATAAAATTATTCTTTAAAAATTGTTACTCATGCAGATTTAGGGTTTTGTCTGAGTTTTTTGGGGTTGGTTGGTTGGGGTATTTTTGTTTCTAAAATAATTTGCGCCAAGTTTTAATTTATGAACATTCAGTTGCTGTTTATCTTCACATCAGCTTTCAGAAGCTGGTAGAGAAAACCACATAAGCTTCAACAGAGTGAGGTAGTCAAGTTGGAATCTAAGTGCTCATGGGAATAAGTCCCATGATTTCTTGTAATACGTGTTTAAAGTTAAGAAAAACCTATGAACTTTTTTCCTAAAGAAAATTATTAGTCATACTTATCTGGCAAAACAGATCATGCAACCTCTAAGGCATTATGAGATGCTTGTATCTTATCACGATCTTCTAGGAGAGCTGAATCTAGGACAATCATGAACATTTTACCACAGAAAAAGCAGTTAATTCTAGGCCCATTCTGGAACTTGAAAAGGTCTTTCAAGTCATCTATGCAATCTTTCATTTTGCAAAATCAGTTACATAGTAAGTCTAAAAAAGGTTTATTCCTCCTCTTTGCCTCCCTCCCACTCACATGATAACATGTTCTGAACAAAATTTGTCACCACCAAGGAAACATGTCAGAGTGTTTCACTTATTTCAGCTGAAGCAAAATTACTTCTGAAGAAAAACAGGCATTTTCCCAAAAGTTAGAAGTCTTTTATTCCTTCCATTTTCTGTTGCGGTCTTTTTCCCCAATGTGGTGGGTTAACATTGGCTGGCTGCCAGGCCCCCACATCTAGCAACTGCCTCACTCCTCCTCCTTAAAAGGATGGGATAAGTAGATGAAAAAGCTCATGGGGTGAGATAAAGGCAGGGAGATCACTTACCAATTACCATCACAAGCAAGACAGACTTGACTTTGGAAAAAATAATTTAATTTATTGCCAATTAAAATAGAGTTGGATAGTGGGAAACAGAGACAAAAAACTAAAACACCTTCCTGCCACCCTCACCACTTTTTCCCAGGCTCAACTTCACTCCTTCATTCCCGAGTCCTCTATCTCCTCCCCCGGGCTTCCCAAGGAGCACAGGGAGGGTGTGGGATGGCGGGTAATGGTCAGTTTGTAACAGTTCCTCTCTGCCTCTCCTTCCTTCTCACACTCTCCCCCTGCTCCAGTGTGTGTCCTTCCCACAGACTGCAGTCCATCAGGATAAGTCTGCTCCAGTATGGGTCCTCTGCATGGACTTCAGTTCCTGTCAGGAGAAGTCTGTTCCAGAGTGGGCCCTTCACAGGCTGCAGTGTGGATATTTGTTCCAGTGTGGTCCTCTCTGTGCACTGCAGGGAAATACCTGCTCCACTTTGGTCCTCTCCATGCGCTACAGGGGAATATCTACTCCAGTGCCTGGAGCACCTCCTCCCCCTCCTTCTTCTCCCACCTTGGTGTTCACAGGCTCTTTCTTATACTTTTTCTTCTCGCACTCCTCACACTGCCAGGCAGCATCTTTCCTTTTCTTAAATACATTATCTCAGAAGCACTACCATCATGGCTGAGGGGCTCAGCTGTGCCCTGCGGTGTGCCCATTGGAGCTGGCTGGAACTGGCTGTGTCCAGCACAAGGCAGCCCCTGACCTTTCCTCACAGAACCCACCCCTGCAGCTCTCCCCAGCTACCAAAAGCTTGCCATGTAAACCCAATACATCATAACAGTGTCAAACAGTTTTACACCACACAAGAAAATACTCCCTATCTAATTGCAAACCTATGCTGGAACAGTGTTCAGTGCTAGCAAATAGTGTATTTTAAAAAGCTAATCTCAGCTTTCACTATTGACTACTCAGCATAGGGCCACTAAAGACCACTGAAGAGAAACAGGAGAGGACCCAGCATGGCTGGTCCTATAAAAACTCTGGAAGAATCTGTCCACTTCCATTGAAGAGAAAAGAAATCAAGTGATACAGGTGCAGGCGGTACACACCATTCACACACTTATAGAAGAAACTCAAACTTTGTATTCATAAAATTAAATGGTTATTCAGAACTTGAAATAGTGAGGCTAAATAAATTTTACTGATTCATCAGACAAAACAAAATTACATGAATTGTTTTTTAAAGACACCTGAATAATTCAGGCATACTTATGAAGAGAACATTTTATATGATACGACACCATTAATAATCTCCTAGCGAAGGCACAGAGAGATCTCATTTAATCAGCTAATCTGAAAAATATGCAGTTTCTAATTAATATTACTGCTTAGATAGCTAGGTAAATAGGATCATAGATATAAATGAATTTCTTATAGATCATTTTTTGTAATACATTCTGCAGTGTACTCTCTTTGCCTGCATCAGTCATGGATCACAGACTCTTAGTCTTTACAGCAGTACATTTTCCATTATATATGTAAAATCTTGATTTGAACATAAGTGACAACCCCCTGATGTTTAACCTCTAATTCTTTGCTCTTTTCAGACCTTACATTTCAGTCACCTAGCAAATACACTAGGCATTTTTGTTCTACTGCCGAGCAAAGCATATTTTCTGACATATCTAACTTGCTTTTCCAGTTTGACTGTTAGTGGTCTGGATCTAATAACTATGCAACACATTGACTCATTGCTTTTCCTTAAATATTAGATCTGGCAGCTTTGTTTGTTGCAAAATATAATTTCTTAAGAAAGGAAACATGACACAAGTGCTTATGGTCTGCAACCCAAATTTCATCACTGTTAGGTAAATGCTTTACCTTCTAGAGAAGTAATTGGTTTTCTTTCTGAAGTAACAAATAACATAATTATACTAATTGAAGTAGAATAGGATGGACTGCAAAGTCTGCATTCCAATATATTTTCATCTTACAGATTTTTATGGGAGTTACAAATTCTGTCAGATAGGGGATTGAATAAAGCATCCAGAATGTTCTCCAAATTTAGAGGTAGTGTCAAATCTGCCTTATATATTACTACTGAGGAATTTATCCTCATTAAAATTCCAATACAGTCAAGTACCACAATACTCAATAAAATAACTAGTACATTAAAAAGAAGGTAAGGGATTATTATTATTGTTATTTATTATTATTATTAATATTGTTATTATATGAAGAGTCAATCCACCTAGCTCATGTATCTAATATAAGGAACCTTTGGAGGCATCTAAGGTCTCCCTGTTTACAATATGGAGGTTTTAACCACCTTAGAATATTGTTATGCCCTATGCCAAAAATTTAGCAGATAAGTACCTCAGCTGGGCAAACCAATCAGAGTTTAATTACAAAACTGAGAGAGAGAGACCATTCTTTTGTTGGCTTTTGTAGGAAAGGTTTGCTGACTAACTCCAGATAACATTGTGAATCTGATTATTGATTAGCAAAGACAGCAACTCCTGTTACTCTGTATAAAATTGTTATAGACACAATTTTATGCATCCAGCATTGAGTACATTTGAATATAACTTCCTAATTCACATCTCCGTGTTCCATAAGGTACTCCAAATTTAGACAGAACAATGTTTTTCCATGTATCACAAAAAAGTATGCCCAAAGAACAAATAAAGAATCATAGAATCGTAGAATCATGGATTAGTTTGGGTTGGAAGGGACCTTTAAAGGTCATCTAGTCCAACCTCCCCTGCAATAAACAGGGATATCTTCAGCTAGATCAGGTTGCTCAGAGCCCCATCCAACCTGACCTTGAATGTTTGCAGGGATGGGGCATCTAACACCTCTCTGGGCAACCTGTTCCTGTGTTTCACCACTCTCATCGTAAAAAATTTCTTCCTTATATCTGGTATGAATTTACCTTCTTTTAGTTTAAAACTTTTACCCTTGTCCTATTGCAACAGGCCCTGCTAAAAAGTCTGTCCCCTTCTTTCTTATAAGACCTCTTTAACTATTGAAAGGCTGCAATAAGGTCTCCCCAGAGCCTTGTCTTCTCCAAGCTAATCAACCCTAACTCTCTCAGCCTTTCCTCACAGAGCGATGATTAGAGTATGGGCTAGCACACTGTGCATAGATAGGGACTCCAGTAGATGGATGCTGACAAAGTAAAAGGTCTCCAGATATCCTGAATCCATGCTCTGATTGTTAACATAAACTAAAACCTCTACCAATGCATCTTTCTGTTTTATTCTCACTTTTAAATAGATCAATAGATAGACACGTAGATGATAGGCAGATAAACTGTCTATTGTGTGGGCAAATCCCATCTCCATTTTGCTGCCATCTGTGTCTTAAGCACTATCAAATTGAGTCCTAGTTTCTTAGTCCTGACTGGTTTGAATAAAATGTTTGAAAGCAAACCCTACTCGGTAGAAAAGAGAAGACTTGAGGAATATTAGAAAAGAATTTTACACTTTACAGAATGAGATGAATCATTTTCAATAGCACATAGTGCAGTCATACAAATGCTTGAAAAGTGTAAACTTTCCTGTAATGATCGGTGAGAAAAAGAGAAATTTCTTCTATTAAAAAGATACTGCCATTCCAGAATATGGTTGACTGTCTTTCTCAGATACAAGACATTCTGTCAAAATCTTGCTATTTCCACTGTAAATATTTCAAAGCTCTTGTTGCTTTTATTCATGTTCCTATTTAAAACCTGTTCATTCTTTAGTCAAGGGATGACCTGCTGGTGGATAACAGTGAAAAAGGATATATAAACACCAGCTATAATGGTGATTTTTTTTTTTTTTTTTTTAACTTGGATCAATTTGTCATGCATAACTGCCATGCTCTTTGTAAGAACTGAAAGTATTGATACATTTAACTTACCCTTTTAGAATGGAGAACATTATCATGCTTACTAAGACAACATTCTCACTTGTGTCCTGAAACAGAGGATAGCTGACAAAGTATCAGCAAAACTAGGCAATGATAAAATTGTACAAGAAAGATAATTACACCTGGCAAGATATGAAAGGAAATACAGAATTACAAAAGAACTCAGGATTAGAGGAGCCACTGGAGTATAAATAAGACTATAGGAAAAGGTGTCTAGTACAGGATAAATGATAGTGAATTTAATGGTAGTGAAAAAAAAAAAGTATAGATTTAGTTAATTCCAGAATGAATTAACAGGAGTGCTTAATTTGAAACACAAGAGAATGATTTATCTGTGTCCATTTTGAGAGACCACTCCTTACAAAAGAATTGGATAAGTACAAAGAGAATAAGAGGCAAAATTGTTCTATATGATTCTCTTAGATCTGGAAGACCCAAAACTAAATGATCAAGAGGTGAAGAAATTCCATCTTGTAAAAAGATTATCATAAAGAAGTAAATAGTCAACCTTTTCCGTCCACTGGATACCAACAAGGCAATCACTTAATATGCAGCGTGGGAGAATAATGTGCGAGAGCTCTCTTTCCCCACTTCCTCAACTATAGAGGTAATGAAAATGTTGGGATGGGCTGAGGACTAAGAATTTATATTTTATTGACAGTTTCATGTTTCACAGAGTATTTCACTGTTATTTAAAAACAAAACAAAGCAAAAACCCATGTTTGTCCAGCATACTTGATTCTGGTCTATATTTATGTATGAATAAAAGTTCACTTAAGAACTTAATGCTTCTATCACCCTATTGAACTAAGAAACAAATTATATGAATTAGGATTAAGAAATTCAGTATTGGCTGTTTATAAATACAAGTACTTATTGTTAGATTCATTTTCCTGAACTTCACCTGTCTAACAGGTAGTATTTTAAGACTTAAAGAATTACCTAAGGTTTCTTGAGAGGAAGTAAAAAAAAAAGAATCCATGTTAAGACTGGCTAAATCAGCTTCTGGGGTGATCATTTTGTTTCCACTGTCTAAAGTCAACTGGTTCCTTTGTGCTTGTTTTTTTTGTTTGTTTGTTTGTTTCTGGTCAGGGTTCTAGGATGAATGGCAGGCAAAGTAATCCTGAAAATACAGTTGTTCCACTTCTCAGTCATTTTAAACTCATATGGTTAGAGATCTCTTGGCTTGGTCTTAGTCACAGGATTCTGCTCTTCTGTAGATCCATTGATAATCTGTATCCGCAAACTAAGGCTGTGCAGCAATAATGACATTTTCTGCATTTTGTTTATGCTTTAAATTAAAATAACTGTCCTAAGCTAAGTTCTAAAAGAAATTTGACTTTGTATTTAAGTATTTAATTCCATTCTTTATTCCAGTAAGAAAAAAGTAAGTTTATACCTACTTAATTGTATGTAACTGCGGTTAGTCTACATGTCCATTAATGTTACATATTCCTTTTTTAAAAAAAAACTTGAAAGCACACTGGTAAAGAGTATTATTTTAGTTTCTGTTACTATTCTGATATGAAATAGTTGTCTTAATCAGACATAAGAGCAATGTCTCTAAGAAATATTTTATTCCTAATATCCTCCATTTCCCAAGAAAATGAAGACAATGTTTGGATTGCGTATGATGATTTCCATTCATTTGAAAAGAATGTTTAATTCTGTTTGTTTTCTAAACATTTGTTGTAAACTTAATGATGATAGGAGATATTAAAAAAATTATAACTGTAAATCTTATAACATAGGTAAATAAAGATCTACTGTAACTGTAGACCTTTATTCAAGTTGAGTAAAACATTCTGCATAACTGTCAGCTGCTGAACGGGTAGTTCAGTCAAGACTACTCTAGACATCCAAATTCTGTATTAAAATTTTGATTCTTAGCCAATGTCCACAAGCAAGTAATAGAAGGCAGAGTTGGGAGATAAGATTAAATACTTAGATTTACACAGATTAAATCATGTTTCTACTTGAAGATGACCAGAGGGCTGGAGCACCTCTCCTATGAAGACAGGCTGAGAGAGTTGGGGTTGTTCAGCCTGCAGAAGAGAAGCCTTCAGGGAGACCTTATAGCGGCCTTCCGGTACTTAAAGGAGGCCTACAGGAAAGATGGGGAAGGACCCTTTATCAGGGAGTGTAGCAATAGGACGAGGCAAAATGGTTTTAAACTGAAAGAGAGTAGATTTAGATTAGATATTAGGAAAAAAATCTTTACTGTTAGGGTGGTGAGACACTGGAACAGGTTGCCCAGGTCAGTTGTGGAGGCCCCACCCTTGGAATTGTTCAAGGCCAGGTTGGATGGGTCTTTGAGCAACCGGGTCTAGTGGAAGGTGTCCATGCCCATTGCAGGGGGTTTGGAACTAGGTGGTCTTTAAGGTCCCTTCCAACTCTAACCATTCTATAATTCTATATTTTCCCCTCTTAAAAAAATTACCTACAGATCTTGTGCAACTAAATTACTAAATACCTTTTAATAAAAGATACATTGCTTTGTTCACAATAACTTTTTCATGAAACAAATTGTTTCCACATACATAAGATTATTTTTACATTAGTAGGATAAAGAAAAACTTACTCAAAATCCTGGCTATAATAGCAGTGTGAAAATTTTTTTAACAGAGGACATAAGATGGCTAGCTGGACCACAGGGACGTAAGGGCTGCAACACTACCTCTGATATAGCAAAAGGATTTAATATCTTGACCTGTACCATAGTATACCTTATGGAACAATGTAAGTGAAAAAAAGAAAAAAAAGTTTTTGTTTTCTATCTCATGTGATTGACCTCTTATGGAAAGTAAAATTCATATGCCACTGGTTTCAGACTGAAGGCATTTCTTTCCTTTTTTTACACTCAAAATTTGGTTGTGTACAAATACAGATATTTGATTACAAGCAAATACAGAGCTAAGAATTCATTGTTAATGCAATTAGTGACTTGATAGTTGAGTTGTCCAAACTGCTACCAGCATTGAGCATTGCAGAAACCGAATCAGGCCAAGGTAAGTCTGGGCATGTTCTGACACCTAGTGCTCTAAGTGCATGCAAAGCCTTTTCCTAGTAATTGGAAACGTCATATTTACTCAGTCATACTTTCCAATGCTATTTGATATTTATGACTAAGTAGATTTGATCCTTGCTGATAAGAAGGGAAATGTTTAGACCTAGACAGTAAGAGAATGGGAGCTTTTTTCTGAACACTGCTAGTCATAAAACTTTTATTTTTCTGCCTGGTGCTGTAAGCATCTGAAGGCCTCTCACTTTCAGTCTATCAGACACATTTACTAAAAAGACTTACAGTTGCCTACATAAAATAAGAGTGTTGCAGGCTCCATAAATACTTCAGTCTTTTTTGACTATTTCAGTGAAAACTCAATGATTATAAAGAAAAATAGACTGAACATTTCTCATGGTTTTTGGTAGATTTGAGTCATCTAGAGTGTACAGGGCAGTGTGATGGAGCTTAAATGACCTGCCCACGTCCTCCAGAGCTGTCAGACGGGTGACTTTCACAAATGCAAAATTTCACCAAAGAGGAAAAAGTAAGCAAGCAAGCAAAAAGGTAAGAATTTCATTTCTGTTCTGCAAGATACTGCTGAACAAGCAAGAAAATATATTAAATATTGTGAAGCAAAATGCAATGGGAATAAGTTTTTATTCCAAGTGTTGGGTTTTTTTGTTGTCGACTTTGTTGTTGGTTTGGTTTTTTTTATTTTGGCTCTAAAGTCTGTAGGCAAGATTATTCATAAATAGGAGACAAGGATCTGGTATTATTTTTAGATGCATATAATTCTAGTTGGGAAACAATGTGAGACACATGGAAAATGAGAAATACCAGCAATGCATTGAACTGTAAATATATACATATATATTCACTTTTTGTCACTTGAGGAAACACCTACATGAATGTGATGTGATTCAGGTTGTTTTTAAAAGTATTGCAGATGACAGCTATAAGTAAGTTATTCATGAGTCACTGAGTAAGCCAGATTGTTATTGCTCATGCCTTAAACTACAGGAATGTACATGTTGTACATGTACAGGAACTTGTACATGTTTTCAGTTACAGATGAAACAACTTATCTATATCGTTTAGTAAGTAACTTGTAGTTGTTTGCTTAGTAAGGTAGGTTGCTTACCTACCTAGTAAGTAACTAGATATATCACAAACATACAGGGTTGAGTTAACAGGCTTTTAATAAAATTTTAATATAATTTTTCTAAATTTTATTAATCTACAAAAAGGCCAAAGATATTTTAAAACTGAAGTGTGGTAATATTGAAGGAATGTTTTCCCCTTTCTGCAGTTTTCTCGATTGTTTAGTAACTCTATTCTATATAAATAATAACACACGAAGATTTAAGGCAACTAAATTTAAACTTGTGATGCCACCAACTCAAAGTCAGATTTCACTTAAACTAAGAGATGGGAAAGGTTCAGATGTGCAATCAGCTTCTTGCTCTTCGAGTATTAAGGGTCTTCTATTAAATGCAAGATATGCTCTCACTGCAGAAACAAGGTGTATCACTGTCTTAGCCAGTGCCTATGCCTTACAACTACGTGTTCCAGGCTGTACTCATGATTGTTCTTGCTCTCTTTCCAGTGAATTTGCACCCTTTTTTTATACCTTGTGACAGAGACTGAACATGAAACACTCTTTCTGCCAGCATGGACTTCTTTGCTAAGAGCAAAAAACCATATGAATCCACTCTGACAGGAATAAATTGAATCCAGTTTTCCCACTACCTGGATCAGTGCTTTAATTACTACATTATTAAACACATACGTTTTTGTCCTTTATGAGGAAGTCCAGAGAGTGCATTGTGTATATCCAAAAGTTTTTTTAATACCCTTCATCCAATAAATAGTTTTAGGTTTTGAATCACAGCTTCAGAGACATTAATCTTGTCGGGTTGCACAGAAAAGCTGGAGGATTTCAGCCACTCCCACCCATTCCTATTTGCTCCTGTTCAACAATTCTTACTGGCTGTCCCAGACATCTCAATTGCAAATATTATTCTCACTTAGTTAACTATCATATTCAAATATAAAACTCTTAACATACCAAATTCTGGTGAGGTCTGCAGTCAGTGCTGGGTGTCATCATAACTAAGTCTCTTTTGCATGTGGGTCCAACTGCGTAAAAGGTATAGCTGTTTAGTTGAAGGCTTACATTTCATTTTCATGGATATGTGATCCTAAAATCTCGTGTAGCGCTGACTTCTGCAGAATGGGAGTTCACAAGTTCCTACTTCAATACTCACTCCCATGACATGTCAAATATATCTCATATCTTGTTTTTGTTTATGTGTTTGGTTTGGATGTTTTTTTCTGGTTGGTTGGTTGGGTGTGCTTTTTTGTTCCCCCTCCCCAAGTTTAAAGTTTTAAATTATCAAGTGAATCAACTTAAAAATATTATGTATAACTTTTACCTCTTTTATCTTTACAGAAAGACAGTCAGAAATTATCTTTATTTTCTGAATTAATCTACAGTATTTATTATGAACTCTGGTACAAGGAAGCACATGCAAAAGAAACAAATATAGCAAAAGGGTACTGATATTTGAGAAAATTGTTACAAAAAGCATGTGGCTAAATTGCAGTTTACATACTTTGACAAAAAGCAACATAAATTTTTTACACAAATAACTAACATCGTGAAGGTGCAGAAACCAAAACAGGAGATCTGAATTTAATGGCAATTTTAAAAGAATCCCATTACGTGCTGAAAGTTCTTCATTTTATTAATGGGGGGCAGTTTGCATGCATAGCTGAACAATAAGCAATAATATGGCATGTCAGTATGCCTACTGCATGACAATATCTGTGAAATAATGGATGTTTTTTCCTGCAATTAGATCCTCACAACCAAAATTCACAGTGAGCTGCAGATATTACGTAGGAAAGAAATAGGATGATTGCAAGCCCTGACTCAGTTTTTCTTCTATCATAGTCTCAATTTTCAAAACCATATTTTTGAACCTGTTAAGATGCTGTTGACTAATTTTCAGCTAATAGGGTAAAGAAAATACTATTACTTCACTGCAGAAAATCTATTAATATTAGGTTATTATATTTCCAAAAGATTAATATTATATCATATCAATAGCCTCAAAACATAAAATAAGGTATCCGTCCTGACAAGCACACTCATGAAAGAGACCGGATGATAGAATGTCAAATTTGCCACAAGACTTCCCTTTACATTTAACCTTTTAGCACTCTCTTCTTTCCTGCCAAAATAATGCCTGAAATCATAGCTAATGTCCTTAACCCAACTCTTCTAGAAGTACAGTTATATAATAAATAAGTCATTTCAATGAAGTCAGATGGCTAATTGAGCTAGCTTTCCATACTTACTGGGAAATCATAGAATATCTCGAGTCGGAAGGGACACATAAGGATTGCCAAGTCCGACTCCCTACTCTTTGCAGGACTACCTAAAACTAATCCATACAACTAAGAGCATCATCCAGATGCTACTCAAACTCTGACAAACTTGATGCTGTGACCACTTCCCTGGGGAACCTGTTTCAGTGATGGACCACCCTCTCAGTGAAGAACCTTTTCCTAATGTCCAATGTGAACTTTCCCTGACACAGCTTCATTCCATTCCCTCGTGTCCTATCACTGGTCACCAGAGAGAGGATATCAGCACATCCCCCTTGAGGAAGTTGCAGACTGCGATGAGGTCACCCCTCAGCCTTCTCTTCTCCAAGCTGAACAAATGTGGAAGAACAACTTAATATCTTGCAATTTGTAGGACAATGAAAGATATAGCTCAACAATGGGAGAAATGATAACACAATGTGAACAATACATTTAGGGAGTGAAAAAGTAACAAAATTTTAATGAAAAGTCATAAGAAATTTGTAATACACAATAGAAAAACTCGAAGTGATATTTCATAGTCAAAGTAACTGTAAAGATCAAAGACAAAAAAATCTGTAAAATCTACAGAATAAAAGATGATTTCATGGATATTGAAAAAATCTGTATGGCGAACACTACCATAGTTAGAAATTAAGAATTATGACAACCTATATGAACTATTAGTAAGTAAACTGAAAATGAGTCAAATTCTAGAAAAAAAAAAACAGAGGAAAATGAAATTAGACAACATTCAAATTTAAAAATAGTAGTACGAATTTTTAACAGAAACAAGGGAAAAAAAGTGATGGTAAGCTCAAGAATGACACAGCAAGGTCAAGGACTTTTTTCAGTGCAACAAGGGAGAATAAGAAAAGAAGGAAGCCATACATAAAAACATACAGGGGCACAAACCTGATCAACAAATAATGAGGGAGGCAGTGATAAGAACCAAACCTGGTCAGCCATACTAACTGATGAGGGCATGTGAGAGTGAGAGAATGTTTATTCCAGCAAGATATCTGATTGGGGATCTAGTCAATTGGGAAACCAAGGGAAAAGGGAGAAACGAAAAAAAATATACTGAGACAGAAATCGGTCAAAATAAACACAGAGACAATGACAAGAAAGAAACCTCACCACTCACACTAATTGATGGGCTATCAAGGAACTACAGGTGCCACTTCCAAGAAGATCAATCTGGACGTTGTGACCAATAAGATTGTAAACCAGGGGACTCTGGATTAGAAGGAGTGCAAACCCACAAGGGGGTATGCAGAGAAAGAGGAAGCAGGAAGAAACAAAGAGGGGGTAGACAGAAAAGGGTATAAAAGGGTCTGATCATGTGTAAAACATGACCTGTCAGTGTGCTTGTCTGCCTGAGCCCTGTGCTGGATCACTGCAGTCCATCCTATCATCCTGTATCTTCTCATTAAATCTTTTCTTAACACTCTCTCAGTGCAACCTCAGCCTCCTCTGTGTGTTTGCTGCAAAGACTCAGTACCAGCTACTGGTGAAACCTGTATGTGTGCAAGTGAAATTTGGTGCCAGCTATTGGAATTAGACTGGGAGTGTGGGCACTCCTGGCTGTGGGTTTCAGCTGCTGGAACCAATGGGGTCTCAGCTTCAGCTATAGTGGGGGTCCTTAACCTCCAGCTGCTGGGGCAGGAATATTGTGTGTCCTGAAACCCAGCTGCTGGGGGAATTGGGGTGAGTGAGGCAAGTGAGGGGCACAGAGCCAGCGACTGGGGTGGAACTGCAGGTCACAGCCTGTGTGTCTGGTTCTGGTTGATGGGGGCAGGGGAGGATGTGAGTGATTGTATCTTCCCCAAACCTGGTGTGCACTGGGTGTTCCTGTGTATTCACTAGTAAACTTCAAGCTGGACTGGCCAGTGAGTAGGGAACCTGAGCCACTCAGGGGTGATGGGGAATAGGTGTTACAGCCAGTTCATAACACTTTGGCTTTACTGCTACGTCCTCACATTCTTCCTCATCTCCATTGTGGCTACCACCCGCAGGATACAGCCCTTCACAAGCTGCTTCAATGTGAATTCTTCCCACGGTCTGTAGTTCTTCAAGAACTGCTCTAGTGTGGGTCATTTCCATGGGGTACAGGCCTTCAGGAACAGACTGCTCCAGCATGGGTTACATATGGACCACAGTTCCTGTCAGGAGCCTACTCTGGCATGGGCTTTCCATGGGCTGCAGCTTCCTTCAGGGCACATCTATCTGCTGTGGTGTGGTGACTTCCACCTGCTGCAGTGTGGTATCTGCTACACTGTGGTCCTTCATGGGCTAAAGGGGGACAATCTGCTTCATGATGGTCTTCTGCATGGGCTACAGGGGAATATCTGCTCCAGGGCTTGGAACACGTCTTCTGCCTCCTTCTCTGAATGAGGTGTCTGCATGGCTGTTTCTCACACATTTTTCTCAATAGTCTCACACAGCTGCTGCACGGTGTTTTTTACCCTTTCTTAAAAATGTTATTACAGAGGTGCCACCATAATGGCTGATGGACTCAGCTGTGCCCTGCATTGGGCCCCTTTTGGAGCCAGCTGGTACCAGCTGTGTCCTGCACGAGACAGCCCCTGGTCTCTTCTCATGGAAGCCACCCCTTCAGTCCCTCCACTGCCAACACCTTGATACATACAGCCAATATAGTACCTATCTATTTTGATCATGTGTTTAATATAGACCTCAGAAATTAATTAAATTCACCATTAAGTACATAGCTTTTGTTTGAGATAAATCATCCACCTCAGTCAAAAATTAAGCCTGGATTTGAACTTCAAGTAATGGAGAAACTAGTAATCTTTGTTTTTTATAGTTTTTAAGTACCCGTAACAAGCAGTGTTCTAGTTGGATAGAAGGGTAAGACATACTCTCCAACAAAGTAATGGACATAATAATTTGCAGTAAGTAAATCTGCATGAATCCTTACTTGTTAACATCAACCTGTCGCTCTTGTGAGACCCCACCTGGAGTACTGCATCCAGCTCTGGAGTCCCCAACATAAGGACATGGACCTGCTGGAGCGCGTCCAGAGGAGAGCCACGAGGATGATCCGAGGGATGGAGCACCTCTCCTATGAGGAGAGGCTGAGAGAGTCGGGGCTGTTCAGCCTGGAGAAGAGAAGGCTCCGGGGAGATCTTATTGCGGCCTTCCAGTACCTAAAGGGGGCCTACAGGAGAGCTGGGGAAGGACTTTTTACTAGGGCATGTAGTGATAGGATAAGGGGGAATGGCTTTAAGCTGGAAGAGTGCAGGTTTAGATTAAACATTAGTAAGAAGTTTTTCACTTTAAGGGTGGTAAGGCACTGGAACAGGTTGCCAGAGAGGTTGCTGAAGCCCCGTCCCTGGAGGTGTTCAAGGCCAGGCTGGACGTGGCCTTGGGCAACCTGGTCTAGTGAGAGGTGTCCCTGCCTATGGCAGGGGGTTGGAACTCGATGATCTTCAAGGTCCCTTCCAACCTAAACCATTCTATGATTCTATGATTCTTATAAATAAAACGTGTGGGGACTTGTTTGGTTTTCTGTTTGTTTTTTGTTTCCCCATATATATGAATACTTAACTTATATGAGATTTGTTTTAATTTTTTTGAATACAAATCTGAAAACAAAAGTTTCTAAAGTCATAAGGTTGAGGATTATGACTTTTAACAGTGGCCTTTTTAAATACTTAGGTGATATTTAAGGCATTTAAGTAATTAATAAAATTTTACAAGGCATTCTAGGATCACCCACTTCTCCAAATCCTGTTCTTAAAAGTGTATGATCTTATTCATCTTTCCTGGATAAAGTATTACTTTTGCAGAAGATAGACAGCAAATAATTGTACTTCATTTCACCTGTTTTTTCTGGTTGTGTATTACCACAAGTGCACACAAAATTTAACTTCGACAAACCTATGCTAATGACAGATTTATGTTCTTAATAATAAAGTGAGTTACACATATATTTATAAATGTGCTCCACGCCAACGAAGTTAAATGAAAATCAGTTTTTATTCCTTGCAAAATGTTTGGGTTTTTTTTTTCAAACTGGATTAAAATTTGATCTGTATATGTTTTCCTATTTTTATATAGCACAAATTTTTGTATAGTACAAATTCAGAGAATACAGTACATTATGGTACTTTTTACAATTAATTTAATGTTTCAAGTGGTTCAAATTAGGCTGCACCCATTTCATTTTAAGTAAGTACAAATCTAAATTACATTTCAGCATTGTAGAGCATTGCCTCAGAAATATTACAGTTCTTGTCTGGTATCTTATTCTCTTTGAGGAGGAGGCTTACTGCCCAAGCACCTGGTAATGGTATACACCACATATGGACTGCAAGAGAGCAAACATGGAGAGCAGTCCAGTAGCACTGCTAGATCTTGGAGGCTCATGGAACAAAATTTCCATGGGCATACTTTAAAAAGAGAGGAGACGGGTGGGAGAGAAAGAGAAGTCACTCTCATGCTGAAATTTTTTGAAACATGTTGGTTCAACTGGGAAAAGCTTAAGTATTTCATTGCATGTTGAACTATTGCCAAATGGAATATTTCTTTTACTTGAGTAATTTGTAAACTTTTAGTAAAATAATGAAAAAAACCCAAACCCAAGCAACTTTAGAAACTACACTTTCAGTTGAAAAATTACTTTGGTGGCTCCAAATTACATTACCGTTTTCTTTGGATGTGGTTTTCAGTTTTGTACACCTTTCTAAGGTTACAAATTGTGCTATTAAATACATATTTTTCACCACTGAAGCAGAAAATAGAAGTTTCATACAATCAAAAAAGGTAGAAAACACATTCTACAGCATGTCTTTTATTCCTTCCACAACACGACTGCAAGCATACCTAAGACAAAATAGAAAAAAGGCAGAAAAGCTGTTAATGTACTGCATGATTCTTTGCCACAATCAAAATATTTCTTTCTTTCATAAGCAATTGCTCGCCCTTTTCACAGCAGACTACTGTTTTATAGAGGCAATTATAGAGCCCCAGGGAATTACTGGGACAGAAAAAAATAAGTATTCACACATAAACTCTAAAATACATATAATTATCAAAAATTACTGGTCAAAAATTTGAGGTGTCATTACTCTATGTTATATAGAGAGTCATTAAATCCTGAGTTTACAAAGAATTTTTTTTTTTTTAGATAAAGTAATTGCTCACTACATTAATAGAATAGCTTTTGATTTCCTGAACGAGGAATTCAGAAAAGGGCTTTTATGCTAACTACTTGTTTATTTTCAAACTAAATAGCTCTGATATGCAAATGTAATTCCAAAAAGTGCAAAACAGCTACCTGCACCACAGTCCTGCATATTTATTAGTGGAATCGTAAAAAACTTACCATAGCAAGATTTAGATAAGTAATATCACATGACAAGATTATATTCGTATAGTATAATCTTAAAGTCTCTTTTTGCAATTTAAATTATCTTAACTGGAATGTTAAAATTGCTTGAACTTAGTTCCTCTTTGATATAATAATGAAGAAAGACTCATCTATGATAGATGCTTTATGTTGACATTTAACTTCTAGTTCAAAAGAAAAAGGCCTGCAATACTTTGCCTGAAAATGTTTTAAATAGGAGCTGCCAACCTATTTCTAGACATCAGTGTGTCAATTGTATTTTCTTATTCAATCTACCTCAGGAAATCACCGAGTCAGATACAGATAACTGCCTGTTTGAGTATCCCCTAACACTCTGGAACTTCTGCATGTCTCTTCAGTGAAGATGAAGTCTATATTGTACAAAGTGATAAAGCTTTTTTCCAAACAGAACTAAATAGGGATTTAACTTTATCAGAAATATATGGTTGCATCTAATGTGAATATACAACAATAAAATAGCTATATTCTCTGGAATTTAAATCTCCCATTAGCAAGTTTATGTTTAGCTTCTTTAGGCACAGCTTCAGATAAGAAAGAACTGTCTGACAATAAAAAGGTGTAATAATAAGCTATTGTGTTTTTGTTTTTGTTTTTTTTTATTTACCACTAATTTGAACGATGTGTCTTTTATCAATTAACATTGTATATTGCATTCTAATAGGAATTCCCAGAATATTCCAGAAATATATCTAGGAATACATTTAGAATAAAATTCTGATCAGTGTAAGATTTGAAGTTCAATATTAAAATGAAAAACAAATTTTTACTGCTTTTGCTGTTTATTGATTCAAGACTCATTATATTTGCATCTATTGGCATCTGACAGCTACCATCTTTAGTATATTCATATACTGATGACTGTATCCCTCTAGCTTGGAAGCATAGAAGTTAGCTAGCTTGGAAGAATTTATCAACATTTCACTCAAACATGAGTGAAAAAATAAAGTGTTGCTTTTTAATGTTTTGATCCTTGGTTTTGATCCTCTTGGTTTAGATTCATAGGCTGCTCTTAGGCTCTTAGGCTGCTTGTACCAACAGCATCAATTCCAGCAACGTTCTGGCTAACAAAAGCAAACACAATGCAAACACAGAGAAGGCCACGTAAGAATAACACTTATGTTGAATTTACAAAAGCCAGGAAAGCCACAGGAGAAAACTATTTCAGTAGGAATTGAAATCTTGAAGAACCTGTAGGCTAAGACATGCCTTCTATTGACTGTAATGACAATAATCAACATAAAACACTTGAGATACACGTTACTGGATTTTTCTTTTTTGACTTTGATACTAATTCTTAAATAAATTACCATTCTGTCCTGAATGCTAAATTAACTCCCTGTTTCAAGTTATGCTGCAGTTAATTATGTCTCAGGTTGACTTCTGCTATGGCTGTGCAGGTCTCTAGTCTACACATAACAGTAGTCTCCTGTGTATTGATTTCTGAATTCTTCAGTGGAAGGAGGAAGAATATATTATACATTAGTGCACTTGTCTAACAAATATTGGCCAGCCTGAAGGCCAGGATAGCAAGACGATGATAGCTACTATTTTCTTCCACTCTTCTTTTCTTTTTTGGTTGTTTTCATTTTTTCTTCCCTCCACCCTCAGAGCTCAGAGAATAGTTTTCTAAAATTATTTCTGTCCCACAAGCAAAGGAAGCCAGTAAGTTGGAGGTTTTGGAAACCAGACAGAGATTAAGGAGCTATTTTAAGGTTGAACAATTAAAATTGGGGAAAATCAGTTTGGAAACTTTGGACGGGACTGAAAAAGGAAAAAGGGAGAAAAAGTGATGCCCTGTGGAGAAAAGAACAAAGTACAACTGATTGTGACCATGTGAAATGAAAGTATCTGTATTTTAGTGTGAATAAGTCTTACTAGATAGAGAACACTCGAGGCAATATATGATACCTCCTAAAACCTAATAAATCACATTTGAGAACAGAATGACTTTGATTTGAATGACACGCCTTGGATTTCTTATGCTCATGGAACTAAATTAGCCTGAGATTTTTTTATTATAGATGACTCTTTCCTAACATGAACATTTTTGTCTGTCATAGAATAAAGCTATACCATACTTAACCTTGACAGATAAGGAGGAATTGATCATAGAATTAGGAATGAGTTTTAGTTTATGTTTAAGTGATCATATATTTATTGCACTGCTTATATACATATAATGAATGAGACAATGAATGAATGAATGATGTAAGGAATAACGTCTAAAGGAAAAGGCATACTGATTTAAAAATATATTCTAGTTTACAGAGTGAGTGAAGGTATTTTACTGGATAGCAAAGAAATAAAAGAGAGAAGGAATATAAAACTGGCTTTCTAATGAAAAACTAGATAAATGAGGAAGATGTAAACAGAGGTATAAAACAAGCAGAAGTAAAAAAACAAGCCCATATTAAATACTTAAGAATGAAAGGGTCCATTTACAGATAGAAATAGTAGAGCTAATAAGTTTAAGAGAAAAAATATTTATTTTCAGATGGTACTGATTTCTGGTTTTAGGTGAAATATGATTGTTGTATTAATGCCATAGTGAATTCTTTCAATAAAAAAAGTGCACAGATTCTAAACATAAATTTTAGTCATATATACTTTAATATCATATATACTTTAATATATTTTAAAACGTCTTAGATAGATTTTTTTATTCTGCAAGATGTATGGGCCATTAATGCCTATTTTGCCTTTCTCTTAGAATGCAAACATGATGTAGAGTGAGTATTTTGCTAATATTTAAAGAGTAAATAGGATAATCTCTGTAATCACAAGATTCTTGGTCTTGCAAAATCTCAGGCAAAATATAAAACAATTCATATGGCATTGAATGAATAAAATACTATTTAAATTAACATAAATAATGCCAGGAACTTAATAGATATTTATGGCAAGTACATATGTCAAAGTAACACCATATTTTCTTCTGATGAGACTGTAGATTTACTTGATAAAAATTAAATAAGTTGGAACATGATATTTAATTTCTGAAAGGCATTTAATTTGGTCCTGGTTTTGATTAAGAAATCACAGAAAAAAAATTAGCATGTTGTGACATCTATTAATTAGTGATAAAACTGAATAATTGACCAGTTTAAAAAGAAACTGTAAAAAGTTAAACCACTGCCTATCACAGACCTTTGGGACTGTAGCACTATAATACTTATCAATTATCAGGGTTTACATATAAAATAATAATTTTGAATTTAAGTGAAGATCAGGAAAGTGAGAACTAAAAAAGAAAAACCCACTGATAATTATAAAATATTTTGAAATATCAGTTATGCAGTTTTACATTTGATTTTCTATTTTCTTCCAGACAAAAATGCAATACAATAAAATCCTTGTTGGCATAAAAAGGTGCCTCTTTATTGACTTCCATTGAATTTTGTCTCCGGAACTTAACCTGACCTCTGTAAGAAGTCTTCTCATGGGAGAAAGTGAAAAATCATTAGATGTGAATCTTCAGTATTGGAATTTGACAACACAATACATATAATTTTTGCTTTGTTCAGTGACATAAAGCTATATTTCTTTGAAAATATTTTTCTTCGAAATAGATCTCAACAATTCTAGTAATTTTGACCTAGCAAAAGCCTTACATTCATTCAAATATTTTAAAATATTCAAATATATGTAATTTGATTAAGAACCAAAAAGCAGTTTATTAAAGATATGTTGAGAAAAGTGCATGAAATAAGGTATTAGGGTGTTTTGATATGGATAAAGAGCTTTGACTATAAGCCTTAATTTGGACTTGTGAAAAAAAAAATGTCCTTACTCAAGTAATTTTGGATGGAGAAGGATGATGATGTCATCAGGTTGATGAGAGGAAGCAAAGTAATAGTGATTCCGGTGTCACTTATTTACATGTCTTTCTTACCAACACTGGAATGTGTTAAACATTGTATGGCACTGAGTCTTTTAGATTTAGTCATGAGCTTGTTTTGGACTGACAGAAAGCAGGAAGGAAAAAATCATTGCTCCTTGTGCCATTATTAAAAGAAGGGAAATAAAAAAAAAAAAAACAACTGAAAAAATCCTTTTTTTCTGGGTAAACTTGTATCTTTTATGACAAGGCATCTTCTATATAGTAAGAGGTTTGGTAAAAATTAAAACGCATGATACATACTATTAAATGAATGAGTGTAAGATATTTAAACTAAGTTTAGAGAAAAATCACTGAATTGGAAATGACTACTTGCCTTTACAGGGGGCTGAAAAATAACACAGAATGTGGCGCTCTCAATAACTATTCAGAAAATGAAAAGGAACAAGAAAATTAAGGGGATAAAAATCTGAAGAATATGGTAGAAGATTTGGATTTTTGCATGCTTTTATTATTACTTCATACAATAGAGTTTAGTAATTCTGGGATTTATTTACCTTTATGATTATATTAGTTAAAGCTTTATATGAAGGTTTTATGTATAAGTACATTCATAAACTTTAAATACCCAGCTTCATTATTTGGTACCTCATCAACAAAAATGTTATGATATATATCTAAATCATATACTTTATATAAGGTATAAAAGATGTATAAGCAGAATATATTTGTGCTCCTCTTGGTCCATGTGATTAACCAATATTCAAGGCTTTGTGATTAGCACTGGAAATTACTGGTAAGATGAAGTGATAATTTCTCTTATCTGGTACATGTCTATAGAGCTCTTGCACATGAACACCACACACAAAAGATTGACTTTTTGAGTTAGGAAAACTGAAGCAGTCAGAATCTTTGTTTGCAACTCCAAATCCACAATTCCTGTTAGCACTTTGCCTAAAGATTCATTTGTTTAATTTTTTTTTTTCAAACATTCTAACATTTTTAAAGATAAATTTTAGATTTTTAGTGTCAAGGTTTCAGGTTGCATTCTTACATTTTGTTTCGTTTAGTTTGGTTTTCATTTCTTTACATTCCTTTATTGTTTAGGTTTTTTGGTGGGTTTGGGTTTACTCCATCCGATACTGTTTCTCTACAGCTGTGTAAATGTAGCACATATTGAAACTGTTTTTTTTCTCTTACAGCTACTGTAAGATGGTATATATAATGTGGTACAGAGCTGATCAAATGGGCATATCAGACCAAATCCTTCTCTATCTCCTCTAGATGTATTCCATCTAGCCTTTAGGTTATGATTTCATTTGTTTCAATTATTGTTAAATAAAGAAGCCTCTAATTGCATTTGTAACTTTCAGGTTCCTTGCATATCCATCATCATCGTAAATGAGATTTTTTCACAGAATCGCAGAATGGAAGGGGTTGGAATGGAGCTTCGGACATCATATAGTCCAACCCCCCTGCCAAAGGAGGTTCACCTAAACCAGGTTGGACAGGAATGTATCCAGGTGGGTTTAGAATATCTCCAGAGAAGGAGACTCCACAACCTCTCTGGGCAGCCTGTGCCAGTGTTCTGCTGCCCTCAAAGTAAAGAACTTTGTCCTTCTGTTCAGACGGAATTTTCTGTGTTCCAGCTTGTCCCCATTGCCCCTTGTCCTGTCACCAGACACCACTGAAAAGAGTCTGGCCCCATCCTCTTGACACCCAGATAGATATTTAGATATTTATAAGCGTAGATAAGATCCCCTCTGCATCTTCTCTTCTCCAGGCTAAACAGACCCAGGTCTCTCAGCCTTTCCTCATGAGAGAGGTGCTCCAGGCCCCTCATCATCTTTGTAGCCTTCCACTGGACTCTCTCGAGTAGTTCTTTTTCCTTCTTGTACTGGGGGGGCCCAGAACTGGACACAGTACTCCAGATGCAGCCTCACCAGGGCAGAGTAGAGGGGGAGGATGAACTCCCTCGACCGGCTGGACACGGTCTTTTTAATGCACCCCAGGAGACCATTTGCTACCTTGGCCACAAAGGCACATTGCTGGCTCATGGTCAACTTTTTGTCCACCAGGAATCCCAGGTCTCTCTCTGCAGAGCCGCTTGCCAGCAGGTCAGCCCCCAACCTGTACTGGTGCATGGGGTTATTCCTCCCCAGGTGCAGGACCCTACACTTGCCTTTGTTGAACTTCATTAGGTTCCTCTCTGCCCTACTGTCTAGCCTGTCCAGGTCTCACTGAATGTCTTTAATAAAAAGACATGCTTGCTGGATCACCCTGTTTGCAGCATAAGATATATTAATAGTTTGTTGATGAAAAAGGATTATTTTTTTAAAAATATTGTCATTAATTTTTGTTGCAAACCACACATTACAGCAAGAAGCAGAGTCAGATAAGAAAAAAATATACAAATTATTGGCAATGATAATAATTATCATGACCTGGAACTATTCAATATAATAACTCAGGAACTCAACCAGGCAGGTCTTAGGCTTCCTTGGTATTCAGGTATGGCAACATCCAACAAGCATAAAGTTAACTAGAGACCATGTATTGCAAATCTATTTCAGGCAAGAAATTTCTTTCAAATAATTAGCATTTGAGAATTCATATACTTGAGTGATAGTTATTCCAGAAGTAACTAACATTTATTTGAATGCATTTTTAGAACAAGTTCCAGGAAAGATTAATTCCTCTTTTAATTTATCCTGATCATAAACAACTTGCATTACAATATTTTGCATGCATACAGTAGCTCATCTGGTAACACCTTGTAAATGATAAAAATACAGACCACCAGTTAGTATTGCAGAAGCTAGACAAGAACTAGTTTGATTAGATTTTTGGTATAATATTGTCATTACTGTGAAATTTCGTCTTGTAATTCTTCTAAAGAAATATAGCAATATATAGCTGTGATTGTGATAGATATTAGAAATAAACAAGAAACTGATATAATAGCTAGACACAAATTTAAATGACTCTCCCTGTCTTTAAAATCATAGATTTTATTGTTCTCATATCTTTAAGTTCCTGTACTACTGTCTTCTGAATCCCCATGTCATTCACAAGTTTTCATTTAACAGTTCTTACAAGACAGCTCAAATCATTAATTCCATTTTAAGAGTGATTCAAATAATCCATTTTAACTAATGCAATCCCACCATTATTAAAAAAGCCTAAGAAATCCATTTAAAGTCTCTAATGTTATTTTAAAAAGTAATGATTCCAAAGTTCATATTTAATTAGCAGATGTTTGTGATTATTTTTTAGTATGTAGCCTGGACAGATTTTATTCATGAATGACTTATGTGTTACAAAAAGGCTCAGACAGGATGATTTCAGTGCTCTCTCTTTCATAGATTCAAAAACATACATGCATTCATATTTTTGAAAATAAAATGTCATGCTTGCTTGCCAGTGACAGCTAGATTAGATACCTGCTAAAACTTTGTGCAAAGCAATTTAAAACCTACATTGACCCAGTGGCCAAGGAATACAGAACAATTTTTTATATGCTAACAGGACCTTCTGATTTACATCTGCAGCTGACAATGCTTAGACACTAGGCCAGCAGCTGGGGATTCATGTGGAAAAAAACAAAACCCAGATTCTCTTGGTTATGCTCTTTTTCTATGCAAATTGTCAGCAAGGTGTTTACTGAGGGCCTAGGAATCTCAGATCGTGTTTAGAGCCACCAATTCATTCTTCCGCAAAAGGATAGTCCTCTAATTTTTCATAGGACCAGATTTGTTCAGCTGGGGCTGTTTAAAGACTTTGCCAACAAATTCAGCCCTCAATTTCATCTTTTTAATTATCTAGGGTAGCTTTTTCTCGCTACAGGTTTTGACAGTATTCTCATCTCGTCAGCCTGCTGAGTTTGATTTCACTAGATACACAAAGAGCTAGTGTTCTTAGTTTCCTAGCTAAATCATATTTTGTGTAAGCAATGAAAATAAATTCAGACATTAAATATTGCAATCTGGACTGGAGTTAGAGACCTCCCCACCCTAGGGATATTTTTCATCTCTGTCCTACTTCCTAGTAAATGATTTCTGTCTTTCATATTATAAAATGCATAATTGGATCAAAATTAAACAAATCAGACATGCATATTGGATATTTATCATGTCCTGCAAAATTCTCACAAAAAAAGAAAAATTAATAATTGTAGGGGACTACACCATTTGAAAAAGAATCAATTCATGCAAAAAATAATTCAATGCATGAGGATAAAACACAAGTTATTTCCTCTTGTACCTTACACTTCCTGTTTGTTTTACTTAAAAATGGGATAAATAGGTGGCAAAAAGGGGCATATTAATATCGTGTTCAGCTATCTCTTACATGGTACATCTCTATCAGATTTTGCCCTCAAAGTTTCAGTCTGGACTGAAGACAAAACTCGAAATGTCTTCCCCCCACCCCACTTCTTCCCAGCCTTGACTTCACTCCTTCATTCCTGATGCTGATACTCCTCAAAAGCAGCGCAGGGAGGACGGGGAATGGGCGGCTGCAGTCAGTACATAACAACTGCTCTCTGCTATTCCTTAGTCCTCATACTTTTCCCCTGCATGGGTCCTTTCCACGGGCTGCAGTTCATCAGGAGCAGACTATTCCAGCATGGGCCCCTCACAGGCCACAGGTTCTATCAGAAAACCTGCTCCTACATGGTCTCCTCTCTACAGGCCACAGTTCCTGCCTGGAGCCTGCTCCTGTATGGGCTCTCTACAGGTTGCAGCTTCCTCAGCACCCATCCACCTGTTGTGATGTGGGGTCCTCTATAGGCTGCAGTGTGTATATCTGCCTTGGCATGGTCGCTTCCACGGGCTGCAGCTGGACAAACTGCTTCATGATGGTCTTCTCCATTGGTTACAAGGGAATCTGTGCTTGGCACCTGGACAACCTCCTCCCCCTCCTTCTTTTCTCACCTTGCTGTCTGCAGGGCTTTTTTTGTTTCTGCATCACACGTTTTTTCCCACTCCTCTCACATACCCTTTCTTCAACATGTTATCACAGATGTGCCACCATCATGGCTGATGGCTTCAGCTGTGTCCTTCAGTGGGTGTGATTTGGAGCTGGCTGCAGCTGCCTCTGCCTGTCTGTCCACAAGTATAAACTGGGAGAGGAGTGGCTGGAGACTAGTCCTGCAGTAAGGGATCTGGGGGTGCTGGTCGACAGTAGGCTCAACAGGAGTCAGCAGTGTGCCCTGGCAGCCAAGAGGGCAAAGCACATCCTGGGGTGCATCAAACACAGTATAATGAGCTTGTCAAGAGAGGTGATTATTCTGCTGTATACAGCACTGGTGCAGTGTCACCTCTAGTACTATGTGCAGTTCTGGGCCCCACAATTTAACAAGGATGATTTAACAGGTCCTTGAATGCACACAGAGGAGGGCAACAAAGCTGGTGAAAGGGCTGGAAGGAATGTTCTACGAGGAGCAGCTAAGGACTTTGGGTTTCTCTAGTTTGGAGTAAAGGAGGCTGAGGGGTGACCTCATTGCTCTCTACAGCTTCCTGAGGAGGGGAAGTGGAGAGGGAGGTGCTTATCTCTTCTCCCTGTTATCCAGTGAGAGAACATGTGGGAATGGTTCAAAGTTGCATCAGGGGTGGTTCAGACTTGACATTAGGAAGAATTTCTTTACCAAGAGGGTGGTCAAACACTGGAGCAGGCTTCCTACAGAGGTGGTCAATGCCTCATGCTTGTCAGCATTTAAGAGATATTTGGACAATGCCCTTAATAACATGCTTGAACTTTTGGTCAGCCCTGAAGTGGTCAGGCAGTTGGACTGCCTGATGATGATCATTGTAGGTCCCTTCCAACTGAACTATTCTATTCTATTCTATTCTATTCTATTCTATTCTATTCTATTCTTATTTCACGCCAGCCTTGGTATTTTCTCACAGAAGCCACCCCTGCGGCCCTTCCACCCCTGCTATAAAAGCCTTGCAATGTAAACCCAGTGCAGAAATATAAAAACTGTATAAATCTAGACTTCCACTGACAAGGCCAACAGTGTTTCACTGTGGTGTTACTCAACATAGTAATGAACTCCTTTGGCAAAACTTTCAGTCACCGTGTAGAAGATTAACTGTGTTCTGCAAGCTTCAGTCACTGAAAAGGAATTAATAGAACAGCTAGAATTCTAGCTACAGATAAAGGAAATTAATTAGTCTATCTTCAGAAATTGTCTTTTTTAAAAATGCATGCCATTTTCACAGTGAATAATCTTGTAAAACATCCTCCATGTAATTGAGTCCATTCTTTAAGAAACAGATGCTTAAAATCCAGAGAACTTGAAACCATCTTGATCTGACTAGAAGCAAATAGCTGAGGAATAATAATGTTGTGCATTGGCAAATACAAAACTGGAGTAACCCAGGATGAAGAAATCACACATTAAATTTTGATACCCTCTCAGGTCAGGGGAGCAAAGAAATTCAATTTTGGAAGGATGACTTTACTTTAATATGGATTAGAAATGATATTTTTGGCTGTACTTATTTTTTAATCCTTTAAGTTAAACATATCCTGCCATAGTCATATTCATTTCAGTGGTGAAGTCTATGTTTTTCAGAGGGATGATTCTCACCATAGACTTAGAATGTCTGTCCTTAAGAAAAGCATCCTGTTTACTAAGGAATTGAAACCAAAAAAAAAGCCTTTACTCTTCTTTAGTGTCAAAATTCAATTGTTTGCACTGTGTGTTCTTTAGCTTCTGTTGGATCCAGTCCATCATGTTTAAAACGTGAAATGTTATCAACAACTTGCATACAACATATATTTTTAGAATTATTGTTTGATGGGGCAAATTGTAAGTAGTGGGCAAGCAAATCTTTAAGGTAAATGTACTGCAAGACTCTGGGAGAATTACAAAATAATATCCATTAAGAACTGAAAGCACAAATCCCACTAGAAAACCATACTCCAACCCCTAAATCTCCAGATAAAAATACTTCATGATTTAGCCCTTGACAGGTCCTTATTAGAAAGAACTATGAGAACAAGGAATCTAAACCATAATTTACTAGCATTGGTCAATAAATGAGCATACAGTCCTTCACTAGCACTTTATTAAACAATATATTTGAAACACCAATAACAAAATACGAGACAGTAATTTACAGACAAGTTTTGCCCTCTTAGATATTTGTATGAGTCATGTTCCATATATATTTGAATAAACATAAATGGCTGTAGATACAAATAATATAGATCCAAATAAAGTGAATAACAGTCAACACAACTTTTTTTTTATGTTTGTTGAATAATCAAAAATGTGGGGTCAGTTTAGGAGCAGATGAAGTAATTTGGGTAGTTTACAGTAAGTAGCTTTCTGCAGCCAGGATTCTAGGTATAGAAAAGTCATAGCATGGTTAAATGTGAATTAGACAAACTTGAAATAATTAGAAACAGTAGGAAAATCACTGGTTTTGGTTACCAAATGATCACTAATCTTTGCTGTAATGCATTTATATACAGATTATATCTAATCCTTCCCATAGGCAATGAGGCCTGAATCTGACTGTATATGAGCAGCTGCCACAAATCATAGAATCAGCGAATCATTTAGGTTGGAAAGGACCCTTAAGATCATTAACTCCAACCATGAAACAACATTACCAGGTCCACCACTAACCCATGTCCCTAAGTGCCATGTCGACATGTCTTTTGAATACCTCCAACAATGGTGACTCAATCACTTCCCTGGGCAGCCTGTTTCAATGCTTGACAACCCTTTTGGTGAAGAAATTTTTCCTGATATCCAATCTACACGTCTCCTGGTGTAACTTGAGAATATTTCCTCTCATCCTATCATTTGTTACTTGGGAAAAGAGACTGACCCTCGCCTTGTTATAACCTCCTTTCCGGTAGTCATAAGGGGCAATAAGGTCTCCTCTGAGCCCACTTTTCTCCAGACCCTTTTCTCCAACCCCAATTCCCTCAGCCACTCCTCATAAGATGATCTCTAGACCCTTCACCAGCTATGTTGCCCTTATGTGGACACGCTCCAGCATCTCAATGTCTTTCTTGTAGTGAGGGACCCAAAGCTGAACACAGCATTCAAGGTGCGGCCTCACCAGTGTCTAGTACAGGGGGACAGTCACTTCCTTAGTCCTGTTGGCCACCCTATTCCTGATACAGGCCAGGATGCTATTGGCCTTCTTGGCCACCTGGGCACGCTGCTGGCTCATATTCAGCCAGCTTTCTAACCAGCATCCCCAGGTCCTCTTCTGCTGGGCAGCTTTCCAGCCACTCTTCCCCAAGCCTGTAGAGCTGCATAGGGTTGCTGTGGCCCAAGTGCAGGACCCAGCACTTCACCTTGTTGAAACTCATATCATTGGCCTTGGCCCATCGATGAAGTCTGTCCAGATTCCTCTGTAGAGCTTTCCTACCCTCGAAAAACCTGGCCAACTTGGTGTTGTCTGTAAACTTACTGGAGGTGCACTCGATCCCCTCATCCAGATCATTGATAAAGACATTAAAGAGGACTGGCCCCAATACTGAGCCCTGGGCAACACCGCTTGTGACAGGCTGCCAGCTGGAGTTAACTCCATTCACCACAACTCTTTGGCACTGGCCAGCCAGGAAGTTTTATACCTAGCAAAAAGTATACCCATCCAAGTCATGAGCAGCCACTTTCTCCAGGAAAATGATGTGGGAAAAAGTGTCAAAGTCCAGGTAAAAATCATCCACAGCCTTTCCCTCATCCACTACGCTGGCCACCTTGTCACAGAGGGAGATTTTGTTAGTCAGGCAGGACCTGCCTTTCATAAACCCATGCTGACTGTGCCTGATTGCCTGGGTGTCCTGTACGTGCTGTGTGATGGCACTCAAGATAGTCTGCTCCATAACCTTCCCCAGCATCAAGGTCAGACTGACAGGTCTGTAGTTCCCTGGGTCCTCCTTCCAGCCCTTCTTGTGTATGGGTGTCACGTTTGCTAACCTCCAGTCAAGTGGGACCTCCCTGATTAGCCAGGACTGCTGATGCAAAGTGGCTTGGTGAGCACTCCCGCTGGCTCCCTGAGTACCCTTGGGTGGGTCTCATCTGGCCCCGTAGACTTGTGCATGTCTAAGTGGTGTCTCAGGGGGCTGGGTACCCTGAGAACAGTTAAAGATTGAGGCAAAGAAGACCTCAGCCTTTTCCTCATCCTCTGTCACTACGTTTCCCCCCACATCCAATTAAGGATGGTGATTCTCCTTACTCCTCTTTTTGTTGCTAATATATTTACAGAAACATTTTTATTGTCTTTTATGGCAGTAGCCAAGTTAAGTTCTAGTAGGCCTTTGGCCCTTCTAATTTTCTCCCTCCATAACCTCATGATCTCCTTGTAGTCCTCCTGAGTTTCCTGCCAAAGGAAAGAACCTTTCCTTCCAAAGGTCATAAACTCTCTGTTTTTTCCTGAGTTCCAGCCAAAACTCTCTGTTCAATCAGACCAATCTTCTTCCCCACCGGCTTGTCGTTTGGCACATGGGGACAGGCCTGCTCCTGCACATTTAGGATTTCGTTCTTGAAGAATGTCCAGACTTCCTAGACTCCTTCACCCTTCAGGACTTCCTTCCAAGGGACTCTGTCAACCAGCTTCCTAAACAAGCCAAAGTCTGCCCTCCAGAGGTCCAAGGTACCAGTTCTGCTAACCCTTTTCACTGCTTCTCCAAGAACTGAAAATTCTATTGTTTCATGATCGCTGCATCCAAGATGGCCTCCAACCACTACAATACCCACAAGTCCTTCTCTGTTTGCAAACAACACATCCAGTGCGATTTCTTCCCCTGTTGCTCAGCCCATCCAAGCCTCTTCTACTCTCCATAATCTTGGGAGTTCTATCGTTGTCTAGATGTTTCCCTCAGGATCACCAGTGTGAGGAAAAAGAGATGTAAATAATGACACATTTTAAAAAAAAAAAAAGTTACAAAAAAATACATTCATCAACAAATTGCAAACTGTGAGTTCTAGAATTCTCTGATTCCTGAAAAAAGTCTGTGTTCTGTCCTACTTACTGTAGACTTAGAGAATTGCTAATGGAAAACATTTCTTCCAGACAAAAGTAGATTTCTTGAAAAACAAAAAAAAGTTGATTTTGTGTGGTCAGTACATACAAGACTAAATGCATTCCATCTGTTTTCCAACCTGTCTTCACCGTGTGTGGCCCACTGTCCTTGCAAGACAGTTTTGCTACTTTCTATGACAAATAGGAGGAGACATGATGTGTTTCATCTGGTTAACTGAGTACAGACCCAATTTATGAAGTAACAGTTAAGAATATAAACTTATCATCCCAATTCTAACCTTGTAGAGTCTTTAATTTTACATGTTTCCACCCCCAAGCCTTGCTTAGAGGACCACTGCTTCATTAAACAATTTGAAAAATTGTCCTCGTAAGTAAAGTTGCATGAAGGACAAATATTAGTTTCTTTTCAATTTATTTTTTTGTTCAGAAAATGACACAAAATAGAAAGAATGAAATATTAAGTTAAGCATTTACTTTTTCTGACATTTGTTTTTGTTTTTCGAAAAAAGAATAAAAGTTTTAGCTCAAAGTGAGCAATATTTAGAAAAATGGTATTTTAATAAGTGATAATTTTGATAATTGGTATTATGATAATTAATTGATATTAAGTCTAAATATTTAATTTTATTTTATTATTAATTTTGAGGAAATTAATTTTGTGAGCATTTCTATGACAACTAAAAGCATATGATTTGTTGGACAGGTATGACTGAGCAAAAAGCAGAAATTGAATTGGCAGATCCAGGAAAGGTCATAAAAAACTAAAGCAAAAGAATTTGAAAAAGTCCTTGCAGTCTGTTGACTAGTAACTATATTATGGGAGGCATAATTGCACATAAAGGTTTTTATTTTTTGCTTAAATATGTGAATAGATTGATCATTTATCAGTGTCCCTTTCCTTTTGCTTGAATGAGGACATAAAGGAAACAAGCTGAAACTGTGTGGGATGCCTTACAGATATGTGACATGTATGTATATAGATGAAATACTTTCAGAGACGCAAGATGCCATTAGACCAAATGAGAAGAGTAAGATGGAGGAGATAATGAGATAACCATGGGAAACTCCTGAAGAAATAACCTTGTACTCTGAGTTTTACTTGCATAGGCTGACTTTGTCTCCAGGTAGTTGATGGATAAATACAAGACAGCGTAGCTATGCCTAATATCATGAGCTATGATTATGTAGAGGGCTAGTTAGAAGATTGTACATCTGTTTGTACCTGTAACCGGTCACTTCAAACTTTGTATTTTATAGATTAAATACTTCTAAAAACTTCTTGTCAGTCAACGTCTAATGAAAAGTTATATTCCTTTGAAGTTAGGACAGGAAAACCAAAATCTGTTCCATGTTTATTTAAATTTTCAGTGCCATAATCATAAGGGAAAAATCTCTTCCTAAGACTCATTTTGCTACATGAGGATGGTTTTCCCTTCCCTTCCCTTCCCTTCCCTTCCCTTCCCTTCCCTTCCCTTCCCTTCCCTTCCCTTCCCTTCCCTTCCCTTCCCTTCCCTTCCCTTCCCTTCCCTTCCCTGCCCTGCCCTGCCCTGCCCTGCCCTGCCCTGCCCTGCCCTGCCCTGCCCTGCCCTCTCTTTTCCTCTTCACCTTCCCCTTCCCCTTCCCCTACCCCTTCCCTTTCCCCTTCCCCTTCCCCTTCCCCTTCCCCTTCCCCTTCCCCTTCCCCTTCCCCTTCCCCTTCCCCTTCCCCTTCCCCTTCCCCTTGTCTCTTTGTTACTGCTATTGCATTTCATTCAGATCTACCACCAGAGCAGAACACACATAGTCTACACCCTTTTTACCAGTTCAAAAACTTAGACTGAAATTTTGCACCTAATATTAAGTATTAGGTGAATAATTTTGTAAGTAGGATTTGATTCTGAATAACAAACAGTTGTGTGAGGAACAATGAAGAGAGCAAAAGTTTTTTTTTTCTTTTTAATTTCACAACCACCTGACAAAATGATGCCAATGGAAGTATGCTGACACTATGAAAGTATTAATTCTTCTTCTCAGTTACTCAAATACCAGGTTGCCATATGAAACACAAAATGTACTATGGGGAATGATTTAGCCCTTAAATTACATCAATTTTAAATATTTCAAACTTAAATCGACATTCTATTTCAGTGATAAACATAAGTTTAGGTAGATCATATCAAAGTTATGCAAAATAACCTGGGTAGCAATTGGAATTTTTCTTTTTTTTTTTTTTTTTGGAGGGGGGAGGTGACCAGTTTTGCTTTATGTGGTATATACCAGCATATACAGTATACATACAGTATAGTTTGTTCCATTACCTGCATGTTGTTTAATCATACATAATCATGCACCAAACTACTTTTCTTTGGAGTAATGTAGTATATCACAGTCTTTGATGACTATTCCACTGTAATCTCTTGGCTCACATGTGGCGAACAGAAACTTGATTTTCTATAATTATTTTTTTTCTCAAAACACAGGCATAGCTTTTCTTTCTTTGCAGAAAGTGCGTTCACAGACAAAAGAATTACCTTACTGCTTGCTCTAAAATTATCAGGTTTTAACAGGTAATAAACTTTTTCCAAACCATTTTTTTCAGGTAATTCACAAATTGGGTAATCTGCCAGAACCAGATTTCATTACTTGTAGGTGCCAAATAATATCAGGCATTCTTAATCCTGTATACCTCTATAATTTAAACACATTAATATATTTAGTCTGTATGTATAAACTAGGAATTTTGAATTTTTACTGGCAAGTCTCAGAGATATGGTACAAAGACTCATAAAAAAAAGGACTGAATATTTATTTTATATTTTACATTTTATTTAAAGGATATTTTTGTTTTAAAGTGTTGTTTTGTGTATATTTTATATTGTGCCTTTCTTCATTTTAAGGAAATGTGTGGGAGATAAAAATATCTATGTGAAAGTCATTCCTGCACAGCCTGCCTCCACTGAAAGCTTGGGTAAATAAAAAATCTTTATGGCATCTTTCCAGATCAAGAAATCTGATCTGTATTGAATTAATTCTAAAATGGAAAAGTAATAGAGTTACGTCTGCTAAGAACTACTAAACTGAGACATTGAAAACAAATGCTCAACAATTCAGTTAGTAAAGGTACTATTTATAAGAATTCATTTTGCTAATAAATGCCAGGGTTATTTTACTAGACGTGTTAAAGGGAAATTTCAATTATTATCTGATCATCTGATAGTCCTATTTTACCACATTTTAATTTTAATGACATATTCATGGAAAAGGTTAGTGCAATTTTTTCTCCCTCAGTATTATCAATGTGGATGCTTTCTGCTTCTTTAATCAAAATTATAAAAGTCAAGAGCTCCCACCTTTATTGAAGCAATCAATCATTTCTACTTTTTTAAAGCAAACTTGTGAGCTTGCTTTTTTTCTTTTTGGTTGGATTATTAATTTCAGAATGTCTCTGATTAACCTTCATTTATTGAAAAAAACAAAAAAAACATTTAATACACGGTGCTCAAAGTAGTTCCACAAAGAAGATGAAGCCAGGTTTTTTCCAGTGGTGCCCAGTGACAGAACCAGAGACAACGGGCACAAACTGAAAGACAGGAGGTTCCCTCTGAACATCAGGAAACACTTTTTTTACTGTGAGGGTGACTGAGCATGGGAACAGGTTTCCCAGAGAGGATGTATAGTCTCCATCCTTGGAGATATCCAAAAGCTGTCTGGACATGATGCTGGGCAACTGGCCAGAGGTGGCCCTGCTTGAGCAGAAGGGTTGGACCAGATGACCTCCAGAGGTCCTTTCCAACCTTGACCATTCTGTGATTCTGTGAACTCACACCCAGTGAAAGTAGGTTTACTCTTTCTTCGTGTACTTCCTTAATAGTAATAAAATCTCACGTTTTGACTTCCAGAGCTTGGGAGAATTTTATATCTATAGAAAGGGAAGGGGAAAGGGAGGGGGAAGGGCAAGGGGAAAAGAAAAGGAAAGGAGAAGGAAAGGGGGAGGGAAAAGAAGACCATCCTCACTTAGCAAAATGAGTCTTAGGAAGAGATTTTTCCCTTATGATTATGGCACTGAAAATTTAAATAAACATGGAACAGATTTTGGTTTCCCTGTCCTAATTTCAAAGGAATATAACTTCTCATTAGATGTTGACTGACAAGAAGTTTTTAGAAGTATTTCATCTATATATATTTATATATTTCTCTGTGTGTGTATATATATGTACACGTATGTGTACAGAGTATGTACATGTTCATATATATGTACATGTATGTATACAAATACTTTTAGAGAAAACACTTTCTGTTTTCTAAAGACATTTGTATAGAATAAAGTTTAAAAAAAAAATCCTAACATTCCATTACCGATCTGCTAAAATCTTAAGACTCTTAGTACGTGAATCCGGAAGAACAATTTACATCTTCATACCAATCGGACTCTTTGGAGACCCCTTAGGCCAGCTGGCATAACTTCACTTTAGATTACTTCAGTGCTCTGATGCTGCCTAGGTAGGATATTATCTAAATGCTCAGCAATGTCCTAAACAGCATGTAAGTAATATTGACTCTACTCAGGTATAAGAAGACACCACAAATCTCTTAGGTCTTTTGAAGAACTAATCTGTTAGATGTGTACAAGTAGAGCTTTATTTATCCTTAAATCACTCAACTTTATGAGTTAAATCCATCATATTTGAGAAGTCATGGCAATCCAGTGAATTTCACACTGACTGGAAAAAAGGGAAACACAACGCCCATTTTTAAAAAGGGAAAAAAGGAAGACCCAGGGAACTACAGGCCAGTCAGTCTCACCTCTGTGCCCATCAGGATCCTGGAGCAGATCCTCCTGGAAACTCTGCTAAGGCACATGGAAAACAAGGAAGTGATAAGAGACAGCCAACATGGCTTCACTAAAGGCAAATGATAGAATCATAGAATCATAGAATGGTTGGAGTTGGAAGGGATCTTAAAGATCATCAAGTTCTAAACCCCTGACACGGGGTCATGCCTGCCAAATTTGGTGGTCTTCTACTGTGGGGTTACAGTGTTGGTGGATAAGTGAAGAACAACTGACATCATATACCTGGGCTTGTTGAAAGCATTTGACACTGTCCTGCATAGCATCCTTGTCTCTAAATTGGAGAGACATGGATTTGACAGATGGACCACTTGGTGGATAAGGAACTGGATGGATGGCTGCACTCAAAGAGTTGTGGTCAACAGCTCAGTGTCCAAATGATGAGCAGTGACAAGTGCTGTTCCTCAAGGATCACTACTGAGACTGGCACTGTTTAACGTATTTGTCGGTAACATGGACATGGTAAGTGCACCCCCAGCAAGTTTGCTGACAACACCAAGCTCTGTAGTGCAGTCAACATGCTGGAGGGGAGGTATGCCATCCAGAGGGACCTGGATAGCCTTGAGATGTAGGCCTGTACAAACCTCATGACGTTCAACAAAGCCAAGTGCAAGGTCTTGCACATGGGTCAGGGCAATCCCATGCACAAATACAGGCTGGGAAAAGAATGGATAGGGAGCAGCCCTGAGGAGATGGACTTGGGAGATGTTGGTTGAAGAGAAGCTCAACATGAGCTGGCAATGTGCACTTGCAGCCTGGAAAGCAAATTATATCCTGGGCTGCATCTAAAGAAGTATGACCAGCACGTCGAGGGAGGTGATTCTGACCCTCTACTCTGCTCTCGTGGGACCCCACCTGGAGTACTGTATCCAGCTCTGGGGGACCCCAACATAAGACATGGAACTGTTGGAGCAAGTCAAGAGGAGGACCACAAAGATGATCAGAGGGCTGGAGCAACTCTCCTATGAGGACAGGCTGAGAGAGTTGGGGTTGTTCAGCCTGTAGAAGAAAAGCCTTCAGAGAGACCTTATAGTGGCCTTCCAGTACTTAAAGGGGCCCTACAAGAAAGATGGGGAGGGACTGTCTATCAGGGAGCATAGCAATAGGACGATGATAATGGTTTTAAACTGAAAGAGGGTAGATTTACATAAGACATTAGAAAAAAAAATCTTTACTGTGAGGGTGGTGAGACACTGGAACTGGTTTCCCAGAGAGGTTGTGGAGGCCCCATCCCTGGAATTGTTCGATGCCAGGTTGGTTGGGGCTTTGAGCAACTTAGTCTAGCGGAAGGTGTCCTAGCCCATGGCAGGGGATTTGGAACTGGAAGATCTTTAAAGTCCCTTCCAACCCAAACTATTCTATGATTCTATCATTCTATCATTCTACGAATCTATGACTCTGTCATTCTATGATTCTAATGAAATTAAATAAAGGTATCAGTTTTCAGCCCCCATTTACGTGAAATCTTCATTTTCAAAGAATGGACTTCATCAGTGAAATGAATGAATGAAAAAAATGACCTTAACACTTCCCAGCCTGTATTCTCTATGAATAGATTACTGTTTTGGAGAGTTACATCAACCCTGAGCTACAGAGTGTTTCAAAAGAAGAAACCATGTCCTGCAGCAACACCCAGGGAAAGAGCTGTTTCTAGTAAAATTAGAGTTCACTGAGGCAAAGAGGGCAAATGCAAGGTTTGCTGGGAAGAAATAAAAGGAGATGGAGGCTGATCTGCAGTTCATCTGAAGGGAAGTCTTCAGGATGTCCTTTATTCAAGAGTTTCCCTTCCCAGGGCACCCTGTTTTCCAGTAGGTTCATTCTTCATTACTCTTTCTTACCTTCTCCGTAATACTTCATTTCCCTGCATAGTAGCCCCTTTGTTACAGGGAGGAGGGAATAACATCTCTGCCTGCTGAGCGTCCAGGAGCCTGGGCTTCCAGGTACTTCTGAATGGCTACCATGGATGCAAGTTACAAAGCTGATGTTACAGATGTCTTTAAAGGGAATATTAATAAAATACATGCTCTCTATTGTTATACCATATACAATACAAAATATATGTTCTCTCAAACATGTAATTTCACTTAAGAACAGCTTTACAACATTTTCAGGTTAACTGTGAAGTTGTCCTTAATTCTCTAAATGTGAGGTACACATTTGCACAAACTGTGTGAGAAAGATAAGCACTAATTGTCCTGTTAATTTCAAGTATTTGTGCACCCCAAAAGCCACCCTCAAGACTGTTGGATGGTTACCTTTATGGAATTGATCCATGTTTTCTAGACATTATTATTTTCCACTCTTCTTAGAAGTCTAAAAATACTGGAATCAAAATATGCATAAAAAGACCCCCAAGGACTGAGCTAATTGCCTTTGTTGGATGAAAAATAAAATAAAAATAATTACAAGAAATGTCGATGTACACTTTGTAGGAAATTTCTTTTCTGCCAAGGCGTTAATTCAGTACATAAAAAGTGAATCTGAAAAACAAAAGAAAGCAAAATAAAGCAAAGGAATACAAAAAGTTAACATGCAGCATCATCACACATCACTTAATTACCATTGCATGATTATCCGTTCTCTTTTTAATCGCCACACTCTCATATGTACTATTTTGTTGTTATTTTTCTTCTAATTAGTTTTATTTGAAAAGGCTAATTATGTGCCACTTATTTCCTTACACTTAGTGTGCAATTATCACTGATCCACAGTGAACTGAGTGGTTAATGATCATATCAGGAAATATCTGTTTTATCCATTCCAGGGAAGCAAGCATTATTTAGTGATGACTCCTGCATTTGCTTTCAGAGTTCCCCGAATACAATGATGGTAAAATCTTCAGCTTCTTTTTTATTCAAAAGGAAAAGAGCATGTTTTATCATAAAACTATGTCCAGCATTTAATGACACTTCAGCAAAATGTCACACATTTATTTATAATCTTCATTGGCTGTCAATCAGTCATGTCTTTCTTCTAATTTCTTCACCATTTCATAAGATAATTACTACTGGGATGCCATTAAATGCTAATAACTGGAGAATCCATTTTAAAATTGCTTCATTATAGAATGGGTGAATATTGTATTATCTTTTTAAACACAAAACAGATTTTATGGTTTTTTTACATTTTAATATGTGCCTTGGTCTTATGCAGTCAACATCAAACATGATTTTTAATCAAAAATCATAACACTTTGTATCAACTACAACTGCTATAATAATATTTCTAAAGGAGAATGATAAGCATAATTAGATGGCACAATGTTAGTGATTAGATGTCTTAAAATAGCCCATTTCATATGATATTATGATTCTATTGATAAATTCAAAGCATATTATTCTATAAAATCTTCCATTACACTCTACTAGGAAGTACCAGCTCTAAGATGCTGAGAGATGGAAGCAAGTAAACCATTGTATAACTGTTCGGTTTACAACAATGCAGCTTTCATTTCTGCTAATTTTACAACAAATCTGTTTTAAAATGAAACTTCTCAAAAAAGGGCAAAGTAACACTAATTCTAGGGTTTAACATTATTCTTAGTAATAGTAGAATTTTACAGGGTTTGAAATAACAAAACACTTTGGCCACTTTTTTGAGTGTAAAAAACTTTCACCCCATTTTGTTTCCAGTGCTTTATAAAAAAACTGAAAGTTCAGAAGACTGAAAAAAAATGGATAAATCACACAATGATTGAGATTGGAAGGGACCTCAAGGTATCATGACTCAGGCAGGGCCACCTAGAACCGGTTGACCCTGTTTGACCCCCATGTCCAGACAGCTTTTGAATATCTATGAAGTGGGAGACTCCACAACCTCTCTGAGCAACCTGTGTCAGTGCTCAGTAACCCCCTCACAGTGAAAAAGTGTTTCCTGGTGTTCCGAGAGAACCTCCTGTGCTTCAGTTTCTGCCCATTGCCTCTTGACCTGCCTCTGGGCACCGCTGAAAAGAGCCTGGCTCCCTTGTTCTTTGCAGCCTCCCCTTCGGGTATTTGTATACATGGATAAGATCCCACTGGAGCTTTCTCATCTCCAGGCTGAACAGCCCCAGCTCTGTCAGCGTTTCCTCATAGGAGAATGCTCCAATCCCTTTATGTTCCTAGTAGCTTTTTGCTGGACTGTCTCCAGTACGTCCATGTCCTACATCCCCTGTCCCAGCCATGCCACAGGAGGGCCAGTCTCCAGCTCCCCACATCCCTGCTTTGGCCGGCTATGGGCCCCACCGAGCCAGGCCCACCTGCGGGCCCATGTCCTGGCCTCAGCACGTCCCCATCCCCAGGGAGGAGGCTGATGCCCAGCGCTGGGGCTGCCCCTGGTGCACCCCAGCTGCCCTGCTACTGGCTGAGCAGTGCAATGGTCCTGGCTGCTAGGCCCTGCCATAATGCCCCATGAGGACATCATGATCGCACGGAGCAGCTGTCCTGTGAGGCTTTCTGAGGTTGAGCTTGAGAAGCTGATTACCCAGAACTGAGGACATAAGAAAACTGTGGTTGGTCCTTTTTTGTGTGTGCCCTTAGATATTTCCTTTGAGATTCTTTCACTATTAAATACACAGGCTGACTTTTTTCCCAGCATGAATGGAAGGACTGGAGCCGGTGCACTGCAGAACTTGTCTTAGAATTAAAAGTTAAAAAAAAAAGGGACTTTTGTTATTTTCTGGAGATTTCAGTGGTTTTGCTGTACAGTGATATCAAACTGCCTTCTGACAACTGTTTCTAAAGTAGCTACTATGTGCTTGTCACTTTTTTAGGAGTTGGATTTGATGCCAGCAAATTTTATTCACAAAATGTTAAGTACTGCCAGCTGTAATGAATTTCGAAAGAGCAGCATTTTGAACACATGAATTCTAGTATAATAATACAGACAGACCCTACAGTTATAAAAAGCAATGCTTAGAGTTCATGTTTCCTGTTTGTAATAGGTGAACACATACACCTTCTCTTCTATGGCTGCTGTTAATATAAACACGTTGACACTATGAGGCACTCAGTTAGCGATAGGGCAAGGATAACTCTACAAGGAAATGAACACATCTATGTGTGGAGAAAAGATGCAGATGGTATGGTAAGTGCAACATGGTACTGCATATATTTAGTGCTAGACCAAACTGTACATAAGGAAAGTAGTGTGTGTGTGTATAAATTATATGTACACAGGTTAAATTATTTCTATTCATGGGTAGTTTGATCTGGATGTGTTCAGACCATGCCAAGAGTGTAAGTAGCCTTCCACCGATAGACCTTTCCCTCTTTACCCCCCAAATCCACAAGACTTCTAAATTCAGGGACGTGTTTGAACAGAAATTTGAAGAGGTAACTCTCAGCAATAAGTCAAAATGAAACAAAACAGAAATAAAAACCGCTTATAAATGATCTTTTTTCCCCTTCCTTTAAGTCTTTGCAAGACAGAGCTTTCTTTTTGGGTTTGTTTTGATAGACTTACTTGTTTGTTTTTGAAAATATCTGTACAAGATGCATTTCTGTTTTTCTTTCTGTTCGACACAGCCAAGGTCTGCCTTAACTTTTTTTTCTTCTCATCAGTGTTACAATCCCTTGTTTTATCAATATCATTATTATATTATAAAGACAATAAAAGAAAATCAAACACATCTGCAATAAGTATAATAAAAAGACAGTATTGCATAGATTGATTACAGTTTTATACAATCATTGTTCTGATCATAGTTAAATAAAAAGTAGTTTATTTTGAAAGATAGTTTTATGAACGATCATATATGACCTTAAGTTCCATTTCTTCTGTCCTTGGAACAGTTCTATCTTTACATACATAAGAACAATCTCTATGTGTAGTAAGTATCTTCTAATGATTACCAAACTCATTTTAGGAGAAAAGGGATATTATTTTTTGAAATAATTGAGTTGAGGTTTTGGCTTGTTCCATTGAGGACATAATTGCTACAGAAGTTATTTTGAAATAAGAAGAATGGCAAAAGATGCAACATTCTCTGTGCTCTCTTCTGGTAATGTAACTTCTCCAGCCTACAAAGAAAATAGATGAGGAGGTGTGTTCCATGTCCTTCAGGAAGCTGATCTGCTATAGCATGTTTCCTTCACTGTCCATTACATCCATGTTGTCAATCCCATGTGGAATATGGTGCTGTGTGCTGTTTACTCTAGCGGGTGAGCCATATTCTACCTCTTAACAGTCTTAGAACCTGCTGTCATGCAAGCTTCACACTCCTCTGGGCTGTTTCCATCTGACTAAAGTTCTCAAATTAAGAAAAGTAATCATCTAGTTGAAAAGCATTAATTAAATTCTTATGGTAACATGAAATCTTTTTTCTTTTACCAATTTCTAAAACTATACTAGACTTCTACGTAAGCAGGAGTGCATCCCAAGTATTATAGAATCATAGAATCATAGAATAAGTGAGGTTGGAAGGGACCATTAAGATCATCAAGTCCAACCGTTAACCTACCCTGATTTAAAACCACCCACTTCTAAACCATGTCCCTAAGCACCTCATCTACCCTTTTCTTAAACACCTCCAGGGATGGTGAATCCACCACCTCTCTGGGCAGCCCATTCCAATGTTTAATAACCCTTTGAGTGAAAAAATGCTTCCTAATATCCAATCTAAACCTGCCCTGTATTACTAACTCTCTTTTCTATTGAAAAAATTGCAAAGCCTTTGCTGTTTCCCCCATTTTGAAATTTCTTGTTGTCCTTCATATAGAGGGTTATTTGCAATGTTGGAATTCATATCTCAAAAATATTTTGTCATAATTAAGTGTCCTGTCCATGTCCCTCATCTTCAGACAAAGAGCATGAAAAATTTAATCCACACTTAAAAGAATCAAAGGGACCAAGAGTTTATCTGTGCATTTTAATGTTAAAGTGTCCAAACATACAGAAAGTTTTCATTTGGTTGTTTTTCTCCAACTTAGTACTAGGTGAGAATGGTTTGGGAAAGCTCATTTTTTTCTTAAGAATATTTAATTGCTTTAAAAAAATCAAATTCTAGTACATTATAGATATTTTCAGATATTTACTGTAATTGTGTCTTTGTTCATGTTGACATGCCGGTAAATTTTGCAGCATTGCAAAAATAGTGCTTAAACAAAAAAAAAAATATTTAGGTTTTGTGTTAAGTCTGAATCAATGTGTCTATAGCTATAAAAGACAGTGCATAGACAAAGGAAAATAGACATGAGCACAAAAAATTACAAAGGAATAGAAACTCCGCTATTCAGTAGTTTAGTTCAGGCTATCTTGTTCTTTATCAGAAGAATTTTCTAAGTCTTCTGACATCTATATTTCAGTGGTGATGTGAAATGCGTTGTGTTTCCTGGATGGGAGGTGTTGAGCCAATGATCAAAATTTGAGGACACTTGATCTAAGGTAACATCTTGAGCTGCAGCCCACTAAATAGACTGGAAGAAAAGCTTTTATGTTTTTCACGCCTTTTATTTCCCTGCTAAGGGGTCAGAAAAGGCTTCTGAGTCTTAACAATGTGACAGCCTTTTTTTTCAGAATCAATCCCAGCTACTGCGTGACATCTACGTCTCTTTTGGGGAATCAATATCTTAAAAGATACTCAGTGCAAAAGTTAGGTCTATATTATAGGTCAAGCCACGTTGACAGGTTGACAAGGCAGAGAAGGTCATTTATCCTGTATGGCAGAACCAGGAACAGAGCTCTGTTCTAATCAATCCACTAACAGGATAAGAAAGTGTCTCAAAGTGACATGCTGTGTCCATTGAACTTAAACAGCACCAATCTGTTGTTCATTTAAACCTTGCCTTCGGCAATTTTCTGGAAATATGTGTTGAACACTTCAGTTAGTTCTTACACTTCTTTCTGTAAGTCTCTGCCTGGAATTTTGTCCTTGGAGAAAAGTTTCTTTTAAAAAAGTTTATATATTCCAGCACTTAAAATGAATATCCAGATTTTACTTCAGAAGACTGTCTAATGGAACAAGCATTGATGAATAAGTAACTGATACACATTTCATGTTGTTATACAAATATAATCTTGAAACAGTACACATTCTTTTCAATAACTGTTCAAAATCACATATATGTGTATGTGTGTATGAATACACAAAAATGGAAATGTGAACTTTCTGGGCTTGGAGTCTGAAAGGTCAATATTATTTGATGGGATTTCAAAATATCAGTTAATATTAGCTACTTTTTACAGTTCCAAGAAAAAGGGAAGAAAAAAATAATCTTCAGTAACGTGTTGCTTTGTTCATGGATCTAAATCTATCTATTCATTGTTTACTTTCTAAATACATGATCATAACCATGTTTATCAATCTGGCAGGAAAAAAAAAGTATCTTTATCAGTATTCCTTCATGATGTCTATTCTTTTCTCTAATGTAAAGTTTAGTAGTGTTCATCAGTGAGATGAATGGTACTGCACTTGCCTGAAGAGCTCCTTTCTTTCCATTAACAGTGACCTGACTGGTCCTACACTGAAAGGACAGTGCCTATAGAGGAGTACACAAACATGCCATCCACTTTCTGTCTTTCAAAGTGCAGCTGGATCAGATCAAAAAATCTGTAAAATATAAAAAAAATCGATAAAATGTATAAAAATTGCAATGATGATATTTTGTTGTCTCAACATTTTGTAAAAAGGTCTCCTCTGGCTACATATGAAATTAATTTAGATTCATTTTTTCCCTTACAGGACTGTATGCACTTTTCAGAAATATTCTGCAACAAAATGGATGAAAAGTAAGGTCCTTTTCTCTTTTGTTATTTCTTTCCCATTTTTCCTTATGAATTTATAAAACCTTCTGCAGCATTTCCAAAACAATGAAATTAAACTTAATTTTCCTGATTTCACAGGTGTTGGCTAGACACCACTAAGTAAAGTTACCTAAATTTTAAGTTTAAACATTATTACAGGTTTTATTTTATTACATTATTTTAGGTCATCAACTCCATTTCTATTAGTACAGCATTTCTAGTATTCCCAGATAGCTCAAAGAACATGTGTGTCTGTGTGTGCACGTGTGTGCACACATTTGAGAAGAGAAAGAGAGCAGGAGAAAAGCATCCTAATTCTCATGCATTTCTTTGCATAATCATTCATCTATGTAACCTTAGGATAACTCATGAATTACAAAAAATTGGTTGGGGAACAAGGATGTGGGGGTGCCTACATGACACACTTGTAGCAATAGGCCTGCATAAAAACCGCTTTTAATATAAGGCTGAGTGCAACCATTGCGTGTGTGTGTGTGTGTGTGTGTGCCTGTGTGTGTCTCCACTGAATAAACAAAACTGTCCAAACGTCATTTGCCAAAACCTCATCTTGTTAAAGATGAAGACAAGCATCAGCCCCAAAGTAATCATGGTCATCAGCTGGATTCAACAGTAACTAGGAAATACCAAAATGACTTTTGAAGCAAAGGAGGAATCAGCCTGATAAGAAGTCTACAAGAAGCATGAACATTTCTAGCATGGAGATGGAGACCTTGGAAAGGAAGCATCACAGATGTCTGTCCCTGCTGGCAATGACCCCAGGGCACCCAAACAGTACCCAGGCTTGGTTGGGCAGCCTCTCCATGGGTCACTGGGAGCAGCCTACACCTGGTTAGCAGAGTGACAGTACCCAAGTGTTTACTAACACTGTGCAAAACAAATGTTATGGTTTGTAAGTTTTATTACTGATATTGATCCTGAATGCGTGGTTCACTGACTGTCAGTTAATAAATGACTGACTGTCATTAATAAATTCATAAATCACTTTGATCAGGATTTTGGCTTAAAGCAGTTGAACTGAGGAGTTTCTGACATAGTTTATCAAAACAGTATGGAAAGCACTATAATATAGGCTGAGAATTGAGATACAAGAGTAGTCTAACTTAGGTCAAAGTGAAGCATGGAAATTAATACTGATTAGCTGAAGCCCTAAATCTTGATGGCAGGAAGTAACTATTAGGAGAGAGGGATTAAAATAATCCCATGACAGGATGTAATGGGCTGTGTCAGACTTACCTGCTAAACAAGGTATCTGTTCCTTTAAGGCTGGCACATGAAACTGTAAGTCTAACAGTCAAGGGTCAGAGATTTTGCACAGAATCCATTAAAAAGCAGGGGAAAGGATAAGGCTTTTCTCCATATCTACTTGATGTATGTTCTGTGTCTCAGCAATGAGACTGCTCTGGTAGATATCAGGAAGGCCATGTAACAAAAAATCCTAGGGCTGAACTTATTTTCAACTCTAATTAATTCTGCTGCACACTTAAGATGTTCATAAGACCATCCTAACCAATACCTTTACATGAGCACACACTTCTAGCAGTACAGATTCAGAACATGGTGTCCCCTATGGGTTTTCTTTCTCAATGTCTTCACAAGCATTCTTGTTCCACCATTATTTTATTTGTTTGAAAGGATCTGCTCTAATACCATTTTTAGAGTTAACTCTTTAATGCCTTGTACATGTATGTGAAAAATATAGTAAAAAGAGTACAAGGGAGAAAGCAGCATATATAAGAATGCTTAACCATATTTTTGAAGGCATCAGTGAATGAAATAAGAAACATCAGCCAAATTATCAGAGAGAGGGTTTGGTTTGGTTTTTTTTTCATTAAAATATTGTGTCTGAAAAACAGTACTGTATTTGGTATAGGTGGCAAGGTTTTGGTAGCGGGAGCGGGGTGGTGCAGGGGTGGCCTCTGTGAGAAGAGGCTAGGGGCTATTCCATGCCAGACAGGGCTGTTTCCAGATGGTTCCAACAGACACACCACAGGACACGGCTGAGACCAGCAGCCAAGCTGGTGGCGTCTGTGTGAAAGTGTGTTTAAAAAGGGCAAAAAAGCACTGGACAGGCACCGTCCAGTGGAACTGACAGAGGGTTCTGACAGAGAAAAAGCAGAGGGAATGCCAAAGTCAAAGAAGGAGAAAGAGGAGGTGCTCCATGGTGCCAGAGCAGCTACTCACACTGCAGCCTATGGAGGACCCCATAATGGAGAAGGTATATATTTCTGGAAGGAAACTGTGTCCTGTGGAAAGTCCATGCTGGATCAGGGTAAAAGTGTGTGAGGAGGAAGCAGTAGCAGAGAGGAACTGTTATATGCTGTAAACCCACAGTAAACTCTTGTGAGCAAGCACCTGGGTGGGAAATTGGCTGTTAGCTAAGGCTATCCACCACAGGTACACCAGCATCTTGGCACTCACTGAAGGTAAATGAGTACGGTATATACTGTGGCTGACAAAAATGTATATAAAAAAATATACTCACCTACGTGCATCACTTCTGAACAGAAATTCAGTAACTGGTTATATGTAATTCCATCATTTTCTTTCATTTGCAGTATTCCCTTGCAGTGATGAACACATTTTAATTTGAATTAAAGTTCTTATTAATTGCAATATGCTCTAACAGTTTTAGTTATGATTTTATTTATTGTACTAATTGCAATTTATTTATGATGGCTCTTTTCCAAGCAGACTCAATGGCCTGTGCCTGTAGGAGGTCACAGTGTGTCTTAGGTACAGTCAACAATTTGTTATTTCTATTTTTCAGAGAAATTTCATTGCCATTAACCTTTTCCAAACAGATTTAAAGAATGTTATTAGTTGTGTGTACTAATTGATTAGTAATGACACTTAAGGCTCAGTTTGTGCGTCTGTCAAAAACATTGCAAATATTATACAATGCTTGTATATGCACATGTACCCACAAATGCCCACACATGCACATGGGCATACACTTCTGTCTAGGAGTATTTTAAAAAGAAAGATAGCTTGCTGCTGTAGCATTGCTGTATCTGCAAAATTTATAAAGGCATTAAGTGATTTTACTGGCAATAGAGGCTGGCAGTTAGGAGAGTACTTAGACATTTATTCTCACAGAGTTTATATTACTGATTAAGTTAAATATTGAGCTAGAAGCTTTTTCAGAGGCAAAGTTGTCAAAGGGAAATCAGAATAAACTAAAAATAGACATGAAAACTCACACTCTATTAAACTTTTCATATAAATATAGTATTGTAAAATATTCTGCATAGTTTTAAGAACTCAAAGAACAATTATTTTAAGTATCTTAACTTACTGTCACGAATAGTTGTCCTGATTTTCAAACCTTTTCAGCATCACAACTCATTCCAATCAATTCTGCATAGCCAGTAGATTGAGGGACATCAATATTTTTTTGTCTCTCATTGCACTATATCACAAATAATGCATGTAGTTCTGGGCCCCCTGAGACGTAAAAGATATCGGTAAACTGGACCAAGTCCACCAGGATGGTCATGGCTGGGGCACTTGGTCTTTGAGGAGAGGCTGAGAGCCTGGACCTTTTTCAGCTTGGAGAAGAGCCAGCTGTGGGACACCTAACATCAGTCCCCTCCCCTGAATCTATTGAGAGGTTACTGAGAAGACAGAGCCAGGGTTCCTACTGTTATGCATAGCAGGAGAACAAAAGACAGTGGTCCTAAATCGAAGCAAGAGGATGCTAGCTGGATATAGAGGAATAAAAATTTCACTCAGATGATACCTAAACAGCAGAGCAGGTTGCCCACAGAGAGGTTGTGCAGCCTCCATTCACAGAGTTTTTCAATACTCAGCTGAACAAAACCCTAAGCAATGTGGTCTGAATGCACTGTTAATCCTGCTTGGAGCAGGAGGTTGGAAAAGATGACCTCCTGAGGACCCTACCAACCTAAATGTGTGTGTGATTCTGCCATTTTTGCATTTTTATGAGCCATGTACAACACCTTAAGTGGCAAGGGCAGGAAATTTGCTCAAATAATTCAATGGAGAATAACACATTGGAGACTAAAATACTCTCACCCTATAAAAGTTTCCAAAATGTTCTCAACAAGTACTTTTGCTTTGATTTATCCACATAAATACTAAGATTCAGTTTCTAAGTATATCATTGCAATTGTACCAGCAAACTTAATACATTGCAGGTGTGACACACGTGTAGATATTTTTTTTCTTCTTCACCTCACCTGTTGAAAGCGAGTAAGATTTCTTCAATCATCTCTAACAAAACTAAACGATCAATGGGGAACAAATGTTGAAAAATTAAGAAAAGAAAAACCCACCCTAAAACCCAACCAGTTTCTATGTTTAAGTTTATCTGATCATTAACTTCATTGAGAGCTATTTCATGCTATTTCATTAAATTTTTCCATTATTTACATACATACACATTTTATGGTGAAAACATTTTACATGTGCATGTACGCCTATGTGCAAGTATGTGATTCACACACAAGGTATTGGAGAGTCCCATGCCTTTTGGACCTTACCTGGATAATTAACATTACAAGCAAGGCAGTGCTCAACCACTTTTTCCTGAAGCCATGCACTCTGTGTGGCTTCGGGGGAAAAAGGCTGCATCCCTCAACACTCTGCCTTGCCACTACCAGTGCAATTGCAATGATATTGCCACAGGGGGTGAAAAGGTTTCTGAAGAGAAAAATATGACATGCATATAAAGCATTCAGGGTGATTTATACCTGTGGCAATACTTTTCTTCTTTGAATTTACGATATCACAAGAAATATTTGTTTAAATTATACAATTATGTAGTTTCTTGTACAAACAGGTGGAATGAAATTGAGATCTCTGTCTGCTCCGTTAACAACTGCAGAAGGAAGATTTAACTTCAAACATCTGATAAAAGTATTGATGGGTAGGTATGTTTTTTACATACATTTTTAACATACATTTACAAAATTTATAATATTTTCCAACTGCTAGTCTTTTGTAAAACAGCAAAAAAGTAAAAATGTATAATCACTCTATTCTCTGTTCCATCCAAGAGGAGAAATATGCTTTTAAATGTTCATCATACCATCCATTTATTTTATTTTTTGAAACAATAAAATCAAAATAACCTGTTTTTGTTAACATCATGTTAATTACATAAATTTATGTATATCTTTTATATAAAGGCATTTTCTAGGAAAAAAATTGTAATCAGATTAATATTCTGGCAAAGACTTTAGAATGTTGTTCTTCGGATCTGTAGTTAATTGTCTAATTGAGGTATCACATTGAAAAGGCTCAACAGCATATCAGCTTTCATTCAGTTCAGTACAATTTCTCGAAGTTGAATTTGCCACTTCTAATTTTAGATGTGAGCAATGTAAACTTTCATGTCTGAGTTGCAGTGCAGGAACTTTGTTGTCTACTTTCTAGACAATGGAGAGAAAGAAGATGTTGTCAGTCTGATTATTCTGCTTAAATGTAAATACTGACTCTGTGATGACAAGAATCACAACCTCGATGTCGATTTATTCCTATTGACTATAAGGACAGCCTTGGTGTTCATCTGCCTTTAGTCATATGAATTCTTTCCTGAATTCTAACTTCACTATGTTGAGAATGCAGGCTGTTTTAACTTACACACATGAGAAGAGACTTTCATATGTTTTTCTGTGCCCACAAGTTTGAGTATTTAAGGGTAGAGCAATATAGATTACATTCTATTTGTGCACGTTTGCAGATTTAAGGTAGATCTGCTTGAACTACCTTCTATTTGTACAAGAAAATAAGTTATAATATTAAGGGGATATATGCCTTTGTGCCTAGGTTAATTTCCATACATATGTATTCATGTTAGAACTTCTACAGTTATGTGAAAAAAATTATTAGTATATCTGTCCAATAAGTCGCTGCAGACAAATTTTTCAATACACGTGGAAGTGGCTAGTAATTAAATCCACTACTTTTTTTAAATTCAGAAACATCACTCAATAGTCTAATATGAAGATAAGGTAAGAGCTACTAGCAAAATGAGACATTTATAGTGTATGTGTAGATATAGATATAACTATATTATAGAAATTCAGATAAGAGGAAATACCTCCTTTTGGATTAGTGAATTCAAAAAGATGGTAAACTAAAGGTAAGAACAAAATGACTAGCTTACTGTCTGGAACATGCACTCAATGTACTTCAATAAAGCAAAGAATAAAGCAGTCACAGCATGCTGATGATCAAAAATATTTTTCAGAGCATAAAAAAAGGTGACAAAAATCTACAAGATTCTTCTAGCAATAAAACACTTGGCACAAATGATAGAAGGAAATGAGTGTTAGTTGTGAAAAAGAAAGTAAAACAACACAAAACACAATATCCAAATTTTCCATTACTGCTGAAAAAAAAAGATCTTAAATTCATTATGGATGATTATCTAAAAAATGAGCTCAACATTCCACATTTGTGAAAAGGCAAGAGGTACAGGTGGAAATCTTAGGGAGTTATTTATTAAATAACAAATTTATAGGAGTATTTTGTGCTTGATAAGTCTTTATTTCATCTATACTTTAAAATCAGGATGAAGTATCAGTCATCATATCTCCAAAAAAAACCCACATTAGATCTCATGATGTTATAGTAAATAAAGAAGGGGAAATGAATTTTATTATTATTCTATACCAGGCTAAGAAGACAGATTTCCAGCCGGCCCTTTTCTAGTTCTAGGAAAGAAAGTAAAGACATAGAAAAGGAACAAGGAAAAGTGTGAGAAAACCAGTGGTATAGAATGGTTTTCACAGAGAGAGAATAAATAGCTTAGGTTTCTTCAGCTTGGCAAAGAACTGTATAAATGTGTATGACTAGAGAAGGTAAATATAATTTTTTTGTGTGTTTTGGTTTATTTCCTTAGAATAGCAAAATTAACAGGTAAAACATGAAAAGAAAAGGAAAGTTCTTTTTTATACATACAGTACTAAGCACAAGTGTTGAAAAAGGGATTAGATTCATTATCAGAAAGTCCTAAAAACAATGATTGCCAGCAACTGGGTGACAAAAGATCACTTCATGGTTATCCTATTTCTTTTGTTCTTTCTCCTGTTGTCTATTATAAGGTAAGACCAATCTTGGTCTGAACCACTATGGCTTTCTTATCATCTCATCTTATAGGAGATGTGCCCATCTGCTACTTAAGTACAAAATGTGTCTTATTGTAGCTGTTTCACTGAACAGACTTTTTTGTGCACCAAAGTGGGAGAGCAGCCAGAGTGACTTACACAGGCTTTGCCACAAAGTCTATTGATGTTGGCAGGAAGCCTTCTATGAACTTCAGTAGGATTTGGCCAGGCATCCCCGCACATCTTAAGTGCTATGAGAAGGTAAGCACTATGCATATGGTAGCTCATATAGTCAAACATGAAAAAATAAGGGTGTTTATTTCTTCTTTGGTAGGTATTCTCTGCAAAATGCCTTAACAGTCAGGATTGCAATGGACAGCTACATACGATGATGTAAAAGTTTGAATTGCTTTAGGAAATATGAGAAAACTAATAGAGTTCTCAGAATAGTGTATTAGGCAACAAAAAGCTGGGATGGAGGAAGAGGCTTTCCAGATTGTTCTTTTTTTGACATGTGGCAGTGCATGAAATATTTATAAACAGCCTAACATAGAACTTTTATTTAACCAATTCACTGATCAACAAGGCCGTAACAGCAGTAGCATTTCTTCCAGGTGTGATGGAAAAAATGAGAAGCATGCATACTAGTGTACCTATATAGGGACACATTTGTATTAAATATTGAGACTACCTTCAGCTCAGATTGGACTACAAAATTTCTACTCATGAGAGACTCACACTATAATGAGGAAAATATATTGCATTACTTGAACTTCTGTGAGGTAGCGAAATAAGAGGAAGATAAGTGAAAATATTTGTTCACTTTACACAACAATAAAAGTTTACATGGAAATAAATTTCAGATAAAAAGAAATCTTAAAGTTCTGTGTACAATACGTATTTGCAACAGTATGCATTAAATGATATTTTCACTATTGTCATTACATTTTTCAATAGAATCCAGGGTTTAAATAATACTGTAGGAAAAATGTTTACTTTGAAAAGATCAATAACTGTAGTGTCTTCAAGATTCCCAGATATTTCCTGTGTATGCCTTTATAACTTTTGCTACCGATACTTATTCCTTTAAAATTGTATGTGGCACAAGCTAGCAAAACCTCAAACTCTCGCTCTTTCACCCTTACTCTTAATATCAATAGAGATTCAAAGAAGTGCTCTATGATTTTTTGCAGCATCTTTGGAATTAAGCAGTTGGACATCTCAGTGGTTTTAATCTTCAGTAGCCTCTGATCAATATTCCTGCCATTTCCACACAGAGGGACATAAACACATTCTTCAAAAATACTTCCATCTGTTACATGGAGAGTTATAACTTTAGGAAATGGCTGTTTTTCCTCTCATTTCAACCTACCTGCTACAGGGAGGACTGGGCTGCATGTGCAATACCATTTTAAGCCACTGGGAGTTTAAATCAATAAAGAATGTGAAATAGAAGTCCATTGACAGACATCTTAATTTATACACCTCCCAGATGCCCAGAACATCCTGGAAATCATCCTTCCTCTTTCACATTTTTACCAAGAGAATGTTCTCTGAGTCAGTTGATCCTGCTTACACTATGTAACATAACTCTACTGGCCTCTTTAGTCTGATGCACAAAACCTTACCTGAATTATCTGATTAATTAGCTAGGGCAGCAATTAAAAGAATGGTCTATTTTATTTGCACTATCCATCCTCTGCCCTAGAGGAAGCCTTAGCACATTGTCACTATTATATTTTAAAACATCACTCAGAAAGATGAAAAGTAAATAGAAGGAAAAATTCAATTTTACTTTCAAACTAAAGGAGCGATTGTCATGAAGCACATTTTCACTTGTTCACTTTGTGTGTGTATGTGTGTGTGTGTAGGTGTGTGGGTTTTGTTTGTTTTTAAATAGCTGCCATAGAGATATTTCCATCTGGGTTTTCTCAGTGTGGTTTGTGAGTTTTTCTCATTCTTATTCATGGTTTTCATAGTTTTTTTTTAATACACTTTGATGGAGGTTTTTTTAACTGCTGATTAACCTAGAGATAAATATTTCCATTTTTACAGGTACGTTGTAGCCAAACATAGTACATATATATATGTAAGAGAGATGTCGTAACAATCTTTTTATCTGTTATCTCTATCAATCTTTATGTCAAAGATAAGTGTAGGATCAGTAAAAATATTGCTGGTAATAATCATAGAGAAAAAAATTTAAAGTAGCAAAGAAAAATTTCCTAAACATCAAAAAAGATCCATTTAGAATTTGGACAACAGCTTGTGTCTGTACTTATCTTAGCTATTCCATTCATTCTGTGACTTATAGTTTCACTGATCTTCCTTTGAATCTTTGTGCTACCGGATGGAGGTCCACGAAAGTGCAGTTGCACAAAGATTATACTTGTTGACACTTGAAAGCATGATGTCCCTAGTGCAAGGAACAAATAATAGAATGATCTTTCTTGTATGTATATGGATAATTACAGAAATGTATAATATACACTAAAATAGGGGCATGATTTGAGCAACAACCTTCTCAAACATTAAACTACTATTCCTCCTGTCTTAAAACATTAAATAAGTAAAATTGTTCCTGATACTCATCCACTATTTTCCTATATTTAGCTAGAGACATGTAAAGGATTTTTACTCTTCTGTTTCATTTCAAATAAAGAGAAGGCCTATATATTTGTTTGAAAGATATATAAAAAATGGCTTATTGCAATGTATCAGTAGAAGAATGATGAAGACGACTTTTTTGACTGCAATAAGAAAAGACCTAGTCTTACTAGATCACTAGATCCTGGATTAATGGGGGCATGGTTGTCTCTTTAATTTATACCATTTTTTAATAAGGTTGATATTCCTTAAAAGTGTTCCACGCATCACTTCACTTAATAGAATGTTGGGGGTTTTTTGCTTTAAATAGCAAACTAGAAGAAAAATAAAGCAATTTAATTGTAATAATTAACAAATGTCAACCTACATTAGAAATTATGTATAGATAAATTAATCACAAATATTAAAAAGATTTGGTTTCCTTTATTCTTGAAAACAGTTCATTTTATTAATTTTATAGCTGAGCTAATTACTACAAGATCATTAGCTTTGGGTGGGCCACTGTAGTTTTTGTTTGATTTCTTTATTACATAAGCACATTATCACATAGAAGGATAAGCACAATAAAGCTCCATTGCTAATATTTTTTTTGAGTTATTTCTTGCAGCTATATATTGACTGCTGTAAAGTTAATGGATCAGTTTATGAAATAAAATTAAGAAGCCGTATTTGACAAATAATTATTGCAGTAAAATTTTGTTGGCTGAAATTTCATTCTTCAAATCATACTGATGAACAGTTTTACTGTGAACACCATGTAAAGAAAGCACTCATTTGCTTAAGAAACTCAGTTATCACTACATAGCTCAATAAGTGGAACTACTGTTTTGGAGAGGGAAATACCTTGCGTGCTGATATACTTTGGTTTCTCTTTCTCTCTCTCTCTTTCTCCCCGATTTTCATGAAAAAGACAGTATATTTGTGCTATTGTTAGGGGAAAACCAGTGTAAATTGCATGGTTTTTTCCTGAGGGAAGGTTACTTTATTAGCCTAAAACAAATACCTCATACCTTATCATCTAAGACTGTATGGGTGAAGGCATGCACATAGGAATGACTGTGTACCTTCATGTATGATCTCTTCAGTGAATCATCAGTTTAAAAAATGACAAAAAAAAGTTGTTACAAAATAGTTGCACTTCTGATTTTTTATTTTATTTCTATACTAGATTAATAAAGTGTATGGATTATCAAGTAAAATGAGTTAAAACTGAAACTTGGAAACTCTATTTGAACAAATGAAGTCTTTCTCTCATGGTAGAATAAAGACGCCTGTAAGAACACAGTAAGCATATTTCAGACTTTAACAACTAGGGGTCATATATTCAAGAACAAACCTGGGTCTTCTAATTCCCAAATGGAGGGACATTTTAAATTCAATACCATCAACAATTACAAATCTGGTGTTAGTATCCATAAGGGAAAAGCTAACATTTCAATATGCTCAGTTTAATTAGGCAAAACCGCCTTTTACTGCACTTCATAGGGATAAATTGTTCCCTCAAATATAGACAATAGTTTGCCAGACTACTTGGTATAACGATTCTTGATAATTTGTTGATATTAAGAGACATATGGACTGTACTGCTGAGAGAAGTCAGATGAACTTATACAAGGGGTCTGGGACGTATTTAAGGACATTAAAAAGGCAAGATATTGCAAGTAAATTCTGCAACAAAAATTTACCCAGTTTTAACTTTTTCCCTTGTTCTCCCCAAATACATATTTTGTCATTAATAAATAGGAAAATATGTAGAAAATTATAAGCTATAAATCACCTCACGGACTATACGTCAATACTCTGATTCATTAAATAATAGGCAATAATCCTTTTTCAGCTGATTTGTATGTGTGAGTCAGACTGCAGACACTGCATGTAATTCCAAAACCGGCATGCTACTGATCTGAGGAAGTGTGCTTCGTTTTCCAAGAAGCAGTGAATTTTATTGTCAAACAAAAGATGAATATCTGAGGAAAACACAATTTATTCTTATTTACTTACTAAAATATTGGTCAAGTTTACTTATTCAAGTGGTCCAAAGCCAGAACTTCTTCAGACTTTGGCTGAAATGTTTGCTATAACTAAATGAGCAGGACAAGATTCTCTCTCTTCTCAAAGATTTATGTCAGAAATGAATGTTAGCATTTTGCCCCTCCTGACTCAGTGATGTCACTAAAAGGCTGTAAATCCAAAGTGAAACAGAGTATAACAGTAAACTTAAGGGCTTAAACTTAAATCAATTAAAAGATCATCCTACAATATCTTACAATATCAGCTGGGAAATACACTTCTAAAGAAGACTAGAATCAATTGGATTAAATGTTTATATAGGTATCCTAAGAGATTTTTGCTAAAAATCCCCAAAACCTAGACATGATAGACAGAAATTTCAATGCCTTTGAGATGATCTTTCAGCATCTTAAGATTTGTATTTACTGTGTTAGGAAAAATAAATATGTGAAATTTCAACTCAAAGAAAGTCAGAGTCTTGATCTAGAACTTTCACGGGTAACCTGGAGACCAAGAATATGTAACTTGTATAAAAGTAGGTAAATATCTTACAATTTAAATTAAACATCTGGTTTTTCTTTAAAAATTTTGGACTGAATGTCAAATAATAGCCTAACTATTATATCCATTTTACTTAACCTGTGGTACACATTTAGTATCAATGCTGGACTTCAGGGGTAGTATATACCAGACATTTATTATGTTTGTATCCAATTTTTTTTTATGTGTATTGCGAACAATACCAGAAAAAAAAACCAAAATCAAACCAAAGACATTAACAAACAAAAAGCCCATGTCACAAAAAAATAAATGTAGAATATGATCAAATAAAGGAAGGATTGTGAATTAAGCAGAAATATGCTGCAGTATACTCCTCAGAAAATAGATTTTACAGTTATCTAAGTGATATGATCTAAAACTTTAATTAAAACTTTCCCTCAATAAGCAAAGGATATTAAAAAAGAATTATTGGAAAACTCTATAAAGGAGTTGTAAAAAGAGACTTAGCTCAATTCCTCTAACATGCAGTATCTACTACAAGTCACCTTTATTTGGAAAACTGAGAGCAGTTCTAAAACCCTATAAATCTGTACAGTCAAATTATACTGGTATAAAATCTTTAAAATCATTTTTGAGTAATGGCTGAAGAACAAACATTAGACATATGCAAAAAGAAAAGCTCAACCGTCATTTTAATCAAAGTTAATTTAAATTAAATTTTTAAAAAAATGTTGAACATTTTATATTTATATTTTATTTGCCAAAACTGAAGCCATTTTCCTTACTCTGTACTTCTCTATATATTTATATGCTTCCTGTTAAAGTTTGACATTGAACAGTGAAAAAGAATACTCACTAAAAGTACGCAGGTAAAAAAGTCATTGCTTTAAAATTGCAAAAATTTGGTAACTGACTTAATTTTTATGGAATATAAAATTAATTACCAATGAATATTCTATATAATTTAGCTATGAATAGGGAAAAATTATTCTTGAATATGACATATCATATTCTAGGAAGCATATGTATAAACTCATTTGTCCTAAGAAATTTGAATTTGATGCAACATATTAATTGAACATGCGTTGAAGATGCGTTTTTTAATATTCCCCAATAATTCCTTCTTCTTCTCTCCAACCAACCATTTACTGCTGTCAAAAAAGATCAAGGCTTAGGTTTTACAAAGGTTACTTCATGGTTTATGCCAAAAAGTTCTGACAGTAACCATACCCTTGCCACTTCACTGGAATATTCTGTTTCCTGAATTCTTATTTTAATTTTTATCTCCCTTTCCACCTGTACTTTTTTTCTCTTCTTTTATGTGGTGACTACTGGCAATCCTTATCGGTGGGAGACATACCAAAATCTTTTCTGTTTCCTTCTCCCTGAGAGTACGCTCTTTCCGATAAATTGAAGCAACTGGACTTATGAATGTAAAAAATATGGGGTCATTATTTCTTAGGGGTGGTGGCCAGTGAGTAAAGACTGACCCACGAAGAACTCTCCATTCCCACTATATTTATACCCAAAATGCAAGCAAGAAACAAGGTATGGCGTAAAAAAGTATGATGCATTCATTATTCCGGTTTTATAAGCATGGTTTAGAGGTATTCATAGGATCTAAGGGAATGTCTATGCTAGAGGTGAAAGTAGTGTTAGGGGTTATTCTTTGACTCTGGGACTTGATCTAAGTCAAACTTGTACAACAGACCTTTGCTTGATCTTTGTCCATTCCTGCTAACACTTTTCCATGCAATTCCTGGACAGGGTTCAGGAGTGAGTATAGGCCAGGGACCTTTATCAAAATGCAATGTGTATATCAGCATGTTTAGCTATATGGGTACCAGTCATTATGTGACTATTGTCAGAGAACAGGCTCGGGGCACTTTTAATTTAATGGAGCAGGAATAACTTATGAGTCCTCTTCCTCCTTAGGTTTCTTCAGGCAGAATCTTAACACCTGCTTCACTTTAAAAACGATGCTGTAGAATAGAGGAAATATATGTAACATTTGTAGTCATCATACGTAGCAAAAAGTTATCTTTAGCTCCACTATTTCTAATACAATTGATAATGTAATTTCCTTCCACAACACATGAGATACTTAGTAAGAATTATGTAGCAATTCATATTCTTTTCCACTGAGATAAGTCAAATATGGTGGAATTTATCTCATCTACTTTTAAATTTTTATGATGCAGACATCTACATCCAAGTTTGCCAGCTAGAGGTTTTATTCCATGAATAAAAATGGGTAGTTCAAGAACATGATTCATCTCATCATAATAAAGATATCTAAAATGGTTAAAAGAACTTTTTTTTTAGAATTAATATGTATCTCCTTGAATTATAAAGAAAATCTAGTTGATTAATCAAGACAGATATCTACATACCTGGAACTGGGAAGACCTTAGAAATAAGTTTACGTTATATAAAAATATTCTGCCAGAAACCTTACCCTAGATCTCTTATTTGAGTGTTTACATTTTAAAAGTGTCCTTTTAATTTTGATTACTCAAAAATAAATACGAAGCCCCAGCATAACATGTTATCTTTAACAGATATATCTTAGGGCTCAGTGTAGCTATTTACCAATCACGTGGTCAAATAATACGAATTTCTGTTGACTCAGAATGCTCCATTTATAATCAACAAAAAAATAATTAATGAAAAATAAAGTTAATATTTATAATGAATGTGGCTATGATATCAAGGATGCTTCTATTAATCAATATTTTAATGCACTTACAGAAACATTTTTTTCCAGTATTTTTCTTTATTATGCCATACTTGCATAAGCAATCAAGTATGCACAATTTTTTTTTTTGGTGGATATCAGAATATTTACAGTTGAGACATTTTTAATTACTTTTTTTTTTCCAGATAAGATAGGAACATGTTAATATTTCTACTAATAAAATTCTTGACTTCCTTTATTAGACTTGCATTGGAGACTTCATATTATCCATCATTAATATTTCTTTCAAGTCTTTACACATATGTAAATTTGAAAAAGCTGCTTGTCTTTTTAATTGACCTAGGGGTTCTTTTAATCTATTAATCTTATGAGTGTCTTATTATACTTTGACGACACAAATTTGTAAAGACCGTCTGGAAAGTAAGACAGCAGATATATGCCTAGGTACACATGTAAGTCGCTGCTATGTCTGCCAAGAAAAAAAAATGTTGAGGTCCATTAATATTTCCCCATATTCTCACATCGTCTTGGCCTGATTTTTCTTTCTGCTGGTACTTATTAGAATCCTCTGGTTTGTGTTAAATAGGGTTGAAATTGCAAAGAAGTAGAGAGTTGGCATTTAAAATGAGAGTCAGGCCTTCCTTATCTATGTCATTGTGACAAATCTTTATAGGAACATTATAGATACAGAACTAGTGATTAGCTCCATTTCTATGCACTCCTGTATCTCTGCAACAGAGAACGATCATCAAATTCACATTATCTGGGAACTTGGGAGTTAGCAGTAGCTGACCATGCCAGCTGGAAGAGGCTTAAAACATGTGTTATGCTATTAACTGGTATTACAATGTACCAATAATGGATTACAAAAAAAATGTTACAGACCTTGTTACTCGGAAGTCTAGATGTACTGTGCACATTATGCAGCCATGGTAATGCATTTTGCTAAAAAAAAAATGATGAATTGGTATACAGTTTAGCATAACAAATTATGCAGAGGTGAAAGCGAATTAAATAAATGTACACAACAAAAATAAATACAGAAAAATTAAAATATGAGCATGAGTGTTAGCAATGGTATAATTTTAGAATGTTCTTTTTTCGTTGTCTCATTTTGTACCTACACATATTTTCCCTTCTGGCCCTAATATAGGCCCAGCAATTATTGCTGTTGCACGGTGGCTGCAATTAAGACAATTTACTTAAGGACACTCCAATACGTAATGGACAATCAGAAAAAATCACCATTAACAACGATAATAAAATCCTCCAATTTAATGCAGGAAACAGAAAGAGGTTCAGGTCTGAAGAAAGTCTGAATCTAGAAATTTTGAGAACTTTCATCCCCCAATTATCTTAGAATTATGAAAGGCTGTTGCTTTTTCTGTTGGCATTCTGTTTTAATACCACAAAGGAAAATTAAATTTCTTAATATTCAGAAAAATTCTACTCCCAGGTTAGTATCCAACCCTGTTACACTGGTAGAAATAACAACACTCATTGCAGTGTAGTAAAACAATATATATAGCTTTAAAAATATCAGATTTATCCATCTGCCCAAAGTTCTAACATAGTTGTCATTTTAAGTATCAAGTCTTTACAAATAGCTAGTGGTAATAATGAAATCTTCTTCAGGAAAAACTAGTATCAGAACATAAACCTACCCTGTAAAATGAAAATAAATTCTTCTACATGTATTTTCATTTTATTCTGGGTTAAATATGTATGTCCTCTTTCTTCACAATATAAGCAGAACCAGTTTGCAATGGTAAATAGTTCTCTGATGGCTCTGAAGCCAGAAGTGTTTTCTTGTTAATTTCTTAGTAGAAACAAGAAGACAGCCTTCAAATAAACCTGATAACATGTTCAACTTAAGAAAACGGAGAAAAACATTATAGCAGATTAAATGCAGAAGCACAACGAATAAGTCCACAAATAATTTGCAGGACAGATATCAAAAAGGATAAAATCCAGTACTGAAGTTTTCTTCGAATACAAAAGGGAAAAAAGGCTTCTAGAGAGTCTGCAAGCCCAAAATATGTAATAGAACACTCAGGGAACACAAGGATGTTGCAGAGAACTGAAAAAAAAACATTCTTCACATTAGTCTTATACTGTGAAAGAAACTTTATTCCCCATGCCCTAATCCTTACTTTGGAGGACTCACCAGATAAAGTCATTGCAGAAGATGTCATGGAACAAACATAAAATAAGCCATAACTAATTGTGGGAATCTACCAGTGTTCATCAAAGAATTCTAAGACAATTTAAGAATGCATAGCCTAATATCGGTGTCTCTTGTAACTTCCTCAACACCTGAAGGCAGAAGGTGGCAAATGCCATGCCAATTTATTAAAAAAAAACTCTAAAGGGAACTCTGAAGAACTACTAACAAATTAGTAGAAAACACTGTGAAGAACTGAATTAGTTAATACCTTCATAAATGTGTTTTAGTGGGAATGAGATAATTGCTTTATTTTTAGGAAGTTTTGCCTTATAAACTTATTGACATAATCTGAAAGGGTCCACAAGCATGTGGATAAAGATGATTCAGTTAGTCTCACTGGATTTCCACAAGGCTCTTGGCACATCCCTTCATTCAGGACTTCTAAAGAAACTAGACAGCCAAAGAATAGGAGGGAATGGCCTTGAATGGATAAATAAGTGGGTAAAAGTCAGGAAGCGTGGTAAAAATAAATGGTCACTAGAGTTCAGTACAGCTCACTAATGGTCCATGCTGGGATATGTGCTGTTCAACATATTCACAAGTCATAGAATCATAGAATGGTTTAGGTTGGAAGGGACCTTAAAGATCATCTAGTTCCAACCCCTCTGCCATGGGCAGGGACACCTTCCACTAGACCAGGTTGCTCAAAGCCCCATCCAACCTGGTCTGGAACCAGGTGTGAGCCGCAAGTGCAGAAAATTTGCTGATAGCAAGGAGCTATTCTAGATAATGAGGACATACAGCCAGACCATGCAGAACTGCAAAAAGACCTTCAAAAACAGATTTTATGACATCAAGAAAGTGTGCAGCAGCATGGAAAATGAATCTCAGTGTAGACAAGTATAAAGTGGATGGAAACAAAGTGAACGTGTAACATATGCACCCTGCACTGGCTATTATCTCAGAGGTGAGACCTTGTATTAAAGAAAAACTGACACCAGTTGAGTAGTGGTCAAAAAATCAAAGCAAATGTTGGAAACTATTAGGAAAAAAATAAAAAATAAAAATATTTTTCAGTGTAAATTCTTGTTTCAAACACATCTTGAATATGGTCATTAGGGAAGACAACAAAAGTTGCAAAACAATTTCCACATGAGGAATGAGTGGTAAAACTACCCTGCTTGAAATGAGCTCAGTGAAGGGGATAGGAAAGAAATCTACAATTCCAAATCTGGTGAAGAAGCAGTACAGATAGGTCAACAGTTCATTCTAATATATGAAATAGGGAACATCAAATGAGACTATTAGCATCTAAGAGAAGTGCTAAAAGATGATTCCTTACAGAAAAATCAGTAAACAAACAGAACTTGGAGACAAAGACGCTGCAAAGATGCTTAACGTTTATATCCACTCAAGGTTTACCAAGAAATGGAATCCAGATGGGGTAACTAAGTACCGAAGTAAATCCATTGAGGGTAACTGAGCTGCAAATAACTTGATCTAGGAGAGGAGTTAAGGAAATAATTGTATTTGCATGTCATGTCATTGGGTTGTTTGTGTGGCTCCTCTTACAACAAGATACCACACAGCTGTATTCCTCATCTAATATAGTATAGAAGTCCTTGTACTTATCTGTATTCAAAAAATTCTTCATAAACTAATGGAGGGAAAAATACCCTACAAACATGAAGTCACCACCTCTGGCTAACTAAGTCTCTGATGTACAGTTTACAACAGCTCGAGAGAGAATGCTGTTAAATCTAGTTTCATGTTTGTTCTGTGCTGGTGATGTCTCCTGCCTTTTCTGCTGCTCACCCCCTAGACAGAACTCTGGTCATGGTTAATCTTTCATCTGAAAGGTCAATATAACTATTTTTATGTTTGTAAGAAATGACAGAGATGTAAGATAGTGGCATAAGAAAAAGGAAGAATAAATAACATGTTTACAGAGGGTCACAGACTCAAGAGTTTAGAAGACTGGTCAGTCTTCCAGGGAGAGAGAAAGATGTTGCAGCCATTGAGGAATTTTATACCCTTTGTATTTCAAAAAGTTTGCACTTTGATATGGATTTGGGTAGTCTTATGTAATGAGAAGTCATTTTGATACACCTACACTTCCAGACAGTCAATGCAAACCTTTCTCCAAAAAGAGTTTCTGTTTAAAAAAAAAGAAGGGATTCTAGAAACTTATTAGTCACATTTTATCTTCCAATGCTGCTTCAAGAGATCCAGTTTCAGTTTATTGTAGCCTTGAAATTTTGCAGATTAAAAATATAGATAACAGTTATCATTTTTAGATGGGAAAAGTGATGTCATGGGTCACATTCAAAGTATTTATCCTGTGACAATGTTAACTTAAAATTTAATTTAAAATTGCACATATATATACATATACAAAAAAGATAAATGCAAATAAGAAGTAAAGGAAATGTATAAAATCCATTATTAATGAATATATTTTTGTCCATGTTGACTGATATCTGAGAAATTGCTAAAGGCAGATTTTCAAACATGAACTTTTCAAAAAAATTTACTCTTTAGTTATATCTTGCCTTACATGTTTGTGTAAAAGTTAAATATTTAGGCAACAGTACTGTCTGTATTCACATTTTAATCAACAGAGAAAGACAGATTTCTTCAGAAGGTGACTCTGACATAATGCACCTGAACTAAATAGTTTTGGATGGACTTTATTGGCAATGAATAAAGTCTCTATAACTACACTGAAAGAGTTGCTCAGCACGTAGATAGTTAAAGTTAGGTAGATTAACAAGCTTTTGGGAAGGCTGGGCATAAAGTTCATGTTTGGTTTGTGAAGCTTAGTGCTACTTTAAAATCAGAACCATATGAATCTTTGTGACATAAACGATAAGCTTTTCTATTCAAGCATGAATATGCTTCACTTTATGAATATAAGCCTGAGAACAATTCCCTTTATTGTTTAGTCCTGTCTCTTTCTATTGCAGACAATAATCTCACAAAACGGCTTTCATAAAGTCATTGTTTTGTCTAAAACCTCTTTTTATTTTCTTAAATTCAGTGTTTTCTTTGGGTTGCAGCTCCAGAATTTCACTTGTGTCATTATTAAATAATTGCTTTTAATTTGCCGTATATTTGGGACTATGAATATACTTAAGCTTTTGTGCCCACAATATCCTTGAGTAAAATATTTCTTTTCATAATATTTGTCTCCTGATGCATTTCTAGAGAGCAAATATGTTGACCCTGGCTATGTCAATATTCTTAAAAACATCAGTTCCAGGGCATCATCCTTCTACTCGTCCGCAGGAAGAATACAGAGATGTATGTCAACAAAATTTAGAGCAAGCTTACTCTAGAGCAGACTGGTTGCACAAAATTTGTCCCTGGATTTCCATTAGGCCTAATATGCTGCTGCTATGACTCTAGAAAATACTTAGTTTTGCTATGATTTTTTTATTATTATTCAGAAAGACTGAGACTATAGTATAGACTTTTATTTTAATGGTATAAAACTGAGGATAAATACTGTTTATGTTGTGGTGCAAAGGCTTCTCATAGAGTTTTTGACAAAAAATAGGGCAGGTAAAATGGTATCTGCCTCTGTGTTGTCCATACTGACTTTTAATTGTCACAGGAGTGAATTATCTTCAGAACAATGGCAAGGCTTCATCTTGGAAAAAGTTAATTGGACTAGTCTAAACTAGAGTCAAGGAACTAAGCAGTGTGGATAGTCTAGAGACAACTGCTGGACCTTTTCCCCTAATGTGCTTTACTTGGGAAGATAGACACAATTGCTGAATCGTCATTTTCTACATAAGTCATGTTTTGATAGTTTCTTTTTCAAATTACAATTTTTATTTTATTTTTATTTTTAAATTCTACGTAGTATCCTCTGATCCTTGGGTAACTAAATCTGTACAATGACTCTAAATGAGGTCTCACTGATGTCTTGCACAAAGGTACTAAGACTTCTGCTTAGCTGGAAGCATCTTGCTTACTGATTTGGGCGACCATAGTTACCCTTTTCACAGCTTTATTCCATTATTGATTTACTCTCATCCATATAAATATACTTTATAAATACACAAATACCTTTTTTTCGCATTCATTTCTTGTTTGCAGCTAAGAAAATTCCAGCTTGTTTCCAGGTCCAAGACTGCACTACAGATTCTTGTTCTGATTCTCTAAATGAATGGACTTTCACTTTGTTCTCATAAATTCCCCCTCATCCTATTACTTCACTCCCTAAGGCTATTCATTTATTTATGTATAATATTTCACTGCTCCCCTCTATTCAAAATGACTGCCAACTTTGTGATATCATCTAATTTCATTACCTCACTTCAACTTTTGAGCCAAGGTCAGAATTGAAGATTGAGATACTGAGACTGCTCCCAATCCTCAATAAATTCCAATTATGACTCCTGCGCTGTCTAATATTTTCTCTTCAATACAAAAAAACAGCTATTGTCATCTGACACTATACTCCTATGTAAGCTCACATCATATGTTTATTTAATTCCTTAAGGCTTTAATAATTTTTCCTTAAATATTTGTTCTAAAAACATGCATAATTCAAGTACAAAAAACTTCAGGGGAATATAGATCAATTTTTGTTCTCTTAGTAAATATTAGTATTTGCTAATCACTTCTCATACTTACTCACATATGGTATGATGTATTTCATCTATTGGTTCTCCAGAGTTCTCTAAGGGAGATTATCCTGCTCTTCTGTCATGAACACATTGTTTTCATTTTAGATGTAGTGCTTTCAATTTGCATATCATCATTGTATATCACCAGTCGCCGTGGCCATCCTCTTTGTTTTCCTTGTCCAATATGACAAAAAATATTAGGAAATCTCTCTATATATAGTTTTGAGTCACAGTAAAACTATGTTTAGTCAGCATCTTGGTCACAAAGATTAGTACTGGTTCTTCTGTATGCCCCTTTTTCAAACAAAACCACAATAGCTTATTCTGTAAATGGATACCTCGTGCAATACTATTTGGCCATGAGCAAAGTTTTATGACCAAGCTAGAAACTCCAGAAAACGGGTATTTATAACTGAAATCAGAACTCAAATTTTGTATCATTGTATGACTGCACTATCTTAATTTAAGTCTGTGGTCTTTCATAAGGTCATAACTATTCCTAAGGGGAAAGGGTTATGGTTCTCAAACATCTTCTCCACACAGTTAGAGTAGCTGAATCGTAATGCATTTTCCACCTGAAGTTAGCCTTCTGTTACATTTTAATTTCCAATATCTGAAAGAAATGGGGTCTTTTGATGTAGTCCCATGTTGTTTAGTAAGATGAAAAACCAAAGCCCTTCAGGTCTCTACTATAAATGCTGAAAAACCTAATAAATTAGCAAGAAATATCGTATCAAGAGATAATGAGTGGAGGATCTATTTTTAAAGCCACCATGCAAATAATTCTCGTTCCTTCCAATTTCTAATTTCAAAATTGCTTGTATTATTTTTGCCTTTAAATCTTGGACAGCTTCTGATAAAGAATATAACACTGGATAACCAAATTTCAGTATGCTAAATTTTCAGTGCCAGATATTGATCAGATTGTAAATAAAACCATGGTACTAGAAGGGCAACCCTTTTTACCTATCACTTCCTAATGAGGATCTTTCTGTTTGATAAAAAAATTTCTCTTTTCCGTGTTCTATACAGGCAGATCAAACTCTTTACTTTCCATTTTTATTATATACCAGAAAGCTGTTTTTCATATATTAATAAAAATGTGTTGCACTCTATTAGACAGGATCTAGTAATAATATATGCACATTAATGTAAAAATGACTGTGATAATGCTGATGGCAAATTATATAAGAAAATATTAAAACTAGTAAAATATACTAAACCAAACTAAGCAAAATGTTCATAAGCATAGCAAATTCAGTGATTAATAGTCAGCAGGATTCTAGCTTTCTATGTCACCACTCGGATTTTATGTGGTGTTACTAAGCAACAAAGGTTACTCTTCAGCAACATTTAGATGCAGTATTCGCAGTTTTAATCAAATCAGCTGCTAAGTGAAGAGTATTTTTGTCTAATCTGTTTGTCAGTGATAGATAAACAGTACAAACAAATCAAATATATGCTAATTTATCTTATATAGCATAATTATAATAAGTCTTGTTTTAGTCAGTTAATGGGCTTTTCTAATGTACATCTCTGATTATATAATTTATCTTATTGTGAACATCCTTGGTAGCAGAAATAATTTAGGCAACATTTTAGTTTTGCCTCCAAGCTCCAAAAAGTATTTACTCAAATGTTCTGAAAATGATGATTAAAACTGTTATGTTGGTATCAAGATGAGAATAGCCCACATAAAAGATTGCCCTGTCAGAAGTATTTTTTGTTGTTATTGTTACCTAACATTTTTTAAAAAAACCCTGAATCCCGTAAGACTTTGTACATTGTTTTTTAATTTTATCTTCCACTTCTCCCTGCATTATTAACAGTGAAGACTAGACAGGGTAACATGCCAAATTATTGAAAGATCCATCAGTTCTGCTGCTTTTGAAACTTTGTGTTAATTTAAATACGAAAACAGCTACCCAAAGAAAACTTCTCTATACCAGGAAGCATAGACCATAGAACGACAATGTGTATCAGCTGCTAGCTAATAGAGAAAAAGTTTGTTTCAGATACAGAATTTAAAGTCATATCAATTTAAATGCCAAATAGCACAAAAGACTGGACAAGGATAGGATGACATGAAGAACAAAGTTACATGTGACATGCTGATATGTATAAGTTAGCGAAGATGGTAAATGACCTTTGCTTTTGGAAGCTAATTTTTTTTCACAAATAATACAGGAAGTATTGTAACGGTAGCACTGCTGTTGTTATTATTCTAATTTTTAGAGAAGTTCTCATTAAAAAATTGAAAATTTCTTTCTTCACAGAAAGGGTTGTTAAGCATTGGAACAGGCTGCCCAGGGAGGTGGTGGACTCATCATCCCTGGAGGTATTTAAAAGACGGGTAGATGTGATGCTAGGCACATGGTTTTGTGGTGGTTTTGGCAGTGTTAGGTTGATGGTTGGACTTGATGATCTTCAAGGTCCCTTCCAACCTAGACAATTCTATGATTCTATGATTATTTTAGGGAGAGGAAGGAGAGAAGAGAATAAATAATGGTACTAATTCTACTGTATTTGCATTAAGAGTTCATTTGAAATCCATATGGCAGTCCATGGAGCCCAGAATCTAAGACTTTAAAATGCTGCCCCATGAGACTATTTAAGTAGCCCTTCTAGTACCATAGATGGTGAGATTGTACTTGAACACATTAGTGATTGTAATCTATTTTCTACTAAAGGGATATGTTGCTGGCTTGTATTTTTACAGCAATCATTAGTGATGTCATTTTTTCCTGAGGTTCTGTGATGTCATATATCACAGAAGAGAGAGTCTGTTGTAGAGATATAGCAAACTAACAAGATAAAATAAAGAAAAGAAGGGATGGAAAGGAACAGAAATGTTAAGATCCACAAACTGTTAGATTGCAAAGGTACTCTAAATTAGGAGTGAAAAAGCTGTTTAACTCCCTGATCAATAAGGGTAAAAAAAAACCTTTGGGGGCAAGGTAGCTCATCTGGAGGTTTGGGGGAGTGTGAGCTTAACAGATTTTTTTCTGGACATGCCTATCTGACTTTATTGAAAGGCAGAGCATCTGCTCAGACTATAAAAACAAAAAATAGTCTAATGTAATTTTCTAAGTGCAGTGGAAATAAGGCTGGTATGATTTTACTGGAATAAAAAGTTTCCCAAGCTCTTATTCTGAAACAATATGGACTACTTCGCATGGATTATGTGTGCACTAACTGTTCATTTAATGCATGCAGGAAATTAGTGACAAAGGATCTAATCTTGATCCCAGTAGATCTGATTAAATTTTTGTTGTTATGAGCAATTTCATTTAGTCTCCAGGAAATACTTTGGGCTATAAATATTCCATTAGCATTGCCATTTGGATGCTTATGTTTTTGCAGCCCTGGAAATATTTGTCTAGCTGTGGTCAATTATCACAAAGAAATCCTAATAAAAAAATCTTCCTCCAGCATGTAATAAATCATGTAAAAGAAAAATATTTTGCTAGTATTCTATCTCCCTCTACTGGTAAAATATTATTTTCCTTATGATTAATTTCAAAAGAAGACTATAAGTAAAATAGAATGTAACATGGTAGCTCCCTTTCGTAAGTACGGTCCCAGGATAAATATTTTAGAGACAAACAAGAATTAGGTCTAAGTATTTTTTTGAGACTGGGTAATGAAGGATGTTCAGACAAGGATTATTAATTTATTAAAGGGAGATTGATTCACAGGGAAAGTAGAACGATATTTGCAGTGAGGGAGTCTACTGGAGTTATCTCAGTAATTTCCTTTAAAAAGAGAGTAGAAAGTATGTAAATATGTAAGTGCCTTAAAAATGTTAATAGTCTATTAGAAGAAAAAACAACAGGAAGTACAGGTTATCCCCTGGTGCCCATTAACAATGTGAAACAAAGCTTAGTTAAATTATGTAAGCAGTAATGATTACTAAAGAAATTATGTCTGTAAAAATAGACAACATTCATGCACCTTTCAAAATTATTAAAAACCTGTAAAACAGTGCAGTATTGATAATAAATATAGTAAATTTATATTCAGTTAAAAAACTCATAACCTTCTGAAGAATATTTAAATCACGCAGATCAAGAAGACCTCATGTATTATTGACTAGTAAGATTGGACTCAAGAAGGACTTTTCATTCTCCCTGGATGTTTTGCTACACTTCCCCAAATATGTATGGAGGAGAAACTGCGGTGCAGGGCTCTTCTAGAACAAGGATGAAGACATTTTCATGGAGACATAGAATCACAGAATGGTTTAGGTTGAAAGGGACCTTGAAGGTCATCGAGTTCCAAACCCCCTGCCACAGGCAGGGACACCTCCCACTAGACCAGGTTGCTCAAAGCCCCATCCAGCCTGGCCTTGAACACCTCCGGGGATGGAGCTTCCACAGCTTCTCTGGGCAAACTGTTCCACCACCCTCAAAGTGAAAAATTTCTTCCTACTATCTAATCTAAATCTACCTTCTTCTAGTTTAAAGCCATTCCCCTTCGTCCTATCACTACATGCCCTTGTGAAAAGTTCTTCCCCAGCTCTCCTGTAGGCCCCCTTTAGGTACTGGAAGGCTGCAATAAGGTCTCCCCAGAGCCTTCTCTTCTCCAGGCTGAACAACCCCAACTCTCTCAGCCTTCTGTATAAATTTTCCACCTAAAGCACTGGAAAATAAGTACCTGAAATCCTGGCTAAGGTTTTATTAGGATTTGCAGCCTAGAGCCTGCTATAGGCAGTAAATTTTGCCCTTGTTTTAAAGCATAGCTAAAGGAGTTTGTTGAGCCACTATCTAGCTTTTATATAATACCTTTAGGATGACAGTACTCACTCTGGAACCAGGAAGTTTTGTTTCTTGAACACAAATAAATTTCTTCTCCCTCCCTGGAGTGTGTCATAAAAAGCAGTAACCATACACAAGGATGATCCAAGTTACATTTTAGGGGAAGGTGTGATTTTGCAATTTTGAATATTTTGGTCACCACAGTGCATGCTAAACCTTTTGTGACATAGTGCACTCATTCTTCAGAATCTCACTCTCTCATGGCGATGACAATATGATGGAGACGATGGCACTGATCAAGAATATATGTTCACTGTGTATTTTTCCAGAAAGTTGTCAAAACTGAATAAAAGCTTTAATAATAAACCAAAGACAGTGAAATTATTCTAAAAAAAAAACGTTTTAAAATATAAATCAGAAAATTCAAATAAGAAAGAGAACAATTGAGGAAAAAAAGAAGGGAAGGAGACAGGGTGAGAGGGAGAGAAAGAGAGGAGCAGAGGCAATGGGCACAATCTGAAACACAAGAGGCTCCATCTGAACATTGGGAAACACTTTTTTACTGTGAGGGGGTTACTAAGCACTGGCACAGGTTGCCGAGGGAGGTTGTGGAGTGTCCATCCTTGGAGACATTTAAAAGCTGTCTGGATGTAGTGCTGAGCAACTGGCTTTAGGTGACCCTGCTTTGAGAAGGTGGGTTGACCAAGATGAACTCTGAAGGTCCCTTATGGCCTCAGCCATTATGTGATTCTGTGACAAGAAAGGGAAGAGAAAGGAAGGGGAAGGGGAAGGGGAAGGGGAAGGGGAAGGGGGAAGGGGGAAGGGGAAGGGGAAGGGGAAGGGGAAGGGGAAGGGGAAGGGGAAGGGGAAGGGGAAGGGGAAGGGGAATGGAAGGATGGAGGGAATGGAGCAAGAGGAGGGAGGGAGGGAACAAGGCAGGAAGGAAGGAAGGAAGGAAGGAAGGAAGGAAGGAAATTAAAAAAGAAAAAAATTAACAAAATAAAAAGAGAGAGAAGAAAGAAAAGAAAGAGAAAGAGAGAAAGAAAGGAAGGAAGAAAGAAAGAAAGGATGGAAGAGAGAAAGAAAGAAGAAAGAAAGAAAAAGAGAGGAAAAATACACATTTAACATTTAAAAAAGGGGAAAAAAAGCTATAATGTGTCACTTTTGTATGCAGATAATGGTGCTATTTAACCATCTGATCAGATAAATGTCCTTTCTAAACTGTCAGTGTCAAGGTAAATTGATTCATTGCTCATGGTGTGCACTGTCAGCATCTATTGTTATCTTTTCTTTTCTTACTTGTCATTCAGATTAATAATGTTAGTGGTGCTATATGCTTGCAGCTTTCTTCCCTGTGTCAGCCACTTAGGAAGTTGGTCTGCACAGCTATTTTCTCTGGATTTCTTTGTAGTACTTCGATTAGTTTAAACTGGAAGCAAGACCACATTGTATCTCCTTCTGACTACATATGTGTTAAATATTTCTAAAAGTTTGATGTTGTAGTCACTAAATACATGTCCATGATCAATCGAAAAATTTCATTGCTTTCATTTTTACTACCTTTTGTTTGTGTGGGTTTTTTCCTCCAACATGGAAGAATGCAGTTGGTGGCTATCAGGAGACTCCAAAAAAGAAAAAGTGTTGTTGTATGTACAACAGTGACTGAATCCTTCTTTAACTTCAGTAATAAAGTGTTATTAAACAGACATAATTAGAGAAAATAAAGCCTACAATTATAGAAAATAAAGTCTACAGGCTATAGATTATGAAATCCTGCCAGAAGTAGAGCTCAAAAAATTTACAACAGATTTTGATGCAATGGGAAACAGGTTGGAGACACTGATAGTAGAATAGTTCTCCAGTTGTTAATATTTCAATTCCTTATTCTGAAAACAATCCAGAACTTGCTAACAAAATGTCATGACAATGTAAATTTTTGAGATATTGCCAAAACAGAAGAGGACTGGAATTTTATCTAAGATGAACTATATAACCCTGTATAAATAAAGCAAATGGTAAAAATATAATTGTAGAAAGTGCAAGGTCATGAATTAAGGGACTGAAAAACAGAATTTCTTCTATCAGCTAGGAGCTCGGCAGCTGCAAATATCACTGAAGCAGAAACCTGCATGTGTGAGATTATTCGCAAAGGAGAAGACTAATGTGACCCCAGATAACAACTTGTTTCCATCTGAGACAGAAAAATATTAAAGCCTTAGTACAACGGACCAGCGAGTATGTATCTGTGATACTCTGTGAAGTACTGTGTTTAATTTTAGTAGTACATGTTTAAAGGAGATAATAACTAGAAAATAGCATGCTATGATGCAGAGGAAATTATTGGTATTTTACTAAAAATAAGACTTATGTTAACAGGTTTGGGGGTTGTTTATGGTTTTTTAACATGGTGAAACTAGTCAGCTAAATGTCTGTCTTGCCAGTCAGAGATAGGAGTGCAGGCAGAAGTTGATGCATCATACAGATCAATACCTGGCTTTGTGGCTGGTGCCATAGCCAGGGTTTTGGTTTCTACAATCATGGGACATCTTTTGACGAATACACCCTATTAGGGAGAGATGGGATCTACCTATTCAGAAAAGGCAAGAGAATCTTCACTAGCAGATTGGCTGACTTTGTAAATTGTGCTTTAAACTAACTTGGGAGACAGTGTTCAAAGGTCTAACACCTGTTAAAAGCACCTGGGTGGGTACCCAGACTTACCAGAGTAGTGAGGAATGCTCCCCAACACTCTCCAAAGGCAAGAAAACTAAGTCCAGCCACACTGAGTGCATGTATACTAATGCAGCTAGTCTGGGTCACAAACAGGAGGAACTGGAAATCCATGCCCAGTCTGAGAGTTATGATGTCACAGGAGTCACAGAAACCTGGTGGAAAAACTCACATGACTGGAAGACCACAATGGATGGCTACAAATTGTTTTGGAAAGATAGGAAAGGAAGAAGATGAGGTGGAGTTGCACTTTATATTAAAGAAAAATTTGAGTGTACGGAGGCGAGCTATGGAGACTATGAAAGTTCTATTGAATGCCTTTGGATCAAAACTAGAGGGATCACCACCAAGGGGGAATCTTATGTTAGGTATCTGTTACTGTCCTTCCAGCCAGGATTATAAGGCCAATGAAATCTTACTTCAGCTGCCCAAGGAACTCTTGGGCCAACAGAACCTGGTCTTCATGGGTGACTAATTACCCGGACATTTGTTGGGGAAACAACACAGTGGTGCACAACTCACTTTGCCATGCCTTGGGTTTTGTTAAGTGTGATTTCCAAGTAAGTGTTGAATTTCATGGCATATCCATCCCAAATGGGTGATGTGCTTCCACTGCCCTACCAGGTAAGTGCTAAGCTGCCAAGTCAAGGCTCTAGAGTATCTGAAAGCTAGCACAGAGGTTCTGCAGAATCTACATATCCTAATTTTAGAGATAGTAGTGCAGGTGGTCAGGAGAGAAAAAGTATTTTCCAGTGGCTAGCAGGAATCAGGAAAGATCTGTTGGAAATGACAGAGAGGCAGGGCATAGTTGAGTCCTATGTGCCCTGAGAGTGTTTTTAAAACAACACCCCTGCAGCCTGGGCAACCTGTTACATGCATGTAAAAAGCCTTAAAGTAAACAAAAGAGACTGATGAGTATCTGTGGTAAGAATCAATTGTGATAAAAAAAAAGTAATAAATATTTAGTTACATTACCTGCCACATCCTGCTGCCTACTACAAGGTGCAAAAGTATTGCAAGGCAGGCATAATGTTGTTTACAATGAAGTCAGTGAGCAAACTGCCACACAAAAAAGTGGACAGGTATTCCACTGATCGTCACGTCCTCAGTTTGAAAGAAAAAACACCCTACAGAATCTTTAAGCTATAAATTTAGTACAGATTGAACTGAACTAAATGAAAATTCACTGTAAATAAAATTCGGCTATATATTCACTGTAGTCTGCTATCAGTGAAAATCATTATTACAAAATATTAACAAAGACGAAGATCCGGCCAACTAGTTAAAATTAGAATGTAATTTGTAATAAAATATCTCATTCTCCACAGAGGAACAACCATAAAATTTTGATGTTTTTCAGCCAGAGTTGTGGGTAAAAATACAAGATGATATATGAAACTATCAATATTTGATATTGATAGATTTTTTTCCTGCTTATTGAAGAATTATTTAAATTGAAATAGCCTTGAATAGTAATAAATATGATGAATAATTTCTGTTAATATCTTCCTTTGTCAGTTTCTAGAAGTTTCATATCTGCCACAGACATAAATTTTTCCACATTTCAAGGCCATACTTTGATTTAAATTGAAGCACTGAAAGAAAACAAAGCAAAAGTATGAAATCCAATATTCTTCAGCAATATATACTTGTGTGTTTGTAAATGTATACATACACATATATAAATTTACATATCTGCATACATTATATGCATACTCATTATATGCATATATAAATACAAACATTTACTCACAGTTAGCCTAACTATTTTATTAGTATGCTGTTGATAACTTCATGACACAGTTGGTGAGTGAGCCGACTAGGGAAGGTGCCACACGGGACCTGTTTTTTGTGATCAGAGAAGGACTTGTGGCTGTCTTGGACACAGCGATCACAAAATGATACCTTTTGATTCTTAAAGAAGTAAGGAGGGTGACCAGCAGAACTGCTACCTTGGACTTCTGGAGGGCAGACTGTTTAGGAGCTTGGTTGACAGAGTCCTTTGGGAGGAAGTCCTGAAGGACAAAGGAGTACAGGAAGGGTGGACATTTTTCAAGAAGAAAATCTTAAAGGTGCAGGAGCAGGCCATCCCCATGTGCCAAAAAACGAGCCAGCATGGAGGGAGACTGGCCTGGCTGAACTTTGGCTGGAACTCAAGAAAAAAAGGAGAGTTTATGACCTTTGGAAGAAGGAGCAGCCAAATCAGGACGACTACAAGGATATCGTGAGGTTATGCAGGGAGAAAATTAGAAGGGCCAAAGCCCAACTAGAACTTAACCTGGCTACTCCTGTAAAAGACAATAAAAAAATGTTTCTATAAATATGTTAGCAATAAAAGGAGGACTAGGGACAATCTCCATCCTTAATTGGATGAGGGGAGAAACATCGTGACAAAGGATGAGGAATAGGCTGAGGTACTTAATGCTTTCTTTGCCTCAGTATTTAGTAGTAGGGCCAGTTGGTCTCAGGGTATCCAGCCCCCTGAGCTGGAAGACAAGTGTGGGGAGCAGAATGAAGCCACCATAATCCAAGGGGAAATGGTGAGGGACCTGCTACACTACTTAGACACACACAAGTCTATGGGGCCAGATAGGATCAATCCAAGGGTACTCAGGGAGCTGGCGGGAGTGCTCACCAAACTGCTTTCCATCATTTGTCAGCAGTCCTGGCTAACCGGGCAGGTCTTGCTTGACTGGAGGTTAGCAAATGTGACAGCCATCAACAAGAAGGGCCAGAAGGAGGGTCAGGCTGACTTCAGTGCTGGGGAAGGTTATGGAGCAGACCATCTTGAGTGCCATCACACAGCACATACAGGACACCCAGGCGATCAGGCCCATTCAGCATGGGTTTATGAAAGGCAGGTCCTGCCTGACTAACCTGATCTCCTTCTATGACAAGGTGGCCAGCGTAGTGGATGAGGGAAAGGCTGTAGATGTTGCTGACCTGGACTTTAGTAAAGCCTTTGACACCGTTTCCCACATCATTCTCCTGGAGAAAGTGGCTGCTCGTGGCTTGGATGGGTGTACTCTTTGAAGGGTAAAAAACTGGCTGGATGGTTTAGGGTCCCAAAGGGTTGTAGTGAATGGAATTAACTCCAGTTGGCGGCCAGTCACAAGTGGTATTGCCCAGGGCTCAGTATTGGGACCAGTTCTGTTTAGTGTCTTTATCAATGATCTGGATGAGGAGGTCGAGTACACTCTCAGTAAGTTTACAGACAACACTGCAAAGGAGACCTTATCACTCCGTACAACTACCTGAAAGGTAGTTGTCGGTATCTTCTCCCAAGTAACAAGCGATAGGACAAGAGGAAACAACTTCCAGTTGCGCCAAGGAACATTTAGATTAGATATTAGGAAAACTTTATTAACTGAAAGGGTTGTCAAGCATTGGAACAGGCTGCCCAGGTAAATGTTTGAGTCACCATCACTGGCAGTATTTAAAAGACATATAGATGTAGTGCAGTGGGACATGGTTTAGTGATGGACTTGGCAGTGTCAGGTGCCAGTGATTGTATGATTCTTTGATTCAATGAGTGATGCAACATATCTGTCTAAAATGTGTCTCACCTGGAAAAAGAACTATATACTTAACCCCTACAATGTTGCTCACTGTTTTCTGACAACTATGTTGAAAATAATTTGAATGAACCACTGTTCAAGGCAATATTTCAATTAAACATTTCATATTCAGCTAAGTACATTTTTGGGAGTGTGTGCGTCCATGTTTGAATGTGTGCAAACAAATGTGCAAAGCTACACTGAGGTTAACACCACACCATTCATTTAAATAAGGCCTAGATATAAGCAGAGTATACATAGAAGTAAATTTGCTTAATGCTATGTTCAGCATGATATTCATTTCTGTGTTTAGTAAATTGATGGAAATTATAGAAAACTGAACGACTAGAAGGCCTGTCATAATAAAGTGTAAGCTAAGCAATTTCAGTCAGTTACAACTAATCTATTACAGTTCTACAAATATTTCTGTGAGGTAGGCAGCACTGTAAGCTAAGCTAATTTACCCAGTTTTTCCCAATGTCTTTATAAGTAGCTATTAAATACAATATGATGTAAGAAGCCATTCATCTCAAGCAACTAAAAGATATAAAACCAAGGAGTATGAAAGGATGTAAATGAAAAATAAACCACTGAACAAACAAGGAAAACCCCCACATCCCCCAAACTTACAATTAATTTTAATTGCAGTGAAATCCCAAAACCTAGGAGTGCCTCAAAGTTCCCTAATTGGTCTTATTTTATGTGTTACATTTCTAAGAGACCTAGAGAATAAGTTGGACAGATAAGAGTCACAGTTTGTAGGGGACAGAATTACATAGTTAGTGAAATCTAAGATCTAAGAGGTGCTAGAATAGTATTTTGCATAGATGACAAATAGGGTTTGATCAGTCATCCTCAGTCAAAGAAATAATCTATTCTCACTTTAATAGTCACAAGATTTTTAAAAGACTTCAAAAAAGAAGGGTCTTTTAATTTATTTATATCAAGTTGAAGATTTGTAATCACTTTCAAAAATTACAATTTTAAACTAATGGCAGTGGTACATGTTTGAACTAGCTGTGAATTCTCTTTTGTTGTTTTTTTTTTTTTTTCTGAGAAAAATTGTCCTTTTCAAAAAAAAAAGGAGTTATCTGAGGAGAAAATTAATTTTGCTTCAAAACTTCTGTTTTCAGAATTGCACCTCCTTAAAGGAAAACTTCTGTAGTTCAGGGTGAACTAGAACTATATTGAAAAATACGGTTAATAATTAATAGAGATTTATAATCAGCATTTTATAGGATATATTTAAATCAATAGCAGATAAAGCCAATATAAGAGGTACTGTTTTGTTGGATCTGTTGTTATAGTCATCTCATTTTCAGTCTAATAGTTTTGAAAGGTGGTTGAAGTCAGAGACTTATCAGCCTCAGTTATCTATTATCTCTTAATCCAGTTATTGACAAAACCAGTGGAGAAACACGCACAGAAACACCAGAGACCTTAATTGCTGCAAAAATAAGCACTGAAGGTTATGGACTCTACATGCAAACATTCAATACGAATATAAAACAATCTTGAATGCATAGTTTGGTATTCTTACTTCACCAATTTACACTCACCCGATTGCAATAACATTTTTAAATTTTGTATTACTATACTGTAATATCATATCATAATTATATAATATCATCATTATATTATTGTGTATTATAATGATAATGGAATACTATAATGTTATTACTAGAATACAAAGCTCATAAAGTTGTTGCTTAAGACTAAATTAAAAAAAAGTTCTTATACATTTAGAAGCCAGGCAAGCTTGTAAGCTCCACTCCAAAAGTAAACCTTTTTCCTATATTATGTATCTTAGCTTTATGTACAGAGTATAGGCAAAGCTAGGCACTTCAGAATGGCATCACACCAAATGCTAAATAAAGATCTGGCTAAAGCAAACCAGCAGGAAAATGTTGAGGTTGAAGGAAAATATTTCGCCAAGGCTTACACGTGCAATAAACAGTCTCAAACATTCTATGATGCAATAACTTTTGTGGGACAGAGTATGACCCCATCAACGTGTGTTCAGTCTAGCTGGTCAAGTTACTTGGAGGACTGGATGAGACTTAAAATCCTCATCAGGCTTAATTATATGTTGATAATTTAATTTCTCAATGCTCCAAATAAGATGTTACTGTACATATGTAGACATAAAAATTTAAGGCATCTTAAAGTCACAAAATTCATTGCCTCATAATTTAGGTGATCATAATTTATTTCTATAAGGATTTCATATTTATACATCAGGGTCAAATTAAAACCAAAATTAAATAACTGCTTCATTCCTTTCTACTTTGATCACAGAGAATGAAGCAGTCAGTTGATGCTATGCAGTGAGGATGTCATTAGACACGTTTAACAGTTAAAAAAGAAAGGCACAGCAATACATTTTATAAATTTAAGCTTATATAAAAATCTTCCCAGGAATCCCAAATTTTGTGTAATTCCGCCGAGATGAATTGGTACAGTAAAAAGTATTTTATATGGCATTCTTGGAGTTTTGATTATTGCATCCAACAACATTCTTCAAGCTATAGGAAAGTAGTGATACTTTCTGTTAAAAATTAAATCAGCTTCTTACAGTATCAAAAAGTGTTTTAACCTTTAATGATCAATCACCAAAGGCCTTGTATTGTTATTAAATCTCTTTTAAATTATTAAATCTGCATAAGTACTTGCTAATTAAAGACATCTGGTCAGTTACTGAGGTTAGTGGCAGTCAGTCTAGATCCAGATTGCATGGAACAAAATAGTGCTGAAATTTAACTCAGCTAGAGGAGAAATGTTCAGGGTAGCAAATATTCACTGACTTAATTCCAAAAAAATGCATTTAACATATTTAACATATCTGTACACTAGTATAATTATGAACATTCACTAACAATAACTGTTAGAAACAAGTGTCCAGAAGTTATGCAATTTTCATTTAATTTTTTGCAGTATTTTAGGAGCTCTGAAGGTGCTAACTGAAGATAAAGTTTGGCCATTCTCACATAGAATACTCTGTACCTGATTCTGAATTATCTTTTATTCCTACAGAGATTTGCATTCATTATAATTGCAGAATGCCTAAAGATTAAATTCTGAATCTCTTCCACTGACATGTGTATTTGATAGCATTATGAGGTTGAGATTCAATGGTCTTGGGAAGCTTAAATTGTATTCAACTTTTATTAACTAAGGATTTTCTCAGTGTAATTGAATAACTGAAAATGCTCAAAGCTTATTTGAATTAACAGAGATTAAAACCATGCAATAAATTGCAAAATAAATCTTAGATTTTACAGCAAAAGAATATAACTTGAAATAAAGTTTAAGTAAAACCAGTGTTAACAGTTCATATTTACTCGTCCAATAATACATTTGTTTCACCACCAGCTCAGTTTTTTTTGCGGAGACTTCTGTAGGAGATATCAGGCTTTAACCAGAAAGCTTTTATTCTTTATGCTATGATTTTGTTTCCAGTCTCCATAAACCAGCACTTTTTAATATAGAATAGAATTTTAAGTCATCATATCAATTAACGTGCTGACAATGTCTTAATACAATTAAGTTTTTCAACTATACATACTAACAGAATACTTGGTTACCTCCTATGGTAAAAATACAAAATCAGATTCTCTCAGGAAGTTAGAGAAGATCTATTTCTAAGAATTTTTTTTTCCCAAATAAAATTAAACCAAAATGTTAGTAAAGCTGAAGACCAGAATGGTTTGTAAAAAATAATATTGGAATTTATACTGTAAAAGTCACCAAAAAATAGAGTTCTATACTGTCATAAAACATAAGTAAAGAGAAAATAGCAATGGATTAATTTAAGAAAATGGTGGGAGAATTTGTATATATAAAAGTAATACATATTTACATATGATTGAAAATTTAATGAAAAAAATAAACCAATTACATTTGTGAAACATTTGTGTAACATATATATGTAAAGGAATTAAAAATGCACACACAGAGAATAAGAATGTTATTGGTAGGAGAAATATTTGTGGCAATATGAAAAGTCATAGTAGATTCCAACTGTGTTCCAGGAAAGATACTCTAACCCTGGATTTAAGAAATTTATGTAAGAAACTGGATGAGGTACTTCTTTCACTTGTCCTCCTCCACAGTCAATAGAAAGAGAGAATGATACCAGAAGACATGCCAGAAGCTGCCCTACAAATGGACTCACCTTACAGTGGTGACTCTCTGTTTTCAGTAGGAGGAGTTGAGCGTGAGCAGAATCCTATGAAAATCCTTCACTCAGGCTGCTAAAATGGAATTTTATTTAGTGCCTACCACTTGTTCTATGTTATTATTATAAAAAATCTGGTCATTCATGAATAGTGTTAGCCTTTGTCTTGCAGTGCTTACTACCAATACCCACATGCTAGATTAAGATAGGAAGGACATTAAATAATTAACTTTATACTAAAGCAGCATCTGAAATGTATCAGATATTGGACAAATTTTGCAGCTTGTGAAAGGCTGAAATTATTTGCTATTGCTAGTAGCTCTAATACAACATCCTTTTAAAATAAAGATTAAGTCTTCACAGCCATCTATTTGCCATTCAGTACAATGTGTTACTTACCAATATCATAGGTGGAAGACAATTCCAGACTCTGGAAATAAGTAGGATGAAATATTCATTTATTTTTAATGGTACATGCAGCTGTTAATGAACAAAGCCAAGCTATATACAAATCAGAGGCATTTCTAATTTTCTTTATTTTTGGTTTACAAGATCTGTAGCTTTTAATTTGCAGAACTTTGAACGAAGTGGATCCACACTAATATTTTGGAGTATGTGTGAGTATCACTGTGTAGAAGATGTAAAAAACAATTTACCGTCGTCAGATTCCTTGAAAGTATGAAAAGAAAGAAAAACTTAATTTAAAAGTTTATACTTGATTTGTTCCACTCTTTATAGTAATTTATGTTGGTCTGAGGCAACTTGTAGGCTAAATGTCAGAAGTTTTCCAGGAAGTTCTGAAGTGTTTTTTTACTCTGGACTACAAAACAAAACCAGTGAAATTTTTGCAAAATAGACTTATACTGAAATAATTTATTCTAAATTGAAATGAGCTGGTCTCAGATTCTTCCATGTTTCTACTTTGCTTTATAATTCACTGATGAGAAAGCCCATGCTGGACAGAAGGTTTTGAACCACTCTGGTTTCTCCATATTGCAGTAATTAACTTCAAATTACATGGCTATCACAGATTCATAGGATTTAAACCTGTGCCTATTGGCCCCTCATGAAAAAAGTAATTGATATAAGCCCCAAAGCTGAATAATGATGCATTGATTTACCATAGAGTTGCCGCGTTTGTGCTTTGTAAATGGACATCTGAGATAGATGAAATACTCCAGAAAACACAATGACAGTCTGTGAATGACTGGTTTGTTTCCAGAGAACGCCCAAGCAACCTTCCCATTTTCCTAAGGACAAATTACAGATATAGTGGTTGAAATTGCCTCAAGAAAGTGAGCACCAGGAGACACAAATACAGCACGGAAGTTCTGCTTTTGCTCAGAGCTATATAACTTCGTGTTTTAACCACACACACACAAAAGTGCCAATGATATTGCCATAATTTAATAGATATTAATAAAAAGTAGTTGAAAAGACTTGAATGTATACATAGGTATGTATGTAACAGACGATTATTATTTTTTGAGGGAACTATTAATAAAACTTAGGACAATAATGCATTTGTAATGCATGTATATGTTGTACTAATAAAACATTAAGCTATGCTGTCAAGAGGCCACAACTTAATTTGGATACTGAAAAAATAAATAAATAAACCACCAGTCACAAAACTCACCAAAAAAAAAAATGCACACCCAACCTGGAAAAACTGGAATTGCATTTGGACCATGCAGAAACTTTTTTTTTTCTCAGAGATCCTTGTTCAATTAACATCTAAAGCTGTCTCTGGGAGTGGTTTCAAGTCCTATGCAGGTACTGTGAATGCACTGTGGGCTGCAGAGTTCCAAAATGTCTGCAAAATGGACTGTAAGACTAAATGTAAGGCATATTGGAAATAGTCCCTGATAAATAAATCTACTTAATATTCAAGAAACAAAGTGTTTGGTTTATCTCTAGCAGATTTCTTTGACAATAATTCAAGTGTCTTCACTTCAACACACACAAGTCTATGGGGCCAGATAGGATCAATCCAAGGGTACTCAGGGAGCTGGCGGGAGTGCTCACCAAACTGCTGTCCATCATTTGTCAGCAGTCCTGGCTAACCGGGCAGGTCTTGCTTGACTGGAGGTTAGCAAATGTGACAGCCATCAACAAGAAGGGCCAGAAGGAGGATCCGGGTGACTATGGGCCTGTCAGGCTGACTTCAGTGCTGGGGAAGGTTATGGAGCAGACCATCTTGAGTGCCATCACACAGCACATACAGGACACCCAGGCGATCAGGCCCATTCAGCATGGGTTTATGAAAGGCAGGTCCTGCCTGACTAACCTGATCTCCTTCTATGACAAGGTGGCCAGCGTAGTGGATGAGGGAAAGGCTGTAGATGTTGCTGACCTGGACTTTAGTAAAGCCTTTGACACCGTTTCCCACATCATTCTCCTGGAGAAAGTGGCTGCTCGTGGCTTGGATGGGTGTACTCTTTGAAGGGTAAAAAACTGGCTGGATGGTTTAGGGTCCCAAAGGGTTGTGGTGAATGGAGTTAACTCCAGTTGGCGGCCAGTCACAAGTGGTATTGCCCAGGGCTCAGTATATGGGCCAGTTCTGTTTAGTGTCTTTATCAATGATCTGGATGAGGAGGTCGAGTACTTTCAGTAAGTTTACAGACAACACCAAGTTGGGCAGGTTTGTTGAGCTACTTAAGGGCAAGAAGGGTCTATAGAGGCATCTGTACAGGCTGGATTGATGGGCTGATTGATCGTATGAGTTTCAACAAGGCCAAGTGCCTGGTCCTGCTCTTGGGTCACAACAACCCTATGCAGCTCTACAGGCTTGGGGAAGAGTGGCTGGGAAGCTGTCCGGAGGAAAAGAACCTGGGGGTGTTGGTCAACAGCTGGCTGAATGTAAGCCAACAGTGTGCCCAGGTGGCCTTCTTGTCATCCTGGTGGCCAGCAGGACTAGGGAAGAAATCGTCCCTCTGTACTTGGTGCTGGTGAGTCCACATTTTGAATGCTGTGTTCAGTTTTGGGCCCCTGGACATGCTGGAGCATGTCCAAGGAAGTGCAACAAAGCTGCTGAAGCGTCTAGACAATAAGTCATATTAGGAGCAGCTGAGTGAACTAGGGACAAAAGTAGGCTCAGGGGAGACGTTATTGCTCTCTATAGCTACCTGAAAGGAAGTTGTAGCAAGCTGGGTGTCGGTCTTTTCTCCCAAGTAATAAGCAACAGGACGAGAGGAAACAACCTCAAGAGGAGGTTTATATTGGATATTAGGAAAAATTTCTTCACTGAAAGGGTTGTGTTGTCAAGCGTTGGAACAGACTGCCCAGTGAAATGGTTGAGTCACCATCCCTGGAGGTATTTAAAAAACATGTAGATGTGGCACTTAGGGACGTGGGGTTTGGTGGAGTTGGGACTGTTAATGGTTGGATTCAATGATCTTAAAGGTCTTTTCCAACCTAAATAGTTGTATGGTTCTATAAGAAACTTGGAAAAATTAATAAGAATAATAACCTAACTGTCAGACATCTAGCAATTTAAATCCAGTGACATAGTTTTCTGAATTCTCTTTCAATCATTTATCACGTTGTTACAATTCTAATTTGTGCACACACACAATTTTATTTATATATTTGTGGGTTTTGTGTATTAAAGTGCTGTACTTAGCAATAACATAAACTGCAATATATTCTAAAAGAAGAGGACAGGTCAAAAGTTATGTTTGGAAATAAGCAGCTCAATGGAAAAGGAAAAAAAATATTGTATTATATATGTATTCCTCTACTTTTCTCTTTCTGGTTTTAGAAATTGCCTCTGTGAGCTGTTTCAGCAGTGTAAACTGCTGGTGAGTTGTTTGTCATATTACCTAACCTAGAAATTATAGCACTTTATAATACCAAAAATACCCCAACAGGAGCCACCTTATAAATATTTTGTAAAGCTTGAGAAATTTTTATTACCGTAAATGCCACAGTGGAGTCACTAAGAAACCCTGGGGATGAACACAGGATAAAAGAAAAAACTACCTGTTTTTACAGCTTGTTTGTAGGAATTGGAATACAACTATATTGGAAGTTCCCTTCGGTTAAAAATAAATCTCTCTAGCAATTTTGGTGAAGATCATTGGTATTTTCTTACAACTTGTTTTTTAATGAAAATGTACAAATGAAAGACCAAAATCAATACTCAGATGTTAACTTCATGAGGAAATATGAAAACTAAGTACAAAATAGACTGAATTGCTTGAAATTGTCTAAAAGTAATATTTATCTATTTAAGTATTTCGAAATAGTTACATACTGGAGAGTCACATGCTACTAAATATTTCAGTGCCTCAATTTTACAAATATTAAAATATCAGAATTTTTCCAACTGGAAAAAGGGAATTCAGTTTTTAATGGGCTCTGATGGCACAATATGGAAGTGCCAAATAATGTAGGTACTAACTTCAGAAATATGCAGTACGATCTGATTTACTGAAGCTTTTGTCTATCGTGAAGTTGGTCCATTAGTATCACTGTATTTGTCAGTCCATGAAAATGCTGTAATTAATTTAAAGTTAAATGCTTCTATTGTCTGTATATGTCAAGAAATTCCTCAATTCACAAATACCACTTACGTTAGCATTAACAATAGTTTACAAATTTCTGTTTAATCCAACATATATAAAAATAGGATTAGGCTTTGCCATTAAAAAAAAATAGCTTTTACTGTTTATGATAAAGAATCTTTTGGGATTCATATAAAATAAGCATTTCTGATCTTACTTTATTAGCCATTTAGAGAACAGTGAAGTTCTACTCTTTCTTGAGCAGAAAGCCACACTTTGAATAAAGCCATAGATTATCTGGGGATCTGAACCTCCTTTCCATTCTACGTGGGTTAGACAGGTGCCTTTTCTTGACTCATCAGCATTGCATTCCTGGATGAACAAGTGGGCAAGCTTTATATGGAGGGCTGGGGTGTATCTCTCTAGTCTGGTGACTAGAACTACAAATGAACACTGTGGATTATACACTTTCACAGGAAAGGATAAAAGACTTGCTTTTGCAATGGTGCTGTAACAGGTAAGACACTATGTATACTGGGCACAATCTCTGTCATCTTTGTATGAGACTGTGGATCTCAGTTGTTTCCTTACACTGGGACTGTAGCAGAGTTTACAGGATAGAAAGATGAGTATCTTCCCCCCCCAAAATGTCTTGAGACTCTAAGGGAAGGGAGATGCTGTGGTGGAAGGAACTCAGTATCACGGGTAATCTCCATTGCCATATAGGACACATTGGTACTTAGAAGGACTGCCTACCCATAGAAACTCTGAAGGCATAGACCTCTCATGCATTATTCATAACTTTTTTTTTTAAACAGCAACACTTGTGTCAACCTTACACGTAAGGTAAGGTTGCAAACGTAAATCATGGCAGTTCTTCAGATGTCGGTGGAACTATGTGGATTAACCCTGGAGTTTTGGGCCACAAAATAACAGCTCTGTTAACAAAGCCTAGCCAGGATATACTAAATGAATAAAAAGAACAGACATATATTTGGGAATTTAAGACTGCCTGTAAAGTGGAAATTAAGGACTACTCTTAGCTTGGGTTCCCACACCAGTTTAAGCCTGCCCTGAAATCCTGCTTGCACTGTGAAGGTTTCTAACAAAACTAGTGTGAACGACAGCAACAAAGGGAAATACATCTCTGGAATTTACTATTTTCCAGTTATATAAGGTACATTGTGAAGTCAGAAGCTTGTCTGTTTCCATCTAATAACTCTGCAAGGAGTTTATACCCATTTAATTTGTTTACGATTTACATGAAGCTAAAGTATATTGTGTTTAAAAGAACTGCTTAGGAGGATGTTTGCCATGTCCTATCTGTGGCAAATTTAATTTGCTGGAAATTTTTAGAAGGAGGAGATTGCCTCTTCCTTCAAGCAACTGTATCTGTTCAGAAGGGAGAAGGCCACAGAATGTCAGGACTGACATGTAGCAAGGAGGAAGCTGGGTGTGCGCATAGACATTTGGAGATGTCTACAGAACCACAGGTCTGCCTTTGCTAAGGAGCAGTTCTGAAGTCAAGCCTCAAAATTGACCAGAGGGAATGATGCGGGCTGTGCTGCAATCCAGGAAAGTGCTGAACTTGCTGTACAAGAAACTAGATTAGACTGAAGGATCCAGTGTGCATCAACTTACTGGGAAGAGAAGACATTAAATTTGATATCTTTCAGTTTAAGCTGTCTCACCCAGATCTGAGATTTCCTTAGTCAGTTCATAAATCTGTAAGACATTCCATAAGAATGTGTATCATATATGCCTATTTCCATAAGGTTCCTCAGGCTTCTTCATCTTCAAACTTCCAGAGATGACAGATGCTTTCAGTTCTCTGGGTATCTCTGAATAGCTTCTAGCTCAACTTTCTTGAGATCTCCACAGGTCTGCCCTTTCCACTGGCAGTGCAGGAAGCCTGAGCTCTTCATGAAGTATGTGGCATCAGGTCCCCATGTGCTTTGACTCACACAGAATCTCTTCATAACAGTTCCTCTCTGCCGTTCCTTCCTTTTCACACTTTTCCCCTGCTCCAGCATGGGTCCTTTCCATGTGCTGCAGTCCTTCAGGAACTGACTGCTCCAGCATAAGTCCTCCAAGGGCCACAGCTCCTACTAGAAAATCTGCTTCTGCATGGGCCCCTCTCCATGGGCCACAGTTCCTGTGAGGGGCCTGTTCCAGCATGGGCTCTCCATGGGCTGCAGTGTGGTTATCCACTCTGTTGTGGTCCTCTCCATGGCCTGCAGGGAAATACCTGCACCACCATGTGTCCTCCACAGGCTGCAGGGGAATCTCTGCCCTGATGCATCTCTTCCCCTCCTTCTCTCACCTTGGTGTTCCCAGGTTTTTTCTCTCACCCCTCACACTGTCATGCAGCATTTTGCCCTTTCTCAAATACTGTTTCCTAGAGTTGCCACCATCTTGGCCGAGGGGCTCAGCTGTGCCCTTTGATGGGTTGGTTGGAGCCAGCTGGAACAGACTGTGTCCAGCACAGGGCAACCCATGGCTTCTCCTCATAGAGTTGACCTCTATGGCTCTCTACTGCCAACACCTCATCACCTATATTCAGTACAACTTGTCCTCCCCCATTTAATCCTTTTGATTTGCCTCAAGGGTGTGATTTAAATCTTGTTAAAATATAAGATTGTTGTTGTTGTTGTTTTCTTATCCTCTGTGTGAATTTACTGCTACTTCACTTCATGTCTTCTTTTACACACACTGGTACCCTACAGTTATGATGGCCTCAGTAACTCAAGAATTGTGAGATTTCTGGCAAGAAACCCACACTTTATGGGAGGAGGACACACAGGCCCTCCTTCAAAAGTTGCAAACATCAAGTGTACAGTTTATTGGGGTTTAATTTAATTATGTTAATCAGTTAAATAATTTGGCAAAAAGATGGTTGGCAAACGGAGCAGAAAGGGTCGTCAGCAACAGGAAAGGTAATAAATTCATTAGCCTTCATAGAGTGAGGGAAAGGCAGATGAATATCAGCTGTGGAAAACTGAGTAGCTACCTGGGGCAAGATACGGAGAAAATTATCTGTAATAAAATTAGTATATCTACTGAGCCTACAAATGTTAGTATCTTTTTGATATTGTAGGACTTCATTTTAAATTAGTAGGTAGTGCTAAAATGAAAGAGAAAGTTTTTCTAGCTCCCACATTAAACAAAGTGGTGTTGATGATGATATTTAAAATGTATTAAAGTAAAATGACATGTGATACCGGATTCTTTTAACAATGAATATTTTTACTGTTTTTTTCCCCTCAAATCCTGTTTGCTCTGATCTTTAATCATCCAGATTTCATCTAAATTTCTTTGCTCCATTCTTTCTAGACACTTTAATATAAGAAGCGGACTTGGCACCAGTTAATGCAGTTTTGTCTATGACAACTGAAAGTCTGTATAGTGAGCTATAACATACAATATTGCACAAAAATCAATAAACTAAATATGTAGTGCTCCAAGGTTTCTGTCTGGTTATTAATTAATTGCCAGCAGAGTGACAGATTGATGCTTGCTAAAATATATTCAATTCATGCTTTAAGATCTCAAAGAATGCTGAGCAGGAAAAATATGAAGTAGAAATACCCAAGTCAGCATAAAAGCTTGTCAGAAAGTTTTAAAAAAGATTGAAATACTAGTCAGCAGAATAAAAACTACATTTTCTATGTGATTTTGATCTTCTTAAACTAACATTATTCCAGTCCAACTTAATAGGACACTGTATAAAGTATCATCTCACAGTTAACACGTCTACCAAATGCAAGGCTTAAACACTACAGAACTTCAACAGTAAAGGCAGGGGCTGTGTGTCTGGAGGGACGAGCTGTCAGGCAACAGGTCTCGTGAGAGGGGCAGGCAAGAGTGCAGCAGTGCTGGCTGTCCCTGCAGCGAGTTCAAACTGTTGGTGGCTGCAAATACCAGTCCCTAGGGAATGTCAGTGGCCAGGGTGTGTGTTGTGGTTTAGGCTGAATCGGCTACTGGGGATGTGGGGAACCCCAGACAGTACTGACAGATGCTCCCCTCTACCCCTCTTGAAAGAGAGAGACAGAGGAGGGAAAAAGAGAGTTATGAGTTTAGAAGGAACTAAACTACTTTAATGAAATATTAATAACAAAATAAAAAGGAAACAATGAAATATATACAAAACTATATAAAGTTCCCAGCATGACAATCACAACACTGGCTGGCACTGGTGAAGTCCCGGACTGGACTCAGTGACGGACGGGAACTGGATTCCGGATCTGGATTCAGGATCGGAACCAAAGGCAGATGAACAGAGAGTCTTCCTCAGACATCAGCCATTGAAGGAAGAGAGCAAGAGAGAGCTGACCCTTTGATCCCTCAGCTTTTATACTGAGCAAGAGTAGATGGGATGCAATACCCTGTTGGTCAGTTTTGGGTCACATGTCCTGCCCGCTCCTCCCTGCAGGTGGGACCCCACTGCACTTTTCCGCTTCCGACCCTCCAACATGGCAAATAACAAAGTTGGTTGGCCTTGGGTGTTACAGCAATAAGTATAAGTAAGAGCCTCTCTGCATACCATGCCTGGGCATCAGCTATAAACATAGATCTTATCACTCTTGAGACAGCGAACATTGTCTGCACAATATGCTGTTAATTTCAGTAGTTAGAAGAGGCCCAGCTAAGAAGCAAAGTTACTGAACAAAATTGGTCCTGGTTTACCTCAAACCAGGACAGTGAGCAAACAGGAAGCAAGATTGGCAGTTTGCATGTGCAGGGTGGTGCTCTTTGCCCGTTGTCAGGCTGCTGCCTGATCCACTCACCAGCAGGCTTAGGCTGCAATCCCAACAATCAACCCAGCTAGCTTGTGGCCGTGTAAGTGTTCCTGGAAGCTTGAAGTATCCAAGAATTAGAGGGATGATTTCTTTCAAAACAATTCCCAATTTATAAAACTACAAGGTGACTGTGATCTGCTGAAAGAAAATGATGACCACCTTCTGCAACTGCGAGACTGGGGCTGAGACCCAAACAGAAGCTCTACAGCTTTACCATGCTGACATCTCCACCCAAATGGACTTCCCAAAAACTGAAATAGCTGACCCAATCTCAGGCTGCTTGGAGCCCCAGCACCTGGAATTCCCTCTAGCACCTGAAGGCAGCAGTGGATGTCATAGCTGCAATTGTGTCCAGCTAGAACTGGTAGTATTGCATGCTGTCTCAGGCTGAGAGATAGTCCAGCCTTAAGGCTGTGCAAGTGGAAGGTAAGTCTGAATTCAACCTTGAGCTGGCTGACACAAGTAACTCACAAGATGAAGGAGACTGGACTCTTGTTCCTGCTCAGGGAAGAAGGAAGACACTTCCCCTTTCCTCTAAAGTGTCCCTACGTAACAGATATGACACTATGGGGGTCAACAATGAACAGCATGTGAATAATGGACTGGATCCAGCAGAAGATGACCATGCAATGTTGATCCGAACACCCACCCACATAGAAGAAGTTCCACCAGAAAAGTGTGTAAAGTATTAGTAATTGGAGATTCCTTATTGAGAGGCACCGAAGCACCCATTTGCTGTCCAGACAATTTCTCTAGACAAATTTGCTGTCTGCCAGGATCTCACATTCACAACATCACTAAGAGGCTGCCAAACATGGTGAACCCTACAGATTATCATCCACTCCTACCCTTCCAGGTAGGGTCCAATGATACTGTGATGAGGCAACTTAGTGTCAGAAGTATTGATTAATATTTTCACTTTGACCTTATAAAGTCAAATTCAGGCATAATTTAGATTATTTACCCTTTCAGACATACCGGTGCTGATCATAATATATATCACCGTAATATTACATACTTTTCAGATACACATGAAGATACATCCTTTACCTAGGAGACTTTCCTTATTTTAATACACTGATAATTATATGTGCTTTGTATTATTGGATTTTTTAATGTATATTACTATATGTAAAAATAAGTTATTACAAGTGTGAGTCTGGAGATCAAAGAATTACTTATGGAGAAACACTTGAAAACACTTGAATAAATTAGTCATAGATTTAGATTCCTTTTAACAAGGTGTGGTACCATATGTTATTTTGAACTTTTATAGTTTGCGGTTGAGCTCCCACTTCCTCATTTATTTTATATAACCAAATATTCATTCCTTTATTTAACTTTAATTTTTTACTTAATGTAAGGTAAAAGACATTCTGCTTTTTATATTGTCTTCTATGAAAGTGAATGAATAAATAAGCATGTGCAACAAAAATCTAGTGATATCTATACTATATCTCTTTGGAATATGCTTCTTTTATGATGGATCAGATTAATGTATCACCAGAGTGGGTTAGACGGATGGACGGTAGGGTGGATTGAACAGTGGCTGACAGATAGAGCTCAGAGGGTTGTGGTTAGTGGTGCAGAGTCCAGTTGGAGGCCAGTAACTAGTGGGGTCCCTCAGGGGTCAGTACTGGGTCCAGTCGTGTTCAATATATTCATCAATGACCTGGATGAAGGGATAGAGTGTACCATCAGCAAGTTTGCTGATGATACAAAACTGTGAGGGGTGGCTGCCACGCTGGAAGGCTGTGCTGCCATACAGCGTGACCTGGACAGGCTGGAGAGTTGGGCAGAAAAAAACCTGATGAAATTCAACAAGGGCAAGTGTAGGGTACTGCATCTGGGGAGGAATAACCCCATGCATCAGTACAGGTTGGGGGCTGACCTCCTGGAGAGCAGCTCTGTGGAAAGGGACCTGGGAGTCCTGGTGGACAACAGGATGACCATGAGGCAGCAATGTGCCCTGGTGGCCAAGAAGGCCAAAGTCATCCTGGGGTGCATCAAGAAGAGTGTGACCAGCAGGTCGAGGGAGGTCATCCTCCCCCTCTACTCTGCCCTGGTGAGGCCGCATCTGGAGTATTGTGTCCAGTTCTGGTCTCCCCGGTTCAAGAAGGACAGGGAACTGCTGGAGAGGGTCCAGCAAAGGGCTCAGATGATTAGAGGTTTTGAGCATCTTTCTTACGAGGAAAGGCTGAGTGACTTGGGTCTTTTTAGTCTAGAGAAAAGAAGGCTGAGGGGGGATCTTATCAATATTTATAAATACTTAAAGGGAGGGTGCCAGGAGGATGGGAACAGTCTTTTTTCAGTGGTGCCCAGTGATAGGACAAGAGGTAATGGGCACAAACTTGAGCACAGGAAGTTCCATCTTAACATGAGGAGGAACTTCTTTACTCTGAGGGTGGCGGAGCACTGGAACAGGCTGCCCAGAGAGGTTGTGGAGTCTCCCACACTGGAGACATTCCAAACCTGCCTGGACGCCGTCCTGTGCAACCTGCTGTAGGTGATCCTGTTGTGGTAGAGGGGTTGGACTAGATGATCTCCAGTGGTCCCTTCCAACCCTGACCATTCTGTGATTCTGTGATTCTGAGTGACAGTTCTTATCACAGTTGTTCTGGTGATGTATTAGTGTAGTATATCATCATAGTGCTGTCACTGTGATGATGTATTAGTGTGCTACATCATCAGATCAATGGTGAAATAAAACTGTGCCTAAGACAGAAAACATTAAGAAGTTTCATTGTAGAATGCTTCCAGGCTCTGTCTGTATATACATTTGTATACATTTACAGAGAGAAAACTTTTATAACAGTTTAACGTTCCCACACTCTGTCTGCTTTGTTTTTACTTTTCTGTTTTATTCTCTGTTTTCTTTCCACCCACTTAATTTATCCTTCCAGGTTCCCTTTCTTTTCTCACCTTTCAGCTCCTATTGCTTCCACATAAAACCTTTTCCCTCTTTACTGTGATATTTGATAACACAGATCTAGGCTATAGTCTTCCTTGCTATTTACCTTCCACATGTCCTCTCCTGTTCTGCTTTTCCACCATTACTTACACCACTTTTTCTGTATTTATTATTCTGTCTCTTACCCTTCTGTCATTCTAGGTGCTCCCTGCAGCACCTATTCTACCTTCCTGAAAATGTGACCTAAGGCTTCTAGATTTATATTTCATTTGGATTCTGTAATTTCCATAACATCTGTATTTTACTGTCCTTTTCAGCATATCTCCTCCATATTTTCAAACGAGGTGAGGTGAGGCAGGGTGAGGTGAGTGAGGGCAGGAAGGGAAGGCAAGGCAAGACACCTAGAGGTGCTTGCAGTTGGTCACTATCTGAAATTGGATATGAGCTGGGTGGACTTCAGTCTATAAAAGGACAACTTGTCCCCCTCTGATTTATGTCATCAATGAACGCCAATTTAACTGCTGTTCCAATTAAGGACTCACAGTTCTCTCTTTGAACAGAAAGCTACAAGTATGGAATACAAATTAAAATCTTGGCCTGTGCCTTGGACACATTGTAATATTCACAGATCAAGAAAAAGAGAAAAGAGATATTTTATTTTTTTTACTATTTGTCTCTTGTAAGGTTTCCTCTTGATCTCTTTACCATTAAGAACATCTTCAACTTTTACTTTATTTTGCAAATGAAAAATCATACATCTCCGTGATAAAATCTTGATGATACAACTGTCAAGACTGGTTTCTTTTCTCAGATCCTTAGCCATGTTTTTTCACTCTAGAAACGAAAAATAAGTTCCATACATACCTCGAGAGGTAAGTAGTTCAACATTCCTATATTAAACAAATGTACTCAAACACACATCTTAAACTGGATATCCAGGAGCAGGCAGCGTAGTGGATGTAAAATGGAATTATGACTTCCTAACCTTGTTGATCTTTTGTATAAACTCTTAATTGGAAGATTTTGAGTGGTGTAGTGGTGGCTGGTTTTCCTGAGTTTTCTTTCCTCCATGTTTTAAGTATGTACTTTTGATCGGATTTTCTACATTTTTCAATTTCATGTAGTGACAATCCTCATGGGAAAATGAATTGCTCTCTTTTTTTAACAAAATAGTTTTCTGATTGAAACTAGATGTTTTTTAGATGGAATATCCAACTGATCCCCCATAAGATATGCTTAGAATATTTGCATGACTTACTAGCAGTATTCCAGTAAGAGCTAAACAGCTAATGAATTTAAGAAAATGGCTGATACTACAACAGATATTATTCCTTCCACAACCATCTTTAGCGCAAGACTAAATCTGTATATACCATTACTAATAATGAATAATATTTCATCAATATTTCCTGTGAAATCTTCATGATTAAAAAGAAATAATTTAGTAACAAGTTTTGCAAAATTAATTGCAGTGAACATTTTTTGAACAATAAACATGAAACTAACTCCCATATAAAATTATTAGGTTCAAAATAATTATTTAACATGTACAGATCAACAAAATGATCAAAAGTAGAGAAACATAAAAGAACAAAACAATCTTTCCTGCATATATTTCCGAGGTTTTTGTGACACTCGCAGAAATTTTGCTAACATAATTAAGATCAGCAAATGAAAAAAGTGTTTCAAAATAGCTGAAATTAAGTACAAATTTAGAAGAAAATATTTACTTTTCTAGAAAAAAATCTACACAAGCATTCACCCACTGATAGTTTCCCATGGGGTATTGAAAAGCTATTTTATTTCACCACTTCAGGCAGTAAATCTTCTTCATAAACATTGCACTGGGTTCATTATCATTTTCTTACTGTCACTGTCATAATGGTATTTACTATTGGACGATTTTGAAAATCAAAATATAGTGTATTAGCCTATAGTCCATTGTTTTTCTTGTCAGAAACCGAACTATTATAAGTGTGATAGAACAGCTTGACTTATTGTTGGACTAACAAAGCAGTATATAGCAATGAGAAAACTTAAACTAGACTAGGTGAGTGGCTCGTTTTTTACTGGCTGTGCTTAAAATCATAAACTAGGACAAAAGCCCATGAACTGTCTCATGGCTTTTCAGTTCTTTCACCATGCTTGTGCTTTGATTACTTGTTTATTTCTATTTAAGAATATTACTAACATCCAGTGGACTGTATTTTCATGTCTAATGAGAGAATGAACAATGGTTTGCTCTAACTTTCTGACCAAGTTCTCCATGGGCCTGTCCCTACACTATCAGTCACACCTTTGCTTTACTTCTTCTGATTGTTTACAGTATTTCATCAACAGAAAATAAGAATTTGATTTAATCTTCATTACAGAGAAGACAAGCTTCAATGGGAGGGAAAAAAATCAAAAGAAAGCAGACATGACTTGCTCATTTAGGCATATCAGAGACTGTATACACAAAATAGCATGACTATCTCTATTCAGTCCTAAAGAAAATGCTTTTTCCTCAGAAGTGGAGGAATGACTGAACTGAATTAAATTGACTTTTACCTGAAACCTTTCACAGTTTTTAGCAAATGCTGCCTGGAGACATAAATTCTGGGATAGCCAATGGGCTGGTGGCTAATGGTCCTGTCACACAGACACTGCACAGCTGAGTGCTTGTTAAATCAGCCCTAATTTTTTTTGGATCCTGGAAGAGAGTAATGCTCACATGGGGAAACAAATCTCCCTAACAGGACAGTCAGTTGCTGCGTGTTAGCAAAAGAATTTGCAAGTGTCCTTGCAGTGGTCATTTCAGCTGTATCCAGAGGGATTCCTTTACTGCTCTTCCTCTCAGTTCTTATAATCCAGCTGGCCTGTGGACCTGTGTGACAGCCCACAGACACGCAATTCATTGCTATCGATACATACTAGTTATCTACAAAACATCTCTTAAACATGATAACTACATACAAAAGACTGTCCTACTAGGCATTTATGCAGAAACAGTTTCTATTAAAAAATGTCTTATATATGTCCAACCTGATCACTCTGCATCAGGAACGACCTAGGGGAGTCTTTGGGACACCCTACAGAGGAACATAACGAATGAATTTAAGCACACAAATTGGACCAGACACATTGGCAGTCAGAGATGGGAGGGTAGAGAGGAGCACAGGATTTCCAGAACCATCCAGAATTTCCTCTGTGGGAGCTCCTGTAGCAATCCATCACATACTTATTTGTGAAAATCCATTCAGTCATACAGTTTCAAGATAGTCCCTTCTTTCAACCCAGTCTGGTAACAGATGGCTGTCCAAAGAGGTCCTGGACCACCCTGGGAACTAAGGAGAAGAGCATTGCATGTGCACAGCGACACAATCCTGGTACGCAGCTACACCACAAATATAACTAAATGACAAACTTGAGCTTCATATCTAGTATTCACTCATCACTTAAGTTGCATAGCTCGTGCCAGTTCAGTCTTGACTATAGGAGATCTTGAATCCCTTCTTCCAAATCAGACTGGAGTAAGTAATTTGTTTCTCTCCTTATTATGCAAAGAAGTAGTAATATAGCCAGGAAATACTGAATACCCAGTAGGTAGGCATCCAATGGTAGGATGTCAAAGGATATTGAAACAAATTAAAAGGTAAATAGTAATTGTATCAAAACTATCTGACAAAACTAGAAGACAATTGATCTTCTTTCCGTTCTCAAAACATGTCATAGCAACATGAGCATTTTTCATAAGGTCTTCCCAAAATCTGCTAGAGATTGATAGAAATTGAATTTTAAAGGGCAACAACATAATGTTATGATCACTAATATGTGTAATGGTGAATACCACCCAGTGCTGTTGGACTAAATAATACGGTACATTGTGGCAGTGTTCTTTCTTCCTCCACTTATACATTATTATAATTACTATACATTGAAATTCATAGAGTAAATAGATTGTATATAATTTATCATTTATTAAATGCGGTACTGGGTTGGTTTTTTTCTTATTAACTCTTTCTTCATTACTAAATTAAAGGTGACTAATGTTATAACTAAGAGAAAAATATCAGGTTTCATAGGCTGAATTTATTAGGGTAGATAACTGATACCCATGACATACCAGATCTAAAAGAGGAGGGCTGAACCACCTTACATTGGTTAGAAGATAAAAGGTTACCAGCACTGTTTAAAATTGTGTAGAAATGTAAAGCCTGGTCCTAATCTCATGATAGTGCTTCTTTTGGAACAGCAATTCTTTTGCTTTTAGATAGAATGCTGTTTCACAGAGCACAAAAAAAATTTAATAGAGTCAGCATCCATTCATAGAATCTCAAAGTGATCAAATATAAAGAATATGTAAATGTCCACCTTTTCTGTAAGATGTCTGCCTGCTCCCTACTAAAGGCAAAAATTTCTATATCTTATGTTTCTCTCTCCCTTTGTGTCTCTCTCTCAGTGATATGGCAAGAGATTTCCACTGCAAAGTCAAAACAGTAGAATAACTACACAGATGTTGAAATACAGCTCAAATCATGGAGCTGAAATACAAACTCAAAGTTCAACTTGAATTCTCTTAGAATCTAACTTTTATTCTTTTAGGATTAAGTATTGTGATGAAAAGGAAAAAGGTACAAGATGCTAATCAGGTATTCAGCTTTGTTAGGCAAAACCACCTTTTGCTTATGCTGCCTGTTTAATTATCACCCGAACTAAAACTTTTTGTACCCAATGAAAATGTTTAGTGGACTTTCAATCAGACCATAGAACAGCAAAGAAATGTTTTGCTCATTTCTTTTTTCCTAACTACTTTTGGTGTTTCCTTGTATTTTTCCATCTTTTGGTTTGTGAAGTATTCTCAAATCTGGTCTAGCTGTATTTTCATTCATATTCCAATAGGGGGAGGGGAAGAAACAACAGCACACAAAATGTAAACATAAGATAAAGTAAATATAAGTAAAATACCTATCAACACAAAAATTAAATGAGAAAAAAGCACACAAAGACTATATGCAATCTATTGGTTGTTGTTTGATATGGTATGAAACATTCACTGATATTGAAGAATTTTAATCAGGAAAGCTGTAAATAACAATATACTACAACTTGATGACTTGCTCTAAAGTTTTATCTTTAACTGGAGCTCACTCTGTGCATTCTGTACCCAAACTAACTCTTTGGGGAAGTTAAAACCTGACAACATACACTCAGGTAGCAATGGTTCAAGGTACAACAAACGTTCCCTTTTGTTTTCTCTTAACAAGCTCCATTAGAATGGGGTATTACTTTTCAAAAGATTTTAAGCTTGTTGGCTCTGCACCAGACATTTTTAAGAACACACTTGAAGTAGATGAGATTTCTCTTTGCCTTGAAAGGCTCCTCCTAAAAATAGCATAACATGTTTTTGTATTGCCAGAAATTCAAAACTTGAATACATTCTTTGTATCCTTTCATTCTCTGGGAAATCTTTGCTAAAATGAAACTCCTGAATATTTCTCAGCTATTGTTTCCCCTCTGATTATCACCTGACATATTACCTGATAGGAGCTAGATATCATAGAAATGGTCAGAAGTGAAAATACCATTTAACCTTCCAGGCATGAAAGTGCCTGACTCTGGTTTTTGAATGGCAGTATTTAAACATACATTCATTACGTTTGTCCTAGAGATGAAAATATACAATAGAAAAGGTATCATATTGTCTACCATTCTGATATTTTATTCTGATCTTCTCTCTCCTTTTCCCTTCATAATGTGGACAGATGTACATAGATTATAGAAGCCTAAATGAAGCCATTTTATTGCTTCTCCTCACTGCAATAAAGGATGCCCTAATAATAGTCTATTATCTTTTATATTATTACAATTATTCTTGTAGAAAATAATGCACTAGTCTGGGAGATGGCTTCTTTTATTTTGATTATTAATTTAGATTTCTAAGCCTTTTTTATTTTAGTATGCAGCAATACATTAGTCATAAACAGTCATCAGGAAGGCTTCACCAAAGCATACATTAATAGATACAAAATTAACCTAGGGTGTCTATAGGTGAAAAAAATCAATAAATTTTAAAGTTCATAGTTTTATTAAAAAAGCAGAAACAAACATGTTTTAAAATATAATTCCATTTGAAATTGTATCAAGGAAAATGTAAGTCACTATGCAGAATGCACAAACAGGACCACATTCTGGTCCTGATACATTTCCTGATAGTCTTATGTACAAATAGAATTGATGTGAAACACCATAGGGCACGTCTTAACAGAAAATATTGTATGTCCTGAGATGATAGGGGCTGAATACATTTAGTTAAGTGTAAATTAGGGAATTTAGGGTAATTAAACTACTTCTACCGTAGAGCTGAAAATACAGACAGAAAGACTTGGGCTAACAATGTAAAATAACATTGTAGAATTTTGGCATAAAAAGTGGCAGTTCAGAGCAGTCAACATGCTGAACCCCTCAAGGGTCAGTCAGTAAATTTAGTGTATGGCTGCACAAAGACAGTAATTAGAAAGTGCTAAGGAAAGTACAAGATGTAAATTACTATTCTCAGGTATTTAAATCCAGAACTGCAGTGAAGTGTTTCTTTCCATTTTGGGTTACAGAATTAAAAGTAGTTCTATACTTTTAACAATTTTGTTTCACAGACAACTTAACTAGGTTTACACAGCAACAGAAGGAAGCAAGGTTGTGCTTGTGTTTCATATAATATCCAAGTAGTGAGGAGAACTGCACACAAACAGGACTGCAGATATGCAATTACTGTCTGTCTTGTAGAGAATTTAAAACTCCTCTTTAACACTGGTTAAAACTTTCCAAAACACTGGTTAACTTTCTTCATAGCGGCCCTCATAGTGCTGTGCTTTGTATTTGTAGCTAGAATGGTGTTGATACACTAATGTTTTGGCTACTGCTGAGCAGTGCTCTCACAGCATCAAGGCTGTCTCTCCAGCCCTCGTCCACCCACCCCCTCAACCTTCCCCCAAAAGTCAGTAGTCTGGGGAAGGGCAAGAGGCCAGGAGGGGACACAGCTGGGATGGCTAACCCAGACTGACCAAAGGGATATCCCATACCATATGACATTGTGCTCAGCAATACAACTGGGGGGAAAGGAGGAGGGGAAGGGGACATTTGTTATTAAGGCGGTTATCTTCCAAAGCAACTGCTAAGTGTATTGAAGCCCAGCTTCCCAGGACGTGGCTGGACATGGCCTGCTGATGGGAAACAGAGAATAAATCTTTGTTTTTCTGCTTTGCTTCTGCATGCAGACTTTCCTTCTCTTCATTAAACTGCCTTTATCTCAACACAGTTTTTCACTTTATTTTCTCTCCCTGTCTGGCCGAGGTCATGGTCGATCCACCACACTGTCTTAAAGTGAGTTGAAACTCATACCAGTAGTTTCTATTTCTCTCTTTTGGTCATGAGAAGTAAGCTAGGATGATTTAGTCAACTATAACATATATACTTGGTCAACTGAATGTTTTCCATTTTTTTTCTATGTAATTAAAAAGCTTTTTAAAAAGGTGAGGACTATTTTAACCTTCTTGTTTTCTTTTTTAACATAAATGAAAATGAAAACAAATAAAAAGAACCAATTTAACCTTGAAAAATGCAATTATTTAGAAAACTGTTTTTAAATTCAAGATCTTACACCAAATAATATTGATTCTTTGTATTTTCATTATTTAAGACAGCTCAAACTATGTATCTTATGAGGATTGATGCAGTTTTTCAGTAACTGACCCTGTTGTTACTTTTATGTAAAAAAAAACCAAAACAAAATCCCCTCAGGAAAAAAATTAAGAAATAAATGTTTCCAATATATTTTTCTATCCATCATTATGCAAGTTTTTTCTTGACTAAGCCGTCTTCTACAGAGAACTCATTGATATTGTTCATATAACTATATTATTTCTGCATGACAGAACTTGATTCACATTTGCATTTACCCCGTTATTTTTTTTTCCAGTGCAAGATGTTGTCAAACCAGAACAGTACCTACTACATTTGATCTCATGAAAGTTTATTCTCTGAAAAGAGATACAATAATAAAACAACTAAGAGGAAAAGGAAGAAATTTTTTTTTTCTTTTTTTCTGCAATAATGCTACATGTTATATAATAGTGTGGGGAGGGAGGTTGTTTATTTTTTTGAGGCAATACCTTGCTTCTCATAAAACAGAGTATGTTAGCCTGTGCTACAAGGGGAAATACTAACGGTTTTGAATTATAATGATGCACATCCTTGTAAAATGACTTTTTTTGTATCCTTACATTCTGTTTTCTTTTTAACTGTGGGTGAAAAAAAATCCAAAACCAACACATACTAGTTTTGGCTGCTATAGAGTTACTTTTCTTCTTAGTAATTCATATGCTGCTATGCTTTGGATTTGTGACTTAAACAGTGTTGACAGCACACTGATGTTTCAGTGAATGCTGAGCAGTGCTTACACAGTCTCAAGGCCTTCTCTGTTTCCCACACAGCCATACCAGTGAGTAGAGTGGGGTTGCACAAGACATTGGGAGGGGGACACAGCTGGTACAGCTGACTCCAGTTGACCAAAAGGATGTCCCATACCATATGACGTCATGCTCAGCAATAACATCTGGGGGAAGAAGAAGGAAAGGGGACATTCAGAGTTATGGGTTTTGTCTTCCCAAGTAACTGTTACGAGTGATGGAGCCCTGCTTTCCTGGGGGTGGCTGAACACCTGCCTGCTGATGGGAAGTAGTGAATGAATTCCTTGTTTTGTTTTGCCTGTGCACACAGCTTTTACTTTCCCTTTTAAACTGTCTTTCTCTCAATCTACAAATTGTCGCACTTTTACCCTTACAATTCTCTCCTCCACCTAATACTGTACACCTGAGTCACTGTCTTGCTAATGTTAATTTAAACTCACTTAGACTGTTTTAGCTTTGCTCTTTTACTTCATATGGTGTTCTTATTTGTGAAGAAAGTGCCTAATCTCCTATAACAATCAATGTGGTTACAAGAATATCTCTTCATTTCATATTGTACTGAATTATTTGCCTTAACTTGCATGGTCTTCTGCCACTTAAGATGTTCTAGGATATAGGGGATCTCTGTCTCAGCTGGCAGCTAAAGCACCTGTAAAGTAATCATGCCCTTCTGTAGCAGCAGGTGGAGGTCGAGAATGAAACACCTATGCATTTCAAAGGGTACTAAGACATCAAGATTTAAGCACCTGGATCTCACCTCAAGTTTACGTTTGGACATTTACAGTGGAAAAATTGGGACTTGAATGCTACACTTAGTATTTAACTTCTTTTTATAAAAAATAATAATTAGGTGTTTCTTCCCACTTGTGTCCCTTAGCAATAATTTGAATTCATTAATAAATATGTATGCACAAAAGTACTCTCCCTTAGGATCTTTGGAATTCAACAATAAATAAATATTCATGGTGTTGCTCTCTCTTTCCTAAAGGATGGCATCTGAAAGTAAAACACATTTATTTTTAATGGAATACATGTTCTAAATGAGTTTAGTTCAAGAAATGGAACTTTCATGAGTACAGTTGCTATCCTTTAAGCTGCTAATTGCTCAAGGTTATGACATGATAGTAATTATTTAGTAATTCTCTTTTTCCAATATTCTAGGAATTGCCATTGAAAAACTGCTTGTTTTCCTTGTTTTTGAGAATATAATCCACATGCAGATAGACAATTATGTGAATCATTTTAATTGCAAATAAATTACCCATAGAAAATATTTTCTTAGGAATGGGAAACCTCATAGCTGTGTTAATGTTTTGTTGTTTAATGTATGTAATAAATGAATGATAGTGCTTCCATACAAAAATAAATGGAAATAATTTTAATGTAAATTCATGCTTATTTCTCATAATAATGTGATGTAGTCTTTAATACATTGTTGAAAAGTTTTAAAACCTATTGTGTTTTAGAAACATTATTCAGCAGCAGTTGGCTTTCACAAGATAATTTCAAAATAATTTTGTTATTTAATATAATGTTTAGCTGTTTGGAAAAGAAGTTGCTTTCCAGTATGAGACGTTTAAAAGTTTAACTTTGTGTCTCAAATTTCTATTCATGTTTGAGAGTACTGAAAGGTTACTAATGACATTTCAAAGAATCCAAGGACATAATTAAAACTAAATTTTGTTTTTTTTAAAAAAATCTGAAATCCTCTAATGTTTTTAAAATTAAATTTTAGATATAAAAATCTAGATAGATAATGGACAAGGTCTTGTTTTATAACTACATCTTTGTGAATCCTGAACATTTCACAGCAGATTTAAGAACACACAGATTGTTCACTTTTGCTCTTCTCTTCTAGAATTCTTAGTGTTTCTATCCCCATATAAGATAATATAAGATAACAATGTATTTAATTCTTAAAGGATGGTTCTACAAAGTGCTTATGTGACATGGAAGTGGAAAATTGTTAGAGGTAAATTGGTTGCTAAATTACAATTCTCAAATGCTTTTCAAGATGCATTAAGACCCTGTCTTTTATTGAAAGATGCAACATCAATGTTGCAATCAAATTCTAAAAAAAATAACAGTGACACTTCAAAGCACTTTGAAGAGAGCTGTGAAAACAAAAACAAAGTGAATGAAGAACTACTGTACCAAGCAAAAACAACCTGCAGTTATTCTTTTTCAAAAATTTACATTATTATTCTGTATTACATCTCTAATAAAACCACTTACCAGAACTGTGAAGGAAATGTTTTACAAGTTGTCCAAACAAATAGAAATACATTTTGCAAATACAACATATTAAGGCAGTTAACATTGGTAAGATTGCAAAACATGTCTGCGACCAGAGAGACCTTTTCGATATTTCAGCATGCAGTTTAGCCCTTTTTTTAGTGGCCAGTCTGGCCTAAGCCATGACACTTTTCCCTACATGCTTTGAGGAATAGTTTGAAATCATGTTCTGATAAACCGTGCAGGCACAGGATTTAGATTCTGTATACATTTTTTCTCTGTTTTTTGACATTAGACTGGCTGTGGTTTCACTTCTCTTCGAAGAGTTTTGTTTTTTTTTAAAAAAAAAAAAACTGTCGATATGCTTTTCCATTATTATTTTGGAATAGATTTTGTTGAAGAAATTTAGCCCCTCTTGTCTCTCTTCTAGCATAAAACTGAAAAGGATTCAGCTCAAATTCCTCCCTTTCATATTATGTAACATAAATATATTGGCTCTTAGTGAATAAAACGACTTCTCATACAAATACAGGATTAAACCTGAACAGCTGAATTGACATTAATTTTCTAAATATTTTTGTGTACATTAAAATGTACTTAAAAATATTATAAATCAGTGGTAATGTAAGCCTTACAGATTGAAATAGTTGCAAGGAATGAAATAAAATTAAGAAGATAAATGCAATTAATACTGTTTTATGAAAAACCGTTAAGGAATTATTTTTTTTGTTTTCTAACTTTTAATTTTTAAAATTTATTTTAGAATTATTTTTATTTTAATGTCTTTGCACATTATTTCACAAAACTGCAATATTACTATTACATTCTGCACTTTTGTTATATGTTACTGTCAAAGTATAATAAAGTGCTTTCACATTGTATTTCTTTTAGTTTATCTATTAAAACATTTTGAATAGCAAGAAGTCAGTAATTCTATCAAAGTGGAAGATTAAATGTTTAAATTACTGCAATCCTTAACATCTAGAATAAGATAATAAAATAAAATGTCAGTAGTAGGACAGATGGAAAATTTCTTACAGATGATGAAATACACAAAAAATAAAATACTGTATTAAAAATGACAAAAAAGTTAAAACAATACTTTGAAATCCAAATCGAATGCTTAATATTGTTAGAGGAAAATATATCATTCAGGATCCAACAACCTGAGAGAGACGAGGCTGCTGCAGCTCCATAACCCCAGGTCCAACCCATAGTGAGGCTAGACACACACCGCGCATATATATATCTATACATATATAGAGATATATATACATATATACATACATATATACATACATGCGCAGCTACCTCAGACCACAGGCAGTCATTCAGAGCACTCACATGAACACAGACAACACAGACAGGTCTCAGCCTGCTCCCTTTTGGCTGAGCAGGATGGTGGTCTACTGGTGAGAATATACATTTATAAGTATGTATGTATGTATGTACTATGTACATACCTACAAGATGGACCCCTCCAGCATCTGGGCTCACACTCAGTCTGCCCAGTTGCTGCCACCTGAACATAACAACTTCCAAAGGCACAATCCTACTTCAGCTGAGTACAGACCCCCAAACTCACACACACTCCTTCTCCCCCCACTGCCCCAATGTAGCCAGGATGCCCCCAGTCCTATAGCCAGCACCCCCATGCTCTCACCCTTGGACATGCAGAGGAGCTCTCACACCCAGAGCTGGCCCTTAGGGTCATACACACTCCCAGGTCACTTCACTTGTTTGCTGGCTGTTTTGGTTTGATCTTCACTTGTGATCACACGCTTGTATAGCCACACGTGCTCCAATTGCTGGAAACACATTCCCTACACTCAAATGCACATGGTTGAGAGCCCCTTACCGGAAAACAGCTGAAGATGGAGTTCAAAAAGGCTAAATCGTCTCCAGCCCATGGTCTGACTCAGCCCCCTATACACACAGGACAGAGAGCCCTCACCCACGGAAGAATCACAGAATGGTTCGGGTTGGAAGGGACCTTGAAGATCATTGAGTTCCAACCCCACCGCAGGGACACCATCCACTAGACCAGATTGCTCAAAGCCCCATCCAGCCTGGCCTTAAACACCTCCAGGAATGGAGCTTCCACAGCTTCTCTGGGCAACCTGTTCCAGTGCCTTACCACCCTCAAAGTGAGAACTTTCTTCCTAATATCTAATCTAAATCTACCTTCTTCCAGTTTGAAGCCCTCATCCTATCACTACCCTCCCTGATAAAGATTCCCTCCCCATCTTTCCTGTAGGGCCCCTTTAAGTACTGGAAGGCTGCTATAAGGCCTCCGTGGAGTCTTCTCCAGGCTGAACAACCCCAACTCTCTCAGCCTGTATTCATAAGAGAGGTGCTCCAGCCCTCTGATCATCTTCATGGCCCTCCTCTGGATTCAATCCAACAGGTGCATGTCCTTCTTATGTTTGAGGCTCCAGACTTGGATGCAGTACTCCAGGTGGGGTCTCACCAGAACGGATTAGAAGGGCAGAATGACCTCCCTTGACCTGCTGGCCATGCTTCTTTTGATGCAGCCCAGCATGAGATTGGGTTTCTGCACTGCAAGCATGCATTGCCAGCTCATGTTGGGCTTCTCTTCAACCAACCAAGTCTTTCTCCTCAGGGCTCCTCTCAGTCCATTCTCCACCCAGCCTGTATTAGTGCTTGGGATCCCATGTGCAGAACCTTGCACTTGGCCTAGTTGAACTTCATGATGTTCGCATGGGCTTACCTCTCAAACCTGTCCAGGTGTCTCTGGATGGCATCCCTTTCCTCCAGAATGTCGACTGCACTACACAGCTTGGTGTCGTTGGTAAGCTTGCTGAGGGTGCACTTAATTCCACTGTCCATGTCATGAACAAAGATCTTAAACAGCACCGGTCCCAGTACTGACCCCTGAGGAACAGCACTCATCACTGCTTGCCACTTGGACATCAAGCTGTTGACTGCAACACTTTGAGTGCAGCCATCCAGACAATTCCTTATCCACCAAGTGGTCCATCCATCATATCCATGTCTCTCCAATTTAGAGACAAGGATGACATGTGGAAGAGTGTCAAATACTTGGCACAAGTCCAGGTAGATGACATCAGTTGCTCTTCCCTTATCTGCCAACACTGTAACACCATCATAGAAGGCCACCAAATTTTTCAGCCATGATTTGCCTTTAGTGAAGCCATATTGGCTGTCACCAATCACCTCCTTATTCTCCATGTGCCTTAGCAGAGTTTCCAGGAGGATCTGCTCCATGATTTTTCTAGGCACAGAGCTGAGACTGACTGGCCTGTAGTTCCCCAGGCCTTCTTTTTTTCCCTTTTTAGAAATGGGGGTTATGTTTCCCCTTTTCCAGTCAGTGGCAGACTGCCACGACTTCTCAAATATGATGGATAGTAGCTTAGCAACTTCATCTGCCAGTTCCCTCAGGACCTGCAGATGTATCTCATCAGGTCCCATGGACTTGTGCACTTTCATGTTCCTTAGATGGTGTTAAACCTGATCTCCTACAGTGGGCTGTTCTTCATTGTCCCGGTCCCTGCCTTTGCCTTCTGCAAAAAAGTCATTGAGTACCTCAGCCTTGTCCATATCCCAGGTGACCAGGTCACGAGTTAGAAAGGAATTTAACATGAAGACAGGACACATGGCACTGATCAGGCACAGGGCATAGCCAGATAAACACACTGGCCAGCTCCTGCTTGAACATGAACCTTTATTCCCTTGTCCGTCTATTTCCCACAATTGTTCTTCTGCAAATCATCTAAACCACTCCCTTTTCCTGCCCTTGGTTCATCCCCTAAACATCCCATAATGAGTTCTGTACAATTCCAAAATGCTCTTCCCCTGCATCCCACACCCCTAGGCAGCAACCCCCATTAGTCCAAAAGGTGTTCTGGAGAATCTCTCCTCTTGACTCTTCCTGACAGGTTTCACGCTTGGACACTGGGGCTGAGGCCTTCCTAGGACAGCCCTGGGAGTGGCCTGGACATGGTGTCCCTTCCTCTGAGTCCTCAGTTTGGGTTCCTGCTTGCCATTGTGCCTCCCTGTTCTCCTCTGGGCTTCTGAAGATGGGTCTTTTATGGGCTGATGGCCCGTGTGATGGGCTTGGAAACAGCCAGGTAGAATATTTTGGGGGCTCCTCATCTCGTATGATCTTTCTGTGTTCCTTTGTGAGTGTGGAGACAAGATTTTTTTATCACATAATCAAGCAAATATGTTTCTAGAAAAACATATTTTAAATTTCACTTTAAATAAAACAAAGAGAAAAGCTGCTTCCACAAAATCCCTGTCTTTTCACCAGATCTGGATATAAATGATTATTTGGGATATTCTACAGAAGCTGAATTTATTCTCAAGATTCCTTTGGGCACTGAAGTGAATGGCAGCAGAGACAGTAATTAGTAGACAGTATGCCACCACTTTTGACAGTCTGAAGCATGACTCAAACATTGTTAGAAGCCTCAAGGACTGGGAGAAATAAATCGTATCAAATAAAAGAAAAGCCAGGGTATATAGCAGCTGTGGAAAAACATATATATAAAGGCTTATTTCAATTAGAGTCACACAGATGAAAGCAAGAAAGGTTTGGTGTCTTGCAATTCAAAAAGACATGAGCTTAAACAACCTCAGTCTTCTGTGAAGCACTAAAAGATAACTGAAAAACAAATTTCCAAGAGAAACAACTGTAGTAGAACCTCCATAGATTCCGTTTCAAGACTTCAGCCTGTATTTCTAAAGTGGTAAAATGAATATAACCCCAAACAAATAAATAGTGATGGAAAACTTTATGTGAAATATGTGGATTGACACAGGCTGATCTAATTGGTGAAGGACGCCTGTAGTTCTGGCTTGGTGTGTTCATTGGAGGTGGATGACAAACAGCACCTTTTATGTGATGCATTTTGCAGACCTACAACATCAATCATATTTTATCAAGTCACATTTGAGAAAACAATTGTGTCAATAGAAAAACTGAGTTAGAAAAAAAGCTGAGATCAAAATGTTAGAACTAGTCAAGCCCATTTTATGATCATGAACAGAAAACACTATCTTTTTAGCATTTGATTGATTAGACACTTATACTTTAGAAATCATGATGAGGAGCAGATTTGAACTTACACTCTGTTCTACTCTGTTTATAAAATAACTAGACATGAAACAAATCCCATCCAGTGCTATGCCTCTAGGAAGGAAAGGTTTGCTTCTGCTTGTGGCATGATTACTTACCCTTATCTACTCATTGAAGGAAGCTTTTTAAATCTGTGAACTTCTTTTTCTTAGGAAAAAAAAAAAAAAGAATGTTAAAAAAAGAAGGTAGAAATCTTTCCAAAGGCAGCAAAAATGCAAAACATATTTAGTACGTCTGCAGATATATATAAATTTACATGAAGCATACTGAAGAAAAATGGCAGTATCAAATGGTTGTGAGACAATATTAAATTTTGGTCACTAGCCAATCTAATCAAGTATATTTCAAAAATACATACATATTATTTACTTAATTTTTCTTAAAAAGAAATTAAACATTATGTAGATAATGTCATTTACACAACAGGGAATAGAACTTACTTGTAGTCGCCTTAGTCCAATATTGAAGGTCTAACGTGAGGTCTAACTCCCTGAGTGTGCACAGAACACACTAGCCAACATGGGAAAACTCAAGAAATTGAGTTAAGGAGGTCCCATGTGCAAACAGACCATGAGACTGATGGTACTGTTGTTGACTTGTGACTATAAAGGTTGAACTTTAGAACTTTTCTCCAGAAAATGCTGACTAGGAGTCAGCTCAGAAAGTTGCTCATCTGCACTTCCAGCAGTTAGTCACAGCTTTCAGCTGAGACTGGTGATTGACCGTGTCAATACTTCAATCTATTTCAAATAAAATCAGATTCATTTAAACTAGCATAGAAATGAGTTGCAGCTGTACCTTAGGGAACAGAAACCTGTATGTGCATATGCCTTGTATGCCAGGTATCAGATAGGGTAAGATATTAATGGAGAAGGTTTTCCTTTAATGTTCCACTTGTCCTAACTTACTTGTCTAGTGCCTAAGGCACTCAGTATAGGGGAAGGAAATCTTTGGAGTGAGTACGTGTATTTCATACAATATCTGTCAAGAATGAAAAATAAACAAACAAAAAAAATTGGTAGAACAAACTTGGTTGTTTAAGAGTAGTCCAGGAAGACAGACTTTGTCCAAGTGAATGTCCTGAACATAAGGTTGAAGAGTCTCACTCTTGATTTTTGTCAGTCTTTACCATAGGTGTGAAGTACAACTACTTCAATGGGAGAGACTGAGGCTTTTTGTCCTGCCTTGTTTTACCAAGAGTAGTTTGTGGACTAGTATTTGAAGTATGGTGCTAAGAAGGAGGAGCTTTAAGATGACAAAAAATTTAGTAATCATCTCCTCTGTTTTTAATGGGTTCTCTAACCTGTGAGGTATTTTATGAAATAAATAAATATTATTATTTCTTTGTTTAGTTTGCTTGTGGAGAAAAATGAAAAGTGCTTCCTTTGGAAGAAAGGACTTCAGAGGTAAATTTAAAATGGGGATTAGGTACAAACTGGCCAGATTTACAAGGAGAGATTTAAACTAGATTTAGCAGGGTGAGAGGGTGGAGTTTTGAGTAACAGAGAAGAGCCAGGGGCTGCTGTTGTATTAGAAATCAACAGGGGAAAACAATTATGAAGTGCCTCAAAGGAATTAAGGCATGTTCTTCTAAAAAGGTGACACAGTCAATAGCCTAGAGGAAGTACCTCTATACCAATGCATGCAGCATGGGTAACAAGCAGGAGGAGTTGGAAGCCACCCTGCAGATAGAAACCTATAATCCAGTTGCTATCGCCAAAACGTAGTGGCATGAATCGCATGAACTGCAGCACTGCAATTGACATCTGTAAACTCTTCAGAAGGGACAGGCAAGGAACAAGGGGTAGGGGGTTTCCCTCTTTGTAAAAAACTTGGACTGCACAGAGCAGTCTGAAAAACAGTGATGGACAGATTGAGAGTCTATGGGTGAAAATTAGGGGCCAAGCCAACAAAGGAAACCTCGTGGTTAGTGTTTACTTCAGGCCACCCAACGAAGCAGAGCTCATAGACAAAGCTTTCTTACTTCAACTACAAGAAGCATCACACTCACAAGCTCTGATCTTGCTGGATAAATTCAATCACTCTGACATCTGGTAGGAAAGCAGCGCAAACTGTAAGCAGCCCAGCAGACTCTGGGCACTCTGAGTGCATTGAGTATAATTTCTTGATCCAGGTGATAGAAATCCTCACTAAAAGAGAAGGATTTCTAGGCCTGTTGCTCACCAACACAGATGGACTAATTAGAGAGGTCAAGATTGGTGACAGCCTGGCCTGCAATCATCACACTCTGGTGGAATTCACAATCTTGACTGATATGGGCCAGGTGAAGAATAAAGCCAAGACCTTGAATTTTAGGAGAGTGAATTTTCAGTTATTTAAGGAATTAGTGTACGAGACCCTCTGGGAAACTGCCTTGAGGGATAAAGGAGCTGAAAAGAGCTAGCAGTTCTTCAAGGACATTTTTCTTAGAGTGCAAGAGCTCTAATTAAATAATAATATAAATAATTCTGAAAATAATAAATGATACATAAAATAATAAAAATAATATTACTATTTAAAAATAATAACACATATACACATGATAAAATAGCAGGTCCATTAATTTGGAATATTTTCTTTTTAAAATTAGAGTTGCATAATATTTTCAGCTTACTTGCAAAGAAAACTTAAAAATTTGTTTTCTTCAAAACATTCTGATACCAGAATTGTAACCATAAGGCTCTAGAAACAGAACTTTCTGTTTTCATCTTTGACTACTAAAATTTTGAGTACGATAATAAGGCTCTGTTTTAAGGAAATTTTCATCAGCACATGTATATATGGAATAAAATGTGTGAATATAAAAAATTTTGAAAATTCTGAAGTACTTAATCTTCTTATTTTAATCCTTACACACCTGCTAGTCAAGTTCAAAAATATTTCTCTGTAGTCTCAACATAGATATTTTTCTCTGCGAGCTTGGAGGAACATTCAAGTGCAGGACATCTCACCCCTTCATTCCCATATATTGAGGGGATTGTGAACATTTGGGATTATACGCCCAGATCTAGAATTCCAGAATCTCACTACAGGGAATACCAGAAATCCAACAACCCCCAGAAAGTGGCTGATGAAAAACAATGACATTTGAAATCTAAGAGGCATCATCCTTTACTTGTACACCTCATATAAAGGAAGTCAAATTATCTTGATTTCCATTTACTGTTCTGTCACAGTAACTTCATACAAAGTGTAATACACCTGAACAAAACAATTACATTACCTTATTTGTGGCAATTTCTTGTGCATTACCAAAAAGCAAATTGTCAGTATCTGTCAATACAATATCAAGCATATGGTCTTGAAGATAAATGAAAGCTATACGTCTTAGTGCTACATCCCTCACTTTTCAAACAGCAGAAAGTGTTCCTAGATTTGCCATTCATCCTAAGTATACATGGTGGGTTTGTAGAAGTAATACAGCAAATTTTTAAGATTGAAAAACCATGGTTTAGCCATATAAATAAAGTATGCACAAGGTATTTCTATTCTCTGTGCTGTGAACTAAAGTAAAGTTTTAAGTGAAAAACATGCAAACTCTTATCCTTCTCCGTAAACATAGCTATCCACAATATTTATTTTCAAAATTGACAAGATTTCAATTAATAATGTAATGGCAACATCAAAATGACCATATTTGTTAGACAATAGCAGATATTCTAGGTAGAATCTAGTCTATTGCTGGCAGGAGCATTTTTTTGTAAATTACTGACTTTATTCTGCTTCTCTGTGGCAAGGGTCTTAAAAGTCCTTCACAGTGCAGAGCTGGTTGCACTGAGTCACCTGGGAAGAAATCCAGACTTCCCACTTTGTGGGATCTGAACTACAGGTGTCAAGTGAAACAATTTTCCTAAATGCCTTTCACAGCCAGTGAACAGAGCTTGATGCCTCTGAAATGCTCCTAACAGAACAAACATGTTTTTCTGGAGACCTTGAATATACTTTTTGCCTCTACTGGGTATAAAAACATTTTACACTACAACTGCCCTTACAAGGCAATACACACTATGGTGGCCTTCTGGAGTTCTCATCGATTACCCAAATTGGTTTCTGTTCAGACCACACCACAGCTCTCATCTAAGTGGAAAAAAATCCTAAACATTTAATTTGGATAATGACCCAAATATGTAAGTGCCATACAAATCAGATTGACTGATACCATCCTTCGTATGTATTAACCAGACACTGTTTTTACAGTATGAGACTGGAAAATGGCATTATGGGGTTTTGCAGGATTAGGAAGCAATGATATATGATAGCAAAATGATATGATGGCAAAAGGTTATAGCTTTTGCTAATGTCATGTCTACTGATTCATTCTTTAACACTACGGGAAATTAATCACTACAGTGCATGGTATTTCTGATTCCATACTAGGCAGCAGAAGAATCTCAGGAGGGCATGGTAAAAACGGGGGCTAGATAGATGGTAGAGAGCTAGTTTATGGTGACTTATATGCAAATATGGCTCTTGAGATAAAGCCTTTATTTCTTTATATTTTCCCCCTCTTTTGATATAGTACTGCCAGCAGAGTTAGATGATATTTTAGACTTGTGAGGGTTTATTCCTTTTTTTTTTTTGCTGAGTATCAGCTGGATTTCATTCTGTGAGGCTCAGAAACAGGAAAATGTCACGTAAATGCACATTATTGTACAGCGTCATGCAGCAGTACAAAAAATATTTTACCAACAGAAGCTAGAGTAATTTAAAATGCTTAACATAACTTATTGGACATTCAGCACAATTCATCAGGAGTACCAGCATTCTTATAGCACTTTTTACACTCCTTAGCTGAAAAACAATTTGCTTGGCATTTAAGAATATTAAAGATAGATCACAGAAGGGAGGGAATTTGAGTTTACACCACTAGACACTAGGCTTATTTGGTAAATGTAGTCATACTGGAAAACATTTTAAAACAACACATGGAACACTGTAAGTGGTGTATAAAAAGAGGACTCACAAGCAGGAAAATATCTTGATATAGCTTGAATTACTACATTAGTCTATTCAGGGCTAATTGAATACATGTTTACCACAAGTGCCTTTTAATTTTCTTTGGAAAAGAATACATCTAAACTCACACTGTGTAACTGCTAGCAATTTCAGGAAGAAGATATATTCATTCAGCTGTAATATTCGTGTCAACATCTGCAGAACTATCACTTCTGTTCATTTCCACAGAATAAGCACCTACAGCGTAGGCGTAAATAACAGCGTCAAGTGCTGAACGTCAAGTTTATGCCTCTAGCCAACCTGTACATTTATAAATCAACAGGAAGGGTTTTGCTGCCAAAAATTCGATATTTATCAGTAGCATTCAACTAATTCAGCATGAACATCATTTATTTTTCATTTGATACTTTAAGGGTTATTTTTTCTCCACCTATTTCTGTATTACATGTTTTAATGTGGGTCTGTGCGTTCAAGCTAGCTTAATTGTCCATATGTTTGGTATCCTAAATATCTGTTCTGTGGGGAATAAGCAGTTTTTCTTCATGATCTTCAGGTTGAGAAATCATTCTTTGCAGTCGGCTGAATGGCTACTGAATAGTGAAGAGGACATTAGACTTGCTTGACACGTTGGATTCCTCCAGGCTATAACCTACATTTTTCACTTGTAATAGATATCCCTACTTCTATAGTAGCTAAACCCAACAGGACTTATCCATTCATTTAACTATTAATAGAGACCTTTTTTCCCCTCTCCTGCAACTGTAACAGAAATGGTTCATTACCTTTTTATTTCATCTTATTGCCACACTCCTTAAATGTGATTTATTTGGCATATTTTCATTTTATAGATATTTAGATTACAGTAGCCAGAATGTCTCCATAGGTACTGTCATTACAGGTGGTTTGGATAGCTTTGGATGCCTTTGGATTCATATACAGTTACACTGTGTACCAAGATCAGATTCTCTGTTTTTGTCCAAAGCCACACCTCTCCCCCACACATCCCCACCCCCCCAACCCCTGTTTGAGTGCATTCCCAGAGCTCCAATTCAAAGTTATTAGTTATATTTAGTAAGTATGCCCTTCAATGCCAACAGGATGGTTGAGGACGAGTTTATGAATACTGAACCTTGTGCTGATTTCTGTCTCAGAAAGTGATAGACGCTTTCAAAGCGCATCCCACAGATACTATTTTTTAAAATACTTAGTTCTTTTTCCTCTCAGGCCCTGTTTGAATCCCATTTTCATCCCAGTTCCACCGTTTCTCTACATTCAGACCTGTCTCCTAACACAAGAAAGCAAACTCTGGTGACCATTACTTTCCTGCTACTCAGAATTGTCTCCATCCCAGTACTCAGAACAAATTTCTGAAGCTGTTCTTGATTCCCACAAATATGAGGATCTACAGACAGGCTGAAAGTTAAGCCTGGTGCATCCTGCATTTTGTGGCAAGAGGATGAAGAAAAAGTAGCTATTTCTTTTCATAACATTGTTTACTTAACTTTAAAAATTGGTCTTATTTTACTTAGCAGTTAATCAGAGCTGAGGAAAATAGAGATAGCAGGGTTTCGGGTTCATAGAATTTTTTTTATAATTTGTTTATAATGTTGTCTATATTTTTATAATGTATAATATTTTTTATAATGTTGTTTCAGTCCAAACGAAACTGCTGTTCAGAGAGCTAATCTATTTTCTTACTTCTAAAATGGCCAGGTCAATAAATCTTGGAATGATGGTGTTTATGATGATGAAAGCATATGGCCTAGGGGATCATCAGTTTGCACCATGAACCACAGTAGAATGAGGTGTTTCTGTAAGTATTGACAAGTATTTTATTTCTCATAAAATTCCATTCCTTTTTACAGCAATAGCTAATGTGTGGATTTGTAAAACCTGTATACAGGATTAAAGAATCTCAGTTTTGAAACTTCTGAAATTTTGCAAGAACAAGTCAGAATTTAAATGTTTTATTAATATAACATACTAAGAAGTGGGTTCTACAATACCAATGCCTCTTTTTTTTGTTGTCTGTGCATGTCTTCATAGATCTAGTCCCAAGCAGGAAATTTACTGTTTGATATGTGTCTGCAAATGAAAATCACCAAGTGTTTTTTGAAACACTTAGCCAATGCCATAAAATATCTAGATCTACTATAGGTGTAGTTTTCAATATATAGTTCAAATCAAAGTCAAGTAAGAAGATTGATGAGACATAAATGTTTGGGGTTTTTTTAATCTTGGAATCAAATTGTTATTCATGATTATATTCTATCTATCATTCAGAAAAAGCATATTGAACATTGTTTCATGTAATATATCTCCTTACGGTATGATTCTTTATACATGTTACTATACGTGGGTATGTTTCCAAGCATTCTGATCCAAAAGTACATGCTTGCCACCTTCTCATTCCCTGCCTTCCTTGTAATTTCTTTCTTCGTTTTCTTCGTTTTTAAGAAGCCTGAGAACACAGATGTAACCTTTTTTTTAAGAAAAATCCTTTAATCTTCGGCGGTCACTAGCTCAGACCTTACAGCTGAATAAGGAACACCGTTGCATTAATAGTATTATTTACCATTTGCTTTTAGCTACAAATTGTCTTAGTTCTTTACATATTTGTATCACGTAATGCTTTTCTTGCACCTGCTGTATAACAACAGTGATGCAATGGTCTAAATGTTCTGGGGTTTAGGGAATTTTACAAGTCTGCTTTATAGAAGCTTAGTTATTAGTAGATATATAAACAAAGCACAGATATCTAATATTAAAATCAAATGCCATGATTTAATTATTTATTTATCTGGAAACCTGATTATAGATAATGAGTTAGACCTCAAAATGTTCATTTTGATGTGTGTTACTCAAGCTGACACAGTTACTTTGATCTGCATTAACTAAAAATATTTCTCATTGTATAGCATGTCTGAAGCATTAATAATTAATATTTAGCTAGTGAAATATAGAAGGGATGTAAAGCTAAAGTTATTGCTTCTTCAGATAATTTATGTTCCAAACATGGATAAAAAAACAAACAATAGAAACAAACACCAAAAAAATCCCCAGAAAATAAAATTAAGCCATAGAACCTTCTACATAATAGATAGCTATTTTTAAATGCAATCTATATTTTTCTGCTTTTATCAAATAGATGGTATATGCGTGTATTATCAAAGATATAATTCTCAGCTGAAGTATCATTCACTTCACAATTTCACAGATGTTCTTAATATCATTTGGGTGAAAAAATCCCAAAATTTACCAGAAAAGCAGTGTAAGTATTTAAATATGCATAGTTGAAATCCAGGAGTGTACATAAATGAGCCACAAAGCCAAAAAATTGTTGTAGAAATTCCATTGGAAGAAATTTTATTGACATCCCATTCCATTACAGAATAAAAATGGCAAGATTTTAAATACTAACCTGTCTTAAATACCGACAAGAATGTATTTTAAAAAAACTCTAAACAACGTTATCTTTGTGTGTAAAGCAGTATCAAACTTCTTTTTGAATCCTCATTCTTATATATTTTTATACCTTTTAATTGTATTTCATGTAAAATGATATATATGTAAATATGTATATTTATTGTTGTATTGTATAAAATAATTTAAATTTTATTTAAAATGTAAATATTATTACATTATATAAAATAATGTAAATTAAACCACCCAAATATATTTTACATGTTTTCTTGCTTACCATAATCTGATATACTTCGAATCTGATATGAAATATGTTGAATGCAAATGTGAACCACGCTTTCTGATTTTTTTTCCTTTTATTTCTTCACATTCTGAATGTTATTAGCCTTGATTTTCTTCAAGAAACTAGCAACAACAAATCTGAGACAATGATTGTTTAATAGTTCCCACTGTGTGCATGCGTAGACCCAAAGTCATAATTCCTGCAACTCTCATCCTGTTGAATACTATTTATGTAAGTACTGCCTCTTCAGAAGTTATTTTTGAAGCCTAATTATTGCAATTTCTCACAGGAAAGTTCATCTGCCAATGCAGTTACTCAAACTGACTTTCAAATCAGAGGTTGCCATACATGTAAAATCTCCTTTCCACACTTAATTTGGAGTATGTAGGTCTATACTTTTATTCTTTGCAGACAAAAAAAAAAGATTTATGCTGTCTTCTTCTATTTTCCAAGGAAAAGTCTGCATATATATTTCAGGGGTTTTTTTTCATGCTATAACTGACAGTTCTACCTCTGTTTCACAATACCACCTGTCAAAAATGGTTGCATTTGTGCTCACTTGTAAGCCTTATGCATTTGGATTTCAGGGAGTTTCCATTTGGTCCTTATAATATAGAACTAAGACATACACATAAAAGATTGATATTTTTCTCTTTTTGTAATTTTCTTTTTACCCAATCTTAGCTATATTACTAGTTCAACAAGAGGCAACATATTAGCTTTACTGACTTCTTAGATTGCACATGGGGAAGAGTTGTAATGAACAGGCATAATTTCTTAGTCAATAAAAAAATAAAAAATAACCTAGTTTTGTTTTTGTTTACCTTTTCCAAACAACAGAAGTATTGAAAAGGAAAATAGTTTTCAAACTTATCTATTCATTGTTTAGTTACATTTAATAATATATTAATATCAATTCTACAATTTCTCAGTAAGACTAATAGGGAGAGAAAAATTCTGACAGAAATCAGAATATTTTGAACCATTAGCAGAAATTCTTAAGGCATTTATTATTCTTCCTTTATTAATGTTTGAAAACCTTCCTCAATGTTATCACGTTTAAACCTGAGCTTTCTAGATATTGAAATTTTTTCAAAGATTTTCAGCTTCTATGTACTGCCTGGAAATCCATATATGCTCTTTCAACTTTCTTTTTTGATTGAAAGTCCATGGAATTGCTCAGATTTAAAAAATACTTGGTTTAGTTCCGTCTCCTCAATTAGCTGAGCCTTCTTACATGCTGAAGATAACTCACAGAAGGCAGTATGTTTTAGTAGCCAGAAAAAATCTTAGATATTGACTTGGAGCCTGAAGAAATCATTACCTATTCCTTCAGATTTTGGAAATAAATTCAGCTAAAAGCACATTACACCCAAGGTAACCAAGTATTTATTCTTACGCATTTAAAAATACAAAGAAAATTTTTGTTCTAGAGTACGTGCAATGCACTACATGACTAGTTCTGATGTTACAGTTTTTGTTTAGAGATTCAAATATTTATACCTATTTGGTTTAAGATCCTATATTATAAAATCCAATTTAAAATTTGCAGTCAACTTATTGAACAGGGCCCATCCCAATTTACAGAAGTAAATTACATAGTCACTAATAATTAGTAAAAAGATTAAATTAAGGTGGTGTGCTATTTGAAGTAGCAATCCCAAACACAAATTTGGGGCAATCCCAAGCACAAATACAGTCTGGATGGGGAATGGCTGGAGAGCAGCCCTGTGGAGAAGGACCTGGGGGTGCTGATTGACGAGAAGCTTGACATGAGCCAGCAATGTGCAATCGCAGCCCAGAAGGCCAACCGTATCCTGGGCTGCATCAAAAGATGTGTGGCCAGCAAGTCAAGGGAGGTGATTCTGCCCCTCTACTCTGCTCTCGTGAGACCCCACCTGGAGTACTGCATCCAGCTCTGGAGCCCCCAACATAAGAAGGACATGGACCTGCTGGAGCGCGTCCAGAGGAGAGCCACGAGGATGATCAGAGGGATGGAGCACCTCTCCTATGAGGAGAGGCTGAGAGAGTTGGGGCTGTTCAGCCTGGAGAAGAGAAGGCTCCGAGGCGATCTTGTTGTGGCCTTCCAGTACCTAAAGGGGGCCTACAGGAGAGCTGGGGAAGGACTTTTTACAAGGGCATGTAGTGACAGGACGAGGGGGAATGGCTTTAAGCTGGAAGAGGGCAGGTTTAGATTAAACATTAGGAAGAAGTTTTTCACTTTAAGGGTGGTAAGGCACTGGAACAGGTTGCCCAGAGAGGTTGTTGAGGCCCCATCCCTGGAGGTGTTCAAGGCCAGGCTAGATAGGGCCTTGGGCAACGTGGTCTAGTGGGAGGTGTCCCTGCCTGTGGCAGGGGGGTTGGAACTCGATGATCTTCAAGGTCCCTTCCAGCCTAAACCATTCTATGATTCTACGAAGTCTTTTTTTTCCCCTTAATTTCATTATCAGGGGAATTCCATAACCCTAGTGCACCAAACTTGTCAAAGGAATGATCTCTCAGAAACTGAATCTTCCACCTGAATGTATGTTTAAACACTAGAACTTAAGTAAATAGCATGACATATAGTATAATGCATATTTATATCATGATACTGGGCAAGATTGTGCCAAAATAGAGAAACACGTAGCCACAATAGTGAAATGACAATGTGTTTATCAAGATTGGTCACTAATATAAATAAATATCTTCATTTTAAGGCAGCTGAAAGCAGGACTTTAAAAAAAAAAAAAAAGATTTGATGCAGATTTACTAATTGTAAAAGAATGGTATGGGAGGGGGATGTCAGGGTTGGGGTTTTTTCCCAAAAATCTTTCATGTGTCTAGGATCTGGAAAGGAAGTGGTCTAAGTGTCTGTAATGTAGATATCCACTTTTGAGCTCAATATCTAGTCTTTATTTAGAGTCAGAAGATAACAAATTGGTATTTTAAGGGCACATTTAATCTTTAATTTAAAGTAGGCTCTAAAATAAGTCAGATGAGTCATGTTCTAAAGTGCCTATTTTTTCCTGTTGACTAGAAGGCAAATCACATACAGCAAATACACAGGCAGCTACAGTCCCTAACCTGCCAAGCTTAAGAGTACACAGGTACAATCTTTTCTGTTACAAACATTTCTATTTCAGCATACCATGTAAAGAACTGCACCCCGGTAAGCCTTTAGAAGGTATAATATTAACTTCTTAAATATTATTATTTCTCATATGGTCACCCTTTTTCAGAACATTTATATGACATCTCCACTACTTACTATTGTCTTTGGAGGACACAGTTTTTGTCTGTGTTTGTGGTCTGAGTTTTTTTAATAATCAAAATATTTAATGTAATTTAATTTTATATAATCCCTAAACATTTATCTTGGTCATTTGCTTTGGACTGATTGCATAATGAACTCCTAATTACAAACAAACCAGTATATTTATTGAGCTTATTTAAATATACAACACATACCAAATGATTTTCTAATAAAAAAGATGTATTGAAGTGAAACATTCTGAAATACATAGTAACAGCTGTTTTTCTTTGCATCAGCTGTTAAAATGCTCCAAACATAGAAACCCAACTTTGTGGAGGTAAAAAAAAAAAGGCTCAACTTTGTAGGTTTTCTGCAAGCTGTCAGGAAAACCAACAGCTGGCTTGCACATGGTATAGTAGCTCTGCTTTTTTGTATGACGTGAAATTGTACCATATGCCCCATTAGAGGAGTGTGTGGAAGGGACATTAAAATATTGTGAGACCTCTTTTTATAAAGACATAACTACGTAACTGCCTTTTCTCCCATTTAGCAAACTGGAGACTTAAATTTCTTAGATTACAGGTATTTATATCTTCAGTACTAGTTTGAATGTTTGAGGTAGGACATGTTTGTTAGTACCTTAATTTTTTTCCATTGCTATTGCAGACAAATAACCTGAACAATCATGCATTGTAATCATATAACCTATCACAATGGAAAAGAGATAACAGGCAAAATGTAAACTAGAAAAGTTAGTCAAAAAGATTGGGAAAATTTCAAAGATCTTGCCTTGTGGGCTATTTTTCTTTTTTTTTTTAATGAAAATAAAATAATTTGACCATATGTTTTTTTAGCACTATAACAAAATATTTAAGTATGCACTTAAATCCTACTGATTTCAAATTGGAGTTAAGAGTCAAAAAGCAAGATCACTCTCAGATGTTATTTTAAATGTGATCCAAAGTATATAAACAGTATTTGTGTTTTTAATTTAATTTTAATATGTATTATTCTGAAATACCAGCTGATAAATCAATACAGAAACAAAGAACTTCTGGTTTTTCTCATGTAATTAGAATATACAGAAAAATAAAGGAAATTGAGAGCTCTTAGTATCGATTACTATTCAGATACTTTTTGGTGCTTGGATGTGAAGCTAGTAGTCTAATTTTCAGAATTATTTAAAGACAAAATAAAATATTGGTATTGTATTGGTAAGTTGCATGCTTTCACAGTTATTAATATTTTCCTACATACTTACCTTGCAAATCAATACTTAATGCCAAAATTTAAAGATTTGGAACCAAATGCAAATACCCTAAAATTTGTTCATAAGAATATCCTAGAGGTCTATGATCTACTAAATTGTTGCTCTATATCTAAATTGGATGATGTAATGCACCTGTGCAAGTGTTTCTGATAGTCCCAACAAAAAAGGCACTCAAACACCATAAAGTATTGATTAAAATACCATTTATTAGAGCTAACATTAAAAAAAAAGGTGTAGATAACATTATATCCCTTCCATAACCTTACATGTTGTACTGCGGTGGAGGGACCTCCAGTTCAGGCAAAGCACATGGCACAGATCCTGTCCACGAAGAGGTTCCCTTGCTTTTTGGTCTTTAGGGTTTTGATATCATGCTCTCAAAAGAAAGCAACTCTATTCATCATTTCTACTGTCAAGCACAAGGTTGTTCACACGAGAACATGCCACTTTACCTTAATATAAAGGGAAAGGCACGCATGTAGTGTAACGTCATTGCCAAGTGAGAGCTTCCTACAAGTCCGTCTGTTGAATGTATTACTTATACTTAGCTGGCTAAGTTTATCCAGTGGCCAAGGAATATGTTCAGTACAACACAGACCTGAAGGCAACGTGCTGTTCACAACACCACACAGGTCTGCATGTGCTCACGTTCACTGTTGGGTAGATCACTAGCTCAACATGCAACAGTCTTCCAGTCAGAATCATTACCTACCATTTGTATTTCTGCAAGTGTACGTAAAGCTTTCTGAGAAAATTAAGGAAGAAACACAATACTTCTGGAAGTATGCATCTGGAGAAAAATGATTAATTTCCTGAATATTAATTTCTTTGAAATTAAGTAGGATCTTTTGTCTTTTCTTTCTTCCTTTCTCTAATGGATATCTTTGGAAATCTTCTGTGGAAAGTCTATTGGAAGGGTTACAAAAGGGAAAAAAGTTCTTTTTTCAGAAGCAATTTAAGTGGTACCGTTTTCATTTTTACTTCTGTATGGCGCTTCCTGAATCTGTGCAACAGATAGATCCCTGTTCTCAAGGAAAAATAAAACACAGGAAGTAATAGACAAATTCCTCTGCAGGATGAAAGGAAAAATATTTCTAAATGCTCGCTGTGAAACCATTTTTGGTTAAAACAAAAAACCAAAATCAACATAGATTAAAAATATTCATAAGTTTCTATTTACCCTCCCTAATATGCTTGTTCTGGTAAAAAGCAACGTCTCACTAGCTTAGATAGACAATAAGCCTTAAGGCGAGTTAAGCAGTTATTCATTCAGCTTTGTCAATAGGGCTTAATAAACTGATGGTTGCCATGTATTTTTAAAAATAGTCTTGATTCATTTGTATTACTCTAGCTTTTATACCAAAGTATCTCTCCAAAACCAGTGTGGTACCTTGGGCGTGAGTCATTGCTCCATTATTCAGTGTACAAAAGACAATAAACCAGCTGCTGATTTTGCTTCCTTCAGGTAACAAATCCATTTTATTTAACTAAACTGTGGAGTTTTCTTTTTGTAGCCACTGAAGTGGCTATGTTCTTTCCAAGCGCATACAAACTCTTTTCCCTAGAAAATTCATGAATGACAACATTGTTTCCATCTGGAAACACCAAACTTGTCGCAGTAATCATCGTAACGCAGATGTTACAGCTCAGAGCCAATACTACTATTTATCTACCTGCTTGTCTTTACAAATATTTTATTTCAGTTTCTGTGAAACATGAAAGCTGTTAAACTTCACTTGCTTTTATAGCAATAGAAGGAAGCAATTAAACACACCACTATTTCAAATATAAAATTGAAGTCTTCTGGTGATAATATGTAGGGAAGAAATGAGATTACTCAACAAATAATTCTTCAACTGAATTACTTTTATATATGTTATCTTGCACCATAGATTTTTTTTTTTTTTTTGAGGGGGTGGAAGAGGCAGGTTGTGAACATTTCCATTCGATATCATCTCCACAAACAGAAGATGATTGATATATCATGTTGTGAGGACAAAAAACAAGATTTAGAGATAAAGTAATACACTGGCTATAACTTGAGTTTTTATTTCCAACGTTGACCTGCTGAGTTTTCTGAAGTGAATCTTTTATAGCAGTATATCAATATTGCTACTGATAAAAAAACATTTAATATACTTTAAAAAAAAAAATCAAGGAAAAGTATAATATCACAAGCATTGGAATGTAAACAATTAAACTTACCATAAAGCAATTTAGATCTCCAGATTCCATCAACCATATTGAATAGGGGTTCAACATAACTGCTTAAATATATGTGTAGTGACTGGGTATCTGAAGCACTCTCCTAAGGCTGAAGAGTCTGATACAGATCTTAAGGGAGAGTGTGTCTTTCTGGATCGCCAGCTTACAGCCAGGTGGTATACTGTAATGAGCCTCAGGTGGCATAAGATCCCTATGATGAGACCAAAGAATTGTAGTTTTGTTTTTCTTGGAGCATTCTAGCAGCTGAAATTCATAAATACAGACCCCATATCTACACACTTTAATTACGGGGTATACAATCTGGAGTTGAATTCCACCCTGGATTTCTGCAATTTTACTCTATTTTTTTCCCAAATCTTATCCACCCTTGTGTGTTCAGAAGTATTTTATATTATTCATTTACTTGAATCCAAAGTAACCCCCAGAGGTTGTTCTAATTAACTTGTCTAATTTAGCATTTGGTTTGCCCAATTATATATACGATCAACTCTAAAGATTAATGTAGAGCTTCAGGTGAGCCCTTCTGAAAATTAAATTGGCTGCTAGTCTCTTAGCCTTAGCCTCACCCTCTGTGCCAGCCTGACCTTCCCATATTGAGGTGGCATTTAGAAGTAATATTCGCGCCCACAAAGTAATCTAGCTCTTCTAATTCCCTGACATAAGCAGAATTACCAACTGAAGCAAACAATAGGTTACTTTCATGCAAACAAGCTTTTGAAAAACAGTTTCATCTAAATGCTTTGATAAAATACCTTTCCCTGGGACACCCAGACCCTGATGTATCACAATAAAGCATTTCCTGGAGATTTTTAGTAAAGTCTAATAAGCTTTCATCACTTTGATACTAAAGAAATTTCATGGACATGAGGGAAAATAACATAGTTTAAAATGTGTCAAAACTGAATAATCAGTCCTTGTTTGTTTCATTGAGATGGCAAGTAATATAATTAAATCTGCTGTGCCCTGTTGGCACTTGAACACACTCCTTTTATCTGGAGCTGCACCTGTGATTTAAAGTTAACCATAAACAATAGTCTTCCCTTTCTTCTCTAAGTGCCAACTTATTAGTTAAAAGCCTGCTGCCATATGGTGAAGCAGCATTTGCTGAAAAAAAAATTCAATTAAAGGAAGCTTCTAAAGAAAGATCTTTCAGAAGAAAAGTTTATGTGATTTTCAGCAACAAATACTGGTATTTGAATTTGGTATTTAACTTTAAAAAGAAAAATGTAATGACATTATTGTGTATGGGAAAAAATAAATAAACAAACAAAACCAATGAATAAGCATGCCCTTTTCATCATGCCCTAGTCTCACAAATTGCAGTATACTGCAAGGCCTTTTCACCTTAAACTGAATTCCAGAAACTTTGTATTAGAATGAGGTAAAACAGCTGGCAGGACTAGTCTGCCCAACTTCATCAAGCCATTATGGTAACATCCAAATTAATCTCTACTTAGGTGTCACGGTTTAAATTGAAGATGCTTACAACTGCGTGCTGAAGCAATTAATCATTGGAATTTATTTTACTTCATGCTTGTGTCTTATGTATTGGAGTTGTAAATGTATTGATTTATTAGCTGGCCTCCATCTGTACACAGATTTTTCATGATACCTACCTCTTTAAAGTAAATTTAGTAGAGAATTTATGATTGAACTACACAGATCAGTGTGTCCACTTACAGGATAACTCATGAACTTTGATTCAAGGCAACTGTCTCACCTATAGTGACAATTACATATGCTTAAGTGCTTCTCAATTTGAAAATAGCTAGTTGAGATGTCTATTTAAGAATGAATAGTTGAGCAATCACACACTTTTCCCCTTGGTGCAATGTTGTCATCTGGTTCCTTAGGTAAATGGCTTGTTTGGTTTATCCCATTAACTATCAAAAATCAGGAGGAAATCAGATTTTTTTCTCTTGTCAAGGAATTAAATGTCACAGCTACCCAGTTTGGAGAAAAATATATTATTTCTATCAAAACGACTCAGTGGAGATTTACCAGCTTCCATATTGTTTTGCATATTTTAAATTTTCCTTCTTGTTTCCATTTAGTTGTATAAGCCTTAATTCTAAGGATACCAAAGTTGCTAAAAAAAAATGAAAAAAAACAATATTGAGATAATTTATTATGTATGTTTGCCCCAAGTAATGACATGAGATTTTTGTGTAGTTTTACAGGATACAAAATTTTAAAATGTTTACAGATTTATGAACCTAAACTGTCAATAGTTATTCCAATGCTTTGTTATGCCACTATGTGATACCAAGATTTTAAACTTTTCCAAAGTAGACTAGGAGAATTAGTCAGTGTGGCAGCTCTCAACCTAAGAACAAAATTTCTGGAATGCACATTTGGAGTCTTTCAAGTTACCCGAGGGTAGGCTTAAAAGTTGATACAGAACTTTTTTAAATTTTTTTTTATTTGGAAAGCATTAAGATATTTTAGATGTTCCTGGAAGTGCATACAATATCATACTGTTAAAAATAATGAAATCAGTAGGAATGGAAAATAAAAGATCAATTATAACTGTACTTATTGTAATGAGCATGTGAAAATCAGTATTTATTATTCTAATTAAGTAAATATTCTGAGACAGTTTTCTGAAAGCTGTATATTTGTACAACTCTATGTATAAAGCTTTACATACAGAAAGAGATTTTAGTTGTGATTCAATTCAACACAAAATATTGTGCAATCTCTTGTGAAAAATTTAGTGATTTTATGTTTTCACAAAATCATGAAATGTAAAATCATCTCAATATGTAGATAGGATGCTACTGATAGGATAGGAATAGAGTTCAGTACTTAGTAATGTGAATGTTAACAGGGTTTAGCCTTATGTGTAAAATTACGTATCTTTACAGAGTCATCGTTGATTTCACAAAAAGGTTACAAAACAATTTTGTATATTCTGTTGCAGGCTAATTCTAGAATAATATAACAATTCTCAGTTAGACAAATTTTCTAGACAACTTAGAAATTCTGATACTCATTAATCCATGCCCTTCGGGTAGTTATGTTCTACTTTTTGAGAGTTGGCAGAGAAAATATTATTTAAATATTTTTTCCTAGTTCTTTACCTGTTCTGAGAATTAAGATGGCAGAACTGTAAGTCTTAAGATGATTTTAAGAATCATGTATGTTCAAAATATGATTTCTGTTTTGAGGTTCACAGAGTCACAAATTGGTTGAGTTTGGGAGGCACCTCTGGAGGTCAGCTAGTCTAACCTGCCTGCTCAAGCTGGGCCACCTAGAGATATTTGCCCAGGAGCATGTCCGGACAGCTTTTGAATGTCTCCAAGGATGGTGACTCCACAACCTCCCTGGGAAACCCATGCCAATCCTCACTCACCCTTGGAGCAAAAAACAGTGTTTCCTGATGTTCAGAGAGTCCCTCTAGTGCTTCAGTTTGTGCACATTTTCTCTGGTCCTGTCACTGGGCACCACTGAAATGAATCACAGAATCATAGAATAGTTTGGGTTGGAAGGGACCATTAAATGTCATCTAGTCCAACCCCTTACAATGAGCAGCAACATCTTTAACTAGATCAGGTTGCTCAGAGCTCCATCCAACATGACCTTGAAAGTTTCCAGGGATGGGGCATCTACCACTTCTCTGGGCAATCTGTTCCAGTGTCTCACCACACTCATCATAAAAAATGTCTTCCTTATATCTAGTCCAAATCTTCCCTCTTTGAGTTTAAAGCCATTATCCCTTGTCCTATCACAATAGGCCCTGCTAAAAAGTTTGTCTCCTTCTTTCCTATAGGCCTCCTTTAAGTACTGAAAGGCCACAAGATCTCCCACGAACCTTCTCTTCTCCAGGCTGAACAACCCCAACTCTCTCAGCCTGTCCTCATAGGAGAGGTGTTCCAGCCCTCTTGAGCATTTTTGTGGCCCTCCTCTGGACCTTCTCCAGCAGGTCTATGTCTTTCCTGTGCTGAGGGCTCCAGAGTTGGACACAGCACTGCAGCTGGGGTCTCATGAGAACAGAGTGGAGGGGTAGAATTACCTCCCTTGACCTGCCACTCTTCTTTTGATGCAGCTCAGGATACGGTTGGCTTTCTGGGCTGCAAGCGCACATTGTGAGCTTATAACAGCTTTTCATTCCACCAGTACCGCCAAATCCTTCTCAGCTAGGCTGCTTTCAATCCCTTCATCCCCCAGCCTGTATGGATACTGGGGGTTGTCCCAACCCAGGTGCAGGACCCTGCACTTGGCCTTGTTGAACCTCATGAGGTTTACACATGCCCACTTCTTGAGCCTGTCCAGGTCCCTCTGGATGGCATCCCACCCCTCAGGCATGTAAACCACATGACTCAGATTGGCCTGGTCTGAAAACTTGCTGAGGGTGCATTCAATCCCACTGTCTATGTCATTGACGAAGATACCAAACAGTACTAGTCCCCATACTGGTCCCCATCCCCGAGGGACATCACTTGTCACCGATCTCACCAAAGAGACTGGTTCTGTCTTCTTTGCACCCTCCCTTCAGTTATTTGCATACATTGATGCAATACTCCCGAGTCTTCTCTTCTCTAGGCTCAACAGTCCCAACTCTTTCAGCCTTTCCTTGTATGAGAGATGCTCTAATCCTTCCATCACCTTCATGGTCTTTTGCTGAACTTTGTTCATATGTCCACATTTCTCTTGTAGTGGGGAGCTCAGAACTGGACACAGTACTCCAGATGTAGTCTTTCCAGTGCTGAATAAAGGGGAAGAATCACCTCCCTCAACCTGCTGGCGATACTTTGTCTAATGCAGCCCAGTATAACATTAGCCCTCTTTCCTACCAGGGCATATTTTTGGCTCATATGCAACTTGGTGTCCACCAGGAACCCCAGATCCTTTTCTGCCAAGCTGTTTTCCAGCTGAATGTCTCCCAGTATATACTGGTACATGGGTTTATTCCTTCCCAGGAGAAGGACTTTGCATTTCCCTTTGCTGAACTGCATGAGGTTCCATTCAGCTCATTTCTCCAGCTTGTTGAAGTCCTTCTGGCATGACAGCACAATCCTCTGGCATATCACCTACTTCTCTCAGTTTGGTGTCATGTGCAAACTTGTTGAGGGTACAGTCTGCCCCATCATCTAGATCATGATGATGTTGAATAAGATTGTACCAGTTATAGACCTCTGGGGTACACTGCTAGTTACTGGCCTTCAACTAGACTTCGTGCTGCTTATCACTACCCTCTGGGTTCAACTATTCAGCCAGTTTTCAATCATCTACTTCACCATCTGCTCATCCAGCCCATGTATCAACAGCTTATCTATGAGAATCTTGCGGAAGACAGTGCTAAAGGCCTTACTGAAGTCTGGGTAGACAATATCCACTGCCCTTCTCTCATCTACCAGGCCATTCATTTCATCGTAGAGGTTTATCAAGTTGGTCAAGCATGACTTCCCCTTGGTAAATTCATGCTGACTGCTCCTGATGATCTTCTTGTCATTCATGTGCCTGGAAGTGGTTTCTAGGATTAGCTGCTCCATCAACTTCCCAGGGATGGAGGTGAGGCTGACTGACCTGTATTTCTCTGAGTCCTCCTTCTTCCACTTCTTGAAGATGGGAGTGGTATTTGCTTTCCTCCAGTCCTCAGGCACTTCTCCTAGTCACCATGGTCAGTCAAAAATTATTGAGAGCGACCTTGCAATGACATCAGCCAGCTTCCTCAGCACTCGTGAGTGCTTCTTGTAAGGGTCCATGGATGTTAACTAAATTATATTAACCTTAACTATGTTAACCATTTTAAATGTGAATTCACTTTAATTTTTCAGTCTCTGTGCTGGGAAGAAATCTGAAAAGATTGTCACAGAAATAATAATGGAATTTTATTAAGCTTTAAAAGTTGTCTCTTCCAGGGAGGGGAGTTTAGAAAATGTCTTTTTTAACAAAGGATAGTTTGCTAGATAACCTGTAAATTAACCCATGGATGCCTGCAGTGATACCTAATTAGCTTTCCTTGCCTAATGAGAGTATTCATAAGTTATAAAAATAACGTTATCTAAATTGTAATATTACAAAAGGGGGCAAATAGAGAAGTAGAAAATTGATCTTGGGATCAAGTAGCTACTTTTACTTTCCTGTGGCTCTATGCTCTAAAAAAAAAAAAAAAAAATCAGAAAGCTCAGAAGAGAGGGATGAAAGTATCTCAGATTCTTTCTTATCTGAATGAAATAAAGGCAATACAGGGTTGAGAGAGGGAACTATTTATCAGTTGTGGACATGTCACCTATTCTCTCCTGGATCTCTCTACAGTCAGTGGAAAGAAACAAATATTTTAAGGGCGTAAGTGGTGTAGCCTACTTTACACATATAGCTCAAGATGAGATAAATCATGTCCTTGAAGCCCCTTTTTCTCTCAATTGGTTATAAAAAGATCCAAGGATGACTACCTTAGATCTGGAGACCTTTTTCTCGTACTTTTAAATTTGGATAATTAATCCTATCTGTTTTTTTCTTTCAAAACGACCTGGAAAGTAAGTAGTTTTTCTTTCTCTAATATAATCTTCAAATATCATATCTTTAAAAAAAAACCAAAACAGAATATGTGTAAGGAGATGTAGCCCGTATTCTCCAGCAACCAGTACTGTGAAAAAAAATTATTCCGCAAGCCTTTTCTTACATCCCTTTTGGGAAACAGAGAAGCTCTGAGCATAATTACACCAATTTAAGCTTAAGTCCACTAATGGAAAATATTGGAATGGGGGACAGGTGAATACTATCATCTCTTTTACACTAATAAGAACTACTACTAACCTGAAATTAATTATTCAAGGCTTTATTTCAGATACAGTGAGACTAGACTGTTGGTGCCCATTGCATATTTTATTTTGATCTAATTCTTGCCTCCAAATTTAGATTTAACTCAAATAGAAATAGTTACTTTCAGACTGTATTTTTAGGTTTCTGCAGAGTGGAAATCTGAATCTTCCTCCAAATAGAAAGAGAAAAGCTCTTTTAGATGAACCCTAACTCTTGAGATGGATTTAACAATTTTGTGGAGACTCCTGTATCTTTTTGTGAACTGAAGAGGAATCAAAAAATTATTTTAGACTAGAAAGGTGACCTCCAGGCAAAAGAACTTATGTAAAATGAACCTAACGGCAAACGCCTAAGGCTTTTTCACTATGAAACTTAGGTTTGTCTCTCAGACTCATGCACTGGACCCCTGATTGTCTATCCCATTTACTTGTCAGTTCATTCCCTGTTTGTGTTATTTACCACATGAATTAACTTTTTCCAAGGCAGAGACACTACAAAGGGACTAGCTCTACCCTATATACATAAAAGTTATTCAGTGTCACTTGGCATCAGATTATAAACTACTGCCTTTTCAGCATTTATATACAGATATAGATGATTCATGTCCCCAAATACTTTAAGACAGAACTTTTTAATATTGATGTCTTGACTTTATGTACTCGTTTCACCCAAGTGGCACTTAATGCACTGAAATGTTGCTTTATGTTAAGCCCTGATTGCCTAAAATAAGGCTTTTTCTAAAAGACCTGACCACAAATATTGTTTTGAGCTTGGCCTTAAAAGTTTTGTCATAGGGCAATAGATAGGGTGGGGCTATCAGAAGAGTTAAAATCAGGTGTGTTAAGTCCCTGGCTAACATCCTAACCAATAGTTCTTTCTTTTCTTGTTGCATGTCCTGTTTTCTTAGTGATCTTATTTTGGCGAATTTATTCTCTAAAATGATGCAAAAAATGTATTTTTCTCCTTGCATGGAGTTATTTCATTTAACAAAAGTATATACTCTGTCTGTGTGTATGTGTACGATCAACTGATCCATTTGGATTTGTAATGAATTTTTCACATGTACGTATTATGCTTATACATTTATTTTAGGTAAGTCATTAATCCTCTCCTTTGGGAAAGACCCTGAAGATTAATTGCCTTCACCTCGTATAACACAGTCAGTTTGATAAGTGCAGGAAAAAAGGAAAATTTTCTTGTAACGAAGAAGGCAAGACCACAGAATTTTTGTGGTTTAGACATACTGGTGATAAAATATATAACAAACTGCTCTTACATAAGTTTTTGTTTTGTTTTTGTATTGGTTTTGTTTCCTTGAATTATCCTTTGCTTCCATAAATGAAAAACAATGGACAGGTTTTATCCCTGGGCTAGTAAATTTTCATCACTTTTCATCTTCCTGCCTTACACGCTATTATAAGTCTGCCAAAGAGAAATGCAGAAATCTAAATCCTACACACTGCAGTAAGCTACCCATCAGATAGCTCAACCTAAGAACAACTTCACTCTTTCGTAAGGAACAGCTAGTTACAAAAGGGTGAAAAGTGCCTGCTGTTCTCCTGTTGCATGAAACACAGTGGGGTTATCTCCCTGCTGTTCTCCTGTTGCATGAAACACGGTGGGGTTATCAGGGATTGTGCAAACAGGCCAGACTTCCAAATAACAACAGGCAACCTTCATGCTATTCCTTCAGCATTACATTTTTTGTCTTGAATAGCTTTTAGCTTTCTTCCCCACAATCGCTCTTACAGAATGTTATTGACTGAAGTGATACTTGATTATCAGTAATATTTTATAAACTGGCAATTTTTTTCTCTCAGCTGGAGCTATGTATTTTAAGTAACTTGTCAGATAAGATCTATAAAATATAGAAAAGCCAATCAATAAAAATTACAATAAGCAACAATAAAAGAGGGCTATATTAAGCACTCAATTAAAGATAAGTCTGTTTTCCAGTTACAGGATCTGAATATTTGTCATATTCAGATGATAAAAATGAATTCTTATATTTACCAAATGCATTATGATTACTAGAACATGAATTATAAATAATCTTTCATAATTATTTCTTTCTGGGAATTAAAATTGAACTTTGGTCACAGGATGATTCAGTAGTTTAATTAGCTATTAACTCCAAAACAATTTCATTATAAGTTTTCTGTACATATATTTCACTGGAAAAGAAAATTGTTATCTTATCATTATGGAAATATGCTATGTTTTCATACATTTGGCTAACAAAACTGGGTTGATAACAGTGGGTCATGAAAAGTTGCAAGAATAGCTTTCAAAATTTTGAAAATATTTTACTAAATTTTGTGATATACTTTTTACTTAAAAAGTGTAAGATTGTTTGACACTGTCACACTATGAAAATTTCACTTGACTAAGAGTAGGAAAAAAGTGAAGATGAAAGCATTAGATCACAGAGAAAGAAAAACAGAAAAATTATGCGAACCTGTGAGCCAATAATTTTTAAAAATACCCTGTGAAATTGGCTTCTGAACCTTCAGGGAAAAAAACTTTTTTTCTCATTCAAAAATCATGTGTTCACATCAGCTTCCACTACTAAATGAGAGCTACTGATTATGTTGTATTTTTGTAAGTCAGAACCTTATAAAACTATTTTCTTGAGGAATTAAAATCCTGACAGCTGGCTTTCTCAGGTTTGACAGATTTTCTTGCAGGTGCAGGGATTTCTAAAAGCTCTATTTAGGGAATAGAACTTGAGAAAAGAAATTCAGTGAAAGGTTTGAAATCATGCATTTGTTACTTACTATAACTAGCAATAAAATATTCATATGTGTTGAAATGGTAAGAAAACATTATAATTTTGGCAGTGTTTTGTTTTCTCTCTTAGACTTCTTGTTTTCTCTTCCTCTCAAAATGAAACCTTTAGAAAGAAGTTTGTAACTGAGCTTTAAAATATGTTTATTTACCCCACATTTGCAGTGGAATAAAGGAACACACTAAGCTGATGTTGTAACTCAGCTCACTTGCAGCAATTTGTGAATCTGAATCCTGAAACAACATTTTTCTTCTTTTTTCTTAAATAACAGAGCAGAGAATTGTGTTTAAAAAGACAGAGTGGGAAACAGGCTTGACTGCAATATAACGGTTAAGGATAAGTTAGTGTTCTCTACAAAATGAAAAGATTGTAGACACATGGAGAACTGGGCATAAAGAGTTCATATCCATTGCTGATTAATTTATATTTCAAATAAACAGAAGTAGACGTGGAGACGTGGAATGCTGTATGTTAATAAGGATGAGTAGAGAGCACATGCAAAACCATGAAAAGGAAATCTATGAATATACAGGTGATAATTTCTTTCATAGTTTGGAGATGGTTGAACCCATCTTGCTTGAACAAGAATTCCCACACAGAGAAAGAAAATGGTCTTTGTAGTATTCCTTACACTTATTTCTGATACCTGTGTTTGGACAGACAAAATCATTTTATGGAAGCAATACTTCTTTCCATTAACTACAGAGGGTTCCTAGGTGACTGGCTTTACCTTCAGGTGAATATGAGTCCCAAAAGTTTGGAAAATTCTTGTTTGTTCTCTTTGAAGTTCACTAGTCTACTGAACTGAGTGGTGGTATGAAAATTGACAGTGCCTTGAAAATAAACTATTGGTAATTTTGCCTTTACTGTAAAAAAATGGAAACCCATCTTTACATTTAGCTGATTTAAAACTTGAAGCAAATAATCAGTAAAGGTCAGGAGATAACCCTTTTTTAATGTTAATGAAACAACCTTTCTTCTTTAGATTTCTGAAATCAGAATTGCTAAAACTAAACACAGGAAAAACAGCTTTTCTTCCTGTATTTTTATTAATGACCTTGAGAAAGTCACTTGAGGAATTACTGTTAAAAATATAAGTTCTAAGTTATTACTGGAAAGTTAACATAAGTTCCAGTTATTACTGGAAAAAAAAATTTCTGTGATATTAAAGGTATGAGTGTTTTGGTTTTTTTTAAATTAAAATGGAAGATGAGCCAACAAATGGAATTAATTAGCACGACAAATGCAATTTAAACTTTCTGTAAAATAAATACACTTTTTTCACAAGAGTCACTAGCTATCAAGGCTTAACCCAAAGGTTTTTGATTATTGCTTACTAGAGATTTTTGTCTACCATATATCAATTCCTGTTACTGCCTCCATTGCATTGTTCATATTATATTTTTCTGCATTATCTTGGTAATTTTCAAATGAATGAAATCTTTATACACCATATGTGCTCTTTGTGCTGTCTGTTCTTATGTATCAATCACCTTTTACTGTAAGTTAATGAACAAAGTGTTTTTGCTTTGCTGCTATTGCAGTATCCTGCAAAACTATTCAGTCGTATGTTCAGGAATACTAGTAATTGAATTTTCCTAAGTATTTCCTAATATTTTTTTACATTTCACAGTATCACAGTATCGTCAGGGTTGGAAGGGACCTCTGGAGATCATCTAGTCCAAACCTACAGCAGGTTGCACAGGATGGCATCCAGACGGGTTTGGAATGTCTCCAGTGTGGGAGACTCCACAACCTCTCTGGGCAGCCTGTGCCAGTGCTCTGCCACCCTCAAAGCAAAGAAGTTCCTCCTCATGTTAAGATGGAACTTCCTATGCTCAGGTTTGTGCCCGTTACCTCTTGTCTTATCACTGGGCACAACTGAAAAAAGACTATTCTCATCTACCTGGCACCCTCCCCTTTACTTAAGTAAACTTTACTTAAAGTAAACTCCCCTTTACTTTACTGATAAGTATTGATAAGATCCCCCCTCAGTCTTCTTTCTTCTAGACTAAAAAGACCCAAGTCCCTGAGCCTTTCCTCATAAGAAAGATGCTCCAGTCCCCTAATCATCTTTGTAGCTCTTTGCTGGACCCTTTTCAGCAGTTCCCTGTCCTTCTTGAACCGGGGAGACCAGAACTGGACACAATACTCCAGATGTGGCCTCACCAGAGCAGAGTAGAGGGGGAGGATTACCTCCCTTGACCTGGCTGGCCACACTCTTCTTGGTGCACCCCAGGATGACTTTGGCCTTCTTGGCCACCAGGGCACATTGCTGCCTCATGGTCATCTTGTTGTTCACCAGGAGTCCCAGGTCCCTTTCCACACAGCTGCTCTCCAGGAGGTCAGCCCCCAACCTGTACTGATGCATGGGGTTATTCCTCCCCAGATGCAGTACCCTACACTTGCCTTTATTGAACCTCATCAGGTTTTTTTCTGCCCAACTCTCCAGCCTGTCCAGGTCACGTTGTATGGCAGCACAGCCTTCTGGCGTGTCAGCCACCCCTCACAGTTTTGTATCATCAGCAAACTTGCTGATGGTACACTCTATCCCTTCATCCAGGTCATTGATGAATATATTGAACAGGACTGGACCCAGTACTTACCCCTGAGGGACCCCACTAGTTACTGGCCTCCAACTAGACTCTGCACCACTAACCACAACCCTCTGAGCTCTATCTGTCAGCCACTGTTCAATCCACCCCACTGTCCATTCATCCAACCCACACTTCCTGAGCTTGCCTGTGAGGATGATGTGGGAGACAGTGTCAAAAGCCTTGCTGAAGTCAAGGTAGAATAAACATAGTTTCACAATGTCATAAACAATTTCCAAGATGTCTCAGCTTCAGACATTAACGCAAAAATTATATATCCAATTTTTATCCACCAAAAAAACTTATAATAAAAATAATAAAGTTTTAAAATAATTTCATTTTCACTAAAGTTCAGTAGTATACGGCAAGACAGAATTTTAGTTGGTTGCTTGGTTAAAAAAAGAATCAACACCTGAAAAGACACAATATTCATTCTACTGAACGCACTTTCTTTTCGACACAGCAGTAAATCTGGTATGGAACTTCTGTCTTTTACATTCTACTGCAATGTCATATAGATAACTAATGTATTAGTAAGGATTTGGGTTAGTACTTCTTAAACTGTGCTCCATGGACAACTGATGGTGCAGCAACCCGTGATAAGAGGTCTACATATTTCTTAAAACCCTTCAGTTTAAAATTTAATGATTAATAGGTATGGTTCTGTGAAAGAAATGTTGAGGTTTAACAGTGACCTAAATGGCCAATATGCTTGAGAGCAAGTAGTTCAACTAAAAAGAACCTTTTTCTAACATATTTTATGAAATCAGATTTAAGAGTAAAGTCTTTAAAACACTCTTACTATACTAATAGAAATTGTGGTTATCTTTAATATATTTCTATAGAAGAAAAGGTTGCAGGCTAATAAAACCTTTTCATATCTTTTCAAAGGTATCTCCACCCAATCTTTATTACTTTTTCTTTTTATTCAGTGCAAATATTTATCTCTGACTCTTTATTCTCACCCCATTTCTAGTTATTGCACTTCTGCTATATAATTAAGGAAGCCATAAAATTATGATTATAGGCTCCTGTAATCTTATCTCATGTCAGCTGGGGCAGAAGGTAATGTCTCCAGTTGCTTCAGTGGGACAGGAGCTGGAGCCTCAGAGTCATTGTCAAACACTTACAAGTGTTTCTGAAAGATAGTCGGAGTCTCTGAGAGGTCAAACCTACTTTGATCACTTAAATAAGTTTGGTTGTGTTTCTATAATACAGTGTTCTTTTGGTTTTGCTAATGCTTGTCTGATTATTGAGCAGCCACATGTAGCTGTGAATATTAAACTTAATGGTTCTTGGTTCCCTACAGAGTAGGGTCTTAGGCACTGGAAAGGTTCCTGTTCCTTCCATATTCCAAGAAGAAAGGCACAAACACTTGTAAGGTGGATAACTATTTATTAATAGCCAAGAAAACATCATAGAAAATTACAAAATCTTACCACCCTTCTGATTATGAAAACCCTGAGATGATACAGTACTAGGCAAACCTCTGGCATGGAGGTCCTGTCTATGGAGAGGTTATCCAGCTCTAAGTTCACTAGTATACTTAGAGGGTCTTGCTCCCAGTTCAGAATCATCTGTAATAGCAATCGAGCCTGGAACGAAGACAGCTTTGAAGAGTCCCTTTTACAACACACTCCAATATTATGTCATTACCAAAGCTACAGTTCCTGAGCAGATGCATATAAGATTTCAAGTGAACAAGCCAATAGTGTCTCTATATACTAATGATTAAATACATATTTGATTATGTACAGTGAGTAATTGTGCAATAACTATGCATATATTGATTAATTATAATATTGACTAGATACATCTAAGTAGTGGTCACATGGTATCCACCGTACAGAGCCATAGACCTGGATTACCCATTATATGCATCACTAACTTGTCGTACAATAGTCTTTTGGGCTGACCACTACATAGGTTCCGAAGAGTGATTGATTTTGGTGTCTAAGAAAGTATAACAAAAGCCTTTTCTCCCCTAGCTAAGCATTTGTAACATCTGTTTCCTGTACAGATCATCCAGTTTCTTCTAAGAGGTGAGTTTACATTGTGATTGATTTCCTAAGATAAGTGTTAATCAACTAACCAGGTAATGCCTGTTTCTACAAATGTTTTTAGCAACACATTACTAATATTTTTTGTAACTGTGATGATCTAAGGACATAGGCAGTCACATTTGTAGTTTTTAATTAAGCATATACTTGGGAAAAAAACTGTACAACCTCTCTAAGGTCGCATCAGTTCAATAAATAATATAATAGAATATTGTAATTGCAGTTATTTACACAATTAGACTGAGTAGCTGGGAACAAATTAAAAGAAAGCATGTAAGCAGTATTAAAAGAACACCTAAAAATGAACTCAAGTAGACCAAAAAGCAAAGAAGAAAAAAGCATTAACCACATGTTCCTCACACCAAAGCAGAAGAAATCCCCACCGTGAATGTAAAATAAGGTGCAAGAGAACAAATGTAAAAAAATAAGATCTGTAAGATATGAACAAGGAGCAAAGATGTCTGGTAAATCCCAAATGATCCTGCAGAGTAGCCTCAAAGAATGGCTAGTAAAAAAATAATACTCTTGAAAAATAAGCAAAACCAGAACAAGTTTTGGTTCCCAAAATGGGATATGAAGAGCAAATGAGATCACCTTTTTTTCTGGGTAGTGGACAGCGAAAGTAAAAAAAAAAAAACAAACAAAAAAACAAAACCAAACAAAAAAAAACAAAACCAAAGAGAGAGGAAAGATAGGGGAAGAAAGAAATAAGATAAGCCCCCTTTAGTTCTGCATCCCCTTTTTCCCAAGCTCTCAGACCTGATGACCTTAACCCGGGCAACTAAGAGCCATCAAGGATCATAGGCATCAGTGCTAACTAAATCATCATCAGTTTTGTGGAGTTTTATACTCATAGCTACAGAAAAATTTAGTATCATTTTCATAAGGACTAATTGTATGCATATGTAATGGCAAAGTTTAATAACGATTAAGAACTAACCGCTGGCAATGCGTATTGTTCATGAATATCAATCCAGTAAACACTTGGTTTTTAGTTTGAAAATGGTCTGATTTTCAAACTTTAACACAGTCCCACCATAGTGATCTCCAATTTGTTAACTACAGATACATCTATACATTCAGTAGGAGCATAAATGAAGTCATGCAAGTATTCTGCAATTTAGCTAATACAATTTAACAGATCAATCAATCTTAAAATACACTATAAAGCCAACAAAAAAAAAAAAAAGAACTGGACACAAGTTTCAAAAAGCTTTTTGCATCAGGAGGATTTAAAACTATATTAGTTTTGTCAGGAGGTGCTGTAGCATGGTTGGTTCACAACAGCAGAGGTGTTATCTACTATATTTCACACTATTAGCAGTTTAATAATTGCAAATGAGAGAAGGTTAACGATGATGAACCATAAATTTGCAAGTAGGAGAAGTTAGGCAAGAGATAATGGCAAGAAAAAAGCAAAACAAAGAAAACCAAAATTCTCTTGACAAAAGCAAAATTTAAAAAATATTTTAAGCTGCTTTCATGTTAATTTTTTTAGACATTATCAGGGACTGCTTGTTTGGAATGGCAGGAAATGAGATGCCTGTCTTCTCTTCATTACTGCAAGAGATGCGTACAGACATAACTTTTATGTGCTATCATCTTCATTGCTGAGCCCTAGAATGTATAATGCACATAACTTATCTCATGCTATATCAAACAACCATTCAGTGTGGCATGTAGTCATATTTCAGTGAAAAATGCAATGCCTTATCTCCATCAGATTTTAAAGTCAAATGTCTAGTGTGCTTCAATTATTTTGCTGTGCATGATTGTTTTGCAATAAAGAGAAAAACAGCATGTCATATGGAAGACTCACCCTTTTATCTTCAAGTCATTCTTCATGATAGTTTTCTACTTGCACATTTCTAAAGCAGATGGCAGGTTGCAACACCAAATGTTGCCCTTGCATAGTAATTTCCTTCTGTAGGTCTTCGAACATAAAACCTATTTGTTCACAGTTATAACCATTGTAGAACTCCTTGCCACTCTATGCTAAATCATTTTTTGGAGAATATGATACAACCATTAAATTATGACATATTATTTAGGAAAGAAGAGTTGAACATGTTTCTAGTATAAATACTGAAATGTAAATTAAAACCTTTGCTTAAAATACAGTATGGTTGAGAAAGAGAGATTTCTAAACAGTTACACATTTTCTAACAGATTATAAATTCCATGCATGCTCAACTCAAAGATTTTGTTTTCTAGAGCTTTGGTACACCTGTTAATACTATAGGGCTATTCTGGAGTGACTACAATAATTAAAACTGACTCTTTGCAGTCTTATTTTTGAAAGAGATGATACAACCTTTTCAGTACCTTTCCTTCATTTATTTCATTGACTGATGTATTTTGGATCACCTAAGACGCTATTCTAACATATCAATATGTTGGGTTTTTTCTTTTTGATAATAAATAGCAACAGTTGTAGTCATTACCTGTACTGTTGCACTCAAAACTAGACATAGAGAAAATGGAACTTTCTTTTTAGGGAATCATTACTTGCCTAATTAAAATCCGTGATCTACAGCAACTAGGTCTTCAAAGGCCTGGATGACATCCAGTGCACATGGTCCAAGTGGCAGAAGTTTGTACAGAATGCACCAACATCGTATATCAGCACCCTGGTGACAATGGACAGGACAGACTTGGAGGCACCAACTGTGGATGAACAGCTGACTTGCCAGCTTTGGCAATCTGAAGCTAATCTCTCTTCCTTCCTAACCCTATGGGCCTGTGTCTCGGCTGTGGAGAAACTATCCTGCCAGTTCCAGAGACTCTTCCTCCTTGCCCCTACAGGCCAGAACCTCTGTCATCAAGAGTGCTACATGGAGTCAGCCTTTCTCTGCTCAAGAGAAAGGGAACTCTGGATGCATGCCACATACAACCTTGTGGTTCTACCTGCATGACCAGAGGGAAAACACGAGGAATTGGGATAGTACACCTACCTTGAACCTCGAAGCCTGCATACATGAATTCTGCAGAAAAACAGTGGCCAAAAAGAGTCCATGAAGGAAGATTGCTTTGTTTGCTGTTGAGGAATTCCCCAGAAATATTAGAATGGCTGAGGATGCTTCTCCAACTTCTGATCCTGATGAAGGAGCTTCTGATTTGAAGTTGCAAGAGTCAGGTAATGAATGCTCTGATCAAGAATAGGGGGGGCTCTGCCTCTGGCCAGGTGGAGGAAAGAGACAACTGAGTTTACCAGACTGTGTGGATTTGATGGCCTGGCATAGTAGACTTGTGGGAGAATAAGGCTCTGGTAGACACCAGTTAATGGTGTACCTTAATGCCATCAGGTACAAGGGGATGGAACATGTCTAAATTTCGAAGAGACAGGGTGATCCCAAGCGTTGTGTGTGTTGGAATCTGAAGTGAACCTAATAGGGAAAAAGTGGCAAAAGCATCTCATTGTGACCGGCCTGGAGTCTCCATATATCTTTGGCATTGACTACTTCATAAGAGGATACTGCAAGGATCCAAAAAGGTACTGGTGGGCCTTTGGTGTAGCCACTGCAGATGCAGAGATTAAACAGCTGTCTACCTTGCTTAGCTTCTCAGAGGATTCTTCTCTTGTGGGATTGTTGCATGTCAAAGAATAGCAGGTGCTGATAGCTACCACGAAGGTGCACTGGCAGTAATATTGCACCAAGATTCCCTGTTCCCATCCATGACCTGATTCATTAACTGGAGAGTGAAAGGTTGATCAACAAAGCTCCCTCACCCTTTAACAATCCCATAGAGATGGTGCAAAAGTGTGATTAAGGGTGGAGGATAACAGTAGTCTACCACTGCCTGAACAAAATTACACCATCATTGAGTGCTGCCATACTGGAAATGCTAGAAGTACTGTAAAACTCAAGTCAAAGGCGGCCAAGTGGTATACTAAAATTGATACTACCAATTTTTTTTCTCAGTTCCTTTGGCTGCACATTGCAGGCCTCAGTTTGCCCTCTTGTTCAATACACCTGGGTCTGCTTACCCCAGGAGTGGAAGCACAGCTCTAACATTTACCACAGACTGATGCAAACTGCACTGGAACATATTGAAACCCCTGAACAGCTCCAATAAATTGGTATAAATGTTTATGTGGGGAAACATGGCTGAGGAACTGTTTGTGAAAGGAAAAAGAATCCAGATCCCTCTGAAAGCTCTTTTTACCTCAAAACAAAACAAGGACAAAGGATCGGCCCAAGACCTCCAGTTCTGAGAATCAAACAGATAGGCATCATCACATCCAAATAGACATGATCAATAAGATAACAGCCATATCCCCATCAGCTAACAAAACAAAACAAAACAAAACAAAAAACCCAAAAAACAAAACAAAACAAAAAATCAAGCTTTCCCAGACATAGTTGGTTTTTTTTTGGAAAATGCATATTCTGGTTTATGGTCAGATTGTGAGCCCTCTCTGTTGAGTTATTTGAAAGAACAACTGTTTTGCCTGGAGCCCTGAGCAGTGATAAGCCTTTGAACAGATCGAACAGTAGATGGCTTGTTTGGTAGGCTTTGGGCCAGTCCAGACAGGACAATATGTGAGAAACATGCTTAGCACTGCAGCCAGGGAACATGGCCTTAACCGGAGCCTCAGGTGCAAAGCACTCAGAGAGATCTCTAGCATTCTGAAGCTGGGGATATAGAGGATGCCAGACCTGCTACATCCTGGCTGGAAAGGAAACACTAGCAGTGTATGAAGAAATTCGAGCTGCTTCAGAAATTGATACAGAAGTAGAGCTTCTTTTGGCATCATAGTTGCATGTGCTGTACTGGATGTTGAAAGACAGGGTCCCCTCTACCTATCATGCAACCAACGTGGGGTAAGTGGGGAGCAGTGATCATGCAACAGGCCCAAAATGAGGAACCCCAACTGCACAGGAATTCTGGAAGAGATCATGGACTGGCCAGAAGGTAGAAATTTCAGAGCATCATCTTAGGAAGTTACTCACATCAAAGAGGCTCCACTGTATAATAAATTACCAGAAAATTAAAAGCCATATGGTCTGTTGACCAATGCGTCCTGTTATATTTTGGGAAAATGTTGCAAGTGGAAAACTGCTGCATGGAGTCCCACACAAGTTGCAGAAACTTGCAGGAAAAGGAACAGTAAAGGAAAGGTGAATCAAATTATTTTGCAGAAGTGAAAGGCATCCATCTAGATCTAGGTATTGCTGGACAAGAAAAGCGGTCAGTACTCTGTGTCTATACTGACCTAGATGGTGAAAAATGCCCTGTGGGATGGCTACAGCAGTGGAGACCCACTAGCGATGAAGTGGCAAACTGATGCAGGCTGCTGCACTGTGCCAAGACTACCTGGGTAGAAAACATTTCTGTAAATATACGTCATGCAGATGCTTATATACCCAAGAGTCACGCCACTAAAGAATGTCAAAACAACAAGCATGTAGAACCAGGCTGCTAGAATTGAAGTGGCTCAGGTGGACCTGAACTGGGAAGGTAGGGGAGATCTATTAATAGCTTGGTAGACTCATGAAACATCAGGACATACAGGAACAGATGCAATGTACAGACAGGGTCATGATCAAGGGATAGGCTTCATGATCAGCATCATTATATGGGTTATCCATGGATGTGAAACATGCCCCATGAGTAAGATAAGTGGGTAAAGCCTCTCTGGAATAGAGGGTGGTGCCTGGGATACCAATATGGGGAGGCCTGGAAGGCTCTTTATATCACACTACGGCAAACATGCCAAGGCAAACACCATGTGTTTACCATGGTGGAGATGACTATTAGATGGTTGGAAATGAAGTCTGCCACCTATACCACTACTTGAAACACTACCCTGGGCCTTGAAAAACAAGTTCTGTGGCAACATGACACAAAAATGGAATCAGAAAACAGGACTCATTTCCAAAACAACCTCATAGACACCTGGGCCAAGAAACATGGCATTGATTGGATGTACTTCATCCTGTAACATACACCAGCTTCTGGGAAGATTGAACAATACAGTGGACTGTTAAAGACTATACTGAGAGCAATGAGTGCTGGGAGATTCAAGCACCGGGATGCAAATTTAACAGAAAGCACTTGCCTGGTTAACATTTGATTATCTGCTAATGAGCCTGGCTCTGCCCAACAAAACTACTAACATTACCATCAAAGATTTGAAGAAACTGGTCTTTATTGTCACAGAAAGGTGATTAATAGTAGTTGTTTAATTTACTAGCCCAAGGTACAGTTGGTAAAAGATGCAGTCAGCAAAGTACAAAATGGAGAAATGTAAAGTATTCTGTTTGCTAGATTGGTTAGCAGAAGACGTGGTAGACATTGTGCATTTAGAGTATCTTGGAGTCTTTAAACAGATGTTGGATTTTTGTGCTGAAAGGAAAACAATTTTGCATTAACAGTTTCTATTAGTGTCTTGGGACAGTGTACAAATATTGCTAAATGAGATTTTATGCCTTTTTTAATGCAAATGACCAGATACAAAGATCTTAATTCTCCAAAGGAGAAAATGAAAATGAGAAAGAAGAAAAAAAATATTTTTCATAAAAATATAAATACATAGCTTTGCTTTTCATCACCAGGTTACTGAGAAGATATCTTTCTTTTCCAACAACTGGTTAGCAGAACTCCAGTGACAGATTACGGATATATGAAGGTGGCAGTGGAGAAACTCCGGGAACTCCAGAAACACAGAAGATACAGGCTAAAGCCATAATTCTGTGCCTAGTAGAACAGAGAGGGAATTTCTCCAGCAAGACTTATAAGTGATATGTTATATTCCGTGTGCTCTAATTTTCTCACCTTTTTCTCACCTGTCTTTTAACTATAAAATCTACCTTAAATAGAGCCAAAGAAGTCTCCTAGATAATTTTTTTAATGAAAACAAATACATCTGTCCACCTAAACTGGCTGTGAGATGGCTGACCACTTCCAATGTGATACACAGGAGGGTCGTTGTTTTCCTACCTTGTCTTTTTGTTTTTCTATCTTTAGGTGAACCATCACAAAAAGACACAAGGTCTGCAACTCAGTTGTCTAAGCTAAGATGCCTAGTATCAACTGATATATTCTAGGGTATGTTACTTAGTTTCTCATTGCCAGGTGAGAGGGCACTGGTCACCTCTGCCAGACATCCATGTACCATTTCTGTTTGCATATTTGAACTGTCTCCAAAAAGCAGGACATGAACTGATATGGTAACAAGGTTTCAAATGGTCAATACTGTTACCTTAAATCAGCAGAAACAAAACTTTCTAAGAGTTCATTTAAATGTAGAAAGCAGGCACTTCGAACGCACGGGGATCACTCCACCTAGTGTGCGTGCCGAGTTGCTCTGCTACAAAAATTATATACAATCAAAATATACATATTCATCATATTTCTGAGAAACAATTAACATAGTCATACTATTTCCGAGAACTCATTAATATGTGTAACTGTCTGTGACGCATGTACTTTCAGGTACACTGGTGGTCATCCAGGGTCCTCTGGTGGTCATCCATAGTCTTCCTCATTGTGCCCACTAGTTGAACCCAACCTTTGCGCATGCTCAGCTTGATGGTAAAATTCCATTCCCCCTTTAGTCTTGGAACCTCCAGAAGATTTTCTTGGTTTAGTAACCAAGCCTACAATTTATCACTTTCTTGATGAGTATATCAAAGCTACATTGTTCAACAGTTAGTTTAGATCATACTTAGTTACTGTTACACAAATTATTTATCACAAAATACATATAATGGTTTTCATTTTCATTGATTGGTCTCTTGATTATACATTACTATCAATATCCATATCCAAATAATCAATTGTTATTTCTATTAATAGCTATTAATTGGTTCTTGATATTCAAATCAAGACAGGAAAGGTAAGGGGGTTTCCAAGCAGCATCACTGGTGCATAATGAGTTTCTATAGTTACAGGACTCAAACAAAACTTCTCTATTCAATTTTTCATTGTTTCATCCCATTCCTATTAGTTTCTTGGTACAAAACAGTAGCTACCTGGTGAGGGTCCTATGGTTACGAGTTTCAAAACACACAACTTTTTAACATTCTATTTCTACTATAATAAAATTTGGTGATTTTACAACAATACTATTCCTGTTCCTTTCTCTCATGCTTTAAAAAAAAAATCTCTTGCAAACAGATTGTATGTGTGAAGAAAAAGGAAGTGAGAAAATAGGCATGAAAATGCTTAAGTTTTGGGGAAGGATGTTGTTTTCAAAGTCATATTCTTTGATTTTCCACTCGGATTTTTGTTTCTTTTTTCTTGCTAGTGCACATTTGCTTTTTTAATCATCTGTGATTTGTTGCCTTTTTTTTTCCTCCTTCTTAGTTGCAATTTCAAATAGATTTTTTTTTATTATTTTTTTTTGTTTTAATATATATTAATTTTCCATAATTTTAGTGTTGGAAAAGTATTTATGATTTGTTGCAATATATTATTTATTAGATATAAACAAGTAGAATTTGGTCACTGTGTATAATTGAAGTTCAAAATATTTTAACTCTAGAAATTCAATGCCAATAATAAAGCTGATACTAAACCTTTTTTTAAATAAACTCCTTGTGGATGTTAGAAGGAAAATTAGCAGGAAACTGAATGTTTATTTTCAGAAAGAACACCAATAACTATGTTCTTCATGAGGAGCCAGTTTATTTTCTACGATCTAACAATAAAATCAGGTATAAATGAAAATGAACAGTTTAAGCAAAACAACAAAAGTCTTATTTCTCACCTAACTGAATCATTCTGAGTCCTCAAGTGCAGAAGGAACAGATAAAGTTTTTGCATACTTTTTTATTTTCTTTGCTGAGTCTCTGTTTTCTTCCAGCGGCCTGCAATATCAGAAGCTAAACACTGTTGAGTAGGTTAGTCTTACTTCTGAGAGGTGTGGTATTTGCTACAGCTGCTGACTGTAGCTTACCTCCAGGTCTGAACTTTTGGTCTTCCTAGTCAGTCATATTGATCTTTTCAGAGAAGATAAGTCTTTCTGTTCTTGTCAAACATGAGATCAATCTGGGCTATGTGTTATTTCTCAGTGCTGCTTCTACAGCTAGCTATTCTTTCAAACACACTCCTAATATGTAGTCTAATAACACCCATGAGGATATCACGCTGTCTTAGTCATGCTGAAGAGTACTATCCCCCAAGAATCTCATTGGCCTGTAAGCAGTTGTAGTAACAAGATCTGAATGACACAATCCTGAAAGCTAAAGGGTGAGAATGGTAGTTTTGAAAATAAACTGATATATCTGCCAGAGTTATGGGCTAGTGATGTAACTTTGTTTTTATATCAAGGAAGAACAGGAAATAAATCTCTGTCTAACAAGCCACTGAGATTTTTTTCATTTTATACAGAGTCTGCAGTTTCATGTGACATAATTTCTGAATTCAAAAATATCCTGCATATTTCATATGCTTCACTGAGTGCAATTGCTGACATTGAAATGCTCATGACATTAGCTAAGCATCTAAGCATCTTCCTCTAGCCCCTTTATCATACCTCCCATCCCCACAACCGAATCATGGGCACATTGTGCACCTTCTTCTGTTGCTGATAAAAGAACTGACAGAATTTGTAGAATGTAATACACTTTCTAATTCAATTAGCAGCTGATGTGTTTCCATGGTGTATTATAGGAGACATTGTGCATAGTACTTCCTGCAGTCCAATTAAGGTAATTCATTCTTGCTATAGGACAAAAATAGGTGTACATCATTATCTTTTCTGATTGAGTCCATTTTGTTTGTAGCACTAAAAATATCTGCTTGAGAAACCATGGATTCACGTTCAAAACTAGATTATTTTTTGATTGGGAAGTAAGTCACTTGAACTGGGTATGGCTGGTATGGACCTCACTTTCTTCATAGCAGCCTGTATAGTGCTGTGTTTTGGGTTGCTGTCTAAAAGAGTATGGATAAGATACCATTGTTTTGGCTATTGCTAAACATTGCTTACAACAAGAACAAGACATTGCAATTTGCTCTTTTTTTTTCCCCCTTATCTCTTTTTTGCTTTCTTCCCCCCCCTCCCCCCCCCCCCCAGTTCGACCTACTCCAGAGCAAGTAGTCTTGAAGCAGGCAGGAAATTAGGAGGGAACACAGCTGGGACAGCTGACCTGAAATTGGCCAAAGGGGTGGGTATTCCATACAACATAATATAATGCTCAGCAATAAAAACTGGTGGTGGAGTAAAAAGTAGTGATGTTGTCCTCCAAGGTGGCCCTTGTCTGGGGAATGGTTGGGTATCAGTCTGCTTATGAGAGGTGAAAAATTATTGCCTTTGCATAACCTGTTTTTTATCTCTTTTCTTTGCATATTAAACTGCCTTTATGTTGATCCATTAGTTTTCAGCTTTTGTTCCTCTTCTCTCCACCATCCTGCTTAGGAGGAGGAGAGTGGGAGCCATTGTGGGGGTGCTTTGGTGCAAGATTTGGTCAACCCGTACATCACTTTACAAAAATGTAAAAATAATTCTTGATAACATAAGCCTTTGAAATCTTTTTTTTGTTTTGTTGCAGATTTAGCCACTGAAATATGTAACTGACTGGAATTTTCTATTTAGTATCAATCTTTCTATGCTATAAAATCTGCAATTTATAGCAAAATATTTTTTTAAAACACAAAGATCACTAGAGTCTTAACAGTAATAGAAGTAAAAATAATATTTTTCAGAGAATACTGTAAGCAGGAAAGGCACTAGAGACTGGATATTCTTGACCAGATTTTTATCCATTATGTGCTGTTTACACTCTCTATAGTTAAAAAGGAAAACTAAGCAACAACTAAATGGTTTACCCCATACTTAGGTAGACATCTAAAATAAATCTTGATGGTTTACCTTGTTTTCATGCATCTGAGTGCCTTTCACAGAGGTACTTAGAAAAAAAAAATAAGCCTCAATATTTAGGAACTTAAGGTTTTGTCCTTTTTTTCCAGTGCTCTGGTCAAAGAAACAGTTCTGGGCCAAGAACATTAGCCATTCTGTGTTGCTCAAGTCTATGCTGGTTACTGTAGCTGTTGGTATGTAATTTGTGGGATGTTACGTCTTTGTTAAGGGGTCTGTGCAGATGGAGCCTGTGTACTTTGCCTTTAGGGTTGTATCAGCTGAAACCATCAGAAAGATCTATAGATTTCTCTTTCCTCACAAGCAACTGCATATGTTGTTACAGGAATATGTGCGATGTAACGTGGGACAAGCAAGGAGGAAATGATGCAGGAGGAAGGGATGCCTCTGCATACAAAGGGGCTGAAAAGTCATTAAGAAGAACAAGGTCAGATGACAAAGTAAAAACTTTTTTCCTGAGGAACCAGTAAAAGGTGCTAAATGGTACTGAATTTAGGATCGACAGATGTACCTTAATGGACTGGCAGGGACACAGTGGACAAAAAAAGAGATTTTTTTCAAATCTTTCAATTTTAGTGTTTTATAAAACACACCTGAATTTTCTGTATTTTAAGGATTTTCCCTCTTTTATTTTAATTCTGATGAAATCTAGCTGTAAATGTTGACAATCATTAGGTGCTTTTCTTCTCTTTTTAAGGAATGTGTCTATTTCATGCTGGTCAAAGTTCTGGTGCCATCCATTAAGAGTTTAACCTCACAAAGTTTTCTGACTACTGTGATGATAAGATTATTCAGCTCACGAAGGAGCTACCCTGCTGGCAGACAAGCTGTCTGTAGGGAAACCTAAAGTAAAATTCTCATAAATTCATCTCAGGACAGTGTGCATTTGGGAGGCTGTGGAGGAGTTTAGATATAACATTCAGCGCAAAAAATACCCTACGTCAGGCCAGGAGACCAAATAAGAGTGAGGCTGACTCCCCACAGCTTTAGACAGGGTACTTAGTTTGGAGAAGTCAGAGCTACAGTTCCTCTGAGCTGACCATTCATTTTCCATTAGACAGTAACGCACATATAATTCCGTGGGCAGTTTCTAGTACTCATGAATATTAATATCCCTCATACAGTCAGGGACCATCATTAATTCTGGATATGGTTTAGCTTTCCAACATTGTTTTTATTTTCCTGTTTTTCGACAAAAACAGCCTTTGTTACTGAGAATTTTATTGATCTGAATGTTGTTAGAGGCTGACCTGTCTTTTTGTTTAAGTTAAGAGTTGTAAGTCATAAGCCTGTTTCCTCCACCCAGTTTGCACGTAAGTTTTTTATTGTGAAATATAGCAAAATATATTTAGCAATTGAGCAGCAAAATATGGGGAATCAGCTCTCATAAGAATAATTGAAGATGATGGAAAAAACACTGTCAAGGTTTAGGAAAACTGAAAACTTCTGTATTGTGCTGTCAGCATTAGCAAACTGGCTGGTAGTGAGATGTTCTTTTTGTTATTGTTATTGTGTACATCTACATATCATAATTTGTTGTAGAATTTTCATTTCTTTAGGATCTTTTACATGAACTGTAATATTTTCTGTAAAATGTTTTTCTGTGAAAATAATATATTTCTTCAATAATTAGACATGTCAAGTATAAACAAAGAGCTGAAGAAAAAAAAAATGAAAATAAACCCAGAATGTGTCTGTTCTGTGTTAGAAACGAGACTTGGCAGGGTAAAACCTAAACTAAGACGAGCACAGAGTATAGATACATTGGCTCCTGTGCATAGTCTGACTTCATGTATTCAGCCCATGCATAGAAATGAAGCAACACAGCTGGGAGCCACTGCCTGGAAATAGCCTGTTATCAGAAACTTGGCATAAGTGATGGAATGTCACAAGCAAGGAATATGTGTTGTTCATTTTAATGACAACGACTTGTGTAGTAGTAAGAGCATCTGGTGCCTGAGAATATGGCTTTGCTTATGTCTCAGTATGTGTGCTTTGTCTTGTACTAAATCACCTGAGTAAGCAACATTAACGTGGGCAAAATTTTCATTGGTGTTGAAAATACTGTTATGTAACACTGTATTTCAGATGCTTGTAGTTGGTCCTCTGTTGCGATTAAAATTGGGTAAGTCAACACCCTTTCAGATTTTAAAAAGATACATATTTTTACCTGTTGAAATTATATCTCTAAAAGCTACAGTATACTAATTTGTCATACAGTGTTATATTGAGCTCCTTTACCTCATAAACAAACACAGCTTGATTCTCCTCAAAGAGATTATCGGTTGTTTGGCAAGGAAAGACTTCAAAGACACATGTAAAGAAGGTAAGTTATAGTTTAAATAGGAAATCCTCACAGAAATTATTTGACTAATGAGAACCCAGTAATACTGCTGCTTCTGACAGCTTTTAATCAAATTTAGGTAAAGCAATCAAACAAAACAACTTTTTGTACATGTCAGTGACTGCTAGATTACATGAGTAAAGGTTTATTTCTACCAATACGAAGAAGCTCAGAGGACCAATGGCAGGTTGGGGAACCCCAGTAACCCAATCAGAGATACAAACCACTGCCCAGTGCTCCCAGGGCTGTCCCTGGAGAGGCTGACCCCATGGACTAGGGGGGAAACCCATCCTCTTGAGTCAACAGGGGATGCTCTCCAGGTCACCTTCAAGACTGAGGGGAGGGTTACTTATTTGCTATGTTAACATGAGGAATGAGGCTGGGAAAGTGTAGGAAAGTAGAGGGACAAGAAGTGAGAAAAGACCAGTCTATTAGAAGACCTCAGATGTTTATTGTTAACATTATTTGCATACCTGCACAATTCTCAAAATTTTTGAAGATTTTTGGGGACTTAGATATATCCACAAATCATATTAACTGAAGACTGGCACTCCCTATATTCCATCTTGCATCCAACTTGAATATTATAACCTAAAAAAAGAGAATACTGTAATTCATGGGAAAAACATACTATTCTCTTCTAGTGTTTTGAGAAGGAGGAATTACCTCAAAGTATTACTGATACAGGAGCATGTTATTAAACTGAACAGAATTTTCCTAACCAAAGCAGGACCACGAGGAAGAATGGTAGTACTTGGGAATGCAAGAATCTATTCAGTGAGTAGTGAAGCTCAGAGGGAGATGGGAAAAGAGGAACAACACTTAGAAATACTGAAATGACACTTAGGTATCAAGTATCGGTTCAGTAGTGTGTTGCTTTCTGCCACACAGGTAAATGATTACAATGGAAAAGGGTTTTCATTTTTTTTTAAGTTGTTTCCTGCTTTTTGTTGTTTTTTAAGATCTTGAGATAAACTGACCTTATCTACAGTTTCATCATGGTCAATGATTTAAAAACTGAAGCTGGTGTAGTAAATTTTAGTTAAATCAGCTATTTGTGAATAAAGGTCTCGGGAGACATCCTGTATCTGTGGTTGTGTATAACAGAGATCTACAGAATAAAGTATTTTATAATATTAAGAAGCAGGTTGAATTGAAATCAAACAGATACTTGTTAAATTTCCAACAAAAGATCTAATGCAATACAACTAAAACTTCTTGTGCTACTGAATTAGCTCTTTCTGATATGTGGTTTCACACTTTTGAGGAAGAATTTAGTTAAGGAGCTCTTCATCAGTATTACATTATGTTTACCATTCTAGCCAGAAATGCCTGGTCATTTATTCAAATTAGTTAATTGTCATCATAAAAAAAATAAATTCTGTTTACAGACCCTCCTTAATTTTTTGGAATTTCTTCTCTTCAGTTATTTGTGAATCTTCATATGTGTTATGGAGTTACAAGACTAACACAACAATAACATATTCTTAGCCTTCATGTGACAACCAAGGCTAAGATAATGTAACCAGTCACGTAACTTTTAACACCAAAAACTTACAGCACCCATCAGAAAAACAGAAAGGTAATATTTTCTAAAAGTATATGGGCAGCTGTGCTTAGAAAGGCCATTCTTTATTTTTACCACTTACTATGTAAAGGACCTGATATAAAAATCAATCTTTATAAAATTACCTGTATGTGGAGAAGAGACTCTTTAGATACCAAATATTCAGGTAAAAACCTGTAATTCTTATGAAAAAATGCAGTACACTTTCCTTTCCGTCCCCCCCCACCCCTGTCCTCTCTAAATGTTAAATTTATTTACAGGAAGATACTAGAATACTGTCCAAATAATTCATGCTTTGAATTGCATAATGGCATCTCCCCTTTTCTGAGCAGGTGTCAGGGTAATGGCTAGATGCTAACTTCTTGATGAAAGCAGTGGATGTGGCTAAATATATTTCATGTTACACACTGAATAGTTTAGCTTAACAATTAACTTTGTGTGACTAAACTTATAACTGATTGATTACATTCTTTGTTAAGTGATGGACAAATTAATCTCCTACATCAAACAAGTTGTTTTTTCAGGTACTGTACTGGCTTAAAACATTCTCCATGTGGTCAAAATAAAAAGATCCAGTATAAATGCATATTTTATGCACTTGGAAAGTCATCCAGAATCAAGCCAGAAAAAATACTTGAAAAACAAAGCAAGCAAGCAAACAAAAAAAAGCACAACACCCTTTTCACAGTTCATGTATATGTTTTTCACATGTTCCTTTTTTTTTTCTGATGCAGCTCCTAGAAGGCAGGATAAAAGGAAGCACAGAAACAAATGAGAAAGGCCTGAAGAACTGGTCCTGTGAATCTCTACTGTTTAGTAATTCATATATTCTGCTTAAATCTGTTTGAGAGTTCTATAAATATAATCAAAATTTGTTAATCACTAATTCTTTCACTCTAAATATAAACAATTAGCCCATATTAAGTTTTATGTAGATTTGTATTGTAAGTTTAAACTCCTTGATTCCCCTTTAGTACCAGTTTTTAAAGTAATTCAGTGACAGGAATCCATTCCTGAGGTTCTTTAGGAAGCATGTGGCTTCAAAAGAGAAAACCTTTTCAACAAGGACTCGGAGTTCGCTGAGCTCACACAAAGGAAGAGTATAAGGATTTTCTTTTTTCAGCTTCGGCCTGACAAGGGAAAGAAATATAAGAGAATGGAAAGAAACAAAGACCTAAGAAGAGGCTGTAAGAACATAACTTGATTGCCCTCTCCACGTATAGTTGGCTCTTTTAATGAGAAATGACATTATCCTACAATAAAAGAAATGGGAGTGGCAGGAGGAGGAATCTATTGAATATGTACAATGAACAGAACCTTTCTAATTTCACTTCTCCTAGATCTTGTGAGGACAGTTTCAGCTGCCCCAGGCAATCAAAGACTCTACCTGTCTCTGCTCTACTCTTAGAGAAGTATTTTAGGCAAGTTGACAGTAAGGTAGTAGCATGTCTTCCTGCTCTGCTCAAATGTATTACATTACTATGCTTGTCAGCAGATTCACTTTTGCTTTAGGATTTTACATATGAATTTTGGTAAATTCAACTTTTTTAGTGACTGACACTAAAAACTGAATTAAGCTAAATGTTAGATTAATGTAGGAAAGTTCACTTTTAGGTATGTCAATTCAAACTTGTTAACAACTTCTGTTGTGGCTAGGGTTGCAGATAACTTATGACATGCTCTGTGCTTGGATTTATCTCTTTTTTATTTGAATGCTTGTTTGTTTTGGAGACACTAAGTGCGTTATGCTAAAACTGCTTCCTAGTCTTATTCTGTATGACCAGCTAAACTATATATTAGAGTGGTAATGGAGAAAATTCTACTGTATATACATAGATATAAGTTGGAAATTATTTGATTTGTGTTGGCAATGACAAAGTCTGGATACTTATAACAAGAAAGTGGCATCAGTGTGCTTAAAACTGAAGGAGGGGGAATAAAGCATCATTTCCTACAGCAAATGTTATTACTAAAGGACAGAAGATAAATATATCTTGCAAGCCTATTCAGAAGCAAGCCTGTTGAAGGGATTCAAAGATGAAAAACTAAAATAGTAAGTGCCTGAAGTTTTTTACTTCCCAGCTTAACACTTGCAAGATACAAGATGATTCAGAGAACAGAATTCATAAAATTGTAAAAGTCAAAACATGTTATGAAAGACATTTATTTTGCAGATCACTGGCCAACATATAAATTGCTGACTGCAGGCCATGTTCAGATGAAAGTTCCGTAAGTTGAACCGAAAGTGGAGCTGCACATAAAACTAAGTAACATCACAAAGCCTAGGAATAACACATATCATTTCCTGTTCAGTTTCAGAAGGACAAAAAAAATGAGTGATTAGAATTTCAGGAACAAAAGTTAGAGTGTAAAAGCTACATTTCCAGAAAAGACAAGAGATCATAAGCAATTACAGTCCATTAAATACACACAAATATACACTAATACAAAATTTATCGTGCACTCTCAGAAGCTTATATGGTGATGTTTTAAAACTAGAGAAAACAAGCTGTGGATAAGAAGACAACAACAAGGTCAAAAGCTTTTTCAGAAAAAAACATGCGTTCTTTTCTTTCTGCATATAGTTAACGAGTAAGAGAGGGTTTGAATTCTGAACATATCTCAAGCGTAACCAAAAAACAAATAGTAAATTATAAAAAACAGCAACTGAACATCCAATTACTGCTTCAGGAATGTGACAAATGTGCCAGCAAGCAATATATTCAAGTGCAGAAAAAGAGTCAGCTTTTCAGTGAAGTCTTACTTCTTTTCTCAGAGAATAAGTACTCCAAATGGAATGAATTTTTCTTGACTGAAACTGCGTTTTCAATGTGTTCAAATAAATTTTCACAATCAACAAATAAAAGCCTTTTGTTGTTGCTGGGACTCCTCCTTTTTAATTTTTTTTTTTTTTGTATGAAAGAAATGGCTGAGAAAAAGTAACCTCTTGAGTTTTTGGGAGGGAAAGGGAGCCAGGGGCCTTACAGTTTTTGTTTCAGAGGTTTTTAAGATCAGATACTGTTTTCCTGTTCAGCATATCAAGAAACATTTGATAATAGTGGTACTATCTAATTATAAAACAATTAAATTAAATTTTATATTCAGATACTTTGATGACTTATCTTCATAATGAAATATCTTTTCTATGCTTACAACCAACATTTTATGTCTAATATTTTCATTACAAAATTGAAAAGACGACCCCCAAGAGACAGCCTGTGTCTTCATCAGAAAGCATATTCACATCTATACTTTTTTGGCTTAATATCTTCCTCAGTGGTCTGAAATCTTTGTTATTCATTCTCTTGTCTATTTTTCCCCACTATTGTAAACAATTTTACTAATTTTAATAACAACAGTAGTTAAGAAATCTTTACAATAACATCATTGCATCTGGAGAATAGTATTCATTTTCTTTGTTTGATTGATATTTGGTATAATCACCATATTCTTTCTTGATGACTCCTGTCTGGAAATCACTGTAGTCCATTAGAATAGGAAATACTGTCATAATAGAGAAATTAGCCTGTCAATGCTCTACATTTACTGCTTTTTTTTGTTGTGGTTTTTTTTTTGCTTTTTACCTTCTCTGAGTAATTTGTTCTGTTTCTACTTCTGTTCCTAGGAAGATAGTGCCAGTAAGCTGCCCATCATAAGTCTCTAAATGTCATTCCATAGAATGATTTTATAATATTCACTTAAATGTCTGTTTTTATACTTGAAGTCCTGCTCTCTCAATATAGGTCAAGTGCAATTCTTTTTCCAAATTTTTATTGACGATAGTGGAATTGAACCAAACTCTAGTAGCCTGAATCCCAATTACAGTGAAGGAAGATTTAAATTTCAGTCACCAGATTCTCATACAGTTGCAAATTTAACTGTTTCACCTCTGATTAGTTATTTCACTTTGTAATTTGTCATACTCATCTCTTTCCATCTACTGTGGGATACTAAGCTCTCCAAGAAAATCAGTAAGTACTGCAAATGATAGAATAAATCTTCTCTTGAAGCCATACTGTATAAGATGAGCTCAAAAAGTTTCTAAGAAATTTGGTATATACATATGACACACTGGGAAAGCTATCTGTTGGATTTGAAATACTGACAATGTATGACTTATCACCCGTACTTGGTAGTTCATCATCCGTACTCAATACTCAGATTTATAGCACGAACTGTTGGAAAATCTAGCTGAAGATTTGGTAAAGTTCTCTTTGTTGAACTGGTGACATCCGCCAACCCCACCCATTTGGGAATGAAATAAAACAATTTGCATGTTATTTTTAATGAATTGCTAAATTATTTGTAGAGTAACATCCCTCTTATATCTACCAAAGGGTTGTGCTAAATTTCACCTTATCTATGAGAATCACTCCATTTTGACAAAAGTCTCCCAGACATATTAGTAAGTTCAATTTGGAAAGTAATGTATGAACACTGAACAAATTGGAACTAAGTCTCTGCTACTAACCCAAATATTTATTTGTTCTTGAGTGGTTTTAAAGTTTTCTCCCATAAAATTACTTGTTTAACTTATGTTTTACAATGAAATAAAAGTGGAGACAGTAGCAACTCATGATGTTCACTAGCTGAGTGTCAGGGTACATGGAAGAAGAGTGTCAGCTTCTTTAGGGGTATCTGGCCAAAGGAGACACAAACCAGGACATACAATTCTGACCAACACATAAGGGATGTAGTTATAGGAACAAACCGGTCAGTGGAATGAATTGGTAAGGATATGTGGTGTGTGAGAATGTTTATTTTCATGGTTTTAATTCCTTGATTATTTTTATGTTTTGTATAATATTATCACTGGAGGAAACAAACAAACAAACAAACAAAACCCCAGCAAATCAAAAGAAACTGAAAAACCCCCAGCAATCAAAGAAAAGGCCAGAGAGCAGAATTCCTGGTATCTCATTCCTTACTTCTGTACCCAGCAATGAGGATGTAATCTTCCCATTTTTCTGGCTTCAGAATATTGTTAATTCTGGTTCCCCAGTGCCTTTAACAAGTGCATTAAAAGTATTCTTCCTCTTATCAGCCTTTTATCTTTCAGTAAGGAACTTTTTTAGAGTGCGAAACTTATGGATTGCAAATAAGAGAGAGAACTCAGTTCTCTTAATAAGGAACAGGTCTTATCATTAAGCTGTGTTGCAAAGGGTGTGCACAGCTCTCATTGTTGCAGTCTGAACATTTTTATCTAAGTTACTCTTGGACCTAGGAACTACAAGTGCTTGGTGTCAAATGGTGTTAGGCAGAAGATGAGTGCCTAGGGAATAAGATTAGGAAAGACAGGAGTGCAGCTGCCAATTGAACATTCCCAATAACATAGCTGTTAGGCTCTCAAAAAGGTGGGGGTTGGTTTGTTTGGTTTTGTTTGTTTGATTGATTGTTTTTTCCCCCTTGGGATAATGCTTATATCCTATAAAAGCTAGATTGGGCTTTTCTAAATTACTTTCTTGAGATTAGGCTTCTACATGTAGAAGTGTCTGCATCATTGTTAAATACTTACTTGCTTGTTCATGAGATAAGAAGTATTATAGAATAATCTATCCTTTCTATATTTTTCTTACAACAAGGTGAATTCTGCTAGTTTGTGGATACTTGAAATTAGATATGAACACCACTGAAATGTCATTCTAGAGCAATGTATCTCATCGAAAGTACACAGATTTGCATCAGTTATTTTCCAGTAATACATAACAAACTTCATGATTGACCACTGGATGACTGGCTGGAAAGCAGCTTTTCATATAAGTACCTGGGGGTCCTGGTAGACACCAAGTTGAACATGAGTTCGAAATGTGCCCTTGTTGCAAAAAAAAGTGAACGACATCCTGGTTTGTGTTAGGCAAAGTATTGCCAAGAGGTCAAGCGAGGTGATTCTTCTCCTTAATTCAGCACTGGTGGGGTCATACCTGGAGTGTTGTGTCCAGTTCTGGGCTCCCCAGTACAAGAGAGACACAGACATACTGAAGAGAGTCCAACAAAGGACTACTAAGGTGAGAAATGGACTGGACCATCTCTCATATGAGGAAAAGTATATGGGACTGTTCAGCCTGGAGAAAAGAAGGCTCAGGAGGGATCTCGTCAACATATATTTGTTGTGATTTAACCCCAGATGGAAATTAAACAGCACACAGCCTCTTGCTCACTCCCCCGCCTGGTGGGATGGGGGAGTGAATCAGAAGAGTAAAAGTGAGAAAATTCATGTGCTGAGATAAAGACAGCTTAACAGGTAAAGCAAAAGACATGCACGGAAGCAGAGGAAAACAAGAAATTCATTCATTGTTTCCCATCGGCAGGCAAGTGCTCAGCCATCTCCAGGAAAGCAGGGCTCCATCAAATGTAACAGCTACTTGGGAAGACAAATGCCAAAACTCCCAATGTCCTTCCCTTCCTTTTTCTTCACCCAGTTTTTAATTGCTGAGCATGATGTCATATAGTATGGCATATCCCTTTGGTCAGTTGCGGTCAGATGTCCCAGCTGTGTCCCCTCCCAACTTCTTGTGTACCCCCAGTCTACTCACTGGTGGGGTGGTGTGAGAAGCAGAAAAGGCCTTGACTCTGTGTAAGCACTGTTCAGCAATAACAAAAACATCCCTGTATTATCAACACTGTTTTCAGCACAAATCCAAAGCACAACCCCATACTAGCAACTGTGAAGAAAATTAACTCTATCCCAGCCATAACCAGCACAATACCTGAAGAGAGAGCGCAAAGAAAACAGAGCCAGATTCTTTCCAGTGGTGCCCAGTGACAAGACAAGAGGCAGTGGGTACAAACTGAAACATGGGAGGTTCCATCAGGAAACACTTTTTTATTGTGAGGGTGACTGAACACTGTCCCAAGTTGTCCAGAATGCTTGTGGAGTCTCCATCCCTAGAGATATTCAAAACCATCTGGACATGGTGCTGGACATTATATTTTAGGTGGCCCTGCCTGAGTGGGGTTGGAGGCCAAGCTGATCTCCAGAGGTCCCTTCCAACCTCAATCATTCCATTCTTTGATTTTGTGACCAGCAGCTGATCAGCCTAAACTACATTTGCAACCATACTTGTGTCAAATAATCTCATAGTGTAACACAAAATAGAACGACACGTGTTTTTAGAAATGGAGACAGAATGTTTCTGCCTCTGTTTTGTGCAATGGACAGTCCAGTCAAGATTACACATGTGAAAGAGGCAGGTAAGACGTCTGAGGAACCAATCAGGCTGTGATGCTCTCCTTGGTAGCCAATATCAGGTGAGCTGGACAAGTAGGAAAGATTGTTTTTCTAATAAAAATGTCCCTGATATATTAAGGAAGAGCCAAGGTCATAAATCAGAAATTGTCAATAATTAGATTTCTTATAAAAGTATCTATAACCTTTAAAGTCCCAGCTCTGTGTCATTTCTTTGAAGATGATGGAAGAAGCTTAATGGTGCAAAAATGTAAGATCAGGTACTTTTATGTATTGCCCTTGAGGCTGCAGCAGGTGTCACCATTATTAAACTCTCTCAAGGTATTAAATTTGTGCTTCTAGTGGTATTGAATATACTTACTTACTCTGGAGCTCCCCTGATTAATTCTGCACCTAAGTAATATGCAGGAGTCACTCTACCACCCTAATGCATTCTTGATGGATAGCTCAGAAATATTTCCATAATCTCTTATTTAACATATTTACTAAACTACCAGTGGTAGATGAATTCACTAGTGCCAGTGTTCCAGAAATGTGAATACTTTGGAAAATTATTAGAAATGGTAATTTGCAATCTTGAATTGTGAATAGTTTGTAAGAGAGCCTACAATCTGAGAACAAATCCTGGGTTGAACACAACCTGATATATTACTTCCTGCATGCTTGATGATAGAAACTGTGAATATTACATTACCATGATCAGTCTTTGGGATAGAAATTTGCAGATTCAAAAGACGTTGTTGTTCTTGTTCATCCCTTTGCCAGACATTTATAGAGAATAATTGCAACATCCACACTGCTTAGCCATGATAAAAGCCTCCTTTGTGAGTGTATACTCAGTACAGGAAAAAAAACCCAAGCTAAATACAGACATTGTGAGTGTGAATTCAAATTACACATAATGATTTTTGCAATGAAAATTTTAACATGCAAGACTGACTGTTATCTATTTTTCATATATTTAAGAAGCGGTTTTGAGGTAATACAAGGTTTATTACCCTGTTCCACTAATTTGTATGTTTAGTGGGATACTAAGCCCAAAACTAATAAACTTACCCAGAGCTTAAAAGTAGAACTGTGTCAATTAAAAGGTGTAACAATTTTTCTGACCCTTCTTCCCTTAGCTTTTCATTAAAGCAATTACAGAATCCTTGAAAGAATCAAGTTACGATCTTTATGCTTTCTTCAGTCATGGTTTCTCACGTCTAAAGTGACTTTGAAGTTTTCTCTGATTCTGAATAAACTCACTTTCTGAAAAATATTTGTATAGTTTTTGAGATAACGAAAAGGAACTTAAGAATAAGTATTCAACCTACGACTGGGGTATCACTTACCTTGGTGTAAGGCAGCTTTGCTCAAGACTGTTCTACTTTTTTTCTAAAACTGTCAAAGTTAAGCAATGTTAACAAAAGAGACTGAATTCTACCTGCCCCCCCCCCAGCTTCCTTCCACTTGTCCTGATGCCTTATAATTTAGTTTTAACAAACGTCTCTGGGATGATATGTATGGATTAAATCCCTTCAGAAAGAGAGGAGAACTAAACCAGGAAATGAGGTTCCTTGATTGGCCTGGGACAGTCTAAGTCTGTCTTACCTCTCTTTTTCTTTTTCTTCTTTTTTTTCCTGAACAAAGATTAATGCAGCCACAACACCAAAGAGTAACCCTTGGTTACCTTCCCTGACAGATAAATCTGTATAATTGGAAAAGTTTTAGCTACTTATGTAGTTCATCTTCCAATGGAAGATGTTATTCAGCATCCAGCTCAACCAGGGAAGAGCTGTGATAACTCTCTAAATCAGAACTGTTTTTCTGGATTCCAGAAGTAAATAAAAAGTAACATAAAGTTAGCAATATTGGCTGTTTTTTCTCTTTCTGCAAGTAGGAATTTCTGCAATATTACATAGCAATTCTGCCAGGATTTGACTGGCAGAAGGAAGGGTTAGGCTCAAAGTTAAAGCAACTCTCACCAAAAAATGTGGGAAAATTGTATTAAACTTCCCGACACTCAGTGAGCTGATTTTCACCACTCACGAGTATGAATTGTTTTGATTCACAGAACATGTTTTTGTAAAAGGGAGAAAAAATATACTAATAAGATGGAGAAATATGGTAACATACCATATTCAATTTCTAAATAAAATACAGGGAATATAACCATTTTACAGCCCTTTCTTCCAGTGAAATAAATGTTTAGACCAGCTAATTTCCTTCCCTTTCCTTGAAGTACTTTCATCTTACAGCTTCTGATTAAGTACTTCTGGAGAATAAAATCCAGTTTAAGCAGATGCTGAATGTTTGGTGTGACTGGCTTCCTTCAGCCTCTCACACTGTGCATTCCTCACTTAGCTACGTGCTCCTTGTCTGTCTAGCTATTTCTTGTTCTGCTTCCCACTCTGCTGGAAGACATTATCTGTCTCCCACTTTACTAGCTCTTCCCTCCAGCTACTTCTTGCTGTTCTTCCGACTTGGTTGCCTGCTGCTTGCTTTTCCTTGGAAATATAGCTAGTCTCAATGGCTTTGCTAAGAGTTTCTGTTAGTTCAGCTCTTAGCAAGACCATAGATATATACAGTTCATAATTAAAAAAAAAAGTCTCAGTTTTCGGAATACAGGAAAAAAGTCTGAAATGTCTTACATATTTTCTCAACTGACAATAATTCCTTACCACTTAGCAGAAGATTCTTGCATATGTTTTCTATTCTTACTAGCTTTCTAACTCTGGTACAATACACTGGAAGCTGTTGCCCTCATTTAGAGTGAGCTTACTGTGCCTGGAGTAAGTAAGCACAAATATCTGTACATTCTTTATTCACCCACTTTTAATCAAATTCTCCTCCTTCTTGGGCCCCTTTTTCCCTGTGGCACTCTTTGGAGGTAAGTTATACTTGCTGTTCACTTTGGTTTTATAAGATTAAAGACTGCAAGATTTAGTTCGTCATGTCTTACTCTCATCTGGGTGCAACACTGACTGAAAAAAACCCCATATCCAAATAGTCGTGGAGGCCCCATCCCTGGAAGTGTTCAAGGCCAGATTAGATGGGGCTTTGAGCAACCTGGTCTTGTGGGAGGTGTCCTTCCCATGGCAGGAGTGTTGGAACTAGATGACCTTTAAGGTCCCTTCCAACCTAAACCATTCTATGATTATATGGTTCTATGATGTAAATGCTACTACCTGGGAAACAATTGTAATCATGTGAGGCAACTCTGTAATTGAAAACAATCTTGATAAATTGAAGAAATAATCCAAATCAAGAAGTGGAAATTCTGTAAAGTACAAAGAAATCTATTTAGGAATGAGGGAAAAAAGGGTAAAAAAAACATAAAATTCCTCATTACCAGCTGGGAAACACTATTTCAGGAAAGGATCTGATGTTACAAACCACAAATGAGGCAATAAAGTAAAATAAATTGACAAATTTAACACAGAGGAGAGCATGAAGAATGATAACAAAAGAGCCGAGAGAACTGAGCTTGTTTAGTCTAGAAAAGAAATGATTAAGAGGAAACAACAGTATTCAAACATATGAAACTGTAAAAACTAGACAGTGATGGATTGCTTTCCATATCCTCTGAGGGTAGAACAAGAAATATTCAATATAATACGCAGTAAAGAAAGTTCAGATTTGATACTAGAAAACATAACTGCAAAAATAGTTAGCACTGAACTTGTCAAGGAAGGTAGTGGACTTTCTTTGGAAATCTTGAAGACATCTTGGCTGGTATACTTTGTCTTGCTTAAATGCAATGGCATGTGTTCATTCAGAGATGCTCTCTCATTCTTAAAACATGTGCATCTTAGAAATAATTCTGTCTTTCAGTCTAGAGCTCTGTTAGGTGTGAACATTTTTGTGGAAGGAAATGAGTCAACCAAAACTATTATAAAATAAATCATCCTAGAATCTAACAACATCCCAGGATCAGCCGAAGACCTAGCAAGTCATCCAAATACTATTGACATCTGAAGTCCTTGTCACAGCTCCTTTTCTGGTGTTCTCAGTCATAGAAATGTTTTGATAGAAGGTCTTTTCAGCTTATTTTCAGGATTTTTCATTGATTTAAAATCAATTATATTATAAATCAGCAAGGTGGTGAAATGGAATGATGAAATAAGACTACTGAGCATGGAATTTGTTTTGTATTCAATTACTGACTAAATATTGCCTCCAGGCTACATTTTGAATGTGATTTTTATGAAAAAATTAATTATTCATTAGGAAAATATTAAAATCCAGTTGAGGTCAGTATTTGAAAGAATACTACAAAATAGGTTGGATTAGCGTACAAATCATCTAGAAAGTATGTAATTTATTACAGTGGTTGAAAGAATGAGGAAAAGAAAGGTTTAATTTGCTGGATTTGTTTGGTTTTGGTTTTTCCTTCCTGAATCTTTTTTCTGATTTTTGGCAACAGGCCACATTCCACACATTTCTGTATTTCAATTTCCACAATTACAGTTCAGAAGGACCCTATTTTATACATATACAATTTACAGTGGCTGCACCAATTAGCATTTTCTGATTCCAGCAAAAATACGCACCATCCGTCCATCCTCCCTCGCACCCCCAAACCAGATGCTGTTTGTCCGGGTTTGCAAGGCTCTTGCATTCAACTAGATTCTACTTCATCTGAATGTGATATTAAAGCTGTTGAATGCATTGAAAAAAACTCCAGAATTTTAAAGAACTTTAAAGCATCATTAGTCACACATATAATTATCTGGGTGAAAAAAAAAAATAATATGGAAATTACACAAGCAACAGGTACATCAATCACTTCTGAATGTGGCTGACAAACTACTCTGCGGCATTATCTAACTCTGTAAGCGCATCAAGTACTGGTTGGCCAGTCCAGTCTATGAAGCTGTGCTCTGAGATCAGAAGAGAAGCAGGTGAGAAAGACACTAGGAACAGTCCTCAAACTCAGTTTCCAACTAGGACTGGAGATCAGATATAAAGTTATAAACGTTCATTAACACAACTAGATATGATTCTTTCTGTTTTGTTTTCGGTTTTACTTCTGTATGTACATAGTGTAGGTTTTCAAAAATTATCTTCTCTTTTTCTCCGGAGTTCAGTTACATTCCAGCTGGAACCAGAAAATAAGCACCTACCAGTGTAACATCTGACTCAAGTTATAGCTACATATTGGAATCTAGAGATCTTAATCCAGAGTTATAAATATCAAACATAAAATTTGAATATATTTGGATCAACTCTCTTGTTTTGATTTTCAAAGGTTACTGATCAAAAATTACTCTGCTGGTTTACCATATATTTAGGAAGAGAAGTTTCTTTTTGTCAACAAAAGTGAACTTTCTGTGTTATTCTGGTCTGCATAATATGATGGAGTGTTGCCCTATAGCTGAATAGAAACAGATGTATACGGAGAAAATAACAAAAACAGACACAGATGGTGTATCACATGTATAACTTCTTAATTTATCCCTCTTTGTGTGATACAATTATCCCGGCAAGTAGGCTGTATTCATTCCCTTTTCACAGATTCTGCCAGTTCCTGCAGGGACACTTTTCTGCATCATGCTGTAAACTGCCAGGGCAGCACACAAGGATTCCTCTCTCTCTCATTGCACCCTCTCCAGGTCCGTTCCCTGTCCATTCTGCCTTTTGTTTGTTTATTTGTTTCTTTTTGAGTAGCTGTGATTACAATGAAAGTAGGATTATTTCAGTTAATTGTTTCGTCAGAATATTGATGTGATTTTCCTCTTTAGGCAAAAATCCTCAAACATCTCATCCCATTTCCTGTATGCTATTTGCAGCTACAGGATCCTCTTTTCCACAGGAGAATGTGTTATTTTAACTTTATGTTCGACTTCATATTTACCTCACGAAATTTGTATAAACAACCTATTCTCAACAATGTTTGGTTTACTCTGAACTTTGCATAATGAATTTTAAATTGGGACTTTGGTTTGAATAGCAAGCTACTCAATGTTTCCCCATCGATTTGTAAAGGCAATTTCCTGCCATAGCCTTAAAGATGTCTTTAAGCTTGTAGAAACAGTGAGTATAGAAATAATTATTCATGTAAGCAATGAAATAAAAGGTATTCATGAGTGTATTAATTCAACTCCTGTGGCAGGTGGCTATAATGAAGCAATGATGCGTCACCAAAGTAGGTACTGGAGAGGAGGATACACTGTGAAATAAGGCACATTGGTTGTTTCTTCTCTGTCGTGTTTTTTTTTTTGGTTGGTTGGTTGGTTGGTTTCTTTTTTCTTGTAACAAGGATCAGAAAAGGTTTAATCCATTGCCATATACTTGACAGTTGCCTAGTTCCATTAACAGTACAGAGCTACATACTGGACTGTGTTACTTCGGGTCAGATTTGAATAAGTCCGTGGCTTTATGTCACTTTCTGCTCCGTAAAGAACTCACACAAAGATCAGGCAGAAAACATTGAATTAAAGTTCGTTTAAGCAAGCAGACAAGCATCAACGCTGGAACTGGTTGTCCAAGGAGGTGTTCAATGACCCATCCCTTGAAACCTTCAAGGTCAGGTTGGATGAGACTCTGGGAAACCTGACTTAGCTGAAGATGTGCCTAGTCATTGCAGGGGGGTTGGACTAGATGGCCTTTAAAGGTGCCTTCCAACCCAAATCATTCTATGATTCTATGACTTTAACAAATGTGTAAATATGCTGTTCATAGTTAATATTTTTAACAGTGAAAATAATCTGTTTCTGTTTAATCATTTTCTTAAATTTTGTAGGTATATACTCTTTAACAACAAACTGTATCACTAGGTATGTTTTCAAACAGCAAAAAAATATATGGCACAGAGACGAAGTTAAGATATGGCCCATATTCATAACAGTGCAGAATAAAAAGCCCATATACATTGGATGAAGTCTGATGAAGAAATCTTTGAAAATGTCTAATTGTCAAAGATCAAATAAAGGAACAAACATTAGTATAAACATAATCATAAGAAAACAATCCAATTTACATTAACTTTAACACTTTCTTTTTGCTTTTCCTCCGTGGTCACGGTGCTATACCTAGGCAGGAACATCCCCAAAACTTAAATGAAAGGAGAGTACCAGGCTGTATTCTTGTCTGGCTTTGAACTTGCTCTAGCTCAGTTATTCCACAGAGTTTGCTGTCTGCTGCTTCTGCTTCCCCAAAGCTCTCCCACAGATAGATCTTTCTGGCCAGCTGTTTTTCCTATGGGTCTGTTGAAGATAATGACAAACCTCCATAACAAATCCTTTGCTCACTGTTTTTAAGTTTCATTCTCCAGTAAACCTTCTTTCCCTCTATCCTGAGCTAAAATTGGCCACCAAAAACAGACACGTAAAGTGAGCATCCACATATTTGCTTACATGAGACTGGCCTGCTTCACTGACTGCATGCAATTCTTTCTAAATGTCTTCTTTTATTAGGTGTTAGACAGTTCTGGTATTTTTGGATGGAGGAGACAAGGTCCATATTTGTGCTTGTACTACAGAAAATTAAATAATGTAATTGACTGAATTTACTAGAAAACTGCATATTTTTGTATCAAACCAAGGTTTCTTCTGTGACTATTAAGATATCAAATAGCAGAAATGCAATGATCTGTTTTTTTTCTTTTTTCTTCTTTTTTTTTACTGAAAAGCTCCAGGATTTTTTATTATGAATTTGTTAATTATTGGGATGGTTTTATTTTCATTCCCTTTTTCTGTTACAATAAGAATAAAAAAAAGACATATAAGTATTAAGAAGTGTTCAGTAAAACTGTTCTGATTTCTGGTGGTGACAAAACTTAAAGCAGATAGCTTTTAGCTCCTGATGACTTGTCACAAATCCTTTCAGCTGGTAATATTCATGTTTTGTACTTGTTAAATAATAAATGGAAGTACTCTGATATGAGAAACTATATTTAGCTGTTATTACTGTTAAGAAATGTTGGGAGCAAATTTTCTCAAGTATCCAACTTAAGCTGGTCAATTAAAATTCCACAGCTGAATAAGTCAGTATCTAGGTTCCTTTTTTTGATGTCAACATGTCTTACAGACTATTTCACAGATGTAAATATCTGAGAGCTGGAAAAGAAAATGACTGGTTAGGTGTCTGATCTCATGTCTGTTAGCAGAAGTTATTTTGAATACTGGAGCCTAGATTAATCTCCAGACTGCATTAATGTGTCTTGATGTGTATGTTAAGTGCCTCTTAGCATCAATGGAAAGAAAATAAAGTTGTGCTCTAACGAATTTCTGTCCTTGGAAACTGGAGAACCAGGACTCAAGGCCTGGGCATACCACACTTCCTTTCACAATTTAGTTTGGACAAAGTTTTAGATTATTCAGTCATGGTATCTACAACAGCTGTTTCTTACGATAGTGGCAGTGGTTTTGCCCTAGACATTTTCTAGATCATGTTTTCTGTATATTATTTCTTTGTTCAGTGAATGAGGGAATTATTTCAACAAGGGACTAAAAAAGTTCAGATTTTCTTCTGTTCTTGCAGTCCTTCGAACATTCTTCTGTGAGACTTTTCATTGAAACAAAGGAATTTCCTTTCCTATCACTAAACTAGATTATGTCTCAAGATCTCACTTTAAAACATTCACATTATAAACTACTTAGTTTTGCTTCATCTTATTGAAGCATCCCTTTTTTGTTCTGCCCTTGAGTTAAGCACTTTACTAAAATATATGCTTGTGTTTCTAGTATTATAGGATGCCATCCTTTGTTTTAAGTAATTTATCTTTTCTGAAGTATTTTTCTCACAGTATATGAACTTCTACACAAAAGAATATTACTTATTTTCTTCTACAACATCATGCAATAATTGCATGATGGATGCAACAAAAAAAAATGTCATTAATTTATTTGCTTCAACCTTCATTCTATATATTTTGAATTAGTCTGTTTCAGTCTAAGAGAACAAATAATCATAATTGTTCATAAGTAGAATTTTACTTATTAAGCATCAGTGGTTTTTTTCTGCATAGAGACACATTTTATTCTCATAATGAAGAGAAAATGATACTTTTTGTATTGATCAACTCTGATGCTTCCTTTATAAAGATTTGAAACATAAAATTCTGCTGATACATATGTAAATTCAGAGAATTATATTGAAAACAATTGTCGGTACAACAAAATCCAAATGAAAATTGTTATGTGGGTTTTTTTATCCTAAATAAAATCTGCTAATTTTAATGGTTTCCTCAGTTTCACTTGTTATTACTTTAATAAATTGAAACTACATATGTCTACTCCAACTGCAAAGAATAGTCCTTAGAAATAATGTCTCCAGCAGGGGCACCATTTTATAGCATGGTTGGATCTGAATTGTGGTTATCTACTGGTTGTGGTCATGTATAACTTTCACTGGTTGAGGGTGTTTGTTGTTGTTTTTCCTCAGATATTTGAAACACTGACTTGTTTTTATTGCACTAGAAGTGAGCATTGCAAGATGATCTGGTCATTCATGAACCATTTGACTGTATGCTGTAAAAAAACAAACAAAAAAAAAAAACCTGCCTGCATCATAAAACAAATGTCTTTTACAGAGATCGCTGTGCGTGTATATGTACCTGACTCCGCAGTCTTATCACCTCAGACAAAACCCGTGGGCTAGCAATGTGTGTTTTCCAGTTTAATGAGCCTCTTACTCATGTGTCCTGGTGGACAAGTGAACGTGAGTCAACAGTGCATCCTTGCATCAAAAAAAGCCAAATACATCCTAGTCTGTACTAGTGAGAGTATCACCAGCAGGACCAGGGCCATGATATTTCCCCCCTGTTTAGTACATCGGGAGTGTTACGTCCAGCTTTGGGCTCCCCAATCACAAAATGATTTTTACATGCTGGAGCAAGTCAAGTGGAGGTCATCAGGACAGTAGGGTTGGACCACATTCTACAATAAGAAGCTAAGGGATCAGCCCAGAGAAAAAATGCCTCTGGAAGACTTGTTACTGTGAACAACTACCTGACTGGAAGACACAGAGAAGATGGAGCCAGCTCTGGAAAAGAGCTGAATTTCTTGTTCTACAGCTTGTTTTGAACAATTCTGCATGCCAACATTTATGGAAAATTCTTTCTACAGGAAGAAAACATGCAAAGGGCCATCATTCTCCTTTTATAAAATAATGGTAAGATGTAAGATTCAGCTTCACAATCAATTTACTGTGGCTTAACAAGTTATCAAACATCTGTGTACAAGCTTTTAGGTTGTGGCAAATTATAGGGATACTCAGTCCAGATTAGTATGCAGACAGAAATAGTGAGAAAAAAAAAAGGTATCTGAACATCTTTCACAAAAGAATTTGTAAAGGCATTTTTTTTCTTAATAGAACTTTTTAGGTTGTTCAAAAATGAAATTGTCATCATCATGCAGTTCTACTATTCAGCTGTACAAAACTATGAATAAAACAAGTTTTCATATTTCTTATCTTTCATAGGATATAAAGTAAAGGAAAAAACAGAGCTCTGAACCCCAAGTAGGAAATTCAAGACTAAATCTTGAAATCTACACAAATGGTATTATAGTTCTACAGAAATTTAGTACGACACACCGAAGTCTGCTAAGTTTCTTTTTTAACTCATATGAAAATTAGAAGCTTTTTTCCCTATTTTAATTTTATCCTGTCCTAAGGAAAAGAAAATTCTTTCTGGAGTTGATTCTGTAGATGGGTCAGTCTTACTGGTATGATCTCTGTAGATTGTTTGGCATGAAATAACCAGGTAGAATTATATATATTTATTATTCCATTCAATCTGACAGTGGCAGGTAAGTCTTCCACATCTTGTTGAATACACTGTTTCTTGCATCGGTATCTTGATTCCCAGTTCTGTGACTTTTCCTGAGTCTAGTTTAGTGCAGCTGCTATATAAATGCTTTCTGTCTTAAAATTTTACAGTAGTTCATCATAGAACTCTGTGTCATGTTACATTTCATTACATCATTTATGTGATGTGACACAGTTAAATGAAGTGTGAGGTGATATAAAGTAATGACTCATCAAGCTTAGAGACAGAAATATAAAAATAGAAACACTAAGTCAAAGCTGTAAGAGAAAACCTATCAGCTAATACCCTTGCTTAGAGAACTAGTGATAGTGCTTTCTAAAAAATTTGTGGGTAATATGAAAAGCAATAGCAACTATATGATTCCTGTAATGGATAAAATTTCTACTGTAAATTAGAATGGGTAAATGTAGCATTATTCTATTGGACAGAAATAACTGCTCCTGTCAAGCCTAGTGTTAAAATTATTGTGCAAAATATGTAACTAAAAATCCATTACTAACAGAACTGTATGAACATTATAAAAATTTATTTATGGAACTCTTTGGGAGATAAGCATTGCAGCTTCCTTTAAGAAGAACTTCTGCATAGAGTAGATTTTTGCCACGGAGGATCTGATCCCCAAATTTTGAGTTTTTTCCAAACGTTATCTGAGCCTGTCAAATGGTCTGGGGACTGACTGATAATCTACCAGTTTCATGTCATACTCAGATTGGGAAATAAGGATAACATCATCTAATTTGTTCTCAGCTGCTTTCAGCTGTGATTTGTTCCAGATTTTTTCCTGTGGTAAAGTAATTGGTCATGTTTATCTGTGCAGATAATATAAGCTTCATTACTGCAATATCAGAACAGCTCTCATCAATCACTTGCTCACATTCTGCAGTTCCCTGTCCACAGTATTAAGTAATCCTTTGGCAAATTATGGAGTAATTCATTTGAAGTGATCCGTTTGATTTTAATAAGGTTAAATGAAAGGTACCAGTGCCACATGATTAACATTGAACCTGATGTTTCTTATATAGACGTGCACAATGAAATTGGATAACATATTTGCTGTTAGTGTAAAAGAAGTTTCTGATAGGTGTTGGAGAGCATTGGTGTGTATTTATCTAAGAGAGACCTTGGCCCAAAGTTCATAACGTAAGTAAAAATCATCAAATTTCTAAGGTCTCTGTTACTAGTAGGGATTTTTGTAAAGAAAACTGTATTGTCTAAACTGCTATAAAGTTTCTTAATTTTCACACATCACTTCCATTGTTTTCAACTAAAATGTAGAGATACATATATTAATCATATTTAAAACACCATAGTTCTATTTACCTCTTTGGGGTGACAACATCTATAAAGTTAAAATCAGGACTCAGAGTGGAGATCCACAGCATTTTATGCAAAAATATGCTTGTCTCTGGGAGGCTGATTTTTTATCAATTGCTGAATTCTTACATTTTAGTATGAAAATTATACTTCAGCGTAAGAAAAAAACCCCAAGGAATTACATCGTAAGCAGGGAATGAGACTTATCTAAAAGAAATATATAAATCTGTCATCTGAAAAGTATGATGTTTGCAGCCCAATTAAGCAAAGGAGGTTTTTTGTATTCAATAATGTTTCAATTTTTTTAAAAAAAGACTTTTAGGGTTATTCCATCAATGGTCTTACATAATTTAACTGCATAAGACAACCATTGCCATTAGTCATTCTCTATGTCTTTTCTATATCTCAGAAAGTCATTCTGCTGCATATACTTGGAAAATTGTTTCATGCTCTAGTTCTTGGAAATTATTTTTTTTAAAATTGTTTTTCAGACATTTTGAAGAGAAAAATGGGAAAAGAAATGTTGAAGAAGAATTAAAGGGATATTACTCTAAAGAAACTGGAAAATTGCAAGTAGTAGTGAATAGCTTTAGAATACTTCAAATTAAAAGGAATTTATATGATTTGTTGAGATGTATGCTGTGTACCAAAAAGTACATCACCAAATTCCATGTGTAAAATAAAGGTAGTGTGTTATGTTTTGCTACCTCTTTTGATCACTCTATTGGGATCTCATTAGTCCAGTGGTTTGATCTTTAGTTGCAGCTGACCAACCTTCCCAAAAACAAGAAGAGACAAGAAAGGGAAAACATTCATTAAAAGAATAGAATTTTGATATAGCTATACGTGTACAGATTCCCTAAGGCATATTTCAGTATCTTGACTTTGTCTGTAGTTTATTCCTGTACTCCAGAAACTTATAATAGATGTTATATGAGGGCTGGGGATGTTGTTGATTAGAAAGATATAGTGCTTGCTTTATATCATCTAAGATTTCCTTTAACCCAAGGAAACTCTCCACCAAAGACATTCTTTGTCTTCACGTCACCAAAATAGCAGTTTCACTGTGACCTACTAGTTAAGTGAAAAGATAACAGCTTGTGTAAAGTAATGGTTTCATGTGCTGCATTCAGCTTAAGGAATAAAAGAATCATCACAAAAAAACATTCAGGGGTGCTTTAATAGTTTTTGACCTTTTAGGAAAAGATACAGTCCACCTCCCAGCTGGACGCTGGGCTTGGTGACACATAAGATACCTGCCAGCCTTCACAGTTTCCTAAGATTCAATATAGCAAATGAAAGATACTGTGAAAAATAGAGCATCCTTAAGATAGATATCAAATATAGAGCTATTGAATGAAACTTACACTTGCAAAGTCCTGGTATACTTTATCAAGAAATCAGCATTGTGCTGCTTTCATTTCATACCCTACATAGATTAAGAAAGTGCTTTATTTATTAACTTTCTGCAGACAATGTTGTAGAAGCCCTTTGTAATAGATTTTTTTTAGTCCAGAGGCAATGAAATAACAGCATCAAGTTATAAAAATTGAAAACATTAAAATTACAGTGAAATATGTCCCATTAATTTGGAGTTATCTACTTCTATTTACTTATTTAAAAGTTTAAGTTACATCTGGAAATCATAAAATATTAGATTTTTTTTTTTTGTCTTTAATTTAGACAAACAATACAATTAAAGTATTGGTACAAAATGATACTACTGTTTTGGAGTGCAGTGAGTTGACCACAGTTAACATGCAAACGCTCAAATAGCTGTTCACTCCCTCCCCTCTCCTATCAAACAGGGAGAGAATGGAAGGAAGGTGAGAAGTCTTGTGGATTAGATCAACTGTCCCAGTTGCCCCCCTCCCAACTTCTTGTCCACCCCAGCCTGCTTGCTGGGGAGGTGCAGAGCGGAAAAAAAGAGAAAGCCTCAATGCTGTGCAAGAACTGCTCAGGAACAGCCAAAAGACCAGTGTGTTATCAATACTATTCTAGCCACAAATACAAAATATACCATCATACAAGCTGCTATGAAGAAAATCAACTCCATCACAGCCAGACCCAGTGTATGCAGTGATAACATTGCATGCCTGAGTGACTAAAATATGAAAGGCAAACTGTGTAAATGGAAGAACCTAATTTATTTGTCGATTTTAAAATGTGTTTCTGCTCTTGATGAGTTCAAATGTCATTAATCAAATAAGACCAGAAAACTTTCTCATTGAACGTTTACATCTTTTCCTGCCTAGTAGATGGGATTTGGGAGAAGAAGGTACACAAGGTGGAAGCAATGGCACAGTGGAGGACCAAAAAACAAGGGGTCTGAAAAATGACATGATTAGGATGAACAAAGATGAACAATGGTCAAAAAAGGTACCAAGAAAGATTCTATAGTCATGCTACTTGCTAAAGAAATTTCAGAGAAGAACTGGGTTTGATGAAATACGGCAAAACAACCTAGTGACATAGAAAGATTAGGAAAACACCGAAGTACTCAACACCTTTTGGCACAGGTCTTCATAGGCCAAACCTGCTCTCATACTTAATATGGTAATAATATGGTCAGACTTAATATGGTCAGACTCTCCCTTATGGTATGGGAGAGAGAGACCACCTGCAGTGGAAGAGTGAAAATTTAGGGAGGGAGTAAAGCAAAGCAAATATCGCACACAGGAGTAGTACAGCCAGCAGATTATTCAGCGCTGGTGATGACACCTCTGGAATACTGCATTGAGTTTTTGGGTCCCTAATTCAAGAAGGATTTTCAGATATGGGAGACGTCCCGTAGAGGGCTACCCAGATTTTCAAGAGTCTAGATCACATGTCCTACATGAGACAGGGTGAGGGAGCTGGGGTTGATTCGTCTAGTGAAGAGGAGGCTAAAGGGTAATTTCATAGCAACCTACGATAACTTGAAGGGAAGTTACAAAGATGAAAAAGGCCAGATGGTACAGCAAAGGTCAATGGCCGCAAACAGTGGCTTGAGAGGTTCATGCTAGGCATTAGGCAAATATTTGTAACTAAAAGGGTAGCACAATACTGGAATGGGTTGCTCTGAACAGTCATGGGCTCTGCACCTGCAGAGGTCTATGAGACTCAACCTGATCTCACGTTGGCAACAGGTCTACTTTGAGTGAAAAGTTAACAAAATGGCCTTCATAAATCTCTTTTAAACTACACTTTTTTATAATTCTATGGCTATATCTTCCTTGTTTTTATATTATGAACATCAGGAATTATTCATAGCTGTTGACAGCAGCTCAGAATCCATTTACCTAAAGTTTACTTTGAAAATAAACTACCAGTTTCTAAAGAGTAGGGCCTCAAACCAAGCATATATTTAAAACTTTCAAACTGTAGCCCTAAATATTTCCACTAATTATAGTCAAGGACTGGAAATTTTATGTGCCATTTCAGTTTCAGAATGCTTCAATATGTTAAAGACAAGATATGCTGCCAGGATAGCACAGGATCACCAATGCTGTCTGAACAGTTTGTGTTATCTGTTCTGTCAGTATAAAAACAATTTCAGTTCCTGAGGCTTTTGATACAGGACCTTTCAGAAGCATAAATTTATTTAAAAAAAAAAAGAAGAAGGAAAGTTTATACAATGTCAAAGTTGTCAGTGGGTTCCAGTCTAAAGTTGATTTATTTTATTCCATTAACAACAAGATCAAACAAGACGCTAATTCTCTGAGTGGTTTCAGATGGAATCCTTGAACTAGAACTTCAGCTGAGATAAACAAAAACCTATGAGCAATTTGTTGAATCCTGGTCTTTTAATTAGTTTATTTAAACAGACTGATGATCCTTGATCAAAGCTTTTTTCAAAATAATGTAAAATATTTCTTCAAGAATGCATAAATAGTTTGTTTATAAAGCATTTCTAAACAGCACTGAGGCCCTAAGATAAGAAATCAAATATGCCACTGTTGCAATATTTTTCTCACCTTAAAAATTTATTAAGTTGTATCTTACTGTGGAAAATTGTGAGGTTTATGATAAAAAAGCAAAAAAACCAACATGCAATCTCTAGAGAGCAAAAAATACTCAAAATGCTTCAAGCATTTTTCTGATTCACATCACTTACTTTTGATTACTATGCATGAATGAAATGTAGCCCTGAAGAGCAGAAGTCTTCTAGCTGCATAAGCACAAAGCCCCACGGAGTTTTAGTAGTGGTCTTTTTCCACCATAAAAATTAACATTTCCTCTTTTCAAGCTATATTTACAAGATAAAACCAGAATTCCCTTCAAAATATAGAGTTTTGATCTTCAAATATACAGCCTAATCAGAAATTTTATGGTCATTCTGTTTAGTAGAGCTTGATTGATTTTTTACCTAGCATTGTCTAATTGTTTTTTAACATGTTAATAACTCAGTTTAACCCCTGTTCAGTTTTGGAAAATGTTGTATGGTAAAAACAATTCTTTTTTTCCTCTTTTTTTAAAGTTTCTTTCTTCAAGTTTCAATTGATATAGCCAGCTTCTGTGTAATAATAAATAACTGTCTTGTTCATACCAATTCACATCATTCACATTTTACATGATTTTATAAATGTTATTTTATTCCTACTCAGAACTATTATTTCAAAATTGAGAAAAGTTATTAAATCTTTTAAAATATTTTTTTAAAAATAAATCTGACCTTACTAGCTGTCTTTCTCTTTATATGTTTCTTAGCTTTCTCTCTGAGAATAGGGGAGAAAGAAGAAGTTGAGATGTGGATGTGAGCAGAATTAGAAACTATATTCAATATTTGAGAACACTGTGACTATGGCCTGTGGCTTAATAACATTTTTCTGCTTTCTACTTAATCTTTTTCTTTCCTTGGCTAATTCTTCTTAACAAAGCTTTTAGCTTTTCAGCTTCTGAAAGGTTTTCACATGGTATTTTTAAAGTAAAATATCGTATGATATTTTTCTCTATGAAAATTGCAGGTGCAATATTAAAACTACGTCGCAGATATGTGACCTTATGATGAGAGTAATTAAGGGGATGATACTTCATGTATTACACCTTTCATGGACCATGGATCATTACATTGCCCCAAATCAATGAGTAGCCCAAAATTAGTGTTTATCCAATTTAAAAAGAAAAGAAAAATATTAAGATGTTTTCCAAAAGTCAAAATAAATAATGGGATGAAAGCTTGTTAAAAATCATTGTGTATGTATCTTTTTAAATATATATATGTCTATATACATAGACAATGCAAAAGAGTTGACACTACTATTCTACCTGAAAACAATGCCTTACAAATCTATTAGAGCTCTTTGAGAGTGCTGACAAGCTGATCTAGTTAATAAAGCATGGTAGCATTTTTAGAAAGCTTTGACATGGTGCCTCAGCAAAGGCTCTGTAAGAAATTCATCCACTGTGTGACAACAGGGAAGACAGTCTTGTGGATTAAAAACTGGATAAAAGGTAGGAAATTAAAGAACTGAATAACAGCCTTTTATGCTACAGAAGGTGGTTACTAGTGAAGTCCCACAGAGATTTGTGTAGTGGTTTGTGTCTTCCAGTGTGCTTGCGAAAGATTTAGAAAAGAAGTTAGTTAATGAAGATACAAAATTGAAGCATAGCAGAGAATTATTTGGGTTGGTAAAAACTTAAACTGACATAACAAAACGCAGAAAAATGCCTAGAAGATGAGAAAAATTTATGCAAGGAGTAACAATCTTAATCATACAAATGATGGACTGGTGTTCAACTTGTCCTGATGGAAGCACTGTTGTTATCCCAGAGGCCAAGTTAACAGATCGACAGAGCATTTTGACCACGCTAATTACTCAAGATAAGAAGTAGCACACATCAGTGTGAACAAACCTCTATTCTTATATGGCATTCCAAATTGTCTGAATAGCTACTTCTCTTCTCACTGGTGTAGCTGGAGCTGTTACATCTAATACTTCTCTTCAGAATTAGGAAAATATTTTAGAATCCATATCCTTTATCTATAAGAAATATTCCTGTTTGTTAACCAAAAAACCTATAGAATTTATATTTTGAAAGCTATGCCGCAGCTTCTTATATTTTGGCAAAAAAACCCAAAACATCAAAAACAAAACCCAAAACAAACCACCAAAACTCACAGAAACTGGTTTCTGGTATCTCACATAAATATTTTGTGTTGTCTGAGCATGAATGCTTCATTATTTAGCAGATGAGTTTCTATCAGGGTCTCAGCCCAGACATAGTGATTTCTTGTGTGTTCTATTTTTACACTAGAAAAGTTATTTACATTATTAAAATTACTAATTAAACTTTTAAATTGGAAGTTAATGTACTGTACATGTGTTTTCCATTGATGTTTTAGGACCCTGAGTACATATGATTGTTTCAGATCACCAGCTTGAAACTACTCTTTGAGAATGAACAATCATTGTCAAGGGAAGTTTTTTCTGTTAATTTGTTTCTGAGTTTCTTCATATCTTGAGTTTCTTAACTCTGTTTCTATTTTCTCATTCTCAACTTGGCTGATCAGACAGATTAAACCACATAAAACATATCTTTATGAACCTCAGTATTTAAAGGTTTACGTTCCTGCTATTTTAATGTATCAGAAGATGCTCCTTAAATAATATATTTGCAGATAGCAGAGATCCCAGAGAGAGTGAATTTTTCTTACTTGTTAGCTGACAGTACACTGAAATGCCAGTAAATTTTAAATTACTTGAATTACTGTTTAGCAGAGTTTTACTTCAAACAAAATAAACTTCAGTGTTACAATATCAAAGCAAGCATAGTTACACTTCATTGATTATTGGTAGCAATAGATTTATTTATTAATATATCTTTTCTCATTTGAAACATTGTAGAAGAAAACAACACAAAACAAAACCCCACAAATTCGACTACTTTTAGACAAATAAATTAATGCCTAAACACTTTTTTCAGACAGAAAGAAGTGTGTGCTCCTGGCAATATAGTTATACCAGCTGGTTAAGAAATAATTCGTCTCTCCCTCTTCAAATTTTTCCTGCTCGTATCCTCAGACTGTCATAGCAGAAATAATAACTAAAAATAAGTATTTTCCTTAGTACTTGGGCAACATGATAATATGTAAGATATAGTTGAAATATCAGTATGAAAAGTGCAAGAGACTGGGCAACAAAATGAAAGAATGCAAACAATTTCTGCAAGATGTAAAAATAGACATTAAATATTGAACATGAACATAGCATTATAAGTTTGATAAAGGTGGAAGGGTATTACCATGTACTAATACTGTAGTGGCTATATGGAAATAAGGACAGATAGTATAGCTAAAAATTTTATTAATTAAATTCACTTTGCAGAAATGTTATAAAGACTTTTTTTTTTATAAGGGAAACAACTCTGCTCAGTTTTGTAATTGCACAGAACTTCAGTAATGATACCAATTTCTGCCAACAATTTCATGCTAATATAAATTATCCTTAGTCTCAAATATAAATGAACTGTGCAGGTTCTATTTAAGGGGATTGACTTATTTTCAGAATTCACTGCAGTTTCTGCTTTGAATAGATAATATGTTATATATAACTTATAGAACTGATTACCATACACAGCATAGTTTTCACCAGTACCTAAAACTGCAGTTATCAAAAACATGTACTTCTCTATGAAAGGAAAAATGTATTAATAAAGTTTTTAGATCAAGCTATCCTGTATGGGAATGTTCGCCAGCCTCTACTTTCTCCCAGTTTTTATACTCATTTTGCTTTCTTATTTTAGTTTCTCACATTCTCTGTCTTCCACAGCTTGGTTGGAAACTCTGCTTTAATTAACTTTTAAATATTGGTATAAAAATATATACTTTGTGTAAAGTAAAACACATAATTACTTCACAGATATGCTAAACTCACACAGAAGACTACATAACACTAATTTCTTCCACAAATTGAAAAATTAAGCTCAAAAATTAAGAAAAAAAATGGAAATTCACTAGTCAGCTGAAAAATTGATAGTTATCCAGACAGTCATTAGGAAACAAGATGACAATTAATTATGTAAACCTAGTAATATATTCTAAACACATTCACAGAAAGTTGCTGGCAGCAAGGAAGTCCTTAGGTAGTAGTTAGTGCTATATTTTTGGAACAATGTGATTACACATTTCCAGCACAAAGATTTAATTTCATGATGGAATTTACTATTTAATAATATTTTTCATGGATTATTTTAATAGACTTCCAGGGAATGACTAAATTGCTCATTATAGGTGACGTCCCTACTGGTACTTAAGACACCCTGGGGGTCTCATATATCTGAAAAAAAAAGAGCTCTAAGTGTGATTTGAACCAGCTGGAACAAGAGCTGGGAGAGAGAAGGGATGCTCTGCACATCATCAGAAATAGTATTAGATGCTTAAATCTGTGCAACACAAACCCAGTCCTATCCTTTTATATTACTTCATATACTGCCTGTTTTTTTGAGAAACCAGTATTAAAGAGGTGATTCAGTTTCAGATTACAGAAGTTAGATTGATCGACTGAGAAACTTTCTAGACCACATTGACTGTGTTGACTAGATTTCCACTGCTATGAGAGCTCAAACACATACCTCCCATGAAGAAAACTTCATTGTATATAGCACAATTTAGGCCTTAAGACACAAAGGAAGATCAAATGTAGTCATTGTTTGAAGCCATTTAAAGAAAATAAGCTCCTCAAGTGTACAAGTAGTCTAATCCTAATACGATATGTAAAGCACAACTCATTTATCCACAGCTATTGAAATTCATTGAGGTACCCTTTTTGCATCCAACTGGTGATTCACAAGAGAACTGTTCCTGCTCAAATCCATCCTCAGACGTGCAGGCCACATGTGGATATCTCAAGCCTAGGGAGTCTTAGATGTCACTAATTGCCTTTGTTTAAGCAAATCCATTGCACTTCTAAAACAGGGGAGATCTGAAGCTCCTAAAAACACTTCTTTCTCCCCAGTGGCATGAAACCAGACTAAGTGGTAGGTCAGATGTAATTGTGAAGAATCAAATGTAGATGTCTGATATTTGCGAGGTAACTGCTATCCTGAATGCAAAGGACAAGACCAGATAAAAAGTGCTTCCTTTTTTTTTTCTTAATTATTGCTTGATTTTTTAATTGATTTTTTTAATCATGACTTGATTCATGTGGCATGTAAATGTGCTGAATGCATTTCAAATCAATGAGAAAATGAAACTGATAAAAGTGTCACAAGACTATTCAAGAGGAAAAATACGTAAATAAGACTAATATTAATAAATTTTATTACATTTAAAAGTGTTTTGCGTTATTCTTTTATGTTATTTTTATTATTTATCACTTGCTTTACATTTGTATAACACCTAATAGGTTTCTTGGAGATCAATCAATGTGTGGTTGTACCAACTGCATTTGAAGATACTGACTGGACCATAGTTTTTGCCTTTAAAGAATAACTATCATTCTTCCAGAACAAGTAACACTATACAGGATATGAATGACAAAATGCTGTAGAAATATAGGGACTGCAGACAGTGATAAAGAAGAGAGGTGGCTCACCAAGTCTCTCAGTGAATGGCTTAAGTAATGTGTATATGGAATTAAAAAATTGCTCATTATCAGTACTAGTAGGAAGAAATCACAATTAATGAACCCTTGATACAATACATTCTTTGCAGTGAAAAGACTCTCATCATATTTCAAGAACTACTGCATTTAAAAATATATGACATTCTAAGTTGAGATGACATGGTAATTTAAATTCTTAAAGTCTTACTTCAAAATCCATATAAATCAATAAGGGTATTTTTATTAAAAATCAGAAGTAATTGGATTAATTCTTGGCTTGAAAAAGCACAAACAAAAATGGATGCAGAGAATGCTTTAGGCATAAGTCTTTTTTCTTACCAAAGTTAGAAAGATAGCAGGCATGATATGACAAATAGATTTTTTTAATGTTTAGAAACAAAATACGAACAAAAGATAGAGGTTGGTTTTGGTGTTTTGTTTGGGGTTTTTTGTTTGTTTGTTTTTTTGTTTGGTGTTTTTTTGTTTTGTTTTGTTTTTTTTTTTTTCAAAAAAATGGTAAATAAGGTCTTTGTGCTGGGTATTCAAAGACAGGGTTCATCCATATCATGGTAATAAATTTGAATGATATTATATGGATATGGTTTCTAGTCAGCCTTGAAAAACTGTATGTCTCTTAAGAAACGCAATATTTTTGTAACACCAGTTTTGTTATAGATAGTGCTGCTGCATTTTGTTAAAGTAATTATTAAAAAAAAAGTATATCTCATGTAGAGAAATTCTGAGTCCAACATACACATAAACCAAATCATTTGAGGTTTTCTGTGATGGAGAGAGTTTGTGTGTTCTGAGTACAAAAACAGTCTTAGAGAAAATGTGTAGTGGTAAATGCTGGCATCTGAAAGTATGAGAAATTACAGTACAACATATTTGGGAAAATGCAGTTGTTTTTGGAACCTTAAAACATAACTGGGCCCAAATAATAATCCTTATTGCAAATGTTATGCAGAGAAAAAAACAGTCCACAAGATTATCTCCACAATCCAAGTCTCCCTTTAGTAAGAGGGACACGATCACAATGTACTGGTCTAATGTAATATTGGCCAAAATTAAGAATACATATACTCAGCCAGAACGTGAATATCTGTTCTCCAAGTGCAATATAAAACATTCACTCTCATTCATCACTCAATTTTAAATATACCTAAACTCAATGGATATTGTCAGTGATCCTAAAGCTAAACTCAGCTATCCATTCATTTGGCAATGAACATTTATGTGAATAAGATCTGTCATGACCCAAATGCGTATAAAGAAGGTCCCTCGCTCTGTCCAAATCTGTCATTCATTTATAAATTTCAGATCACTCCAAGCCCACACACAAAATGTTGAAAAAAAGCCCCACTAAACAGATCACAGAAGCCAACATCATGGATTATAGTTGCTAGTCTCTGGACTTGAAAAAGAAGAAGCGATAGGAAGAAGAGTGAACGGTGCTAAAAGTGTAATGTCCCTGCTATTCACATCCTTGGAGTTTTCCTTCTGGGCAAGCCTCTAGTCTACAAATAGTGTACCCATTGACAATCAAGTGCATTCAGTGTGCTCCTGGACCACATCTTTTAATTTAGTTTCGTCTTAAAGTAATTCCATTCAGATGCTCCAAGACTGCTCTATCCAAATGAAAAGGCAGGGGCAATCAGGATATTCACTGCACAAAGTGTGCTTCTGCTGTGAACTTTAAGACTGTAATGTAGAGTCATCTCTTGGTTCCATCTATACTGCTAAGATGTGCTATCAGATGGATCACTGGAGATCTAGCTGGAGCAGTCCAAAATTAAGACAGATGAAAATTAAGCATGGATGAAGTGTGGTGTGGATGAAGTGCCTGGCCATCTTATGTACCAGCATTAATATAATCAGATGTATTTATTTTTTTAATTGTGCACTGCACAAGAGGGTTTTCAAGACAGTAGTAGAGAAAAGAGAATGAGACAATCTGTTTCTGTTCTGGGAGGAGATAATAGCTTAGTTCTCCCTCAAGTTAAGCATACCTGAGAACAAAAGTCTTCCATGTTATGGGTAAATAATCTAATAAACTGGCTGCTATATAGAAGGTGTAAGCTTTGTTTCTGTTTAGCATTGGTTCTCCAACAAATGTGAGATCTTCTGAATCCCAGGTGGATGCAGATGGCTAACGTGGAGGGGTAGGGGTTGGGAGTGGGGAAGATTGAGCCAGATACTGATTACCAGAGAGAGTTGAGGGAACCCAGCTTTTGTCCTGTTACCACTCTTTTCTATTTACTAGCTATAATCATTCATCTGTTTGCATGCAGAAAGTTGAATGGCTGTGTGAGGTATCTTGGCTCCCTATAACGAGGAAAGAGGGCCCTGAATCAGGTACTCTTAATCACTTTTTAAATGGTGTGGGATACCTAAATGTCCATTTTCAGTGTTCTGAATTACCCAGTAATAACAATGTTTAAATTCAGCTCCCATGTTTGAACCTGGCCTTTAGTCACTGATCTTTTGCTATCAATCAGTCTGGTGGCATGTAGGCAATCACAAAACTGTGCAAACTATGAAGATGTCAAATCCAAAAAAATGATGCAGTTACTCCTTCCTAGAATTAGAGCATTTGAATGTTCAAGAACAGGATTTTTAAAAAGTATCATAATAATAATTCTGGGAATTTAGACTAGTGCAGCTGCTGCTGTTGTTAGTGAGGAAAAGAACATGAAATGCAAAAGAGGAGGTTGAGTTGGTTAGTTACACTGACAGAGCATTCAAGCTGATTTCCAGTTGTTCTGCACTGAATAAATGTACTTATACTGCAGTAAAGACTTTAGAATGATTTCCATGTCTCACACTTGGCTTTGTCACCCATGCACATCAGCTGAATGCTGGAAATAAAACTAATTAAAATCCTGCCCTTCTTCACAGTAAGAAAAGGCTTCAAACAGCCATCATAATCTTAAGCCAAGATAATTATAAAATGCAAATCTGTATCAGATATATTGGTATCTTGTAGTCATTAATGTTTATAGCAAATAGAAACAATTTCAAAACCGCAGCTTCTTTTATATTAGTTGTGCTATTCAAAAAGAATATCTTTCATATGGAAGTCTTAGCTTTCAAACTTCTCAAGCCTTACAACCCCGACATTATCATGCTTCCTGCAGATTTCTGCTTCTATTGTAGTAACATAGGGATGAAATGGACCTTATGGGTTACCAAGTCTTGTCTCCTGCTGCGTATATAATCCTGAGCCCATTGAAGTCACTGGGAGTTTTAGCTTTTGCTTCAATGGTAGAATGATTAGGTCCAGAATATCTCAGAAATATTCAAATTAAGGTTGTTTTTTACACATTTTCCTAATGACTTGTTAAAGATAACATTCAAATGTCTTCAATTACAAATGCAATTGCTCAGTGTAGTTGCAATTTATTTTTAAATTCCTGGTTCTATTATAAAAAAGCTTAAAATAACACTAAAGAAATTATTCTTGTCCATGTCTAGTCATGAAAGGTCAAAGCACGCTGAACTTAGGACAAAGCAAACTGAGCTCAAGCAAAGGACAGGCTACAGGGAAATGGACACAGCCTTTCAAATAATTTAACTCCTTGTATCCACAAGAAAAATTCTCCAGGGAAAGCAGGTATTTCAGTAACCACAATTGCAGATGACATTCATAGGGAAGATAAATGTGTACTGTCCCTGAAGATCTGTATTTATCCTGATCAGTTTTCTTAATTAGGTCAAAGACAAAAGATTAATCCACTGGATTAATCTTCCAGATTGACATCTTCACATAGTGTAAAGTTGATATATTTCAGGTACTCTCTAACATCTTCTAGCGGTATTATGAAAGAAAGACAGCAAGGTGGAGTGAAAACATGTTACGTTTATGAAACATGCAGAAACAGTTAATATTACCCAGTTTATTTAACTCTGTAAAAATTATTTGAGAAAACTTCAGTTATCTGAAGCTACTTATCTGGTCAAAGGCAGTGAAATTTCCTTTATGATCAGTAGACAGAAATGTGGAATGTATCAGTGGTAAGTTAGAAGAAGTCTTCAAAGAAGTGCTACTAGGATTTAACATACAAAGGGTTGGTTGGGGTTTTTTTGTTAATACACAGTTGAATTCTTCTAGACTCAGTAAAAAAATGGTGCTTGAATTATGTAATTAGGTTCAGCAAACCAAATGTAATGAGAGTTTTTGCATTACTGTGTTCATGTGTAAAACAATAATTTGAGAGTTTACTTCAAAACAAACAATGCAGTTGTTATTATAGTCATATGTTCCAATATATACTCTTCAGCTTTCTAATCATTACACTTGCCTGCTAATTCCTTGTAAATGTTTTCTTAAAAATCAATCAAGCATAGCTGTCCTTTTCTGTATAGGATCTACAAACTCGTCATTTATTTCCTTATTCCATGAATTTAACCTCTTTCCTGGTAGGAATAAAAAGGCATATTCAAGGATTTCAGGATTTGTTCCTGAAAATTAATCTTTTCTCTGTGAATCATATGAGTCCAAAACTTAGTGACACTCGGCCCTAACTAATCAATAATATAAAATAAATAAATACCTGTATATAAGCATATTTATCTTGTGTTTAAAAAATATTAAAAAATCTAACAAGACATGTCAAAGCAACCCCATTTTTATAGCAATACCTTTAAGTTAAAAACATAGCACGTCACAGATATGGTGATGGAGGTGATTCTGCCCCTCTACTCTCCTCTGGTGAGACCCTATCTGGAGTACTGTGTCCAGCTCTGGAGACTTCAGCATCATGGACCTGGTGGACTGTGTCCAGAGGAGGGCCACAAAAATTATCATAGAGCTGGAACACCTCTCTTATGAGGACAGGCTGAGAGAGTTGGGATTGTTCAACCTGGAGAAGAGAGACCTTCTTGCAGCCTTTCAGCACTTAAAGGGGGCCTAAAAGAAAGATGGAGATTGACTTTTTAACAGGGCCTGTTGCAGTAGGACAGGGGGTAATGGCTTTAAACTAAAAGAGAGTAGATTCAGAGCAGATATAAGGAAACATTTTTTTACAATGAAGGTGGTGCAACACTGGCACAGGTTGCCCAGAGAGGTGTTAGATGCCCGATCCCTGGAAACATTCAAGGTCAGGTTGGGCGATGCTCTGAGCAACCAGATCTAGTTGAAGATGTCCCTGTTCATTGCAGGGGGGTTGGACTAGGTGACCTTTAAAGGTCCCTTTCAACCCAAACTATTCTATGATACTATGATAACATTAAATAGTTCATTTTCTGCAGGTGGATGGTGTTTAACAAGAATTATCTTTGGTAGCAAACCTTGTTTTCCTAAATATCCACTATTTTGACAAAGTTTCTGGTTTTGTAAATAAGTCTACGATTTTTTATTGAGCACAGAAAAAAGTTATTTATCAGTAAGAGGTTTGAGAATATCCCTTTGATACATCTGCTCTGGTATTCATAATCCAAAACTTTTCTATGTAAAAAAAGTGAACAATAATTAAGACTTGTGAATCTTTGTGGATTGCTGTTACAACCTATGTCAACCATAAGTGGATTAATGTACGCTTTATGGAAACTCTTGGTTTAAATCCAGCTAATTATTCTCCTGGCAATTTTGCCATCACGAACTGTATAGTTTTTTAACTGAAAATGGATTGATTTTTGTGTAGTTTATCTAAATCCAGGAAAATAACTGGTAAGCTTTCAGTTATATATTCTATGCAGTATGCACAAAATCTTGTAATGGGAAAACAGGAAGCACATTTTACATAAAATGAAAAATTTATTATTAGTACAATAATACATTTAAAATTGTTATACACTCACCCTTAGTACCTGTCTCATCTGTGTCATTCTCACTCTCTCACTGCCCTCATGGACCTTTAGCCAGTAGTGGCAGTCCTCTCCCAGCAATGGCTGAGATTTGCAGCTTGTCCTGAAGTGCTTCACTGGGTAGACTGATATTGATGGCGTCTCCTCTTACTCCTCTCCTTTCTCTTAGAATTCACCTGGAGATTTTTTTTAATGTTTTCTAACAGTTTACAGTTTCTTCATTGCTTTGCAACTCCATGTAGCTTCTGAACTTATGATATGTGGTGTGTTTTATGTGTGCTACATATTCACTCTTCATTACCCCAAGCCCAGTTGTGTCTGAATTCTGGCATGCATTTCTTCAAATGACCACTAAGAAGTTGTTTATGGTTGGGGGTCTCCAGTGCCAAGCCCATGCCCCACTTGTGATCATCCTAGTCTGTGTCCATCTACACCACATCCTGTGTCTCCACCTCTGAAAGCCTCTGCCATCATACCAAGAATGACTTTATATACACTACATAATTGTGCAAGAGTTGTAAATATCTACACAGAGTAACTAAATCTTGCCACTATTAATATAAAAGCTACAGTCATACCATACCAAGACTGGCAAAAGTAATACAAATCAAGCATAGCCAAAGATCTTTAGAAAAACTGGTATTAAAACAAACCAACTAAAAAAGCTCCAGGTCAAGACAAGTTCAGCCAAAGTAAACCTGACAAAACTCACCCCTAAGGCCTTGCAAACCCAGTGCAAAACCTGTGTACCGTTAGTAGCAATGACAAAACTGTATTTAAGTGAGCTACAGGGCTGCATAGCTGTTGGATTTTTCAGGAATATTTAGCAGAAATATGTGAAGTGTTTGTTATAACACCAAGCAATTGTTTCTTACCTTTGGGATTTAAAAGATGTAATGTTAAAAGGGATTCACTTTCTAAAAAAAAAATGGAAGATAGGCTACGGTACACTAGACAAATAAACATTTGCATTTTTACATAGACTATTTTCGCAGAGAGAATTTATGTCCAGCACTGCAACCCAGCCTTGACTAGGCATGTAGGACATCTTTCTAGTGATTCCAAAACCTGCCTAATCTTCCTTAAGAAAATTGGCACATCTCACTGGTAAATTTGCAAAGATATTTCTGTTGAAATGGATCAGCTAACTTATTTTTGGTTTGTAGATTGAAGTTTCTAAACATGTTCAAGCAAGACCATTTCCTTTGTGTTATAATATCATAGAATCATAGAATCACAGAAGGATTTAGGTTGGAAGGGACCTTGAAGATCATCGAGTTCCAACCCCCCTACCATAGGCAGGGATACCTCTCACTAGACCAGGTTGCCCAAGGCCACGTCCAGCCTGGCCTTGAACAGCTCCAGGGACGGGGCTTCAACAACTTCTCTGGGCAACCTGTTCCAGTGCCTCACCACCCTTAAAGTGAAAAAATTCTTCCTAATGTTTAATCTAAACCTGCTCTCTTCCAGCTTAGAGCCATTCCCCCTCGTCCTATCACTACATACCCATGTAAAAAGTCCTTCCTCAGCTCTCCTGTAGGCCCCCTTTAGGTACTGGAAGGCCGCAATAAGATCTCCCCGGAGCCTTCTCTTCTCCAGGCTGAACAGCCCCAACTCTCTCAGCCTCTCCCCATAGGAGAGGTGCTCCATCCCTCTGATCATCCTCGTGGCTCTCCTCTGGACGCGCTCCAGCAGGTCCATGTCCTTCTTATGTTGGGGACTCCACAGCTATATATATTCCAGTGTGTTTTAATGTATGTCTTCCTGTTAAAGGTAAGGAAAAGAGACTTGGGAAATTGTGTGACCAGAATTATAAAACTATTCTGGAGCTGTCTAGCAGAAGAGTGAGTTGGAGCACGCTAGATAAGGGACAAATACATTATTGGGTCATGCTGTTGTCCAAGGAGTAGAAAACATGATTGCTAGCTTCCTCAGAACTATGTTCAGTCATGCTGGAAGAAAACAAGTAAAAAAGGAGGTTCTTGACCTCAGCCACTACTGCCACTGCCTCCTGCTTTTCCAGCTTCCCCTTTCTATCATTTTCTGCTTGCTCAGTTTCAGTGCCAATGTTATTCTTCAGGCTTCATTTAGACAACATTGCTCTGCTGGTACCACAATAATCGCCTCACTTGCTATCTGTATCAGAAATATCTGCTGATTTGGGATGTTGTCAGATCACTCTGTCACTTACTCTCCTATTTTCTCTGATCTGACTTACTGATATCTAGCAATGGGAAACATCCTTGGACACACTGCAGACTGCAATCTATAACACACTCTGGCCTTGCTCAGCTGATTAACAATCACCTCCTACGTTCCCTGACACTGTCAAGACCTGTATGCCCATAAGTTTATTGAATTATAGTTGCCTTGGAATTCAAAACTCCAGAGGTAGGACACAGAGTTTGGGATGTGTGGCAGGTTGACTTTGGCTGGAAGCCAGGTGCCCACCAAGCTGCCCTATCACTCCACTTTCTCAGCAGGCCAGGGGGGAAAAATTACAATTAAAGTCTTGTGGGTCAAGATAAGGACAGGGAGATGACTCACCAATTGCCGTCATGGGCAAAACAGGCTTGACTTGGGGAAATTAATTTAATTTATTGCCAATCAAATCAGAATAGGATAATAAGAAATATGAAAAAAATCTTAAAATACCTTTATAGAATCACAGAATCATAGAATTTTCTAGGTTGGAAGGCACCTTTAAGATCATCAAGTCCAACCATCAGCCTAACACTGCCAAAACCACAACTAAGCCATGTCTCTAAGCACAATGTCTACCCATCTTCTAAATGATTCCACCACTTCCCTGCGCAGCCTGTTCCAATGCTTAACAAATCTTTCTGTGAATAAATTTTTCCTAATATACAATATACACCTCCCTTGGCAGAACTTGAGTCGATTTCCTCTTGGCCTATCACTTGTTGCTAGCAAGAAGAGGTCGACTGCCACCTTTCTACAATCTCCTTTCAGGTAGCTGTAGAGAGCGATAAGGTCTCCCGTCAGCCTCCTTTTCTCCAGGCTAAACAACCCCAATTCCCTCAGACGCTCCTCACAGGACTTGTTGTCAAGACCCTTCACCAGCTTTGTTGCCCTTCTCTGGACACGCTCTAGCACCTCAATGTCTTTCTTGTAGTTAGGGGCCCAAAATTGAACACAGTATTCAAGGTGGGGCCTTACCAATGCTGAGTACAGGGTAATAATCACTTCCCTAGTCCTGCTCACCACCCTATTCCTGATACAGGCCAGGATGCCATTCACCTTCTTGGCCACCTGGGCACACTGCTGCCTCGTATTCAACCAGCTGTCTACCAACACCTCCAGGTCCTTTTCAGCCAGGCAGCTTTCCAGCCACTCTTCCCCAAGCCTGTAGCGCTGCATGAGGTTGTGGTGACCCAAGTGCAGGTCCCAGCTCTTGGCCTTGTTGAACCCCATGACATTGGCCATGTCCCGTCAATTCAGCCTGTCCAGATCCCTCTGTAGGGCCATCCTTACCCCCAAGCAGGTTGATGCTCCTGCCTAACTTAGTGTCATCTGCAAACTTACCGAGGTCATTGCTAAAGATATTAAAGAGAACTGGTCCCAGTACCGAGCCCTGGGAAGCACCACTTGTGACCGTCCACCAACTGGATTTAACTCCATTCACCACCACTCTTTGCGCATGTCCATCTGTCTAGTTTTTTACCCAACGAAGTGTACACCCATCCAAGCCATGAGCAGCCAGTTTCTCCAGGAGAATGCTGTGGGAAACAATGTCGAAGGCTTTACTTCCCTGCCACCCCTCCCTTCTTCCTGGCCTCAACTTCACTCCCAAATTCTCTACCTCCCCCCAAGCAGTGCAGGGGGATGAGGAATGGCATTTGCTGTCAGTTCATCACACTTTGTCTCTGCCTCTCCTTCCTCGTGCTCTTCCCCTGCTTCGGTGTGGGGTTCCTCCTGCAGGAGACAATCTTACATGAACTTCTCCAATGTGGGTCCTTCCCACGGGCTGCAGTACTTTAAGAACTGCTTCAGCGTGGGTCCTTTCCATGGAGTGATGTCCTTTGGGAACAAACCGCTTCAGCGTGGGTCCCCCACGGGGTCACAAGTTCTGCCAGAAAACCTGCTCCAGTGTGGGTTCCTTTCTCCACAGGTCCACAGGGGCTGCCAGGAGTGTGCTCCAGTGTGGGCTTCCCATGCGGTCACAGTTTCCCTCAGTTTCCTTCACCTCCTTTGGTGTGGGGTCCTCCATGGGCTGCAGGGTGGATATCTGTTCCACTGTTAAACTCCATGGGCTGCAGAGGAACAGTCTGCCTTACCTTGGTCTTTACCACAGGCTGCAGGGGAATCTCTGCTCTGGAGCCTGAAGCACTTCCTCCCCCTTTTTCAACGACCTGGTGTCTGAGAAGTGTTTCTCTCACATATTCTCACTCTTTTCTTCCAGCTGTTTTTGCACAGCAGTTTTTTCCCCTTCTTAAATATGTTGTCACAGAGGCACTACCACCATCGCTGACTGACTCAGGCTTGGCGGGTCCAGCTGGCACTGGCTCTGGTGGACATGGGGGCAGCTTCTGGCATCTTCTCACAGAAGTCACCCCCTGTAGCCCCCCTGCTGCCAAAACCTTGACGTGTAAACCTAGTACAGGATGGTGGGCAGCTTAGTGAAAGTTGGCAGTAAATTTACTTGGGAAGGCAATTAAGAATTTCTAATATCAGTTTCAGTTCACTTTGGGCAACGATTTGAGTCAATGGTTCCAAACAGGCAACATGAGGTCTTGTTCATTTTCCAACAGAAATAAATCATGTTGAATGAATAGTAAGCAAACACAACAAAATTTAGCATGTAATTTTTCTGCAATATTTTGAACTTGAAACAAAACTGAAAGGAATTAAAAAAATATCTGAAGCTTGTGTAAGCAGAAATTATTTCCTAATAACGTACAGAGTTCTTAAACAGAAATGTATCAAACTTGATCTCTATTAGTTTAAAACATTATTAAAGGAATTTGGGGGGGCGGTATTCATAAGTATGATTGCTACTTGAAAGGAAAAAACAGAGCCCTTGATTTTTAAGATGTCATCAAAACAAGTAAAGTAAAGCACCATTTAAAAACTCGGAAAAAAATTCTTGCCTAGGTTATTTTTTGCACTTTCAAATGTTTTTGAGTTTTCTCAGAAGTTTAGGGAAGATATAATTCCTTGTCTTTTATAAGCACTAGCTTTTACATCTTATTAACGAAGTCCCGTGGGAATCATGGAGATAATACCTGACGCATTCAGAATGAAAATAATATATATTCTTCCTTTGGGGAAGGACTTTTTACTAGGGCATGTAGTGATAGGACGAGGGGGAATAGCTTTAAGCTGGAAGAGGGCAGGTTTAGATTAAACATTAGGAAGAAGTTTTTCACTTTAAGGGTGGTGAGGCACTGGAACAGGTTGCCCAGAGAGGTTGTTGAAGCCCCGTCCCTGGAAGTGTTCAAGGCCAGGCTGGACATGGCCTTGGGCAACCTGGTCTAGTGGAAGGTGTCCCTGTCTATGGCAGGGGGGTTGGAACTCGATGATCTTCAAGGTCCCTTCCAACCTAAACCATTCTATGATTCTATGATTCTATGATATAACGTAAACTTAGTCACAAAACTCTCATTAATTATGTAATTTATGCTTTTTCAATGCTATTGCTATTCTGATTGTTTTTGGTCAATTGTATTCATTTTTTATCTTTGAAAACAATTATTGATAGCTTGCTAAATAGCATTCATTATTTTTATACTTACAGTAAATGTTGAAGATCTTTGTGGTAATATCCTCTGAAAAAGTGACCATAAGTTCTGAACTGGGGTGTGCGTGTGAGCAATTAATCAAATTTCATATTTTCACCTTCTTTTGTTTTAAAATAAAATCATAATAAATTCCTTGGTCATTCTCTACTGGTTTATCTGTAAATCTGAATGGATTTTACAGGTGCTTAGGCTGTAGAAGACAGAAGTAGAAAATAATTTAGACCATCTAATTAAAGTGAGATCTGATTAACTCTTTTCTTCTGCTTTGAAAACCATATGTCTCTCTTACCTAGCTCTTTGGTATCAGCAGATGGAAAGGCTTTTCTTATACAAACTGCTCTGCACCCAGACATCGAAGATCAAGAGCAGTCAGAACCATGGGTATAGTAGATTCCCATTCCTCAAACTAACATCATCAAAGCAAACCCTTTTTTTATGATGATAAAATTATATTTACCAATAATAGAAACAGGAAAGTTATGTTGAATTGTTACTGGATATTGGGAAAAATTAGACTCTTCTAAGGCTTCATCACATTAATTTCTTCTTAGAATTATATAGAAAATTCTGGGGATATATTTAAGTAAATGAAGTTTGCCAAATAAACTTGCAGTCTTTTTGCAATCACTATTTTAGCAACCATCTCTTTAGTAGACATTTAAAGTTTGTTTACTGGAATACGTTAATTGGAATTCTGTAGGAAAACATGGATTTTTTTTTGCCTTTTTAGGAAATAGGATTTTTTTCCCTCTTTTCTGTTTGTTTTTCCTCTATAGTGAAATAATTAATTGATTTAATATTCTAGTCTGTAACTTCACTATTTATTTCATAACAAAACTCAGAGATAATACAATATATTTTAAAGATGTTTTCTCTGCTACCACATTGTGTTTCAATATAGGTAATGCAAAATCACACAGGAATCTACTAAAGACAGTTCAAAATGCTGTCTTTATAAACCAGAGTTCAGGTCAATGCTGGTTGCCTGATTCTTGTTTTTGTCTTTGTTTTCTTTTATTAACACTATAAAAAGTGTGGGGTTTTTTTTCTGTTTAGAGTAGGATGATGATGATACATTTACTTTGGGATGAACCTGTGAATAAAAGTAGTAAGAATTCAGATACAAACTTACCTTCTAAGCTGAATGTTTGTTAGTAGAGTAAGCTGGAAAAAGAGCTATTCCATGGAGAGTACAGTACAAATCTCTCTCACTTCTTAAGGAGAGGAAAAAAAAAAAGAAAAAGGAAAAAAGGATGTTTAAGCAGTTACTTAAACAGAAAATCTCATGCCTTATCATATCCCTTTACCAGACAAATTCCAATTACAAGATAGGGCCTTTAAAAATTTTTAATAGTTTGTTTTGGGTTTTTTTACGCAAAAAGAGATAAGCTTTTCTGTGGCCTGTCATCATAAGGGTTATTTTTAAAGATGAAAATATAATACACTGTGAAATAAAATGAATGTTTCACAATGAAAATATTGATGGAAATAATGCAAAGGTATTCTGATTTCTGTAGCTGAATAGAACTTGTTACATGAATTTGTCCTCTGTTCCCAAGTCATGACAAATCCTTGCCTCAAATCAATAGGATGTAACATAAAATCCACAATTGATATTACACCTATTAGTGTCTATGTGGACCCCTATAAAACAATTAATTTTTATATTTTGGAGTCCATTTAAAACATCCACTATATAGCTGAATAAGAAGGGAACAAGAAAAAATCATAAACTGTTTATCTGAATTTCCAGTTAACAATACCTTTATGTCTAGGTCATTTTGAGACAAATGCTCTGTTTTTTCTTTTCCATCTAGTCACAATGCTGTAGTCCTGGAAGCAAAGATAAACCAAACGAGACCAAAAATAAAATTGCAGGTCTGTACACCACAGGAAGAAAACAAAAAAGAATAAAAGTAAACACTGACCTTCATTACAGATGCTAGTATACCAAAGATAACAGTTCATAAAAGCCTTTCTTTTGCACTGGGATTTGACTACCATACAACAAGTTTATCTATCTGTGTTCCTAGCTAATAATGCCCTTCAGATCTGACATTAAAAGAATTTTTAAAAGTTTTCCTGAACCACAATATTAAGTTGTGAATTGGAAGTAAATGATATCAGAGAAGTTTTAGTTAAATCTATGGTCTTGTCTCTGCTAATCACATTTTCATTTAGAGCCTTTTTGTGAAGGTATTGGATCTAATGGCAATAACTTTATATCTTTAATCTCATAACTTTTGTATATTTTTGGATGTGTTAGCACAGCTGATTTAGAAAAGTGGATACTGGTCTAACATATTTTCTCTTGTTCAAAGACATAGTACACTACACACCATACAAACAACAAGGCAATCTTAAAATAGACTGTAATGAAAGATACTGAAATTTGGGCAGCAGTCACATGGAATCAGCTGCTGGGTGATGGAGTCTACACCTCCCATTTGGTATCCAGGCTTTCCATGCACCTCCTCAGGAGATTCAGAGCCCTGAAAAAAAGGGTTTAGCCGAAGCTAGAACTATCTTGAAGCCACTTAGGCTAACTAATCTTAAACCCTTCAAATCTATTTAGTTATGTATCTTGTAGAGCCCTTTTAAAGCGTAAACAATTTAACCCTTTTTTTCATTAAATACAGTCCTTTCTTCCACCAGCTCCCTTTATTCATTCCTCTCTCTGCACTCGCCTAATATCCTGTAACAACTTATTAATTAGAACACTTACCAGAAATGATCTTAGAATAAAGCAGTCTTCCTATGAGAAAGAAATATATTTATATACTTACATGTTTTTATTTATTTATTTATTTGTACATCATGAAATACTTTTCAGAAAAGAGTTCAAGACTGGTTTTACAAATCTCACCCCACAGTACAATATGGATCCTCAAAATAGGCATGGTAAATTCTATAATGCGTAAAGAAAGCTCAGGGGTTTAAAGAGCTTGATGCCTCAATCAAAGTTTCAAAGGAGGTACCTTCATGCACACAAGATTCATAACCTTATAGTGTGAACAGGCATTTTCTCTTTTCTTCCCCCTCACCGCCCCATAACTGAGTAGGAATCACTATTTTCCTATTACAACTGGGATATATTACACATCTTCAGAGTAAGATGAATGGATTACAGCATTTTTTCAGGAAATATATTTGATATAAAAGTCCTGTTTAGTTGAAGAGAGTTCAGTTCCACAGATCCCAGATGTGCATGATAGTAAGCAAACTACCAGACTGAAGGTTTGGCTTTAGAAACCTCTCCTTCTTTATTTTGACCCCAAGTAATTGAATGTCCAAGATTCATAGTCTCAGAAAGAAAAGAAGCAAGAGGTGTAATAATGGCACTTGTTTATTATATATATTTCCCTAATGTGAATCTTTAGACAACATAAAGAACATGGTAAATTTTTTCATCATTGAAATGTGGCTGCAACTTCACCTCTTAATAAAATGTAAGTAAGGCTTACAAAGGTGTATGGAAAGTGAACATCATAATCTTATTATGAGAATATTATACAGCCAAGATCTTGACTGGCATAATCTTTTCATGTACTCATTTTTGGGTTTGGACTTTATTACATAACTAGTGAAAGCTCTTTTGTAGAGCAATTTGAAGAAAAGAATGTTAGAAAGTAATTTCCATACAGATTGTAGGATTGATTAGTTTCTAGTTAGTCCTCGCACTTGTATATATATTTTTTTAAATGTGTATCTATATATATTTCAAGATCAGTATGCTAAGTAAATTTTTTTGCATCAAGCATTCTGTTTTTTCTTAGTGGTTTATGCGCTGTTATTGTTTGAAACAATTTCATGTTATTCATACAGCGAATGAATGAAATTCCTGCTCACAACATTGTCAAGGTAATTATACAGTATGAAGTCCTACCATGTTATCTCAGCTTATAAAGTTAAACTGGAATTTAATTTCGTTCTTTGACTAAAATAACCCAAACCCAAGTAAATTAATCTCATAGAACTCAAAAAACTTTGCATATTTTGGAATATTGTCATTTTTCTTAACTATAATGTAGATTTTTAATTTAAAATACATTTGGGTTAATGTCAGAATTTTATGGAAAACCCATTTTGCAAAATAAATATTAGGAGCTGGAACTAAGTAATATATATTTTCTAGTGTATTTGTAGCTCTTAAAAGTGAAATAAACAAAAAGAACTGAGGGCTGAGAAGGGGAAAAAAAGAAAAAAAAAGATAATCCCTATTGGCCATTCATCAGTTTAAGTGGAATGTTCCTCATAGTGTTTCTTTCTGTTTAAAAATATTTCAAAGAAAAATAGAAGCAGATACAGTTAACCTGTGAGAGACAATACTTAAAATATTTTTGAGCCATTGTATTTTCACTACTGATGTAATGAAAAGTTTGGAGTCTTATAGGTTTTGATAATTTACTTCATTTCCTTAAAATAATATGTCTGCATTAAAACAAGTACAGAAAAGAAAGATTTTCTTACAACTTCCTGACAGAAGCTTACACACGTATTTATCTCTTTGCTCATTTACATTAGAGCATTTTCCTTAAAACACATTCTCATTTTCCCTGGAGCATACAAAATCTTTCTCTATACTTTTTATGTCGTACATAACACAGTTAGCCATACTACTACTATTGGGTATGATGTTGTAAGTGCTATTACTTTAGTAATATTAGTGAACAATACATTTGAGTCACATAAAGAAATCGGAAAAATTGTATAAAGGCGTTCGTAGCCCATCAGTTCCAATTATCTATCTTGGAAAAAGGGTTTATGGTGTCATGGCAGGTTGATAATTAAATAAAATGTCAAAAAATTATGTTTTCAAATTATTTATAGAAAACAGATTAAACAAAGTACAAGGTCTCATATCCACAAGCAGTATGAAAGTATTACTCTACCAAATTATCTTTATTTATGTTTACATTGTTTTCATAATAGCAAGATAAAATTCTAACTAAACATAGGCTTTGGGGAGGACATGAGATACAAAATTTTATAAAAATGTCACCTAGTGAAATGCACTGAGCCTGAAGACACCTATCCCAAAAATTACATGGTGATTAGGCTACGCTATTCTCTTTCCATGCTATGCCATGCCTCAGCCTACACCCTAAAAATGTGGGAACATTTATTGAAAAAATCTACATCAGGTAAGCATATTCAGTCTGCTGTCTCATAAAAAAAAGGTACCACTCTCCTACATAAGACAGCACAGAAACCCTACCAGACTGGACCTTGCTGTGTAGGGCACACAGACACCTCTCCCTGGGGAAGAAATACAAGTGGGATCACAAAGTTAGACCACAGACAGCCCGGTATCTTGCTGATCATCAGCAGCTAGTACGTCACTGTCCCAAAATGCCTACATAGGCAGTATGAGAAGCAGTAAAACAGGCAATACCAGTGATTATATCTTCTCCAGCGTCTGAATTGGTTTTCACAGGTCAGACTAGGTGGTTTGGTTTCCTGCGTTGACAAACTAATGAATCCAATTACACCTGCAAGAAGAATTCCCGAAGGGCAACCCAAGAAGCCCTCTCTAGAAAGGCAGAAAGCTGGTCTGGAGTGGCTGGTTCAGCAGCAACAAGGAAATTAATTGACATATTTGCTAGGATCAAGGTCCACAAGAAATTTCAGAAAAAAACCCAGAACCCTAAATAGAGATATCTACATGTGAATTAAGTGTCTAGGCTCACACGGTACTTAGAAAACTGTTGTTCACATGCATGCTGCTAAATTCATTTGAAATATCATAGTTTACCTGAAAAATTTCCTGCAAAGTAACAGCCTGGATACTCAACAGCATCTAAGATGACATCAGATAGTTACATTTAGACAACTGAATTAAGACCCTCCTCAATACTGTCAACAGAAACTAGAGAGTCATCTAGAGTTGACCCGGTCTCCACTGATAATAATAAACAACTTAGACATCCAAAACTTATTCCTTCTCTGGAATTAAATCTTTCCCTAGCATGAGACTCAGTTATCAAAGTCTAAGATTATTTAGTACGATCTAAAAGCATTTAAGGTATTCCAGTGTACCCAAGATATTAAAGAACTCTCACAGGACTTTAGAGACATGTTTGCCCTTCTCAGACTAGGTTGTAGGCAGGATGTCCAGAGACTTCTCAAATGGCACCAAATAGCTATATTTAGACAAGAGAATTGTATCTTAAATATCGTAAGACTTCTGGGGTCTTTGCTTGGGTTTTTTTGTTTGCTTGAATTTTTAGTTTGTGTGGTAGTATGTAATAATTTATTTTAAAGGACATGATAATGCGTATGACTTTTTTAGCTTTAACTGGGAAATCTGTACTTTGAATTCATGGTCTTAAACTGGAGGTAGAAAGAGGATATGCCCTGTGTTTTTGCTTGCTGAAGAGGTGGTATTTATTCCTTTTTATTACAGGATGCCCAAGTCAGATTTAAGAGGTCAAGTCAAAATACGGTCCTCATTTTTTCAGCAAAATTTATTTTCTTCTCAATAATCTCTACAAAACACTGACTAGAAGTCGTCATCTCTTAAATGTAATCTGATGGGAATAAGACTAAACTCAGCAGTAGAGACTTTCTCTCCGTTTTCCATGAAAGATCTCAGACCTGCCTGAGTTGGCCCTATCAGTCAAGGTCTGGCTGAATAGAAAGCTCCTCTAGATGTCTCGTCATCTCCAGTAAGATAGCAATCACTTTATGTAAGTAAAAGTATTCCAATTTTGTTGCTGTTGTTCTTGGTGGTGGTGATGGCTGTGGGAACAGCAGTCCCTAGATGCTCATGTGTATAACTCAGCCTTGCCAGCAGCTTCTCTATGTGAGAATAATGAAGTTCATTCACACCTGACAACATTTGTTTGGTCTTCCTGAATGTCCATTGGGAAGGTTCTTAGTTCAAAACTTCTAGGTGGTACCCATAGGGATTTGTAGCTGAAATACTGACTCTCTCATTTTTCCTACTTCCATTTTCCATTGTAGTATATTAATTTTAAGAACATATTTTATATTAAAGTCTCATTTTGCTTGCCACTAAAAATGTTTAAATGTGCATCTGAAACATTATTTGTATCTGAAAGCTGCTCCAGCAGTTCCTGCATTGCTTGAGGAAAAGGGAAAGTATATTTGGAAAAGCATATATAGTTTGACTCACTGCTTAACATTTGTTTTCCCTCAGCAAGTGTTATTTCAAATTATATAAAGCAGCTGAAAGGAAAAACTGTAATGAGATAAAAATTCATCTAAGTCTTTTAATTCTTTTTTGACAAAATATCAAATTAATGAAATAATGAAGTATTCCTGGTTTAATTACTGATTTTTCACGATAAACACAAATCCATATGCTCAATTTGAAATACAACAGAATTTTAGAATACTTTTATTTGAGTAAATTAGAGCAAAGTCTAAATGTATGTAAATCCCAGAGTTAAAAATGGATTAAGTACCACTTAGAATCCCATGATAAATTACAATTATACCACGGTGTAGCAAGAGTTCATTTTGTATAGATCAACATTTGTATTTTTCATAGTGTTGGAAAAGGGATTCTAGTCAGTCCCTTCAAGCAATACTGACATTTCTTCAGCTGTCTAATTATGACTGACCTTTTTCAATGTTGATTTCAATCTCCAACACAAACCTTTCTGACTACTCTATTTTTTTTTGCCTTTGGTAGGTTCTCTAAATGTGGCCACTCTAATGTGAATGCTATCAGAAGATTGCTATATTGCTCCTTTTGTTTTGCTGCTCATATATTTTCTCCAGATCTTTATATTTCGCATGTATAGATATATTTTGATAAGGATGACCAGCATAATTGTCACAGATACATTTTAAAGGCAGCTGTTAGATCAAAGAGGATAAATAAAAAACATTATTTTCATAGAAATTGGCTAAGATGCAGACTTGTGTCTTTGAGACCTGAATCTGATTTGTTTGTAAGAGCTGACCCTCATCACTTAGAATTAGTTCAGTAAAATGAGTGAGACACATAAGGATACATCTATGCTATACTGCCTGATGACATTTCAGATAGCTCTGAGCTAGCTCCAAATGAGCTGGTATGTTTACACAGAGCAAAACCACTGACACGCAGACTGGAAGCAGTATAGCCGTGTCCAGTTGGTACTACCCCAAAGCTAACTGACCAAGGTCTAGCCACATAACATGGTATCTGTATTACCTTTAGCCTGCACGTAGTTGGCACAAGCATATGTGAATGGCAGTGCATTTTGTGATATAGACATACACTGAGACCCTCAAGAAGGGAACTAAAGTGACAAGCAGCTGTGCAGAAAGTAAGCCACTATCACTCGGACTGTTCAGCATGTCCATTAATACAGAGATACATGTGCTGGAAAATCTCCACAGCCCAGAAAACACTCCTGGTGGAACACCTAGGTTAGTTTAAAAAACATTGTGGTGATGGAGCTGTCTTCTTTTTACGTATTTATGAGACACTCAGATTCAATTCGTTACACTTCCTTAGAAGATTCAAACCTGCTTTTCTTGCCAAAAAAAAATGCTTTAATCATGAAGCTGTAGATGGGGTTGAAATTTAAAATAATAGTAGTTGTTTCCTGAGTACTGGGCTTAGACATACTACTTAAGGAGCTATTTCAGGGATCTCGGTGTAGATCTACACTGATAAATGAAAAAGGATGAGGAACTCAATGTCTTCTTGTTTTCTACACTAATTAATTTTTAGGTCACTACCTGCAACTGGTTGTCTCTGAGACAAACCTGTAAGGATAGCTAGCCTTAAGCAGTGTGGATGTGAGTTAATCAATGTCATTTGGCTTCAGGTTCTTTTTTATTTGCTAGCACTACACCAGCAACCACACCATGCAACACAGACGCTCTGTTGCATAGAATCTGAATGAGAGATTTGCAGAGATTAGAAATACATTACTGCATAATACAATAAGAACAATAATCTCTTTCCACTTGCAGCTTTCATTTGCAACAGAGACCCTAACAGAATAGGTCATATCCAATTTCTGGATTTTTAGAGGTGGAACGCATGAGGCATGAACCAGGAAAATTAGTTACCTCAGATTACCTATTACACTCATGGCAGCAATCCCAGTGCTGCAAAAAAAAAAAATCCCCTGCAATAATTACAAGGAGATTAGAAGGAACTGAGATTTGAATATGTTGTTTAAAAACTGTGAGCAACTGAGGTCTACATCCACAAAAGGACACAGGAAGCATTGTGGATGCTGAGTTAAAAGTTCACAGTGCACGGCAATACCCAGTTTTTAGGAGTCTTGCCATTTGCAAGACCCCACAGTCCCAAATTACTTACCTAGGCTACTCTTACCCTCATGCTGGGGGAGAATTAAGTGCCCAAGAATGAGAGCTATAACTGGCAGTTGAGTGGGAGTCATATACAATAGATTACAGAGTAAATCATAGGCCTTTCTCTCTTCAAGGCTTAATTATATAACTGTAGGAAGGCACTTATCTTCAGTCAGGATCCCCAACAGAGTTTAGATAGTCCTTAGCTGACTAGACTTAACAGTGAAAATGAAGGTGCTTTGAGTATAACAGAAGCTGAGTAAAGAAAGGTGTTTGCTATTTAACATCTAATCTTCATTTCATATGCAACTGCCTACAGTGACAATTAATCAGGATTTAAGTGCCTTATTTCTTTGAAGACCAAGTACTTACTGTATAATATCTGAACAACAATGAAGAAAGGAAAGTGCAGAAATACACTATAAAATCTAATAGTCAAGCATAAATGTTTTAGTTGTACAATAATGCTCCATGGGCTGGAACATGGTCATTTCTCAGCCACCTGTTTCAACTCCACATGATTTCAGTTCTGTAGCTGAGGTAAAAGCTGATTTAAAGTTCTAATTTTATGTGTCTGCAACTGCTTTTACTTCTCAAATAAATAACTGATCTGATTCATTTTCCTCTTCTGATTCCACAAAGAGTTTCTGATAAAAATGCCTGCAATTAAAGAAAAAGAAAAGAAAAGAATAGAAAAGAAAAGAAAAGAATAGAAAAGAAAAGAAAAGAAAAGAAAAGAAAAGAAAAGAAAAGAAAAGAAAAGAAAAGAAAAGAAAAGAAAAGAAAAGAAAAGAAAAGAAAAGAAAAGAAAAGAAAAGAAAAGAAAAGAAAAGAAAAGAAAAGAGAAAAGAAAAGAAAAGTCATAAAGACATTTCTTTACCAGGTTGAAAAACATTGTAAGACTTGTTATAGAGCCTCTTGCAAGATTCTGAGGTGGATAACAGAAGGAAACGTATAAAATACCTAACCTAACATTTTGCCTATTCCAAAAGACAAAGAAATGTCTCTTTCAGAATGAAGGAATCCAGCATTTTATCTAGCCAGAGTATCTTTTCATAAGCAATTAATTAGATATTCAGTTTTTTAAATGATCAAGCAGACGTATCCAAGATTTATTTTTTACATCCTATACATTTCGTTTTAATCTGGGAATAACAAACATTTTTTTTTAAATAAAGACCTAATCATAAAATGGCCACTGAAAAACTCCAGTATTTTATCCATGGGAGCTATTTACTATAGCAAAAATTGTTCCTGATTTCTTGTCAGAGAAAATTGCAATGGTTTTTAAAAAATGGTTTTTAAAACCTTTTTTCTGGCCCTCTTCAGAATATAGGCTTTGTCACAAATGAAATTTAGTGCAATACAGAAAATCACTGTGATGTAATGACATCTCTACCTCTCTCTCCCTTTCCCTTTGCTCTTCCTTGATTTTTAGTATGAAGATCTTTTTTTTCATAATCGATAATCTTCTATACCCCCACAGAAATGTGAAAGAAATGCATTTCATTTATTACTAAAATGTTTTTTACAAGATCTGAAATCTAAAAAAAAAAGTATCTGATTTGTAGAGGAGGAAAATATTTACATTCAGTTGGAGAGTAGATCCTGCTTTGGGATTCAAAACTTTGTCAAAGTAAAATGAACAGGTAGGAATTTAGTACTGAAATGCACAAAAATCCTCCATTACTAATAGAGACAGCCTACAGAACCACTTTAGGCTAACTAAACATCTAAGTATGCAGTGATCCAAATGGCATAGATGAATTCAGCACTAAACTTTAGATGCAAATACGGTACTCACGTTAGGAAATCTTAATCTTATGTCAAGCTCCATCATGAACTTCTGAATATTTCATTTTCAAATTCACACACTGGAAACCTCAGTAGCCGTTTTCAGTAATAAATCTGACTATCTGTGTTTTCAAGGGTTGTTTTTTGTTTTGTTTTTTTTTTCTTTTGGGGGTGGGGTGTTGTTTGTTTTGGGGTTTTTGTGGATAATAGAAAACTAAATTTGAGAACTAAAATGTATAAATCTAACCCTAGCTCAAAGAAGTCATATCCTATTTACTTTAAATGTGGTTTTGTATTCCAGAGAGTTCTGACATGAGATGAGTTCTAGCATGAGCATGATTTCAAAACAAAGAGAATAAAAGACAGTTTCTAATCTTTCTAGCCCCTTTTAATAATGGAAATCAATAGATTGCTATCATTGTTCGCTAAAAGATAGAACACAAAGGGCAAGTTTCAAAGCCTTTATTCAAAAGGGAAAAAAATCAAAAGCAGAAGGTTTCACCCACAGAAGAGATGTCTGGGTACTCTATTCAGAAATGCTTTGGATCGCATGGTCTCTCTGAGTCAAATAGCACAGTGCTACTAGTTCAGCAATAACTTTTGTAGATCCATTAGGAATCAAAATGAAAGCTGTCAGTTAAGACTTTAGTTACTGCTTTTCCAAAAACAGATTAATTAATGCGATCAGGAGTAACTATTTTATGGAAGAGTGATCCACAGTTTACATGAGTACCATTTATTGTTGTACGATCATGTTGGAAGGCTCAGGCATAGACTTATAAATTACTGTCATGTATCTTTATTGTCTGTTCTTTCATGCTGAGTGCCTATTCACTGACTGGATAGTGATACAAACAAGTGATTTTCATATCAATCCTAAACACATTTGTTTAATTGGAAAACTCTGCACCAAATTATTTTACCATCACTTGGACAACTTAGTTTAATGAATAGATCACTTGTAATAAAAATTACTCAAATGCACAACTCATGCGGGAGTATTTATAGTGTTGCACAAAAAAAAAAAGATGAAATGGGCTGCCATGCACAAAGCTCTATTCTTTGAATCTGAAGCTGATGGCGTACATTGCATTGAAGGTTATCCTAGGGAAAGAAGCAGGAACAAAGAGACACAGAGAGAGAGGAAAAGCAAAAACTTTCCCCAGAGACAGCCAGGAAGAGAAGTGTAGGTCCCCAGGTGAGTGTCCTCTCCTGGATGTCCTCTCCAGTGCAGCAGGGGGTCTTATGGTCGTGTCAACAACCACAACCACATGATCATGTCAACAACCACAACCACACTCCCTTTTTTTCCTCAGAAGAACTATACCTTTCATCGATACCCACTCAAACTTCCTGTTGGTGGTCCTTCTTTGATGATACCATTGGCATTGATTGAATAGGTTTAATTAGGTGCAAGGTTTGTATAGTGGCTGCTAAGCTTTGTGCATGCTTTTTATTTCTGCAATATTTGTTGCATATAAAAATGACTTATTATCTATGTTGTTGTAATATGGAGTCAACAGTCTAGAAAATACCAGATAGGCAGACTGGGGGATGTTTTAGTACTGCATTACAAACTAAAGATAAAAAGCATCAGAGTTTAGGAATAGAAGGAAAACAGGATGATTTGCATGTTAAAAAAAAAAAATAAATCACTTTCTCAGGGAAAACAGAATAACAATGCTTCAAAATGCACCAGTGAAAGGCAGTGAGGATAAGAGCAGTCAGCCTAAATACTGCAACCAAAGCTTCAGGGTGTGTGGGCTGCAAGCAAAAAAACAAACTAAAACTGCAAATACCTTTAACGATATTAAAGCACTTGGATATGTGCAACAATACATGAAGGACTCCATAGTTCCTGTTTTGATCTCTATAAACACAAGCTTAATATTCCACTGAGACAGTCTGTGGGTTTTTCATGAAAACCTGTAGTATCTGCAGGAAGATTTAAGTGTGGGCATGAAACAAGTTTGCAATTTGCCTCGTTCCATCTGCTAGTTCTCCAAGTCTGGAGAAAATACAGTTAGGCCAGATAGCAAAGCCAATAACTAATATTTTAGACAAAGATTTCTTTGAATTTATCAGCCTGAAGCCAGAATAATTTCTGGGCATGCTGAGATATTTTTCTCACAAAGAGCACATGAGGTTTTTTTAAAGGGAAATACTCTAAATATCACAAAGGAAAAAATTAAAACCTAAATAATCTTTTGGGAATTTTAACAGGGTAATTAATAGTATTAGCTCAAAAAAGATATATGAAAAACTCAACAGTATCTTCAGAATAAAAATATCTCAGCATGAGCAAAAGGAAATGGAAATAGGTAAGGACAGCATAGAAACAACATGTGCCTTTCTATTAAAATGACTTTTCCTTAGCAGATATTTCTTTGCTTTTGTGTTTTTCATTAAAGTTATTTCAACAGCAGGGGAAATGCAGGCTTGTACTTTGTTATTAATCCATAATAAGATAAGTGGGAGGAAGGTGTTTTCTTGTTCCTTTTCACATTAAAGTTAAGTATGTTTCAGGCTAGCAAACTTCTTCATTCTAATGGATTTTCTTTCCCTGTAAACAAATGGAATATCTCATTTGCTCAGACAGATCAATGATGGTGCACATACAGCTGTATGTATCTACTGTGGAGGTATTTGCAAATGAACTTAGCAGCTAAAGCCAATAAACCAGAAGCCAGAATGTTTTATGGCATCGTCTTTGGGACTCGGAGAAAAAGATCAGCACAAAGGGACACCCCCACTATCTCCACCCTGTTTGAGCCACCACTTTGAATTCTTGCCACCTCTTTGATTTATAATTACATTCTCTACCCTTTAAAACTGGTTAAGCTGGAAATTGTTTTGGCTGGAATTATGTGGGCACATGGTTCTTTCACAATGCTCAGAGGCTGCATCTGGATGATTTGAGTTGTATTATTTAGTCTGTGTTATTTCTACAAGAGGTCTCAGAGCCTTTAACAGCTTTTCTAAAGACAGAGGGAGGGACAGTGGTCCATTCCTTGACTTGGACATGGCTGATTTTATTAGGTTGTGCCATAATGGTAAAATGCATACAGGTTTTCTTTTACATGATACTAATATGAGCATAGAAAATAGTTGTTCATAAAGCTATTGCTCCAACTTCAGTGAGGCTAGAGTTGGATTTCTCAGTCCACAGTATTATTTCCTGTCTACTTTTATTTATGGTGTGGGCATCAGTCTTGCCATTGCCATAGGCAAAATGGATTAGAAGCAAAAAAGCAGCAGCAAAGCACATACACATGCAGCCTCATTTACAGAGTTCCAGAAAGAGCACATCTGTGTTCATTCACTTCAGCCAGACTGCTTTGTCTGCCAGCCTTCACTTCCAGTTCTGGTGTTACTGGCTCATAACACCATCCTAAATACATTAAAATCCTGTTGTAAGATCACATATTTGGTTTGTCACTCAAACATGTGTGTTGTGGGGGTCAAATGCACAAGTTGCCTCTGGGTACATTTGTTGTATCAATACATCCAAGATTGTTTTATTACCCATTTTAGTTCCTAATATTTGAAAGGAACTCCACTTACATAGACAACACTGGCACATTGTATTCAGCATTCATTAAATTAGATGCAGAAACCTTGAAGACAGGAAAAAAAAAATAAAGCTCAGAAAGAGAGTCCTTGGCTCATGTTGACTACCCCTTTACACTCTACATCTAAGGCTGTTCTTTTTTGATAAAAGAAATAATGGCATTGGAAGGAAAATAAAACCGACATTAAACCACAGGTAATAGCCCAGAAGTAACAACCAAATTTAAAGCCATTTATTACAGGTTTTTTGATACAGGAAATTAATTTGGACTATAATGTGGAATAGTCATCAGGTATCTTACTGTATAAGTGATCCTATTTCAGAGTAAGTTTACAGTATTAGAACAGGAGGAAGCTAAGATGGTGGTATTCTCAAATCCCAACAAACTTCAACATTCGAATACACAAACTTCTCAAATCCCAGCATAAAAACATTTATGTAGGAAGCTAATGAGGTTACAGAATCACAGAATCACAGAATCTCCTAGATTGGAAAAGACCTGTAATATCATCTAGTCCAATCATTAACCCAACACTGACAAGCCCACCACTAAACCATGTCCCTAAGCACTATATCTACACGACCCTTAAATACCTCCAGGGATGGGGACTCCACCACTGCCCTGGGTAACACGTTCCAATGCCTGATGACCCTTTCAGTAAAGAAATTCATCCTAATATCCAATCTACATTTCCCTTGGCACAACTTAAAGCCATTTCCTCTTGTTCTAACACCTGTTACTTGACAGAACAGGTCCACTCCCACCTCTCTGCAACCTCCTTTCAGATAGTTGTAGAGAGCAATAAGGTCTCCCCTGAGCCTCCTTTTCTCCAGGCTAAACAACCCCAGTTCCCTCAGCCGCTCCTCATAAGACATGTGCCCCAGAGCCCTCACCAGTTTCGTTGCCCTTTGGACATGCTCCAGCACCTCAATGTCCTTCTTGTGGTCAGGGGCACAAAGGTGGTATATGCCATCTGTTTATTAGACGTGATTATTGGGAAAGTTGTTTGTCAGGAAGTATTTCGGAGTGATTTCTTTTTAAATCCCATATTCTGAAATCCATTCAGGACTCTAATGTCTGTAGACACTGTCAATGATGAAATCTGGAGCAGAAAGTAAAATGACTAGGACAACTTAAAGCAAAATTTCTCTTATGCCACAAAGTTTTTATATTTTTCACTCCTCCATGGAGTTTGCCATATTCATTGTAAACAGCTTTTCTATTTCTTCTCAGATAGAATTGCGGTACATTTCTGAGCTTTTATAAATAGAAAATATTCTTGGACAAATATTTCTATAAACTTACCAGTGTAGATTACTCTATTGACATTGGTCTGGAGTCATACATGATAGTGGATAGTATACTTTTGATAGTTTAGCTGAAAAAGTGGTACTTTGTACGTTCACTATAGCATGTTTGGCAATCCAAAAATGTTTTCATCACAACAGGATTAGAAATAGTCTTCAGGAAAGCTGTCAGAAATCAGATTCTGCTGATTGAAATCTGCTGAGGTAATGTTCATTTAACAGTATCTAAATACCTAAGTTCCTAATACCTAACTGTGTGAATATATATTTATTTAAAAAAAAGAAAAAAAGAGACCTGTAAGGTCTTAGGATGTTTTATAAATGTTTTATAAGAGCTATACTAAACAGACTTTATCAAGTTTTTAGGTTTTTAGAGAATAGTTACCTCAAAAGTATTCTCTAAGGTGGATGTCAGTGATGATTAAATGTCCAATGGGACTTAAGAATTTATTGTAAAGGCATTAGTATATTCATAGTATCCTTCTGAGATTTTTTAAATTTATTTTTGTGTATTCCCAGCAAGAAACCTGCTCATTCAGGAACATGTGAGAGCAGAATACATAGTAGATCTGACTAAATTCATGATTACCACTGTAAATGCAGCATAATTCCACCAAGTTTGATAAGATCAGGATGAGCCCCAAATCTGTTTTATGTTAAAACACAAAAAAATCTTATCAAAGCTTGAAAAGTAATTCTTGAAACCACTTAGATATATTTCATTCACCATCTCAAATTCATTTTGAATATCACCTTTGTAGAAAGCTACAAGTGTTAAATTTGTGTCTCTTCTCTTTTGTGTGTCATCTGAAAATCAGTTCAGGCAAGTTAAGTAGTACAGAGAAAATAGAAGTCCTTATTTCTCAAAGGACACTTACTTTATCTGAGGATCAACTGATGTTTTTTAAGATTTTGTGAGGAAGATACCGTGAGAAGAAAAGCCAACACAAATTAATCCAAACTAAGAAATGTCATTGTTATTAACAAATTAACATTCCTAAATCACAGAAGCATACTGTTATCTATTTACAGAGGAAGAAAACAAACAAATTAGGAGAAAACTCCAACTGATGTTTATAAAAAAAATAAATGTATGTTTAAGTAAGGTTTCTATGTTTGATTATATAGTTTTCTAAAATTTACAGGATTAATGGTGGATGGAAGCAATAACTCTGGTCATATTTTTAAGCCCCAGGCAGTTTCACTTGAAATGTCTGCTGTATTCTGTGCTCATACTTGCAGAGCCATTTGGCATCTTAATCACATGGAATCAAATTCTCAGGAGGCATATGCAGCTCTAACTCTACTTAAGTCCAGCAAGTTTTTTGTTTGAATTTGATGAGTTTGTTTTATTTAATATTTAAGCTAGAAGAATAAGGGAGAAAAAGGGTTGAGGGAGGTCATCCTCCCCCTCTACTCTGCCCTGGTGAGGCCGCATCTGGAGTATTGTGTCCAGTTCTGGGCTCCCTGGTTCAAGAAGGACAGGGAACTGCTGGAGAGGGTCCAGCAAAGAGCTACAAAGATCATTAGGGGATTGGAACATCTTATGAGGAAAGGCTCAGACACGGGTCTTTTTAGTCTAAAAAATAGAAGGCTGAGGGGGGATCTTATCAATACTTAGAAATACTTAAGGGGAGGGTGCCAGGTAGGTGAGAAGAGTCTTTTTTCAGTGGTGCCCAGTGATAAGACAAGAGGTAACGGGCACAAACCTGAGCACAGGAAGTTCCATCTTAACATGAGGAGGAACTTTACTTTGAGGGTGGCAGAGCACTGGAACAGGCTGCCCAGAGAGGTTGTGGAGTCTCCCACTCTGGAGACATTCAAAATCCGCCTGGATGCCGTCCTGTGCAATGTGCTGTAGGTGTCCCTGCTGTGGCAGGGGGGTTGGACTAGATGATCTCCAGAGGTCCCTTCCAACCCCTATCATTCTGTGATTCTGTGAATAATCTATAGGGCGTAAAAACGAGCTGCTTGGATATATTTGCATTTATTTTGGAGGCCTTTCTGGATTAACAAGTGTAAAAATCCTTATTTTAACTTGCAAAGCGAAAACACCACCTTTATTTTTCAATTTTATTGCATGATTTCATATTTTATTTGTTGTTGGAGAATAGAATCTCCGTTGAATTTCCAAATGTATATTATAAAAAAAAAAAAAGCAATGGTACTTTGCTGTAAGCTGGAAGACTGCACTTCATACATACTTGTTCTGTGTGCATACTGAATACTGTATGTGCATTTGTGAATGCAAAAATGTCCATGAGTTATTATTAGCTAACACATTTTCTCAGCCTGGACATACTGAAGAATGTGTGGTTTGAGTGTTGCTAGAATTCAGCAGTAGCAAACATAATAATTGTTGAACACTTTTAGGACCTTGCAGTCATGGTAGTAAAATTCAGAACAATTTTGGCTCTGAGAAACATAGTGATCCGTAAGTTTGAAGGACTTAGTCTAGATGTTGTTAACACATTATGTTGTTGATGAAGTTCATTATAAACAGGCTTAATGATAACGTCTTATACAGCAAAATAGTTCTCATATCTTTTTTCAGAAAAATGAATGTTGGTTTGGTTTTTTTTAACTTTTGATGGAAGCTTGTGTAATCGAGCACAGACTTACAAAATGATGAATTCTCTGAAACACAGACAGTGAGACTTCACATTGCTGGAGGACTGCTGCAGGCATACTTTCTGAAATACGAAGGACAGAGTCATCTTGCAGCCTGTCATTACAGCCTTTTATGATATATCCAAAAATCAGTGGTTAAATTTCAAGTCAAAATGTATCTATCTAGATTACTTACACACTAAAATAAAATAAAACGCAGTATCTGAATTATGGATTTTTCATCAGGTGAAAGTGTTAGAACTCTGGCACAGAGCCTGACTTGTTTTTCTTTGTCTAGGTACTATTTTCTGCTGCAGGTTTGAATAACTCAATAGAACAAAGCAAAGTTTATTATTAAATAATTTACAGGAGACTGAATCATCTTTAAAAAACAATTTCACAACCTGCAACTTGAATGCTGAAGCATGTTATTTGCTCGAATGTTAGATTATATCTCCTGTGTGTGTCTGAAAACTAAACCTATTTATCAGTTGAGAGTCTAAATGAACTTACATAAAGGAAAAATGGTAGTTTTCCAAATGAGTAATGAACAGTGATGTATCTCATGAAAGGTATTTGATGACTTTATTGTTTGTTTTTTCATATGAATAGTCACCTAAGCTCATCTGTTCCACAAGGTACAGTGTGGGAACTTTACTAAATTGACATCCAAAGATATTTTCCAAGAAAAATAAATCTAATTTTTATTATATTTTTTCCTGGAGATACATTCAGAACAGTGCGATACTGACTCTGCTTTTGTGTTCTTCCCCACCCTAAACACATGAAAAAATATTTGGCTTCTGTATGAACAACAGACAAGAATGACATTAAGTTCACACTTTTATTTCCATTTGTCTATTTCATAAGAGTTTATGACAAGTTCCTCAGTATTTCACTGAGCGAATTTTCTTAAGTAGTTTCAAACAGTTTTTGAAAATATATAGGTCACTAAGGGGAATTGTTATTGCTGTTGACTGTACATCAACAATAATATTCTGAGTCCTCTATAAATCTCATCACCTGAGGACCTAAACTATTTGTTTAAATAGGTTTTTTTTCAGATATGCACCTCTGTCATATTCCAGGGAATGGATGAAAAAGTTCATCAAGCTTTAACAGAAAAAAAAAGTCCTTCTGGCAGTATGTAGCTGAGATCTTAGGGAGTAATACAGACTTATTATTATTGTTGCACAGCAGGTGGACCCTTTTGTAAATACAAATACAAATTAGAAGCCAAAAAATTAGATAATGCAAAAACCTTAGTGCTTTGTGAAGAATTTAACAATGGAGAAACCAAGACAACCTGACATTGAAAGAGTCATCACAAGATTTTCATCTGATGTTAACTTGTATTTCAAAACCAATATTTCTTGCATTAAAAAATAAATATTTTACTTTTGTGTTTTAAGCCCATTTGAAGGTACTTAAATTATTAAGCAGTGAAAGTAACAAGTCTGAATTTGCCTAACTTATGGCCTTGACTAAGTGATTTGATTTTCAAAAGTCATGAGTGCCCAGAAATGTTATGACTGTTAAGACATCTGAAAATAAGACCACTTATCTAACTATGTATGTAGTACAGCTCTAGGCACTTATGTTTAGATACTCTTCATGGAGGTTCAAATAGATTGTAAATTAAAATTTAGTGTAATTTAAGTCTCTAAGACTCTTTTCTTATTATAAAACAAAACAAACAAACAAAAACCAGTTAGTTTTGTATTTTTCAGGTTTTTTGACTAACCACACCAAACACAAATACCCATCAAGGGTTAAAGGAGAAATGATGGGCAGAGGAATCCCAATAACATAGTCAGTGGAAAGGCCCACACCGGACAGTTGTACCTCGGACCATCCAAGAACAATTGGATGATTAGACTGTAGTCTCTGGTATGAAGCGCAGCAAAGTGACTCAATGAAGGAGAATCTTTACCCAGCACACCATGAGAACTAATGAGGTTTATTGCCTAGAAGGGTGTTTGACTTATTAAGGGATGCAGAAAATTTTGGGACTATGTAAAACATGATGAGATGTTTTAAGGGAATTGTGAGACTTCATGAGACTTATTATGAAAAGTATAGGGAAGGACTAAAGGGAGGGGTCAAGGCAGATCAGAGGGTAACAAGCATGAAAAAATACAGGGAAAAGGGGATGAAGGAGTCCAACTGTGTAAGCCAGCTGCTTCACAGTATTCTTACTTGGCTAGGCTCTTAGCTTGATCACTGTATTCTGCCCTATATTCTTCCTGAATTCTGTTTTTAATGATGTTCTGTGGGGATGCACTCTTGTTCTGATCATGCACATGCCTGTGTGTGCATGTGAACACTAGCAAACTCTTACACCACTCTAGCCCTTGAGTAGGACCAGAGGCTGCAGTGCCAGCCACTGGTGCAGGACTGTGAGCCTGAAGGTACCATGTGTCTAGGGGCCAACAACTGGAGGAGACTAGGGACTGGGGCCAGCTCTAGGATGCATTGTGTGCTCAAAGACCAGCTATGAGAGAGTCCCTTTTTGTGTGTGGATGTTTGCATTCCACTAGTGGTCTTTGATCCTGATCAGCCAGAAAGGAAGAAAAGGTTGTGGCAATATTTTTGTGGGTGCCGGTGAAGGTGCTGCCCTCTGTCTGCATTTATCTATGACTGCAGCTGTTTAAAGTATACATGTGTGTGCAGGTGTGCGTGTGTGTGTGTGTGCACCTGTTGGGAATACACACTCAGCCTCACTGATGTCTAGACCTGGGTAAACAGAGCCAGCAAATTCCATTGGAGTGGGAAAGGAGGAACCCCCTGTACCTTAGAGTCTGCCAAAGTCAGTTCTAATAGACCAGACAGGAGAAATCCCCCCCTTGCTGTGCACTGACGTCTGCTGAATCTCACAGCCTCAAAAAGGATTTATCAGAGATTCAACAATAAATATAATTAATAAAATGAGTGAAAAAAGAAATACAGAAAATCTTGTTTCACTTAAAATAAGATTTGACACAGGAATCAGCTTTAAGTAAACTAAGCCACTGCAGCTGAAATAAGAGCATTAACAAAGGAATTTTTCTCCTTAAACTGGATTAACAACTAAATAAGTAAAACCAGTGCCTGTTCTTCATATAAATATGGCCTTACTGCAAGGGTACTTTCATGGAGAGATTTGCCAAAATGGTAAAGCTGTAAAAGCAGTCTTGCTCCCCACAGTTTATAATGGGTCAAGAGCTTGCACATTAGGAGTTACTGATAAGTAACTGGTATGCTACTCTCATAACCTACCCTTTCATACTCTACTTTCTTTCATGGTGAAGGCATGATATCACTGTCATGTTATCAAACATGACAATGTCTGCATGCATGGGCGTCCTTTGGAATATCCTATCCATCACAACAGAAAGGTGACTTAAAATAGGCTCCTTTGTGAAAGGTAGTGCCCAGTCTGAAGCATGATATTTAATAGAATATTAATGGCTTTGCATTTTTTGATGAATCTGAAATTGGTCTTCAGGTAGACACCTTGAAAGTATTAAGCAAGACAGAACAATTTTTTCCGTGGATATTTGTACTGGTAATAAATACTGCTCTTTTCATTTCTATATGCCAGGTTCTCATTTCCCATTTTAGAGAGTCCAGGATCCCAAAACATTTATTTCCATCATACAAATTCTTTAGTAATCCACATTCATGTTTAGTCACCTTCTTTTCCATATTTCTTCTCCTTTTTGTGTGAGTAAGCTGGACATTAATGCTCTCAAATATCCTGAAACTCTCCCCTTTGGGACACAGACAAAACAGATTAAAAAATGAACATCTGGGATTTGTTCCTGTCTCCCTCCCTATTTATTTCTCAATAACAAAATAGCTAAATGTTCAATTTTATGCATGTATTCTTTCACCTCCATCTCTCATTACCTTATTAAGCAGAAATTAAATACTTATTTGCAGACACTTAATTTAAAGGGTTATCCTTTTATTTGCTCTAATTGAGTTCCCAGATGCCAAACCAAATTTGTATTCAAAGTCTGTATTTTGGCAGAATGCTGCACAATAAGGTCCTTTTTCTTTTCATATCAAAATCATATTCTATTTTAATTCACTATTCCCGTCATTCAGTAAATGTATTTTCATGGCAAGAGACAGCAATTTCAGTTTGTTCATGGATCTGCTTGGCAGGATCTAACGGGAGAGAGCAAAGAGGCCCAGGGGAGTTGGTTGATATTCAAGGAAATCCTTCTCAAAGTAAAAATCCTTCTCTATTGAGAGGGAAGTCAAAGGAGCATCACACTGGGACAGCATGGATGTGCAGGGAATGTACAGGGATGCTCAGTATAGCTGAGCTCTGTTGCAGAGAAAATGTGCTCAGTTCACAGGATAGAGGCTGTTTATTGATTTATTAGAGACATAGTTCAGAACCAATGCAGCAGTTACTTTCTACAGCTGATCCCACATCCACACGCATACCTTTGCACAGTTGTTTATGTGTATACCCACCCTTTCCAACCATCTAGGTAACCACCAGCACATTGCCCCACATTGCCCCTCCCCTGGGAGTGCAGGTTCCCCTGGGTGCACACACTTTCACTTGTAGCCATGGATGCACCAGGTCTAGGTGTAATTCTGACACTCCCTACAACCTTAGTAGATCTGTCCACACAATACCAAGTAGTTCCCCCAGGAGGTGTCCTCTGCACCCCAAGGTGGAGTCCCGGTGTGAAAATGCAGCACCGCCAGCCCACTGTCGGGTGCAAGCTGCTCGTGGTGCCTGACGGGGAGGCTGCACTACCAGGCCTGGGCAGGGGTGGGGTGTCCTGGGGACTCTGCCAATAGGGACAGACCTCTTGTGACGGCTCCTGCTCCCTCTCCACCATCTCGCCTTGCTGCCACAAATATTCTTGCTTCTTTTAGTTTTCTTTTCCAGTTAAGTGTTTGTTTATTTATTTGTTTTCCCAACAATCTCTTGGTCATTCCGTAGTCATTTCCTGCTTAATCCAGCTGATTAGCAATATCTTTTTTTTTCTGTCAACCACCCTTTCACACATTTCATTCACACACAGTGTTTACACTTATGTTTCTGTCTTAACAGGTGCTGTTTGCTGGGCCATTTCATGTGTATGTGTACACGTGTGATAAGTCTCCTACAAGCTCAAAGAAAAAGTACACAAAAGGTGGAAGCAGGAATATGGAAACACTGGCTGTATGTACAGGGATGAATTTGGGAAAGCCAAAGCTGAAACTAGGGTGGATGTGAAGGGCAACAGGAAAGGCTGCTATGAGTATATCAGCAGAATAAAAAATGCTAAGGAAAATTTGAGCCCACATCCACAGTGGGACAGAAGATCTACTGACAAAGAGCACAGAAAAGGTTGAGTTACTTAATTTTTATTTGCATCCGGTTTTCCTAATAATGTTTACCATCAGGTCTCCCAGAAGACCAAGTATATTACCAAAGTTGGTTGGAGTGAAGTGATACCCACAGTAAAGGCATAAAAAGTTAAGCAGAACTTAAGCTAATTAAATGTACATTCATGAGACTAGATGGGACACATCCCAGGGTGCTCGGGGATCTGAAGGATGTCACTGGGAAGATGTTCTTTATTATCTTCAAAAGAACATGGTGACTGGGGGAGATTCCAAATCACTGGAAGAAGGCAAACTTCAAACTCATCTTCAGGAAGGGCAAATTGGAGGATTTAAGGAACTACAGCATGGACAGCTACACCTCAGTCCCAGGAAGATCATGGAGCAAATTCTCCAGAAAGCCACTTCCATGCACGTTAAGAACAAGAAGATGATTAGGAACATCCACCATAGATTATTTTTTTTTTAATACCAAAATTAACTACTGTCCTGGTTGTGTCAGGTATAGGGTTAATTTCCCCAAGAAGCTGGCCCAGGACACAGGTATTCCATACCATGTGAGCCATGCCCAGGCTATAGTGGGGAGCTGGCCAGGGGGGCAAGCTGGGGCTTCCTGGGTCCAGTTGGTGAGCGGTGGTACTGTAATCATGTTTGTGCATTCCTCTGTCGGTGTTATTGTTGTTTTTCTCTTTCTTTTGCTGTTCTGTTAAACTGCCTTTATCTCAACCCACGAGTTTTGCCTTTTTCTTCTGATTTTCCCCTACAGCTGTGGGGGTTGAGCAAGTGGCCACGTGGTTCTTTATGGCCAGCTGAGGCCAAAACCATGACAACCTCTTAGAGGAGAGTGGAATATCAAATATGATTTTGTGAAGTAATACTTTGCATTTTTTTATCCCAACAAGCAATAGGCACAATTATAACTAATAACAAATAAAAACAGTGTTTCATGCTGCAGAATGGATTTGTCAAAGGTACCTTTCAGCCTGTATGCCATGTGTCTGGCACTAGAGAGAAATGAGAATAGTTGAAAGAAATAGGATAAGTTTTAATGAGGTAAAGACTGAATAATGGCCACTGATGTGATATTGCTCTGTTTTTAACCGACTAACATAAAATAATGATTTTCAGGACAGGTTGATCATACATCCCCTTGGAATTTTGCATCCTCAGCTAGCTACTAATTTCTTTTTCAGGAAGAAGGAATTAATCTAACTAGAGATACATAAAATAAATGATGGCAATATAGTTATGAAAAAGGGAAACAATTTTGCCTTTCAGATAGCTGATAGACTTTGTTCAATTGAAGTCACATAAGTTACATTGTGTTGTTTTGTTATTTTCTGATTTGGGTAAGAAGTGAAATTTCCCTACTGAATCATCTCCATAATTGAAGGATCTGTCATGAGACATAAACTTTTGGGTATCACTATTTCTTTGCTCCATGCATTATACTTTCTTTCTATGTAAGGAAGGTTGATCATTCAAATCTTGAATGTGACATTTCATTAATTAACTAGAACAAGAGAATTTGAACTACAGGGTAAATGAATAAATTAAATGACAAGACTCTAAATCCCTGGTTGAGTGTCACTTTATTCAGAAATACTTTTTCCTCTTCATGAACATTTTTAAGCAGACACTAAGCAGAGTTGCTGTGCTGTGCAACATAGACTGGTCTTACAGGTGTACGAGTTGTTTGAAGACAATTGGGTGTTGTGGGTGTCTTTGAACAAAGTGCTACTCATGTACCCCATCTCCGATTTTTGTAGGAAACATTGACATACGTCATTAGTGTTAATGTTGATTGCTGTTTGATGGATTTATTTTATGTTTTTGTAACAGGGTGCAATGCAGGATGATTTGCATTAAAATACCATTTATACTTACATTTTGCAAAACAATACAAAATTGGCATATTCATGCTGACTGCATTTTGTGTGTTGCTTCATGTCACAGTTCACTGTGACTAAGGAAATCCTGGTCTATGTGAAAACATCAGCAACATATTGATGTCAATGGGAGCAGTAACTAAAATTTGGCTGGACTTGCTGGCGAACTGAGTAGCAGATTTTTAGTTCTGTAACTCAGTTTGGTTACTTAGTTCTGTAACACTTCTTCTGAGATGTTTGTTTTTATAACTTTTGATTTTTGAGGACTACAAAGAATGAATGGAAGGTCATATATCAATTAGAATTGTAATATGTAGTCTATACTGGCTTCCTGTAATACAGTAATTCCACCTGGAGTGGGTGTCAGTCACAGGGTTTATCTATCATGCATGGCAATACTGCATTAACAATATCTAAGCTAGCTTTGAATAAAGTCTTCTGAAAGACAGCAGAAATCTTCTTACTTACTTGTACAAGGTACAGTACCTTTAAAAAATGTCAGTTTTGAGCCTGGAAACTACATATTTTGTCAGCACATTATTGTGCCCAAAGTAATGAGCCTTGATCTCTCAATTTGAAGCTTGATTGATTATCTTTGCACGGCTCTGCATTGTTTATATAGTAACAGGAATAAACTTAATCCATAAGCGCCCTGCAAACATCTTGGGAAGCATAGAACAGAGCACATTCTGAGGGGTTACACCATTAGACAATGTCTTTCCAATCACAACAGGTGATAAATGGATGGATGGATGGATGGATGGATGGACGGAACAGAAGCACTGGGTTTAACAAGACCGTGAACATAGCTATGATACTGAAAAAGAAGTGAAAGGGGGCATAGAACAGCTCCAGATATGCCTGTGGAAGAAATTCTACGCCACCAGAGTGGAGCAATCTCTAGTCTGCCACTATTTCATCCATCATTTAGTGGGGGGTTTATTAGTTTTGTTTTGGGGTACTTTTAAATTTACAGAATCACAGAATCAAAGAATCAGCAGGGTTGGAAGGGACCTCTGGAGATCATCTAGTCCAACCCCCCTGCCACAGCAGGGACACCTACAACAGGTTGCACAGGACGGTGTCCAGGTGGGTTTTGAATGTCTCCAGAGTGGGAGACTCCACAACCTCTTTGGGCAGCCTGTGCCAGTGCTCTGCCACCCTCAAAGGAAAGAAGTTCCTCCTCATGTTAAGATGGAACTTCCTATGCTCAAGTTTGTGCACATTACCTCTTGTCCTATCACTGGGCACAACTGAAGAAAGACTATTCTCATCTACCTGGCACCCTCCCCTTAAGTATTTATAAATATTGATAAGATCGCCCCTCAGCCTTCTTTTTTCTAGACTAAAAACACTTAAGTCCTTCAGCCTTTCCTCATAAGAAAGATGTTCCAATCCCCTAATCATCTTTGTAGCCCTTTGCTGGACTCTCTTCAGCAGTTCCTTGTCCTTCTTGAACCGGGGAGCCCAGAATTGGACACAATACTCCAGATGCGGCCTCACCAGGGCAGAGTAGAGGGGGAGGATGGCCTCCCTCGATCTGCTAGCCGCACTCTTCTTGATGCACCCCAGGATGACTTTGGCCTTCTTGGCCACCAGGGCACATTGCTGCCTCATGGTCATCCTGTTGTCCACCAGGACTCCCAGGTCCCTTTCCACAGAGCTGCTCTCCAGGAGGTCAGCCCCCAACCTGTACTGATGCATGGGGTTATTCCTCTCCAGATGCAGTACCCTACACTTGCCTTTATTGAACCTCATCAGGTTTTTTTCTGCCCAACTCTCCAGCCTGTCCAGGTCACACTGTATGGTGGCACAGCCTTCCGGCGTGTCAGCCACCCCTCCCAGTTTTGTATCATCAGCAAACTCGCTGATGGTACACTCTATCCCTTCATCCAGGTCATTGATGAATATATTGAACAGGACTGGACCCAGTACTGACCCCTGAGAGACACTGCTTGTTACTGGCCACCAACTAGACTCTGCACCACTAATTTATTTATTTTTGCACCAAATTTATTTATTTTTGTTTTAAATCTTTCCAGGGATGAATAAAAGAGGGGAGAACAGTTACAGAAAGAATGTGTTTTTGTAGTCCCAGCTCAATTAAAAAGTGCACTGATTTGAACATATTTTAAACAAAGGCTCCAGTGCAGTGGCCAGTATCACAGCCTGTACCTTGAACCTGAGCCAAACTGTACCAAAACTCATTAATGGCATGTTCTTATTGACATCAATGAGAATTAAGCCTTCAAAATCAGTTTATAAAAAAAATATTTTTTTCTAGTATGTATTTCATGATGTGTATCCACTTTCTGTTGGTTTTGTTTATTTTTCAGTCAAAATCTTTTGCTGAAAAATGCAGATTTAGGCAGACTTCCCAAAGATTTAATTTTTTATTTAAGATACATTTTCTTTTAATTTAATTGAAAGTATACAAAATATATGTACATGATAAGCAGTTCAATTGTTCTCTGGAGTTAGACCAGTCACTTTTAACAGCACCACTTTTCATATTCCTTGATAAGCACATTTTCCTTATATTTCCTCCAAGATATATTAGCTTGCAATTTCTATTCAAATTCAATTTTATTTTAGTTATTTCCAGTGCTAATTGCTCTTCCTCTTGTGCTTATTGATCTGGCACACTGATCATTCTTTCCATCTCCACATCTTTTCCAAATATCACTAATGTGGTCTGTCTTTTTTTTTTGTAGCTTTCTATTCTTAATTTCACAATTTGATTTCACATGAAAGACCAGAAAACTTCAAGTCCTCTCATCCACAACATTAGGAGACCAATCTTTCATAGAAAAAAAAATTCTAAAGGAACTGTTGCAATTTAGCTAGTTCCTGTACTTCAGTACTCCTTTTCTGATTATAGAAGCAGTGGTTAAAGTTGTATTTTGGATGGAAAAACATTTCATGAAAGTGAATGGGACAAAAGGACACAGTGTCCAAAATAGAGCTCCAGCACTGTCATTTATTCAACACAAGTAGGGCATTGTAGAGAAACTTCTGGCTTCGGTGAATCACTGTATGTCTGTAACAAACTTTGAACATTCAGAACACTGTTGCACTAAGGATGAAACATTCAGCCTACCGTATCTATCAAAGAATCCCACAATGCAAGTTGGACAGTTGGCTTACAGAGCATTTATCACGTGCAACATTGCACATCTGAAGCTGGACTCTAATTCTTCTGCTCAAAATGTTTAATCCTCTCTTCTGTAAGAGGACCGCTTGACCCAGAGTGAAAAATTATCTGTGATGCCATCTGTGCAACTCTTCATCATCTTCATATATGGCTACTCATGTGGAATAATCTCAATTTTTAGGAGATTAGGTGTGTGAATACGTGGTCACCTATGTAGATAGCAGATGTACAAAGTACCAGTATTACAAAATTTTAAAAATACAGACTTATTTGGATTTTTTGCTATCTTTAACAGAACAGTAGATTTTGTTGTTGTTGTGAAGATGAATGGTTGTTTTTTTGCTGTTCTTTTATAAATAAATGTAAGCCTCGAACTAAAATCTGATATGCTTTCAAATTAATAATATATTAATATATGGTATGATAGTCTAGTTTACTGAATTTAGCAAAACAATCCATTGACGTTCTTTTCCATTTTAAAGCATACTGCTTTAATAAACTGATGTGTTGTTTCCTCTTTTTCAACTTTGATTCCAGCAACAGAATTAAAAGTATGTGCTGTGTTTCTTTCTTCCTCCCACATACACTTGTGCCCACAAGCTGTAGACTGGGTGGTAAAAGTGCCAAAACTGCAGGGTAGCACTGGAGAACACATGGGCATGACAATTCTGTTGCTTCTTCTATTGCCCACTGTCTATAACATGTCAGAAGTAAGAAGCAGAGGAGAGAAGGTTCTGCACTTCTGGCAAAACATAAGAAGATGCTCTGTACTTCCTGTGAGAAGCTTAAAATAATTGATTTTGAGAAATCATTATAATTTAGGATTTTCTTAGGATAATATACATTTTCATTGTAAACTAAGATCCCAAACACTTATTCATGGTTGCATTTACTGTTAGGCTTCCAAAGGAATGCAGAAAATAATTAAATGCAAGCTTATTTTGACTAGAAAAGGGTTCTCTGTACCTTAAGGGCCTCTAGAATTTTATGAAATGTTACAATATATTAAATGATTGTCAGATAAAGTCATTATACTTTATTTGATCTTTTCACTTAGTATCAATTTATATGCATAGAAAAAATCTTGGCTCCAAACTATTTCTGTTCAAGAGGCCAATTAAATTTTAATTGAATAATTAAATTGACATTACTATAAATAAGGGTTTAAACATTTTAAATAACATCTATTTATATATATTTTAGTTAATTTCCCATTGAATGGAAATTTTAACTTTCACATTTTGATAATGATTGATACTAGTATTCCGTATGTTCATGTTCTAATCAAAATTGGAACTTATTAATAAAAAAATGTTTGTCACTGCCTGATTAGACTGGGTAACAAAAAACATATTTTAGCTCTTTTGTCTTCATAAATTTTACTGTGCTTTTTTAAAAAAAAAACCTTTAAAATTTTAAAGAACTTGCATTAGTTTATTTATTTTTTAATTATTTTTCATTTGGTGTGATAAAAGTTTACCTTTCAGGATGGGATCTTTTACATCTTCCTGTGCTTCTTTTAGTAATGAGGAAAATAGGAAAGACAATAAAGTGGGAAAAAGCAAAACTCTTTTTTTGCTTCTCAATGAAATAGAATTGCAATTAATCACCTTGAAAAATGGAAAAGAATAAGCTGTGTGTTCCATCCATTTTGGTTATAATGATCAATTTTTTAGTTTTACCTGAGCTTGGAGAAAGGTAATCACCTTAAATTTACCCTCTTAGGAAACTCCAGCAGTCCAGAAGCGGGCAGTCTAAAAGCAGTGAAGAAGAGGCATTTTTCAGAGTGGATATTGTAGTGTTGGTCTTGCTCATAAAGTCAGGTAATATAAAGGTGAAATATGGCCTTAGGTGATCTTTGAGCTTCAAGGGAAGAGGAGATCTATGCCTCAGTAATTTACTGACCATAACTTGCTAATCACAAGCCAAAAGTGAGATACAAAGTTGTTCTGCTATATGATACAGTAAGAGCTAAGCTTCACTCTCTAAATGCAAAGATTTAGAAGGAAGTATGAATTAAAGTTTCAATAAAAGCATAAATTACATGGAAAATGGTATAAAAGGTAACCAGGCATAGCTCATCAGTTGAAACATGTTTCCCATGTATTTCCTTGCTAAGGTAGCTGACTTACTAGGCAAAAGAAATGACATGTACCTGGCCTTCAGTAAAACATTTCTGCAGTGACAAATTGGAAACCATTAACTAAATTGGGAAATACAGGCAAAGGCGGAAGAACTTGTCTGCTATAGAAATAGCATTGTTAATCATGTAAGGATCCAAATGCAAAATTATTATAAGTTCGATTAATGTATTTTATTTTTACATTATGTTACAACTGCATTTAGGGAGTTACCTACAATTATTCTTTTGTACTTATAAGAGCTGCACAGCGTACAGTCCTGTTTCTCATATCCACAGAGCAACCTTCAGCAGCTGGAGAGGTGTTCGACAACGTGAAAGAGAGCTACTTGCCTGGATCAACAGAGACAACGTGCTTGCATTGGAAAGGTGTTCTATCCAGGCTAATTAACCCTGCTTCTCCACAATTAGCTGTACAGGATAATTAGAGCTTCTGATTTCAGAGTTAGCTCTTTTGTTGCTAGCCTAGAAATCTGTGCACCCCATGATTCACAGTTCAGAGAAGAAACGTACATAAATGTAACTATGCTTTAAAATGTGAAGTGAGCTAATTAAATGAATTCCAGTATTCGTATCTTTGAAAGTCAGCTCTCGAATCTCAAAGAAGATATCTCCATTGCCAAGAAGACATTTTAATGCATTTTTATAGACCTCACAATACATTTTTTTAACATATAACCTGCTTTATATACTTACATTGCATTTTAAGTAATTTTAAAATGTCTGTGATTTCCAGGTTTTTATAAAGCATTTAATGCCTTTAATTGGAAGGTACAAATGTGTTATAATTGGTATACTTAAACCTAAGGGCAATTTTGAACACAGTCATCAAAGAAACACTGTTGCGGATTGGGGAAGTGTTCAAGACCAAAAAACAGTTCAGAGCCAGAGCCACATTCAGCTTGGGTATTTTGGGTGCTATACTTCAGCTTTGTGAAAAGGCTATAAAGATGATTCCTTACACAACTCAGGAAAAAAAAGCTGCCTTGTTAAGCAGTGGAAGAATGACAACAGCTTTTTTTTAATCTGTGTAGGTATGAAATGAATATGTTTTTCTCTTCCAAAATATTATGCAAAAAAGGTCTTATTTAATAACTCACTGAATTGAGCAAGAAGTGTTCTCTCCTCTTTGTTCTCATTCTTCACCACAGTGAGTTCATCACAACATATCTTTTCCTCTTCTATAAGCAGTTGTGATCTGACAGGCAAACAGAACAAAGTACAAAGGAAATTATAACAATCATAAAGAACTCAACCTTCTAGACGTGACAACCAGAAATTCAGCACTTAGTGACAATTAAAATACTGTCAAAAAAAGCAATACAGGTAAGGGTATGAACTCTTGTACAGTAAAAGCAGACAACCTTGAGGACTCTAAACAGGCTAAAATGTCATAGGACAGAGTACAAAGTCACACATTTTGGAATAATATCTTTAATGTCTGCTGTAAAACGAGATATAAAAAACTACTGGCTAAAATGCATAAGCATTTTCTGAGCCAAGACTTGTACTCACAGGTAAGTATTCTAATCACTGTACAAAAGTTTCCTTCAACACTGCTGAGTAACTACCTATGCTAAATACTCTGTACAAGATGGAAATTGAAAAGAAGCATTTGTGTCAGAGTATCTACTGTGCTACTGTGCTACCACAGATGCAGTAGATACAGAATCTACTGCCCTACAGTAGAAAGGCACAAATATAAGGACCTCAAAGCTTAGTTCTGTGTGACTGAAAAGCTGAATATCAGCTTTTCAGATTTGTTGCTTGAATTACTTCATATTCATCCCTAACCAGATATGAGAAAGCTACTTGAACTTCACTCCTCTATACTCAGTTCTGCACAGGCTGAATTGAAACAAAAAAAAACCTGACAGCATTGTCCAGGAAGAAGTAATTTGGAAAATATAGAAGTTGAGAATAATGTTAATAATTAAAATATTCAGGGATGTAGATTTTATAGAGGATCCACGTGATAACACCTCTCTCTCTCTCTCTCTCTCCCTCCCCTATAGGCTTTTATTTAGTCCAGATGAAACAAATTTTAAGTATTTTTAAACTGATAGGTTTCACAGTTATCTTGTCTAAGCAGGCTAGGTGCATAGAAAGGGGCAACAAGAAACTTGAGTTACATGTTCCCAACTAAAATAAAGTCAATACAGACATAATTAAAAGAAAGTATAGGGGAAAAAATGCTTTTTTCTGGTTTTACTTTTATTTGAAGACAAAGGTCCAGCTTTGAGAGTCTCCTTTCTGCAAAGAAATTTAGGCAAGGTAAAGCCTTTTGATTTTCCAAATCTGTATCTATATATTCATAATGAGAGAAAAGGAAATTAAGAGTTTTCTTTTCTAAAATCTGTAGTTAGGATGCGTTCCCAGAGTTGCTCTGCTAACCTTGTCCACAGCTGTGAGAAGTATGGCTCAAGTAAGCAGCTGTACTGTCTCCTAGCAAGCCACCATCCAAAAGCTCACTGAAAAAGGAGTGATGTCTTAGACAGAATTGAATGTCTCCTACTATTTCTCTAAAGGTTCATATGCTTGGCAAGATAGCATTCTATACTCTTTCTTATGCTTCTTGGCCATCTTACCTCCCTTGGCCTGTTTCCAAAAACATAAAATGTCGACAGTTCAGGTTCCAAATGGAGGTGTGTTTCTTAATGTGCATCCAGTTCTTTCCACATCCAGAAGGGAAAAATGTTGCTCTCAGGCTTGGTTGAAAAGACTGCAGAGAAGAAGTATTAGCATTAGCAGTAATTCCTCTCTGTTGCTGTTCACCCTCCTTATTCGGATTCCCAAAGAAAAAGTCTGACTTTTTTTTTTTTTTTTTTAAAAGGAAAAGGAGGAGTGAAGGATAGGGGAGCAAACAGAGTGGAGATATAGTTGGTAAAAAGAGATCTAAAGAGGGCACATGGTTTTCAAAGTCATAGGGAAAGAAATGTCCTGGAGCCAAAAGGGAAATAAGAGACATATTGGAATAAGAGTTATTCCCCTCTGAACATTGGAAGCAGTTGCATCAAAGTGGTAACTGCTCCATTTACATATTCTTAAAATTCTTTTACAAAAATTGCATGGCAAAATGCACTTTTAAGTCTTAATTCTAACTAATGTGAATGCATTTTTGAAAGGAAGAAACATTCCACACTATGCATACAAAACTACAATATTCAAAGATGTAATTAAATTCTAAAGGGATTTTAGCTTCCTGCACAAATCCAGATTAAATGATATGTTGGCTAAATCCACTCAGTAGGTATATTTTTCTCTGTAACCTGCAGCAGGAAACCCACAGATTCTTGATTTTCAAAGAATGCCATAATCTTCATTTGGTTTTCAAAAGAGACCTACCAACTTACTTATTCTGAATGCAGAGGTGATGATTACGCATAAGCACAAAAAATTTGTGCATCCAGGATACATTTGGGCCAAGTGAAGTATGTATATTGTTATTTGAAATTTAGTATAGAAAGTGCCTAAATTCTGATGTAGGTAGACCAATATATATCCTGTGATATTTACTTCAAGAAGCAACAGGAGCTAAAAGGTGACTCACAATACTATGACCTGCAGACATTTCACCTTTATTTCTCAGTTGACTCTGACTCTGCTCCCAGAATGAATGGCTATGTCACCTAGGGCCAGATTATTGAGGAATTTACACCATTGGGTGGGATGTGTCTCAGCTCTGTTCCTTTTGCTCACTTCAAATTCACCTCTTCCCTTAGGAAATTAACTACTTCTATCATCTCTCTCTGTCTTCTTTTCTCTGTAACATCCCCCTACATGACACTGGTACTAATGACCTTTTACATCACAGTCTACTTGACACATACCTAAAAATACCCAGAGGAATTGTTCACAATTTAGGTTGAGCTTTGTCCATTTTTTGTAAATGTATCACTTTGCCTAATGCAAATATATTACCTTTAGCCTACAAACAATGCATTACCTCACTCACCACATTATGCTGGGTGCCGAGAGTCATATTTTGAGATGCCTAATTGTATTTTACAATTGTATTGTACATTTGTATGCTTATAATACAAAGATTTTAAATTCTCCATCCAGGTCTCAGGCTCCTACCTACCGAGATAAAACAGAAATTGATACAATGCTCAGCAATACTTTCAAACCTGGAAGAGTTTGAAAATCTCATTCTCACTTTATGGGATAAAGGTAAAAAGGCAGGATCCTATAGTACATAAAATGTACATATTGTTTGGTCAGCAAACCAAACATAGAAAAGACTGGATTTTCATACATGTAAAACTAAGGAAAAGAAATGTTGCTGAATTAACAAATGGATTATTTGAAAATAACAATCAGAGTCTGAGAAAACTTACAAAATAATATGAAAACTTCAGTAACTGAGTACTATAAGATTATCTATTAAATGCTGTATTTTAAAAAATGTATAGACCATCCACAAAATGGCAATAAACTCTGCTTATGAAAAAATAAATTAGAATACCAGAGAAGAATATAAAAATATCTGAAAAAATCTCACTGCATCCTTATTGAAAATGTTTTCATGTTCGCATAACATTTAGTTCCCAGTACTATATTTTTATTATCTCTATTTTTGGGAGTAACTTCCAGTTTTGTATCAGAAGGGGAAAACAGATATTATAAATACTGAAGATCAAAGTACAGCATCAGAAAAACATGCCAAAATCAAATCATCAGAAAACACACATAAATACTTGAAGGCAGAATGTTTCTCTGATGAATTACATCTCAAAGACAAAAAACACTCATGAGATAATTAAGCATCGACTAAATGCTCTACTTTTCTCAAGACTGATGGCAAGCGATGCTTGTGAATAGTCTGCCAAAGGCCCCCACTGCTGATTCACAGGGTGAGTACTGCCAGCTCCTTTGGGGCCCCCATGCCCCGTGACACAAATGGCTGTTGTTGCCCCCATACCAGGTCTGTCAGGCCATTGGCCCTGGCTGGTCGGTGGCACTCCCCCAAGCCAGTGGCAGCTCCCAATGGGCAGCGAGAGTCACATGAGCGTGGGGAGGGGCAACCAGCTCCAACCAGCCAGGCCACCCCACTCTCCCTGAGAGAGACTTTGTTCTGCCCCTGCCGGGGCCCAGATGCGGGTGGGGTTACAAAGCAAAAAATATACAGAAGTTTTAAATACACGTTTAAGGAAAACTATTACCTATCTATGGAATTCAGAGGTTCGCCCACTTCTTCCTAGGTACTTACTTAACTACTTATACAGAGATACCACAGGCATTCATGACTTGCTATGTTTGGTGATCAGAATTACGTGATAAACTACAGAACTGCATCATAAAACAACTATGCATCTCTGAACAACTTTCACTTGTAAATAAATATGGGATTTGTTTTCACAAACCGTGCTCCTTAATTGCCCCGTACAGCCCATGAGAAACTGGGACTATTGCTGAAGTTTGTTGCCAGAATGTTGGAGTCTGATGTCTGTGCCTTCACAGAGAAGTCCTCCACTTCCCAAAGGTGGTAACACTCTCACACTAACTTCAAAAGCTCTCAAAGAAAAAAATAGTATTAATATTATTCCTGACTTTTGTTTTTTATATAGGTTTCGGTTGGTTGCGTGAGGCTCTGGTGGCTTTCCAGCTGGGTCCCTGTGCTCTACTAATAATTAAGACCCCTTGCTTTCTAAAATGAAGCAAAAAAAAATGTGGGGCAAGAGAGTGCTTGACTGCAAAGATCCAGAAATTAACGCTATCACTTGTAAAATGAATTCTCCTTTCCACACTTCTTCAGGCTAAACTACTCACAAGCAATCTGAGCCAAAAAATGACAGAGGTTGTAACACCAGATCAAATATCTGATACTTGCTTCAGAAGCTTAGCTGAACACTGCTGTTTTTATTTGGTACTATTTACTGACATGCAGGAACTTTCTTTTTTTTCAAATTCAACCATTATATTTATGAATGAGTTGGGTATTTTTCTTTTCTTGGATTAGGTACTTGATCCTGGCAATCTCTAAGTGATGTGTGTCCTAACTAAACTGTTGCCATGAATGGAACTCCTTGTGACTGATATATCTTAGTTTCAGTATCATCTGACAAACCTACAACCAGTGTGATCAAGCAAGAGCTCTAGAAATGGTTTGAAGATCATCTTTTTGTTTCATGTGTTGAAAAAAGGGCTAAAGGTTCACTACTGTCTATTCCAAAAGCTTCCTTTTTATTTAAAGTTAAATACTTAGGACTAAATTCTTGACGGTACTAAGGACAATACCATTGATTAGTAGTGCAGTGCCTAATAGGCAGACTGTTGACTCAGGCCTTAGATAAGGACTTTAATTCTCCATGCAATGTAAGGGAAGTATAATAAATAAATAAAGGAATTAATAAATAAATAAAGAATCAGCAGGTTGCTGAAGCTAATTAAGAGTGCAGTACAAAGGAAAGAGAAAGTTTTAGTGGTTACAAATATTGACTGCATCTAGCAAGTTCATTTTCACAGTTATTCACACTGCATAATTTTTGATACCTCATTTGGTCACTCCTGTTAGGACTAGAAGTTATTAGCCTCCTAAGTTTTGGTCATGCAGGCAAATACAGATTTTCTTGAGGATCTAGGTGAACTCTAGAAAGATCTCCATCCAAACATAGTACACAAATAATCTTGTATGTTTATAGGTTCTCAATGTGAAATACTGATGGAACTTTCCGAGCAAGTAGGAAGTTTGCTTGTAAACCTCCGAAGCTAAGAGTTGGGGGAAGAAGGGTGATTGAGGCTGTAGACTAAGCATTAAAGAGACTTTAAGTATCTAAATCCCAGTTTCAGCAGACCATTGTGATTCCCTGTGTTCTAGGAGAGGGTCTTCAGTTTGCCCAGATTTCTAGAGAATATGTGGATTCCCCAGCTATCCAACTGAACATGTTCCAGCTTAAATAGTGAGGAAATATTCTTTTGGAATGCCATTATTCAAGAAATTAGGATAGAAAGTAAGTCTCTGCATCTACTGGTTATACAGTGGATTATTAGCATTTTATTGTAATGTAATTCATAAAAGTATTACTACTTTAGTATTTTATTCCAAGCATAAAAGCTCCAACAAAAGAGCTACTAGAAGATAGTTGAAATAATTTCATGGGCTTTTACCTAAGATTCTCACATGGGAAATAAGAGATCTGAAAATAAGGCTTAAGCAGCAGACTATTATGAAGCAGGTCATCTACTCTGCTACATTTTGTAATAACTGTTATGTATGCTGGACGGTGAGAAAAAAAAGAATGCTCTTTCCTATTGCAATGAAAAAGCTGATCATCTGTTAAGATTCGGAATTATGAGAATGACTGTAAAAGGAAACTTTAGTCTTCTGCATATTCCCCGCTGATGTGTCAAGATACATAAATGTTCTCATTACATTTGCAGTGGTAGTGTACAGGTAGTGAGAAATCATTATTTAGAGCTGTAGTCTCTGTTTTTTTGAGTATGTTGGCAAGAAATTATAAACACAGTAGGGATATGACCTCCTAATTTAATAATTCTAGTTCAGCACTTCTGAAGCTGAATCTTGTCCAAGAGTTCCAGGGTGTTTCTGAGTAGATCAATTTCAGTTCTTAGATGGTTTCACACACAAGATTGTGAAGTAATGCAACAGGTAAGGAATGTAATAGGCAAGTGATAGCTTTAAGCACATCAATAATGTTTAAATTAGAGATACAGTTTGCAAAAGAAGCAGAGAGAAGGAATATATAATTTGAAAAGGTATCATGGGAGTTAGATCAGCACCTTTATTGCAGTATATTATCTTGAAGTAAGAAGTATAAGTTTTCTTCCATCTTTTTTTTTTTTTACTGTAAGTTTAGAAAATGCCCATCACATTCTACAGGATTTCCACATAGATCATAGTTTGTAGGGCTTCTTCAATCATATGCAATAAACAGTCATTGTTAGCAATGAATTCTCATGAGATTCCTCAGATTGTTGCTAAGTGATTCCTTTTCTCTTCATTTTTCTATTTCTAGATTCTTCATATGTGAATTATTCTTTTCTATTTATATTAAGATGCAATTGTGTGTATAACACATGAAATTCCAGATTCATGAAGCATGTCAAAACTACCATTTATCTGGATTATTTATTAATGATACGGCATATAGCACAATAAGAAAAAAGTTAGTTGGTTTGATATTCAGATTTTACAAGATTCCACTTTGGACAACTCTAATCATTTTCTTTGTCACTTCTGGTCATCTAACATGAATGATATTAAGAACTTTTTCCTTTCTTCTTCTTCTTCTTCTTTTCCTTCTTCGTCTTCTTCTATTTCTTTGTCTTCTTTTTCTTCTTTCCCTTTCCCTTTCCTTTTCCATTTTCTATTCCTTTTTCCTTTCCCTTTCCCTTTCCCCTTCTTTTTTTCTTCTTTTCTTCTTTTTTTCTTTTTCTTTTTTTCTTTTTTCTTTTTTCTTTTTTCTTTTTTCTTTTTTCTTTTTTCTTTTTTCTTTTTTCTTTTTTCTTTTTTCTTTTTTTTCTTTTTTCTTTTTTCTTTTTTCTTTTTTCTTTTTTCTTTTTTCTTTTTTCTTTATATTAACAAGGACTCTCTCTACTATCTGTTTATCATACTAAATTATGAAGAACATCTCAGAAAACTGCAAGATTTCAAGTAGTTATTGATGCCATTAAAATGACACGTATCTTTACCTAACTGCCAGTGACATTTTGTGAAAATGTAACATTGGTTTATATTTTCCACTAAAAGAACAGATGGCCATTTCACATTGGATAAATTTGTGAATCTGAATTCTTAAGATATAATTACTGCAACAAGCTATGCATACTACTCAAAACGTCACTTGTCTTATTAAGTTATGCATGCAAAACAAAGTTTCCATTCAGTAAATTGTTTTGCATAGTCCTATATCATAATAGGCTAAGGAACAGACATCAGAAGAATGCTAATATACCAATGTTCTTGCACAATCTTATAATGCTTTATGACATCAATTAAGCTACAGCTTAGTGTTGTGCACCTTAACATACATGGCAGATGCTTCATCATAGCTAGATACAGAAGAGGCATGCAGAAGCCTCTTGATGATCAGAATTTTTATGATTCTAGCGCTAGAAGGTGCTCAAGAGAAAAAATATGTCATGTGAAGACTGTATGCAATACTTGCGACAAGAGAAAAAGTATGTGGGCATACTATATTTTCCTATCACATTTACCATCTCTTAGTATATTATTAGTATTATTCATGGCAGAAGGCTCTTTCAGAATCTAGATTAGGGATTTTTTTTTAATGAAAAATAAAAGGTTTGAGCCTTGCATTCAGTAATTCCAAGATTAAGACTGTTTGAAGTAATTTAAATTTCTTTTTTTCCCTCATACATTCAAAAAGCCCCAAACCTGCAATCTGTATATAACAGTATAATTTACTTCAACCATCCCTCTGAAATAGTTTAAAATCATTAAATCTTTTTCTCGGATCTTTCATTTCTTAATTGATTCACATAAGGTGGCTGCAAATCTTACAGAATTAAGATACCCAGATATGCCTGTGGGTTAAGCAGTAGTACCTTTTCACTTCATATTTTGTCAGTGGAACACTAAATACTTTATAAACCTAGCCATTCTCCAGACAACATCAAAGGAAGATATTTCCTGGAGGGATAATAGATAAGAAGACTGAAGTCTCATACTTGCTGAAGAATTAGGCCATATATAATACGTTCTTTGAGAATAATCTGATAAACACAAACACAGAGTACTGGTAAAGGATCTAAGTGGTTCTGGGAAAAACAGTTGCTAGTATGTCCTCCATATATTAATAATTACCATTACTATGAAAAAGGGACAATTCATTTTTTTGGGAAACCATCAGCTGTTTTTTGAGGAAAACTATAGTGTATATGTTGAAGATGTAAAAAGTAATTTTTGTAAAAGAAAAAAAAAACTTTTGTCAAAAGTGTCTGGTTAATAGGTATGTTTAAAGCATGCCTCACCAGTTCATATGTTATAACTATTAAATAGAATAAGCTATACAACAAAAAAAATTTTTACAAATAAATATGAGACGTGATATCAGTATAATGATAGTAGCAGAGATCTATGTAACAGCAGAATTAGAGGGAGGCAAATGCATATACTCCTAGGGTGTCAATAGACTCTGTCCTTATGAATTTACATGTCATGAGACAGATTTTTTTTTTTTTTTTTTGTAGGTGGAGATTTCTGCTTCTCATTTCATTTACATTTGAAGCTGCCTTTTTTCAAAGCTTACTTCTGAACTTGAACCCGTAGAACAGATGTAATTAGACATTTTCATTTGTAACTTTCTTAGTTACAAAAAATAAAAAATCAGTTAAGTAAAATCCATGACCAGGATATACAGAAGGATCAAACCTCAGTCAGTGCTAAATTACTGAATAGCAATGACTCTTCTGAAGGAAGATTTCAGAGACTGGGGACTCCGAGTTCATAATAACACAAGTACAATTTAGGTCAGGTCAGATAGAAGTTTTGTTAACTATGATTATAGTGAAAGAACATTTGGGGAGCATTTTCCCCTCTGCACTTGGTGTCTCCCAAGTTATTGCAGAGACCCCATATATATACTGTTTCAAGAAAAAAAAAAAAAGTTAAAAAAATTTGAGAAAACTCAAACATTTAAACATTTCAATTGTTAACAAAGCACAAAGGAGTGGCATACCCATTTATTATCTTAGCTCAGGAAGTGGCAAGTTGGAAACAATCACAGGACTGTTTAGCGTTTAGTTGGGAAGGCACTTTCTTTTAGTTAGGATAAACTGGAACAGTTTGCCTAGAGAAGTTGTGGATGCCCTATCATTGAAAGTGTCCAAGGTTAGGTTGGACTGGGGGTTTGCGCAACCTGATCTGGTGAAAAAGGTCCCTGCCCCATGACATCGGATTTGACTAGATGATCTTTAAAGGTTCTTTCAAACCCAACACCATTCTATGATTCTATGAAACCATATTTTTATATTTTGTTTTACATAACTTGATAAATCATACCATTGTCTTCTTATTCCATAAATGGGGTGGGGTTTTGTTAGGTTTTCTCATGTGGAACTTGACATGTCACATGAAACACTAGCAACTTCATTTGTTAAAGGTCTCATGGTAAGATTTTTAGATTACTCCTTTGACTTGAAAGAACATGGTGGACTCACTATTATTAAGTTTGACAGAATGCAGGATTCCCATGCTACAAAGACTGTAAGCAAGATGATGAACTTGGGATCAATCAGAGAATAAGGAATCATAAAAGGTTTCAGGCAAAAGATGGACAGATAAGTGGAATAGATATGAATGTAATGATTTTATTTTGATATCATGAACATAGACTGTGCTTTTACACAAAATTTATTTATATTGTTATTAGGTCTTGTAAAAATTGCTATAGAAATAAGGTAGTTATCTTTAAAAGAACCCACCTTGCTAACAACATGAATTTAAAGTACAGAAATTAAAAAAAAAATAATAGCATTGCTATTACAGATTATTTCTACTTTAAATTCTGATAGATTATGTCCTTAACAGAGTACATTAACCTGTGGTAATGAAATATCTCTCACATATATTTATTTTTCAGTTAAAATCAGGAAAGTTTGAGGCAAATGTATTTAGTCACAATCTATCTAGAAACAAGTAACGGTAAATCCTGGAAACTAATTTTATTTAGCCATTAAAAACACTGGTAATATGTAATCTGGCAATATTTTTTAATACAAATGCTTATACACTAATAATACTAATATTTCAAATTCAGGAAAACATATCTCTTCACTGTTACAATGACATCTTGTGGTGAACACAAAAAACTGTCAGTCCTATAATATTTCTACATGAAATGAAAATTTCTGGTTTGCAATTAATTATTGCAGTAGTGTTTATATCAATTTTTTAATAATTAGTAATTTATGTATGTATATGTAAAGTATTACATACACATATATATACATTATAAATATAATTGCAATCTTAAAATAATTTTTGCTTAGTATTTGAAAGGAGTAATTTTACAGTAAAGGTGGATGTATTTTTATATTTTAATCCATAATTTGGAGAAGTTTGATACAATCAGAAAATTTTAAGAGTTAAAACTCTTAATTTTTATTTTTTTTTCAGTATGAACTAAAAAATCCCTCTCTTTAGGAAGACACACACACACAAAGCACTGAGAAAACTGTCCTCAATGTCTCTTCTTCAGTTTGTCTTTAGTAAGAATTTTTGCACCAATTTATTTTGTGAACATTAAGTAGTAAAGGTTAAATGCTCTCCTATTTATTCTGAGTCAATATGCAGATTTGGGTACTTACTTAAAATGTGTTTTCAGAAGTAATCCAAAGAATAGTGTGTTGCTGTGCCTATTTTTACCTAATCCTAAACTGCTGTGGTATTTCTCTGTTGTTTTTTGTTGTTGTTGCTGTTGTTGTTTGTTGTGGTGGTGTTGATTTTTGTTGTGTTGGGGAACTGGGGTGCCTTTTTTTGTTTTATTTTTTTGTTTATTTGTTTCTTTTCATAAAAGCAAGTGAAGGTTTCAGTCACTTTTTGGGGGGAAACAATATGTTTTGTATTCCAAATTTATGACTTTTATAAAAACAGGTTTTGTGTATTTATTATAGATAAGTAACTGTTGGTTTTTTTTACACTGTTAAAGGTTTTAGTGAATTGTGGGTTTTTTATATTTCAAGTAGTCAAAAATATTTCTGCAAGGAGGATTTATTGCATTGTTTTGATCCAACATGCTCTACTGCTTTTTCCCCTCCCTTCTTTATTTTTGCCATTTAGTACCTAAGTTGGCAGGATTCACTGCCATCAAATGTCTTAGCATGGTGAATTCTTGCATTTATTGAAAGTCAGTTTTCTAGAAAACAGAATTTTTGCTTTGTATTACTGGCTGTGCTGCTGGCCTGTTCTGGGAGTCTCCTAGAACTTGGCAGATCACCTGCCCTCCCACTTGAATGATTTTATTAAGTTGTATTTTGGGATATTGGCTAATTTAACACCTTTTCTATGAGTACTTCAAGTTGGAATAATTAGACTAGTCAGCACAGTACGTCTGTTAATAGAAGACTCACATGCAACCTAGTACAACTGATTACTATGAGTTTTCCTAAATTTCCCATAAATATTGAGAGTCTTTATGAAATAAAAACAACAATAATAATACTTAAGTAATTTAGGAAACTAAGAGAATATGAATAGTAAAATACACAGCAGCAACATGACGCTTAAAGTAAACTAATTTTAAAAACATAGTCAATAATCTTTTCTGAATTTAGAAGTTCTCTTCCTGTATGAGGAACTTGCTAGTATATCTGAATGCATTTCAGACATCTCTGATTAACTCTGAGCAGTGTGGGACAGTTTTTATTTCAAAAGTGGCATTTCAGTCACTTTATTTTGCTCTTATTATATGCATAAACTGCCTTGGCAGCCAAGAGAAGTTAATTTACGTTACTGGATAGAAGGCAGTTGGAACAAAAGGTTATTATTGTTGCTATTTTCCTCCTGAGAAATTACTGAAGTCAATTTGTAAAGTGTTTGTGCATGCACAGAAGAACAGAATTCTGAATAGCTGTACCATTAGCTTTGAGCTACTGCCACGGATATGTAGATGAAAAAAAAAAAAAAATGAAGGAAGAATCTAAAGGCTTATTTCATCTTTACACATTGTGCCAAAAAAATGTACACAGTCTCCTTACATTGAAATTTTAGGCTTTTTACTTGTCTTAAAATATATGACACTGGAATGCTTATAATTGCTTTCTGATTCTTAAAACTAGTGAGATTTTGTTCTATTGGTAACTCTTCTCGATTAGAGGAAATTACAACCTTGAACATGCCAACCTGTCCTTTAGGAAGCAGAGATGAAGAACAAGTGTTTCAGTTTGAGCACTACTGAATCAAACAGAGTTTCATTGACCTCTATGGTGTAGACTAATCATTATCATTTCAGCTATGTCTGATACAGCAGAAGTAAGACAATTACCCAGAGCAAAAGAAAACAGAGTGCCACAATATCTAAAGTTCTCTGAAGAAAACAAAGAAACAAACAAACAAACAAACAAACGTAAAAAACAACAGCAAAACAAAATAAATAACCAAAACCAAACCGAAAGCTTTTAGGGGGGCTGAACTGTGATACCTAATAAGAAGATACCTAAAAGTAGCCTTATTTCTAAAAATATTAATGTTAAAACCTTTTATACTTACCTTTGGCAGCAGAAGCTCTACTCTGCATTACAGAAATGTGATATCACACAAGTAAAAGTTTAAACATAGTAGCTGTTTAGAAAGTGTACAGAGAAATGAGTTAAGTTTGTAACTTATCTAAGACTTTACAGTCAGCATTGCACTAAGGAAACTATCACTATGTCTCTCATTAGAGGTGAAACAAAATCTTTATGGAAAGTATTTCTCACAATCTAGCATTAACCCTGACTAAGTAATTAGAATTTGCAAAGCAGTGGAATCACACTTAATCTCATGAAGATTTTAAGAACATCCTGATAGTAAGGATGTGAGGGAGAACCCCAGTTAATATAGAGAAAAGATGCCTGAGGCATAAAGACATGCAGAGCTTAATGTTGAATCCTCCTGAGGTACCCATCTCAAGTTAAAACTGTCAGTCTAGAAAGCTTTTCAGCTACTCTGCTCTACATACATATAGTGTCTGTTTCGATTCTGACTGTTAGCCTGCTACCTATCCTAAAAAACAAAACACTTTTTCAATGTTGTTTCCAAGTTTACTTTCCTAAAGAGGCAATTGCTGACCGATGCTATCAGAGATGAATATGAAAAACCTGTGATTATTTTGTATATAAACTAAATTGTGGAAGGCATTTTCAAGCATATAAAATACAAAAATAGCAAAATACCCTAAGTCATGTAATTTGTCTACCTTAAGAACATCAGGAAATACTTTTCTACTGTGAAGGTGATAGACCACAGGCACAGGTTTCCCAGAGAGGAAGTGGCGAGTCTCCATCCACGTATGATATTCGAGAGCTGTCTGTACATTGTCCGGGTAAACCTGCTCTAGACGACCCTGCTTGAGTGGGTGGTTGGACAAGATGACCTCCAGAGGTCCCTTCCAACCATTCTCTAATTCTGTGATTAAGAAATAAAAAGGTTCATCTGGGAGTTTCCTGTTTCTTTTCTTAAAATCTCACTCCCATTCTGTTTCACTTAACGGCCTCATTAGTCTGAATCATTTTCACAGGGCTTAATCTATCTCTTACTTTTAACTTGGTGTTCAGGAGACCAATTGGGTGTTTTTTGTTGTTGGTTTGGTTTTTTTCAATCAAACATTTCAAAGGCACGTAAATGCAATTAATAATGAAACTAATGTCTAATACACAGATTAAAACACATTTTTACTGGTGTGAACTGGGGACTGCTTACAAGCAATAAAGACATGGGTAAATTTTATAATTAATCCTAAAGGAACAGGAAAAAAAATCCTTATATTTTATGTAGGTACATAAAAAGGTTCATCATAGAAAATTTATGCTTCACTTTTCCTATCTCTACTATATGGATTATCTCATTTTGCAAAGATTTTCATTTTTCCTACATTGTTTAACACATTAAAGTATTTAAATGCATTCTTACAACACATATATGAAGACTTTTTGCTCCCTTTTTATAAGTACAGAAAGAAAATCTGCTATCATTTATGGTAATCAACATAGCTTTAGGCAAAAATGATTATTACAGCGGAATTTTTTCAGAAATTTCCAGTCCAGTATTTCAGCTACAGACTTTCTTTCTCCTGCCTGCAATATATGTTGCAATTCTATGACTTCAGAGGGAGATAGATCTTCAGAATTCCTGGCAGGTCACACAGCTTCTGCTGACAAGAAAGCTTAAGGCTCTGGCTGCAGCTAAAAAAGTTAACTGCCATCCCTCCAAGGGGAGAAATACCTACCAAACTGAACCACTATCTCTCACGTTGCCTTCAGAATCGGTACAAGTTTTCTGCATGTACTACACTGTTTTTTTTACATTCCCCAGCATAAGACATGAAGTTATAGACAGACAGCCTCAGAAGCAGTCTACCTTCTTTCCTACCCAGTCCTGGATTTGTACCGTGGTCAGATCTATTCAAGAATGAATTATTCTTTATCTTCATTTGGCAATCCCCTGAAAATAGACTGATAGGGATTACTGTATTTTTTTTTACATTGGACGTAGTTAAGAAACAACAGGTTATTTATACAATTCTTAATTCTTTGTCCTATTTAAAATGCATTGAAAGGCATATTTAATTACTAAAGAAGCCTGATACTCAAACAACACAATGCACATATGGCAAATACTACACAGCAGAAAGCATGCTTGATTTGTGATGCTGATGAAATTGATGCAGAAAGCCTGCTGGGATCCTTTCCAGCTTGTGTGCTCTCTCTGACATCATGCTGTGGGTGTTATACTTCATTTGCTGTGATAAGTCTAGTTTTCAAATGACACTAAGAAGAAATATTGGAGTGAGGGAATACACAAAAGAGTAAATTCTATCATTTTAAAGGCAAATTCACTGCATCTAGCATTTCCAACCAAGAACAATATTCAGTCTAAGAAATGCTTAGTAAGTGGAATTTAAACTTCCCAGACTTTCCAGATTGTTGGAGGATAGGCCATGGTATTCTACCAAGACATATTTGAAAAGTCATATTTGGAAAATGGGATACACCAAGTATTATAAAAGCATTCAAAGTGTGAAGGAACAGTAATCATTGCACAGAAAGCACAGTTTATTGACTTCTTCCCTCGGTCATATTCTTTATCAGTAAATGCATCATCAAAATAAGGCATGATCTTAACCAATCTGACACGATCACAGTTTTCTGAGTTGATGCCTTATTGGGCTGCTTCTACAGATATGTTTATAAATATTGTGTGTACATGAAAATTAATAACAAATAACATTAATAAACCATTTTTGCTGGTTTGCTTTCCCACTAGATTGTCACCAATAAAGAAATCTATGGCACCCTAAAAAAAAAATAGCCTTCATTAAATGTTTTACATTTGATTCATAGAAGGCAATGATCAGATGTACAGCCATGTTGCAAAAAAACCATGGTTGTCTCATAGGTGCAACAGTAATGTCTAACACCTGTACACAGAAGTCTTGGGGTGCATTTCTGATGACATTAGACAGTTATGCTTAAACAGTTGATCTCTAGAATCATAGAATCATAGAATGGTTTAGGTTGCAAGGGACCTTGGAGATCATCGAGTTCCAACCCCTCTGCCATAGGCAGGGACACCTCCCACTAGACCACGTTGCCCAAGGCCACGTCCAGCCTGGCCTTGAACACCTCCAGGGACGGGGCTTCAACAAGATCTCCACTGACTATATTTGAAGCTTATATACCTAGCTGATATGACTATGCTTATATTTGCTCTTCAGAATTCAGTGTCTACAGCCTAAAACTGAACGTTTCTTGAACCTTTATTCAGTTACCTGAAGACATCTGAGATGTTATCAGTCATCCAAGACATTAAAACAGATGGCTGTCAGATATGATGTGACCACTGGGAAACTCTCACACTTCTGGAGCAGCAGCCAGGGAGCAGGTGATCCTGCAAATCACCTCAAATTTCTTTAAATACCTAAGTTTAATCAGCAATGAATCAAGTCCACTTGGTTTGTTCAGTCTGAAGAGAAGAATGAGGGGTGACCTCATGCAGTCTACAAGTTTCTCAAGGGGGGGCAGTGGAAGGGGAGGTGCTGATCTCCTCTCTCTGGTGACCAGAAGCAGGACACGAGGGAATGGTATGAAGGTACATCAGGGGAATTTCAGGTTGGACATTAGGTAAAAATTCTTCAATGAGAGGGTCGTCAGTCACGGGAACAGGCTCCCCATAGAAGTGGTCATGGCAGCAAGCGTGTCAGAGTTCAAGGAGCATCTGGATGGTGCTCTTAGTCATAAAGTTTAGTTTTAGGTAGTCCTGGGAGGAGCAGGGAGTTGAACTCAGTGATCCTTATGGGTCCCTTCCACCTCAAGATATTCTATGATTCTATGATTTTAGTGATGCAAATCCTGGAGAATTATCTCCAGAGTCCCAAGACTGCTGACAACAATGAGGAGAGGACCTGCGATGACATCATCCAGCTCTTTCAGTACGCTGGGATGAATCTCATCAGGCTCCACAAATTTATGCGCATCCAGCTGGAGCAGAAAGTCTCAAACAAGTTCAGGGTCAGTGGGAAGTTCATCATCCCCCCAGCTGCTGTCTTCCAACATAGGGCTTCGAGGATCTCAGGTCCCACCATCGGTGTTAAAGACAGAGGTGAAGAAGGCATTAAACATCTCCGCTTTTTCTACATCCCTATTTTTGAGGTAATTGACCTCATCAAGTAACAGACCAATGTTATCTCTGATCCTCCTTTTGTGGGTAACATATTTAAAAAATTCCCTTTTGTTGTCCTTCACAGTGCTGGCCAGCTCGAAATCTAATTGAGCGTTGGCCACACAAATTTTCCCCCTACTCTGGTGAACAGCATCTTTGTAGTCCTCCCGTGTCTCCTGTCCTTGCTTCCAATGTCCACTTTCTATTTCCGCCTGAGTTCTAGAAGGAGATCCCTGCTCAGCCAAGATGGCCTTCTGCCCTGCTTGTTTGACTTCCTACACTTTGGAATTGCCTGCTCCTGAGCTCTTAAGAGACGGTTCCTAAAAAGTGACCAGCATTCATGGGCCCCAATACCTTCAAAAGCAGATTCCTAGGGAACCTTACTAACTGGCTCCTTCAGCAGTGTGACGTCTGCTCTCCCTTTATTATACAGGGTTGAAGTTTGCTGGCAGTTATCCTCCCATTGCCAACAATTTGAACCTCAACTACTTCACGGTCACTGTAACCAGGACAGCCACCAATCACTACTTTGCCCATGAGTCCTTCTCTATTTACAAACAACAAATCTAGGACAGCACCTTTCCTAGTCATCTCCCTTAGTACCTGTACCAAGAAGTTATCTTTAACGTGCTTCAGGATTTTCCTGGACCTGTTTATGTCAGCTATATGATATTACGAGCTGATATCTGAAAATTTCAGATCGTCCCTAAGGACAAGCACAGCTGACCTAGAGACATCCTTTAATTCCTTGAGAATATATTAAGAACCTAGTCAAAAAAATAAAACCGTGCTACTTTTGAGACATTGTTTTCAAAACTCCATTTATAAATAATGTTATTTTGTTAATATTACCACAGATTATAATAGAATACTTATAGCTCACAGTTTATTACACTGGAAAGATGTTTATGTGGAAAGAAGAGGGAGTCTGCCATTCCTAGGAAAGTTAGACTTAGGTAAGATACAATTTCTATTGAAATCTCTGATCAAACTTTACATTCAAACAGTAATATAGCCATGCTAAATTGGACCAAAGATCTACTTAGTTCATGGTTACAGTGATCTCTAACTCCTACTCCACAACTGATTTTTTTATTATTTACTAATTTTCCAGTTATGTCTTTCACAGGTTTCTTCCCCAAAGAGGATTTAGAATTTATTGGGGTTTTTATAACTTTTCCTAGCCCATTCTTAAAAGTGAAAAACAAATAAGTCAGAAGTTAGTAACAAATGAGATGAGTAAGAGATAAGGAGAATCACATTTCCCTTGAGCTTAGATATTTTCTATTAGCTCCAAGTAAATTTTATTCCTCACATGATACAAAAAAAGTAACAACTAACACTCACAATGGTAGTTGTCTTAATCTTATTTTATATTAATTTTGATAACTGTAAAAATAAGCTTTTTTCATTTATTTGAGTTCAGAAACTCAACAGAGTCCCATTTCTCAATTATTGTCCAAAGATCTCTGCCCCAGACCTATTTTGGCTTGAAAAGATCAGTATTTTTCTGTTAATTATTTGAGAAACTGCATCATGCTTGGTCTGCTACCTTCTGTGATTTTGATAATTCAGTACCAGAAGAATACAAAATCATTAACAAGATTTGAGGAGAAAGAGTAAAAGGGAATGGCAAGAGGCAAAGCAAAAAACAAGGCAAGAAAAAGACAAAACAAAACAAGGCAGAGCAAGGAACTCTTCAGCTGGAAATACCTGCTAATAGCATGAAAGTGGAAAGCAGATGTCTCACAGTGTGTATATATATATATAAAATTAAAATCCCATAGCTCTGTAAAATAAGCCTCTATCCGTATAACCCTCCTCTTGCTAATTTTGGAAAAAGACTTATGCTTTTACACTCCCACTTATGACCACTGCATAAAATTAGGAATTAATTATGTTTTATCACTGAAAATTACTTATAAAATATTTGGTATTTCTATTTTCTATTTTCTCATTTTATTAATTTATTTAATCTACAAATAGTTTCTTCTTTTTCAATGTTTCTAAACAAGACATTATCAACACTACTTATTAATTGAAAACTTAATATAAAAAGCTTTTCCATTTTTTTCTTCATGTTTATGCATTCATTTAAAATATTCCTAATGAGGTCAACAAAAAATAGTCCTCAGGCACTTTAAGCTGGCACTTTCTGGACTCTCACTCATAATTGCCAGGTAATTTACATTTGACCTGTACCTCCAAGTCAGAATGTTAATGCATTTTGCAAGGTGAATTCAAATCTGTTCTTAATTAGGGTGCGAAATAGGAAGAGTTATATTTTATCTGGAATATAACCTCAGCATTTCTGAATAATGGAATTTATGTGCAGGATCATAAAATATGCATTGGTAAGCACTTCCTCCAGTACAGAATAATAATGAATTGATATTTGAAATTTTTCTGTTGCATCATCAACTATTATTTTTTCTTTTATTTTGGAAAGGAAGAGACATACATATATATAAATGTGTACATACATATAGTTACATATTACAGAGATGTTAGGAACAAAAAAAATATGCAGATGGATTGTAGTGCTGTTGTCCCAGAATGGTAATTTATATATTGCATACTTAGTGCTCATCCCTTATTCATGTACATCCAAAAATCTCAGTACCTGAAGTGCTACAGAAAGTAGTAATGGCTGGTTGCCCAAAGAACTGAGAGATTGAATTCTGTTTTCACACCTACACAGATTAATGTATTTATTTTGAAGCATGTTACTACGTATCCATTGCATTGCTTCTAGGCATATTTACAAAAAGATTAAGAGCATAAATTATCATAACAAATCAAATGCATACAACAGATGTGCCTACAATTTGAGTGTGTCCTGGGTAATCCAGTTCTTCAAGCTGTTACATTCTGTTTAGACATTCTCTCAAGGTCTTCCCTCCAGTGAATATTATGTCCCTGCACGATTTATGAACAGCTAAGTCTCCACTTAACTAGATATTTTTTTTTACTCTGCAGCCTGACCTAACACAGAACTGCGCTGGTGATCTTTCACTTACTTTAAGGAATTTACCCTGTTACTATTCTTATAATAATTTACTTACCCCACGGTAAGGGACAGTTTTAATTGACATAAATTATTTCTGGGAAAAGATATTTTTTTTCCCAGAATTTTGATCTAAAACGGATTTATATATTTTGTAAAGTGAATATTGCTGATTTTTTAGGGCTTAAAGGAAACATCTAAACAAGCAAATTAATTAACAAATAACAACAGAAGGTTCCTCTGGCTTGGCAGCCCTGTAAAGCTCAAAATTTTTGTACGTACGCATAGGTTGTGTAATTTCTGACTAGCATGGTGTGGCTCTATGGGGTCACTGCCACATGCAACAAAACAAAAGGGAGGAAGAGAGTTGATAAGCTACCAGTGGCAACCTTAAAAGATGGGACACACAGAGGGAAGAAACAATAGTAGACCTAGGACAGACAGCAAGGGATTGTCACAGGCTAAAGGGAGTCAAAGTTTTGTTTTTATTTTTTAAAGTGATTAATCATACCACTGAAATACAATTTTTTTTTCAGATTTCTTCACTTTGAAGTGTCTCTGATTTATCTTTCCCCTGTAGAAACATCTTCTTCCTTTTTAGGTGCCTGTGGAAGGATGAGAAATGGTATTCTGGAACAATTCTTAAAATTGAAAATTCTGAACCAATATGTTTAATCATGAAAACTTTCAAAATAGATAATTAAACCCTTTAAAAGGTTTAAATTAAACAAGTCCAATGATTTTTGGGCAAGGTCTTTAGTAATACTGTAGAGATCCTGAATAACATCTAAAAAAGCAAACCTCTGAAATGTTACACTTACCCTTTTGGACAACACTGTATTATCAACTAATTTTGCCAGTGTAAGTAAAAAATTTCTAGACTTTGACCTTAATGCTTCAGATGTTGGATCAAAGACTTGTTGTATTAAGAATTTCTTTGAGGAAAGTTCAGCTTCTGAAAATATCTTTTTTTAGGTCTGCATTTTGTTAAATGAGTTTACATCACACACTAGTATATCATAAAGATAGGTATTTGTAATAGCTAATTCTCAGGGATACTTTTGTTTTCAGTTTCATGCAATTTTGAATAGCTGGAAAAAAAGGGAATAATTACTCTGACAATTTTTTCTCTTTTTTTCTAAACTACTGAATAAATTAAAACATAAATTCTAGCTGTTCCTGATACCTTCTATTTTGGCATGATAAGAGTTCTTTACAGAAATCATAATCTGTTTAGACAGTATGTGGAATTCAATCATTAATAGTCTGAAAAATTAAGTTCAGAATTCTGAAGCTGAAAGGATAGTGGAATTGGACCAGAAGCCAAAAATCTCAGATGAGGGACAGATGATTGGCTTCCCAGTTTTGGTGACTTTTAGGCTCAATTTAGATCATGTGATCTTGCATAGCTCTGAATATTAAGAGCATGTTAGGTTCCCATACATAACTGAGTGCAAAGGCTTAGCACAAGTAACTAATTTTCGTACACATTTCTAAGGCTACTTACCTGCCCAAGAATGATTACTTCTAAATGAAGTTGAGGTTTTCATGGTTGATTTTATGGATCTCAAAGTTAAGTTCCACCTAGCTCATCTGTCAAAGATATATATTGGAAAGAGGATATTACATACAGTGGGGAAAAATGCTGTTTACTATACAACACAGTGTACCACATGCATGTCTTATTGTGTGGTTTTGTTGCTCAAAGTCTAACCTCACATAGCAAAATACAATAATTTTCTTTTGGAGTTAATAGTTTGAGCCAGGAATAGTAAATCAAATTATTATGATAACTGAAGCAGTGATAGCAGTGAAAGCAGCTGATCATTTTTTCATCTGTTCATCAGGATATGAATACAAATAAGAGCATCATGGCACATGGATATTTCACAGCACAAAGTTAGTACTTAGAAATGTAAACAAAACTGCCATTCTGAAGAATTTCTGTGTGTGTAATCCACTGGTCTTCAAACTTAAACTGAACTGACTAAATATATTTCTATGAATGCATAAATAGCAAATTTCCATGGAAATTTACTGTAGAAATATGTACGTAATATATGTAAGAACAAAGTAAATATCTAGGAACTGATAATGGCTTTTTCCCTGGTACTGTATGAAACATTAGAGGTTGAACTACTATTTTGTTCACTTCCTTGGTGACTCTCTGATGTTGGAAAATCTCAGGTGTAGTAAAGGAGTGGTTGTGTGTATGATAATCTGTAAAGTAAAGCTGGCTGCAGAGTATTAAACTTCTGTTATTCTCAGCTAGTGAACTTAGAGATGACTTCTAGAACATCAACACCACCACTGCACTGAAATACTGAGCAAAGAATTAAAAAAATTCATTGTTTCTTTGACTCACATAGTATTTCATTGAACAGAAGCTGAGCAGAAAAGAGAATTTGGTTTTGCATATAAAATAAATTTGCAACACCATGTACAGTTTATGAGTGGTGGTTTGTTTTTTTTTCCTCGGATCCTCAAGTTAACATAATAAGCCACAGCTACCAAAAATCTTCTGTGGATTGAAACTTTTAATTTGTTTATATGTAACACTCCTAAGGCACTTCCTTAAAGTCTACAATATAATAACTACTCTGTTTGGCATTACTATTTCTATCATTTATCACCACAAAGAGGATAAGTGTTTCAGCTGGAAGACATTGCAATGAATATTTTTGTCCCTACCATCCCTTAAAGAAATTGAGGAAAGTCTTCCATGACAGAAGGTTCAAGTCTTACTTTTTGCATCATGTGTTCAGTGTTATTTAGCTTAATATCTATGTTTTTCTTGGATTTGAAAGGAGATAAAGGAACCTAGTTTAAAGACTCAGTGTCTAGTATAGATTAAAACAAATGACCTCCAAATGTTGAAAACCTATCGCAGCTGTACTGTCAGCTGGGGTTTATTTAATGTAAAAAATAAAAATGTCTATTTCTGCTACATACCCAATGCAGAGAAACGAACACTCTCATGAAAGTATTTATCAAACTTCTAAAGACTTCTACTGTGGGATGAAAGAAGTTCCCAACTGGAAATACTTACATCTCACCATTGACAATGAAAAGATCATACAGTGGGTAGCTCAGACCTGGATCTCTAGAGTCTGGATATCTAAATTACAGCAGATAATCAATCCTTGCTCAGAGTTACCAGAATTTATTTTAATGTTCTCAGTGTAATACTTCATGACATTGAATCTTCTCTTCTCCATTTTCTTCCTTCCTGATCCACAGTTACAAGAAAATTTCATACTTTTCTGCTTCAAACACTTTAAAAATTCTCAGTCTGGAAAAGAACTGAGATTATTATTAAACAATGTAAGAACTGGGGTGAATTATAAAAAAATTATAAGGTAACAATTGTAATTTAAAAAAAAATAATGAAATAGCAAATACAAAATGTTCTATTCTGGTCTTGAATTCATTGCCAGAGGATGCCATGGATATTAAAACTTAGGGCTGATTCAAACAGGCATTAGAAAAAATTTTTAAAGGAAACTTTACTGAACACGAAGATGTGAAGTCAGCTCCAGTTCAAGTAAGTCTTAAAATGCAGGTATCAGAAGGATACATCATCTGCAGCATTAGTATTCTAAGAATACTTTCTAAGTTAATCATCTTCAGCTTTAACAGGCTGCTCACTAGAACCAGCTGTGTCTGGCATGGGACAGCCCCTGGCATCTCCTTGCATACCGCCACTGCCAAAACCTTGACACAGGTTTATAACTGAGCAATCTTGTTTCAGTTAATGCGGCATGTAGGGGGTATTTTATTGGCATAACTAATGTTGCAACACTTGCATTTGCCTTCTTAAGTATTAATTTTTGAAGCTTGGTGCCTGAAACACATAGTGATCAATTCAGCAGTCATGGGGAATCTCCTCAGGTATCTGCCAAATATCTTCAACAGGCATCCGGTTGGCTACATGCAGTGTATGTGATAGAAATGTTTATTGTGTGGTGGGTAGAAAATGGTGTGAGAAGCAGAGATTGAAACCTATTTAGCAAATGCACGGTACAGACCACAACATATCAACTGAAGAAAATGGTGCTTGAAATCTTGCTGGCTGTCATTCAAGGCATTGATTCTTTAGAATAAAACTTAAATCAATATGGCTAATGGAGGAAGTCCTAAAAACCAAAGGAGAGCTTTCACATTTCTAACCTCTCCTGTATAGAAAGTGGTGTCTGTCTGAGCTACGCAGACAAAATGTCTTCTCTTTCTTAAGGAAGCCAGGGCTTGATAGTGTTCAGGGCTGGTGACCTTTGATGTCAACATTACCTTTATTAATCTATATATGATTTCATCATCTGGTGTATTATAACCAAGGTAAAGAAGATATATTTACTCATCCCCTGATTTTTGTTTCCTATTTTACTCTGAAAAGAAAGAAGCAGCAATATGGTGCACAGGAATCCTCTCACTCAATGACAACTATCTAAAAATAATCGGTAACTATTTTAAGCACGTTATTTAGGTTCCTTCTACAACCAGTGGAGGGGAAAAATGTTTTCCGAATTCAACCTGTTATAAGTGTCTGGCTGTCTAAAATACGTGGCATGGATAGCTTTCACAGTGTCTCTTCACCACTTTATATCTAGACTCAGGTTCCAAAGAGAGAACTCGAACATAAAATGCACTGTGAAGCTCAAAAGCCTAACTAAAATATGTGACTAAAATCTTGTCCTTTACATTTATCAAGTTGCTTTCTTTTAGACAAAATAGCAAGAACAGCTAATGACTCTTTAAAGAGTAATAGCTTTTCTCCCGTTTTAAGTATTTTTTTCAATTTTTCTGTTTCCGCCTGTTAATTCAACAAGCCTTAAGCAGTATTCATTTAAAAATTGTTTTTATTTTCTTTCCTATAACATTCATAATTGGTGATATTTTTGGTGGAAGGGCCTTCATCTAGGCAAGCTGTCATACTCTAAAGAAAGTCATTCAGCTAAGTATGGGTTTATATAAAAGAAAACTAATGACCGTGGGTAAATAAATACATCAAAAGAGTGGAATATTAAAACAAAGTCACTCCTCAGGCAATAATTTTATGAGCTAATATGCATGCCTCAGGCCTAGTTGATACAAATTACTTGTACTGTTCCCTTTCAGGCTTCTTTGTAGGGACACCACAAGAAGGTTCACTGGGAGATTTGGATTCTGCAACAGAATTTTAGGTTTTACAAAATTTGAGCCCAAAATTTTAACTGTGAAAGACAGAAGTTTAATGTCCGTTCAGCATTTTTTTCTCCCTGCATCCCAGAACATTCCCAGAACTCTCACTTATCCATACACGGAGAACGTCTATTCAGTTTCAAAATTGACTTTTCACAGACCAAATACAGTTTGAGAGATTCTCTTAAGCTGAAGTCGGGGGATGAAAAATAAGCCTAGTTTATATATATACCCTTCTAAAGACTGGGCAGGGGTAGTCTGCTTTCATGCTTTCTGGGACAGGCCTTCTGTAAAAAGTCTTTGCTGTTTTCCTAAAGAAGCAGAATTTTAACAGAAATTTCATATGATTTTTCTTGTTTGACATGCTTAGTAGATATTAGACTAAACAAAGAGAGTGTTATTAATAGTTTAATAGATTATTTTTTTTTAGTACTTTTAGCAAAGCAAGTAATTACAATGCAGCAAGTGGTATTTTTAAATTATAACCAGTACTAAAGTACTACTTAGAATATTATAAGAATGTATTTGTTTATGTGGGGTCCCATCTAGCTTTAGAAGTGAAACAGAAATGCAAAGTATCTTTAACTGGAGTTGCATGGAAAAGCTTTTCATATCCTGCAAGAGTTCAGAAATTTAAAAAAGAAATTCCAGTTCCAAAAAGCAATTTTTTTCCCATGAAAGGTTATGTCTAACAAATGTGGGGCAATAAAAAGATTTAATGTAGAGACCTTCTGTTTTAACACATTGTCGTGGTTTAGGCTAAATTGGCTACTGGGGACGTGGGCACCCCAGATGGGGTCCTCTTTTACCTCAAACCAGGACATATTTTTGCTTCAAATTCACTTCAAAAGCATTGCAAGAAGCACCATTTTAAATCAAAGCTAATGTATTTAATTTTCAAATAATTTTTGTTTCTTTTTCTAATTTTGAAATCTCTTTTAATTAGAAGATTTACTAAAATTAATTACTTCATCTTTTTATATCAAAATTCTTATCGCAAAATACCCAGCAGCAATATATAAACAGGAAACATTGACCCAGTGATTTTTTTTTTCTGTATACGTCACCACTTTTGCTAGAGGATGTTCCCTTGATAATTTAATAAAGGATTATACTATCATAGTACGAAGTTTGAAAAAATAAAATAAAGTTTTATGCTGTCAGCTTTTTCTTAAAATGTCTACACATTCTGGATGCTCAACTTGAGTTGCATCATGACAGATTTTTGGTAATCCCTAGCACTAACAAAATCAAACCAAACTAAAGAAAACCAAACCAAAACAAACCAAAAAAGTGTAAGGAAAAAGCACCACAGGAGATAGGGATAAGATTACTGTTACTCAACAAAAAAAAGGAAAATGCTAATAAAAAACCCTCCTCTTTTGCATATATTTTCTTCATTTGGAAAACAAAGCTTAACACACATCTTTATGCTTTGATTTTCAGAGAAAATATTTCTTTACAGTTTCTTTCTTATTAGAATAAACTGCAAAACATTAATGAACTTTGTGAAAGCTTCCTAGCAAGGGTCAACTTTTGTCCTTCTACATGGACCATATTTTGGTGTCTGAAGTTACAATTTTGAAGATTCTTGTACAGATTAAAATGATTACTCACAAGGAAACCCCCTTGTAATCTGGGAATATTCACCATTAACTCACTATTGATATCACTCGTACATCTCCTAAGGTTCCCAGAGGGAAGATCACAGTGAGAACAAGGACAAAGACTTAGATATCCTAAAAGAGTTTGGACCAGAGGAGGGCTATGAAAATGATCAGAGGTCTGGAGCACCTCTCCTGTAAAGAAAGGCTTTCAACCCAAACCATTCTGTGATTTTGTGATTTTATTTTACTAACATTTTGACTTAGATGTTTCCTACATATCATACACTACATAGCTTACATGCAATCAAAGGTTGCATGTAAGACCTGGAAAAACTGTGTGTGTTTAAATAAATAAATAAAACTGTTAATAAAGATTCAGGATTTACCGGGGGGGGAGAAATTGGATTCTATTCTGATTAATTTATCCACTTGTATTTAAGAAAAACTGAAATCACAGAATGGTTATAAAACTTTCTTTTAAGCCTACATCATCTTCTTTTTTAAATATAAGAAAAGTATCAATGTCATTGGAAAAGAGGTCACCTACTCCAACCTCCTACTTGAAGCCAACACTAAGTCTAATTTGGTAATCAGAATCTCCAAAGATAGATTTTATGGGTGTTGTCCCTTTCTATATCATCTACCACAGCTTAAAAATATTTAGCTCCATCCTCTCTGTAACTCCCCTTCAAGTGGTAGTAAGCTGCTTTTAGATCACCCCTCACATTTTTTTTCACTAGACTAAGCAAGCCCAGTTCTCTCTACCTCTCAACTGAAGGAGGGAGATCTAGCCTCTGGCCATCTTTGAAGCTTTCCTTCAATACTCTCCCAGGGTGTATATAGAAAATTATTTCCAGGATGCTGTAAATATTTTGAACATCTTTATTACTTCTGTAATTAGTATATACAATCCCAATACCAGAAGCTCAGGGCAAAGTTAACCTAGCCCAGTATTCTGTCTCTGACAGTACAAGATAAGTAGAGAAAACATAGAAACCACAGCAAATATATTGTAAACCTTTCTTCAAGATCCTCCAGGATGATTTTTTCACTCCACTAATCCACAGATTAGGATTTCTTGAACTAGATTTTACATTTACATGTTTGTATTCAGCAGCCCTTGTTGGATCATTCTTCCTTGAATATTTCTAGACATTTTCTGCATCCTGTTCTGAGTCTCCAGCAATGAGTTAACAAATTAAACACAAATTCAAGAAAAATGTTCTTTTATTTGAATAATGATCAATTAGAGGAAGAAAGATGATGTGGAAACAGCCTAAAGAACAAAAAGTCTGTGACAATAAGCTTAAGAGGTTAGGACAGAAATATTTCTTAGAAATGTGACACAAAAAAACTACTACTTTAATTAGAGAAAAAAACATACCCAGAGGCAGGAGGGCTGTTCAATTAAAACTTTATTCTATTTAATAAAATAAAATATTTAAAATACACTTAAATAATAATGTTTAGAGTTAGGCACTAAAGAGAATTGAAATTAGTACTTAGACATAAGTGGTTAATAATTTAGGCTTAATATTCAAGATGAGTTCAGGGTTTATAGGTTTGATGTAAAACAACATTTAGAATATTGTTCATCATTTTCTGTTTGCATTCGTTTTTTAAGATTATTGTCAACATAACAAAGAAAAAATAACAATTGCTTTTTTGTACAGATCTAAAAATAAATGTTTAAAATATCATTGTAGCAATTAATACTGGTTCTGAGACCCACCTTATATTAATTTGTATTGGAGGCATAATAAAATTACACAGCCATTTCCAGGTTGTCATGAAGAAAACATAGTGTTCAAAACTGTATGGATCAGGTGGAAGAAAATTACTTTTATTTAAAATAAAGTGGTATTTCAAGACCCATGGGATATGAAAATAGCTTTCATAATGGACCAAGATGCAGTAATATGTTCTTTTGTCTTTTTGTCATGTGCAATGCTGACATCTATTTTAACAGTGTATGCATAATTAACATTAGTGATCTGACAAAGTCTGTGAATTTACCTGGCTCTGGCTTCCATTTTACTTTTAAATATGATTTCATGATAATCATTTCAATCTTTCCATGCTAAATTAAAAATTCACTAGTATAACAATTCTAGTTCATGTCTACTGGAATCAGGGATATTTTAGTCATAAAAATTACTTACATGTCAATAGGAAATAATTTTTAGAACTTGTTAATGTTGTGCCCAGACCCTTGAATTCACTATCACAGACATGCCTGGTAACTGTCAGGCTGCTACTGATTTTGTAGTTAGTTCAAGTAATCTACAGAGAAACTTTTTTTCTTTATCTTTGGCATTTCATAATTAATTCAGTCTCTAAATATCACAAGTCTGATTCTCATCTCTTCTATCAACAAAAAAGATTTCATAACTACGTGAGAGCAGAAAAACACGTGCCTTTTTCTGTCAGTAAAATGTTCTTAAGAAAACTTTGGAAAAAAACCACAAAAATCATGCAATATATTATAAATGTTGTCCTTAGAAAGTGGACTCCTATAGATATTAGAAATGTCAGTCTTTGAAGAGTTTCACATGTTTAAAATTTGTAGAAAGCTTGATTTTTTAGAGATTGGGGTTTTATTTTGTTGAATGAAAACTATTTTATTCAAATTTCTGTTTATTACTTTATGCTATCACATATAATCTGAAATAAAGTGTGAACCGAATTTGTATCAAAATTAAAAATTAATATTTCATTATTAAAAAAATAAGGAGATGTTTAAATATAGTCTGAAGATTTGTTTACGAAGTTTTGGCTGAAAAGTTGATATGAAAGATTTTTGATAAAACTAGAGTTTTGTCTAGCAATTTTTCTTTTAAAAAAGGTACAGAACTGACTCGGAGTTCCATGTGAAAATGCATCTAAACCCAGAACTGTTATTTTAGAATTAAAGAGGATTGCTGTATTTCTTTGGTAGCGCAGTCTTTTCCTCTGTTTCTGAGCACAATGAAGTATCAGTATCTGAAAAAAAAAAAAAAAAGCTAAATTATTCCACTTTTCTGAACTCTCAAGCTTTTATCTCCCTTCTCACTCCTTGAGTCTGCTCATAATTTCCATTATTTCCTTAACTCCAAACCAGATTCAGCCTTCATGAATTCAGTTTTCACTAAATCTCACGCAGATGAGTAGTAGTTTAGCAAAGATTGAAAGCATTTATTCTATTATTAACTGTGATATCCAGTAAGAGACCTTGATCAAGAATCAGGCCTCAAGAATCTTAGACACCGTGGAAAAAAAAGAATAAACAAAGAGTCCCTACCCTACAGATATTCAAGCTGTGTGCTGTCAATCATTACCTTCCTTCCAAAGTACGAGAAATAAAATTGCTTTCCACCTATAGTGAAAAAGATACAACAAAAGTCTTTTCCTTCATGGAAGCTATTGATTTATTCTAGCTGGATAATTGGTCCCAAGAGCCTTGATCAGAAACAGAAACAATTCCTGTGTCTCATTAAGTGTATTAATTTAGCAACCTCGCAGCACCATTGTAAAAATTTAACTGCCTTGGCAGATAAGCTACTTGACCCCTCTCTACCTCAATGACTGATGACAATTAAAAAACATCCCAAAACAAAAACAACTCTATTGCTACTTTATTTGTCTTCAAAAAAATAAAAAAAAAAGAAAATCACTTCCTCTGGGCAAATGGACAATTAAAAATCAATTGGCTACTAATGAGTATACAATAATGCAGAATAACGCCACTTTGAGCAGTATACTGTTTAATTTTAGCACTTCCAATACTATAAGCCAACTCTCTCCTTTTACTTTAGCTTTAAAGCGGAATACCGTGATCCAACCCAAGCTTTTTTTGGCATGCTGGTAGCCTCAGTATTTAATACATTGATCTTTTTCTCCTGACATTCTAATGGTTTTCCTAGCATTTTTTTCCATTACAAGACTTAACCTGCTAAGTTAAACCAAGAACTGTTGACAATAAAATCAATTATAGCAGTAACTTAAGATTTATAGTGATGTCATTTCAAAATCTTAAGTTATTATTTCATGACTCAAACAGCTTTTCAAAATGCTATATTGATAGCAATAACCAGTGAGTAAGAGAAAAATTCCTGAAGTTAAAATGATAAAACCTCCTATGATAAACCAGGGGTGATGATGTTTTCATGTTTAAGGATGGATCAAAGTTCTCTAGTTTTACGTTATATTTTAAATTTTACTTTGCAAAACAAATCATTGAAATTGAAAAACAAAGTGATGCTGAATACTTGGAGCATTGTTTGAATACGGATAAATTTATGCTGGTTTTATAAAATGGGCAATAATACAAGGGAATAAGAAAAATGTACCAAATACTTCTGACTTTTTATCTTCTTCAAGAAACTTTAATAATTGTATAGCCTGTCCTTGCTCTTATTCACACTGCATATTGTATACTAATTGCTTGAATAATAACTGTAGACCTAGCAGTATTTATGCACAAAGAGTTTTAGAAATTATTATCTGAAATCTAAAACAAATGTGCTGTCTTAACACACTCTATTACCGAAATTATTCCTGGTTGTATGTCTCAAAATATATGATGACAACTCAGGATGCTGTATTCACCATGGGGAAGCAATGAGGATTACCTTGAGTGTACTGACCAGAGCTAGTCAAAATATTTTTGACAAATATCTTCTCATTAGAATCTGCTTCTCTGTCCAAGATGTATTTATTTTTACATGGTTTTTGATGAGCACCTTTTTGATGTTCATAGTTCTCTAGGCTCTGCTGCACTGTCTGTGATGAGAAACAATGCAAGGGGGAAGAGGAAATAAAATTTGGGACATACACTTTGATACGTGGTTGCTTTCACAATCACATTAAGACTGTTTTGTTTAGATTCCGGTATTGGATTCTTCCCACTCTCCAACATGGAGCTTTGACAGCTGAACGGTATTGTGAAATATGATTGTTATCATGCAGCAAGCTCTGACATGTTACACTGGTAATTTTGAAAAAAGGGGTAAAATATTAGAAATTACTGAAGCGTGTTAGTTATCCATGTTATTCAGAACAGCTGAGTTGGTCAAGTGGCCCTGGCTGTACAAGGCTGTTTTTTTCATTTCTGCTCCATCTCGTTTCCTAGAAAGGTATATATTTCCTTCTGACTCTGCAATGACACCAAGGAAAATCAGATTTGTATCTTCTTATCTCTGCTGCTATTTTTAGAAAATCAGGGAAAAATAATAATAATAATAAATCAAAATCACCATATTAATTTGTCTCAATAGGCATGTCATGGACCAAGGATCTTTTGCTGTAAGTGATGGCTCAGTTTCAGCTGCTTCAGAGCTTTAGCAGTACAGAATGAAGCAAAATCAAGATTAAGCTGAAGAGAACAGGAAGCAAGATGGAGAAAAGATGTGATGGAGCAAGAATCAAGACTTGCAAAAGGGAAGATATGACTCAGTGATAGTTTGGCTGGAGTACTGCTGTAAAAAAAACTCAAACCAACAACAACAAAAAAAACCAACAAACAAACACAAAACCAGGAGAAAAGGAGTCTTCCAAGTCTTATGTTTCAGGGCAACAGAGTGAGAAAGGTTTTTTTTTTTTTTTTCATGTGCAGTTTAGTTTGGGTTTGCATTGGAATATTTTTGCATTTTTTTTTTTATCTGGAGGATTGGAGGCGAAAAGAAACCTGATGAAACAACTACAGACAATGACAGAAGAATATCCTGCAAGAACAGCTTCTAATGCTAGCAAGAAAAAAGGGACAAGACCACATCCTGTTAGCTCTTGTCAAAATAAGTGTGATGGATGATAAGTGAAATATGAATAAACAAATTAAAAAGAATCCTGATAATATCTTATCTTCTTCTAAAGAGAGCAAACACCAGTAGCTTTTGAGTCTTATCAAAGTAGGAACATAGAAAAAAAAAATGCTTCTATCATTTCATTTTAAAAGACTAATCACACTTATATAAGCATTGAGACAAGCAATAATTAAGAAAACACTTATTTCTATGTTTATAAACTCACATACATGAACACATACACAAATTCTGCAGTCTGTGCTCAAACAACAAAAATTGCCTTTAATCAATCCCTCTGGTGTTGTCTGAAACATAGTAAGTACTCAATGAAACAAATCTATGTTGGCAACCTGGAGATCTGCATGTTCGTTTGAGAGCTCACAACTTTCATCACAAGTACATACTTTTCTGCGTAGAATGGAGACAGCTGGTGCAACTAGACCTTTAAGTACACCATTACTCATCCCATCTGGAATGCAATTGAAACTGCAAGTCTGTGCCTGAACAAAATTTTAGTAATAAGCAGTGCAATCTCCACCTGGAGTAATGGTGAAGTTTGAAGAAATCTGAGAGCAGGTTAGATTATCTTAAGTCATGAGTATTCTACAGTAATCATTGGAGGCAAGTCCCTACTTTCAGTATATGCTGCTCAAATGTAGCCATCCTTCCTAGCTGTTAAATGTCTACCACTAGGCTTGCTTTCTGTAAGTTTTTCTGTCCATATAAAATTAATGATATTCTGAAGCAGGACAAAATACTCCAGGCACCCCGAAAACTTTTCATTCTGAGATGCAGTGTAATGCAGAGGTCAGTACTGGGTCCAATACTGCTTAACATCAGTGATCTGGATGACGGGACCAAGTGCACCTTCAGCAAGTCTAGAGTCTGTGAGAAGTAATTGATACAACTGTTGGTTGTGTTGCCATCGAGAGGGAACTCAACAGGCTGTATACATGAGCAGACAGAAATCTCATGAAGTTAAACAAAAGGAAATGCAAAATCCTGTCCCTGGTGAGAAATAACCCTAGGCACCAGTACATACTTGGGGCTGACTGGCTGGAAAGCAGCTCTGCTGAGAAGGAGTTTGGGTTCCTGGTGGACAGCAAGTTGAATATGAGACAGCAGTGCACCCTTGTGGCAAAGAAGGTCAGCAATCCTGGGTTGCATTAGGAAGATCATTGCCTGCAGGTCAAGGGACTTAATTTTTCCCATGTCCTCAGTACTGGTGAGGCCACATCTGGAGTACTGTGTCCAGTTTTGATCTCTGCAGTACAAGAGAGGCATGGACATACCAGAGTGAGTCCATCATGGGACCACAAAGATTATTATGGGACTGGAACGTCTTTCACATGAGAAAAGGCTGAGAGCTGGGACTGCTGAATGATTTATTTCAAAACTGCTTGGAAACCTCATTTCTAACTGGTTTGTCTTGACAGAGTTCCCTAGAGTGGTCCATAAAAGCATGAGAGAGTGAGCTACTGAGCAGTGAGAACAGGAAGAGATCCAGAAATTGACTTAGCCCTATGGCCCTCTGTTATTTAAAAATATAGACCTGAAGTTTCTTGAAAACAGGAGAAATATATAAAGTTGGCCAGGGTAATGGTTTTATAACACAAAACTGAGGGTTATTGTATCATGACCTCAGTGTGGCATGAAAACTTGGAAGGGAGTTTTGAAGGTGCAAAGCAGGTTGTGGTAGCATGAGAGAACCACGTGGGGAAGGAAAGTCATCTGTTACTACTCCAGAGCCCATATGTATTTGTGACTGATTAAAAACACTTGATCTTCAGTTTTGTCATAGCTTCCTTCACTCACCTGGAAAGATATATTTCCCTACATGTGCTGGTCAGTCTATGCTATGGAATGTGTGGGACACTTCTGTGGGTAGACTTTGTCTTATGCAAGTAGTCTCAGAAATTCCTGTTAATTTAATCAGAAATTCTAATTTGGACCTGGAAAACTTACAGAAAAACACTTCCATGAAAGATTTGAGTTTTCTTCTGTGGAAGGAAATGGCAAATAAGTGCAGCTTGAGCATTTATTATGTATTAGACCATTACAAGAAAAACAGACCCAAAAAGAAAAGCCAGAACTGTCCTTTTGCATGTGAGTCCCTTCGCCAGAACTTCATGAGTCATTTATAAAGATACACTAAACTTTCTTTGTAGTTTAAACGTATTAAATCTTTAAAAAAGTCACTGCACTCAAGTAGAAAGGTTCCTCCTCCCTGATTTATTTCTGGTCTCAGTTAATCCTGCATTCTTGATTGCTCAGGGGCTGGGTTTGATCAGTACATTTATTTACCTGGAATGATTCTTTTTAAATGAAATTTGATTTTCCTGAGATGTGGGGGGTGTATCTTTAAAACCTATAAAATTCATCATGATCCCAGGGCAACATTCTAATTGTTAATCTCCTATGTGTAGAAGTTGAGCATCACTACAACTAAAATGCAGTCTGAACAAAATCACGCAGAGGAGACCTGGCTTTCCACAAATTCTAAAATATAGCAGACCTTATGTGAAAAAGAAATTAATAGATCTTTAGACCAAAGTACTTCTAAGCATAGGTATTTAAGCAAGAACACCTCAAGATACAAGACAGTTGCCTGAACACTTAGGTAATGCTGGAAACAAGACAGAACTGAGGAGCATTTAGATTTCTAAGTATCTTTTTAATTAACTTCATAGATCTCTCTTTCTTCTAACATCACCAAAACAGGAAAAATAGAAATCACTTTTAAATAATTCCTTTCACATACAGCCACAAATAGGAACACCAACAATTAAGTGCTTTTGCATTTATGTATGCTGCAGAAAATTTTGTATACATAGAAAATAAAGAATATTAATTGAGAAGATGAAGCACAAATTATCTATCTGAAGATCACTTTGAACATTTTGTGTTATTTTCTATTGCAATATCTCTTATGGAGTCAGACTGTGAAATGGCTCCCATGACAGTATGATGAATTGACTAAAATCTTATGGCCTGGTTTTAGCAAAGTTCCAAATTTGGACACTACACAAAGTTTTCAGATTTATGAACATGTATCTTGTGAATTTTTACAGGGTAATAAATTTAATGGTTGGACTGGTTGGACTGCTCAACTTCAATCAGACAGAACTTCTGGAGCCCTTTGTGACTTCTTTATAAAAGAAACAAAACAAAACAAATAAATTTTATTTTTCATTTCATATGAGTTATGATAGCACTTTAGAAGAAATTTTAAAACTGAAATTTAAAATAAATTCCATGTGAGATTCTAGAGCAAAACCCAGCTTAGCAAAGAGTTCTGCTGACTGGTACACATACCCTCTTTCCATGCCATCTTTTAAGTTAAGAAAGATGTTTAGGTATATTTTCATAAGACAGTTTCTGTGCAAAGGTAGAAAATTAAGTGTTGTTCTAAGTATAGTGTTTAAGCTCCCTTTTTCATAGGAATAAGTTTGCTTGCTTTTTGTTGTCTGCAAATCTTGTGCAAAGTGCAATTTAATAACAAGAGTATCATCAGCTAATAAAACCCAGGATTCCAAATTTTTTTGTGTGGTGGTGCAAACCCTCCATGCCTTTTGGACTCTTGGTACTTCGCTCAATTTCCTCCCCACCTGGGCCACGTAATAATACAGAACGTAACATAATGGTCTAACATGAAAGAAAGAAGAGGTGGAGAGCAACGGACCAGAACACAATGGTGGGCCTGGTTCCCATGGCTCATTTGAAGATAATAACTGTAATTGATCACTCCTGACAACATATGGATTGTGGCCACAGCAGGGGGGATAGCAGGAACCCAAGACCTAGCAAGTTCTGGGCTTGTGTAACTGGTGGGAAGTACCAGAATATTCCATTGTCTGAGCTGGGCCGGAGTGGAAAAGTAGCTGATGAAAGTCAATTATCTTGGATCCTATAAGTAGCCATTCTAGTAAAGACCCTTTGAGCTCTTCTGGATCGCAGTGGGCTGTGGCCAGGACCTCCCCTGAGTTGGGGCGCCACTCAGGCAACACCTCGAGGACTAGAAGGCCAGAGCAAGACAACCTCTCTCAAGCCTCAATTATCGCCCATTGAGGAATACCGACATATTGTGAGTATTTACTCTAACTCAAGAAAGGGAAATTTTAACTATACGCTAGCCTCTCTTCCATCCTCCTTTCCACTTACACGTTTATGACAAATATAGGTTAGCTTTATGGATGTGGATGCACTTCCATTTGTCCGTGCATGCATAGGAGTTAAAAGGGGTACCTGCCAGCTCACTAGAGTCATGCAATATTAAGATATCTTTGATCTCAGCAGTTATAGACTGGTGTGTGTGTATGTGTGTGTGTCCGTGCGTTTATATATTCTGCTTATATGCATATGCATTAATTTGAGATCGGTGCTTTTGTTCGTGTGTACGTGTACTGATTTGGGATACTTTACAGTGAGTTAGTGTGAATCTTGCCATCTTTGAATCTGTAATTAAGTTGCTGTTTATTTATTTTGTTAAGTCACTCTGTAAACCTTTAATTCAGTTATTGATTAAGTGTTGCTAAGATTCAACCTCTTGACCTGTCTCAAATTATTAATAAATTTTGAATCGCTGTTTAATCATAACTGTGTCAAATACTTCCATCCATGACATTTTATCAGAAAATGATCCAGCTCTCTCAGCCAATTAAATCTGAATGATTTACCAGGCACATTTCTTGTCTAATGCAGTAGAATGTATCTTACATGCCAGTAGTTGCATTTGTTATTTTCTCCTTCAGTTTCTTGATAAAACAGCATGCCTTGTTTCTCCTGCTACTTATTTGCCAGCTGACATATTACTGTTTCAATTTTTATCTAGAACTCTTCTCCAGATTTATTACTATGCATTTTATTCTCTTTTTGATCTTTGTGAGGAAATGAACACTGCATTTTTTAAGATAAAGGAAGAATTAGGAGTAAATTCTATCTTAATTTTAATAATTATAACATCTTAAGGAAAACATTTTTGTTAGTTTTTCCTTGTTGTAAACAGCCAATAGTGAAGGATTGTTCCTTTATTATACTATCAGCTACAGCAAAATCAACTCCTTAAATAAAAGTCTTTAAACTGGTTAAAAACTCAGAATGTTATACACAGTCTTATACTTCTCAGCTGCGGTTAATGTGGTCCTAAAAAGCATTTGAATCTTGGTGCTTAAATTATATTGATCTCAGTCACACATTTCATTACACACAAATTCAGATAAGATTAAGTTCATCTTATGACTAGTGATAAGCCCTTAAATCCAAGCTCTCCTACTGATAATGGTATAGGTTATTATCTTATCCTTCTTTATGATTAACCTTTTTGTCTTTAAAACTAAAGGTATGTCTACAGAGAATGCAGGACAGCTGTGATGACAGAATTGAGGGGAACAGTGTTTTGCTTTTGATTCGACAATAGCTTGTGTGTAGAGTTCAAATGTGTAAGTTGCAGTATCTGATATTCCACCTTAGCAGGAGACTATACTGCTTCTGAAAGGTTTCTTTGATGCTGCCAGTGAACTGTTGTCACTTGTAGCAGTTCAGCTCAATAGGACCCATGAAATAGAGGGAACCTTTTCACTGATTGTTATGATATTAACATCTATAGAACTAAGCAACAGTTTATGCAATGTCAGCTATTTAACAATGAAGACCAAAACAATGTTAACTAATTAAGAGACTGATAAATTGTGTTTAACCCTAATTGAAAATACTTTATCTCATGTTCAGTTAAAGAATTGTAATGATGACATCTATAATTTTCACATTATCTCACCGTTCTCCCTTCCATTAGTAAATTATTCAGATGAGCTGTGATAACAGTGCATGATTAAACTGATTTGAAAAGGAAATAAGCTGCAGTGGTGTCTATCTATGAATGTTTGTGCCTTCCTACTATATCACCTGAAGCTGCATTGGAAGTAGGAATGATGCCAATAAAAAATGCAATCTTGATACAATTAACCTACCAGTTGTATCATAATATTTGTTAGCTTTCAATAGTTTCTCATATTTTACTAAAGTAAACAAACAAAAAATATATTGTAATGGAACAACACTTTTTAAATATCTTGATGGCTTCTTCCACTACTTCTCTCCCTTTTAGTTTTACAATAGCCTGAATAGTTGAAAGCCACAAATTACCTCAAACAGTTATAGTTGAAACGACTGCATGTTGCTTGCCTGCTTAGTGGGAGTTCTTCATATTAGTTTGCTGACAACCAGCAGTGAGGAATAGACGTTGATAACGTCCATATCAATATCTTATGATTTGTCCTCTCTGTGTCTGATCAGTAAAGACAAAGGAAAAGCAGCAAGGGTGCAGTTTGCTTTGGGGGCTTTGTAGGTGTTTTATTCAGCTTTCAATCACAAAACTCGAGAGTCTGTGATCAAAAACTTATTAGCTTCCTTGGTTTGTGATTCTAGTGTTCTTTCATGTGGTCATATTCCCTTGTGCCTGTGATTTCTGTTGTATTTATGTACTATAGGAATATTATTAAAATTCATACCTAAATGCCTTAACTTCCATAAGTTTGACTTGGAATTTTACTGTGTAAAATTAAGATTTTTCCAGCTAGCTCTTTGTCTTACTGCTCTAACAATGGGTATTGTCTTCCATTGCCACCTGGCTTTGCTGTCTGTCAACTTGATTGCTCCTGAGGTATTATAGAATCATATAACCATAGAACAGTTTAGGTTGGAAGGGACCTTAAAGTTCACCTAGTTCCAACCCCCCTGCCATGGGCAGGGACAACTTCCACTAGATGAAGTTGCTCAAAGCCTCATCCAACCTGGCCTTGAACACTTCTAGGGATGGGGCCTCCACAGCTTCCCTGGGTAACCGGTTCCAGTGCTTCACCACCCTCAGAGTGAATTTTTTTTGTAATATCTATTCTAAATTTTCCCTCTTCCGGTTTGAAGCCATTACCCCTCGTCCGATCATTACATGCCCTTGTAAAAAGCCCCTCTCCAGCCTTCTTGTAGGTGCCCTTCAGATACTGGAAGGCCGCTGTAAGGTCTCCGTGGAGTCTTCTGCAGGCTGAACAACCCCAACTCTCTCAGCCTGTCTTCATAGGAGAGGTGCTCCAGCCCTCTGATAATCTTTGTGGCCTTCCTCTGGAGCCTCTCCAACAGGTCCATGTCCTTCTTGTGCTGAGGGCTCCAGAGTTGGACACAATATTGTAGGTGTGGTCTCACAAGAGCAGAGTAGAGGGTCAGAATCACCTCCCTCGACCTGCTGACCATGTTTCGTTTCATGCAGCCCAGGATACACTTTGCCTTCTGGGCTGTGAGTGCACGTTGCATATGGATTCATCTATAAAAATCAGCAAAAATGCATTCAATGAGTACATCAGAAAATTTGATGTTTATCTGCACCTTCAGGGTCTCGTCATTCTCATTGTTCTGTGTTTATGTAGTTTCTGGAAGAAAGCTTTGTCTCTCTCTTATCACAATTGAAGTCATTGGGTCTTGCTCTTTGTTTGTGTTAATAGTTTGCTCTAGCAAACTGATTTGCTTTTGTATATGCATGAAAATCCTGGTGCAGGTCTTTTATTTTTTAGATCCCCCAAACTTCATGTGTGTTTGCACATTAGAGAGAAATACAGAGGCCAAAACTTTTCAACAAAGGATGGCTTACAGCACATAAATCCTTTATATGCTTCTAAACATAAGTGGAAGAGAACTTCCAGATCCTGTTCTTGTGAAAGTGAATTGTGCTTGTCCTGAACCTCAGAAAAGTGTGATGTACATTTTCAAGTACATTTATAAGCATACCAAGACACAGTTTATTGGCATTTACAACTATTATAATTTTTATAGCAGAAGTGTTATTAAACCAACAGCATTAATTATATGCATAAAAGTGATAGATTCAAGGTTCCAGGTACGCTCCTCCTTGGGGTTTTGTTTTATTTTGTTATGATAATCTTTATGCTTATTTTCAGAAGAACATTTTCGTTATATACTAATATAAAGTCATTCTGTTCTGTGTATACTCTCCTGCTGATAATATCTGGTTTCCTTACACCATGTCAGAATTGATGAACCCAACCTCTAAGTGCCAGAATTGATAAAAACTCATCCTGGAAAGGGTCAGGAAAGAAACTCCTGACAAAAAAATAACCCTAAATATTGTTTTTTATTTTCTTTGGGAAGTCTCCAGAAAACAGTAATATCAGAACAGAGAATTTGTTGTAAGAGAATCAAATGCACTTCTTCAGTTAGAGATACAGACAGCAGGAGTGGGCTTTATGTGATCCAGCTTCAGCCATTTAAAAGATAAGTTTCAAGTTCTGAGTTGTTATCAAGCTGATTCGAAACAAGAACTTCTAGAAGATTTTATTTTTCATAAAATCAGATTAGATACTCTTTGGAAACACCCATTTATAACTATTGACCATGGAGAAAACCTGAACAAGCTGCTTTGACCTCTTAAGTCTTCTTTTAGAGAGCTGTAGTGAGAGCAAATACTTATACATGAAGTAAGCATAAGTAGTATAGCTGCAGTAAAATCCATGGACCTATCTGATTTTACAGCAGCTGTAGAACAATTTGTTTCTTCCTACTTTTCCAACCTATTCAGGCTTGTTATAATAGGAAACCGAAGCTAAGGCAAGTACACTCTAAGATTATAGACTGTAGTTGATAAGTAAGAACGCAAAGATCTCTTAGGAGATATGAATATCTTTATTCATATATATATTCTTATATAAATATTATTAAAAAATCAGAAAAACAATTATTTAGTCACAAGTCTTCATGTGCAAAACTTGCAAATTGTTGGCAGGTATCACAGTGAAAAAATATGTGAATAAAATAGAGAACATTTGTACCATAGCCTTCAGTTTCTTTGGTCCTCTGTCCAACTCCCTCTTCTTCCCCTTTGGGTTTCTGTGCAGGCTATATGAGGATCATTTTCAAGTGCATAAAGATTAGGTATTTGAGATGCTAAAATTTTGTTGGTATTTTTCAAGTTAAAAGTGGAACTTTTGGATTACTTTTTGTACTGGTTCTGACCAGGATTTAGTTAAATGTCTATATAGCGGATCATATGGTGCTGTGTTTTGGATCTGTAGCTAAAACAGTGGTTTGGTTATTGCTAAAGAGTGCTTGCACAGTGTCAAAGTTTTCTCTTTTTTTTTCCCCGCTGTGTCCCTCCAGTGAACAGGCTGGGGATGGGCAAGAATTTGGGAAAAGACACAGCTGGGACAGCTGACTTAAATTGGCCTAAGTGATTTTCCATACCATAAGATGTCATAGTTAGCAATAAAAACTGGAGGTAAAGGAAGAAAGGTGGTTGTCTTCCAAGGTGGACATTGTTTAGAGACTGAGCATCAGTTTGCTTGTAGGAGGTGCTGATTGATTTTGCATCATTTTTTTTTCTCTTTCCTTCACTTATTAAATTATCTTTATCTTGATCCATAACTTTTCTTGCTTCTGCTCTTCCTATTCTCTCCCCCATCCTGCTGATGGTGAGGGGGATGAACAAGAGGCTGGGTAGGCGCTTAGCTGCTGCCCGGTCTCAACTCACCACACTTTCAAAATCAGTTTCTTCACTCTTTCAAGTGGTTTATAACTCTTAATTAAATCTCTGCTCTTTATGAATTGAGTTCAAAGGCTGTCATTGCTGCCCAAAGAAGGGACTGAAAATTGGCTTATCAAAATAATTGCAGTCTCAATAAAAAAAAGTCACAGAAGTAAAAGAAGAAATAAAAACACATATTGATGAATTAGACTGACTAAAGTTTCAGATTTGGCAACAGAAGTGAGACAACTTAAGTTTGAGAGACTTTTTTCTTCTTAAAAATAAAGGATAGAACCAAGCTATAAAGCCTTTTTAAAACAGAGAAAAGAAAGAGTTTCTGTAGCACTGCCAATATTTCGTAATGTTTGCCTCTTATCTCCCTGAAGAAATGACTTTGTTGATAATGTTTACTAGTTTGTGTCTCAAACAAAACATCAGCGTCTTCATTCTAGGCCACGGTCTAGTTTGTACTCTAAATCAACATATTTCTCCCAAGCAGGCCATATGTAAGAACAGCTTAAACATACTGCATTGTTCAAACAAAAGAGTACATTGTTTTTACAAATTTTTTTCACCGGTAAACACAGTCATAGCAAAAACAAAAGGTAGATTAAGGGTGAGAGGCACAGGACACATTTTGGAACACTCGAAATTCTGATTAGATGTAAGGAAGACATTTTTTAACTGTGAGGGTAGTAAAGTACTTGAAGCAGTTGCCCAGAAAGGTGGTGGGTTTTCCAATCTTGGAGATGTTCAAGAATTGACTGAAAATGGTCCTGAGCAACCTGATCTTATTGAACTTGTTTTGAGTAAGGGGGTTGGACTAGAGGCCTCCAGAGGTCCCTTCCACTGTGAACCCCTATTCTGTGATTCTAATCTCTAATTAAAAGAGAAGATACAGATCAATTTTTACCATCTAGAACTTTACATCTATCACAATGTTATAATGTATTTTCATGAAATTTATTCAAACTTCTGTCTTTGAAATAAATTCACTGTGACATCTTGCAGTTTTGGAATTGATTAGGATAATCAGATTCTCCAACTATTATTAAGCTGTAGCTGAGAACAGGAAATTAGATATCTGGCAGATTTACTGTGTTAAAGCTTTTCTTAAGTGACTTTGAGTTTTTAAAATATTTGGGTGTAACCTTCAGAAGCATGACTTAATGCAGGTTAGAGGATTAATAATTCTTTAGTGTCACGTGGTTATTATAATCACATACATAATACTTAGATCCTGACCCTGATTCCATAATGTATTTAATATGCTGGCTGCTCCTGCTGAAGTCATACGTATTTTGCAGTGTTGAGGTCCGATTAAAATAAAGGACTTCAGGACATATACCTGAAAGATGCCTGAAGTTAGCTGATCACATTTAGAATTAACAAAGTGATACAAATTCTAAATTCATCTCTTAAATGAAAAACATCTGCTTGTGTTAGGCTCAGCCATCCAGCAGCAGATTTGCCTCCATTCATCTCTGTCAAAGTGAGCTACTTTTGCATGCAGACCCTAGGCAGCTGTCCCCATTTTTCCAACTGTGCTAACATTGGTGATCTAACCAAGATCACGGTAGTTCTTCACCTGTAGCCTTTTTTTTTTCTTCAGGATTCAGCTTTCTTCCAAAGTTATTTTAGTTCAAACAGCTGTTTAGTCACAAATAGAGCAGTGCCAAGCCCAGAATAACAAGCTGTGCGTAGAGGCAGAAGCTCAGCCGCAGCACCATGCTAACTTGCCTTCAAGGCTTCCTGGTTGGAGCTGACAAGCATCTGGCTACCGACAGGCTGGTCTGTAACACTGCATGAGCTTGCTTGTATCTGTTTGCAAATTACCATGTAAACATGGGTAAAGTAAAACAGAGCATAATGTTGCAACATCAGACTTAGTCGGTTTGTCAGCTTCACTGTTCTGATAAATAAACAGAACTTACAATACACTCACAAAAGAAATAAGCGCTCTGTCTTACAAAACTTTTCCTTATCTCCTACAAAATGGCAGCATCTTCAGATAGTAAAATTCCTAACCCATAGACTTAGGTTTCTATACGTCTCTATGGAAGGCTACATATGGCTTTAAATGTCATTTGATTTGAGTTTGGCTTTTGTGATTGGTAGAACTTCAATTTGAATATTAAAAACAGATTAATATAAAATAAATTATATTTCCTTTTAGATGGATACAAAGACATCTTTTATTCATCTGATATGTACAGTTTACAATATCTGATAAATTAATCAGTCTTCAATCCTCTTCCATTCTTCCTTTTTCAGATGATAAAGGTAAAATGTATTTTTAACATATAACCACTAATTCAATTGTGATTTAGACAATGAAAAGGTGCTTGGAATAGATTTGATTAAGAATACACCGACTTAACTAAACAATTTCCAACTGATCCTTTTCTGAATACAAAAACTGCACAAGTCGATTATATTTAATTAATTTTATGTTTGGAAAAATCAAATCCCAGTACAGTGCATTGAAGCTGTAACTAATGAAGAAAGAGAGCAGAATAATGTTAAGGTTACACGGAAGTTTTACAAGGGAAAAAAAAAAAAAAAATTGCAGGTTGGCCTTAATATATATTTCTATTGTTACAATAGCGTAACTGTTAATTTGCCCTAAATTAGAACTGTAAGATGATTAACGGCATTAACTGAATGAGCAAAGCTAAATTAATGCAAACTATTAGAAATATAAAAGAAGTATCTGGACTGGACACATGCCAGCCAATTAAACAAAACCAAAACACAAAACCAAAACACAATTGTCAGGCATTGGTGTGCTTTTGAGGATCAATAATGGATTGCCTATATTGCTCTGAGTTACATTCTTTAGTACATTAACTTAAATTAGCATATTGTCAGTAATTCATCTATCTAAAATTGAAACAAATTTGTTAGTCACTGTTTTTAAACAATGTTGTCAATGGACAGGAGTAGAGCTCTGCCAAAAAGAAAGAAACTATCTTTTTGCTTTGAACACTAACAATGTAAGACACAATTTGCATTCTCATCTTTTCTGATATGTGTAATTGTTTAGTCCCATAAATCACTCAGGATTCTGGTCTTGATCCAATAAAGTTCTTAAACATATAAATGGTGTTCTTTACCAAAATTAGACATTTGGATGTTTTCTGACATTGTCTATGAGCTGGTAGAACAGAAGTGGCTGCAGCTAACACTTGTATGCTAAAGGATGTTCATCAGCAATCTGCCAGATGATGTGGAGCTCACAGCACCCAGGTGGCAAAGCTTCCCTATCCTAGCCTTATCCTATCCTAGCCCTTCCTGAAAATCAGTACTTTATGTAGCTTTCATTGCTTTCTGTAAGAGGCTGAACTCCTTTGAATTGTTTCTGAAATGTACTTTTTAATATTAATTGTTCTTCATCAAAACATCCTACTTTACGTACCAGCTAATGCAATTAACTGCTCACCACAGGTAGCAGAGATATATATTTTGGCTCAAGCAGGTCATGGAGAAGAAAAGTTTAAACAAACTTCATCTCATAAGCAGAAAATTACCTTAATCCTACAACTTCTATTGCAGATAGAGACACAATCATGACAAAAAGCAATAGATATATTAGAATAGAAGACGTAGATAATTTTTAAGTCTTGACATCTATCACAGTATTAAAATATACTTTTATGAAATTGATTCAAACTAATTCTGTCTTAGAAAGACATTCATCAAAACACCTTTCAGTAGTGACAAGAGATGTTTTGGGGAGCTGTAAGCTTCAAACTCAGCTGACAGCCAACTCATGAGCCAGCATATTTCTTTAATTCCTACAGACTTGAGAAAGTGAATAAATACTGTAAAAATATACTCTACAACTAATAAAGAATAGACGAAAACCATTATTATGTAGCTGTAAGCTCCAGATAATAGTTACTGCAAAATAAATAAATAAATAAATTCTCCACAAACAATAAAACTCCTCTGAGAAGAGAGAGAGAAGGTAAACGTGACATATGAATGGTTCTTCTCTTTCCCTGTTCTGGAAAGAATATGAGGCCTCTAGAGTGTGTTTGTCAATTCTTTAGGAAAGTTGTATTTGGGGTTCTCAGAAAGATCATGATGAAAAGAAGATTTGCGAAACACTTCTCTGAAACTCAGAGAAAACAGGAAGTAGTGTAGCACTTTGTTATACATTTTCTTTCTCTCTGTATATCATTTTTCATGGAACATTAGTTTTGCCATCTTGGTTTTTATTTAGGCTACCCTCCAGGCAGCGCAGGAATTTATGTTTTTAGCTGAATGTCATGCTAACACTTACACTAAACAGGCTATTTTTCACACACTAATCCTAATACTGCAAAAGTTGCCACTTCTTTGTTCCATAATTGTAGTCTTCATGTATGCATGTGCATGCATGAGGAAAATGTAATTTTAAAAGTTTTTTGCTTGCTTGGTTTGTTTTTTTTTGTCTTTCTGTTTAAGCCATTGTCTTCCAGTGCAGACACAATAATGGCCCATTCCTTTCTTCACTGGAGGAGTGTGAAAATTACCGTTTCTGGAAAATACATTCATGTCTATATTACCATGTTAGGGACTTTTAAGAAATAAAAAATACTAACAATCCATTTATACATCAGACTAACAACCAAAATAGCTGAAATATACCATGTAGGACTACACAGAGAAGTGGCCTAGGGTTATTCTTCACCTCACACTTATGTGTCTGCTCCTTCATCCAGCAACATCATCTGTCTGCAGATTGTGTGTACATTTAATGTGTGAAAATACTGTGCTTACCCAGCATACAAATGATATTTTGGTAACACATCTGTCCTGCTCTTTTGGAAGAGTTAACATTAGACCTGCTTCCATATGCCTGTCAGATTTGGCCTTAAGTATTGTAAGGAAGGAATTAACCTTTTAGCTGAGCCCCAGTGCCATCCTGTTTGTACAAAAAGTTTTGGGGTTTTTTTTTCAGTATGGGCATATGCTGCCAACAGAGCCAAGACTAAATAAATACAACAGATAAACATATAGTAGTGCTTGGGTTTGTTGGGGTTTTTTTGGGGTTTTTTTGTTTGTTTTTTTGCTGTTGTTGTTGTTGTTGTTGTTATTGCTGAATACTGTAGCACTTCTGCAGAGCTCAGTTTTTTAAAATAATTTTTTTACAACATGCCCAAAACTCATGTTCAGTAGACATTATCAAACCCACATAAAAAGTACTGCTGTGTTGCCAACCATGGAATGTATAAGATGAACAGGTTATCCTTATTGACATATTGATATTGTTCTCTTCTATACTAGAAACTATTAATTATACGCACATGATCAGCTACATAAAAGGTAGAATTTGCCTGCCACCTATTGGTTCTTTTCACTGTTAGCTCTAATTCTTCTCCATTCCCTGTGAACTGATCTTTGGCCAAAGGTGTAGCGACTTTATTTTCTGACGTTTTATCAATAATTTTCTTTGCATTTGCTTAATTTGTATTTGCATAATGATCTGCAAAGTGAAAATCTTCATAATATATCTAGCAAAGGAACTTCACTTGGTGGAGGACGTTCCTGTTCATTCATACTGCAAACAAATTGTAAGTGATGAAGGTGTGATCCGGAAAGCAATGACACTGGCATGAGAAAAGTCTAGTCATTCAAGAATAATTTTATGTCGTTAACCAAATTTGCTATAGCATTTGTTATGTAAGGAGACAGCTAAGAAAAGAAAGTGGAAAACAAAAGGTCTTTATTTATACTGCTAAATGAAGGATTATCAGGAAACAAGCACAAGCACTGATCCGCTGACCACTTATAGTTCTTTATTTTTTAATTTTTATTTTATTTTAAAATATTTACTGGTGTGGTTTTGTGCAACTTACCATTCTCTAACACAGTGCCCAGTCATTTTTCAGGGGTTAACATGGACTCTTTCCTAAAAAGCAATTTAGGCTGTACTATTCCAGGCTTGGCTCCTTCTGCCTTACATAGTCCTCCAACACACTCCCATTGGACTTAGCAGAACAAATAACTCTACATAACATCCATATTCCAAGTATAAGAAACACATGCCCTAAAATTAGGTTATGATGGAATCACACAGATGATTGCCATGCAACTCTGATACTCTTCACACACTTAGTAATGGAGGGAGAAAAAAAGAAAAAAAACACACCTCACGGGAAATAATTGTCATGTCTTAATTTCACAAGGGCATCACAGTGGCCTCAGAAGAGATTCAAAATTATGTGTTAAATGCTCTGGACATAATCAGTCTGCAACAGAGAGGCTGTCCCTTAGTAATCTGGGGGATATCACTTTCTCTTGGAAACAGGAGACACTTTATGGGCTGGTTGCATTTAACACTGTAGATGCAGCCATGGATCTCAAAATTCTGGGCTCTGATTTTGAATAGGGGCTCTGCTAGTGAGCATACGATGTGCAGTTGGTCAGATGCTGGCTGTGTCAGATGAATCTGAGGTGCACAGTTCTTTGCACGTCTGTAGAGGATTCCAAATCCCACAGTCTGTGAGTGTCATGTAACACTAGGATAGCATACTTGTAATGCAGAGTCATTCAGTACCTGCAAATATGCTGTACACAGATTCTTCTGGCTTCTTAAGATGCCCCCAAATGTTCACACAAATGACAGCAATTCAGGCATCATAAGGATGACCTCAGTGCTGTTTTCAGACTTACATTTGTGTGCAGAAACATAAAATCATAACTTCTCTTTAATAATTTTCTGTATAAAACCTAGGGAGTGAAATATGGGTTAAAACACGCTTGATTTTACATGCATTTTGATCCCTCCTTTTTTTTCTCTTTTTTTTTTTTTCTCCCAGAAACCTTCCTCTTTTTCTCAAGAAACCAAAAAAAATGTAAAGACAGAGGTTGATACAAATCTTCTGAATCATAATAGTTCTTGTCACATCCTGGTCCAGGACGTGGCGGGGGTCCAGAAAGGACCCGTAATGATTCCGCGTGTGAGATTAAGACACAAACAAGGTCAGATGCTGTCTGCTAAGCTTTATTGTTATCTCCCAGCCTTGATTACTGCAATGAACCATAGAGTAAAGGAGGAAGTAGAGGAAAGGCAGAAGAGAGAAGCAGTATTACGGAGCACAGCAAGAACATAGCCACCACTACTGACTCTCAGCGTCCTGACAGTCCCCTGATCGTCAGTGGCATCCTGTTGACTTACGATCCTTGGATCACAACGATGGTGGGGAGTTCCGGAGGCCCACCTGTAGAGGGACACGACACTAATCTATAGCCAAAGTCTGCTCGATACTTGACCAATCAGTATAGAAGCCACTTTTGCTTGGCCAATCTTTCTTGGAAGATGGTCTTCTTGGAAGACAGTTGCTCCTGATGTACTCCTGCAGGAAACAGGATGCTGTGGATGATCATGGTGGCACAGCTTGCAGCTAAGCTTGGTGAGTTTCAGGTGCTCCTTGTGCCTGTTATGAACAAGATGTGGCTGGTCTGCTTACAGAAAGCAAGTTTTGAGACATTTTGATCGAGACATCTTAGCAGTTTCCTACAGTTCTGAATTCAAATATTATTAAAAAATCCAAAAGCCAATACATAGATACAAAACTACCCTCAAACACTTTCCATAGCGTTCAGGTAACTTCAAATGAGACCACCTGGATAAAGATTTGCAGATCTGCATTTTAAAAGCAGGCTAGGTTTACCTTGTGGCAATATTTTATTAGATTTATGTTATCTATATTAGCATATAACTCATTAAAATGAAACGTTAGTCCTGTTGAAATCAAGGATTAAACTTACATTAAATTCACTGAGAATAAGATTTGACCTTTAATTGACATCCAGTTAAATCTTTTTACTGGAATAAACACTCCAAAACAGAATCAGCACAGTATATCCAATTACTTTTAACAAGGGCTAAATGGCTTACCTCGTCTGTTTAAATGGTAAACTGGTGTTATTTGTAAGGCTGCTCACAGTAATTATCTAGAAAACATTGTAGCTTTCCATTTCAAATGTTCTGGTTTTGTCATTTTTTTCTATAATTTCGTTCCCTCTGCTTTCCTTAAGGTATTTTAAGTGTGTTACACTTACTCTGAAGAGCAAGACCTTTACAAGAAATGGGTCCAAAATTCAGGGAGAAATTCCTTGAAAGAAATTTTGAAACCACATATAATGAAATAAGTCTCATCCCAGCTACCCTAAAACATAAGGTAGTGCACCCTCAGCAAGTTTGTGGATGACACCAAGTTGTGTGGAGCAGTCGACACACTGGAGAGAAGGAATGCCAGCCATAGGGACCTGCACAGGCTTGAGAGGTGGGCCTGTGCAAACCTTATGAAGTTCAACAAGGCCAAGTGCAAGATCCTACACATGGGCCAGGGCAATCCCAAGCACAAATACAGGCTGGGCAGAGAACAGATTGAGAGCAGCCCTGAAGAGATGGACTTGGGCGTTTTGGTTGATGAGAAACTCAACATGAGCTGGCAGTGTGTGCTCGCAGCCCAGAAGGCAAAGTGTATCCTGGCTGCATGAAAAGAAGCATGGCCAGCAGGTCGAGGGAGGTGATTCTGACCCTCTACTCTGCTCTTGTGAGACCACACCTGGAATATTGTGTCCAGCTCTGGAGCCCTCAGCACAAGAAGGACATGGACCTGTTGGAGAGGCTCCAGAGGAAGGCCACAAAGATTATCAGAGGGCTGGAGCACCTCTCCTATGAAGACAGGCTGAGACAGTTGGGGTTGTTCAACCTGCAGAAGACTCCACGGAGACCTTACAGCAGCCTGCCAGTATCTGAAGGGCACCTACAAGAAGGCTGGAGAGGGACTTTTTAGAAGGGCATGTAATGATCGGACGAGGGGTAATGGCTTCAAACTGGAAGAGGGAAAATTTAGAATAGATATTACAAAAAAATTTCACTCTCAGGGTGGTGAAGCACTGGAACCGGTTACCCAGGGAAGCTGTGGAGGCCCCATCCCTAGAAGTGTTCAAGGCCAGGTTGGACGAGGCTTTGAGCAACTTCATCTAGTGGAAGTTGTCCCTGCCCATGGCAGGGGGGTTGGAACTAGATGAACTTTAAGGTCCCTTCCAACCTAAACCATTCTAGGATTTTATGGTTCTGTAAGTAGAAACACCTAAGTAAGCAAGCTTTCCCTAGCAATGAAACAATCTTGTGTATCAAGTGAGTATAAAACTGGAATGCTAAAAGCTATGCCAGTACCAACTCCACTTTAAAAGAAACATGAGGATTTACAGAACCTTGCTTTGGAGGTCAGGAGCTTTGCTATGTTTGTGAATGGAAGGTAGAATAGAAGGTTAGTGGATGGTAGGTAATCTTCTAGCGGTCATTAAACTCACTGAAGATATCCTGGTATAGAAAAGAATGAAATATAAGGAAAAGGTAAAAACCTTAAATAATCATAAAAATTAAAGGAGTTTTAAAACATTTTATTTTAAACTCAATAGTGAATATTTAACACATGTCTTTTACTACCATTTCTGAAATAAAAGTGTATGCATACAATATGTATACCGATAAATTCTGATCATTAGGACTACCATTTAATTGGCTTATTACTGTTTCTATCAGTAAGTTCCAATTAAAAATTTCTTGTGTGTTGTAAATAATGAATAAAGATTTTAATAGTTTATTGGATAGATGTTGATATACTAAAGGAAGAAATAATCCCTGTGGATTTCTCTTACCTCCTGGTTTCATACCAGTTTAGGAATGAAAAAATAATTTATTGCAGGCAACAAGATACCATTTGTTGCATTTAAAAAAGAATAAAAAAAAGTAGAGTAGCTTTCATGTGTGACAAATCATAGAATCATAGAACAGTTTGGGTTGGAAGAGACCTTTAAAGGTCATCTAATCCAACCCCCTTGTAATGAGCAGGGACATCTTCAACCAGATCAGGTTGCTCAGAGCCCCATCCAACCTGACCTTGAATGTTTCCAGAGATGGTGCATCTACTACCTCCTGGGGCAACCTGTACCAATGTTTCACCACACTCATTGCAAAAAATTTCTTCCTTATATCTAGTCTAAATCTGCATTCTGTGAGTTTAAAACCATCACCCCTTGTCCTATTGCAACAGGCCCTGCTAAAAAGTCTGTCCCCATCTTTCTTATGAGCCCCCTTTAAGTATGAAATGACCACAATAACTACTCCCTATAGCCTTCTCTTGTACAAGCTGAACTACAACTCTCTCAGCCTGTCCTCATAGGAGAGGTGTTCCAGCCCTCTGATCATTTTCATGGACCTCCTCTGGACTCAATCCAACAGGTCTATGTCTTTCCTGTGCTGAGGACTCCAGAGCTGGAGGGGCAGATTCATCCCCCTTGACTTGCTGGCCATGCTTCTTTTGATGCAGCCCAGGATATGGTTGGCCTTCCAGGCTGCAAGCTCACATTGTTGGCTTATGTCCAGCTTTTCATCCACTAGTACCCCCAAGTCCTTCTTGGCAGATCTACTCTCAATCCCTTCATCCCCCAGCCTGTATTGATACCAAAGGTTGACCCACTGAGGTGCAGGACCTTCCTCTTGACCTTGTTGAATCTCATGAGATTCGCATTGGCCCACTTCTCAAGCTTGACCAGGTCCCTCTGGATGTCATCCCATTCCTCAGGCATGTCAACGACACCACTCAGCTCGGTGTCATCTGCAAACTTGTTGAGGGTGCATTTGATCCTGCTGTCTACGTCATTGATGAAGATATTCAACAGTACTGGTCCCAATACAGACCCCTGAGGGACACCACTTGTCACTGATCTCCATCTGGATATTGAGCCATTGACCACTACCCTCTGGATGCAATCATCCAAACAATTCCTCATCCAACAAACAGTCCATCCATCAAATCAATATCTCTTTAATATAGAGAGAAGAATGTTGTGGGGGACCATGTCAAAGGCCTTACAGAAGTCCAGATAGATGATATCCATGTCTCTTCCCTTGTCCACAGATGTAGTCACTCCATCACAGATTGTTCAGGCAGGCCTTGCCCTTGGTAAAGCCATCTTCAGTTTGACCAGCAGGTCTCAAATTAGCCATGCCAGTCTCTTGCCCTCCTTTTCTGTTTTCTTACACCTGGGGATCCCAGGGTTGTACAACTGACTAACTCCTTGGAGAACTGGAAGTTTGCTTTCCTAAAATTCAGGGTCCTGACTTTACTCTTTCCCTTACCCATATCCCTCAGGACTGTGAACTCCACCAGTGTATGATCACTGCAGCCCAGGCTGCCTCCAATCTTGACATGACTGATTAGCTTACTTGTGTTGGTTACCATCAGGTCCAGTATCACATCGCCTCTGGTAGAGTTGTCTATTACCTGGCTTATGAAGTTGTCCTCAACGCACTCCAGGAGTCTCCTGGATTGCCTACAGCTCACTGTGCTACTTTTCCAGCAGATGTTGGGGTGGCTGAAGTCACCCAGCAGGACAAGAGCCTGCAAGTGTGATGCCTTCTGTAGCTGAAGTAAGAAGGCTTCATCAATAGGCTTCCCTTGATCAGGTGGCCTGTAGTAGACACCAATCACAAGGTTCCCTTTGTTGCATCAGTCTCTAATTCTTACCCATAAGCTTTCAACTTGCTCGCTGCTGTTCTTCAGAGGCAGCTCTTCACAATCTATGCATTTCTTAATGTAGAGGGCAACGTCTCTGCCTCTCCTTTCTTTCCTGTCCCTTCTGAACAGCTTGTAGCCATCAATAGCTGCAGTCCAGTCATGGGATTGGTCCCACCAGGTTTCAGTAATGGCAATCAGGTTGTAGCTTTCTAGCAGCATGATGGCTTCCAGCTCTTCCTGTTTGTTGTCCATGCTGCGTGCATTGGTATAGAGGCACTTCAGCTGGGCTGTTGGATGTGTTACCTTCTTCGAAGAACATCCCTCAGTTCCTCTGAGGTATTTCACTTCTGTTACCTCAGGAACTCCTGTTTCATCTCTGTAAGACTTAAAGTGTGCTGCAGTGTAGCCAGCACGTCTCAGAGAAACAGGCTGCTGGCCCTCACTAGCACCCCATCCCTCAAACCTTGGCATGTCATCCCACGGCTTGTCACAGACAAACCTGATATTATCTTCCTCCCCCTTAAAGTCTTGTTTAAAGCTCTTTCAATGAGCTCTGCAAGCTTATGAGCAAAGACCCTGTTCCCCTTTGAGAGAGGTGAATCCCATCCAACACCAGCAGGCCTGCTGCCATGCAGACCATTCTACTATTGAAAAACCAGAAACTGTGGCGGTGACATCAGCAATGGAGCCATCTATTAATAGACTGGGTCCATCTATTTCTTCCAAAGTCACTGCCTGCAACTAGAAGGATAGAGGAAAAAGTTACTGACCCACCCATCAAAAGTCTGTTTAGATTGCCTTTGGACTATGTGTTATGGCTTCACTGCCACCCACATGGAAGAGCAATAATGGGTAATAGTTTGAGGGCTGTACCAGGCTAGGAAGTTTCCTAGTGATGTCCTTATACGTTGGCCCCAGTGAGGCAGAAGACTTCCCTAAGAGCAGGGTCTGGCCAGCATATTGGGCCCTCTGTTCCCCTCAGAAAGGAGTCACCTACAACAATAACCCGTCTTTTCTCCCTCGTGGAGTTGGTCATGATATGGGGGGTAGGCCTTTCTGACCTTGGCAGCACCTCTGGTGAATACGGACCATCATCCACATCATCATCCATTGCCTGGCCTTCCACATCCAGAGCCTCGTATCTGCTGAACAGAGACACGTGTGAAGGCAGGGGAGGTAAGAAGGGGGTTCACCTGCCACCCTAAGTGTGGACTTGCCTCCATTCACTCCTCTCCTTAAAGCTACTGCCTGCAGCCTGTCTGGGGGAGGATACAGGATCCCCATGGTCTTAAATTTTTCTCTGGTGGCTGTTCATGTTTGTGTCTCAGGGAGCGTAGAGCAGGGTTGCACCAGTCTGTCTCTCTCTTGTACTTGCTGGTACTCCTTAACCTTTCTACTTCCTCTCATAGCTCTGCCACCAAGCTGCATAGATTGTCCACTTGGTCACACCTCACACAGCTGTTTTCACTACTGCCAGCTGTTACCAGTGAAAGGCTCTGGCACTCGCTGCAGCCCAAGACCTGGATGGCTGCATGTTTTCATGGGAGCTCTGTCTGGGTTGCCACATCCTTTGTGCCGAGTGCAGAGGACGTGGCTTTCTGCCATGTGGATACCATAGCTAAGCTCTCTCTGAGAGGATGATGACCACCAGTTGAACTCACCTCTTGAGCTGGTAGGGTGACAATGCCCTTCCTGCACACCCTCTTGCACAAACTGCCACGCCACACCCTAGCTGACACACCATGGCCTGTTTGCCTGCTCTGGTCACAGCACTCCTGTTTGCTCACAATCCCCGGGATGCTTTTTGTATTTAGAGGGGAGTGGTCGTAGTTGCTCTGTCAATGCCCAGGACTCCTCAGCATCTCTCCAAGAGCTGCCAGCTCCTGATGGGTGTCTCTGCTGCCCTGGCATTTCCCAGCCTCAGGAAAACCCCCTGTGCACTGAGATCTGCCAATCCACTGCAGGTTGGGCCGGCTCTGGAGCAGGTCCCCTCAGCAACTGACCTTCTTTCATTCTGCTTTTCATTCTGGCTACACTGGGGCACATAATACCTTGAGCCTATATGAGTACTTTATCCAGAAATGTCTATCATCCTCAGATGGAGATGAAAGTAAAATTTAACCTTTGTGTATTATTTTAAAATCCATCATAGATTTTTGGGCTACCTTATTTTTTTTTTTCTCCTCAATGTAAACTAGTTTTTCCTGTCACTAATAGATTAAGGTGATAATACTTTTGGACTAATTACCACTCGGTACTTGATGTATTCCTTCTGTATGCAGCTGGTTTCTTTTAGATATTCAAACCAACAAATTATGTTAATTTTTTCAGTAATTTCTCCCACTCAAATTCATTATACTGTTTTGTGTTGTGAACAGCAGGAGTGTGATCCCTCAGCTAACAGAGGCCAGGAAGCAAAAGCTTTATGCAAGGGCAAAATGGCAGTTTCGTTTTTTTTATTTTTCTTTTGTTTTGTTTCATTTCATTTGGTTTGGTTTCGTGGTTAAAGGCAAACATCACTCTGTTTTATTTACTGATAAACCTACCGATTTATTGCAATAGTCAATTTTCAAAATACTTCGTGTCCTTTGTTTGATGTAAACAAAGTAGGACATTGACACTGTGGACCTGATTGATACCTACATTGCATCTCCATTAAAACTGGATATATTACACCTGTGAAAACACCAAATTAATTAACTATGATCACTGCCATTAGGATTAACACCACATGAATTTATAACACCAGAATTTATTTTATTATGTCTCTATTTCATTTTAAGTGTGCCATCATTATCAATGCATTTGATATTCTCTGTATTAATAGTGATCATTACTAATTAATTCAGAGCTATTAATGTGGATGTCGTGGAAATTTCCACCAAAATCTCACCATGATTCCTATGAAAATATTTAAGTCCTATTGTTAGATAATGCTGACTCATGTTATTGATGAATTGGAGCTAAATAGTTTAGCTACACAGTGTGACTTAAGCTGTAATCTCTGAAATGTGTTATTCTTACAGACAGAAAACTTCAGACTGAAATCATGAAATAATACAAATGCCATTTTTCTGCAGTCTCACAGATTTTTCTAGGCTATACTTTAACACTTATAAGGACAATCTTTATACTTTAATTGTGCATTTTCTGATTTTGTATGTGACAAAGAGAGAACAGCATATTTTCAACAATAGTGGCAATTACAATTTTCAAATTTGTTCGTACTACACTTACATAAAAATAAACTGAAACTGGTAATAAATTTTAAAACGTATGGTCTTTCTTCCCCATTTCCTGATTTCTGTTATTACTAGTAAGGATTATATTATTCAGTGAAAGGTGGAATAGGTCCCTTTAAGTTGGATTTTAATCATATTTTATTAAGTAGGATCTTATTTTGCAAATAGCAACACTGGCTACACTGTTAAGATTATTTGGCCTTAAACAAACACAAAATAACATCATGGAAAGTGAAACCCTATTTCAGGAAAAAAAAAATCATCCTTTATAACTAATTTAATTGCTAAACTATACCATAATGTTTCTTTTTTATGGTCATTTATAAGTCAAATAAATCTTAAATTATTTTGCACTGATTCAACACGTGGGCTACACTATCACCTAAAATAATTTACAGATTAATGAAAGATGCATGTTTGAATCTGTTCAGAGATGACAGAGACTTGAACCTGTGACTCACAGAGCTTGGGCAAGGCTCTTGTGTAGTCAGCTATGAACAAAAGTAAGCTTACCACTTCCAAGTAAGTAAAAACTCCAGCTGGTATTCCAGAAATATTTTGGGTTCTAGTACCATGTTCTCAATATCCCAAGGCATCTCAAATCACATCATATACTTAAATGAAGACAATTGAATTTTACTCTTAGAGTGGTATTTATTTGCATAAAGACAGATGTCTAATGTAATTTCATTTTTTGTAGGATATCCCTTCCGGCCTCAGGCAGTAGAAAAGACAGCAATGGTTGTCTCATAAATTCTGTGTTATTCTCATAGCCTGGTGCACTTGTCTCAGATACTCTAGGGCATCTGCCTGTATTTAAGAAACTGCACAGAGCTCGAGATTTCCACTGACTAAAATGAAGTTATGAGGGTGAATTTGAACCACTTGTTCTCTTTAAACGCCCGCTTGTAGGCTCCTGTACTTAGATACCTACATTACACAGAATCACATGCAGAACGTTTGGGGTTGGAAGGGACCTCTGGACATCTTCTAGTCCAACCCCCCTGTTAAAGCAGGTTGACCTAGAGCAGGTTGCACAGGATCGTGTACAGGTGGGTTTTGAATATCTACTGAGAAGGAGACTCCACAACCTCTCTGGGCAGCCTGTTCCAGTGCTCTGCCACCCTCAAAGTAAAGAACGTTTTCCTCATGTTCAGATGGAACTCCCTGTGTTCCCGTTTGTGCCCATTTCCCTTTGCCCTGTCACTGGGCACCACTGAAAAGAGTCTGGCCTCATTGTCTTGACACCCACCCTTTAGATATTTATAAGTATTGATAAAATCCCCTCTCAATATTCTCCTCTCCAGGCTAAACAGACCCAGGTCTCTCAGCCTTTCCTCATAAGAGAGATGCTCGAGTCCCTTGATCATCTTCCTAGCCCTCCACTGTACTCTCTTTAGTTGTTCCTTGTCTTTCTTGAACTGGGGAGCCTAGAACTGGACACAGTACTCCAGATGTGACCTCACCAGGACATAGTAGAGGGGCAGGATAACCTTCCTTGACTGGCTGGCTGCACTCTTTTTCATAGAATCATAGAATTGTCTAGGTTGGAAGGGACCTTTAAGATCAAGAAGTCAAACCATCAACCTAACACTGCCAAAACCACCACTAAACCACGTCCCTAAGCACCATGTCTACCCAACTTTTAAATAGCTCCAGGGATGGCGATGCCACCACTTCCCTGGGCAGCCTGTTCCAAAGCTTAACAAACCTTTCTGTGAAAAAATTTTTCCTCCAGCGTAACTTGAGGCCATTTCCTTTTGTCCTATCACTTGTTACCAGCGAGAAGAGGTCTACCCCCACCTCTTTACAACCTCTTTTCAGGTAGTTGTACAGAGTGATAAGGTCTCTCCTCAGCCTCCTTTTCTCTAGGCTAAACAAACCCAGTTCCTTCAGCCATTCCTCATAAGACTTGTTCTCCAGACCCCTCACCGCCTTCATTGCCCTTCTTTGGACACACTCCAACACCTCAATGTCTTTCTTGTAGTGACGGACCCAAAGCTGAACACAGTATTTGAGGTGGGGCCTTACCAGTGCCAAGTACAGAGGAACGATCACTTCCCTAGTCCTGCTTACCACACTAGTCCTGATGCAAGCCAGGATGCCATTGGCCTTCTTGGTCACTTGGGCACATTGCCAGCTCATATTCAGCCTGCTGTCGATCAAAACTCCCAGGTCCTTCTCCGCCAGGCAGATTTCCAGCCACTCTTCCCCAAGCCTGTAGCGCCGCATGGGGTTGTTATGACCTAAGTGCAGGACGTGGCAGTTGGCCTCGTTGAATTTCATACTGTTGGCCTCAGCCCATCAATCCAACCTGTCCAGATCTCTCTGTAGGGCCATCCTACCCTCAAGCAGATCAGTCCCACCTAACTTAGCGTCATCTGCAAACTTACTGAGGGTGCACTCAATCCCCTTGTCCAGGTCATTGATAAAGACAGAACCGGACCCTGTACTGAGCCCTGGGGAACACCACTTGTGACCGGCCACCAACTGGTTTTAACTCCATTCACCATCACTCTCTGGGCATAGCCATCCAGCCAGTTTTTTACCCAGTGAAGAGTACATCCATCCAAGCCATGAGCAGCCAGTTTCTCCAGGAGAATGCTGTGGGAAACTGCATTGAAGGCTTTACTGAAGTCCAAATAAATGACATCCACAGCCTTTTCCTCATCTGCTAAGCCGGTCACCTTGTCATAGAAGGAGCTCAGGTTTTTCAAGCAGGACCTGGCTTTCATGAGCCCATGCTGACTGTGCCTGACCATCTGGTTGTCTTGCATGTGCCACGTAATGGCATGCAGGATGATCTGTTCCATAACCTTCCCAGGCACTGAAGTCAGACTGCCAGGCCTGTAGTTCCCTGGATCCTCCTTCTCGCCCTTCTTGTGGATGGGTGTCACATTTGCTAACCTCCAGTCAAGTAGGACCTCCCCGATTAGCCAGGACTGATGATAAATGATGGAAGGTGGCTTGGTGAGCACTTCTGCCAGCTTCTTCAGTACCCTCAGGTGGATCCCATCTGGCCCCATAGACTTGCCTATGTCTAAGAGCTGGAGCAGGTCACTCACCATTTCCCTGTGGATTATGGTAGCTTCATTATTCTCCCCAACACTATCTACTAGCACAGGGAGCTGGGTACTCAGGGAACAACTGGTCTTACTGTTAAAGACTGAGGCAAAGAAGGCACTAAGTACCTCAGCCTTTTCCTCATCCTTGGTCACTATGTTTTGCCCCCATCTACTAAGGGACAGAGATTGTCCTTAGTCCTCCTTTTATTGTCAATGTATTTAGAGAAACTTTTTTTGTTGTCCTTAACTGCACTAGCCAGGTTAAGTTCTAGTTGGGTTTTGTCCTTCTAATTTGCTGCTTACATAGCCTTACTACATCTTTGTAGTCCTTATGAATGGCCTGCCCTTTCTTCCAGAGGCCATAAATTCTTCTTTTTTCCCTGAGTTGTGACCACATCTCTCTGTTCAGCCAGGCCGGTCTTTTTCCCTGAAGGCTCATTTTTCAGCACATGGGGATGGTCTGCTCTGTGCCTTCAAGACTTCCTTCTTGAAAAATGTCCAGCCTTCCTGGACTCCTTTGCCCTTGACAACTGCCTCCCAAGAGACTTTCTCAACCAGACTCCTGAAAAGACGGAAGTTTGCCCTTTGGAAGCCCAAGGTAGCAGTTCTGCTGACCCCCCTCCTTGCTTCTCCATGAATGGAAAACTCTATTATTTCATGATCACTATGCCCTAAACAGCCTCCAACCATCACATCCGCCACAAGTCCTTCTCTGTTTACAAACAACAGTTCCAGTGGGTCACTTTCCCTAGTCGACTTACTCACCAACTGTGTCAGGAAGTTATCCTCAACACACTCTAGGAACCTCCTAGACTGTTTCCTCTCTGCTGTATTGTATTCCCAGCAGATATCTGGTAAGTTGAAGTCCTGTATGAGGACAGGGGCTCACGATCTTGAGACTTCTGCCAGCTGCTTATAGAATATTTCATCTGCCTTTTCATCCTGGTTAGGCTGCCTATTAACAGACTCCCACCATGATATCTGCCTTGTTGGCCCTCCTCATTCTTAGCCATAGACACTCAACCCTATTTTCACCATCATTTAGTTCTAGACATTCATAACACTCCCTGACATACAGGGCCACCCCACTACCTCTCCTTGCTTGCCTATCCTTCCTGAATAGCCTATAACCATTTATTGTACCACTCCAGTTGTGCGAGTCATCCCACAATGTTTCTGTGATGGTGACTACGTCATAGTTTTCCTGCTGCACAATGGCTTCCAGCTCCTCCTGTTTGTTGCCCATGCTACGTGCATTAGTGTACAAGCACTTCAGTTGGGCTGTTGATCCCGCCTCCGTTCTACTGGGATAAGGCCAAATTTCTGCCTGACCATTCCCAGGCGCAGCCAAAATTTCCAACCCATCAATGGCTCTTGCATGTCCACTGCTGCGTGGATCTCCATCCCCTGCCTTCACTGAGTCAGCAGACCAAGGAACCTCACTAGCATCCCGTCCCACGGACATTGGCATGCCACCCCCAACCTTATTCCTAAAAAGCCTGGTTTCATCCCCTTCCCCCTTCAAATCTAGTTTAAAGCCCTTTAGATGAGCCCTGCCAACTCCTGCACCAAGTACCTTCTCCCCCCTTTGAGACAGGTGTACCCCGTCAGTTGCCAGCAAACCTGGTGTCACATAAACCGACCCAAATGTACCCCAGGATACTGTTTGCCTTCTTGGCCACAAAGGTACATTGCTGGCTCATGGTCAACTTGTTGTCCACCAGAACTCCCAGATCCTTCTCTGCAGAGCTGCTTTCCAGCAGGTCAACCCCTAACCTGTGCTGGTGCATGGGGTTATTCCTCCCTAGGTACAGGACCCTATACTTACCTTTGTTTAACTTCATTAAGTTTGTCTCTGCCCAACTCTCTAGCTTGTCCCGGTCTCCCTGAATAGTGGCACAGCCTTCTGGTGCATCAGCCACTCCTCCTAGTCTTGGGTCATCAGAAAACTTGCTGAGGGTACACTCTGCTCCCTCATCCAGGTCATTGATGAATATGTTGAACAAGACTAGACCCAGCACTGACCCCTGAGGAACACTGCTCACTACAGGCCTCCAACTAGACTGTGTGTCACTCATCACAACCCTCTGAGCTCTGCCATTCAACCAGTTCTCAATGCACCTCACTGTCCACTCATCTAACCCACACTTCCTAAGCTTGTCTATGAGGATGTTATGGGAGACAGTGTCGAAAGCCTTGCTAAAGTCAAGGTAGACAACACCCACTGACCTCCTCTCATCTACCCATCCAGTCATGCCATCATAGAATGCTATCAGATTGGTCAAGCATGATTCCCCTTGGTGATTCCATGTTGACCACTACTGATAACCTTCTCTTCCTCCACGTGCTTAGAGATGACATCCAGTATGAGCTGTTTCATCACCTTTCCAGGGATGGAGGTGAGGCTGACTGGCCTGTGATTTCCTCTTTCTTGCCCTTTTGAACACTGGAGTGACATTGGCTTTCCTCCAGTCCTCAGGCACCTCTCCCATTCTCCATGACCTTTCGAAGATGATGGAGAGACACTTAGCAATAAGAGAATCACAGAAACATGGAATCATAGAGTCACAGAATCATAGAATTGTAGAATTGTGGAATCATAGAATAGCTTAGGTTGGAAGGCACCTTTAAAGGTCATGTAGTCCAACCCCCCCTTCAATGGGCAGGGACATCTTCAACCAGATCAGGTTGCTCAGAGTCCTATCCAACCTGATCTTGAATGTTTCCAGGGATGGCGCAACTACCACCTCCTGGGGCAACCCATTCCAGTGTTTTACCACCCTCGTTGTAAAAAACTTATTCCTTATATCTAGTCTAAATCTTCCCTCTTTGAGTTTAAAACCATCACCCCTTGTCCTATCACAACAGGCCCTGCTAAAAAGTCTGTCCCCATATTTCTTAGTACTTTAAGTACTGAAAGGGTGGTGCCAACTCCCTCAGTACTTGCGGGTGTATCCCATCGGGGCCCATGGATTCGTGGGTGTCGAGTTTGCCTAAATGATCTCTAACCTGATCTTCCTCAACCAAGGGAAAGTCTTCCTTTCTCCAGACTTTTCCTCTTACCTCCAGGGTCTGGGATTCATGAGGGTCCACCTTAGCAGTAAAGGCTGAAGCAAAGAAGGCATTCAGTAACCACACTTTCTTTGCATCCTCCACCACCAGGGCACCCACCTCATTCAGTAGCGAGCCCACATTTTCCCTAGTCTTCCTTTTGCTACTGATGTACTTGAGGAAGCCCTTCTTGTTGTCCTTGACATCCCTTGCCAGATTTAATTCCAAAGGCCTTAGCCTTCCTCTTGCATCTCTGCATACTCTGACAACATTCCCATCTTCCTCCCAAGCAGCCAGTCCTTTTTTCCACATTCTCTAAATTTCCTTCTTCCATTTGAGTTTTTCCAAGAGCTCCTTGCTCATCCATGCACGTCTCCTGCTTCTTTTGCTTGATTTCTTAGTCATAGGGATGTACTGACCTTGACCTTGGAGGAAGTGGTGCTTGTATATTAACCAGATCTCTTGCACCCCCCCTACCTTCTAGAGCCTTAGCCCATGGGATTCCTCCAAGCAGGTCTTTGAAGAGGGCAAAGTTGGGTCTCCAGAAGTCCAGGGCTGTAATTCGACTTTTTGCCCTGATCCTTCCACGCAGGATCCTGAACCCCACCATCTCATGGTCATTGCAGCCAAGTCTACCCCCAACCTTCACATCCCCAGCCAGTCCTTTTTTGTGTGTCAGCACAAGGTCCAGCAGCATACTTTTCCTTCTTGGTTCCTCCACCAACTGTGTCAAAAAGTTATTGACAATGCTCTGCAGAAGCCTCCTGTACAGTGCGTGCCTGGCTGTGTTGCATTTCCAGTAGATATCAGGGTGGTTGAAATCCCCCATGAGAACCAAGGACTGTGATTGTGAGCCTATTTCCAGCTGTCTGTAGAAGGCCTCATTGACTTCCTCTTCCTGATCCGGTGGCCTGTAGTAAACATCAACGGTGCCAACCATGTTAGCCTGCCCCTTAATTCTTACCCGTAAGCTCTCGACTAGATCTTCATCCACCCCTAGGCAGAGCTCGGTACATTCCAGCTGCTCTCTCACATAAAGAGAAACTACACCACCTCCCCTTGCTGGCTTGTCTTTCCAAAAAAGTACACAGCCATCCAGGACAGCATTCCAGTCATGCAAGCTATTCCACCATGTCTCTGTAACTGCAATGAGATCATGGCTCTATGACCCCACAGATCTCTAGTTCTTCCTCTTTATTCCCCATGCTGTGTGTGGTGTTGTTACAGGCATTTCAGAGAAGTAACAGACCATGCAGTTTTCCATGAAGGGTGTACAAGAAGATCCACCACAGCCGTACACACCCTTGAGGTGGTTGATCTTCTGGTTCTCCTCTTGAGAGGCATCTAAGGAACGTTTGTCACTGCTCTGGTTGGCCTGGCCCCAGTTGGATGTGATGGCACGAGCATTGCCATTTTGGACCCCACCCCCTGAGTCAAAAAGTTTAAAGCCCGCCTCACCAAGTTGGCCAGCCTGCTGCCAAAGATTCCCTTGCCTCTTCTAGACAGGTGGATCCCATCCCTCCCTAACAGGTTATAGTCATCAAAGAATGTCCCATTGTCATAAAAGCCAAAACCCTCGTGACGGCAGCAGTCACATAGCCAGAAGTTGATTTGCATTATATGTCTCTTTCTGGCTGCCTCCTTTCCTCTAACTGGTAAAATGGAGGAAAAGATAACTTGGGCATCAATATTTTTCACTTGCACCTCCAAGGCTTTATGGTATTCCTTAATTCTGCCCAGGTTCTGGCTTGTGGTGTCATTCATCCACACATGAAAGTTTAACAGTGGGTAGTAATATGTGGTTTTGACATGTTGTGGCACCCTTTTGTCAGTGTCTCAGATCTTTGCTCCTGGAAGGCAGCATACCTCTCGTGACTCCCTGTCAATTAGGCAGATGGGTGCCTCAGTGCCCTTTAACAGAGAGTCACCTACTACTAGCACTCATAGTTTCTTTTTATGGTATCCACTGTGTGCTGCCAGTACAGTTTCCCCTTGCAGGTTTTGTGTGTGGGTATCTGCAGCTGTTGAAACTTCATACCTATTTACGGTTTTGATGCTGGAGGGTGAAGACTAAAGTGGAGTCCTGCTTTTGTGAGTCACTGGGGTCCAAGGTGCCTCATTCTCTGTGGTGTCTGCTACAGGAACACGGTTGTGAAATCACCTATCTATCTCCATTTTGGCTTCTTTAATACTGTGCAGCCTTTTAACTGTTTCCTGTATCTTGGCCAGGTGATGTAACAGATCATCGACAATCTGGAGCTGAACCCTCCCACTGTATCGGGATTTAAAATTCATTCCATTCTGGGTTTTGTCATTGATTTAAGCTGTCTTTTGAAAAATAAAATGTTGCAAAACTTCTCACTCAAGGGCTTAATAATTTAGAGTTCATTCAGTGGCACCCACCTCTTCTAAAGCACCTCTTTATGATTATAGACTCCGTTTTGGCAAGCATGGTAGGTGTATGAGCGAGTATGTGAAATGATCAGGTAGGGTAAAAGCTCTAATCTCAGTGGTCCTTAAATAAACCTCAGTATCCAAATCCACTGTGGGTTAATCTGTTTTACTGTGACAGAAGACAGGCACCTGTCACCAGCAGTTCTGTGAAAACTCAGTGTTCCAAAATGCTCTCCAAACCCTTCCGTGGCAGTCTCAACTTAGGTCAAATCCACAAACAATCAGCTGTGATCCCATGTGAATATACTTGCTTTTTGTAAGGAGAAGGGAGAATAGGATACAGATCTCCTGACTCCCAGATTAATCACTGGACAAGTAGAAACTTTTGGAATCCCTTTAGTTCAGAGTATTCATAGGTCCTTTCTCTGTCACATAAGGACCAGCTGCAGTAAGCATACCAGACCTTGCTGTCCCAGCTGGCTTTCATTTGATAAAATCCATTATGATCGGACTTACTGTTTATTTGAAGAACAGCTATGCAATTGTTTAATTTTATTTATCATTCTCCCTTCAAGTAATTTAATTTTTCTCTTCCCCAATGGCATCATTGTCTCTGTATATAAATGTATACTCTCCACAACTTCTTTGAAGAGGACATTGTCTTTCAGCTCCTTAGTCTTGCTATGATATTACACTTAATTTCTTTGAAGCATCTATTGGCATAAATATACTCAGGCAAAGTGAATCCAATTAGATTTTTTTCTTGCCAACATGCTTCTCCAAAACATTGTGTATATATTTCACATATTTCCAATTCTACTAGAATTGCAGTATTATTTGTGGTACCAGTCTGAACTTGTCCATGAATTTGCTGCAGGAGGGTAGCTGTAAAGACTAAATGGGTTACTACATTGTATTAGATGGAGTCTTTTGTCTTTAGAACCTGTTTTAAAATAATTAAATTAATTTTATTGGCCAAAAATATTTATTAGGAATATTAGTAATTTCTGTGTTAGCACCACAGAATATGGGTCTGGAAGCAAATATCTAGTTCTTTCTTGCATTTCACGTATTAAGCAAAATTCATTTTAAAGATCTCTAGTTTTGAAGATGGTGTAACCTCCCTGTTTAATTCATTTTACACTTTGATATCCTAACTTTTGAAAAGCCCAAGCTATTAACTGGGAATCCCTTTTTTAAATATTCTTTATCTTTTTATATTAGACATGAAAAACATTCTTTCTTTCCTTTTTTTGTCATCTTGACATTTTTGAGTTAGGTTAATATGCTTTCTCCACACTTCCTTTCTATTAAAGTCACCCTGTTCTTTCCCGTTTACTTAATAGATCATATTTTTTCACATCAGCAGTGATTAGTAAGAAAACCACCTCTAACTTCAGTTCCAAACCTCTAGATGTTTGTCTTTTTTTGGAAGAAAATCTTTCTTTTTTTTTTTCTTGATGAGCCTTCAATATTTGCTCTAAGATGAATGCTTTCAGTAGTTCGAGTAAAATCAATGTGGCTCTTTTGAACGCATGTATTTATGATATTATGATATATATGATACATAATAAACATATATATAACTGAAGAGTCAGTATGCATCTAGCTCTGATTGCTGTGAGCATCCCTTGGCATTTTTTTTTCCTAACATATCACCTTTTACATAGTTCAAGGCAAAAGTTACTACAGATGTAATTTAGTTATCTAAATATCATGATATCTGAAGAAAACGTTCACAATACTTTTTCTTTCAAACATTTTAAACTATTTCAATTTTGAATGTAACAGACATGATTTATAACCAACTATGTGTTTTCTGAATATATTTTAGTTATGGAATACTGTAATATGTTCTACCTGGGAAAGAATATAAAATCACATTAAAAAAAAAACAACCAAAAAAACCCCCCATTGTAACCACCACCATCAGAATAAAAAGCTTTGACCTCAATTGACCTCAATTATCAAATTACTTTTTGCCTTTTAATATGTCCACTACGGAGACACCGTCACAAGGTCTGTTTTCCAGACTGTCAGCAATATTCACTTTGTGAAACATAAGACTTCACAATATTTCAGTTTAGATATCCAAAAACTGACATGTCCTAAAACCAAGTCAGGTTAGAACATTCCCTTTTATATACATTTATGGCTTTAAATCTTCAGTGCTCCCATATAAAAAGCTTGAAATCTGTTTTTCCACTTCATCCATTTTCTATTTGGATAGATTGGTGTCCAGCTCTCATCATCATAGAACAGTTTAGATTGGAAGGGACCTTAAAGATCACCTAGTTCCAACCCTTTTGCCATGGGCAAGGACACCTCCCACTAGACCTGGTTGATTAGTACTTTATATCTCAGCCTCTCAAGTTCTCTTAGAGATTTCAGTCTCTGTTAATGTGTATTTTCCTATTATCACAGAATCTCCTAGATTGGAAAAGACCTGCAAGATCATCATTATGTCTTCATCTTAGAAAAAAAGACAAAATCCCAGTGAAACTGCCAAAAGAAAGTTAAGTTTCTTTGTCTTTACTGAAAGATACCTCAGTTATTTAATATGATAAACATTTTCTGACACAGGTCAAATTTAGCAATTCTCTGCTGGACTATACTGTTTTTATTTTCTTTATAACATAATCCCATTAATGACATTTTTAGAGATTAAGTTAAATTTTATCTGGAAAGATTAATACTAGAGATGTCTATAAACCATTATGTTCACCTCAAGCCCCCTAAAATGTAGAAAGTGAAAAAAAAGTTTTGATTTTTTCTTCCATTACGCAAAATATTCTTTGTAAAAGCAGAGGAACATGTCTATGATATTGCCAGAAATATTGCTTTCAATAAATGTGTTCTATTCATCATCTGAAGCTTTTGATCAACCTACAAAAATTAAATGCTTTATTAATCTCATGTATGTGAAATTTTGCTAAAGCATCAGAACATAAAAACGATTACTAACTTCTTGTGCTGCAACAGTCAATACCACATAGTTTTATTTCTTCTAATTTTAGGAGATACATAGCTGAATTAGGTTTTTGAAAGCAGATAAAATTTGCTAATGTAGTTGCAAACTCCGTATATTTTGTTTCATAAAACTTTCCTTGTTCTTGTAATGTAAGTCATAGTTAACCAAAAACTATAGAAAATCTTGAACTATCAACTACATTGTTCAGTCTTTTGTCTGATTTTCAAATCAGATCTTTCAAATTTTGCAAGCAGTGCAGCATTTTTCCCTGTTTCATTAAGAAATTATTCAACAGGCTAATTACTGTTAGGAGATTTCACAATTAGCATGTGCCTTATTGGCATTCAGTCACTGGCAGTACGAACAGTTAACATATAGAATATCTCCCCTCACATTTTCTGCTTTGATACTCAACTAAATCCCTAACTTTTAACATTTTACTATGAGAATCATTCTGCCCCATTTTTGATTTTGTTTTCTACATATTGTCTGCTCTAAGCTACTAAAGCAAACATGCTAGTTGTCATGATTGTTTCCTTTTACTCTTGACCTTATTTACAGCAATTTCAGTACCTTTGTAAACAAGAATAATAGCTATTCTCCTTGTCTGTGGCAAGGTTCACCACTTCCAAGTTCATTGGTACTCTTCTAGAGTCTCGTGCACAGTGCATTTATGAATCACTGACAGCTAACAATCCTGGAATGAGGACTCAGCTTTGAGAACTCCTTTGTACAATACACTCTAATATTTTTATTTTATTAATAAAGCAACAGTTGCTAAACAGGTGCATATAATATCTCAAGTGGGCAAGAAAATACACTGTTGTCGTGGTTTAACCCCAGCCGACAACTAGGACCATGCAGCTGCTCGCTTACTTCTGCCCCTCCCCCCAGAAGGAGAAGATGGAGAAAAGGAGGGGAAATTTAAAAAAAATCGTGGGTTGAGATAAAGACAGTTTAATAGAACAATAACAGAAAAGGAAAATAACAACAGTAATAATAATAATAATGGTAAAAGAATATACAAAATAAAGTAATACAACACAAGTTAAACCCACCACCTGGTAACTGGTTGCACAGCCTGTCCCAAGCAGTGATCGTGGATCCCTGCACCCTGGTCAACCCCCACTTATATACTCAACATGACATCTATGGTATGGAATATTCCATTGGCCAGCTTGTTCTGCCTATGCTCCTTCTCAGTTTCCATGGGAAGCTGAAAAAGTCCTTGACCAATGTAAAACATCACCTGGCAACAACTAAACCGATATGCATTATCACCATCATTCTTAGGCCAAACCCAAATCAAAGCAACTACTAGAAAGAAAATTAACTCCATCCCAGCTGAAACCAGGACAACTATATATATTTAGGAATAAAATACACAATGACTATTGTGCAGTAACTTACATTGATTAAATATGCTAATGATCAGATACACCTGTATTAAACAGTGATCACACAGTATCCATGATACCAAGACATGCACCTGGATTAGCCATTATGTGGATCACTAACTCCATAAAATAGACTTGCCATCTGACCACTATATATCTTTGGTTTTTTTACTAAAATGAGACCCAGTAAACATGCCATGCAATCATTTATTTTTCTTTGTACACCATCAACATTATCTTAGGGATTAATATTTTCTCATCCTCATGTGTATTCTGACAGCCTTGTAATAACTAAAAGACAGGTTTCATTAACTTTGAAAATTACTCATAATTGTATTTCATTTGCTGGTTAAAAAGCCAAAAATCAACAAACATCTGAGGATGTGATAAAGACAATAACTGAAACTGGTGTCCCTTGGTAATGTAAATCTCTATGAATCACAGCTTTTTTTCTGGAAATATTCTAAATAATTTTGTTTTTAAATATCATTTTTGTCACAAATAGTAAGGTCAACGTTGTATGTTAATAGAATGGTTAAATTACTTAAATCAAGAGAACATTTCAATCACACACACTCATTTCTGGTGGGGATTAACTTAAAAAGCAATCTTTTCCTGGTCTTATTAATTGTGAATTAGGCCTTTAACTGAGATAAAAGAGTAGGATGTGTGCCATGAAACTGCACAGTTAGAAACAAACAAAAAAAAAACTTAACGTTTTTTTCACATGATTACATTCGTGGTGGCATTCATTCTTACAATTAGTTGCTGTAATCATTTAAAGAAAACAATGATTCACATGAATGTCATTGTGCTACGGAAAACACCCTTTGTTAAAGTAAGCAGCTTAAACTTACATCCTGACTTTTTTGAAATTAAATGGGTTTTCAGAGAATAAGTCAGGTGCTGTCCAGTTCCCATTACCTAAGTAGAGAACATTAGCAGTTCTAACCAAGATTGGCCTGCAGGGAATTACGCCTGTGTAAAATAATTCCTTCAGGGTAACAAAGGTAGAGCTACCTGCCTGCTCCCACAGTAAATCTTTTTCAGTATATTAGGCCAGGAACATAAGCACAAGAAATGCTAAAATTCACTTGTGCATTATTAAAAAAATAAAAATATTTACATGGTGACTAAGGGAATAATTTCAAGTTTAAGAGAATTCAATCTGATTTACAGGCAAAAATTAACAAGAAAATGATTATAATATTCCAAGTCAGTGTTTGTCAGGCATATTTTGACATAGGTGTTGAACTTCAATGCAGCTATATATTTCAGAATTATTATTTTAATAACAATAAAATAGTAGGCCAACACAGATTTCTGCCTACAGTAAGAAGTGTATTCTTGACAAGAGCTACTTTGCAGTTAAATTTATTATTTCATAGTTGTTTGTTTATCCACACAGGAGAAAATCCATGTTATTGCCAACACTCTACACTATTATCCAACATCTAGTCTTAACACTTCTGGAAATTAATTTCTTGTTTCTTGAGAGGTGATCCAATTCACTTACCTGAATATGAGATTACAACAGGTGTGACACTGCAGCCTTTTTTTTGTAATTGTGTAACAGACAAAACCTTTCAGAAAGCAAAGGAAAATGCTGAAAACTTCAAATCGTAAGGGTAGATTGAAGTGGATTGGTATATTAATCAAAGTTGATCTCAAAAGAAATATTTTTTCCCATTTTTGGGGATCAAGATAACAAGGTCTTTCACCGTCTTAAAATCAGGGATTTAGATACTTTAGCTCTTGATATTTAGTATTATATGACTATGTATCTACAGGAGGTTGAACTTGGCTGGCTGCCAGGTACCCACCAAGCAGCTCTATCACTCCCTCTTCATCAACAGGACAAGGGGAAAAAATACAATAAATAGCTTATAGGTTGAAATAAGGACAGAGAGATTACTTATTACCATCACAGAGAAAACAGACTTGACTTGGGGAAATTAATTTATCACCAAACAGAGTAGGATAACGAGAAATAAGAACATAACTATAAACACCTTCTCCCCCACCCTTTTCTTCTTCTGAGGCTCAACTTCACTCTAAATTCTTCTACATCCTCCCTCTGCACAGCTCAGGGGGATGGTGAATGTGGGTTATAGTCAGCTCATAAAGCTTCATCTCTGCTGCTCTTTCTTCCTTATACTGCTCCTCTGCTCCAGCATGGGGTCCCTCCCATAGGAGGCAGTCCTTCACGGACTTCTCCAACATGGGTCCTTCCCATGGGATGAAGCTCTTCACAAACTGCTCCAGCATAGGTCATTTCCACGGGGTGCCATCCTTCAGGATTATGCTGCTCCAGCAAGGGTCCCCCCATGAGGTTACAGATCCTGCCAGAAACCTGCTCCAGCGTGGACTCCTCTCCATGGGGTCACAGGTCCTGCCAGGAACCTGCTCCAGCACAGGCTTTCCATGGACTGGAATATGCCTAACTGCTCCACTGTGGACCTCTATGGGATGCAGGAGGACAACCTGTGTCACCATGGTCTTCACTACAGGCTGCAGGGGAACCCCTGCTCCACTGCCTGGAGCACGTCTTCCCCTCCTTGTTCACTGACCTTGACATCTGCATAGTTGTTTTTCTCACATATTCTCACTCCTCTCTCCAAGCTGTTTTGCTGCAGCTTTCCCCCTTAAATATATTATCATGGAGGCAATAACAACGTCACTGATTGGCTCAGCCTTGGCCAGTGGCAGGTCTGTCTTGGATCCAGCTGGAATTGGCTTTGTCTGACATGGGGCAGTCTCTTATGTTTTCTTACAGAAGTCACTTCTGCAGCCCTGCTGTGACCAAAACCTTGCCACAGAAACCAAATACAGTCACATATATTGGTGTGACTTGTTGAATTCTTTAGGAGTGGCTTCCTTTCAGTGATACTGAAATATTGCCTGGGTTGAAATACATAAAATCAGAGAAAAAAAGAAATGATAGTTATTCCTAATGAGGTGTTACAGTGGACCGTGAGGTTATTTTTCCTGCACTCCTCCTCTTTTCTTGTGATTAGCCAAATAGTAGTGGTTAAATACCATTCTTAAAATGAATTTCGTACTTGGTTAAAAAATAACTATTCACCTCAGAAACACGGATTTCTTATAGAATCTTAAAAGAGAAACTATTTTTAACATCAGGTAGATAAAATGTAGTCTTAACTAAGAAATCAGATTAAAAATATATTGCAGCATTTTCTTTTCTCTCTGCACTTCGTAAGCTACAACATTTGTTTTCCTATGTCTTTATACTGTGGGATGATTTTCTTAATGCCGCAGATGTTAATCATGTATCTCTTTTCTGGTTCCAATGCAGACACAGCAAATCATGACAAAACCATTGATGCAAATACTGGGTCAAGTAGCTACAATAAATCATCTCCAAAGACCTGTTTGCCACTTTTGTTCTTCAGTTTTCATTAGGTCTATTGAAGTTTTAAGTACAATCTCCTGCAAGTGAAATTTAGCTTTTGTTAGGTTTTCTTTTGTGAAGGTGTACAAGATCAGATTTTCTGGAAATGTTAAACTGTGCTATAGCTGAATTAACTGCTTTTTGAAGATGGATGGAAATCATAGCCTTTATGAACTGATTAACATCTCTTTTGCCTAGATACAGAGTATAACCAAAAATTCTAATTCACTCAGTTTCTGTACTTTATCATTAGATAAGAATGTAAAATGGACTCTCTCAAGTTTTCCATGTTAAGAGCTTAACAGTGTTATAAAGTGATGATTGCACTGCATTTTTGTCATGAACAAGTTGATAATGTAATTATTATTCTGGAGAAGTTTAAGCAACCTCTTGGAGTACAAGACACTTAGTGTACAGTGATTCTCACTATGAACCAAACAAATATGAAGGGCATACCCATAATATAGCTATGACAATCCAATAATTTTTCTGAACATAATTGGATTTTCAGTCAGTCCATTGCTTTCAGCCGTGAGAAGAGGTGGAGAGTGCAGCAATAGTGACATTTCACTTGTAAGACTAAGCAAAAAAGGAGTATGATAAAAGGGGGACTTGCTGCATGTTTAGGTTTCTGTCAAGAAAATTAGAGACAAAACCAAACAAAACCCCTGTTCAGGTATTTTATGTAGGATGTTTAAATTCATTGGAAGAAAAGCTCTGGAACATTTATTGCAGACAGAGAGTGGTGATTTCGAACAAATATACCAAAAGTTTTTTTTCATGTACTAGTTTCTCCATGTACTTGTTCTAGATGAAGAAAAAGACTGGATGTAGTCAAAGTCTGACTCAGTAAAGATGACCGTATTAATGTTTTTGGTTATTTTTGGTGCACTGTAAGATTTTTTCATGAGGAACGCTTGCTCAGCCTATACACATTATATTTCCCTTCTTCACTCATTGTGGAGAGTAGGAACACTAAAGATAGATCTGTAGGAAAAAAAAAGAAAAAGTAAAAAAAATGCATACTATGTAGTTTGTTTAGAAAAAAAAAAAAAAAAAAAAGAAGTATTATCATTAATCGCCTGATGGCACTTTGTAACTTTCCAGCAATGTACAGGGAACATTCTGGATTATACCCATATTATTGCAACAAGTAATTTGACCAAGATTTTTGTGATTAAGAAAACCTGCTATTCTGTTGCAAGAAATAGTGATTGGAACACTTTGCAATTCAGGAATCCCACCTGTTTAGGAAACTGGAAGAACTTTAAAAGAGAAAAAAATATCTTTTTGATTTTTTCTCCTCTGAGAAGTTAAAAATTCTCTTTTAAGAAGACAGGTTTTGGTTATTGTATATACTCTTCTTTGCAACTCCCTTCTTTTTCAAAACAAAAGTTAGTTTTCAATTACTTTGCAAAGATCTGAGAGGCAAAGACAAATGTCTAGTTCATAGTTGTTAAAAATTCTAATTAATTTTTCTTTGATGAGAATAGTCTATTAGTTTCTTACAGCTATGGAAAAATATTGGAGAACTTGTAATGACCCAAACACTCAAAATGGGAAATTCACTTACAACCCCCCCATATAGATATATCCTATTCCATGATGGTTTCAATAAACGTGTATTTGTCAAATTTTTCATTGTTAATAGCTAACACATTTTCTCATTTCTGTGGAACAGTCATTGAAAACCAGAAACTCAGTAATATATTAATTTATGCAGTGAAGCTTGAGTGTCTGTATATCATACATTTGTACATGGGTGCAAATGGATACATAATAATATTCATAAACACATTGTGTAAACTGATGTAAAGCTGTTCATAGTTATAGCATTACAGCCACATAGTCAGTAAGAACTGAGATAATTGTATTTTATTTTTTTTTTATATTTCATCAGTTATCCATGGAATGGACCAGAACTGATTTCAAATGGCTGGTCTGAGGAACACTTTGCAACCCATTCTCAGTGCTTTACAATCATCAGGTAGCTGTTTTTCCATTGCTGTCTTTTCTACCTTTAATTCTAATAGTACTAGAAAATATGAAAGTATGAAGTTGAAAAGAAAAAAAATGGTCAACTTAACACCAGCCTTTGGAATTGCAAACACTTATTAGAAATGCTTTTGTGTGACTTACAGACCATTTTCATTAAAAATAAAACAATAACTGTTTCACCAGTTAGCTCTTCTAGGCCTCTTCCCAATTTATTTCAAGTAACATGGAGAGATCTACCTGAATTAAAAACAAACAAAAAAAGCTAAAAAGTTTAATGTACATATATGCACCACATTTCTATTAGGGTGATTTTAGCTGGTTCCACATTTCTGTCCATTGATTTCTGTCAAAGCTATCTTTCATTTTATTTGGGTCACTAGTATATGTACTGATTACTTAATGTCTTCAGTCATTTCCTGTAGAGATTTTTCATGTCATCTGGTCCTTGGATTGCACTGTAGCCAATTCTGTTTGATATCTAATTAAAAAATTGTTATTGACTATGAAACTAATGCTTGACAGCTCTCTCTGTCTTTTCCCGAGAAATTGCTTAGGCATATAACTGTAGTTCTACTTGGAGACATATCAAGAAGGAACGTTTTCTATTCTGCAGTCTGAAGTTTTTTCGCTTTTAAAACTGTACATAATAAGATATTGAGAATGCTTTTTATGTAGATGCTGCAAGGGGACAGCATCAATGTAATGTTAGTCTTATCCTTCCAAACCCATACACTTTCAATAGACCTGGAACTAAACATCCAATAACAAAGTGAGTAAGATTTTTAAATTCTTTTTCTTGGTGCTTGTCCTGTTGAACATCCACGGGGGTGCATAAGGAAATTCCCCGGGAAAGATGTCTTACCTAGATAAGGATTATATATTCACTTTTAGGATTAGCCCATGTGTCTCCATTTAGAAAGCAGGATGTCAAAACTGATAATCTTCCTTTGTAGGTGAGATGAACAAATCACAATTGTTATAAATTACACGTAGATCAGAAACTCCTTCCTGTGGTAACCTTCAGCTCATAAAGAGTTCAGATTTTATGAAAAACTTGATGAAAATACTCAGCATGTTTTTTAATGAATCTATAATAGAAGAAAGGAGAAAAAAAATAGATGCCTATATTTCTCTAATGAGAACAAAAAATTGCATCCTAATTTCCAAACAATTTCAGGTGTCTGCAGAGGACGCTAGGTCAGCAACAAATCTAAGAAAAATAAAATAATGAAATTCCAAACAAATGCTGAATCATATTTTTTTTCTCTCATAGAGACCTGAACCTTCCTAGTGTCACTGGAGGACTCAAAGAATCAAATGGTCTGGGGTGATATGGTGTCCAGTAAAATGCTTTTTCCTGAGTTCTGATAATTGTATCTAAACTCAATGATTGGATTAGAAAAGAAATAGAGAAAGGCTCAGATATGATTGTTAATGATACCAGAATTTAAAAAAATAATAACCTGGGAATCTTTTTTCTTTGTTTGTTTGTTTCATTTTAGCAATACTTCTTATCTTTTCAATTTCTTTGTAAGGTTTTACCTGGAAAATTGCATATACTAATTTTATGAACTTGCTGGGTGTATTGTTTGATTCTCCTTTTTAAGCAGTCTTGGATATTCATTTAGTTGTTCTTTATTTTGTATAGGCCATGATATTAGTGAGTGTTTCTTTATTTTTGCACTTGGGCTTATTCGGTTTAATTTGTTAAATTAAATTATTTTGTTAGACTTTTTTATATTATTTTGGCTTGCTTTTGCTTCCAGCAACCTTCATTGAAATGCTGTGTCTAGCATTCTCATACTTAAAGAAATTTCATTTCCAAAAACATTTTACATTTATTTAAGATTACAGAAATTTGAAACATATTTGCTATCACAATTTAACTAAAAAGTGTGTAATTAACCTTATTTAATATCAGCAAAGAAGTCATTAGTAGAATATTAATAAGACATTAAGCAAAAAATATATAATTAGTCATGTCTCTTTGTCTTCACTATATTGTTCCTTGCCTTTTTTTCTATATGGTAGTCAATTTGTTATTCTTATTTTCAGTGCTGCAGCCATTTCAGAAGAAAGTCAGAACCCAGGGACCTCTAATACTCCTAGTGTAATTTTAAAACTTCAAGCTTTCGGCAACATGAATCATTCAAATCTATTAACCATTATCACCTCCAGTCCAGAGCAAGGGGCATCAAGTACAGTAACATTTGAAAAATACTGGACATGCACAAGTCCATGCTTGGCCGACTTGAAAGCCTTCTAAGATGAAATGCCTAGCTCAGTGGATGAAGCAGTGAGCAGTAGATGCTGCTGATCCTGACTTTAACAATGCTTTTGACATTATGCTGAACCATCTAATGTTGGTCCCAGGGTGTGAAAGGAGGAGGTTTTAGTAAAGGCTCACCTGGCATCTTTGGTGGGACAAGTGCAGTGCACACAGTGAATCATGGCCTTCTCAGCCCAGACTGTACTAGACAAGATTTTGGACATGCAAATGAGAGTATAGCTCAGGATACATGATGAGGAAATTTGTAGTATCTTAGGACGTAAACCCTGCTAGGATGGTACTGAAAAAACTTGTAGAGTGGATGGAGCCAGGTTTGATTTACTCTCACCTGCACCATTTCTCTGCTTCAAAACTTCCCCCCGAACCACACTATTCTGTTTTGTTCTGGAGAAACTTTGCTGGTTCTTCCCATGAGAGAGTCTGGAAACAAACTAACAGTTACAAGATGATGATAATCTTGGAACAGAGCTAAGTTAGATCACCAAGAGATGTGAAAGTGAATATACCTTAAGTTTCTGATTCATCTGGCTTTTTCAGAAGTCAAATTCAGCCACTCCTCCCAGTTTAGTGTCATCTGCAAACTTGCTGAGGGTCATCATCATAGAATCATAGAATCATAGAATGGTTTAGGTTGGAAGGGACCTTGAAGATCATCGAGTTCCAACCCCCCTGCCACAGGCAGGGACACCTCTCACTAGACCAGGTTGCCCAAGGCCACGTCCAGCCTGGCCTTGAACACCTCCAGGGATGGGGCTTCAACAACCTCTCTGGGCAACCTGTTCCAGTGCCTTACCACCCTTAAAGTGAAAAACTTCTTCCTAATGTTTAATCTAAACCTGCCCTCTTCCAGCTTAAAGCCGTTCCCCCTCGTCCTATCACTACATGCCCTTGTAAAAAGTCCTTCCCCAGCTCTCCTGTAGGCCCCCTTTAGGTACTGGAAGGCCGCAATAAGATCTCCCCGGAGCCTTCTCTTCTCCAGGCTGAACAGCCCCAACTCCCTCAGCCTCTCCTCATAGGAGAGGTGCTCCATCCCTCTGATCATCCTTGTGGCTCTCCTCTGGACGCGCTCCAGCAGGTCCATGTCCTTCTTATGTTGGGGACTCCACAGCTGGATGCAGTACTCCAGGTGGGGTCTCACGAGAGCAGAGTAGAGGGGCAGAATCACCTCCCTTGACCTGCTGGCCACACTTCTTTTGATGCAGCCCAGGATACAGTTGGCCTTCTGGGCTGCGATCGCACACTGCTTGCTCATGTCGAGCTTCTCATCAATCATCACCCCCAGGTCCTTCTCCACAGGGCTGCTCTCCAGCCATTCTCCGCCGAGCCTGTATTTGTGCTTGGGATTGCCCCGACCCAGATGTAGGACCTTGCACTTGGCCTTGTTGAACTGCATGAGGTTGGCATGGTAATGATCATCCAGATCATTAAGAAAGATTATTCAGGTATTTATATACATTGATGAGATCACTCTCCTCCAAGCCTTCTCTTCTCTAGGTTAAACAGTACCAACACACTCAGCCTTCCATTAATCATCTGCGTGACTCCAGGTGTGGCCACATCAGTGCTAAGCAGAGGGCCTCATAGGCCAAATTAGTGTGCTGGTATCTTGGATTTGAAAGCGAAGTGATAACAGTGAGCCAAGCCTTGTCTGCTGAAATTGTTACTAACATGACCAAAATCCATCTGAATCTCAAAGAGCAATTCAAGCACTGCCTACAGTTAAAGTCACTTACATTTGCTAGGTACCTCCAGTTTGACCTTTAAATCCTACAAGCAGCATATTTTAGGTGTCCAAGCACTCCCAGATGTGCCATTTTCAAGATCAAAAGTACTTGTCTTCCTTTGAGAGGCTGACCATGACTCCACTTTAAACCCATAGGTTGTCCTGAGCACTGGTGGCCTTGGATTCAGCAATATGGGAGTAGCAGCCAATTTTTCCATAATAGAGTGGTGATTAAAACTGACTCCAGACCTTTGTCTGTTCCTCTAAATTCGTAAAACTTCTATTTCTGGTTCCATGGTAACCCACCTCCAATAACTGACATAAAGGGTGCTGCAAATCAACTCTTTAAATCAGGAATTCAGGATATTTTAAGGCATGGGTGATAACATGAGTAAAATATGAGTAAAAGCATTCTCAACAGAATGAGGGAAGGGTAGAAAACAACACTGTTTTTTGTGCCAAAGACTGAATTTGCATATAGGAATACAAAAATGAAAAAATATATATTTGATGATATATGAACTAATATTGATTGATTTATATGGAACTGGAGTAAGACTCTATAAAATGTTTTGTGGAACCATTGAGAGAAGTTGACATAATTTTTGCTGACACTTTTTTCTGTCGTATTATTGAATGACAAAGTGCTTTAAATATCATCCAAGAAAAACCTTACTATAGTGGATACTTCTGTTCTTGTAAAATCACACACACACACAAAACCATACCTGAAAATGAAATGGAATTGTCTGAGCCAGTTTGAGTCTTTGGATACTATATAGCTTTTGAACTGTAATTATGCAGTATTTCAATTATTCAGTTTTCTGAAGTCTCTGGCGGTCATGAAAAATTATGTTATTTCTGTAGATATTTTATCTCTCCTTTGGAATATAGGGGAGGACAAGTTTCTGTTAGAAAATTCTATAGGTCCCTAAGTAAATGATAGAAGAGCTGTTATTTACTAAGTTCTAAAATGCCTCATCTCTTTGATTTTATACCTATTTTAAAATAGACTTTTAACCCCCATAAAACGTACTTGGACTTATCTTTTAGTTAGTTTACGTTTTGTTGTTTAGATTTGGTGTGTATGTATTATATTTTTAGTCTGGTTATTTAAGAAAACCCAGAGTATGAAAATCTTGAAATACTGAGTGACATTATTTGCCAACCAAATTGACAGAATCTACATAATCATTACAGTTATTACTTGTTAATTTTGCTAAAGACACGCAAATTTCTCTATCCAGATTGATCTCTTCTAACTGGCTGTGGTGGTTCGACCCCAGCCAAAAGCCAAGCTCCCACCCAGCTGCTTGCTCCCCCCGTCAGCAGGATGGTGCAGAAAATAGTAGGAGCAAAAGCTGAAAGCTTATCAGTCGAGATAAAGCAAGTATAATACATGAAGCAAAGCTATGTGTGCAAGCAAAGCAAAACCAGGAATTTATTCACTACTTCTCATCAGCAGGCAGATGTTTAGCTACTTACTGGAAAGCAGTGACTCAGCGCACATAATGATTACTTGGGAAGACAAATGCCATAACCACAAACGTATCCCTTCCTCCTTTCTCTGAGCTTTTATTTCTTGGGTCAGCTGTCCTGGCTGTGTCTCCTCCCACCTTCTTGTGCACCTTTGGCCTACTTACTGGGGAGGGGCACGTGGGAAAAAAGAGAAAACTCCCACACTGTGCAAGCACTGTTCAGCAGTAGCAGAACATTGGTGTGTTATCAACATTGTTTTGGTCACAAATCCAACTATATACTAGTTCAGTCCAACATTTACATTAATAGAGACATGCTGTATTTGGATAACTAGCACTTCAGACTGTGTTTATGGTTGATTAAGAGAATGCACAGTGCCCAAAATATGTCATAAATATTAAAAAATATTTCAAATACATTCCGGGCATTGAAAGGAATATTCTGATTTGTAAGACAACTTAATTAATTATGAAACTAAACTCCTTATTTTCTTGAGGAACACGCCACTTGCTCTTTTTTCCACAGATCTCCACCTCTTCAGTAACTTTGCTGGTAACATTCATGACTTGATAGTCACAGGGACCCTATGTGATACAGGAATCACAGCAAAAGGTACTGGTTGAGAAACAGCTCTCATAGTTTAGACAACTCTGTTAGTGGTTGAGTTGTACATCTGTTAAGGAATAGTGTCTATTGCAAAGCTGTTATTGTGCCAACACTACTCAGCTTAAATAAAATGTGTGTGTCCAATATGAAATTTGAGTGTATCTAAGAAATTGGAAATAAACAGTTCAGAGTAGAAAATAAGAGCAATTAATAGCACAGCAGTTTATATATTAATGACTGGTTATTTGCAAGGCTGAAATGGGAAATGACTTCTAAAGAAACAAAACTCCTGACAGAGTTTACGTATAATGAACACCTAGCATCAAGTGAAGAGAGGGATATGAATTGTGATGAAAGACATTCAGGACTTCGGAAACTCCCAAAACATTATTTTTTCAACCCTGGACTCTAGTGTATGATAGAACATTGCAAAGTTGAAAATAAAAGGTATTGAAATACCAGGAATGATTCCTGCAGCTAAGCATGTGTTAGGACTGTATTTATAATTATTTCACTTGTAATCTTTTGTTTCACACTGTTAGCTAATTGTTGACCTTCCCTCTGGTTAAATTACCCTTTTTACTTTCTCATTAAGACTGTCTGGCTTTGAACTACGAGATGCATCTAGATGAAACTAACGTAGAAAAGCATTGACTCACAGTGATGATCAAAATCGAGTCCTGTTTTGAGGAATATTAAAGGATGCATCTCAGGATGAATTTAGAAAATCCCAGATCTGGAATCTACTCTTGCCAGAGTGAAAAGATGGTGACTGTGCATCTCCTTTTTGTTAGGAATTTCCTTCATTTCCTAAATTTGTCTCATAAATAAAGCGTAAACTGAACCAATTTATCCATCCTTTATGGAGAAGTGCAATTTGATCAATGGATTATGGAGTAGCATAAATTGATTAAATCTATATTGAGTAGAAACCTATTTTCTGATAAAAGCTAACTATAATTCCCAAAAAGCAGAGTGAAACAAACAAAGTTTTGGAGGGTTTTTTTTCTCTTTTTTTCCTTATGTCATCTAGAACAGCAAAAGATCTTTAAAAAACACATTTAAAATATTATACTAGGTAGACAAATACGTTGGATGATCAGAGCTCAGGATGCGGTACTCAAAACTATTTGCAACTTTACAACATCAAAGTTTTCATGAAAACTCCTCACAATAACTTGCTTAGTTTTACACAGGAGGCAAGAATAGAAAAAAGAAATTTTGCCCAGTTTACTCACCCTCAGTACCGAAGCAGAGTTACCTTTCAGTATTCCATCAATATGTACATGTAAATCAATGTCAGTTAGTTGCACCATTAGCAGATATTTTGAATTTGGCTCACTGAGTTGAGTTACTGAAGCATAGGGTTAGAAATATTTTCATCACATTTCCTCCCATATGCCACTGATTTCTTCAGAGTCTATAACCATGCCACATAGCTTCTGGGCATGCTGATTTATCCATCTTTGCTGAAATTTTACCCATGTGTCTAGTGGTGTTGCAGACAAAAGTAAAAATGTTTCTTCTAGAAATGCCCATCCTAGCTTACTGTACTACAAAAACATTAAATACTCGCAAAAGCAGCACTCCAGAGGTTTTACAACAATTAATTAATTATAGTTTGTAGACGACTTTTGTTTCTTCAAAGTGATTATTATTCTTATCTACTCTTAGTTAAGGACTCCCTAAGAAACAGGCAATTATTTCAGTTAAAACTCAAGGTATGACCTTACTTGAATTTATAATAATATGTGAACTTTAATTAGTAAATACCAATACAATTTGCACAGTATATAACATTTAGGAAAGCAACCAAACTGCAAATGAAACTCAGAGTTTGGTCTCCACTAATATTCTTGTATTAGTATGCTAAGATTTTAAAAATATTATATCCATGTTTTACATGAATTCAAAAATATTAACTATTTACACAAGGGAATGAATAAACATTTACTTATCTATGGTTCAGATAAGATAAAGAAGCAGAGCAATTAATGAACTGCTTTTTCCTATTGCTTAATAATACACAGCATTTTGCAGAGGAAAAGGAATCCCATTGTCATAATAAAAGCCCTGTAGTATGTCTTAAGATGCAAAGACATAAACTGGATGAATAAATTTAGGATTGAAACAAGAAAAGAGTTTCTAGTAATTTCTTCAGTGAGATTCTAGAATAACCTTTAAATCGGGTAGTAACAAGTACCGGACTTCAGTAAACCTATGAAAGGGATTGTTAACACGATACAGAAGAGGACTGGGACTCTCTCAGAGTTCTGTGCTTATATGGGTGATGTTCCTGTCTCAAATATATTTCCTGCAGTACCTTTGAGAATTATCTAACCATAGTGTGTCTCGGGTTTTCTATAATAAAAAAAGGACAATTATCCCTGTTCCAATAGAGAAATGAACATTTGCTTGTTAATTTTAGAGATAGTGCAAAGATGAGAAACACACAAATCAATGTAATGTTAGAATATCTCAGTGTTTCAATTACAATTTAAAAAGCAAAAATAGTTGAAAGTTTGTTCTGGGAATAGGATTAGATCCTGACTTCCTCCTACAGAATAACTTTTCATAACAAAGGAAAGAGAGAAGAGGGACAGACTCGTAGTTTAGGTTTGTTCTTTCAGATGTACCTTAACTTTTCCAAGGGTGTTTCAGGTACAGTTCTTTTAAGTAAGTATGTATTTTTGGGGGGCATAAATAAATACATAATAAAAAAGAAACTTATGTCTTCTTTCTCAGTGTGCTCTAATCCATTGAATCAGATCCCTGAACAGCTGCCATCCATTCCCATTATGATATTTCCAGCTTTGTTTGTTCAATGAGTAGCAAAACAAGTATTCTCTTGTCATTACCCGTGGTCAGTTGATTAAGGCACTTCCCTAGAATTAGGAGATATGAGTTGACTTCTGTTAGGCTGGATAGAGTCCAGAAAACTTTTTTTAGAAATCTACACAAATGTGAATAGCTGCTGTCACCTCTCTAGTCCTCTGATTTGGCTGTTTGTCCATGAGAATCTAATTCATATTAAAGCTTTGAGTGAGAGAGAAGCTATCAGCTCCGTAACAGTTCCTGAGCATATATTAGAAAGTGGTTAGTGGGAACGTAGGTAAGGTTACGTTCTACTTGTCTTGTATTCATTGTGGTAGTAGTAAAACCTTGGCTATGTTTTGGTGAGAAAGAGAGGAAATAATATTGCCCCAGCTATGTTTATGTGTTGTTGTGTCAAGTTGTAGCTGCTTAGGATGGTGGGATCCCTTGTTCCAATGTAAAACACAATGCTCACCTTTAAAAGGGAGGAGTGCAGTATTGCTTCTTAAATACGAGATATTAAAGCATTATTTAAAACATTCTTGATAATATGGTATGGTTTTACACTCAGTTGTGTTTGAAGGTAAGAAATTGACAGACTTTAACTTGGAATATTAAGGAAACATTTTCTGTACAACTCTTTTACTGCAATTTCAGATCTACAAGCATGGGACACTGGATGTCAAAGTCTTGGTTGTAATATGTTTCTGTCTTTTTCTCTGTCAAACCAAAACATATTTTTTATGGTTTTGTTCATTTCTTAATGCAAAAAGAAATTATAACAGAAAAAGGAAAATAAACGAACAGATTTCTAAGTAGTCATATGGTTTCGTTTTAATTTTTCTTCTGATTTCAATGCACAGACAAACTGCTGTCACCAAGTGCCACGCTGCTTGATCATGGGGCTGACTAGCTGTTACATTTTTCGTCTGTCATGGTAGGCATCTTCTTGCATCAACTTCAGATGTCAGCAACAATGAGAGCCCTTGCTTTTTCGGGAAGTATAAAGTTGGAAATGACCATCTGCTCAACCTTCTGTTATCTGAATTCTTCCCTAGAAATAGTTTTCAAGAATATATTAAGAACTGCAAAGAAAGACATAATGCGTAAGATGTTGGTAATATAATTTTAACCCTTTCCTTTCACTTCATGAGGCATATTTTTGTTACAGACACTGAAACAATGAAAACCAAAAGGACGTTTGTGTAGTTCACAGCAATTGAGTTATTTAGCACTGCAATTCTTTACCTTATAATTAAGTTTTCTGTGTAGTTTTAATGTTATTAGGATGATATTCCCAATATTTAACATTCTTTTTATGTTCTGTTCACATAAAAAGTTTGGAAAGTGTGTATTCAGCAGTAATTTGTGCCAGAATAAGGGATCTAGTACTAGAACATCCCCAAAATAACAACAGAGCAAATATAGTCTATGTAGAGTTCAATTTGGAACAAGGAATAAGTATGGTTTTTTTTCATGAAAATGACTGTGAATAAAGGATTTTCTCTTCTTTCCTAAAAAAAAGGTCCACCCTACAGCTGCTTAATGCTGAGCTCATATACAGAGTTTTTTACTCATACTTTGTGGGCTATATGCCCAATTATTCATTTCAGCAATGACAACATGACACTGAAGTTATCTACCAACATAGGTACCACTGGGGTCCCAAACATAAATGATACCAAATATGAAGTTAACTTTGAAAAGCAGCAAATCCCTTCCTATTTTACTATAATTGCAGTAAGTGTAACGGTAACTTTATTTTAATTTTCAGTATTTGTACAGATAAAAATCTGATAGAGATCTTACTTAAAAACGTTCTTATCCAAGAAAAATGAAGTCAGTGGGAACATTCTCATTGTTCTGAATGAAACTCAGATCAAGATTTCCTTTATTAGCCCCTCACTGCTTCAGAGGCATGAAATATCATAGGCCTTAGAGCTACTGGGTTTTTCAATATGGTCTTAGTGCAGTGGTTTCTAACACTGACAATTTTTTGCCAATTTTCTTATGAAAGCTATTCTTACTTGGAAAAAGAAAAAAAAAGTGTAATTACATTTTCCATAGAACAGAATTAATTTGAAATGCAGTGTCACAACTTAACAATTCATCTTGTAACATTATGTTCATGTGATGGAAGCTCTTCAAAAATCATACAACAGCTCAATGTTATTTGGAGCATCTATTGTTCTCCTTTGTTTTTCCAATTGGAACAAGAAAACTGGAAAGGTTTTCATAGTTTATTTCATTAACAAGACAGATGTGACTGGTAGTGTGCCAGCACAGTTTTATTCTCAGTTGGTGACAGAGTATAATCAAGAAGAAAAACACTCAGTATTCAGTGTTTGGCTTTTTTATATTATTTTAATACAACTTTGCAAAGCAGACCCTGTAAACTTTACCAAAAAAGTTACACAACAGGTGGTATTATTTCCTGACTAAAGTAGTAAAGTAGTTCAGCAACTTGAAAAAATTAAGATTTTTGAGCATTTTTATTTCTAGCATTAACATCTTTCTGAAAAATCCCACCCACAGAAAGGCTTCAATTATTTTCAATATCTGAAGCAGTGTGAAACTTGAGCAGTGAAGTTCAGATAATTTTATTACAGAAAAGAGCAGATCTTCAGTTAAAAATTACACTATTAATAATTATTGAAATAATATAGAATTGATATAATTATAAATTAATTATTCAATAACAACAATAACAGCAACAGCAACAACAACAACCACAATAATAATAATTATTATTATTTAAACTGTTCCGCTCAGAACACAACAGTCTTCCTTCTTCCTAATTCTCTAGTCCTAGATTCAACAAATGCCATCCAAACAAAACCTTTCCAGAATATTTTGAGAACTAAACATTTGGACACTCCTGCAAGTTCTTCCTTATAGTAAAGCAAAGTAAGGATGGGAATCAGATTCCTAACCAATTACTCTAAACACTGCTGCTCTGGAATTAGGATTAACTCCTGACTTCTCCCTTCAGAATAACTCGTCTAGCAAACCGAGGAGAGAAGAGGGACAAATTCATAGTTTAGGCTACACAGGGTGAGGAATAACGTTTTAACATTTCGTGGGGTTTTTTAATCCTTTATGAGAGGTCGAGTTTGTTTTGACTGAAGCAAAACCTCTATGTGGCCCTTGAAATTTAAATCTATACTCTAGTACTTTATTGCATGCTTGGGAGCCTGCAGTCTTACTGACAGTCACTGAACAGTCTGTCTCTGCTGACCTCTATGGATCATTACTCCACTGATCCCACACAGATGTAATATAGGTTACAGTAAGGTTAATCAAAAAAGGACTATTTTCCTTATGCAACTGCATACCTTTTTCTGCTTCCCTTTGACTGGAATTCTCAGTCAATATCCTTCACCAAAGTTTAGCTCATTCAGTCTTTCCTGTGCCTCCATGCCTCTCCTTTTTGCTTCTCAAATTGGAAAAAAAAATAAAATAGAATTTCTCAATGAGAATAAAAGTTGTATTTTCATTGCTGTGTAAAGGTCTAAGTTGTTATACTGGGAAGCAGCTATAGTATTTACCTTGTTGGTATCTGATTAAATATGTTTTGCTTCAAGAAGCTAAGAAATTCTCTTTCCTCTCTGTGGTGGTTATTCTTCAGTGAGGAATGCATTATTCACTGAACCTCACTTTTTACTTCAGGATGCACATTAAAATATGCAAAAATATTAAACAGATGTTACATGTAGAGGGTATTTTTCTGGCTTTAGACAGAACAGACATAACAGCAATCAAAGGCTCTTGAGTGTGAAAGGTATAAGGTGACAAATTCTCCATCTGTTTTCTCTCAGATAAACTCAAGTGATGTTCATAGCATATGTAACTTGCTTCAGATACAGTTATTGCCCACTTCGGGTTGTTTAAAGAAGAGTCAAATAAAATGTATGATCAAGATAAGTGCAATACACTGTGAATTTTGGATCACCAGGATACATTTTCTAGGATAAATTTTATTATCTTTTACCTGTTCTTTATATCACAGCATTTCAAATAGCTAGTTTTTGTCATTAATAGCTTCAAACACCCATAAATATTAAGTAAGTTACCATGGTTATAGCTACAGGTCAGCAAACAATGGTATAGAAAAGCATGCACCTCTTCCTAAAATTCCTGCAAGAACACTAAGATCAAAACAGGTCCCTATCAAAGCAGAGTGATTTCAGATAGCATACTTCTGACTACCATGTTTCTTTTCTGGTGGCTGGTTAAACATCTAGCAATCAAATCAAATCATAGAATCATAGAATCATAGAATGGTTTAGGTTGGAAGGGACCTTGAAGATCATCGAGTTCCAACCCCCCTGCCATGGGCAGGGACACCTCCCACTAGACCAGGTTGCCCAGCCTGGCCTCGAACACCTCCAGGGACGGGGCTTCAACAACCTCTCTGGGCAACCTGTTCCAGTGCCTCACCACCCTCAAAGTGAAAAACTTCTTCCTAATATTTAATCTAAACCTGCCCTCTTCCAGCTTAAAGCCATTCCCTCTCATCCTATCACTACACGCCCTAGTAAAAAGTCCTTCCCCAGCTCTCCTGTAGGCCCCCTTTAGGTACTGGAAGGCCACAATAAGATCTCCCCGGAGCCTTCTCTTCCCCAGGCTGAACAGCCCCAACTCTCTCAGCCTCTCCTCATAGGAGAGGTGCTCCAGCCCTCAGATCATCCTCGTGGCTCTCCTCTGGACTCGCTCCAGCAGGTCCATGTCCTTCTTATGTTGGGGACTCAGAGCTGGATGCAGTACTCCAGGTGGGGTCTCACGAGAGCGGAGTAGAGGGGCAGAATCACCTCCCTTGACCTGCCGGCCACACTTCTTTTGATGCAGCCCAGGATACGGTTGGCCTTCTGGGCTGCGATGGCACATTGCTGGTTCATGTCAAGCTTCTCATCAATCAGCACCCCCAGGTCCTTCTCCACAGGGCTGCTCTCCAGCCATTCCCCGCCGAGCCTGTATTTGTGCTTGGGATTGCCCCGACCCAGATGTAGGACCTTGCACTTGGCCTTGTTGAACTGCATGAGGTTGGCTTGGGCCCACCTCTCCAGCCTGTCCAGGTCCCTCTGGATGGCATCCCTCCCCTCCAGCGTGTCTGCCTCGCCAAACAGCTTGGTGTCATCAGCAAACTTGCTGAGGGTGCACTCTACCCCACTGTCCATGTCACTGACAAAGATGTTGAATAGTACAGGTCTCAGTACTGACCCCTGAGGAATGCCACTTGTCACTGCTCTCCACTTGGACACCGAGCCATTGACCGCAACTCTTTGAGTGCGACCGTCCAGCCAGTTCTTTATCCACCGAGTGGTCCATTTATCGAATCCATGTCTCTTCAATTTAGAGACCAGGATATCGTGTGGGACAGTGTCAAATGCTTTGCACAAGTCCAGGTAGATGACATCAAACCATCAAACCAAGTAGATGACAATCAAAACATTCTTCCTTATCATATAATCATCTTTAGTATCTTTATCAACTTTAATCTTAACTTAATCAACTTTATATAATTTATATAATTTAGTATCTTTATCAACTTTAATCTTAACTTAATCAACTTTAGTATTAGTATTTATAGTGCCTGTGGCAGGGGGGTTGGAACTCGATGATCTTCAAGGTCCCTTCCAACCTAAACCATTCTATGATTCTATGATGATATGATTTAGTTATTTGATGAATATATCGCTCTCAGAGCCTCACAATGTACAGTCTTATGCCAGTAAGTTACATGCTAAGGAAAAATTTCAAAAACTGTTGACACAAATTGTGGAGAAATGTAACACACAATTTCAGTATGTGAAGGAGAAAATAATCTGTCTCTTGTAGGAACTGACTATCTCCACACATTTAGTACACTTTTAATTAACAAGTAAGAATTATTATCTCCTCAACTAAAACAATGACTGTGGTGGGATGTAACCATCATGTTATCATCTTTAATTATCTCAGTGCCTAACACATCACGATGTATCATTCTTGAGCTGTGCGTATCAACAGAAATGTTATGCTTTTTTGTACTGTTCTATTACTCTCAGCCACAGCAGCTGTTTCTGTTTCCTCGGTGATATGTATCTTTATATTCTGAAATGAATGAAACATTTATGAAGTTTCTTTCTGGCCACTGCTATACTAGAAATGAATAGCTCCTGTTTAATTTTCAGTGAAACACATTATCCTGGTGTCATGCATTGTACTAAAATCATGGAGGTACCAGCAAGCAAATGATCTCTGCATTCTTGATAATAATAGATTAATTTTCCATGCTAATTTAATGCCCTACTTGGAAAAGGAAGTAAGAATTTTGTATGCATTTCAGGTTATTGTTGATCTGCACTGTCCTCTAAATGGTGCAATTGTGATTTTCTGTGCATCCACTTAAATACTGCTGGATGTCAGAAACAGTTTTTTCCTAAAAGTGTGTTTATTATTTTTCTTTAAATTCAAACTCCAAACTAACTGTCCCCAAATGCTGTAAAATATATTACATTTAGTTGGTCCTGGATTCTACTTTGATTTAAATGAGCTGTTCAGTTTTATTTTTAGATTGTAAAAAAATCATTTTACTTTAAAATATATTATAAAAATGTTGTAGAATAATTCCCTTTAAAAATTTAAAGAGGAAATTTTTAATTAGAGAAATAATGACAATGCTTGATAATCCTGTGATTTTCCTTCTTCTTTCTTTTTTTTTTTTCTTTTTTTGTTTAAACACACTAGTAAAGAATTTTTTGTTCCACTGGAATAATTTCAACTTCCAAAGTAAATATTTTGAATCATGAAAACTCCCTGTATACAATTGTGGGCACATAAATTAAGCTAAACTAAACCAAACTCTAGCAATTTGAAGTCTGCCTTGTTTGGCCTCCATCTCGAGAGACGTCAGTTTTCTTTCTTTCTTTGAGGACATCATATTTGATTGAATGGGCCCATAAATAGAATTTAATTATCAATGATGATCAGGGAGTATCAAAAATTTACCATATCTATATTTTTGTGAGAATGTCGTTTGCTATCTCCAAAATGTGTTATAGTGAGTGTAAGAAATTGTCTTATTTGTGGGTCTATAGTTGCAAAATACAATGTTGTTCTGCTTAGAAATAGTTGGACTGTGTTGGCGGTTAGCCCAGGGGATGATGGCTAATTTAGCCAGGGAACACTGGAAGGCCAGCTGGGGAGTGTTAAGATTAGCAGCCAATGAAAAATGTAGAAAATCACTTCTTTATAGTGCAGAAGAGGAACTCAATATGAACAGAAGACAGTGAACAAGGGAACTGTTCTTCTAGGCAAAAACTGCATGCTTCTCCAGTCCTTACTCTCGTTTTGTTGTTTTAGGTTGGTAAATGAAGAAAAAAAAAAAAAAAATCTAAACCCTACTTTCTTTCTGGAAAAACATATCTTAAATTACACAAGCTTACCTGTCAAGTAAACCCACATGATGTAATACTTTAAATGTCTAGTCTCAGATCAGGAAATTTCAAAGAAAAGAGGGAACAGAAACCTGTAAGATTTTGGACAGTAAAAATTACATCAACAGTATGTTTTCTGTACCCTGAATCCAAACTTACCATATGCAAGCTTTGTAATGCAGGACTCTACATTGTCAAATGAGCAAAAGTTTGGTTCTTAAGAATACAACTTTTTCTCGTTACTGTGACATTTTTTCTTAACAGATAATCCTTTAGGCTTCTTTGGTTTAGCAGTGTCAGGAAGGTGACTTAATTCTTCTATTTCCACTACTGATATTATGTCAGCTGTGTCACTGAGTCGGTGCTCTTAGTGGTACCTGGTATAGAAACATCAGAATGAGTTACATAATCAATATCACTGCAGGTAAGCATTCACCCGTAGACAAGAACATTAGGTATTTACTTTGTGTGTAGACTTAAGTTTTTTATTGAATTGCTTTAAGGTTTAGTGGGAGGTCAGTGATTTAGGGGATAATTCATAAAAAAACAGCTGTGAGGGTACAGTTTTCCTATGCCTGTGGGGAGACTGAGGAAGAATTGGTGAGTATATGCAAGCTTTTGATTACTTTTTAAGAAAGTATATCAGAAACAGTTTGAGGAGTCCTTAGCAAGCTTGAAATCTTACATAAGCCCAGAATGTTACATGGTACTTATTATAGCTGTTTCATGACTGGATTAAAAAAAAACCAAAAGTATTTATTATAGAATAAGAAGCTAGGCTTTTAAATTGTGTGTCATTGTTTTGAATAGTATGCTATACATTCCTCAATCTTCCTCTTTAGAAAGAGTAACATGTAATAAGAGTGGTGGAAAAACATTTGGTAGGTGAGCACTCTGTGTTTTTTTCATTTTGATATCTTTAGGATAATGTCAGACTATAGTCACAACTCATTACCTCTTTTGTCGTTCCTTGGAAATTTAGGAAAATGCAAGAGAAGGCCAGAAATCTCAGCAACCACTGAAGTGGTAATTCAAATGGCTTTTTTTAAGTCACATATATGTCTGTAGACTCTGTTTAGATACTCCAATGTTTATGAAATGACAATTTAGGAATGGTAATTTTGTCACTATAGACATCAGTGTCCCGTATGCCAGTATAGTCACATTTTTCTGGTTTAACTTGAGAGAACCATAGAAAATGACATGTTATTTTCCAAGTAAAAAGAATTTTAGGTACTTCATAGGGCATTTTTATAAAATTATATGTATATTTCTACCATATTAGGTGTCTTCCTTCTCTTCCTTCAAACTTCACTGAAATAACCTTACATATCATTTCCCTCTTGAGTATCACCTTATGGTTAAAACTCGCACAGCTCATTCTCTGATTTGGCAGAGACTGATGAGTTTTATGAGTCTGGGAACAGTTTTGGATACTCATTATCCAGCCATATAGTGAATGTTTCCATTTCCTTCAACATCAATTGTCTGACCATAACTTATGAATCCAGCACATAAAGTTCTTTATGCAGTAATCACCACTTTCAGAAACATTCTTCCTGAAATCCTTCTGTTTGTGCTCCCCTACTCTGGGTACTTTCAGTAGGTCATCAGCAACATCTAGCAAGGCTGACACACTGGTTGGAAAATTAAGAAGGTATGTACTATCATTCTTTATCAGATTTAGCAATTTGTAACTAGCCTTTCAAGCAAAAACTGCAGCATCTGCTTGGCCTTTCTAAATTTAACATATCGGCAGGTCTACTACAGTTTACTTAGAATTATTCGATTTTATTATGTCTCTCAAATTCCAAAGAAAAACATTTCACTGTTCAGCAATAAGATAATATACATCTCACAGAGTTGTATCTTGAGACTGAATACTGTTCTGCATGCTGGAGTATGAGATTTTTCTGCTGTCTCCTCAGTTTGCTGATATATTGGGATTTCTTTCTTAAAAAATGGTAAAAGGCTGAGATTTTTCCATATGTTTTCCATTAAAAATTGTATCTATAGCAAGATAATGAATTATTTGTATACTGTTTTTCACAGTTCACTTTGCCATATCCAAATATCTGTGGATTCATGTGATAAGCAGAATTCTCAGGTAGTGGTATACTTCCTTTAATGTCCATAATAACAACACTGATGTTTTCAGCATGTATATTGATACAAATAAAATACGAGACACCAACTGTCTCATAGGTAAGTTATACTTCAGCGATTAAAATGCCATAAAAGTTCATCACAATCACTGATAATACATTTAGGTAAATATTTTGAGTTAGTCACATTAATAAAAAAATCACCTTTTGTAAATAAAAGCAGTAGGACAGCTGTAAAAAAACCTCCTCTGTGATGACCAATTTTTATTTCAGTTTTCACCATGGAAAGCTCATGTTGAAAAAGGCTGCTGATGCAGAAGTATTATAGTACAAAAAAGGATGCTGTTAAACCCTGTAAACAAACCTACCATTTTTTTCCGCTGCAGGACAGTATCAGTTTTATTTCATTTGGCTTACAGATTGAATGGGTAGGATCAGTTCAAAACTACGGAACTGATCCTGCATTTCTCCTTGTTCCAATTGTAGATGTTGAAGATATGATATCATGTTTATGCGGGAGTAGAGACAGCATTTAAATACAAGTACCCCTTGCAAGAGCTGGGACAGCAGCACACATATTTTGACAGAAGGTAAAAGCCATTATTTCCATAATATAAGCAAGAACACGACATGCAACACTTGGCATCGCAGCTCCCTGCATCTTTCTCCTTTTCATTTTTCACTTGTCAAGTAAGCAGTGAGAGCAAATTAAGGCCAGTATTCCCCCAGAGTAAAAAATAATTCTCTGCTCAGTTAGTCAAAAGCGATACAGCTCTCCATTTTCACTGGTCTCTCCACCATTTCTGCTTCATACTTCAAATTCTCTGATGACTCGGGGTATCTCCTGATTATCTTCTTCTTCTATATGTGCTTACTTTCTTCTTTCTTTCCTTATTAAGGAAAAGTACCAAATCTTAACCTTCTTTTTTTTTTTTTTTCTCTTAGAACACAATTCACAAGAATACAAGTCTGAGACAGAACTATGAAGTTCACTTTTTGCAGAACTGCCTTTCTTCAACTTTTTTCTCTTCTTTTCTGAAAACTCCCATTCTTCTTCCTTTATTTCCCAGTTATTTCACCTATTTGTCTGCCATTTTTTATAACATGTACACGTAAAATTAGCAGCTTAAAATGTTACGGATGCTCCATGACTGTTTTGTGTTCTGCTTGTTCACAGTAATGTCTTTGACCTTTCCCTTTTGGTGGCTATAGCCTTTTACAGCAAAATACAGCCGTGAATTTTAAAGAAGTTTAGGATAGATGCCATAACGTGGTATTGGAGTCCATTCTTCTTCGCATGACTGTTACAGAAGCCAGTGAAACTCCAGCTGGACAGCAGCAGCAATCACGGTGCACTAAATGATTAAACTGCAAATTATCAGCTGTTAAGACTTGGACCTTTTTATACACTCAGATGATGAGAACACTGTTGTATAATCAGCTAAGATGACCATGCATCTTTTTTTAAAAGACCTCTCCCTTGGGGTGATTGTACATCTTGTGTTTTAAGGGCACAAATCTTATTTAATTCATTTGTCACAGTAAGGGGAAACTTCAATCAATCAAACCTTCACATAGCAACACTAAGGTTGTAAATGATGATTAAATCTTGCTTTTCTTACAGCATTCAACAAAAAAGAGGGTTTTCTAATAAAAAGGCATGGTAAAATTCTTCTTTTTTGGTGTCTTGGACAAGGCCTGATAGCACATCTTAAATAAAAAATAAAGATTTAAGTTTAATATTTTGCTAATTAAAATGTGATATTAGTCGACTTCCGTAGTTCATGTTTGCAACCTTAAAATAACAAAAAAGCACACAAGAAATAAAAATTGGAGAAAATTACTATAGAGGTGGGCTTCTATGTTTTACTGGAAATGCTGAGTACAGAAGACAGAATACATCTTTGTTGTGCATTATCAAGTAGGTTCTTTTGCCATGGCCTATAATTCTTTTAGGAAGGCTATTCCATGGCTCTCAGGAAAGTATGTGCCAGTCTCAGTAACTTATAAATAGAGGAGGACTCTAGTTCTTACAGAGATTAGCTGCTTGTGGTGTGTTCCCAGATATTGAAGACATTAAGGTGAGCTTCAGAGATGTGTGTGGAACAATAAAAAGAGAAGTGGGGTTCTTCTGAGCTTGGGCACAGGCCAGCATGACTTTCAGAAGAGCACTGAAGAGGAAGACTCCTACAAAAAAAAAGCCTGTGCTGGTATTTCTTTCAGAACCTTTACTAAGACAATGTTTTTATGGATGAAGAACCTGAGACAGAGGTAAAAACCTCAAAATGACTGAGAGGATAATGTGAGTACTCACTCCTCTGGCACTTCTTCAAAACTGAATGTGAGCTGTCATTGCTGAAAGCTATCTCGTTTTCCCAAGACACCAGTTGTTTGAGATCAAATACTATGCTCTGATCTCAAGCAGTAGTAGTATGCATTTCTTTAGAATTTTTAATACTGGAAGATGTTAAAACTCTTTTAAAATCTTGTAAAAAAAGACTTCAGAAAGAAAGAAAGTAGAGAGAAAGAAGGAGAGATGAATTATAAGAGAATTGCAGATGGAATCAACCTCTATGTTCACGCTTTTGGCATCTAAAGCTGAACTTTAAAATGAAAAAAATCATCAATTCTCCCAATAGTTATCTATCATAGTGTAGTTTGTACCACATGTAGTCTTAAGCTGAACTGATGTTAAGTTGCTCAGGTTATAGCCATAACTATCAGGAGCATCATAATTATAATATCATCAAACTGCATAAAGTTGTATGTTGCATTATCCAAGAATAACAAAAATACTTCATGAAAAAAGTGGAGAAAGCATTCTCTGTCAATCAACAAAGACATCAATAGCTACAGTTACACCTTTTGTATTTTACGTAGATGAAGTTTCTCAGTTACTGATGTTACATTGTCAGATAAAAGACAGCAAGCAAAAGGAAGCTATTGTAGAAGTGTTTATAGCAGTATTTCTAAGAATGAAGCAGAACTTGCTATTTTTACATTAGGAAATGTGAAGATACATAAACTGTGGCTTCTAGAGAACAAAAAAGAAGTATATCATAGTAACATCTATAATCTTGCTAAATAGATAATATATTAACTAGTAAGTATTTAATTTTAATTTTTGTCTGTAGTTCAACTGATGCATCCTGGTAGGTTTCTCTTTTTTTTTTTTTTTCAGTTGCCAGTCATGTTTAACTCTTTTTTTTTTTTTTTTTTGAGAGGAGGGAGACGGAGGGCAAGAACATTATTTGAAATTTATTTCTGTATGGCTGTTTATGCTCCAAACTGTGGAAATATAGAAAAGTGTCTGATGTTTTCCACCTCCCTGATAATTGGAAAATAAGAGTAGCATTTGCTATCAGATCATTGTATAGCTCTAATATTGCATAATGTAAACTAAAAATGTAATCGACTTATCAACATTTGATCTTAAAATGGTGTAAAAAAAAAGTTTTCAACTATTTTCATTCAAAAAAAGCCTTAGAATTATAGCAGCAATATAATTTTGTAAGCCTTTGATAACTGAAAATTATATCACATGATATAAACCTACTGGAGGGTAGATAAGTGGTAGCTATTTTTACATACCCAATTAAATTTGCTAATTTTTTATTTTTATGTTTTTTAAAGATAAAAAGGCATTAACATTAGCTTCCTCTGGAAGATTTTATAAGTTACATTTACTACACTTCTACTAACTCCCTCATGTTGAAAAAACTGCTTCAAAGAAACCTTGGGTAAAAGTTAAGCACCCTGGTTAAGTGGCCTTGATCCCACCAAAAACTCCTTGTAGAGGTACAAAACTGAAATGTGCATACTTATGTTGAACGAGTACTGCTAAAATTGGCAACTCTGATCACCTAAGCTCCTCTTTAACAAGTTCTTTGAAACAAAAATCGTGTGTGCTTACAAAGCCAAAGTAGAATAGGGAGAAAAGAACTATAAAGATACTATGAACCCTAACAAACCATGACAGAATCATTCGGACATGATAATTGGGTTGTAACCACTTTATAAAAAATACAACCTGATAACAACAGGTAATTTGTTAACATGGCACAATTTTTCCAGAAAAGTGAGAGGGCAAATTATGTATTTTTATGTTTATATGTTTATCATAACATTCTTTGTTGACTAATTAAAATGTCATTGCTATGAAAACATATAATTTTTATTTGTTTATACCAAAACCAGCTTTGAATTTTAACAAACGCAAATCCTGGAACTCAGTAAATTTCTTGATCTTCATGCTCTCATATAGCAAATTTTCTTACCATAAAACCTTACGGCTAAAAAGAATCTTTATATTTGAAATGAAAGAGTACCTGAATATAGAGATTAAAAACACTAATTTTGGTGTTACCGCAATGAGTTCAGCAAACAAAGTCTGTTAGTCTGGTTTAAGTCTTCTCTGTGACTAAAGGGAGATTCTTTATTTGTATAAAGATGAAAAGGATTTCAACCATGAAATTAGAGTTAACGTTAAATTCTGACCACTTATTTCAAGGTTTTAGTGTTAAAAGGTTTGTTAGACTTAGAATGAGCAAATGAGGGAGAAAACTGAATGATGTATTCAGTTATAGAATCATAGAATAATTTAGGACAGATGCTGAGATCATCAAGTCCAAACTCCAGCTCAGAGCAGGTTGAACTAGATCAGGTTTCTCAGGGACCTGTCTAGTCGAGCCTTGAACACCTCTAAGGATGAGTATTCCACAACTTTCCTAGATAATTTGTTGCAGTGTTTGACCACCCTCATGGTGATTTTTTTTTCCCTGCTTAATCATAATTTTCCGCATTTGGATTTGTATCCATTGTCTTTCGTCCTATCGCTGTGCGTTCTCAGGAAGAAGAGTCTGGCTCCATTTCTCTATATAGGAAACTGAAGAAAGAAATGAAGTGTTCCTTTAACTTTCTTATTGTAACAGTCAACAAACCCAGGCCTCTCAGCCTCTTCTCGTGGCATTCTCTTTAGCCCCATGACCCTCTTGGTGGTCATCCACTGGTCTCACTTATGTCAGTGTTATTATATTAATGTACTTCTAAAAGCAAGGACCCCAAAAATGCACAGTCATCCAGATATGGTCTCACACATGCCAAAGAGAAAGGAAGAACCATTTAGATGGACCTGTGGGCTACACTAGTGTTAATGTAAACAAACATGCCTGTGATACTCTTTGCTGCAAAGGCACACTGTCAATTCATGTTGAATTCTTGTCCACCACAATCCCAAGGTCCTTTTCTGCAAAGCTGATTCCTAGCAAGTTGGACCATTGCCAGTGCTGCTGCATGGCAATATTTCATTCCATACACAGAATTTTTTATGTGCCTTTTTGGAAGTTAAGAAGTTTCCTCTTTGGCCATTTCTCTACCCTTTTGAAGACCCTCTGAATGGGTCTTCCAATTTCTTGATGATTCCTCCCCATTCAGTATTGTCCACAAATTTTCTGACAGTGCACTTTATACCATCAGCCAACTCACTAAAAAAAAATAATTAAATTAATTGTATCTTCACCAGTATGAATCGCTGAGGGATACTACAGGCAACTGGTAATTAGTTGGATTTTGAACCATTGATCAAAGCCCTTTGATCCTAGCAGTTCAGCTAATCAGCTGGTGGGAATCCCCACCCACCTTCTTCTCAACTTTTCCACTTTGGCCATAAGGTTAGTTTGGGTGAATATGTCAAAGGTCTTGCTAAAGTCAAACGGTAGAACAGCCACTGCTTCCTCTCCAGGTACTGGGCCAGTTTACCTGTTGTAGAAGATAATCATATTGGTCATAAATAATTTTTACTTCATAAATGTATGCTGTCTATTTGCAAACAATTTTTTCCTTCATATGCTTGGAAATGGTTTTCAACTTAATTTGCTCCATAATCTTTCAAGTGACTGAGGTTAGACTGATAAGCCTGTAGTTCTCAAGACCCTCCTTCTTCCTTTTTCTGAAAATAAATGTGATATTTGCCATCTTTCCATTATCGGATATCTCCCTTGATCACCATGATCTTTCAGAGATGATAGAGGCCTCATAACATCATCAGTCACCTTCTATAGCACCCCTTGATGTATCCCGCCTAGACTTATGTATATCCAGTTATAAATGCTCCCTAACCCTATCTTCCTCCACTGTGAGCATTGTTTCACTTCCACTAGAATCTGTTAGTAGTGTCAGAGGAGGCCCGAGAGACAATTTTACCAATAAAAAAAGACACAGTCATGAATATGTTGACCACTCCATGTTCTTTGTTACTAGGTTTCCTGCCCCATTGAACAGTAGGCCTCAATTTTGGTGCAGGTTTCCTTTTTCTGCCAATATCCATACAGAAGTCTTTCCAGTTGCCTTTTATGTCACTCAGTAGTTTCAGCTCCAGTTCTTTCCCATTGTGTTGCTCCCTAAGCTACTTTTTCACTGTTATCTATATCTTCTCTTCAGGTCCTTTTAAAGCCCTCCTCACTAGATTAGGAAGCCTGCTGGCAAAGATGCTTTTTTCCCACTTTTTCAGATGGATGATGTCTCTGTGGTGCATTAACCTTTGCTGGTTGCCAGGTGACCACCAAGCCGCTCTATCACTCCCCTTCCTCAGCAGGACAAAGGGTGAGAAAATATAACAAAAGCTTGTGGGCCGAGATAAGGACAGGGAGATCACTCGGCATTTACCATCACGGGCTAAACAGACTCAACTTGGGGAAATTAATTGAATTTATTACCAATCAAATCAGAGTAGGGTAATGAGAAATAAAACCAAATCTCAAAACACCTTCCCCCCACCCCTCCCTTCTTGCCAGTCTCAACTTCACTTCCAATTTCTCTATCTCCTCAGCCTGAGCGGTGCAAGGGGAACAGGGAATGGGGGTTGCAATCAATTCATCATGCATTGTCTTTGCCGATCCTTCCTCCTCACGGTCTTACCCTGCTCCAGAGTGGGGTACCACACACATGAGACAGTCCTTTATGACCTTTGCCAACATAAGTCCTTCCCACAGGCTCCAGTTCTTCATGAACTACTCCAGTGTGGGTACTTTCCACATGGGTGTAGTCATTCAGGAGTACACTGCTCCAGCGTGGGTCCCCTGCAGAGTCACAAGTCCTGTCAGCAAACCCGCTCTAGCGTGGGTTTCTCTTCACAGTGTCACAGGTCCTGCCAGGGGCCTGCTACAGCATAGGCTTTCCACGGGGTCACAGCCTCCTTCAGGAGCATCCACCTGCTCCAGCATAGGGTTTTCCACAGGCAGCAGGTGGATATCTGCTCCACAATTGACATCCATGAGCTGCAGGGGGACAGGCTGCCTCACCATGGTCGTCACCACGAGCTGCAGGGGAATCTCTGCTCTGGAGCCTGGAGCACCTTCTCATCCTTCTTCTCTTACCTTGGTGTCTGCATGGTTGTTTCTCTCACATATTCTCACTCTTCTCTTACAGCTGCTGTTGCACAGCAGTTTTTCCTCTTCTTAAATATGTTAGCACAAAGACACTACCACTGTCGCTGATTGGCTCCGGTTTGGCCAGAGGCAGGTCCATCTTGGAGCAAGCTGGCACTGGCTCTATCAGACATGGGGGCAACTTCTAGCATCTTCTTACAGAAGTCACTCCCTGTAGCACCCCCACTACCAAAACCTTGCCACACTAACCCACTACAGCCCCCATGCAGCAGTTCTCATTCCTCAGAATAGCCAAAGCCCGGTGACACCATCTGTACAGCCAGGTCTTGACCTGTAAGATACATCCAATCCTACGTAGTTGAGCCTTTGTCCCTCATTGGCAGGACTGAAGAGAACATCACCTGAGCCTCTACACCCTTATCCTAGCTCCCAGAGCTCTGCAGTCACTCTTAATGTGTCTAAGGTCGTCTTTGGAAGCATCATTTATTCCCACTGGATGAAAAACATGTTGTATAAGTCAGAGAATTAAATAAGCCTTCATAGTTTCTCCAAAGCATCCTGGACCTGAGACCCTAGCAAGCAAGTCTGGTCAGTAGATGAGTGACACCATCCTCCACAGGAGGGAGTCTTCAATGTCTGTGACACAACTTTTTGTCTTATGGGGACAATTGCTTCAGGCTCAGCTGGCTTTGATGCCCTTACTGAGTGTCTTGTTCCTCTTTACCTCTTCCCAGTGGTAATTTACCTCTTCTGTAATTGCAGATTAGCAAATCAAATTTCCATTTTACCCCATCTTGGGATGGAGACATCCACCCTTCTTCTAATTGCAGTCTTTTTCTGTCCTTTCTTCCTTGCATCACGGGGCTTGGGATCTTACCTCCACAAGGTCTGTGTGAAAAATCTTGTCAATCTCTTTTCCAGACCCCTTGGTTGTATGCAGTCTGCTTAGAGCTGCTTGCAGCTCCTTCACTTGGTAGTTCAGTGCCCACATGTTCACATCCCACCAGACATTCACCAGCCTCAGAGGGAGGGACCTTCCCTCCCTGCAGCCCAAGGCCTGGATAGTGATGACCCTCTGGACTGAGGCATCTGATATGTTGGTAGTTGCTTCAGCTTCTGTTGGAGACCATGCCCCGTGGTACATCAGCACTGTTGTTGCACAGTGTCAGATAGTTCTGTGCTGCTTTGAGCAGACCTTCTGCGGCCTCTTTGTGTTCCACTGAGATAAATGTCTTTACAATTGCTGCATCTTTTGTAGGTGCCTCTGTTTGCTTTAACATTACTAGTCACTAAAGCGAAGTGCTTGGTACTTTTCAGTAACTGAAGAAATCTTTTTCATTAGTGTAGGGATAGACGGAGAGTGTAGGATGGCAGGGGTAAGTATACTAAGAGGTTCCAGGAGTCGTCAGTTGGGATAAAGACAGTAAGATGGCAGGAAGGACGTGCAATGCATTTCTTAGGCAATCTTATAAACTAAAGTTGCCAAGACATGGAAACATTTTTTTCTCTTGAACTTTAAGATTAGTTTGCAGTAACTGGAATGAATTTTGCTTGTTACTTCACTTTCTTTTTCTTGTTCTTTCTTTTGGTGTCTTTCCATCTATTTGATTTTTTTTCACAATAGAGGTCAGTGCAATTATGGTAGTTCGTTTTACTGATCAAAGCCAATTGTATTATTCACAAACTTACAAACCAGGCTTAATTTGCAAATCTAAGCAGACTGTTTTTCAGAAATACACTGAGTCTCAGATTGGAATTATATATTGTGAGTTAGAGTCATACTCAAAATTCAGTTTTGCAAATACAAAATGGAACTAAAAAAGTGACAGAACTTTTTAGGCATAAATTTCCCAAAAAAGGGTGCTGTGGCTTGTTACAAGTATATGCCAGTACTCTGTAAGGAGTCAGAAGATTTTTTGAATTTTCTTTTTTGTTTTGTTTTTTTTTTCTTTTTTTTTCTTTTTTATAAGGAAGTTAATGATCTTAGGGATCAAATTTAAATTCAAATGTATTTATAATCATGAAAGGTATACCTTTTTTTATTTTTCTTGCTTGATTGCTCTGTTTGTCATATCTAGAATTTCTAACATTAACTCTTCACCTTGCCTTAAACTGCCAATCTATCTTACTCATACGGTACAAAAAATAACAAGCTTTCACTCTGTGTATGTTTTGAACCATAACAGTTGTTTTTGCCCTAGCAATGAGCGATAACTCTCAGCAATATATACATGTAACTTACTTATACATATTTTTGCTTCTGAGAGCAGGGAAAATCGATTAAAATATGGGAAGAGGAAAGAAGCTGGATTTACCTAAAATTTAACAAATAGCATTGTTTTGGTTCCAATTATCAGCCTAGGTTCAGCCTGCGTAACTTCATGAATAGTCTGAGACCAGAAATTTTTTACAAGACTCTCAACCACAGATTTAACTTGCATTTGAAAGAAAACGTATGCATTAAGTTGAAGGCCCTCTGCATTTTTTTTTTCCACAGGCAGAAGGAAACAAAATCCAGGCTATGTGAATAATTAGGAAAAGAAGAGACAGCTTTATAACAGTGTTTCATTTTACCTCAGTCCCACATATAGTCTTTCACATCGATTTCTTACATTCTTGTCCTGAAGCAGGAAAGACTACACTCAAAAATCTCATCAGCCTGACAATGTGAAAGGGTTTCCGAACAAACAAACACAGGAAAAACACAAAAGGAAGGAGAATCATTGGGTGGCAGCAGCCTGACAGAATGACAAGTAACACATTGTTTAAGGAATTAAGCTAAATTTGAAGTGATACAGGGACAAAAATCTTTGATTAATGGTAAAGAAGGGCTGACTTATCTGCAAACATGCTATATTTCTGCATGGGTCTACCCATGTTTCCTCTTACACTCTTAATAAAGTGGCCTTCTGATGGAACTTTACAAATTGAACCAGATGGAACTCCCATTTCACTGTATGAGAGTTTCCTTCTCTAGAAATGTGGATTTAGAGATATTAGATGATATCAGACTGGTTCTTAGAAAAATATTAGCTTTTCAGCTTGAATCATACACGTCAAAACTCACTAATAATTAGAGCACAAGATAAATGGAAACGTGGGTAGGACTTAGCTGATCAAATGTAGAAGTGTCCTTAGTTTTACTCTCAATAATTAGGCAATACAATTGAATAAGTCATCTCATCCTAAATTAGATTTCACTGTCTAATTGATAACTTTGTGGTATTGATTCTAAAGAGAAACTAGACAACTTAGCTATAAACCTATATACTGTACAAGTGTTAAGTAATATGACATGGATCCATGCCCTGATGCAGTATTTTAAAGTGTCTTCAAAATGCAAATCAAACTTTGAAGTTTATCATCAGCAACTTATCTAGCACCATCAGCTTTCCACAGAATGGATATTATTAAAATAAATATAAAAAATACAGAAGTTAATATTGTGATTATCCTAAGTGAATGCTTGTGACTCAGAGTTTAGAAGTTATATGCAGTCAATAATATGTGCTGCAAAAATTTTTTTTTTACTAATTCCCTTCTACCATTCTGAGAAAATAATTTTTAAATTAAATGCAATTTTCCTGCCAATTCAGAAGGTTAGTCAGCAGCATAGTTATCTGATTAATTATTGTTTTCTTTATGAAAGAAGTCACCTTTGAGGATGAATTTGCTCAAAGATGAAAAGCTGTATATTTGACATACACTCTTGTTGCCTGCTGGTGGAGTGCCAAGGAATCTATTTTCGTCATGTCTCACCAGCCCACTTTAATCACTATAAAAATCATTCAAAGGATCAGCCAATGCCTAGCTGACATAGGGCAAGTGCCTTGAAACAGATATAGAAAGTTCCAGCTAAAACACTACAAATAATTTGGTTTTGTCTTTCATGTGTTGTTGGTAAATGACAAAGTAATATTTATGATTATCAAGCTTTCAAGTAAATCAGAAAAAAGCTTTCTTTTTTTTTTTTTTCTTTTATGTCAAACCACTAAATATAAAATGCTTGGTTGCTCTTATGGGAAACAATACCTTTTGAAGTATTTACCATAAAGTGTTTCCTTACAGTCATAGGAGGTAGATCTTAATTAACCTTTACAGTAACCTTGCCTTGTAGTTAATTAAACCTGTACAAACCACACTAGCTTAATTCTGAATTCTAAACTTACAGGGATCAAAATGGTGAAGATAAACCCCTTTTGGGTCTTTCAACTGACCTTGTAATTTAACATTGTATAGCTTTTACTAAGAATACAAAATTTTAAAGAAACGATGCCTTCATTTTTCTAAGTGTATTCAGGCAGCCATTATTTCTAGAGCAATTTGATGGCAGTTACTTCTTCGCTACTGAGAAAGGTACCTTGAAAAAAATAAGGTATCATACATATATATGTTCAGTCATATATGCACAGACATGCATATATGTATGAATATATATACATGTTTGGGATACAGTTGGGATACAGATAGAGGAATAGTCTTTAGACAGTTTCCTAGATAGGAATATAAATTCTAATGACCACCTATACCATTACTATTAGAAGTAAAATGCAACATTTAAATCTTTACTCTGAACAAGCAAAGCGTGCCAAAAAATCTATTTGAGACTATCTGAACAGGAGCATGTATTTACCCCAGAACCAGTGAGATCTCAGGACGAAGCCAGCAGATCCACCTGCAATTCAGGAACTAAAGTATGCTGATACACAATCAACTGCTAAGCAGTTGGATTTTCTTTCCCATCATGGTCTAACTGTGGCACCCTCAGGGAATTTGGAACTCATACATTTAGCCTTCATATGTCCATAAATGCTCATGTTCCTCTACTTGCTCTCCCTCTGCTCCTTTCATCAAAAATTGCAAAAATCTATTTGTTGTAAGCAAATGTAGCATTTTCAGGAGGAGATTTGTGGATGAGAGGATGGTGTTCACTCCTGAATAGCTCTTCTTCATCCCCATCAGGAAAAAGTTAGCAAGTGAAATATGAATATGAATATGAATATGAAAGCATAGCAACAAGAGAGCTGTAACGGGTGAATTCTGATTTATTTTACTTAAATTAAAAAATTAAAATTTACACTACCATTTATTTACAATTCAACAAAGAAGATGCAGGTTATTTTTTTTTAATCTTCTCATGGCTACCTTCCTTCTCCAAAGCTTAAAGCTTTGAATATTTTGCAACAGATACTCATTGTTTCATGATATAAATCCTCAGCAGTTCCTACATGCTCAGATAAGGCCGATGTGGCTTGGTCTCCTACATGGAAATATTTGGAACTCAGTGAGAATTTAAGTAAAACCCGAATGACAATGCCAATATAAAGTCTATATTTGATTCAACGAGGACACTATATAAAATGACCAGAGTTACATTTACAGAAAGGGAATTACAGTCATACAGAATTAAATTTGGATACTGTTAGGATATGATTATGTTAGGTTTTGTTTCCATGGAAGATGTCGCACTTTATATCCAGGTCGAAGTGCTTTCAGTGAAAGTATTAACATGATCAAACAGAACCGGTAAAATACATAAATCAATATTATTTTCATTTAAATTTAATTTTAGTCAGTTTAAATTTATTTTTGTATTTCCTTTCTTAATCATAAATCTGCTAGATGCTTATACTAATTTTTTCCATTTTGACCAGGGTATTTTATATCAGTTCATGGTATTAGGTAATCTTATTTTATTTGCTGTCAATCGAATGCACCACCATCCAAAAAAAAAATCAACACCTCCCTATCCAATGCTTCATGAGTCTTTGAACAGTAGGCACAGAAGGACTCGCATGTTGTAAATTTTTGCATATATTACATCTATACTGATACTCTGAGCTAAAATCAGCACCAGTGACAAATTGCCTCCCCAACAATATTCTGCAGATTGCTCATAATGGTAATTGTATAAAGAAATAAAACATCATACACTGGTGGTAGCTAAATAGAAGCCTCAATGTATTTTATAAATATGTATCATCCACAATAAAAGCTTGGAGTGTTACAGATTAGTCATTACAAGTCTAGTCTAGAGTGGAATGAATTATTTACAACCGACAATACAAGAGCAAGCTCTTCTAAAACACCTTTTCAGCCTTACTGTTGAGGAGTCAGTTTCATGAGACCTCATAGGAAAATTCAGGTCTGTCCCTTGCACAGTGTAAAAGAGTCAGCTAAAATTTGCCTCAAAATTTGCAGGCTGAAGTCTTCACTCATTCCATGCTGGGGCAAACCTTTATTAATGAGCAAAGATTTTCTCAATCAATATTAGGAAATAGTAAGTGTTTACTACATTATGATATTTTTATTCAGATTTCCATAGAAGAGTGCACTAAAAAAAAAAATCCAGCAAGTCTCTGAAGCATTTTCTTTGTTTCCTACAACATCTTTATGGGAGTCCATGGTACGAAAAAAACCACAGAAGTGTATCATCAGATTCTGATCTAGTAGAATTCTACATCCATAAATATCTGTCACATAGACTGGAGTTTGCATGCAGCTGTCCTTCATTTCTCTGCTACTGTGCTGTGTAATAATTGTGTAGTCTTCCAAGCTGTATTTACACCTACCTGTTGGACACGCTGCAGTGAACTGGAAGGATTGGATTCTTAGGTAGCCCACGTCGGTCACCTGGAAATACACTGAGTTTCCAATTATGGAAGGCAGGACAAAGAACAAGGAATGGGAGAAGGAAGCCTTCATCTTGATAAAAGCACTTGGTTTTATTAAGGGTTCATGTTAAGGTCAAAGCTTGAAATTGCTATGCCAAGAACTCTCAGTAACTTTGGTATCAAGAAGATTTAGTGGTATGCTGACAAAATAAAGAAAGAACAACTATAAACAAGCTACATCAAGAAAGAAAGGTAGACAAGTGGAATGGGGAGAAAAGACTTCCATCTGAAAACACCCTGAAATTGAGTGACCACAGGGCTTAATCTGAGCTGTTCACAAAGATGTAAAGTAGGAAATGACTCATTGCCCCCTAAACGTCTCAATGAGAAAGACAGTATTACTTGATCTTTCTTTCCTGCTTTGAACAGAAGTCTGCATCTGCCTCCTTCTATCTCCAGCTCATAACAAGGGTGGGATAGACAGCTTCTTATATTTGTTATGCATTAAGTTGCTTCAATAGAACAAGAGTTCAGGTGATGTCTCTTCTCCTTTGATTAACTTATCAGCTTGACGTGTTTTCTTATGGTGCTTTTTATCTCTGTGTTATTGTTCATTTGTGACTATAGATGAAATTATATTTTAAAAGTGCTTCTTGAATGTCAGCATGGCCATTCAGCATCTATTTCTCACACTGGAAATCTCACTAAAAATTCACATTGCTATGTTTTATACATCAAGCTGCTAATAAATCCACTGATAAAAGGACAGGAAAATCAGTTCCTTGTGGACTTCTGTTCATTCCCAGGCTTCCCTCATGGGTTGGTTAATGAAATATATTTTGTTTACTTTGTGCTGTTAATATTCTTTCTTTTTTTATCAGGGACCAAAGAATGTTTGCATGAAGTTTTAGAGTCATCTGAACAATTTTATAAAGAAAATGCATTTGGCCGTTTGAGAATGGCCTGCAACACACACATTATTATTTTAAAATATAGTACTTTTAAAAATATTTTAAAATCTTAGTGAAAAGGAAGCAGTCATATAGCTCCTGCTTTCAAAATATGTGCTTAGCTAATTTAAAAATGCAGCCTTTGTTGGTGACCGGGGTGTTTCTGTTTTGGTCAAATGACAATCTTCTAATCAAGCCACCCTGATACAAACAGACATCTTTTCCAAGCATTTAATTTGTTTTTATGTCATCTCCTTGACACATTTACAGATAGGAAATATTATGTATTGACATAAGTATTCCATTGTGATCAATGAAATCTTGGTAGGGAAAGCAAAACCTGTTTAATAGTATTTACAAAAAAAAAACCAAACAACACAGAAAATCAGGAATTATATCTTGAAAATGTAGTAAAAGGAGATATTTTCTCATCCTAAGATGCAAAAGGGATATAATGTTGCACTAAGATCCATCATAGGAATTCCACGTTTTCCACCTGTCAACACTGAATATCATTACATGCAAGAAAATACCAAGCATAAGATTTTTTCTGTGTGATGATTCTCATATCTTTACTGTGTGATAGCATGGGAAATTTTGATGCAGCCTGAAAGATAAAGTAGTAGTTGTCAAAAATTTAAATTGTAGAAGTCAGCAGCACCTCAAATATCTTTGATAATTTACACATTAGATATAATCTTCCCTTGACATCTAAACTTATGTTAGACTTTGCTGTGTGCTGTCCAGAAAGAATGTTTTATTGACAAGTTAGGAAAGCCACCAATAAGATCACAAGAGGTAGAGATATGAAGTTTTGTGTGGACAATAGTAACTATAATCCCCAATTCTACTGAGCTGCTGAACAATAGTGAAGACCAAAAAAAATAAAAGGGGGGGCAAAAATAAATAAATAAAGGACAAACAGAAAAGAAAATAAATCAGGCAAGAGGAAATAGCATTGCTCCAACAATCAGCCATCACAACAAAGCAAGAGAAGTCTCCTGGAAACAAATCAAAGCTGACGTGGAAAAATGAAAACCACAAACATACAGAATAAAACTTTCATAAGTTTGTTTGAACACACTAGGGAGCCCTGTGAGTTTTATAATTCACTGTAGAATTAAAACCATAGACAAGCTTTTAGATGTACTAAGACATTTCATTTGCTAACTGCCAGAATTTAAGCACCATACTAATACTCAGTTTATCTGCCCTCTTTTCCTGCCTGAGTTGCCTTTAGAAACTTAGAGGCAACACCTCTCCTGCTTTAGACATCTTACATCAGTAGATGATTATCAGAGCAGTTACCAGAAATGTTGTCTAGGTTTCTCTTACAGTCTTTTCCTAAAAAGGAAAGGCAACTGCCAAGCATCTGAAGAGTAATCAAGACCTAGTAATAGGACATCCTGGACACACAGCTCAGTCTGAACTTTCGTTTCTCTGAAACTGATACATCTGACTAAGGGCCACACATTGGGCATCTCCATCCTTAAGATATTTCTCAAAGGTGGGCACACAGCACAGCTGAGTCTTTTCAAAATTATTACATTTTATGTTTTGAGATAACAGCTACAACAGCTAAAGGTTACAGGTTCACATAGTTCCCATCTTTCGGCAGGTATCCTGGCTGTGAGGAAAAGGAACAGTCCATTCTTAGTTGTGGTGCCACTATGCCACAGTGCAGGTAGCAAATCAGAAGAAATAGGCCCAGATGGCATATATAAAGCACAAACACTACTCTACAGCTTAGTGATTAGGATTTATATTAAGCATGTTCCTCTCCTGCAACTCCTACAGTGGAGTTACTTGTACTGGGTGCAGGTGCCAACTGTTGGCAGCTGGGGGTTGCAGGGCACCCTCTGTGAGGAGAGGCCAGGGCTGCCCCATGCTGGACACAGCTGTTCCAGCTGGTTCCAATGGACCCACTGCAGGGCACGGCTGAGCCCCACCAGTCAAGATGGTGGTGGCTTGGGAAAAACATATTTAAGAAACAGCAGAAGACACTGGAAAGAGCGAAAGGAGGAGAGGGGAAAAGTGAGAAACAGCAGAGGGAACACCAAGGTCAGAAAAGGAAGAGGAGGAGGTCCTCCATGTCACCAGAATAGATATCCCCTGCAGCCCATGGCGGACCACATGCTGGAGGAGTGGAAATGTGCAAGAGAGGAAGGAGGGGCAGAGAGAAACCACTATGTACTGACTGCTGCACACCCTGCCACCCCCTTTTGTGCCCCACATTGCCTCACTGAAGAGACTGAGTGTGACCTGCCATGTCAGCAAGGGTGGGGGGAGAGGAGCCAGGAGTGAAGTGGGAAAGGGGGGAAGAAAGGTGTTGATTTAGTGCTTTTCTTTGTGTTTCCTACTGTCTGAATCAGTGATTAAATATTTAATGGGCGATAAATTACAGAATCACAGAATGACAGAATGGTCAAGTTGGAAGGGACCTCTGGTCCATCATCTAGTCCAACCCCCCTGCCACAGCAGGGTCATCTACAGCAAGTTGCACAGGATGGTGTCCAGGTGGGTTTTGAATATCTCCAGTGTGGGAGACTCCACAACCTCTCTGGGCAGCCTGTTCCAGTGCTCTGCCACCCTCAAAGTAAAGAAGTTCCTCCTCATGTTTAGACGGAACTTCCTATGTTCAAGTTTGTGCCTGTTACCTCTAGTCCTACCACTGGGCACCACTGAAAAAAGACTATTCTCATCTACCTGGCACCCTCCCTTTAAGTACTTATAAATATTGATAAGATCCCCCCTCAGTCTTCTTTTCTCCAGACTAAAAAGACCCAAGTCCCTCAGCCTTTCCTCATAAGAAAAATGCTCCTGTCCCCTAAATTAAGTTAGCTTTACTCAAGTTGAGTTTGTTTTGCCCAAGATGATAATTAGTAAACAATCTTCTTGTCTTTATCTCAACCCATGTGCTTTTGCCATTGCAGTTCTTCCTATTTCCTACCCCATGCTGCTGAGGGATAGGATTGAGCAGGCAGCTGGGTGGGAGCTCAGATTTTCATCAAGGTTAACCTACCACAAGCCGGTAAACACAAAACACCATTATTGACTTTTCACGGTGCTTTGTGGTGGATTTATGCATTTAGTCTACTAATCAGTATTACATTTTTTTCTCAAAGGTAACAATAACTGAAAGACTTCCTGAGGGGGACGATAACACAGGTGAAAGGCTGGAACACGAGGAAATGGTATGAAGCTGCATCAGGGGAAGTTCAGACTGGATGTTAGGAAAAAGTTCTTCACTGAGAGTGTTGTCAGTCACCGGGACAGGTTCTCCAGGGAAGTAGTCACAGCACTAAGCCTGTCAGAGTTCAAGGAGTGTCAGGAAGACACTTTTAGTCATATGGTTTAGTCTTAGGTAGTCCTACAAGGAGCAGGGAGTTGGACACAATGATCCTTATGGGTTCCTTCCAAATTGAGATATTCTATGGTTCTATAACTGTTTTAATCTGTAATGCCTAAAATTCCAAGGCCTGCGGCCACTACACAGGTATTGTTCAGGTACAATTCCTACTCATTTAGAAAGGAGATTGGCCTATGTCTCGGTGAGGACCTGGAGACATCCATTAACAGTGTCTGAGATGTATGCTTGTTTGCAAGGCAGAAAAACATAAATATAAGCTTTACTATATAGATTTTAATATTATCCTCTGCCTTACTAACAGATATTGTCTCTCAGTTTATCCAGTTCATTAACAGCCTGTGGCAAGGAGATGTCAGCTTTAACTTTGTTATTTTTCCTCACTTTCATATTACTTTCTTCGTTTTCACACTAAGCATTTTTAATATATTTAGTTGAAAATAAATATTTACAGAACAAATTAGCTGGTTTCAGACATGGACAAACCATTTGTTTCTTTATGGTGCCAATGCTGGTGTGCAATGACAGCAAATACATTATTCTTCCCCCTATCAAAAAAACCCTAGTAAACATCTCATTTTTATTTGCCATCTATAAGCCTGTCACTTAGTCAATATTTTTTTCTAAAATATTTAAGAATTTATCAAAACAGATCTGTTTGACATTTGGAATTTAGTAACTAATAGGAATGTCATGTATTGATTAATATACTATACACAAAAATAAATTAGTATTCTTTTAAGCAACATAGTCCTTTATAGCAATGTGCTGTCAGAGCAAAAACCTCACAGTTACTTGTTTAAAGAGTACATTGTTGTAAATTATATTAATTTCAACTCTTTTATTTCACACTTGGAGTGGAAGTATGAAAAGCTTGTAACTACAATAAACAGTTGTGGCATGCATTAATAGAGGAGACTCTCAATAAGTACAAAATGTAAATTTGAGAGGAATTGCTAAAACATGCTAGCGGTTTCTAAACTAGATACTGTCTCCGGGGGGTGAAATATTCTAAATGTCCTTTCATATATCATATTCTAATGAATATTCAGTATATCTCAGTGGTCTAAAGAGTGAACAGTCTCAGTTATGCTGTAAAGAGAAAATGGAATAGTCCAGATAGATTTGCTTCCTAAGACTTGATTTTGTGTTGTCTCTTCATTTAGCCACCAAAGCTGAGTTTTAAAAAAGGATATCTTACCTTAAAATTATCTTATATATATCATAGTTTTAGAAAAACTATCTAATTATGCAGGCAAAATATAGGATTCCCAAGAAGAAATATGAAAAAAAAAAAAAAAGAAGACAAAAATTAAACCATGAAAGGCATAAAGGTTTTACTTGTATACAGATTCCAATATATGTCATCTTCTGGCAAAGTTATGCGGGGGGAGCCGGATAAGTAATGCCCTACACTAATGTAGAGCTTTGCCTAAGATCATATCAAAATAAATCTGAGGTGGCTTTACAGCTCTTCGATTCAAGTTTGCTTTCACCTGTCCATTTCAAAATACTAGTAGAGAATCTTGATATCTTCTGAATTTTCATGTCAGCATATCTGACATGATATATTTAGGACCCTTTAAAGAACTTCACAACAAGAAAATTGTTCACTTCTCCATTTAAAGACATTATGTCTCTTAGAACAGACACAGTCCCTTTCCAAAACTAATCAGTGGACAAGTGGAACAGTATGGACTCCTTCTAGCTCCTGTTTTTCCTACTTCTACATATAAGTTGAACTTTCCAAAGAAAGCTGTGTCTGTCCACAAGATCTACCATAGCTTACGTGTACAGACCAGACAAGAATATACGAAAGTTCCTTGAAAATCTTTTGCTTTCTTAGGCATGTTAGAGCAAATCACAGCCTTTTAGCTGACTTTTCTTATGTATAGTATATTTTTTCTTAATTTATGATTTTTTAACCTGAAAGGGACAGAAATTATACAATATGACTCTGATAATTAGCCAAAAAGCAAACCCAAATATACACTTGGAAAAATCAATGCTAGCAGTCCTCAGTAATTAAAAATGGGTTTACACTGAATGTTTATCTTCATTCTCAAAGACTAATTTGGCCAGTTGTAATGTAGATGACCTTTGGTAATGCTGCCACTAGGCTCATTTTCAAAAACTATATGCAAGGGTAACATACGAAACTGAAGTGAGTGAGTATTGCAGTCCTAATCTTGTCAGACTCTCAAATTGTGCCTTTTCTTTCATATTATCTTTTCTTTAGGCATCCGTTTTATTCTGTGAACTTTGTTTCACCTTGTTCCTTGACCAAATGTAGCAATGAGAAAGTGCTTTCCTCTGCCATCAGAAAGAGACTAATACATGGATACTGATAGGAAGAAAGTTCTAATGAATGGTTGCTGAGAGTTCCTGTCCTCCTCTTTGCAAAGGGTTAGAAAATTGTCATGTCAGCCTGCCAGAAGCTCTGTAATTCACCACAGATATTTCTTCAGTGTCCATTATGATGGTATATCACTATCTTTAAGGTTAGCATTTTCTCAAAAGAAAGGAAATAATACAGTTTCCCTTGCAGACATTAGGAAACTAAGTCACAGTTGCTTGTGGGGAGAAGTTTAGAATTGGAATTAATGTCTCCTGAAGGGAAAATTAGCACTAAATTCTGGTAATTCTTGTAATTAAAAATTTAAATTTCAAATCGGAATACTTTTTGTAGAAATACAGTCTGGGTAAAACTCCCAGCAGTGCTATGTGGCGGTGCTGAAGGTGATCTGCTCCATAACTTTCACAGGCATCAAGGTCAGACTGCCAGGCCTGTAGTTCCCTGGATCCTCCTTCTCGCCCTTCTTGTGGATGGGTGTCACATTTGCTAACCTCCAGTCAACTGGGACCTCCCCAGTTAGCCAGGACTGCTGATAAGTGATGGAAAGCATCGTGGTGAGCACCTCTGCCAGCTCCCTCTACCCTTGGGTGGATCCCACCTGGCTCCATAGACTTGTGTGTGTCTAAATGGTGTAGCGGGTTGTCAACTATTTCCCCTTGCATTATGGGGGCTTCATTCTGCTCCCTGTCCCTGTCTTCTAGCTCAGGGGTTTGAGTACCCTGAGAACAGCTGCTCTTACTACTGAAGATTGAGGCAAAGAAGGTGTTAAGTACTTCAGCCTTTTCCTCATTCTTTGTCACTGTGTTTTCCCCTGGATCCAATAATGAATGGAGATTCTCCTTAGCCTTCTTTTTGTTTCTAATGTATTTACAGAAATATTTTTTTTTATTTTCTTTCTTTCTTTTTATTTTATTTTCTTTCTTCTTATTATCTTTTATTTTCTTTTATGACAGTAGCCAGATTAAGTTCTAGTTGAGCTTTGGTCCTTCTGGTTTTCTCCCTGTATAATCTCATGACCTCCTTGTAGTCCTCCTGAGTTGCCTGCCCCTTCTTCCAAAGGTCATAAACTTTCCTTTTTTTCTTGAATTCCAGCCAAAGATCTCTGTTCGGCCAGGCTGGTTTTCTTCCCCACTGGCTCATCTTTTGGCACAGGGGACAGCCTGCTCCTGCACCTTTAAGATTTCCTTCTTGAAGAACGTCCAGCCTTCCTGCACTCCTTTGCTCTTCAGGACTGCCTCCCAAGAGACTCTGTCAACCAGGCACCGAAATAGTGGGAAGAAAGGAAATGGGAGAAGAAAAGAAAAGGGAGCGGAAAAGAGGGGAAGAAAAAAAGGGAATAGGAAAGGGAGAAGAAAATTAAATCAAGAAGCAAGGAAGGAGAGAGGAGAGGAGAGCTGTAATGGGGTTCTGGCACTTGTTCCAGCAAAGGGGATGGGTCACAATGGGGCTTTCACCATGGGCACCAGCAGGGAGGGATGCTACAGTGCAGCCTGGGCCAGCGGTGAGTGCAAGTGCGCACTCAGCAGAGAGGCTGAGCTGAACAAGGGCCGGGGCAGAAATGACAGCCTCTGGGGGCATTCTCAACCCAGAGTGAGGATCCAGCCACTCAGGGGAGCACGTTTGACAGGGTGCGGTGCCATCCAGTTGCCTTGCCCCTCTGTCCTGTCTGTCACTGTGTTCCTGTGGCTCCTGCCCTTGCTTACCCCATGGCCAGGTCCCTCCTGCCCAACTCCACTGAGAATTCCTTCTTCCATTTCCTGCAGACTATGGCTGTCATTGTCTTCCTCATCCTAGCTGTGCTGGGCATTGTCCAGAGCTCACTGCAGTTGGGTGATGAGCTACATGTGGCCACACACAGGCTCATGCAGCAGTGCTCAGGGCGACTGAGTTGGGAGATGACTCAGCTGCTGCAGGATACAAAGCAGCCGCAGGAGCAGATGGGGTGGCTGGGAAAGTCCTGCTGCCTTCCAACAAAGGTGGTTCTGGGCCTCTCCTCTTGGAGCAGGAGCCTTGGTCCTGCTCCTGTGGCTCTGCTGGAGGACCAGAAAAGTGAGTCACAAGCCAGAAAGCAGCTGCAAGCAGGGCAGACCTGGAAGTCAAGAGGAGGAGGAGGAAGAGGTAGAAGAAGACAATGACTCTAGTGACACATGCAATCTGGGCAAATTTTTGGCCAATTGCATCCAGTGGTCAGTGCCATACATGGCTGACACATGCAAATTGGTGGAGGGTCTGGTAGACAAGTTTCTTAGTGCCTGCCAAAGCTTTTCCAGGAGTAACTTCAAGCCACAGCTGCACCCAGCCATTGGGATGGGCTGTGTCTATGAAGGTTAGAGTGCCCGGGAGGACAATGTCCTTTACCACTTGCTCATGCTCCTGCAGCCTCTCCCTGGGCATACCTTCTGCTTGGAGCTGGACACTGCAGAGAAGATGCTGACCAATGACTCCTGCCTCCAGGTACAGCTCCAGCTCATTTGCATAAGGGAGCAGCTGGTGGAGGACATTCTGTGCTTCCTCCATCACTATGAGAATGAGCCAAAAGGTCAAAACCCCAGCCTTCTCAACATCCTTTACACCAACTCTTTCTTAAACATCAAGAAAGCTGCCTGTTGGTTCCAGATGTTGCTGAAAGACACCTGGAAGGTTATGTGTCAGTCACACCACTGCCAGCTGACATTGCTGCCTACTACACGCTCCTGCATGCTCAAGCTAGTGAACGCCTCCAAGGAAACCCTGTACACTGAGATGATTTTTGTGGTGCAGCTAGATGACTCAGACTCCTTCCTAAGCCTTGAGTACACAGAGGCCAGCTTTACCACCAGCACAGCATGGCAGAAGGGCTGTGATGTGGCTGAAATGCAGTTCACCAGGCATGGACAGCACAACACCTTCCACCCCAGAAGTAATAAATTTCTACAACAAAAATGAATATATGAATACTTAAAAAGCAAATAATGTGCATAGTAGCTGAAATTAAAAGAAATAAACTTATCTTATTTTTTTAAAAAATAATTATCTTCAGTTATTCAGTTTTTAAAAAGAAACCTACTCTGTACTTCCACTGTAATACATTAATTAAATCTAAAAATTATTTGAATGTTTTTAATTAATTTTCCTATTGCTATATACTTTGAGTAAGTCTGTATGCCAGTTTCCTGTAAATATTCAGTTTCCTGTAAATATTCTAAGTCTCTGGGCAATTTCTTTTGTATAAGTTGACTCTAATATGAGTGCTGACACAATCTTAACTTTAGACATTTGTATCTTACCTGAGGCAAAGGTATCACTGAAGAAAAAACTTTTAATTATCCTTTACGTTTGTATAATATTAAGTAGCAGAAGCTTTTTTAGTACTCGCTTTAGTAACTTACACAACAGCTAACTGAAAAAATATCATATTTAAAGGTCAGCTTCCTTTGGAAAAAAAAACAATTTCACCCTTAAATTTTCCAAACTTCAGAGATAACACTTATTTTAAACAGTTTTCTGAGAGCTATACAATTTTGGTTTTGTTGTTGTTTTAGAGGAACACAAGTGTCTAATATATGGTAAACTAAAAAAAAAACCCTTAAAATATCCTGGATTTTCAATGGCATAATCTAGAACTGCAGAAAAAATATTAAGTAATATGTCAGTCATACTTGTGACTAGGCAACCACAGGATTCACTTAAGTCTCCACAGGAACAGGCACAGCATCTTGCTTATGAATTATGCATTTTTACTTATTCACTTTTATTTGAAACATTAAAATGTATTCTGACAATGTCATATATGTCAAATCCATATGCAAAAACATATTTATACTTTCTAATTATAATTCAGAAAAAAACCCCAACTTTTTGGTACTTATTAAGGGAACAAAAACTTTTTTTTTCTACTAAGACTGTTCTCCTGAGCTGAAGGTTAAATTCCCACTGGATGTGTTCTGATTCTTCAGATAACTAGTGAAAGTCTCTCACTCTCCCTACCTTTCTACTATTATGTTATTTCACTGAAACTCTCTGTAAAGCTGAATTGAATTTAGATGACTCTTCACTTAGGTCCTGATCCAAAACCCATCAAAGTCAATGACTTTCTTTGGGAATCAAGTTCCAAAGATAGTTTTTAAATACTTTTGAGGTAATGATAACCTGAATATATATCTCAAAGAATTTCTATGTTCTGGGACTGTTTCTGAATTCAAACTTAACATAATATGAAGGCTGAGAAATCTCCAGGCTTCAGCAAGGTTCACAGGTATGCTTACTTAGAAGTTGGGAACCACAGGCTGTGAGAAGCTTTGGGAGTAAAATAGCTAGGGGTTCTTACAGTGATTCATGTTCTCATGTTTCAAGTTGTTTTATAATTATTCTTTGCAATAACTTATGCATTTTGTGATAATGAGGGAGAGGTGCTGCACATGAGACAAGACCCTGGGAGACTGTTAAAACACCTGAAGAGTTAGGAAGGATTGCCTACATTTCTTCGTGTATCTCATGTAGTATCTTACTTAAACCAGCTGTGTAAGCACTAAGTCCCATTTAATTCCGAGATGGGATTGATTATCTCCAATGAAGGTAAGAAAAAATTTACTGATCCTGGACTTCAGGCAAGCAGACTTCAGCTTATTCAAAGAACTGGGAAAGTTTGAAGGCACTAGTGGTCTATCCTGGGAACTGCTCTTTTCAACATATTTATCAACGAGTCGGAGGAGCAAATAGAGGGCTTTTGCATAAAGTTTGCAGATAACACTTAATAGGGGGACCAGATGATATGCTGGAGCAGCCCTGGTGACTACAGGGATGTCACAAAGAAGACAGAACCAGGATCTTCACTGTGGTGTATGGTGGCAGGACCAGTGACTATGAGCATAAATTGAAATAAGAGAGGTTCAGACTAGTTATAAGGAGAAACCCTTATGCCATGAGGACAGTCAGACAAGGAAGCAGGTTGCTCTGAGAGATTGTGCATACTCCATCCCTGGAGGTTTTCAAGACCTGACTGTATCAAGCCCTGAACAACCTCATCTGCCTGGAGCAGGAGGTTGGACAAAAACCTCCCCAGGTCTCTTCCATCATGAATCATCTTGTGATTTTATGATTATTTCCTGGATCTTTTAAGTTACTAGAATCAAATTTTGTTTTTGATAAGATGAACTTTCTGAAATTATTCAGGGGCAATTTTCTTTGGGAATACTTAGAAGCTTAGACCTCAGTTCAGATAGTCTACGTCAGGAACTGAGATCAGTATGATTCAATGTTCCTTTCAATCAGGGAGTATCTAAGAAAAACAAAAGCCACTGGTGGGTGCTTTAAAATTATGACATACCGTGGGTTTTCCTTCTGCTTTCATTTCAGCTTTCATGTTTTGTGATGGAAAAAAGAGGAAGCAGCTTCTTTTACATATAGAATTTGCATCTCTGAATCATTTACCTTAGAAGTTCAAGACAGGACCTGAGGCTCAGCTTACAGGTTTGATCCTCCACTTCTCACTTTCTAGAGGAGTGCTTTAACTAGAAGGGTAGAGACAAAACGATGATTCTATTATTTCCATTCTTTCAATTTCCTAGCTTCTGGGGAAGGTATGCATTTTCTCTGTAGGGATCACTGGCATCTACAAATGAATGAACACTGGAGTGAGAAACTAATATTCAGGATTACCTTTACATGAGTTCCTTTCATCAGGCTGTAGTCAGATACCCTGCTGACCATCTTCTTTGTCTCTTTATGGCCTAATAGGTAAGTGTTACATGGATTATTGGAGGTGTGGCTGAAATCCCATTCATGATAAGGGGTTTTCTACTTCCTAGGCTTGTGTACAAATTGTCATGTTTAAGATCAGTTTGACACTGGGGAGATAATATGAACTTGGATACCAAAACATTTCAATCCCAGATCATTACAAATTTTTTTGAATTACACAACTTTCTTGTACCACAGGAGAGACAGTGTACCATGGGGGAGACACAACCTCCATGTCCTGCAGGAGAGATGGAACAGGACAGTGTAGCTAGTCCTAGCTGTGCAGTCCATTGTCTTGGGGCTAGGCAAGGTTTCCCCCAGTCATCTCTCTCTCTTATCACCAAAGTTTCTCCTGTGTGACCCCAGATACCGTTAGTGCTAGAAATGGGGCAGAGAATACTTTATTCTTGACTAGTCTCTTCAGTGTCACTTGGGACCTAACAACTGGCTATCATCATCTCTGGTACTCACAATCTGCCTGTCTGGGAGGTTCTTGGGAATTCATGAGTTTTGCAGTGACTGACACATTTGCAGCTATCACAGTGATTTGCAGGTTATTTATGCTAACTTACTCCTCTATTCTTATAATCAAGCTGCTCCCTTCACAGGTTTACACTGACTTCCATCTGTGTTTTCTTCCATCATTGTAACTATCCCCACATAACATTGGCCACCATTAGTGTAGGCATACACTATGGGCTACTTTTCATGTTCAGCCACTTCTAGGGCTAATGGCATAGCTACAGTGTCTGTCCCTAAAGGACAATGTCCTCAATGCTTTGCATATATTCTGGGGCACCACTCACCTCTACGGTCTCTCAAATTAGTCCATAGTAAATGATGGGATGATGTTTCTACCCATGGGGCAATTGTTTCCAGTGTAATGGATTCCTTATCAGGTGAAAGCAAGCTGTGTTTACATTCCTCCATTGCAATAATGAAGATGATTGCTTTGCCCATGGTGGCAAGCTGTCTAGCTCGCTTTGCTTCCAGTTCATACTGCATGTGAATGACATGCAGGACAGCAGCAGGCGAAGCTAGGGCCACTTTATTCAGGGCTTGCTAATCCATTATCTGCCACCACTCCCTATTTGGCTTTTTCACAGGCCATACCACACTACTGTAGGGAAAACTGGTTTGTGTTACAACTGGTTGCTCCTTGAGACCATGCCTCAGTGCTAATTCTACCCTGCAGCTCTCCCCTCCCAGCATTTCAGCAACCACATGATCACTCCTTCCTCTCTTTGCAGTTTGTGCTCTCTCCCAGGTTACGCAATACCAGCAGGGTGCAGGAGCAGGGCTTGAGGTATCACTGCAGCTACTCAGGCTCCACAGACACAGCTAGACTCCCCCATCCCACTCCCTCAGCCATATGCCTTGGCCAGACACTGGGGTGGATCCATCTGCCGCTTTCTCCTCTTGTTCTTCTTAATAACTGAGATGGGGTTGCTTATCCCGGGGAAGGGAACAAGTCCCCCTCATCTCTGTTGGAGGAGAGGGAGGACTGTACATCCCCACCTTAGACCTCTGGTTCCCAGCTCAGAGCACTTAAATTTATTTAACAAATCTCTCTTCTATTCCTCCAGTTTCTGTACTTTTTTCCATTAAAAACCAATGCACAAAGGAACAAGCCCACAACAAAGCTTCCCATCGGGGAACCAGGAGGTTCTTATTTCTTATCCCTTTCTTACTTTATTGCCTTAGAGATTTTACCAAGTCTCATCCCTACACACTCACACTTTTAGATCTGGGGTTTACCAACAAACTTGAGCAATGCCTGCCACAAGGGCATCCCTTCCTGCAACGGTCCCTTCTTGAGAGAAGGTCCTGCTGCAATCTCAACTCCCGGTCCCTAATGCACATCAGAACCCATATTACAGATATCTCTGGTCCGAGTAATTGGTATCTCACTGCTGACAGCAAAATTCACTATTGAATTAAATGACCTCTTTTCACCACACGAGAGATTACACAGCCTGGGAGTAAGGTTGGCTGAGTCAGCATAGTAGTCCTAGCCACACGGTGCTGGTTGTTGGGCTGTGAGGTCTTCATTACATTTCTCTCAGGTGCTAAGATTACGTCCTCTGCATAGTTGTTGATCGCCCTTCGGATCCATATTATTACTGTTATTAGTTTTATTAGGTAAAAGTGGCAACAGTTTCCTACACTTTATTGTTGTGGCCTAGTGGGTAACACATTTACTTGGGATGTAAGTCTTAAACAGTCTTTAGTTTGAAAGATTTGAGCTTGCTTACCAAATTAACCTTCTGCAACTAAAAAGGTGCGATACATTAGCTTCCCCTGAGTATAGTGGGGATTCCTATTTGCTGAATTTGAAAAGTCCTTTCCCTGTGATCCCTGGCTGACTGCAGCTTTGGAGACAAACTAGGAAAACAAAAAGCACCTTTTTAATTGTGCTAAACTTTCACTACAGCTGTGAGAGTTATTATCTGCTTAACGATATTAACTGAACTACAACACTTTTAAAATTCATGGTGAAAATTGCATTCTTCAAGCTTGCACATTCCTGCTGCTGAAGGGTTATTCAACTTCGCAGATGCCAGATCTTACAGTGTTTGTCAGTTAACATAAACTGTTAATATATATGAGTTAATATATATGAAGGTGGAACCAGAAATGGGAAATAAATCAAGAAAATCAATGCAGGATTTAACAGAACAGGAACAAGGTGGAACCAAAAGGAGAACAAAATGATAAATACATAACAAAAACTCCTTTGAATATGATCAGATTTGATGAACTCTCAGATTATTACTATAAATATATTTCACTAATAAATATTTAAGTAATATCAGTTATATTATATTGAGCGTTATATATATTCTGTACTTACAGAACTATTCAAGAAAGACTTTCCTTTAAACTAGAAAATTTATTATTTTCAATCATTGAAAAAAGAAAGGACTATTTCCTAAGTTATTGAGCTGCAATCATCTTAAGGGAGAAATCAATTAAGAATGTCTATTACAATTATAATGCCACCATTAACATTAATTATCAACTAAGTATGGTTGTAACTTATTTCTAAAAGTACTAACCAACTGTCCAGAAAAGGTCATATAAAAAGTTATCTATTCTGATCAAGTAATGAGATCATGTAAAATTAATTTCACGTATTAAATGCCTGGAAAATGACATTAATCAAGTATATCCGAGCACCAGAAAGGTTTAAAAATCCTTGACACCAAATAGTCCCAACAGTAATTCTTTATTTCACTTCTGGAGTATCCTTTGCTTACTTTTCAGTAGCTTATTTTTAGAATAATGCTTAACCTACGTATTAAAAGCCATATAGTGACATGGGTAACACATTCTTCAAAATAATCCACTTCAAATTGATTAGATTAGTAATCAGTCGCAGTAAACCTGGATCAGATGCCTGACTGCTGAAGATGCTAAAGAAGTAATTTTATTTTTCTAAACCTCAATTGCCTCATTTAAAAAATGTTACTAATGATATTAGTCATATTTGAAAACCAAGCTAAGTGCTATCAATAAATGAAAATATGCAAAATTTAGTGTATATAGGAGTGAGATATTACTATCATCATCCAGAATAAGAGTGACAAATCAGTAAATTTCCTCCCTTAGTCAGAAACTAGGCTAATTGTTTTGTTGGTGAAAAATTATATTGCATGTATTAGCAAATTAAATGTGCTCTCTGGTATTCTTTATTCTTTGTTCGTGTTTCACTTGTACAGCTGTTCCGAAATTTAATCATGATAATAGTTTAACCGCTCGTAAACTTTTGGGTGACAGCAGGTCACCTAGAAGCAACTGGAAATTTCCAATTCAACAATTGCATGGTTAAATCAATATTAAAAGAGAAACAAAAAAGGACTGCTGGAATAAGTAAACTGAAGCTTTAAAAAATTTCCTTACAAAATAAATTTATTTACTTCCTGGAATAAATTAGCATATTCTTACACATACAATAGTATGTCTTAGCCAATGTATTTTAATTTTGTTGTTTAGGATTAATGTCTATCTTATTTTCACCCTGGATATGGTTTTACTCTGGATGCTGTTTTGAAACCTGTGAAAAGTGTTTACCACACATGGAACCAATTACAGAACTTCCCCAGCTGGTTAGAAGAATTTCACTTTCACAGCTGAGACTTAATCTAGGATGCTAATGGTTACAGAGAAACAAACTTGATTTATAACCCTCAACTAAATCTCTTTCTGTAGTAGTTAATTAAGAGCAATACAAGTGCAAATCATTCTCATTCTAACTTACCTAAGTCATGCACAGAATAAATAAAATAATAATTATATAAAAATACAGTAGTCAGAATATACTTTTGGATTTTCAAATGTTAACTGAAAGTAAGTGAAAGATGTGATTTGTTTTAGAAAAGTGAAACTTCCAAAGGACTGATAGAATGGCCACCTTTCCCTTTTCTCTAAGTGTATACAACGTCGTTCAAGTTACACCATTTTTGCAATGCATTCAGAAGAATAATAAATTGTAAATCAGGAAATATATGCAAAAGTAAAATTAACATTCTTTGAATTTTCAACCATTATATTAAAAATGAAAAGCATAATAGCTCTTCTTTTTGTTGTATCTATACATAGTAGAGTTTTAAGGAAAGGAAGAACTTATTTAAGCTGAATTTTCTGTGGTCCTGAAAATACTCGGTGAATTTACAAGTGGATATATAGATGTATACATGTATCAATAATTTCACAGGACATTCAGTTTCTAAGCATGAAATTCTGAAGCAGGCATGCACTGTTGGGCCTATCCGTTATACTATAATGTTAAAGATTTTTACAAAACAAACAAGCAAAACAGAGTTTACAAATAGCGCAAATGTTGTTTTAAAATAAGGTTTCCAATTAAAACTTCAAAAGTTTCCCACTAGAGAAAACTTTCACAATTTTGGGAGCTCCCTAAATCTTGAGCAACAACAGCTTTTGCTCTGGACTATATGACTGTTTTGGCTATTTGTAGTGAATACTATTATTGAAGTCTAGGACAAAGCCAGGGGATTTCTCTTAAGTTCAGGCCATTGTCTGCCCTTTATACATATAGATAAAAGGAAAGTATTCAGTGATGAATTGCACATTTGACTTTAGTATCTTCCCCTTTAATACCATCTCTTCCTTGTTACTTCGGCTCAGACTATAATTATGGTATCTAGAAAACAGGGTAATCTAATGATTTATGTCGAAACCTTGTCCTACAAGAATGAAAAGGCTGCTGATAAAATGAAATAGTAGACAAGTTTCATGATGTATTGTCACCTTTTCCGCCATAGCTTCTGACATTTTTTTCTGTCTTTTCCTTCAAATTACAAAAAAAAATTCTTTGTAATTAAATATTTCTTTGCTACGTGATTATTAGTACAGGTTTAGTTTTAGTTGGCCTTTTTTTTTAATTTTAATCTTGTATGATTTTACATGATGTGATTTTACTGCAATGAATAAAAACATGAAAGCATTAAAAAAAAAGATCAATTTCAAGCCAGGTAAAACAGAAATATGTACTTGATGAAAAATTAAGTCAGTTAGATGAGACTGAATGAAATACAACATGCATTTAACAAAGGTAGATCATGCCCAATTTACCTGATAAATTCTTCAGCAGGATAATTGATTTTTTACAGTAGGAAAATACGCTTGATCAAATATTCCTAGACATTAATAAAGACTTTGGTACAGTGCCACATTACTAGGAAAGCTAGAGAAGGTGGAGATTTGTCAAGCAGAAAAGGAATTGTTCAAAACAAAAGATACAGTTGATAAGGATGAAAGGGGACCACCAGCTTATTTGTGCAGGAAGAAGTTCCTCAGCAGTCTTATTTAATATTTAATACCTTTCACCAGTGATTTCTACTAAAATAAGAGTGGGAAAGTTAATAAAATTTGCTGACAGAAAATAAGGAAGCAATAATACTTTGGATGACTGAAATGCTATGTAGATGATGTTGAGAACCTAATTTATAAAATGGGATTGCATTTCTTATCCAAAAATGTAGATCATGCACTTTGACATCATAAGAAGTCTTTCTGGTACAACATGTGGCCTCTTCAATTAGGAAAGACACTTAAAAGAACATAACTATGTGCATAAATGTTTCAGAGGATGCCTATAGTCAACAGTATGACAAGGTTGAGACAACAGCAAAGACACCATTAAAATGTATTGAGAAAGAAATGCACAGTGAACACAGGTTTAGTCATTTATCTAGTAAACCCTACTGGTCCTTTCACAATTGAATAGAAAATTGTTATATTCTTGGAAATCATCGAGCACTTTCATTCCAAGAAAATCTGTAAAAATTAAGTTCCCTGCAAGAAGTACTGAGCTCTTACCAATATCCCTGTATGTGCATAATGTGCAATAGCATTTATCATTTGTATTACCTAATGGATAAAATGTGCATCAGTGAACATTTTTGATTAAGAAACATTTATGAAAAATTACTATGTTCAGGGCTTTATGAAAGAATCTCTACCATACCTAAGGCTTCATTGAGATTTGCAATCAAGTAGTATTAACAGCACTTGATTTTTTTTTTAATTCAATGACTGAATTTAACACAATTGCTTTTCAATAGATTGTTGTGTTTTTCATAATTGTTTGTTACAATAATCACAATATTTTTTCAGAGGAACTTTAAGGAATCTCTGTTTCCCTTTTGAGACTTATTTTACCTCCTCCAGTTGAAAAGTCCCCATTTGGTATAACTACAGTTCCCATACAAATGAAACTTCTCCTTTGATTAAATGAATAGTAAGTATATAGTAGGACACAAAATACTTCATTATCATAATTAATTGGAACATCATGGAAAGTGAACTGTTCAGAACCACCACCTACTTCTATTCTTCAATCTTTCAACACTGATTTCTTTTTCTCTATTGCTTGTGTTCTTGATAATGTCTTATTATACTAAGCACTTTGATTTCCTCCATTATAGACCATATTAAAATATATTATTCTTTTATAGAATGTTATTAGATTATAGAATATATTTTATATTCTAAATATAAGTGCATTTTTAAAGTTTAAATATATTTACATATATAAATATATTATCTTTTTCTGCCTCTAAATATCCTTTTCCCTTGTGACAGCGGAAGGCTCTTCTTTACCCAAGGCACTGCCATCTGTGACTTCTCCCATCTTCTTTGTAGTGTGAAAATCTTCAGAAGTCAGTTGATATGTCTGTTTTGACCTATTAAAATTCATCATTTAGAGCAATTGCTTCTGTAGCTAAATTCTAAGCTCCCTTCCTAAGGCATCCCTTTCAATTTTCTTTTAGTTTACGTCTTCCCAGATTATTTTACACTCTAATGCTGCTAGCATTACCTGAAGCTAAAAAATCAGAGATTCTCAATCTGGGCTGAAATGTGAACTTTTGGTATTATTTAATATAAAGTTGATTTTTTTTTATTTTTGTATTCACATATGAATAAGTGAGATCTTATTGTAGGTAATATACATTTATGAGAGACAGGAAAACAACAAAATCTGTCCTGTATTGTTTGTATATAAAATTATGGGAGGTCTTATTTCAGTCTGCTTATTTTGTCGCAGCTTGGACCTGAAAAGCAGTTTAAGTGGAGCCAGGAGCCTATTTAAGTTTGAGTTCCTCAAGTTGTCAGTAATGTTTCTTAGCTGAAACTCTTGTGGATGCAGTTTGGCTGGATTCTTTGATTTTTAATGATTTCTTAGATTTTTAGTAACTGTTTCAACAGAAAAGCAAACCCTGGTTGTTCTGAGCTAAAAAAAAAATGTTGGTTTAGTGTCAGGTCTGGAGCGGGCTCCCTGCCTCCTTGGAGTTGACCTGCCTGCACTCAAGGCCAGTGGTGGGATGCAGCACAGTGGTGCAACCTTGGTTCAGACTGATGTGGAAGAAAGAGCCAGAAAAAGGCTTCTTGTAGAGGCCCTGCTTCGCTCCACTTCATCTGTGTCTCCCTCATCCCAGAGCTATGTCAGAGCCCTACCCCTGCCCAGCCACGTCCCTGCTGACCCCAGCCCTGATTCCCTTTTGCTGACTTGACTTCTGATGTAAGCAACTATAAAGGTGATCTGGTTAGACGGGGAAAATTACTGAGCAGAAGAAAAATACTGCTGAAAAATACTGACAGACTACTGTTCCAGGTGGTGGGTCCTTGCTGGTCTGGTTGGCACCCCCTCTTCCTAGTGTCCCTTTCCCTATAGCACAGCCCAGTCTTGCTCCTAGACTATTAGTTTGGTTGTATTTGGTTAGGAATTATTCTCATGTTAAATTAACACTGCAGTGGGAAGGACGAAATAATGGAGTTTAAGAATTTATCATTGCCTTCAAGGCAGATGGATGCAAATGAATCCACTATCCTGAAAACAAAAAATAAAAATACTTTCCTGGAAGAATATTCTTTTATTGTTTTTATTATTTTGCATGTGATTTGATGATAACCACAATTAAATAAGTACATTCACAGTGTGTTACTTAAAAGTAGTTACTGAACAGTTAATAAAAAAATAATTTCATTAAATTATTTTTCAAGATCAACAGCTATTTAATGAAAAGCATTGAGTCAACTGCAGCTAATTGTAGTTAAGTTTTGTGATTCTATGAGAGATACAGGACTAGCCTTCTAATATATCAGCTGAAGCCACCTTTTTTTTCCTTAAATTTTGTTTCATTAGTTTTTAAGTTTACATTTCCTTTATCATTTCTTATTAGAGGAAGAATTTTTATTACACTGAAATTGAAATGGTAGATAGTACTTTCTCCTCTATCAGTTAAGTGCAAACAATCTGATCTATGCTTTTCTCATACCACAACTTAATCGCTAGGCCAAAGGTTTCTGCTAGCTGGCAGGTTTAATAGTGTATGTCCTGCCAGCTCTCATTTGTCAGCATGCTGTGCCTGTATTTTTCAACTCTGCAAAGTGAAAGGGTTTTTTTATGATGCCAAAAAATAATATTACAACTTCCTATTGTCTGTCATTGACTTCCCGACTTTCCAAAGCAAAATAACTTCCTTGTAAAGTCTGATGCAACAAACTGTTTTTGAATAATTAGAAAAGGCACTGCAGGAGTTAAACACTAGAAGAACAAAACACTGAATGGGATAAAAAGAGAAAGCCTTCCCTTTCTTCTTTATACTCAGTTCTCTTCTCATCAGTGATAGCTGAAGATGTAATGAAAAAACTTTTTGTGACTTGTGACCACCCCCCAAACATAACAATTCTGTCTTAAGGCCACAGGGGAACAGTGCCTGCCTCAAATAAGACCAGGGTTCAAGTGCTGTGTACTGCAAGTGGTCTGCCCTATGGAGGGAGCCCTTTGTGCTGCAGATGCAAATTTCTCTGGATCACATAGCTACTTTAGAGACTGGTCAATAAAACTGAGCATTAATTAAGACAGATTTAAAATTTATCTTTATTTACATATAACTCTATTTAATTCTTCATTAGTTTTCTAGTGTCATGATGAGTCTCTGCTGTTGTCTCTCTGGTTCACATTGCACCTCCTCTGTATTGCTCTCTGATGTTACAAATTACCTGGGCCTGCCATGTTTCTCAGCAACAGAAGTTACTGCCAGCAGAGAGCATAGTTATGTTTGCCATGTATTCTTTGTTCTTTCATGACAAAATGAGAATCTTTTCCCCCTGACCACTTTCATATCAATTTTCATGAAGGGAATAGTTATATTTAGTCTAATGTTCTTTAAAAATATGTGCACTGGAATTGCAGCTCATGAACCAATCTTCAAATTCCAGTAAGCATTTGAGATGAATAGGTCTTTTTGAGGCCAAACCCATTTATCACATCACTGGTTTAATACAAAAGTCTTTAGTCAGCTGGCTGATCACTTAGTCTGCAAGAGGAAGTGCTGATAGAAGCAGCCTCTGGTATCAGAAGGAGGGGCTTAAATATGGTCATGAAGCCAAGACATTTATATCACTATGCGTGTCAGATACTGAGGGAGGGAAAAAGGTGCCATAATATGTTTCTATAAATAGTGTGGAAACTGGAATTATAGACACTACACTCCAATGCCCTGCTGACAGAAATTATATGGGAAGCTGGGACAGAGGGTAACTTTTATATAAGACAGATTAACCAAGGGAGATAAGAATGAATTTTCATAAACTTAATGTTTCTCCCAAGACATGAAGGAGAGCTGGAAAATAACCAATCTGCAGAAAGGAGAAATAGAAGTCAGGGAGAGCTAATGAATGAAAGAGTATATCACTTGTATTTTGAAAAACAGAAATAAATGTAGTATTGAAAAATTCAAGGAGGAGTAAGAGTAAAAAAGATGCTCTCTGATGAGTCTTAAACTGAATAGATCTCATCCAGATTGCATACATAATACTATATGATGCCAAATTCACAGGTTTTACTTTCCCAGGTTTTTGGAGAATAATGTCAGAAAGTGTGTGCTAAGTTTCAGTGATATTTTACTGTTACTCAAAATATATTTCTTTTCCTACAATACTCTGACTGTTAGATTTCCTCTTTTAATTTTGGGAGATAAGTAAAATATGATAAAGTATTCTATAATGGCCAATGATAGTTTATAAAAATTGGCAATACAATGATTTAAGTAAAATGCATCCCTTCAGAGTATGACACCATTCTTTATACACTTGCTTGCTGCATACAGAAGTAATTTTTGCTTTGTTCTCTTTTCACATGAACAGTGGCAAGTACTTTAGGAACCAAAAAATAAGAGTGGACTAGATGTTTCAGGGATAATAAGCAAGGATCTCAAATTCTGTTGCATTTGCAGGCAAAACACACTCTACACAATTTTTGTGCATCATGTGCACAAATTAGTATGTAATCTTGTCTTAATGTAAAAATGAATCTAAAATATATTCTTTTATCAATTGATGTGTTTTTTAAATTAAGGTAAAGAGGAGAGTCTGTTTCAAAAAGCTGTTGCTCTAGTCAGAAAAAAACCCAAAGACTTCAGCATAGATTTGAGTAAAAAAAATCAAATTAAAAGAATAAATATTCAAAGAGGGCAGCTTGATGTTAGAAAAATCTATTAAAATATTAGGGGATGGGAATCACAGGATGAACCAGATGTATACTCAAAAGGACTAAGAGTGAGTAAACAATTTAAAAACCATAATCAAGTGTAAAATCATTACAAAGACACAATGCCAGCAGGTTGGAAGTAAATATAAGTTTAATGATGCAAAGCAATAGTTAAAATACACATTTAAAATGTCAAAGCAAATCAGCCTCACCTTTGTGCCTGGTAAGATCATGGAACAGATCCTCCTGAAAGACATGCCAAAAACATATGAGAGGCAGGGAGGTGATTAGAGACAGCCAACATGGCTTCACCAAGGGTAAATTGCACCTCTGTAATCTAGTGTCCTACTATGAAGTGACTCTATCATTGGACAAGCTACAGATATCACCTACCTGGACTTCTGTAAGGCTTTTGATACAGTCCTCCTAAATATTCTTGTGCCTTAATTGGATAGATACAGGTTTGATGGATGGTCTGTTGGATGGATAAGAAATTGGCTGGATGGAGGTGTCCAAGGAATTGCAGTCAACAGCTCAATGTCCAAGTGGAAACCAGCGATGAGTGGTGTCCCTCAAGGGTCCATACTGGGACCAATAGTATTTAATGCCTTCATCAATGACATAGACAGTGGGACTGGTTACACCCTCAGCAAGTTTGGGGATGACACCAACCTGAGTGGTGCGGTTGATTCGCTAGAGAGAAGGGATGCCATCCAGAGGGACCTTGACAGGCTTGAGGAGTAGGCCTATGTCAACCTCATGAAGTACAACAAGGCAAAGCACAAGAACCTGCACCTGGATCAGGGTAATCCCCAGTATCAATACAAACTGGGGGAGGAATAGATTTAGAGCAGCTCTGCAGAGAAGGGACTTCGTAGTACTGGTGGATGAAAAATTGGACGTGAGCCAGTAATGTGCACTTGCAGCCCAGAAAGAAGAGTGACCAGCAGGTTGATGGTGGTGATTCTCCCCTTCTACTCTGCTCTCATGAGATCCCACCTGGAGTACTGCATCCATTTCTGGGGCAACCTGTACAAGACAGACATGGTCCTGTGGGACCATCCAAGAGTGGAACCAGAGGAGGTCCATGAAAATGATCAGAGGGCTGGAACACCTCTCCTATGAGGAAAGGCTGAGAGAATTGGAATTGTTACGCCTGAAGAAGAGACTGCTCGAGGGAAACCTCATTGTGGTCTTTCAGTACTTAAGGGGGGCTTATAAGAAAGATGGGAAAAGACTTTTTACCAAGGGCTGTGTTGCAGATCATCTTTGAAGTGAGACTCTGTCTGTTATTTTATTGGTTCCCCTCTGGGCCCACTTCTGGGGTCAGTTTGGTTTGTCATCCCACTTCTGGGATGGTTTGGTTCCCTTCTGAAATCTACTTAATGCTGTATGTACCTCTCTCTCTCTCTCTTTCAAAATAAGTAATCTGTCATAAATATATCTGTTGCTGAAATATTGATAACCGCTTCACTAGTGATCAGTTTGTAGTATCCTGTAATATTATGTATATACCTGATTGCTGCTATTACTGTTGCTGTAATGCATCTCTGCTGTATTATTGATTGCTGCTATTGATTTGTAATAGCTTGTTATATATATATATTTGCTTCATTAATCATAAGTATACCTGTTAGTGGTGATTTTTCTGATATTTGTTGTAATGTTTAATAAAGTAGAGAAACTTACAGGATAAAGCCTTCATGCCCTTTTGTATTACAGAATCCTACAAACCCATGGTCGTGATCCCTATACACACAAATGATGGGTAACCCTTGTTACCCTGGTTGTGTCACCTATCAATGCACTGCTGTGGGTTTTTTTCATAGATATAGGAATAAAAATCCCTCATTATCACCAAGTTCTGTCCTTTGCAAGGTTCCTTTGGAAGTGGCTCAGAAACAGTTACATCTGTACTGCCACACTGATCAAACAGTCTCTAGTGGACCTCTACAATAATATCACATTAGCTTTTCTGTTATTCTTTTCACCCTGAAGCATTCTATAACATGTATTTTTACTTATTCCTGATTTTACAGCAATTTCAGACTTTTCTTTGGCAATGTTCCAGTCCTGTGATTTGTTCCAAAAGTACTCTGCAACACCAAGTCACAGCTTTGATCACACACTGGCTCCTAATTCATCCTGTTTATTCCTTTGAAGTCAATTTGTGGACATCTTAAACATGTGGAAAACTTTCCAGTGAAACCATTTAGGTATTTCTTATAGTCTAATTACATTTTCTGATGTTCCCTTCAAATTCCAGTCTGAAGGCTGAAGAGTTTATTACTGTTGGGTTTCTTTACCTTGATATATAACTATTCATTTGTTCACTTTCTTAAATGGTTCCAAATTCTTATGACTGTTATATTTCAGGTGTATAAAATTGCCTATGGAGCCAATTACTCAAAATTCATTGAGAACAGTATTTAATACTGATGGTTCAGTAATTCCATCAGGTGATTATATAAACAGTCTTCTGATTGGAAAACATGGTATTTGTCAACTACTTCTGTTCCACTTACAATATCAGACTATTTTTGAGATATAGTTCTACTTAAGACCCCTTCTTTTCCTCTTCTTCTTCTTCTTTTTCTTCCTTCTTCTTCATCTTCTTCTTTTCATTTATACCAGATGAAATAATAAAGCTGTTTCCAAAACCAGTAGATTTTCCTAGAGTAATCTCAACACACTACTCACAGGCACTCTAAAGATACTCAAAGTAGTGCGTAGAGTATATTTTCTAACTGTAGAAGAAAAGACTATCAGAATTTTGAGACCAGAGTGCAGTCAGGTTTGGTTTTCTTAGTGTGGGGTTTTTTGGCTGTGCAGGAATGAAGACTAAATGAACAAACATACTGTTAGTCTTCATCTACAGAATCTACTGGAGAACTAATTTCCTCCCTTCAATCTGTCCTTGATCAGTAATGAGAGCAGAGGAGAAATGATGTCTACTGAAAAGCAGCTTCTTTCCTAATGCAGTCTTTAAAACTGGGAGTTTTGGTATTTTTTTTTCTTTTTTTCTTTTCTTTTCTTTTTTTTTTTTTTTTTTTTAAACTTTTAGGGAGGATGTCACTATGCTGTACTTCTCAGAGGACCCTGTGCATAGAGGACTACTGACACATTTCCATATATAGCTATTCAGAAGCACAAAGAGCAAGTGTCAGCGCAACATGCAACACTTTCTAACATTCCTAGCAACTGAATAAAAATTTTACAAGCAGAAAAAAGAGTCAATGAAAGCAGTTCTTTCACTATCTTTCATAGTTCCTAGCAAATTACTATTTTTTCATTCTTCACAAATAGCTGAATAAAAAAGGTATGATTAAATCACCTGTTGGAAGTATCTAAAATTTGACCTAACCCTAACTCTTTCCATAAGGGTACTAAGCAGACTAGACTAGACTAGAGTAATTTTCCATTATATTGTACTGATGACAGAATGCTTTTTCTTTAATTCTTAAGATATTCTGTACCTATTGTGGACAGGACCTGGAAAAAATTTTAAACACTCTACTTGTAAAAACAGTAGTGTATCCTAGGACTTGGCTTATACAGTAAGTTCTAACTTTGAATAAATAAAGCCACATGAATTAAGACTTCTTAAAACACGTCCCAAAAGCCATTTCTTGAGCTGGCATCTGTGTCATTTTAATATATTTTAAAAACATGTAAAACTATTATTTTGCAAAGGAACCAAAAAATAAGAGTGGACTAGATGTTTCTCAAACTGAGGGAAGCATAACTAAAATCTGATAAAAACTCTCATACATTTGAACAACAAAGAAAATTCCATACTCAATTATTTCAACTGAAGGCAGCAAAATATTAAAGAGCTTTATGTTACTCCAACAGGATATTTTTGAAAATGAAGGACTCTACAAAGTGACTTTTATACTTAAAATATCAATCAGCTGATCTTACATGCAGGAATAAAACTTTAATTTCCACTACTCTGTTTAACATTTTTATCCTTACAGCTTTTCTAAATGAATAAAGAAGACTTTTGCCGTAACAGAGTCAGAATTCAGTACTGAAAGCAAGAGGCGTGTCTTCGAATACAATACTTAAATGCCCAAGACATAATGCTCTCACATTGCACCCTCACAGAAAACACTCTTGAGTGAGATAACTCTGAGTTCAAGCTCTTTGGAGGAAAGGTGGTGGCCCTCATACTGAATAGACTATTCTTGCTATGTGGATATGAAAACACTGAAGCAGAGCTATACACCAAAGTTGATTTATCTGAGAGGTGTATCTTTCTTGCCACCTTTCATCTGTTATTCACTGATCAGTAACTGAGATTTGGCACTGACTATGTAAGCATTTTTTCAAGTGAAACAAGTTAGTAAGCTAGAAAAGACTAACAATTATTCTCTGGGTCTTAGTTGTAAATTGGAAACTACCGCCTGAGGGTCAAAAAGGATTATCTTCCTAAATACTTCCTAACTGTAACCGACCATAAATGTTTCTAGACTGTGTTAATGCCAAACATATCACCTTGAATAGAGTTTAAAATTCATCTTCTGATTCAAATTATATGACATACCCATATGCGGCTGTTATGTTTAGACTTAAGCTTTCTAAAAAAGTTCCTAATCCAAGCTAATCATGAAGACTTCCTCTGTGGCCAAAAGAAAGAGATATATTCATTCAAAGGATGAGTTTAAGGCCACATCCCACCTTTGCTAAGCCTAATGTATGGTTGGGCTGCCACATATCCTAAAAGCTTTCAGAGGCTAGAGAGAAAACAAACAAAAGTAAACCTGACTCTTTATTATGAATTATGCCTTTATTATAATTGATGAATAACTTTCATAAATATCAGAGGGAACAGGAACTGACACGCTGTTGTTCAGTGGCCTGTCCACTTCTGTTTTAAGATCCAGCAGTCCTGTGTGGCTGATTGTGCAGTGTCTCATCTCAAGCAATAATACTGAGAGGTCTCCTAAAGGGATACACTGTGGCAATATTCAATAGAGAGGTATGTCTCTTTGTGTTTAGACCTTCATGCATTCCAAACCTCTGAAAAATTCATTCTGAAGTGTAACAAAGGTTACGTTTTATTACCAATAATGCCAAAAGAAAACTTTTAAGTCCAATCATGAAGTTGACACAACACTCAATTAACACATTTTAAAAAATAATGAATATTTTGTTTTCATACCTGTCTTTTTCAATGAAGCAGTCATGATTTTATACCTTTATTCTCATACAAAGCTGGTAATTTACTTAAAAAGGAAATACAAACCAGTATAATCACAAGGTTTTTGGATTTGAACCTCATAAAAAAACAGTGACTTAAAAAATCTTGTGATTGATGTAAACATGAATATAAATACATTGCAACTCTGAAAGTCCTTCTATAGTTTAAGTCTGAATGTGGAAATAATACTCTACCTTGATCTTCCAAACTGTCATTAATGGCTCCTACTAATTAGCCCTAAAATAAAGCCAATAAATGCTAAATCCATAGTTCTTATTGTACTCTGCCTAATGGTTTCTCTTCTTAGGTCTTTGTCTACACTGCAAGAACTGGAACAACAGCCAACTCGTTTTAGAGAAAAGTTATTCCAGTTTTCATTAAGTGAGCAGACCAAAAAACCAAAAAACCTCTCAAACCATAATGACAATGTATCTCTATTTCAAACAATGCTGAACAAACTTTTGGTTTTCTGTAGATTTTCAGTCTTTGCTACTTACTCCTGCTGTGCAGACATAAATTGTAAGAAACACACTGTAAAATATAATAAATGGACCTTTAACTAATCATGTATGTGTTTGTTTTGAAAGCTGTTTTATTAAAAAGAGAAAAGAAAGAAGTAATTGAAAGTACCAAAAAAGCTCAGGTGTCACAATTAAAAATTCAATCTGTACTAGAATCTCAACATGTGGGAGTTCTTGTTTTTTCTACATTTCATGCTGAGTTTCCTTTAGGGAGATATACTAACATATTATAATAATAGCAGTATATAATTTTAAATTTTGTTGTGAAATGTTATTTTTTAAATTAAATGTGATGTTTTTATAAAATACCATAAAACAAGCATCTTTGGTGATGGCAAAAAGAACAGCTAACTATTTTGCAATTTATCTTAAAAAGTGAGAACTACAACTCTCACAACATTATAAAGCTATACATTTACTGGAGAATTGCAAGCATGTTCAAACAATAATGCTATTGCTTATTTAAAACCATGCTATTTATTTCATTTTAGTTGTTTCATAAATCATGCTTTATTGTATCCACAAAAATTATGCTGACCAGAAAGTTCTCTTATTGGCTGCTTTATACTGAAATTACTTTCCTGTCCACGAGTAACAACTGAATTAATCACCTATCTCTTTTTAAAATGGAAAAAGAAATTTATGACATTAGGTTTAGCTTTGGGAAAACTCTGGTCACATAAAAGTGAGGTATATCAGCAAGATCTTACGGGGAAAAAAATATACATACCTTCATGTATGAGACCTTCCACTGAAGAAGGAAATGGAAAAACAAAGACCTCAGTGTAAAGATGCGTGATAGAAACTGAGGCATGAAGTATCAAATAGGAAATGAATGATAGAGTCCTGTACTACTGGAACAGAGTTCCCTGAAAAATAAAATGTAATGTCAGCAAATTAATTTTAGAATATATTTAACTTCTATATGATTTAGAAGATTTGGACGCAATCTGCTTTGGTTTTCACCCATATAGTCATTTCCCTACAAAGCGCTGCTATTGTGATTACTCTTTTTTGATCTGTAGAAGTAGCGTGTTTTACACAACAGTCATTTTCATCCTTTATGATTATTTCCAGAGAAAAACAGTATAATGTTCTACGTCCAGTTTAATAATATAACTTAATTTATTTTAGTGGCGCTTACATGGATTTATGTCAATGTAGCTAAAGGGACAATCTCATCCAAAATATGAAAACTGTTCCCTTTTAATCCCAAACAACTACAGAGGACTGTCATCTCAAGCTTGTAAGCTGTTTCTTGCTTTGTAATAAGTTCATACGAGCTCATTTCCATGGCAACCTCCAATTCAACAGTGACGAGTTCTGTATTTGTATTTTCTTCTCCTGGCATTTTCAATATATGTTTGAGACCTGCCAAATGCATGTCAAGAGATAAAGGTCTTACCTCAGAGCTTCATGGATACAAAACCGCTACTCTCATATTCACCTATGTGAAAGATTGTTTCACCACAGCTGATTTAGTTCTATGTCTCTTCACTGGACTAAATACTCTTCTACACTTCAAAAAATGACAAAGTAACTTCTTAATACCATTCTTCTTTTTTCCCTTAATATTTGTTTAAGTAGCCTCAACATATTGTGCCATTTTGGAAGCTGCTAAGTTCTTCTTACAAATTCTCTACAAATCTGCGTAGTTTATCTAACAGTGGTGTTACATATCTCAGGAATATGTTATCACTGCAAAAATCAGGATTGAGTATTTTATCTATTTGCTTCGCGGTTCACGGAACCTGGTGTAGCTCTGTCTACAGACTAAAACCCTTATCACATAAGAAATCAGTGGCAAAAATGTCATGAGCTCAACTAACATCAGGATTCTACCCTCAAAAGTCACAGTACTTTACAGGGAACTATATATGCCAGTTTCAGAGGTTCCTTTTTCAATCCCAACATGGCCTTGATGGAACCAACATGGCAGAATCAATGGACAATCTTCCAAATTGCATAAAATTTTATTTATTCCAACATTATTCTTCATTCTCTTCAATCTGTACAAGAACAATCAAGTCAATATTATAAAGTGTATAAAGCTCTGACACATATCTCAGCTAGCTATATCTGAAGTACTTCATATATATATATAAAAGATATAACTTTTTTCATATTGTTTCAAAGAAATGGGCATTTTTAGAACATGGATCATCTGACTCATTTAAATGTTTACTGTGGAAGGCAAAGGGGTTAATTGTGCTCTATAAGAGGCTTTGTCTCTCCATTTCCTATAAAGTAGTCTGACAGACTCATTCTCTCTTTACAAAGTGAGACCAATGAGTCATTTGTTCGCATGATACTCACCCATCAAAAATCCTGGCAAGACAACAGTGTTATCACTTGGCTTCAGTCAGACAAATTAGGCAAGGGACACAGTAATTAATAGTCCTGTCATGGCTTACATCTTCCTTTAAAAAAAGAAAGCCTTTGAAATGACTTGACCTGAAGGGGAGTTGTCACGCTACCTTCCTCTTTCCTGCTCAGCCATTTGTTATGCTATACTTAAAAGGATTTGTTAAAGAGAACAAGTGAATTGGGCTCACTTGCAAGGTATGGGCAATAATCAGAAGCAGTGGACAGGAAGTTGTTGAAAAAAGGGGAAAAGAACCTTGGTTCGAGGTTCTTGTCTGGCTCTGTTGCAAAGGATAAGTCCGTTGTGAGATTAGTGGTGCAGCAGCTGTAGTTTGGTGAGATGACATCAAGGCTGCAAGACATCAAGTCCTGCAAGTCACTGACTCATCATAACAGCTTGCTTGCTAAGCTGGTATCAAGAATCAGACCGTGGAAGGTTACTGATAGAGCATTTAAAACTCTTTTGGAAAAGGTCTGGCCATACCTTTTTATTATATTACTGGGTAAAATATCCCTTATTTCCTTGGTTTTAAAGTATAGTGAGACTTGTTGGCTCAGACTTCTAGTTTGCTGGGCTGATGTAAAACAACAGCTACCTATTACTGACCACTTGTTTGGTTTGTTTGTTGTTGTTTTTTTTTCTCCCCCTAGATCAGAAAGAAATATGAAACTGTATATTATCATCAGAGTAAGGACATATTAATAATAGCATAAGAGCAGTGGATCTAACAGGGCTGATGTGATCTTACAGCTACACTGTTGAAACAGTCCAAGAAATACTTGTCTATTCCAAATTGATATAGCCGGTGAGAAAAAAACAACTATTGTTGCTGAAAAAGCAGGAGCAGAAAGATATTTTTGAATGAAAACTAGGTATCCAAGTATATTCGTTTCTCCTTATGGTGAAAAATTAAAGAAAGCAGGTTAACTCCTATAATCTGCACTACTATGTCCTCCCAGTCTGCAGTGTGCTTTATTGACGTTGAGAGTGCACTTTCAGCTCAGATTCAGCCTGCTATCTAGTGTAACTCCCCTAGGTCCTTTTCAGCAAGGCTGCTGCTCAGCCAGTTAGTTTTCACTCTCTTGCTGTACCATACATGTAGCCCTTTTTTTCTTGATGCTTATGATATCACAACAGCTTCCAAAATATATTTCTTCTCCATAATTTCAGTCATCTGTCTTTGTCCTTAGCTATGTCTCTGTACTCTTTCCTCCCTAATCTCATATTTCATTTTCCTAAAGTGTAAATTATGGACAGAATGACCTCAGTTATAGTAATTCTTCTGATTAGTTCTCTGTCTACACTTTGCCAGTGGTATCATATTGGATTCTTCTCCTATCCAAATTAAATATTGGGTTTTTTTTACCTTGGTGAACCAAATTACTTAAATCCCAAAGTTAATGTCAATTCGATCTGAATTTCCCATCTGTTGCATCATCAAAGTACAAGAAAATTGGCTGTAGGTAAAATGTTTTGTTCTTGTCTTGCAGTGCTTCTTGCATTGAATACCTGCATACAATTAAAAGATTTTTTTTAATGTCTCCACATCCTCTTGTAAACTTTTTTCTTGGGTTAAGAAACAGATTCCCCTAGACTTAAAGAACAAGTTTCCAGCTCTAAAAAATTAATGACCAGAATATAGATATCTTTATTTTTTCGTAAGAATATGTGGACTGAGTAACACCCACACCTGATACCTGCAGTGTGTCTCTAGGAGGCATAAGAACATTATCTGGAGTTCTAAAGATTCTAATTGCTTTTCACACTACCAGATGTGTGTCAGATTATTACACTGAAAAGGATTATTAAACGCTGAAGAAAAACCCACTTTATTTTATTTCTTATGTGGGGAGAGGAGACATTCTGTAGAAGAGGTTAAAAAAAAGTAACTCTGAGAACAGTAATTCTTGACTCTAAGAAAAAATATCTAATAATATAAATAGGACAATAATGAACAGCATTAAAAATAGCTTTTGTCTCTTACACTTTCCGTATGTGATTCCATATGGGATTGGAGGTTGGGTTTCCAAATTGCATTCCTCACGTCCCACATTTCTTATCCACCCCCTCCATTAAGTGATTATTTTCAGTTTATCTCACAGTCATTCTGGTTTTCTGTAGGCTGCAAACAGGACTTTTTTTTCCAAAAACACTGTTAATAAGACCTCATTTTTAGTTGTATTTATTATAAATGTTTTACTTGTGAATGCATTGATTTTTGCATCATGAAAACACTCAAATAAAATTGCAAGAGGGGTTTTATAATTTTGTTTTATTGTTTATCTTATATATCTCTTTTAAAAAGGAAAAATAGATTCTAGTATATCATTAGATATGATTTATCATATATTTTATATTTTATTTTTATTATAATAATTTATTTATATTTTTTTTTTTTTAACTAGTTACTGAATTTTGAATACCCTCTGATTTTACTGAAATAGGAATTCTCTGAAAAAAAATCCAAACTTTGGAACTGTATGTCAGACACCAACATCAGAGATTGCTTCTTTTCTGTCCATGAGCCTAATTTATTCACTTTATTAATTTCTGAGGTGGTATGCAAAACTTCAAAAATGGATTCTTGTATTTTTACTTCCAAAGATGTTCATGGCCCTGCTAAAATGGCAATATCATATGCCCATTCTTGCAGCTTGTATTGCATGCAGGTGCCCAGGTGTTGATAGCGGGAGGTCTGCTGGGTGGTCTCTGTGGGAAGAAGCTGGGGCTGCCCTGTGCCAGACACAGGCAGTTTCAGTCAGCTCCAACAAACCCACCACAGGACACAGCTGAGCCCATCAGCCAAGATGGTGGCACATCTGAGATAACATATTTAAGAATGGGCAAAACACTGCCTGAGAAGGAGAGGAGTGAGGAAAAAATGTGAAAGAAACAGCCCTGCAGACACCAAGGTCAGAGAAGAAGGAGAGGGAGGAGGTTCTCCAGGTGCCAGAGCAGAGATTCCCCTGAAGCCTGTGGAGAAGACCATGGTGAAGCAGCCCACAGACAGTTGCAAAGCAGATATCCACACTACAGCCTGTGGAGGACCCCACAACACAGGAGGTGGAGATGCGCTGAAAGAAGCTGCAGCCTCTGGAGAGCCCATGCTGGAACAGCTTGTGAAGGACTGCAGCCCACAGGAAGGACCCCGTGCTGGAGCAGGGGAAAGGTGTGAGGAGGAAGGAGCAGAAGAGACAAAGTGTTATGGACTGACCACAACCCCCATTCCCCTTTCCCCTAGTGGCACAGGGGGCAGAGGGGTAGAGTAGTTGAGAATAAAGGAGTGAAGATGAGCCCGAGAAAAAGAAGCATGAGCAAGTGTAATAAACTTATATTATTCATTTAATTAATTGCTTAACTTGAACTTAAAATGATTAATATAAACTTGACTCCCCAAGTAACATCTATTTTCCCCATGATGGTAATTACTGAGTGATCTCTCTGTCTTCATCTCCACCCATGAGCTTTTTATCTTACTTTCTCTTCCTGTCCTATTGAGGACAGGGACTGAGAGACCGTCTGGGTGGGCATCTGGCAGCCAGCCAAGGTTGGTCAACCCACCAGACAGATTTAGAAGGCCAGCAAACTGTGGCAGTGGAGCCATGAGAAATGAGAGTTTTCCAGCATTATTGTTGCAGTATCAGTGCTGCATTAGTAGTGTTTAATTAATGTAAAAGAGAGGTCACTTCTCCAGCCCATATTAATCACTTTAGAATGTTTGAGGCTAAGACATAGAGAAGCAGGTTGTTTTTTATTAATCAGAATTTCATGATTCCTTACATGATGAACTATAGTGCTTGATTGTGCAAATAATGGGAAACTTTGAATGATATAAAGTTTTTGAATTATGTATACATCTGATATAGGTAGAACTTTGGTCCACAAAGGGTTAAATGTCATCAAACATCAGAAAAAAGAAAAGTCACCAACTTCACTGTTGCTGACAGTTGCCAGTAGTTAATACAGCTTTTTATTCCAAGATTCTCTTTAAAGATTGGACAATATCCAAAGAACCTTCTGCATTTTAACTCCAGGAGGTCACAATTCTAGTGGCCTTGCATTATTAGAAGAAGATAGTCCTGAAAGATAGTCCTCAAAATATACAGTAATCTTCAAGAAGTAAAAAAAAAATCAATAGAATGGATCTTAAACATCCTTTGCAACAGGCTGCAGTTCAGAACTATGTTATTACTGTCAATGACTATTGTTCATAAAAGATGCATGTTACCAATTACTTTAACCTGTAGTATATTGCTTCCTTATCCTGTTACCAGGAAAATGTATTTCTTTGCTTTAATGCCATGTTTCAGATTTTCTCATTAATATGCATCTTTACTCAGGGTCCCACCGACATTTTCTATTGTAAATTGTAACTGTTGAAGTGCTCTCTGAGACGACACAATAGTTTTACTCTGCTGGTAAAAGAGACTCGCTGTATGTCATTGTCATTGACCAACACAAGTCAAGGATGTCTCTTCTAATGTCTTTTTTATGTCTTTCTGAACATTTAGATTTGCTAAGAAGTTTTATTCTATTAGTAATACTTTCGGCTTTTGTCTAGCTAAACCTGTGAAAATAATTTCAGAACCTGAAAATGAGTAGTTCACTGTTGAAAAATCAGCATCTTAGAACAAGAGGTTATTCCACTTATAATAAAAATCCTAAAGGAAATATCTTTGTGAGCACCTGTGTTTAAACTTACAATGCCTTTACAGAACAATTTGATCATACTGGTAACTGGGCATTATGTGGGAGGTTTTTAACACTCTGAGGAAATTTGTTGAGGAGAGGAAAAAAGTAGGGAACCAGTCAAGTGTATTCCTCAGATAAAGGCTAAAACCTTCAATTGGAGGATATAAGCATAAAAAAATAAGACAGGTCTGTAAGAAGCAGCAGGTGGGGACAGAGGATGTCGCTATGAAAGACATGTTTTTGCAAAGAAATGTAATTAACTATTTTTTATACACTGAGTTGGAATTATCTATGAATGTCTCATTGTGGATATACACATTTCTACAGTACCCTATGGTCATTTATAGTTGGTGAAAAAGTTACAGGCATTCCTTCTGTACAATTTGTAGAAATAAAGTAGTAATAAAACCAGCTCAGAGAACTCACACTATGAGCGTGGAATACTACGTACACTGTAGACGCTCCAATACTTTTAGTGTTATACTAACTGAACAAAAAATAATTTGACTATGAAAACATCTTATCAGAAAAAAAAAGGTTTTTTTATCTAGAACATTTCAAAGAAAATTTGTTGATTTCAAACAAATGTTTTCTGTGTTTTGCTCCATAACATTGAGCTTTCATAGTGGGTTTTTTTGCTTTTCAGTAGAAAAACAATCTGTAGGTAGCAACTGATTTACAACAGGTTATTAAAGCTGAAGATCTGATCTTCCATTGAGAGTTTTAATTTTCTCTCTGTGTTGTGAGTTAATCCTGGTAGGCAACTAAGTCTCCACTCAGTCACTCACTCACCCCACAGTGCAATAGCAGAGAGAACTGGAAAGGCAAAAGCAAAAAAACTCTTGGGTTGAGATGAAGACAGTTTAATAGATAAAGCAAAGCTGCATGTGTGCACAAGCAAAGGAAAATAAGAAATTCAGTCACTATGTCCCATCAGCTGCCAGATGTTTAGCCATTTCTTGGGAAGCAGGGCATCAGCGTGCATCATGGCTACTTGAGAAGACAAACATCATTGCCACAAGCGTCCCCTGCTTTCTCATTCCTATCACCACCTTTTATTGCTAAGCAACTTGCCCTATGGTACGGGACATCGGTTTGGCCTGTTGAGATCAGTCAGTTGTCCCCTACCGACTTCTTGTGAACCCCCCAGACCACTCGCTGGTGGGACAGCATGGGAAAAAGATGCTGTGCAGGCACTGTTCAGCAACAGTTAAAACATTGGTATGTTTTCAATGTGGTTTTCCACAAATCCAAAACAGCAGCATACAGACTACTATGAAGAAAATTCACTGAATCACTGTCAGAACCAGTACACTATGTATATGTGTTAGACTAGAATTGTGCCTTAGAACATAGAGCAAGGGAAAATACTTTATATGAATAATGTCTGGGATAATCATGTAAGGTACATTAGCACACGTCTGTCTGTACACATACTTTCTCCAGATCCTAATGTATGGCTCTTTATTTCATGGGAAAACTTGCAAATTAAAATTGATTAAAACATTATTTAATTGAACTAATCTCACATTATATTGTTTTTTTAATATGACTTAAGCCATATTGAGACTACAGCTCTACGACTACTACCAGTTTGACTACTACTCAAACCAAAGACTTGGGGGGGGAGAAGGGAGGGGGGGACAGGATTCAAATTTTGCTACCTTGGGGAATTGGAGGTGAGGGTAAGAACAAAATTACTAGTTGAACAAATTGCTAAACAATTTTTTAGCGTCAAATACTGAATTTCAAAACCGGTCAAGGAGTTGTACCAATAAGCAGAAGATTATGATCTCAGGGGGCACATAATAGACTTTGTGTGTATCATGAACAGTTAGATAAATTATGAGATAAAAAAGTGATGAAAAGTCATAGAATGCAAGATTATGAAACTTCAGTAGCATAACAACACTGAAAGCTACTCCATTGATATACTGGTTATTTTTTCCATGCCAGTAAATTTCACAAAGCTGTTTCCAGGGATAAATCTGTATGAATTCGTGTTTGTGAGGAAATACCTATTCGTAAGAGTATTTAGGATGTCATCCAAATTATATACCAAAAGACATATAGGTATTGTGCTGTTACTGATATATTTTAGATAGTTTAGATACATTTTAAGTGTTTAGATACATTAGCAGAGAAATACAGTAAGAGAATTAGTAGTGTATGGGTAGTGACTGTGCTTTGGTGTAAGCCAGTTTTCATGTTGGCCAGAAACATTATGACTTAAGCACTTCCATAAATGGAAATTTGGAAATTGCTGAACTTTGCTATTGCAAACATAGGTGTATAAAAAGTTTAGAGTCCTTTAAGGTTAGACCTCCCAATGAACAGGGAATTTCCAGGTAGAAGTTTTGAATTAAGGAAGCCAAACCTTCCATATTTAGGCACCTAAATTATATGGTGAGAGTCTGAGCTATATCTCATATAGCAGAAGCACTATATCAGTAAATGAAGCCATATTAACTTAGGCTACTTTAAAAATCATTAATTAGTGAATCAGTGGTTGTGAAGTGTTCTTATGTTTCTACAAAAAAAAAAAGACTGTAGAGAGAAGGAAAAGAGGAAAATACTGCAGTTTTAACAAGGCAACATGCAATTGTTGTCAAGGAAACAACATCACCTTGTTGCTATAGCAATATTATACAGGACACATGTTAACATGAATAGAACTAAAAAGTAAAATTTCTTTACAGACAGAATTCTTATGGTAGCATAAAATACAGAGTCCAATAATAAACAGAAGAGTTTGAATTAAAAACTCCAGTCCTTCACACTTCATCTATTTCTATGATACAAGTACTTTGTGCCTGCTTTGCTCTATAAGTCCTCGTAAAAGAAAACTGCAAAAATATTAAAAATGAAAATTATGCTTTTCTTCTGAAATTTTTCTATCTAAAAGTAATGTCTTAGGTTTAAAATTCATTTACCACCACCTACACCATCCTACCCTAAAAAAAGGTCAACTTTTCCCCTGTCTGCTAGCAATATAAATCTTTACAGTCTCCTTTATTGACTTGCTTCCACACTCATAATCTTTGTTTGCCAGTAAAACAAGATGACTCTGTTTTTCTGAAAGACTCACACTGTTAGCAGGTGTTGATCCTGCTGGGGAAAGAATTAAATATCATTTATGACAGTCAGGCATATGAGCTGTTATTACCTTATTTTTTTTATAAAGAAGGCAATAGTGACTTCTCTGGCAGTGAAACCAGACAACCGGTTTGATAGCCCTCAAGGAGAAACTCTTCAGATTAGCCAAACATCAGTACATGATTTCCCTGAGTTTAATGTTGTAAAAGAGTTCATTACCTAGAGTGAGATCTGCTAAATTATTCTACTTAAAGAATCTCTTGGCAGCATCTAATAGGAAATAATAGATGTAGTCTGAGTATGGAAAGAAGAATATAGGTATATGAACCTATTTACGTACAGGAGTGAGTTTTAAGCATCTTCAGGTTAAGATGGCCTTAACAGTGTTTACCTTCTGATTCTCTTTCTTTGATTCAAGGACCCACATTTTACTCAGCATCCAGTCTTTGTAGACAGACCGATTCCTAGCAGAGATGTCTCAGGTTTGCTACATTCTACAACTGGCAGCGTCATTCAGTATTTGATAGACCTTCTATATTGGCTTCTTCATTGTGTGGAGTTTTGACTGAAAGGAAGCTGACTGCTCTCTGAAATGTTAAACAGAAGATTTAACACACAGTGATCCTATTTTAATGTTAGCTCAGGTTTTTTTAGTTACTGTCAGAAGTTGTTTATTGGATACTTTGAACCTTCTGATTTAGTCAATCTGAACTGTAGTAGCTGGAACACTGCATACTATAGATAAATTTTGGATTAGCTAAAAGAATACTACCAAATTAAGGAAGTAACACATATTTATCCTTTTGAATTTTTACTATAGCATTTACCAGTACTGTGAAACTACAACTGTGGTTACAAATTTGGAGGACAAGGTTAATCTCAGGTATGAAATAGACCCTGCTTATGCATTAATACCTACATTCCTCAGACTGTATTAAAACATCTCATAATAGAAAAAGTATTTTATAAGACAAAATACAAAACTTGCTAATTTGTTTAATGTAAAAAGCTTGACCCTGCTGTTGGCAAAAGTTTTTGAAAGTCAAATGGCATTTTGCTTTTTGGTCTGCAGAAGGAAGTCATAAGCACGCTATATATTATCCCAAAACACAAATCTGTGTGTAGTTTTTCATTCAAGCAGGAAAATATGTTGTATTCTATGAAGGGAAATTAGAATATATGTCTTAATTTTCAAAAAGATGTGCAGTGCAATCTATCTTCTTGATATAAATTTTTCTGTTTCCTAGGACTCTGTGTTTCTTGAGCGTTTCCCAAAATGAGTCATGACCATAACACAATAGTTCTGTTTCTCCTCCCTCCTGTGGTGGCGACAAAATCTGGTCAAAGACATTTTTAGATGTATTCTTGCAATTGTTCTCATTCGGTTCTCTTAGTGCATGATTAAAACACACATGGAAAAGATTTTCTGTGCTAATCTCTCAAAAGATATATTTCTACCCTAACATTTCTCATCTCTGAAAGCTGGTATGCATTTTCTGACAGGACCATTTCTAAACACATCCAGAATACTGTTGACCTACCAATTATCAGCTTTGAGTGTCCAACATTGAACATCTCAGGTGTTTTTCAATTATTTTATTGCCGTAGAATAAACACCAGTCCTCTGAAAGCAATACTTGTGGTTTTTATTCCTTTCTTCATCCTTGCTTATTTATATCTTTCAGATACCTCTGTTAATACAGAGCTAAAATTCAGCAAACAGATGGCAACTAATGAAAAAAATCCCAAACCTGTTTGAGACACTTGATACTGTTTTGATTTGGTGATTAGAGTAACTGTCAGACAAAAAAGATAGCACCTAAATAGTTTCATTATATTTTCCTTTCTATAAAACAATCACATTATTTAATTGTCTGAATCAATTTCTGATTTGATGTCCCAGCATTAATACATGGATAGTTAACCTATCATACAATTAATTCAAACTGAGTAATATTTATGTTTAATATAACTTTAATTATATTGTAGATGTCCTACATGAGAGGGATAAGAATGTAAGGATATTTCCATGAGAATATAGAGTCTTACAGAAGTATTTACTGATTTTGATGAGGATAGAGCTAGTTTTCTTCATAGCGGCTTGTATGGTGTTTTCTTGTGGATTTGTGCTGAAAACAGTGTTGATCACACAGGGATGTTTTAGCTATTGCTGAGCAGTGCTTACACAGTGTCAGGGTTTTCTCTTTTTTCCTCGCTGCTCTGCCAGTGAGTATGCTAGGAATTCACAGGAATTTGGGAGGGGACACAGGCAGGACAGCTGACCCCAACTGACCAAAGGGATATCCCATAGTATATGACATTGTGCTCAGCAATAAAATCTTGGGGAAGAAGAAAGAAGGGGGGATGTTTGGAGTGATGGCATTTGTTTTCCCAAGTAACCATTACGTGTGATGGAGCCTTGCTTTCCCAGACACGGCTTAACACCTTCTTGCTGATGGGGAGTTGTGAATGAATTCCTTATTTTGCTTTGCTTGCATGCAGAGCTTTTGCTTTACGTATTAAACTGTCCTTATTGCTTCCCCCACCCGACTGGGATGAGGAATGAGCAACTGGGTCGGGTCTTAGCTGCCTACCAGGGTTAACCCACAGCAAAGTATAAGATGAAGTTCCTCCCTTGTTTTGTTTTGTTTTGGTGGTGGTTTTTGTTTGTGGGGTTTTTTTTCCCTCCTTGCGCTTTCAATGCGTAGCCACCATAAAGGTCCGAAAATATGGCCCAGGTTTCATTAGAAGTTGCACCCAATAGGCATTTATTTCACCCTCTATACAATACTGGGGCAACAATAAGTATTCTAGCAATGCCAAAAAAGTTATCAGTGATGATGGTTTATGATAGATCGTTTCATTTCCACTTCATTTAATTATTGTTTATATACTTTGTTAAAAATCTAAACTGCGATCTTCCTTGATTAAGAATATTTTTTTACAATTCACACTGTTATAAAAAAATAATTTTTTGACAGAAGCTCATGGTATTAATACAGAAATAAAAATAAGAATGGAGGAATATATAGGTCATTTTATATATGTATAAATAGGTAATACATATAGTTAATTTTTCTGTATTTTGTTAGGTTTTGCTTAATAATGAGGTAGGAATAGATGCCAAGACCCTATGATTAGATCATGTCCTGTCTGGGGGAAAATGTGGATATTTTTCGTCGTAATTTGACCTTCTGTCAATCCCTTGTTAGGAAAAGATTATAAAAATGAAAGTGAATTGGTTTCTACTAGCAAACCTGATGTTACCTGTAGGCCTTTACCATCTGATATGCTTTGAACATTTGATAAATCCGGGAACAGCTTTTGTACAGTTCTGAGGTATAGGCTGACAGCAAATCATGTATATAGAAAGCTGATCAGTTTGACCTTTCCTTTGGTAATATTCCTGAGGTGAATATATAGCAAGATGCCGATTCCTTGAATATAGCATTATGTCCTAAATGGATACATTAAAGCTGTTACAATGAGAAGATAACGTACATGTTTCTTGACTGCCGTGGTTTTAAAATGTGTCTTAGCTTTGTCTAGATTTCTGCTGTGTCCTTGAAATATGGATTTCCTACTGAAATCAAGAAAAAGGATATTTCGGTATGGTAATATTTGTCCTGCTGAGAAAAATAATCTTTATCTCAGCTAAATAATATTGATTTGGGATTTTTCATGTAAAAATTGCTCCTTGTAGTATGTTAATGTTCATAATACATCTTTTAGCATAATTATAAATTGTCTTATAGTTTTCTTAATTTAGCCAATAATTACAAGTCTGCTTCCCTATTAAAATTTCTCTAACTAATTGTTTTTAAAATGCAGAAACTACCAAATGGAACACAAAATAGACAGCAAAATATATCAATGATGCATTGAATAAAAAAATGACTATATATTTATATTATATTAATGTATAAAGAAGTGCATACTATAGATATATAGATCTTAAAGTAAATGTGTCTGCTATACATAACTGTCATAGGAAAAATCTAATTATTTTCTTATATCTCATTTTCTCTGACTAAGAGTTTTCTCTGACTCTAAAACTCCAAGACTTTTAAGGCACTTAATTCCAGATTTATGTCAACATGTGCATACATATATATACATAAATACATAACTAACTTTGCATGCATACAATGAACTAAAATATTTTCACTTATATTTGCCTTTGTTATATGCAGGACAATCAAATGAACAAACAAACCCTTTTTTTGCGAGTTCTGAAAGTTACACAGAGGTTATCAAGAGCATTTTATAAGAGAGTTGCTCTCTAGCAAGACATTCCTTTGCTATAAACATTATTTAAGCTACCACTTCTCTCCCAGGAAATCCCCTGTTCTTGCTTTCTTTTAGCCTTATGCCTCTCAGCCTGCACTTATAACCCAAGTACTGTTACTTTTGAAGGAACTGAAGTGAACGTTGCATATATGAAAACGCTGGAATTTTCAGTTTAAAACTATTTGGTCAAATAAGATGTCATTTCAGTGTCCAGGATTCCAGTTAAATAGTCAGTGCTTGTATATGTTTGTATATCTGTGTCTGTTACATATATATAGAGGTGTAGTTGTATATAGGATCAGGAAATGGAACCTAAATACTCTTACTCATTTGCATCTAAGAAAGTTCTAGAAAGTTTTATTTCCTCCTACTCTCCAGGAATCTTGGAAAATTTCTCCTTAGTGAAAAGAATTTAAGAAGATGAAACTATGCCATTCCCATTATTAAAACATTCATGTTTGATTACAATGTATTGTGTGTTTAGGACACTCTCCAGCACATGAATTCTATAAGGCAATGAAGAGTATTGAACAGGTACCAATTCCTATGCCCTGACAAGCTTATAACCAATGGGATGTCTTTAAAGCCATACACCAAGGAAATGGAATTTTAGTCCATACTTTGCAAGAATTTAGTGGTTGCCATAGCTTCTGTATGAATTCTCACCATTTTATAAGGCCAAACAGAGCCGCTAGTGGCACAGTAGAAATTACTATGACTTCATTACGTGCCTGTAGAATTTACTATGACTTTTCTAGCTAGTGCCTTTTTCTGTCTTTGAAAGTTGTATGTAGAAATTTAAAAGTTCTGAAAATATCTTTTTGCCTCAAGCAATTTATGCTAATGCATTGATTTCTAATAATTGATTTATCCTCAAAATCTTTAACTGATTTCGTATATTTGTGAATGATTAAAACAAAGAGGGTAAATTTAATACCTTCAAACTTTTTAGAAGATATTTTGAATACCACTCTTACATTGGATTTTAGTGTTGCTGCCTTTTCAGGAATCACAGGCTAGGATATTGCAGCCCGTTATGAAAATGAACATTTTAATAATTTTCTGTAAACAAACAATATTTCACAAATGCACAAGGCTCACAATAAAAATTGACAAACTTAAGGAATCTTGCACATGGGTCTCCTGAGGCTTTTTCCTATCTGACTTCACAGTTGTTAACATAATTAGTTTATGAGGTCCTTAAGAATACCCACCTCAGATTTATTATTAAGTAGACCTATTTTAGGCCCTAGTCTATTCTAATTGATATTAGGGTTTGGGTTTTTTTTTTTTTTTTGTAGAACTAGAACCAGAAATCAGCAGCTGTAAGAAAAAAAAAGAATCTCATTTTCAAGTATAGTTTTCCATGTTTCATAACATTGTTGTGATCAAAATTTGCGCTGGAGAAGCTCAGAACAGTTTCTCCCAAAATTCAGCTAGTTCATTTTTAGGTAGCAAAGTATAATGTTATCTATTAATGGTTCCAAATCCTTCACTCACTACTACAGATGAATAACATCTAGGATCTTTACCAGCAGGATATTTTAGGAAATAGCAGAATAACTCAGTGAGGAGTTAGAGACGTTTACAGCTGGAATGCTTGCTGAAAATAATGCCTCCTTTTGAAAAAGCAATCACATGAGAACTAGCTTTACTGCTCTTTAACCATAAAATTAACATCCTATCACATCATTTGTCAGTGTTATAGGATTGTAGCAGTACTGCTGCCTCCCATTTCCAGATGGAGTATGTCTGTGAACAGTTACTACTGCCTGTCCTGAAACACACATAATGAAAGTTCAGGCAGAATAGATAGCTGATATTTTGTTGACTAGATGGCGTTAAATATGGAATATGCATTATGTCAAATTTGATGTATATTAAGATTTAATGCATTCAATTCTATGTTATCTGTATTCTTCTACCTCCTGTGGAATGACAAAGAAAAATGCACAGCGCTTAACACTCTGTAATGCATGACAACAATTACACTTCTCTCTCACTAACAGACATTATATAGTTTCAGCAATCTGTAAGGATTTTACATATTATTTCTAAAAGATATATGCAAGATGCTATCCAGAATGGAAAATATAGTACAGTGTGATATGCTTCTCCTTAAAATGTATGTATTTCAGAAGCGTAACAGATCACCCAGGTGCTGGGCAAACAAAAGCAAGAACTGATATCTTGAAGTCAAAAGAGTGCAAGCAGAAGTTCCCCTGGTAGAGACAGGAGTCGGGAAGGTTCAAACTCACTGCACTGAGTATTGTGAGAAATATTGCCTGATCCTTTGGTAGTGGCATGTGTATGCATACTATGTAAAGTGCACATGGTATTCAGAGACAAAAGGCTGCATTTCAAGATCATGAGACCTCAGGAAGGAAACTCATGAGGAACTCAGAAAGACAGAGAAAAGTGATGAACATCGTCTCTGGGGATATCTTCCGACTACCAGGAAAGCTGCCTCAGTGCTGTTGAGAAATAGAAAGAAAAGCAAACAAGTTTGTCAGAGACATTGCATAATGTTTCAATTTACAAACCAGCATCTCCAGCCTCATGACAGCAAGAAACTGAGCTCATGAAAATGGAAATGACCTTTAGATTAAGAACTGATAGAAAACTATAAAATTATTTGCATTGGAGAGATGACAAATGAGAAACAGCTATCTCATTGTCTCGTCAGTACTAGAACAAGGGGAATTGAATGAAACTGAAGATGCAAAGCTCAAAAAAACCTGAATAACCAAACTTGCGCTCCATTTTTTCTTATACGGTCATTGCTGTCTCATAAAATTAAACAGTGGTACATATAGTCTGTTTCTCTCCCTCTGTACAATAAATGTACAGAAAACTCCTCACTGGTCTCAGGAAAATAACCTGAAATAATTATACTTGTAGAAGAGAGATACACTGAATTTACATAGCTCATTTTTTCTAAGAATCTCAATGCCACTATCAGATAAATAGAAATGCTTATGTTAATTAAAGCCATGGGGAAAATGAGTCACAGAGGAGCTTCGGATCAAAGAAATGTTATAAGCAGCTGAGCATAATTTCCCTTGTCACCCATTGTACCTTTAAGCATTGAAACAGAAAATGTCTTTAACAAATACACACAAATTAAAAACAGAATTAAATTACAGATATAAAAGCCCAGATTTCCTTTACATAAATTCAGGAATTTTAATGAGGTATCAATTAGACAACAATTGCTCAGGGTTCACTTGTAGTCAATGGAAAGAGATAAGCATTCCCAAAATCATCTTCTCATGGTGTATGTTTCTATCCTCTGACTTTAATAACAGCTGAGGGAAGGCTACAAAATACAGTTAAGTTTGCAAAATTCATTGCAATGAACCCAGACTTTACTCTTGATTAAAAAAAAATGGTTTATTCTCTTTCAATGAGTATGATTACTGACACATTTTCCAGTTGAATGGTATAAAGCAAAATATAGTATCCTTTTTTTCACTTTCTTCATCATTAAGACAAAATATTACACCAGACTTCTAAATTTCCCAGATACCACTATACCAAACTGCATAGATAAGGGAAACGGCATTCCAGTATGTAATTTACTTCCTAATGAGCAGAATTTTTGCCATCAGCATAGGCGATTATGTAAAAATGTTTCTGTCAAGCATCTTGAAAGTTATCATAAGCATATGAAACTGAGGCTGTTAAAAGGTATGAGTAAATCATAGAATCATATCATAGAATCATAGAATGGTTTAGGTTGGAAGGGACCTTGAAGATCATCGAGTTCCAACCCCCCTGCCACAGGCAGGGACACCTCTCACTAGACCAGGTTGCCCAAGGCCACGTCCAGCCTGGCCTTGAACACCTCCAGGGATGGGGCTTCAACAACCTCTCTGGGCAACCTGTTCCAGTGCCTCACCACCCTTAAAGTGAAAAACTTCTTCCTAATGTTTAATCTAAACCTGCCCTCTTCCAGCTTAAAGCCGTTCCCCCTCGTCCTATCACTACATGCCCTTGTAAAAAGTCCCTCCCCAGCTCTCCTGTAGGCCCCTTTTAGGTACTGGAAGGCCGCAATAAGATCTCCCCGGAGCCTTCTCTTCTCCAGGCTGAACAGCCCCAACTCTCTCAGCCTCTCCTCATAGGAGAGGTGCTCCAGCCCTCGGATCATCCTCGTGGCTCTCCTCTGGACGCGCTCCAGCAGGTCCATGTCCTTCTTATGTTGGGGACTCCACAGCTGGATGCAGTACTCCAGGTGGGGTCTCACGAGAGCGGAGTAGAGGGGCAGAATCACCTCCCTTGACCTGCTGGCCACACTTCTTTTGATGCAGCCCAGGATACGGTTGGCCTTCTGGGCTGCGATCGCACACTGCTTGCTCATGTCGAGCTTCTCATCAATCATCACCCCCAGGTCCTTCTCCACAGGGCTGCTCTCCAGCCATTCCCCGCCGAGCCTGTATTTGTGCTTGGGATTGCCCCGACCCAGATGTAGGACCTTGCACTTGGCCTTGTTGAACTGCATGAGGTTGGCTTGGGCCCACCTCTCCAGCCTGTCCAGGTCCCTCTGGATGGTATCCCTCCCCTCCAGTGTGTCTGCCTCGTCAAACAGCTTGGTATCATCAGCAATCTGACAATAAAATTGAATTTAAATTCTAGCTTACTTTTTGAACTACTTTGGCACATTACCTACTGCTTTGATTGGTTTTTAATTTTTTTTTTAAATGAAAGTTGTGTGAAAAAACGTGTGATTTAGAGGTAAGAAAAAAATCAAATTATCTATGTGAGCCCATAAGCATAAGCAGAACTAAGGAAAACACAGTGTCTCATCTCAAACTCTTGCAGAAGCCAAGTTCAATTGGCTAAATAGACCCTAAAAGGAGTCCATCTTTTTTTGTAATGCAGGGAGAATAGTCTTAATTGAAAGTTTTGACAAATTTGTAATCATTTAACACTCTGAATCAGGAATACAGAGCAAGTATAATAATGTTTTATACCCCCTATTTGAAGAGCACTGAGAATGTATATTTGCTTCTATTTTCTCATCTGTTGCATTTGATTTGTAAATTAGTTCTTTGTTTTAAAAAAACAAAATCAAGAGGAAAAAAGTTATTTAAATATACTATAGTCTTTTTTCTGTTAATAGGATTTTTTTCCCTTAGATTTGCTGAAAATAATGGTTTCATTGTCATTGCAAAGTAAGAATGTTATACACATGGAAAAATAACACACATACACAAAAGTTATGCACAAGAGGGTTTTTTTTTTCCTTTTTTTTGGTCTTTTTCTAGTGGCTTAGTCCCAATGGCAGAGAAATGACTGACTTCTCTTGCATTTCAAATCTTCAAAGATCATCAAATATAGAATCTTGGTGGAAGCACGTGCTGTGCTAGTTTAAGTCTTCTTTTCTGCCTTGCTTTTGTCAGACAGGTATTTGGATTTATTTCAGCTATACTCCATATGTCTTTTTAAAAGAAGTATACTATATTACAATAGGAAGTGGAAAATGTTATAAAAGAGTCTTTCTGGGTGTCATTTCTAATATGCTTCCCTCTAAGTCTCTGACAGAGGTCACTTTTCAATAGAAGTCAAGTATGTCAGCTTTTAAAAGAAAATGTACAGAGGAAGTAATACTCAACAGAATAGTTACACTTTATGTTTCACTGAATATCAACTGGTGTCTTACATAGTTGCTTAACTAGAAAAGGCTGGGAGTGTAAATAAGAGAGGTAAATTAAATGTAGGTAAAATTTGCACATTGTGTGAAATATTGCAATTGACCTTCCCGGGTCATCCTTCTTGCCCTTTTTAAAGACTGTAGTGACATTGGCTTTCCTCCAGTCCTCAGGCACCTCTCCTGTTCTCCAGGACCTTTCAAAGATGATGGAGAGTGGCCCAGCAATGACTTCTGATAGCTCCCTCAGCACTCACGGGTGCATCCCATCAGGCCCCATGGACTTGTGGGTATCCAGTTTACTTAATTGTTCTCTAACTTGTTCTGCCCAGAGAGGTTGTGGAGTCTCCCACACTGGAGACATTCAAAACCCGCCTGGATGCCGTCCTGTGCAATGTGCTGTAGGTGTCCCTGCTGTGGCAGGGGGGTTGGACTTAGATGATCTCCAGAGGTCCCTTCCAACCCTGACGATACTGTGATACTGTGGCCTTCCATTTGAACTGAGTCCTGGGGAAAAGAGTACCTGAGCTTCCAGAAAATTCCTGTTCTTTATATTGCATTAGAGTAACTGAAACGAAGAGAAAAAATACTGCATTATAAAAGAATGACTCTGAAATATAGATGAAAATGTGATCACCCTACAGTTTTCAAATTGAGGAAGATAACACTGGGTAAAACACAATACTTCACTGAAGGAAAGATACTACATATTAAATCATATCTTTCCTACAAAAAAAAAATCCCTTCATAAATCTAGTTACTTCTAAATAGCTGTTAAATTACTGACTATTTAGTACCTGGGATTATTTTAAGTTATGTCCTGCAAACTTCAGATTTTGCTAGGTGTTGCTCATACAAGTTACTGAATTGAAAGTTACTAGTCTTTTGGTTATTTAGTTTACATTACAAAGTTAAATGATCTTATGATCTTATTAGCATCACAGAGACCTGGTGGGATGGCTCCTGTGACTGGAGTGTTGGAATGGAGGGATACAGGCTCTTTAGGAAGGACAGGCAGGGGAGACGAGGAGGGGGTGTCACCCTCTCTGACCTCTGACCAGCTGGAGTGCATGGAGCTCTGCCTGGGGATGGATGAAGAGCTGACAGAGAGCTTATGGATCAGGACAAAAGGGAGGGCAGCGAATGAGGCCCTTTATAGACAGATATGAGCAGCCTAGCATTTGCAAGCCCTGGTCCTCACTGGGGGATTTCAACCACCCCAATATCTGCTGGAGGGACAACACAGCAGGGCATAAGCAATTCAGGAGGTTCCTGGAATGCATTGTTGATAACTTCCTTCTCCAAGTGATAGAGGAGTCAACGAGGAGAGGTGCCATGCTGGACCTTCATCTCACCAAGAAGGAGGGGCTGGTGTTGAATGAAGCTCAAGGGCAGCCTTGGCTGCAGTGACCATGAAATGGTGGAGTTCGATCCTTAGGGCAGCAAGGAGGGTGCACAGTAAGCTCACTACCCTGGACTTCAGGAGCGCAGACTTTGGTCTCTTCAGGGATCTGCTTGGCAGAGTATCATGGGATAAAGTCCTGGAGGGAAGAAAGACCCAAGAAAGCTGATTAATATTCAATTCTTCTCCAAGCTCAGGAGCAAGGAATCCCAACAAAGAGGAAGTAAGGCAAAAAATGCCAGGAGGCCTGCGTGGATGGGCGAGGAGCTCCTGGACAAACTCAGACTCATAAAGGAAGCCTACAGAGGGTGGAAGCAAGGACAGGTAGCCTGGGAGGAATACAGAGGAATTGTCAGAACAGCCAGGGATCAGGTTAGGAAAGCTAAAGCCCAGGTAGAGGTCAATCTTGCCAGAGACATCAAGGACAAAAAGAAAAGCTTCTGTATATATGTCGGTGACAAAAGGAAGACTAGGGAAAATATGGGCCATCTCTGGAAGGAAAAGAGAGTCCTGGTGACCCGGGATATGGAGAAGGCTGAGGTACTTAATGACTTTTTGCCTTGGTCTTCACTGAAAAGTGCTATAGCCACAGAGTCCACATTGCAGAAGATTAAGGCAGGTACTGGGAGAATGAAGAAACACCTGCTGTAGGAGAAGATCAGGTTCAAGACCATCGAAGGAACTTGAAGGTGTACAAGTCCACGGGACCTGACGAGATTCACCCATGGGTCCTGAAGGAACTAGTGGATGAAGTTGCTAAACCACTATCTGTCATATTTGAGAAGTCGTGGCAGTCCAGTGAAGTTCCCAATGACTAGAAAAGGGGAAACATAACCGTTTTTAAAAAGGGAAAAAAGGAAGACCTGGAGACCTACAGGCCAGTCAGTCTCACCTGTGTGCCCAGCAAGATCATGGAGCAGATCCTCCTGGAAACTATGCTGAGGCACGTGGAAAATAAGGACGTGACTGGTGACAGCCAACATGGCTTCACTAACAGCAAATCATGCCTGACAAATTTGGTGGCCTTCTATGATGGGGTTACAACATTGGTGGATAAGAGAAGAGCAATTGGCATCATCTACTTGGACCTGTGCAAAGCATTTGACACTGTCCTGCATGACATCCTGGTCTCTAAATTGGAGAGCCATGGATTTGATGGATGGACCAGTTGGTGGATAAGGAATTGGCTGCACGGTTGCACTCAAAGGGTTGCGGTCAATGGCTCAATGTCCAAGTGGAGACCAGTGACAAGTGGTGTTCCTCAGGGGTCAGAACTGGGAGAAGAGACCAGGACTGGGACTGGGGGCAGACTTGGCTGCAGTGATCACAAGAAGACAGAGTTCAGGATTAAGCACAGTATGCACAAAATGACAAGTAGGGTTGAAACCTTAGACTTCAGGAGGGCTAACTTTGAGCTCTTAAGGGAATTGCTGGGAGAAATCCCATGGGAGAGGGCTCTAGAGGGTAAGGGGGCTCAAGAGAGATGACTGATATTTAAGCACCACTTCCTCCAAGCTCAGGATCAGTGCATCCCGAAGAGCAAGAAATCAGGCAAGGGAAGCAGGAGACCTGTATGGCTGAGCAGGGAGCTTCTGAAAAAGCTCAGGTGGAAGAAGGGAGTTTACAGTATGTGGAAGAAGGGGCTGACAGCTTGGGATGAGTATAAGAATGCTGTCAGGATATGCAGGGATGACATGAAGAAAGCCAAGGCAGCCTTGGAATTGAACCTGGTGAGGGATGTCAAGACCAATAGGAAGGGTTTCTTTGAGTATACAGGAGGCAAAAGGAAAACTAGGGAAAACGTGGGCCCACTGTTGAAAGAGACGGGTGCTGTGGTGATGGATGATGCAGAGAAGGTGGAGTTGCTGGATGCCTTCTTTGTTTCTGTCTTCACTGATCGGGCCAGCTCTGAGGAGTCCCAGACTTTGCAGGTTACAGAGAAAGTCTGGAGGAAGCATGACTTTCCTCTGGTCAAAGAAGAACAAGTTAGAGATCAGTGAAGTAAACTGGATACCCACAAGTCCATGGGGCCTGATGCGATGCACCCGCGAGTGCTGAGGGAGCTGGTGGAAGTCATTGCTGGGCCACTCTCCATCATCTCTGAAAGGTCTTGGAGAACAGGGGAGGTGCCTGAGGACTGGAGGAAAGCCAGTGTCACTCCAGTCTTTAAAAAGGGCAAGAAGGACGACCCAGGAAACTACAGGCCGGTCAGCCTCACCTCCATCCCTGGAAAGATGATGGAACAGCTTGTTCTGGGCATCATCTCCAAGCATCTGGAGGAAAAGAAGGTTCTCAGAAGTAGTCAACATGGATTCACCAAGGGGAAGTGGTGTCTAACTAATCTGATAGCCTATGATGGCATGACTGGATGGGTGGATGAGGGGAGGGCAGTGGATGTTGTCTACCTTGACTTCAGCAAGGCTTTCGACACTGTCTCCCACATCATCCTCACAGGCAAGCTTAGGAAGTGTGGGTTAGATGAATGGACAGTGGGGTGGATTGAACAGTGGCTGACAGATAGAGCTCAGAGGGTTGTGGTTAGTGGTGCAGAGTCCAGTTGGAGGCCAGTAACAAGTGGTGTCCCTCAGGGGTCAGTACTGGGTCCAGTCCTGTTCATCAATGACCTGGATGAAGGGATAGAGTGTACCATCAGCAAGTTTGCTAATGACACAAAACTGGGAGGGGTGGCTGACACGCTGGAAGGCTGTGCTGCCATACAGCGTGACCTGGACAGGCTGGAGAGTTGGGCAGAAAAAAACCTGATGAGGTTCAATAAAGGCAAGTGTAGGGTACTGCATCTGGGGAGGAATAACCCCATGCATCAGTACAGGTTGGGGGCTGACCTCCTGGAGAGCAGCTCTGTGGAAAGGGACCTGGGAGTCCTGGTGGACAACAGGATGACCATGAGGCAGCCATGTGCCCTGGTGGCCAAGAAGGCCAATGGCATCCTGGGGTGCACCAAGAAGAGTGTGGCCAGCAGGTCAAGGGAGGTTATCCTCCCCCTCTACTCTGCCCTGGTGAGGCCGCATCTGGAGTACTGTGTCCAGTTCTGGGCTCCCCGGTTCAAGAAGGACAGGGAACTGCTGGAGAGGGTCCAGCAAAGGGCTACAAAGATGATTAGGGGACTGGAGCATCTTTCTTATGAGGAAAGGCTGAGGGACTTGGGTCTTTTTAGTCTAGAAAAAAGAAGACTGAGGGGGCATCTTATCAATGCTTAGAAATACTTAAGGAGAGGGTGCCAGGTAGATGAGAAGAGTCTTTTTTCAGTTGTGCCCAGTGATAGGACAAGAGGTAACGGGCACAAACTTGAGCATAGGAAGTTCCATCTTAACATGAGGAGGAACTTCTTTACTTTGAGGGTGGCAGAGCACTGGAACAGGCTGCCCAGAGAGGTTGTGGAGTCTCCCACACTGGAGACATTCAAAACCCACCTGGATGCCATCCTGTGCAACCTGCTGTAGGTATCCCTGCTGTGGCAGGGGGGTTGGACTAGATGATCTCCAGAGGTCCCTTCCAACCCTGACCATTCTGTAATTATGTGACTGATGCTAACATCTTTGTTGGTTTGGGCATTCCTACTTTGTAAGAGCTATAAATGATCAGTTTTACTTGGATACTGCAGTGTTGGCCATCACAACTTCTAAGTCTTCTTCCCTGACAGTCCTTTTTCATTTGGATCACAGTGTCTTTTCTGTGAAAATGCTGACCTCTCAGAATTTTTAGTAAAGAGGATTAGCATTCTCAACAAAGTCTTTTCGCAGTATGTACCAGCTGTTACAATGCATAATCTTCAGTTCTTGGAAGTATTTTCATTTTGGTTCCAAGCCTAAATGCTAGTAGTTCTGAATGTGTTTTGAACAGTGCTGCAAATTTCAAATGGCACAGTCATTTTCTAGGGAAGAATTCTTTTTGATGGGTATTTCACTAAATCAATTTTCTCTTTTTATGCATTATTATTTTCCCTGCCTTATGAATCACTTCATTAATTCATTAGAAATGCCATCTTCAGGCTGTTCTCGGATGAACATAAGCCACAGCGTCAACCTAAAGTCTTACATGATTAGGATAACATTAGAAAAGTGATATCATTTACTTTTTCCTTTTGTCAGGACTTTTGTGGGACTGTAGTATAACATTCTTCCCTTTCAAGGCAACTAAGAATAAAGACAAATTCTGGATCATAAAATATATCTGTATGGTATATATTCAAGAAATGGACATACAGTTCAGGATTTCAAAACCAAGGGTCAACAAAGCATGCTTTAACTATCATATATCATTTAATCAGGTTCATTATGCTCACTAATCGGGATTTACTGCCTGAGTCAGAAGATGAGATAATGTATATACTACTGTTACAAGATATCTGCGTGTTCCTTAGTTTTCCTCTTAAAATAATCACCTTGAATAGTTTGTTCCTGAAGATCATGACAGACAACTTCTTTCTGCATTTTCATGCTTTTTATTCTGTTAAACAGATAAAATATTATCTGAGTCAGTGCCAAAGATAGAGTGGCAAAGCAATTCTAGACTTTTTACGGATAAAGAACAGCAATTAACATAGGAATGTATGACCAAAGCTTTGATAAACTAAGATTGCTGTTTAAATATCTGCCTTCTCTTTTCAGTCAGTGTGCATACAGGAATTTGCTTCAGGCAACAAGATGATCTTAGGAAAAGACATTTTTCTTCCCTGAAATTTCTTAAGTTAGTTAGTTCTATTTTTAACCTGTAAGAAATATGCTCATTTTTAACAGTTTTACTGCTTAGCACTAAGTGGTTTTGATTTTTAAAAGTGAAATTTGGCAAGTGAGTCATACGTACGTCCTGACTGCTTGGAATTTAAGTAAAAAAAACTGCATATTTTGCCTTGAGAGAAAGTAAAAAGTTCCTGAGAATGTTTTGAGGATTTTTTTTCAGAAAGATTTGTGAGTATTACCTCCATTTTTGTTAGGAAAAATAGTGATTGGTGTCCTTCTGCACACCATCTGATCATTCCAACAAGGTAATAGAGACACCATATAAGTGTTTGCTCTTCCAGCAATGTCAGTGCTACCATTGTCAGTGTTGACTTAAAACTAATGCAAAGACACAGATGTAGATATAGAAATGGACAATTGTTCCTAAATACTGCGCAACTGAAAGGGTACACTCCTTGTTTTCCTTGGCAGATCTATCATTATGTGCCAGAACAGTGTATTTGTAAAGTCTGCTTGTATTCAAAATATGTAATATATATTTGAATAGTTTTGCATCCCCATTTTTATGGCAACCTGATTCCCATATTCATTTTACATTAAAGACTGTACATAGTTCCATGGGAAGTCTTTTGAAAAGGATATATTTTGTACCGAAGGAGAGCACAGAACATTTTGTGCAACAGAATATTGAAGGTGAGTCTGGCAACCACAAAAAGAAGGGTCATTCTCATGACTAAAATATGGAGTGGTGCCTGCTGAGAATTTGATACTATCCCTTTCTCTGCAGGGGTCCTATGTAACCTTGAAAAAGTCAGTGGAACTAAATCTTTCCCACTAGTCACCCATGAGAAGGCTCACCTGAGCCTAGTCTAATTCACAGTTAAAAACTGTAGCAAAAGTCTAGGAGATCTTAATTTTGAACAGTAAATTGAGTACCAATTAATCTGAAAAATCAGATCTGCATCTTGAAAACCTGAATGCTGAGATTAGCAGAAATTAAGTCTATTTGTTGGATAGGCTGTTCATTAAAATTCAAACGGAATAGCTTCAAGGAGGCAATCCAATCTTGATAAGATTCCTCTGACAATTAGTAAGAGTCCAGCAGAACCCCTTCTGTTTAGCAACAATTGGTAGACCATGTCTTAGAATCACAGGAGCCCTGGCTGCAATGTTGATAGCTTCTCAGTTGCATCTCCTATGAGGACAGGCTGAGAGAGTTGGGGTTGTTCAGCCTAAAGATTAGAAGGCTCTGGGGAGACCTTATTGCGGCCTTCCAGTACCTAAAGGGGGCCTACAGGAGACCTGGGGAAGGACATTTACAAGGGCATGTAGTGATAGGATGAGGGGGAATGGCTTCAAACTGGAAGAATGTAGATTTAGATTAGATATTAGAAGGAAATCTTGCACTTTGAGGGTGGTAAGGCACTGGAACAGGTTGTCCAGAGAAGTTGTTGAGGCCCCATCCCTGGAGGTGTTTAAGGCCAGGCTGGATGGGGCTTTGAGCATCCTCATCTAGTGGGAGGTGTCCCTGCCTATGGCAGGGGGGTTGGAACTAGGTGATCTTCAAGGTCCCTCCCAACCTAAACCATTCTATGATTCTATTTGTTCTAAAGAGTTGTAGGAACATTGGGTTTTTTGGTGGAACTTGGTAGATGCACATACACTTTTCCACAGAGCATTCAACTATTTATGTTTTGATTTAGAAGGGAAATGAAATTGGAGGGAGGCAAGTTTAGGGAGAAGTCAGATGTCAAAATCCTTCATGAAACAAAATGACTATGACTATTTGTTATTAAATTCCAGTGGAAACTATTAATTTCACTTTCTCAGTATCTCTAAAACACTACTTATAATGTCTGTTCTCCTTGTAGGAACTTTTATGCATATGAATTCATTGATATTTCTAAATCCTTCAAATAAAATAGATATGGTGATGAGCACCACAGATAACTCCTGTGAGAACATGAGTAATTGGCTGTTCAGAACAGAGCTAGAATAATATGGGCTAAGCAAAGAAGACAAAACATAAATATTGAATAGTTGCTTGTGAAGAAAAATCCAACATCTTTTGTATTGACTAAGGCAAAGGTCCACCAGGGAGAAATACTGATAACTTAATTGAAAGACTAGATCATAATGTGCCTATACAGATGGTCACATGAACACCTAAAATGAGATTGTGTGATCCCAGATATGCTGTTACAACCGGACAATAAAGCACTAGCTTCTCCAAGTGGTTTTCACTGAAACTGAAACCTTGAAAATAGATAGAATCTCAAACTTCTCTCTAGATTTTCCGAGTCTGAGAACTACACATATTTTGCAACTGATTCATAGGAACAACAACAGTTACACCTCCAATTAAAAAAGGTACCTCAATAACACATTTCAGGAATGTACTGGAAAATACTAGGACAATGAAAAATTATTTTCCATAAAAGTGTTTATTCAAGACAAGCATTTCCACTTGCAGCATACCCACTTAAAAGCATGCAGGTAAAAGTTCATAAAGTCTATCTTTACACAGACTAATCAGACTAGATAACTGAACCAGCTCGTCTGTTGGTGAAGAATCTACAAAAATCCAGCCCCAAAGCCTCAAAACCTGACTACCTAGATGGTAAAAGCTCTCATTCAGTCCATTAAATTTCCTAATGTGTTTTTCCTACCAGCACTACTTAAAGGCACCCTTCTCTTTATTTTCCAGATGAGAAAGGGAAGCTCTACAAATAAAGGTTCTTCAGTCCCTAAAGGAATTTTTGCATGTCTTGTTCTTGTTGACTATGGTCAACTTTAGTCTGACTACAATTTGCAACAGCAGCCCTGTTACATGCATTCCCTGCACAATTTGGGAGAAGAATTTAGTTCCCTTTAAATAATATTCACAAACCCAGCACAAAGACAACCTAAACCGTCAAATAATGTAAAAACTATGGACAGGAAGAATGCAAAACTGGTTATTTAAAGAAATGCAGAAAAAAAGTCATTGGCTCCATAGTTTGACCATGCCACTTTCAGATTAAAAGTAGAGTAGTCTTTGCTCCCAGAATTAGTCATGGAATTTATACTGAGAAGTTAGTTCTTACAAAGTAAAAAAGTTTGGGAAGAAATGGAGTCCAGAGTCTCCAGAAGGCCTGATTAGGCTAGAATTTTTTAATAAACTTCAGTTTTGTAGGGAATGTTCTAACAAATGAGTAATATAAAAATAAAAATCCAGCATATGCTATCTTCCCCTTTTCTCAGACTTCATATCCATTTACAACGTTATCAAATGCTTTTGGTGACAGATATAATTAACTGATGCAAATTCCAGAGAACATGAAGAAACGTCATATTAGTATCCTCTTCCTTTGGTATTACATTATTTACCTCTACTTAAGGTGATTATTACCGTGGCTGAGACAAAAAGCTATCTGTTTTTCTTCTTTGTGGAAAGATGGATTCTAAGAGATTTAACTCAAGACATGTGTGTTCAACATATAGACTCCTAAAGTTAGAAATGACACAATGGGATGTATAATTTTCATTCTCTATGGAATAAGCAGCCTTAGTGATGTAAAAAATTTGAACACTCCTGAGATCCAGTTCTATAAATCACTCCCTTTCATGTTAAATGACAATAATATCTAAACATTTCAAATCTGCCTAAGTAGTAAGTACATACTGAAAAAAACTCACTAAAAATGGTGTCACTGTTGCTATATAAGCACTTTTTTAAAAAGGTAAAGAAATCACTTCTATGCAGTGCTACAAATAATGATTAACTGAGTAAATGCAAAGCATTTGTAACACTGGTGTTTGTGATGCATCTATTTTAGCCTCTAAAACATAGTAACAATCGCAGCCTGATGACTTGCTACACAAAGCTGGTTGGTTTTTTCATTTTTTTTTTTTTAAGAAAAAGGATAAAGCAATGATCAAAAAGTAAACCCCTGCGACTCCTCCTGGTTTTCCTGCTGTAGGGACTGTTTCATGGACACGATGATTGAATAACATCTTGTCAAGACAGGACTGCGTGACATGAATATTTTAAGACATACATATCTGTTACCCAAAATTATTCCCATGTTGCCTTCAAATGGCCACTTGTAGCACTTGTCACTAAAAAGGATGTGAAAAGCAACACTGTGAACATACTTCACAGATGAATCTATCCTTATGTGCTGTGATTTAGCTGTTGTAATTTCCCCATGGAAATATGATAACTGCAAACAAAACAAAGTGCATGTAGATGTTTTTGTTTCCTCCAAGCAGACAATTTCTTATTAATTGCCACTCAGGATGTTATTTTGCATAATTTATTTTCTGAATAGTCCAGGAACAGAATCAGAAATGAATAAAGAGGGAAACTTCTGTTTTCATGCTGAATGGCAATGCCAAGATAGATTCCAGACACAAAATAAAATAACAATAAAGTGGGGTTTGCATCTTTCCTCAGAGGCATCCAGGAGCGAGTGTGTTATTGTGCTCATATTTCCTTTAAGCAAGCAGGTTAATTTGTATTTCAGGGTCTCATTGCATGAATGGACACTTTTTCCAAATTCCGTGAAAAGACAGATGATCTTTTTATGTTCTTTTTTGTAGTGCATATAATTAGAAGGAGTCACAGAACCTTAATACCTGATATATAGTGAAAAGGGATATTTTTATAGGACGGAGGAAAAAAACCCAAAACCCAACACCAGATAATTCAGTTATGTATGTAGAGAGTATATTAATGAGGACAGAAACAGATACTGAGATTTCTGCTTAATAACCTGTTTCAATTATTTATATGCTGTTCTGTTGTGCTCCTTATGGTAGTAACTGAAAGTCTTATATTAATCAATATTTTCCCAACACCTCTGATAGGAAGGCCCAAAGCAAAAAAATATATTATTTTAAATTAAAATATACTGGCATGTTTGTTTGTTTGCTTGTTGTGGGTTTTTTATGAGAAACAGCTTAAAAAAATAGATGAACTTCAAGTAGACAGCACAGGAGCCATATATATATATATATATATATATATATATATAAGGTGGCTGCAGGAGAAGGCATTTTTATTTATTGCATATCTTGAGAAGAAAGATGCAATAGAAAAGGAGTCATGGGATGCAGAGATGCCCAGAGAAGAACCCCAAATTAAGCTATTGACAACACAAATCAAGCAGCCTTGGTGACATTTTAGGAAAATTTTATGCAACAGTAGGTTTTATACTGCTGGAGGAGTTTCACCTTTTGTAGTTACCCATGCATTTTACAATGAGACCTTCTCACTTACAAATATCCAACAGTTAGAAGCATTGGTACTCAGCACATCTGCATAGTGCAAATATCCTGTCATCCCTTCAGCATAATTCAGGTGCATTCAGAACTCCACAATGCTTCTGATTTTTGAATACAAAATATCCAGATTTAATCCAAATGTTTAGTCTTACCTCACCTACTCTTGGTATCTGAGATGTCTCAGCATGTCTCCACATGTTTTTTACTAAATGATTCAAAAAGGTCCATAAACAAGATATAGCTATATATTTGTCAAATAGGAATAGCAGTACAGCTGGAAAAGCAAACATTTTGAAGTTCATACAGATTACTCCCCTCCTGCTCTCGTGTTTCATTCATTTAAGGCACGGTCACATATCAAAGCCAGCTTGGTCAACCTAATTTGATCTTTGGTTGGGGAATCAGCTGTAATTTGTGAACAAGATCTTAGAGCCAAAGACAGGCTATGGTGCTGTGCCAAAGCAAACTGTCTGATGTCCTATGTTTGGAAGAGCCAGATATGAGCCCCACTTCTCATCTGGATCATGGGAATTAATAATGTTCTCCACCTGTTATGTCATTCGACACATTCCTCCATCACAACAGATTGCAATATTCCAAATGCAGCACCCATCATCCCTCACATGAGCTTACACAGGACTGCTGCATACTTCAGGAAGAAAAAAGTTACATCCCTGCTGTGGAAATGAAAGGGCTTCTTTCTTTCCAACTCACTATTGTGTTTCTGAACTAAAGAGAGGCAAATGTCAAACTGACCTTTTTAAATCAGTTAATTTAAAAGCACTGTTCAGTAGTCCCTCCACTAAAGTCAGTCAGAAAACTGCATTTGTTTATAGTGCCATATGTTGAAAGAGCAGTAGAAATGCTTATACTAAGTACTTGTCTTCTCTTTGCTGACAATTTAAAAACATCTCTTAAACATCTTTTAAAAACATCTCTCTTGTGAAAAACTACCCTGTGGGATGCGTTACCCTCAATGTCAGAAAATCATATATTGCTCTAAGAAAACAAAATGACAACTCAAGAAAAAACATCTTAAAGTTCTGCACATTTTTGCTTTCTCCCACATGAAATTTGAAAGAAAAAGTGTTGAACAGCCATCTGGCATGGTGTCCATAAGGATATGAAAATTTAATTGGAAAAAAATGCCTTCTTTTACACTATGTATAATTGCCAATATCCCGTGTTGTTAACACACTAGAAAGATTTACAAAAAAAAAAAAGAAAATCTCGTCCATTTTTTTCCCTTATATTTTGTTGTTTTTTCTTACAGTATTTTCCATGTGCACATTGCACATGAAACTATCAGTAACAGTTTTTGCCACCTGTTTTCTGGAAAATTGATTGATCTGTCTTGGCTTGCAAATTCATTATTTACAGAAATTAAAGTCTATCAGATTTTGAAAATCTGAAGGCACAGGTAACTCCCAAACTGAAACGCTTATTATCTATGTTGTCATATAAAACATTTCAGAACTTAAAAAAGGTAGGTAAATAGAAGAAATTCAAATCTCAGATAATTTCATCTGAAATCTCTCAAGATGTAGGCTGAGATAGTTTCTGTGTTTTAATTTGCCATGTTTCTTTAGGAAAGAATCTACAATCTGACTCGAGAGTATGAAGATACATATTATATATGTATAGCTGTCATACATGAGAAAACTTGCAGAGACAGAATCAGAATCAACTAGAATATATATGAGAACCTGAAATGAAAGCCACCTAGAGCTTCTGTGTTTAAAATTTTTCCTTTTTTTTTTTCTTTTAAACATGGGCTATTACAAAATCAAAATAGGGTGAATCAGAGTGCATGGAAATGTGCATCTAACTTGGAGTTTAAACAGTCTTCTATGAACTGGGAGGCATTCTATAGAAGATGAAAATAACTATTTTTATCCCATTTTCCTAAAGAGATGAAACTGATACCACCATCCTGCATAGAATCTGCCTGCCGTTAACTGTAGTATCCATTAGCAAGCTTGACTAAAGGAAGGCTTTTCAGTTACATTCTTTGTAAAAATGAGAAAAGAGTTAAAAATGAGAAGAAAGACCTGAATGCACATAAAATGACTGATCAAGTGAAAAGCTCCAGAATGAAATCACGTGTTCTCAGAAATCAGAGAATCCAAAGAGGAAAAAGACTTCACAAATGTGAAAGTTCAGCTGATCTGTGCACAGTCTTAAGGAACAAAAATCAGCCAATGTCGGAGAGAGAATTGGGCCTCATTGGGTTGGAAGCTTAGGAAGCTTCTTGGTTGTTTATGAATACAAATTTTGAAAGTCAACATTAAGTTCTTATTGACTGGAGAGGTGAAGAACTATGCGAGGAATTTTATGGGTTATTTTTCCCCCCTGATTTTAGACTTTGATCAGTGCTAGAGTTATTCTGAATTACTCTTGGAATATTATTTGAATTACCTTTTTTTCTTCCTTCTATACTCATTATACTCACTAGAAAAAATAATATGAGAGTCAGTATTTTCCTCACTCACCCTCATGCTGGCAAGGTAATCGCCACATGTACAGTGCAAGTTTTGCTGACTTTGAAAACATACCGGTTTTGAAAAGCCTGCAACCTGAGGGAAGACTAAAAACTTTGTTAAAAGCTATCAGAAAATTGTGGTCAAGAAATTTAGGCACCCAGGTTAGTCAGACATTCTGGTCCTTCTGAGGTCTTCAAAGACAGCTACTTATTTCCACTGATTCTACAAAAGGATTTCCCATTCCGCTGTGTTGTGGAGCTGGACTCAGTGATAGCATACGTGCTGTTCATGCTTAGTGCAAGAGGAAAACAAGTCATAGAAAGATGCTGGGGGTCATATTACTTTAATCAAAGGATATTAAATTCTGCTGGGAGCAGGTCTCACTATTGCCAAGGTAAGAGCTGCCCTGGATATAATTAATTCATAGGTCTAGTTTTAAGATGTTGGAGAAGGCAAACTGATTTTACTCTTTCTGATTTAAACAGCTAGATCTTCCTTATAAATGAAAAGTGATGCAAATAATTTCCCTTTTGTGACAAATAAATAGCAGAAGATGTCCAAACTAATCTCCATAGTGATATTTAGTTGCTAAAATAAGGTTATGTCTAAGTCATTCTTCTCTGCAGGCAATCAATGTTTAGCATTTTATGATTTATGTTGTTTTCTTCTGCCTGATTTTGACCCAATTAAAACGTAACAAGACTTTTAAATCTTCTCAGTTGTTTCAAAGAATATTTTTTATGTCTTTTCAATTTTTCTTAAATATTCTTTTCCTTACTAATGATTCATGCTCATCCCATGTAATCTTTTTTGCTGTGCAAAACACGTTGACTTTGTTTCTAAGGGGAAATATTCATAAGTACATCGTTCACCTAAAGCCAATACTAAAAGCTAATAATTTGTTGTACTGCTTTTAATGTAAAACTTATGACTTATCTTTATCAGCTTGTTTTCTGGCTCAAAACTAAAATAATTGCTTGGTGCTTTTCATGGGGAGGCAAAAAGGGAGAATTGGATCAATTGTCTCATGCCTGAACACAATGATAACTATTTTATAGTTGTGGAATAGAAAAAAAAATGATAATGAAAAGCTAACTTTTTGGCTCATCTATAGTTTACCTGCTTAGTCTCACAATGGTTATACTACTGCACCCCAAGTTGGATATGTATAGTATGTTCTGTGCTTACTTTTCCTTGAAAGTATCTGATGAGATTTCAGGAATCTGTAGATTGTGGCTTCTATCAATAAATGAGGCTAAATATGGTCCATTGTACACAAATCATATCAGATTAAGAAAAAATTGCAAGATCAGGCAAAGCTCTAAACACAGTTATACAAACTTATTTTGTTTTGGAATTTGAGGAAAATTATTTCACTTCACAGTCCACATCTTTAAGAAAAACTGCTGATAGTTTACTGTTGGTATGCAAAAGATTAGGTTAATCAATCCTAACTTAAGACATCTAGAAATAAAATTATTACTTCAAAGTTTGTGTTCCAGACACTTAATAGTCACTTGAAAGATGCAATGACAGGATAATTTTTGTTTACTGTAAAATATGTAGCTAAGGTTGGGTAAATCACCCTTTGGAAATGCTCTTATATTAAGACCATCTGAGATGTCCAATTCCAATCTAGATTTAAACACACAACCTGTGGACACCTAACATTAAAAGAGCTTATTCACTTCCTTAGACTACTAGTTCTACAGCTGCGTAGCACTACAAAGACAGAAGATAAAAATGCCAGAAAATAAATGTAATATAGCACTCAATAAATCAGTGATAGGTAATCTTAGTATACAGTAATTTATGCTATTTAACTTCAGCAAAATGTATAGCTAACACTGTGTTTATGAGTTGCTTAGTATATTTGTAATTACTGTGATCTGCTGTTACAATGGAGATAAAAGAATTAACTGTTTCTAGGTAGTATGATTCCAGTAGCTAGGGATTTGTTTTTCACCAGTTAGTAGACAAAAACTATAGATAGAAGAATGTTATTCACTTCAGGTGTCCACAAAGAATTTCTTGTTAAAATGAAAAATACTGCAAACATGATTATGTTCCGTTGCTCCTGAAATAATAAATATTCTTCTGTCTCATAGACAATTTAAATCACAAAATTATTATTAATAGCCAACTGGAATATAGATAATCACTATTATGTGGCTGTATTCTATGTCTTCTTTCTATTTTCAATTTTCAGGTATTTCACTAGTTGCAAATGAAGATAAATTTTACAATTATACAATTCTTGATTTCATATTTCTGGGTTTTTTTCCCTACAATATTTAGTACTATAGTCAAGCTACGCAATACTCTTAAATTTCCTTCATGTGACTTATTCACTTCAGTGTCTTGAGACTTATATCTTAGAAGAAACAAAATTGAACTGTGAAAATCCTTATTTCCACTGGGAATTTTATTTTAAGATTTTCAGCTTTCCCTCCATCTGCCTTTGAGCAATTTTCTGTGCTTCAAGCATGAACAAGCAATATTAATCCAATTTCTAGTTTCTGTGAGGCGCATAAGTTAGATCAAATACATCTCAACTCACCTTTTTAGGAACTACACATTTATTTAACTGTTTCATTGTCTCACTCCCATTAAATCTGTGCAACACCCAGAACTGTGAACAACATGGATTTTTCTGAAATGGATGCGGAGGTGAAAGGAAAAGCAAACAAGTAAGCACTACATTGCTTTTTGTTAAAGGAAAGGTTCTACTCTGATTCCCAAACTAGCAATAACTCAAAACTATTTCACTGTAGAACTATAATTCAGGCAACATTCAGTCTACTCACCAGGTAGGGTACAACAGCAGTATGGTTAGTGCCTGTTCTTAACAAACCTTTCAAAGAATATGAAGCAAAAGAGGTTAACAATCAGTTCTTCGTTTCCCCCTTCCTAGCTTTCAGTCAGTTACAGCAGAAACAACTAATAGTGTTTGCCTTTTCTTATACCCCCCATTCATAGGGCAAGGTAGTATCTTCTGTGCTCAGGAGAACCAAGGTTGACCAAAGCATTTCTCAATTTACCTTCCTTTTCTTAACAGAGATTCACATTCCCTTTCTGTTGTATCATTGCTCCTTAGATAGTTTGCATCAGTTTTTTTACTTACAGGTGGCAAATATTATGAAGAAATAGCTTGAGGTACCACTTAATCTACATGAAAATAATCCTTCAACATACTTGCATTTTCATAGCTGTTACTAATTCGTCTATAACTAGTCTTTATAATTAGTCTTTCCTCAACGTTACATTTACAGAATATCCAGCAGTATAAAATGGTATGCTGAGGTATTATTTCCAGCTAAATATTGTTGGTCTCATACTACTATTGATCTTACTACTATCCTTATTAAAGGCGGTCATTACTTTTCCATGTTAGATGTGTGTGGTATGTATTTGAAAACATTCCTGTAATGGCTGTTGGGGAGGCCCAAGCCAAGCCAAACTAAGCTAAACTAAGCTAAGCTAAACTAAGCCAAGTTAAACAAACAAAGCTAAGATAAACTAATCTATAACTGGTATAGAAATGATGCATTTGCGTGACTGATGAGTAAATCCCCACAATGGAAGAAGGCTCAGAGGAGATGGGCAAGGACAATGTGCCAATGAAGCTCAGGGTGTGACTGACCACAGCTGTTGCAAAGAAATCTGACTTTATCTCAACACAAAGGGGTCCAGAGGCTGGCCTTTGAGATAAACAGTTATGTCAGTTGAGTGGATCAACTGACTACATCACAGCTGAGTGGATCAATTAGTGGCGTAAATGTTTTTCACTAAGCTTATTAAAAGAGTGTAAATATCCACCTGGCATACTAGGCAGAGCAGTATGGAGAGGAGTAAATGCATATCTTAGTTCAACACAGTGTATGAAAACTGAACAATTAACAAAATAACTTCAAAGAGAGCAATGGGTATGAGCTGGCTTCAGCACACATGTTCCTTCTTGGCAACTGGGGATGCTGTTTTGTGATGTTGGTGAACATACTATAAAGACTGATAATGGAGATCACATTGGGATTGTGACTGAACTGTGGATTGCAATTGCTCTAATTTGCAAAGTGTAGCTTATACTTGTGTTGTGACTTCAGTACACTTTGTATCACTCTGCTAAATCAAAAATCTGAATACCTTTGAATAAGTAAATTTCATATTAAATATTACAACCTCCATACATAGAATATCTAATAGAACCTAGTCAAAGAGTATTGAACTCTAGCATTTTGCTCAAGGTAAATCCCTGGAAAACTATCTTTTTTTTTAATATTTCTCCTCTGCTTTTTAACCTCTGCATTTTAGAAATAGAGGCTTTCTGAAAGTATTTGAAGCTTCACTACTCAATTCCTACTTCACATACCACGCTGATAAATAGTTTCATACTTAGGGATTATTTTACAGCCACATTGCTTAAGAGGAATGTATGAATTTCATTAGTTCTTTAATATGCTTGTGGTGTTTGGGCTTGGGGAGCTTTTTTTGGTGTTTGGTTGTTTTTTGTTTTGGTTTGGTTTTTTTTTCAAACTGATATGGGATGCAAACATTTTAAAATATGTAATGGTTCATTAAGATGCACTAAGTAAATATAAATAGGGATAGTTTTTTTCTCTTTCTGATTCTTATTTGTTCTTTTAATTTTGAAATGTGTTTGTTAGATTATTTCCTCTTTGACTTTTTAAAATAGATATATAATATATATTTAGATATAAAAATACCTGAATTACATATTGTAATTTTGTATACTAAATGTACATATAAAAATGTGTGTGTATATATATATATATATAAAGTTCTAAAGTTATTAATTCAAACCAGCAGGGACTAATTTCTAGGTCACGATAACAGAGCAGTGGCTGTTGGTACTGTTCCTTGACATATTTGCTACGTTTTTGCTATTAGTCTGGAGAGCCTTTCTTATGATTTCCTTCCTTAATTCACAAGTGTGTTATTAAGTTTCACGCATACTCGGAAAAAAAAAACCCCAACATCTAATTGGGGAAAGCACAAAATCCATTATGAGATTGTGTTATCTGGATGTAGCATTCAGTATGGGAAGAAACCGTTTTTCGCTTCTCTCCCAATGTCCTGGTAAGCTAACATGCGGAAGACCACCCTTGTAAAATGGGTTGTTGTTGGAGTTTTTTTGTTCTATTTTTTCCTTACCATTTCCTCTAAGAAAACCTCGATTTCATGTCTTTCTGTCACCATCCTATGATTCTTCCTGCAGAAAATTACAGTAGAACACAATAGATGGGAATCCTTCTCTGTAGATCAAAGAGGTTTTCTGGTGATATTCCTACACTGAAACATCAAGTCTTTTGATTGGTGAATTAGCAAAAATGTAGTATGATATTTAATCCTTAGAAGAGGTCACTTGTTTAGCATGTACAAAATGGAGCTTCTCATGTATCGGAGATAGTGTGGCCAGCAGGACTAGGGAAGTGATCATTCCTCTGTACTCGGCACTAGTGAGGCCTCACCTCAACTACTGCATTTAGTTTTGGGCCCCTCACTACAAGAAAGTCAGTGAGGTGTTGGAGCATGTCCAAAGAAGGGCAATGAAGCTGGTGAGGGGTCTAGAGAACAAGTCTTACGAGGAGCAGCTGAGGAGCCTGGAGGACAGGACGCTGAGAGGAGACCTTATCACTCTCTACAACTACCTGAAAGGAGGTTGTAACAAAGTGGGTGTTGGTCTCTTCTCCCAAGTAACAAGCAATAGGACATGAGGAAATGGTCTCAAGTTGTGCCAGGGGAGGTTTAGAATGGATATAAGGAAAAATTTCTTCACAGAAAGGGTTATCAAGCATTGGAACAGGCTGCCCAGGGAAGTGGTTGAGTCACCATGCCTGAAGGTATTTAAAAGACATGTAGATGTGGTGCTTAGTGGCACGGTTTGGTGGTGGACTTAGCGGTGTTAGGTTAACGGTTGCATTCGATCTTAAGGGTCTTTTGCAACCTAAGTTATTCTATGATTCTACGATTCTATGCTAACCAGAGTTTTTAATGGAGCACTAACATGATTTTCTTTGCCACTCATACAAATAGCAGCAGTGAATGACAAAAGAGATCTAGTGGAATGTTCTAAATATTTTTCCTAATCTCATAGTGCATTTCTTAGAATCTGTGCTGATGCCAAAATCTCTACGCTTTAAATACCAGAGGAAAAAGGAAAAATATGCTCAACTTGAATACATTATAAGCCTTTAAAAAATTATAGTAAAGGAATACACACACAACAAAAGTATTCAAGGTGTATTTTGTCTCTTTTACAAGGACCTAAATATAATTCTAAAATCAAACCACAAAATTCTTATCAATAAATCGGGGGGGGGGGGGCGCTTAGTGGAATTTTTAGTAAATTGATGGTATAATCATTAGAAAATGCATCTTCATCACCCATTTTACAAATACTATTTTTCTGCATTCTAACAAGTGTAATATCGTTTCAAAACATAAAAATTTATAAGAAAATAGTTTAAGATAAACTTCACGTTTCTGGAAATCGAACTCTATACACTCTAACTCACAATGTGAATCTCAACTGCAAACAAATAAAAGGATATAGAAAGTGAGTGTTACTTACCCATACTCCACTCTGGTGTTTTGACTGCCTCTTCTGACTGTAAAAGGAAAGGCTATAATTAAATTAGCAAATAGCGTTGCTTGGTAGAATTAGATTTCAGTTGGACACTCAACACCCACATTGTCTGCCTTCTGGAGAAGAGATGAAGAGCTACTTAGGATTAACTTTAATCAGACCCCATGGGCTAAGTGCTGTTACTGGTTGGAGAACTCAAAGTTGGATCCTTGTAACACATGTTCCACTTCAGTTTCCTCTGAGAACTTGTCAGCTTCACTCTGAGGTTTTTCCATAATGTGAACCAGAGCACAGTAGGAGGGCACAAATAGGAGATTAATTCAAAAAATGCACTGCTGATCTGAGCTAACATGGTAATGTGAATGCAATCAGTGTCAAACAACCCATGGTTTGGAATAAATGGGTCAGTTGGGGCCCATCAGACACAACAGGTGTAATGTCATTTTAAGTAACTTCAATAATGTGCAGAAGAGACCAAGATGGAATTAGCATGCCTACTTTTCACTTGACTTTCATAGCTTCCATTTGAAAAGTGGACTAAATACTGATTGTATGTTCTTCTGATCAAAAACTAGAGAAATACAGGATATAGTGCTAACAGTACCTATTCCAAATTGATAATGTTGTTTCTTGCAAATAATTCTAAGCTTAATGTTATTAATTCAGTGTTTAATTCTATGCTTACAAATGGTTAGATTAGGTCTAAAGAGTAAGGAAGGAGGAAATTATTTAAACCACCGAGAATGGAATTGGTTTCTGTGTTCATGGTATTATAATATCTTGCCAAGCCACAGATTCCAATTTTTTGGTAGCTGTGAATCAAGCTTTTTCAAAAAAACTTTGAATGATTATCTCAGAGAATGAACAAAGGCTCACCAGTAGGTAACTTACTGGAGTTCTGAAGAATAGGTAGGGATTAAGTTCTAAATTTTTTTGATCTCTAATTATATTATCCATTAACAGAACATTTCAGCTACCTAAATTTCCCTCAATGTGCTTGATTTCATACCTATTCAAGTCAATGACAGATCTCCCACTGGAGAGTCAGAATCAGCTTCCTGAAGAAGAGAAATTCATTTTTGAGAAATTCTACCTCTATGACTAATCCTGATGTTTGATGTCTTTCTGCAGTTATTTGATAAAAATGAGTTGTTCACGGCAATTTGAACCTCAGAAAATATTAAATATTAGATTATATAAGACCTATTCTATCTGATTTATACTTCTCACCACTAAAGAAAAGGACAATAAAATTCACTGTGACAAAGAAAATTTCTCATATTCTGAGACCAACAATGGTCAACAAGTTGGACAGTACCATATCTCTAAATATGAACCATTTCTTATTTTAAGTCATTAGAAAAAGCTAGAAGTGTTTTTTGTAGTTAACAGTATGTCATATCGAATTAACAAACTGTGGAATTAAAATTACCCAGCAGACTCAATAAAAATTGATTCGCCAATTTCTATTTACATTCATTTCTTATTATGTCTAGTACATGTCTATGCCTTGCAAATTGGTCTATATATTTAGCAATACTATCATTTTTATGCTGACCACTTGGTAAAATGTCTGCAGCATTTACTGTATTAAATATTAAATTATTTCTCTGATAAGCTAAAAGGTATAGTAAATACTTTCTCCCAATATGGACTGAAGCGTTCAAAGAATGACTGACCACTATGGACATTCACCATAACGACATTTTTTGTTGATGTTTACCTATTGTAAACTAATTTCTGATTATACATTAATTTTTCCATGGTTCTATATAACACTAAAGGGGGTTGATTTTCTTGTTTATTTTCTGGATAGCAGATGCCACTGAATGGAACAGTTAATATTACCTGCATTATAGGTGAAATCTCATGTCTTCAAGTGTTTGACAAGAACACAACTGCATCACTCAGTGACAAAATCAAACATTGATTTAGTGAGCAGGATGGCTGTTGGGGATGAATAAAAAGTTCTGTTCAACACAGATGCACATGCATGCTCTTGCCTGTTCTGGACAAAACAAACCAGTTGTGTTCTCCAGTCCAGCTGTGACTGGCACCATGGACTCAGAGGAATGGACTCCTTCATCCAGCTGGTCAAGATGTCCAAGTCCTAGCTGGCAGACTGGCGTCATGTGTAATGATTCTACCTTGGGCTCAGTCTTCCACCTTTGGTACAGTGTTGGAAGTTCAGTTATATGTTTCCCTCACCCCCTGTGGGATTATTGTTTTCTACTTCAATTTTCTATTTCTATTTCTATTTCTTGCTTTCAAACTTACATGCTCTGCATAAGCTGCCATGGATCTCTTTGATCAATTGAGCCCAGGCCAAACTGTCTGACTTTCTCTACATCTAAAGCCAATTAGTGATCACTGCCTGCGTCACTATCACCTTCTGGCATCCCGCCCTAAATGTCTTATAAGCATATAAAGCTCTTAAGAGTTCATATCTGTTTCTTTGCCAAAAAGAAGTAATTCCTTTGCTTTGTCTGAGCTTCCAGTGAGCCCCTCCATGACAATTACCTGGGCTTGGGTTGTTTTATTTGGGCATACCAAATTCATCCAATGAATTAGAGATGGGCAGATGTAGTCAAGACCTTACATACCTGAGTGGTTCTTTTGGGTAGGCTTCACCCTCCAAAATATTAATGGTTCTGAGGGAAAATATTTCAACAACAACTTGCAGAAAATTTAGTCAGATCTCTGACAGTGTTGAAAAAGGCAAATGAATATAGAAATTATGTTGTTTCTTAATATTTCAGTCAAACAAGTTATGCAAACACTTTCATTAAATGATTAAACTAAAAAAAACCACATCTCAAAACCCAACACCTCCCCAGAAATACCCCAGCCTTTTGCTGGTGCTTGTTTAATGCATAGGCTGTTCCAGAACTTCACTGCTGTAACAATTAAATTATAGAATCATAGAATCATAGAATGGTTTAGGTTGGAAGGGACCTTGAAGATCATTGAGTTCCAACCCCCCTGCCGTAGGCAGGGACAACTTCCACTAGACCACGTTGCCCAAGGCCACGTCCAGCCTGGCCTTGAACACCTCCAGGGACGGGGCCTCAACAACCTCTCTGGGCAACCTGTGCCGGTGCCTTACCACCCTTAAAGTGAAAAACTTCTTCCTAATGTTTAATCTAAACCTGCCCTCTTCCAGCTTAAAGCCATTCCCCCTTGTCCTATCACTGCATGCCCTTGTAAAAAGTCCTTCCCCAGCTCTCCTGTAGGCCCCCTTTAGGTACTGGAAGGCCGCAACAAGATTGCCTCGGAGCCTTCTCTTCTCCAGGCTGAACAGCCCCAACTCTCTCAGCCTCTCCTCATAGGAGAGGTGCTCCAGCCCTCGGATCATCCTCATGGTTCTCCTCTGGACACGCTCCAGCAGGTCCATGTCCTTCTTATGTTGGGGACTCCAGAGCTGGATGCAGTACTCCAGGTGGGGTCTCACGAGAGCGGAGTAGAGGGGCAGAATCACCTCCCTTGACCTGCTGGTCACACTTCTGATGCAGCCCAGGATACGGTTGGCCTTCTGGGCTGCGATGGCACATTGCTGGCTCATGTCAAGCTTCTCGTCAATCATCACCCCCAGGTCCTTCTCCACAGGGCTGCTCTCCAGCCATTCCCCGCCGAGCCTGTATTTGTGCTTGGGATTGCCCCGACCCAGATGTAGGACCTTGCACTTGGCCTTGTTGAACTGCATGAGGTTGGCTTGGGCCCACCTCTCCAGCCTGTCCAGGTCCCTCTGGATGGCATCCCTCCCCTCCAGCGTGTCTGCCTCGCCAAACAGCTTGGTATCATCAGCAAACTTGCTGAGGGTGCAATCTACCCCACTGTCCATGTCGCTGACAAAGATGTTGAATAGTACAGGCCCCAGTACCGACCCCTGAGGAACGCCACTCATCACTGCTCTCCACTTGGACACCGAGCCGTTGACCGCAACATTTTGAGTGCGACCATCCAGCCAGTTCTTTATCCACCGAGTGGTCCATTTATCGAATCCATGTCTCTTCAATTTAGAGACCAGGATATCGTGTGGGACAGTGTCAAACGCTTTGCACAAGTCCAGGTAGATGACATCAGTAGATCTTCCCTTGTCCACTGCCGCTGTAACCCCTTCGTAGAAGGCCACCAAATTTGTCAGGCATGACTTGCCCTTGGTGAAGCCATGTTGGTTCTCGCCAATCACCTCCTTGTTTTCTATGTGCCTCAGCAGAGTTTCCAGGAGGATTTGCTCCATGATCTTGCCAGGCACAGAGGTGAGACTGACTGGCCTGTAGTTCCCCGGGTCTTCCTTGTTTCCCTTTTTGAAAACAGGGGTTATGTTTCCCCTTTTCCAGGCGGCAGGAACCTCGCCAGACTGCCACGACTTCTCAAATATGATGGCTAGTGGCTTCGCGACTTGATCTGCTAGTTCCCTCAGGACCCGCGGATGTATCTCATCAGGTCCCATGGACTTGTGCACCTTCAGGTTCCTCAGGTGGTCTCTCACTTGTTCTTCGTCTACAGTGGGCAGTGCTCCATTTTCCCAATCCTCTCCTTTGCAATCTGCGTCTTGGGCAGTGCGGCTGCTGTCCTTGTCTGTGAAGACTGAGGCAAAAAAGTCATTGAGTACCTCAGCTCTGTTGCTGTCCCGGGTAACCAGTTCTTGCGTTTCCTTCCAGAGAGGGCCTACATTTTCCCTAGTCTCTCTTTTCTCGCTGACATACCTATAGAAGGATTTTTTGTTTGTCTTAATGTCCCTGGCCAGATTTAGTTCTAACTGGGCTTTAGCTGGTCTAACCTGCTCTCTGGCTGCTCGAACGATTCCTCTGTAATCCTCCCAGGCTATCCGCCCCTATCCCCACTCCCTATAGGCCTCCTTTTTTCTTTTGGTCACTTCCAGGAGCTCGTTATTCATCCACGCAAGCCTCCTGGCTTTTCTGCCTGCCTTCCTCTTTGTAGGGTGTTTATATACATCCTGTTTGGTATGTGTGTGTGAAAAAAAAAAAGCCTCTTCCAGCAATAATGACTTCCTTGTTTGTTCATGAAAATCATAGGACAAATCAGGTTGGGACCTCAGGATATCTGTGTCTAATTGCCTGCTCCAAGCAAGGCCATCTTTGAGGTCAGACCAGGATGCTCTGGGCTTTGTCCACCTCTGCCTTGAAAACCTCTGAAGATAAAAAGATGGAGACTACACAACCTCTCTGGGCAACCTGCTCTGCTGCCTTCCTGTCCTCATGGGGAAAAGGCTTTTCTCCTTATAACCAGTATCAACCTCTCTGGTTTCAGTCTCAGGCATACGATCTGGTGCCCATACCATCTTGGTGACCATTTGGTGAACTTCCCTGGTTTTTGATGTCTGTCTTTTATTATGGGCAGTATCTAAATAAGGTCTAATGAGTGCTGAGTAGAGGGGAATAATCACTTCCCTTGATCTACTGGTTGTGCCCCCATTAACAGAGCCCAGGATGCTGCTGGCCATCTTTGCTGTCAAGGCACACCACTGTTTCATGTTAGGCTTGCTACCCACCCAGGAACCCCTGGTGCCTTTTCTCCATAGACACTCCCCAGTCATCAGCCCTCAACTTGTATGGCTGCCCAGGGGCTCTTACATTCCAGGGGCAGGACTTTGGGTTTATCCTTGTTGAATTTCATGATCTTCCTGTCAGTGCATTCCCCCGTCTTTTCTGTTTCTCTCTGAATGACAGTGCTGCCCTAGAGAATATCAGCTGTTTTCCATGCTTGTTAATTTGAATATGCCTCCCTGTCAGACGTGAGTTAATACCAATACTCCTTCAAATGAGGCACTGGCCTTGTATAATGGAATTAAAACTTTTTTAGTCTGTTGAACATACCTAGCTTGATCTATCCTAAAACCATATTTACCATTTGTGTTTACATCATCCTTATGACTGACCACTACAATGTGGATTTTTTTACTCTTTCATTTCCATCTGTGAACTCCTAACTTAACTCAGATGTTCCTGTTATCATTAATAATCTTTTACGGTATGACTTGACTCATTGTCCCAATTTTGAAGAAGGGTAAGAAGGAAGACCCTGGTAATTACAAGCCTGTCAGTCTCACTTGATTTTCTGGTAAAATTATGGAGAAGGTTATTCTGGGAGTTACTGAAAAACACTTAAGAGACAAAACAGTCCTTAGTCATAGCCACCACAGGTTCACAAGGAGAAAGTCCTGCTTAACTAACTTAATTTCCTTTTATGACAAGGTCACTCGTCTGGTTGACCAAGGGAAGCCAGAAGATGTGGAGTTTTTGGAGTTTTAGTTTTTGATGCTGTCCTTCATGGTATTCTACTGGATGAAATGTCCAGCACACAACTAGACAAGTCCATAATATGTTGGGTGAGCAACTGGCTATAGTAAGTGGGGTTACATCAGGCTGGTGGCCAGTAACCAATGGGGTTCCTCAGAGCTCAATTTTAGGGCCTGGGCTCTTTAATGTTTTTATAAATGACCTGGATGCAGGAATCAAATGTACATTAAGTAAGTTTGCTGATGATACTAAATCAGGAGGAGCTATGGGCTCCCTTAAGGGTAGAGATACCTTACAGAGGGATCTGGATAGACCAGAGAGTTGGGCAATCACCAAGCATATGAAATTTAACAAGAGCAAGTGCCAGATTGGTCAGCTGGGATGGCGTGATCCTAGTTGTACGTACGGACTAGAGGATGAGAGGCTGGAGAGCAGCCATGCGGAAAGAGATCTGGGGCTTTTGCTTGATGGCAAATTAAATATGAGAAAACAGCATGCCCTGGCAGCCAAAAGAGCCAACTGTGTCCTGGGGTGCATCAAGCACAGCACAGCTACCGTTTGAGGGGGGAGATTGCCCTACTCTACACTGCAGTGGTGCAGCTCCACCTCGAGTATTGTGTGCAGTATTGGGCACGTCAATATAAGAAGGACATCAACCTATTAGAGTGTGTCCAGAGGAGGGTGACCAAGATGATGAAAGGCCTCATGGGCAAGACTTAGGAGGACTGTCTGAGGTCACTTGGTTTGTTCAGCTTGGAAAACAGAAGGCTGAGGGGTGACTTCATCGCAGTCTACAACTTCCTCCCGGGGGGCAGCGGAGGGGGAGGTCCTGATCTCCTCTCTCTGGTGACCAACAATAGGACACAAAGAAATGGTATGAAGCTACATCAGGGGAAGTTCAGACTGGATATTAGGAAAAGGTTCTTCACTGAGAGGGTTGTCATTCACTAGGACAGGCTTTCCAGGGAAGTGGTCATGGCACCAAGACTGTCAGAGTTCGAGGAGTGTCTGGATGATGCTCTTAGTTGTATAATTTAGTTTTAGGTAGTCCTGCTATGAGCAGGGAGTTGAATTTGATGATCCTTTCAGGTGTCTTCCAACTTGACATATTCTATGATTCTATGACTTTTGTATTGTTGAATTAAATATGTTTATCTATTACTTCACCGTTCACAGCTATGCATTTTACTTCTTCGTGACCCTTGTCCAAAGTTTTACCTGTCTTGTTGTCAACACGTTTCACAGCAACACTTTTTTTTTGTGCCAAGATCATTACAATATTATATAAAATAATTTCCTTAGTCAATCATTGTGGAACTCTGTTCCCTCAGATGCTAACTTCTTACAAATAGGAAAATGTAAATTCATATTTCTCTAGAGTATATCTTAGGTATAGTGTTAATAAAGTTTTCTGGAATATTGTAATAGACTTGCAAACAATTACTTGAAATACCTTTTCAGAAATTCGGGAGTTAATGGTACTAGAAATGAAAAATAAGAATAGATAGCAAATATGATATTAAAGTCACAGACATTCCCATTACCTGGAATATCTTTTTGTGCACAACAATATTCAGCACAGGTTTTTACAGTCAGGTAATAGTTAACATATTTTAAATAGTAGCCTTAATTTATTTTGCATGTTGTTTCATAATAATATTGCAGAGTCCTAAAAATTCAATCTTTTATGTTTTGTGAAATGATGAAGTCTAGAAAACCTCCTTAATAATGTTGATAACAACAAAAAGTTGTAAATTTTGATGAATTGTTCCTTCATTAAAGTAACATCTATTTCAATTTGCACTGAGTGTAACCATGCTTTAGCTGTCTTAAGTTGTTTTTATCCACATTCAGCAAATCTTTCCTTTTACACTGTTACTCTTCTCAAAAAATGCCTGCTGAGATTCACTGAGATAAATTGAAATCAGTATGTTGAAATTATTCCTTTAATGAAATGCTTTATAATGAAGACAATATCTATCCTATGAGGAATTAAAAAGAAAAAATATAGATTAATGTATGATGCTAACACAAAGACAAGTTAACATAACAAATTCAGAAGTGTGTCTAATGTTAAGGGCCAATAATCAAGGTATTCCAAGGGTCTGTTAATGCAACTTGTGGTAGCACCTGTGATCAAATCCTATTTAGTTTTCCATGGCAGTCTTTCATGAGTCCTTTGCTGTTTTTTGAAGAGCGTGAATCTAAGATTGCCTTGATTACTGTGACAAACAGGTGCGATGGCTGTGTTACTAAAACAATGAATTGGAAGGGGTAAATTTATATGAGATACTCTATTTCCTGTAACATATATGGCATTGTGACTACCTTTGGGATACGCAACCCTACTGTTATTTTAAAACTGTTCCTGGGAGATGGGCAGAAGATTCAAATACAACTTGACCTTTACTAATTCATGTACACTTTTCATGAGTTACTTGAAACAATCAGTTAATAAATTCTTTAAATCACCCTGGGAAGTAGCATTGATGCATTTGTTGCTCCACCCTGATGCTTTTAGCTTGCCATATAACTAGAGTTTTAGACAAAACAGACTAAGGTAATATAGGCTTCTCAGCTATGACATCTGTCTTGTGTGTGTCTACATGATTGATGGGCAAGTTATTTAAAGTTAGACACACTGAATGCCTTTAGACCTTTGTCTCTGAAAGAGAAATATATACTGATTATCAGTCTTCCTAGGAGAGTGTTCTAACAGTAAGGGATTCTTGTAAAGGGAGTAACACCAGTCCCTGTGTAGCCAGATCCATAAATGTCTTTGCAGCAGAACATAATTTGCAATGTGTTTTACGTAGCCAGTAAAAAAAATAATTATACAAATAATGAATAAACTATAACCATGCTGTAGACTTAAACCCCTGTTTAGATTATTGCTGGGCAGGAAACTAGCAAAAAGGTGGTTTTTAAATAAAGAGTTTGTTACTTGTATTTAATCTAACTCCATGTTAATACAGACTATAAAGGCAGTTTTAAGACTGCAGCAAGTAGGAAGAAATATTGAATGTTGGCTGGGCATGTCAGGCATGGAAGATGGATGGAAGAAATTAGCTCTGCATATCACCTGAAAGACTGCAGAATGTCTGATGGACAGGGCTTATAACATCATACAACAACACATGGACAAGGACTTCTTTGTGGTGAAAGGCAAAGCCTGATCAAGTCTTACTTCACTGGGACTTTATTTATTTGTTGTAGACATTAAGTAATTTATCATATTAACAGCTGCTGATAGTAAAGGCACAATGTAGGTAAGTGTACTCTAATTGAGTTTTTTGGAGACATGGTGGGCTGGCATAAGAGACTCCCTTCCCTGTGTGTGTGGTTTACACAAATCCTGCAAATACCATTTGATAAACAGACAGGGTATTCCCTCAATCACCTGACCCATCTCATGAGTGACAGTGGACATCACTGGGTACATAACACTTTCTCCCACTGTTCTGTAAAGAAAAACTTTGCTCTTTCAAAATTCTATGATGGAAATATTCAACAAGGAATTTGGACAAGAAAAAAACACTAATCCCCAAATGAAAAATATGTCCTTCAATGAAGTAAAAATAAGCTCAAAAACTTTAAGTCATTTCTTAAGGAACATCTACAAAACTGAAATATTTTAGTATGTAACAGGAGCATAAATATGTCTTTGTGTATACAGATATAGATGTACATACATAGATATATATGTGCAACTGATACACTGCTATAGCTCAAAGAATAAAATAAATTGTAAATGCTATGAAAATAAGATTTGGTTTGGAAATATTAAATTATCTCTACAGGAGACTGCTTTAAAATATATAATATTCAATGAGCAAATGCAAGAAATATATGTAAAATAACTTTAAAAAAATGCAACATTCAAAATTTCTCTCTTCCCCACTGTTACGTATCATGAAAATAAAGCACTTCTTCATTTTGACATCTTGCTTTCTTGAGAAAAGGGACAGGGGGACAGACGTGTGCGAAAGATTTCTAAATAAACTGAAAGCTCTTAAAGCTGTGTGGATTGCTTAGCTGAGTATTTGCATATTTGGAATTACTGAAGAGAATATTAAAAAATAAAAGAATAGCTTTAACTCTCTGTTTTGGAATAAGTACCTGTGTCAAGGATCTGTGGAATACAATATCAGATTCTTCAGCTATAGATTTCTTCATTAGAATTTCAATATAAGGAAGTGAGCTATAAGATATGATATTCTTAACTTCTGTCTTTAATTCTATTGTTTCCTAAATTTAATCAGCTTATAGAAAGCAGTTAGATGAAATATAAGTAATAGAAGAAAAAGAGGAAGCCCGAAGATTTTTTTATTATTGTTGTTGCTGTTATTTTAGGAAGTTATGGTCTTAGCCTCATGTAATCAGGAGGAGTGTTGATATAGTTTAAAAGATATGAACTGTACAATGCAAAAAAAAAAAGTATGCAGTTTATAGGTATTAATACTTCTGTTCAGTTTCTAATAAAAGAAAAATTAAGCCAATAAGATATCAAATTATTTTGTTTGATAAGTATGAATAAGCACTTTGATGAGATAGTTTAATTGCCTCTAGCATTTATTCCTGATGAACCAGAATATGGCACTCTACCTTTTCATCTACTTAAGTATATCCTTCACAATACATTTTTTTTCAAAATTAATTATTCTACCTTATATCAGAGTATTCACTTCTCTTCACTCCTTTACAATAGTTCCAAATCACCTACAAGTGGAGCTTGAGGTATAGAGTGAGACATGGACTATATAAGTAGGGTATGGAATGTTTTCAGACCTTTTCTTCTCATAATGTGTGGAAGATAAAATACCTATTTCAGTCACACTTCATCTTTACTAATTTAGCTATCTAAATATTTAGACTCATAGACTAAAACAAAAATGTAGACTTCTTCCACAGTCAGTGAAGAATTAGGTCCTTAAAAGGGTGCTTCACACTAAGGGTTTTATTCAGCTAGTTTAGATTAGGGTAAAATACCTTTTAAAGGAACAACGCTCTGCACTGACCAGAGATCTGGGTCTAGTTGGGACTAAATGGCTGCATTTTTATGCCTGGAAGAGATGAAGATGAATTGCATCCTTAATCTGTTGGACTCTAATACATCGTTCTCACCTGTTTGTTTCAAATAATTCTTGTACTGTATATTTTGGATTAGCTCCAAAAACATACATTTAAGGTAATATTTCAATAGTTTAAGCAATATTTGCATGAAGCAGTAGTATATTAATATTGATTATACGGGTATTACTGCTTCTTTCTACTTTTCTCCATATTCACTTACTTCATAGTAATAAATGTAACATTATTGATAGGTGAGCATGTTATTAGCTATTTCATTATAGGACTGAATTAGTCAATATTTTGTTGCCTAGTCTAGTATATTTTAATAGCATTAATTTAAGGCTTCTTAACTAGTCCTTTTTCATCATTATAGACACATTACTCTTCATCTTGGCAGATAAACAATAAAACACATCTTTTTCTAGGTTTTTTAATGTCTACAAAAGTCAATTATGCAAAATTTTATTAGCATGGTAATTATGATGCTTATTTTAGGATTTCCCGTAGTATCTGTTAACACGTCATCTGATAATCATCACTGATTTATGCAATGTAGTAAAGGAGTTTTATGACTCCATTACCTTCCTCTGGGGAAAGATATAAATTCCTACTGTCTTACTTTTTTCTTTTTTTTTTTTTCTTTTTTTTTTTTTTTAAACAAAACTACGGAATATTGTTCCTAGGTATCAGATGTGATTGATTTTATGATAATGATTTCATAGAAATATTCTACTACATCTGTTACTAGACTACCCTTGCAGACCAAACTACCTGAAACAGTTGAAAATCACTGAGCTTTCATGATGTATCTAATTCTACATCCTAATGCTGGTGTTCAAGATTTTCTTAAAATGTAATTGCATTGTCAGAACTGCAAAGTAGATATAGCTTGAAACTTAGTGATAAGTATATAAGTGATTGCAGGTTCATCTTCTGTTCTTGATTCTAAGAATAAAATCAGTATTAGCCCCAACGGTAGTAAAAGATACATTTTTTTATGCACATTGTTTCCAATTCAGTAACTGCTGTTAATTAAAATGAAAGTGCTTACTGTGCATAAAGCATAAAAGGAAGAAAGGAGCTTACTAACTTGAACTGTTAAAGTCTTAGGATAATAGACCTTAGAAATTCTTAAGCACCTATCTTTTGGTTGAGCAAAGAAAGTAGACTTCTTGTGTATTGTTTCCTGCATCCAGAGACCGAGAGTCTTATAAGAACCCCAGTAACAAAGTTTTTTCCTAACACTACAACACATTATACTTACAGTTTGGGAGGCCTTGATTTACCTTTGAAAAAGAGAAACACTTTCTTCTTTACGAAGAAAGTGTGGACTTTAATTTCATCCAATATCCATGCCCGGATCCAAACACCAGCTTCAACCTGGGTTTTTCCAGGTGCTGGACTTCTCATCAGCTAATTCAGCTTGAAGTTCACTAATGGTTACATGCCCACATGAAATACAGCCCTCTGATGTAGCTGGCCCCAGTCACTCATTCTTTCCAGTACCTGGGTCTGGACACCCGTTCTCCTCCGGTAGGTATTCACCCAAGCCTTCAAGCTCCTTGGCTCCACTCAGTCTTCTTGTCCTACTTGTTGGCTAGCATGACTATGAGTTCACCAGCAGCTCACATGTACAGGCTCAAAATGGGGAGGTTATGCCTGTAGATGATAGTTAGAATTAGGATTTAGTATAAAACTAAGTTAGACGGTGGTGATAAGATGTGAGGCTTAGGGAAGAAGTTAGGAAGTCAGCTCTGTAATGAGAATAGGTCTATGAAATTGTAAAAAATGGCATAAATGTATGAAGCACATGGCCTCGGGCAACCTGGTCTAGTGAGAGGTGTCCCTACCTATGGCAGGGGGGTTGGAACTCGATGATCTTCAAGGTCCCTTCCAACCTAAACCATTCTATGATTCTATGATTCTATGATAAGTACAGTCTTACTGCCAGAACGTGATGCAGTTTGCAAAGGAAATGAAGCCACTATGCAACAATTTATAAATATTATACATCAATCTGGTTATATAGAAGTTTGACTTATGAAGATATTTATTTAATGTACTACAAAAAAGCAATTAGATTAGAAACAACAATATACAACATCCTCTGAAAAAACAAAGGCTTACTAAAATCATTAACAAGCAATGGTATTCTTAGCTTTGTCAGCTTACTGAGTAACTGTTGGCAATTATGTCAAAGTCAAGGAAGTGGCAAGAATATAAATTCTATTACAGGCAAAAGTGAAGAGACTATACACCTGGAAAAAAGCGCTTACTGTTAGCCTAAGCAAAATCTAAGTAAACCAGTCCCATCAAAATTCTACAGTTGTCATTTTTCCTGTTACAGCAGTACTGACACTCACCATACAGATTAATGGAGAAAAGTCTTATTAGTGTCATAGTCAAAATTGTTGCACAAGAAGTCTTATAAGTATCTATCCCATTCCTTTTGTGTTATGCTTCCCCTTCCAGGGTCATTCTGAGTGCTAAATTTAATGGTGACAGTGTCTGTCAAGCAGGGAGCTGGTGAGTGTCACAGTGAGTCCCCAGCATCCTGGTTTGCTTGATGGAGTGAGCGTAGTGCCAGTGAAGGTCCCTGTTCCTTACTGTGAGATACATGGAGGCTTGGTTTTATACACTCGCTTGTCACAGTTTGCTCAGCTCTCTGTGATTCCCAGCTAAACTGTGAAAGCCCAGACATTTGCTGCAATCCTGTAGTGCAAATCCTGTAGCCTTTACTAATAAATGGGGAAAACCATTGATTTAGTGGGTGACAGTGTTTGGGCTTCTTTTATGAAGCTTGCCATTAAGATATTAACTTTACATAGCTTGTTATGAAGGACGCAAAGATTTAGGTGAGAAATGTACGGACTTTAAAATTTTAAAATCTTTTCATAAAAGATATTTTTTTCCTTTTTAAAAGTAAAAAATGTTCTGCTTTAGGACAAGTATTTGGGCATATTCATCATTGCCCATAGTTCCCAGAAGTCAAATCCCTCAGGTAATAAAGCCCTCAGGATGTAGCCTGCTAGTGCAGCTAATATACAGGGCACTGTTGTTAAGAGTTCAATCTAACAGAGGGAGAATTGTATGATTCAACCTGAGAAGAGATAAAGGCAAAAAGACTGACATTTGAGGAGTATAATCAGAGGGACTGGGAAGTGGGAAGAATTGCAGCCAGACCATAACTGTGATCTGGCTGTAAAAAACTTTAAGAATCCTTTGTCTATAGAAAATCACTCAGTCAGTCAAGTCTTCAGGGATTAGAGTAATGTACTAAATTAAATTTGCTTTTTTTTTAAAAGGTTTCAACCCTTCCTTCATGTCTGGACATTTAAATCTCAGCATGGCACTAAATGTTCTTTTTGTATTACAAAGTGAATTGGAGCTCTTTAAAGAAGCTGCTAGACTTTTATTTTGGTTTGACAGAATAGTTATATCATTAAATGAACAAGAGGATTTTATAGCTACTAAATTTGATTCTGAGTTGTTACCTGTTAGCTTGGAGCCCCCAGCTACCTTAGACATACTTTTGTGATTTAACAATTCATTCTTTAATATCAGAACATTTTTCATAGCATCTTTCAAAGAAAATATTATTCTCATTTAAACAAGATCACAAAATAAAGGCTACTTAGATTCACAAGCAATCAAGCAAAAGGATACTGTGACAATCATCTAGTTGGACTCACAATGAAACACAACTCTGTATTCCATTAATTGATATTTGTTCATACTAGAGCATAGTATTTTAGAAAAAAATCCTTTTTTTTTCTTTTTAAATGGCTGTGATGTCAGAGGCATTAGAGACCTTGGTCGACTGGTAGATTCTTCATACAGCCAATTATTCTTACATGAAAACCAAAAAGAAACTTCCCCTGTTTTCATTTTCATTTTCATTTCTTCCTCAATGTCTAAACTCTCTGCCGAGAACTCTCAACCAGTTTGCTTCTTTTTGTAGGTAGATATTGTTCAGTGATCATTCTTGCTTAACATTCATGCAAGAGACAAGCTTTGTTTTGCTTCTGTTTCTAACTGGTTGTGCACAACATAAACAAGAGCTTCACAGATTTTTTTGCTTAAACTCTGATTAGGAAAGCTCAGTTGTTTTCTAGCCTTACTTTTCTCCTCTTCACCCTCCATTCTACACACGATCCCTCATAAATTAAACACAGCAATACTTCCCACATATGTATTTATATTTATGTGTAAACAGTGTACAATTAAAACAGAATTTAATTTTTATGTTTTATGTAGTTACGTGTGAAATACCCTAAAGCCTTTGCAGTTATAGGCTTATCTGAAAAAGTATCATTTCTGCTCTGAAGAAACAGCAAATTCTGCTTGTCTACTTAATGTACCTCCAAATCAGTTTCTCTGCGCTTCTTTCCTCTCTCCTATTCCTTAGAGAAGATATGACTCATTCTGCCACAGCGTGTTTCAATATGACAGGAATGTCTTGTACTCATACAATTCCACTTTTTTAATGAAAATATGGCTATCACGTGATCTGCTTTGCACCTTGCTATATTATGTTTTCTTGGAATTGTATACCTTTACTCAGAATTATAGATGCTTATGTTTTCATTTTGCCTCAGCAAATTTGTTCTTTCCAAAACCACTTAAAGAGGCTGGCAATGGACTTCTACCATTTTTCCCAGTCCAAGCATGCCCTTAATATCCTGTGTACTAAAGATAAGTGTTATAATTTTATTTTTTTTATAAATTGAAATGATGGACAAAAGCAGCAGGGGATATTACATTGGTATAAATATGTATTCCATTCGCTAAGATTTTGCTGATACATTATGAATAAAAAAACATTTACCGTCATCATTTCCTCAAGTGTTTTAGTATTTTCCTAACTTCCTATATATCATTTATATTCTACAGTATAGCTATTTGTTGATACTCTAAATCTAAAATAGGTGTCCATAATATGCTGAATATGTATGGTCCACATTCAGATTCTCATGAGGGGGTGGTGTCCATTTCAGTTTGTTTCTTTTTTCTCATGGGACCAGCATTGTATCAGCTCATCTCAGCTGTCAGTTATGGAACTCTGTGTACTGCTTCTCCTGATTATTTAGCTTCTCAGTCACCTTTTCAGTATTATGATATTCTGCTGGATATGGTCTACTAGAATGTTTGACTCATTTTGCTTTCTTTTTAACTCAATAAATTCTTTTTAACTCATTAAATCTTTTGCTTGGAAAAGGATTAATTCTGTATTTGCCAGTAGTTTTATTAATATGGATCTCCTAATAATTTTTTGTTTTATAATATGCTCTGTCTTCTTGGTTTGCAGATGAAAGACATTTAATTGGCTCAAACAGGAATACTCCTCTCTTCTCTCTTCTCTTTTCTCTCTTCTCTCTTCTCTCTTCTCTCTTCTCTCTTCTCTCTTCTCTCTTCTCTCTTCTCTCTTCTCTCTTCTCTCTTCTCTCTTCTCTCTTCTCTCTTCTCTCTTCCCTATTCCATTCCCTGTTCCATTCCATGCTAACATAACATAGGGAGAAAAGCTGATCCCCGGTGATCAAATTAGAAATACATCTGTTTAGTAAAGGTTTTGTTCAGTTGGGGTTTTTTGTTTGCTTGTGGGTTTGTTGGTTGTTTTTTTTTCTTCTATTAATAATACCTTCTGTCTTTTGATCAGTCTTTAATTCACGTTTACATTATTCCAGTTTCTTTATAAAAATGTCATGCAGTATCTGCATGCTCACATTGCCAGCTCACGCTGAGCTTCTCATCAACCAAAGCCCCCAAGTCCTTCTCCTCAGGGCTGCTCTCAATCCATTCTCCGTCCAGCCTGTGTATACAAATACATGTATCTATATGGTTAGACACAGACTTACAGAATGTGGTTTGTCTATATCCAACTTCAATGCCACATCATAACTGCAGTTCCACAAGTATTTACAAGGTATTACAACCATATACTCCTCCAGCCAAATGGAATGATTTATTGATTTCTGTATCTTCAAATGCTTAGAACTGGTACTTCTATTTCTCTCAAAATGAATTGTAAAGCAGAAATCTCATTCATTTGAATAGGAACTGTTAATCCAGCAGCATGTTATGCATAACATTTTTAGAACATTATAGCTGGATAATTTTCTAAACAATTATGCGTTATGTTCAAGAATGTTTAAATGCATAAAAAAGTAAGCCATGTAAGCAGCTCATTGCAATAATGACAAAAGTAAAATATAACATTTTAGGGTGAATTTTCAAAGAATATATGACATTTGCTTATTTTAGGCTTCAAAAATCTCATCAAAATTATCTGCTGTTGAGGAATGAAAGACTGGCACGGAATCAATAAGTATTCAGAGAATGTAAAGACCTCAACAGTAGTGAATTCTAAAAACAAGCATTTGGGCTGGTTAGCATAAGCATGCTTTGAATACTCATTAAAGGTAAAAAATCAGAATCTTAAATATACTTTTCAGAATTCATACTTTTTCTGGGGTTCTGGTATTTGACTGGTCACATAGTGAGTACTCAGCTTACTGCTAAATAAGACTGCAGGAAAGATCAGGGACATCTAGTTGTAAGATCCCTTATTGTGAGAGATGCCACAAACGCACACATGCATGGCATTTTCAGTCTCTTATGTAGAACACATACCTACAGGTGTAGCTCATTAGCAGAAAAATAGGTCGTCCCAAACTGCTGCATCTAATACAGAGGACCAAAAAGTAAGAGGACATGGTGCAGTGTATCATAATTGTATGAGATGCAAGGACAGGGAAAGGAAAAAGGAGGGAAGAATCAAATACATCAGTCATATCTGACATTCAAAGTGACCTGCTGGTTTTGGGGTGTTGGTTGGGGCTGTGTTATGTGTCTGAGCCAGGGATTTGGATCTGTAAAGCTGAGCTTATTTAAGGTTAAATTAGAGATACCTCATCCAATACCCATTTATAGCATTTTAGGTGCTCTTAGGGTGAGAATTCTACTCAGATAATTTTAACATCAATAGTCTATGTTTTTTCCATTTCAACTGGTCACCTCCATCTTACTTCATATTTCATGGAAATAAAAAAACCTTAGAATGTACAGTTAAATTTTTCCTAAAGATTAGTTAGATTAATTTTTCAAGTATCTATTTTCTTTTCACAGTTTAAAGAAGAACATACGTAATTTAGCTTTATGCAGGTAACAAGTTAGCTGAGATAAATTTTATTTCTAATGGCTTCATTAGGCAGAAAAATGGTACTCCATTTATGTCCACATAAATGAACTGTATAAGGATTACTCATTTAAGGTATGTAAAAGTGGTAAAGAACTGAGAACTTAATATGCAGAAATTTGAAGCAGCATAACAGATCATCAGATGCCTGACTTCACTGCAGTATAGGGTTCCCTCTTAAGAGCTGTCGTACAGTGCTTCCACTACATAAGGACAGACCTGAAGTTGCAAAACAACCCTTAAGCTCCTATGCTGTCTACCTTACCAGTTGAAAATATCATCTCCTCAAAATTGCATTCAAACTCTTTTTAAAAATCAGATCATTCTCTATAAATATATGTATGATACAGGACTTTAATCACAAAAGCTACGTTCACATGGCAAAACACTTTTGAATCATTCTGCTGTTATACCTTGACATTCCAAAAGCACTTGCCTTTAGAAAAACAAAAATACCACAGAATTAAAGGCAGTTAACATTTCTGCTGAAGAAAATTTTTGCTTAAAGACAAAAGTCAGTAAATGACTGAGAAAAATTTTGAATCCCAGTAATGTACAACACTGTCAAATAAAAGAAGTGGAAAAAAATTAACTTTAATATTTTTGTTTGACAACTTATTTTCTAAAACACTAGTTTTTAGGATATTACCCCTATTTCACACACAGCTAAAGACCAGTTAATAACTTAGCACAAAGCAAAACCAGTTTTGATAAAAAGAAATTAACTTAGTATTCTCCTGACTAAGTTGCTGTCATTGCTATTCCATTGTCATTAGATTAAATAATTTCTTAAAGAGATATGGAGCCCTGTGGAGAAGGACCTGGGGGTGATGATTGATGAGAAGCTCGACATGAGCAAGCAGTGTGCGATCGCAGCCCAGAAGGCCAACCGTATCCTGGGCTGCATCAAAAGAAGTGTGGCCAGCAGGTCAAGGGAGGTGATTCTGCCCCTCTACTCCGCTCTCGTGAGACCCCACCTGGAGTACTGCATCCAGCTGTGGAGTCCCCAACATAAGAAGGACATGGACCTGCTGGAGCGCGTCCAGAGGAGAGCCACGAGGATGATCCGAGGGCTGGAGCACCTCTCCTATGAGGAGAGGCTGAGAGAGTTGGGGCTGTTCAGCCTGGAGAAGAGAAGGCTCCGAGGAGACCTTATTGAGTCTTTCCAGTACCTAAAGGGGGCCTACAGGAGAGCTGGGGAAGGACTTTTTACAAGGGCATGTAGTGATAGGACGAGGGGGAACAGCTTTAAGCTGGAAGAGGGCAGGTTTAGATTAAACATTAGGAAGAAGTTTTTCACTTTAAGGGTGGTGAGGCACTGGAACAGGTTGCCCAGAGAGGTTGTTGAAGCCCCATCCCTGGAGGTGTTCAAGGCCAGGCTGGACGTGGCCTTGGGCAACGTGGTCTAGTGGGAGGTGTCCCTGCCTGTGGCAGGGGGGTTGGAACTCGATGATCTTCAAGGTCCCTTCCAACCTAAACCATTCTATGATTCTATGATTCTATATCCCAACAAAAAGGGCATCTGAATATGTATACAGTTATTTGGCACACTTACATATGCCCTTATTGAATGTCTTTCCTTTCTTTTTCTCCTTTGGTAATACACATCATATAATATGGGTATAGAATCTGTAAAACATACTGTAACCTGTGTAACCTTTAAAATGCTAGTATGTAGAGTTACAGAATGTTATTCCCATTTTTAGTGGTTTTTCTTCAAACTTGTCTGCCAGAGGATCTCTGAGACATAAAGTCTTTTAACCCCCGCATAATTTCCTTCTGCTTCTATAGTGCTAATTTAGTGTAATTGATAATCCATCCTGTGACAAATCTGTAGAAAATGTTCAGTACACTAAAATGTCTTTGCATATGTAAGGCTTATCAATTCAAATGGAACTTAAACACGTAACAGATTTTTGAGGGCCTAACAATATATTCTAAATATTACCAAACCACAAGACATGAACATTCTTGCTCTTTTAGAGATGGCCTACCACAGGAAACTATTCATGGCCATGTCAGCAGAATGAACAAGGTGGACAGGAATTGTTTCTTCACAGAAATTGTCCACTGTGTTTAAACATAGTAGTCAGGGAACATCAGAAGGTGACAGAAGATGGAAAAATAATACTCTTTTTAATTCTTTTTAAAACACACACACACAATGTGTATTTAGGCTGGGGAAAGCTGTTACAAAAGTTTACATAATTCAAAGGAATGCTGTATTATCTCATGGAAAAGAAAACTGTTATGGGTTACATAGGCATTTAATTAGCTGAGTTGTGAGTGTTTGGAAGCTGAAGATTATTAGGGGGAAGCGTGTGCTTTCCCTTTTCCTTATGCTCTTTTGGATAGATTGACATTTAGCTGTTCTCAAACATCAGATGTTGGACTGATCCAGTGCTTTTGACTGTATGTTTTTATATTCAAGAAAAAATGTACAGGTCAGGAACGGGAAGTATCCCAGGCATTAATATGATCTGAAGAGTTCTGCAGAGTGTCAGAGAAGAATGCTTGCTGAATAGGCTAGGAGTCTGACTGAGGTGATGAAAGCAAAAGCTATGAAATTTTAGGTTTTACACCAAGAAAGTTTCAGGAGACTTCTCTAAAAAAATAATGGCTTAGAATTTATTCCCTTCATATGGGGCAAATATAGAGAAAATATTATTATACCCAATATTTTTGTTTGGAAAAGTCCCAATCCTGACTGAAAGATTGGCACATTGACTGATATGATCTCTAGAAAAAGCATAGGCACATGTAAAAGATTTTTAGGTTTTGGTTTGTTTGTTTTTCAGTCTCATTCTTAAAACAATTTCCAGCAGCTATACTCTTTGGCTCTCTGCTCAACTACAACAAGTGAAAGTTGTCCTTCAAATTTCTGAGACACACACTTAATCTTTGCAAAATACTATCAGAATTAATCTTCTGTATGTACATGAGACAAAAATGCCACATTGTCTAAATTTTAGTTTTCATGTTCATGTCTTCTAGAGTTAAGACTTTTTTTAATCTACAAAGCACTGTTCAGCATTTTCTGAAAACTTGCATTAAAACATGTTTTTCATTCCGTGAAAAGGCCTTATACATGCAAAAACACTGTTAAGATAAGAATTCACTACACATCTTCAAGGTTTGCAAAATCTTCTTGTTACTCTGCATTATTGTTCCATTTCTATTTCTACACTGGGAAAGTTGGGTTTGATTGTATGTCTTATACAAAATCTTACAGGAATAAGTTCTCCTTTCTGAAGTTCCTGAGATTAGTTCTAGTGCTTAAAGGATGACAAATAAATTATTTGTTTTCTACAAAATATGGCTCAAAAGATATAAGAACCTATCTCTAACCTAAATTATATTTGAACCAGACCTTTCTATTATATGTCTTTTGAGTAAGTATTAACATTTTATCTAGCAGACAGTCCGAATTCCATTTTGTCCATCCCTCCTTCTGTCCCTACTTCTGTCTCTCCCTCCCTCTCTCTGTACATCCCTCCATCACACCCTTCCTTCTTTTCTAGAGATCCTAAACAGCTGACATTAATAGGAATAATCATAATGTTGTGTAAAAAAAATAACATAGCTTGTAGAAAATTCTAATCAGCATATTACCTCTCCTTTTTCAGTTCAGCCAAAGCAGAATGTTAGAAGTGTTAAGGACGTTTATCAAGACAATCTGCAGTTGGTGCATTTTTATATCCTTTCATGTTTGAGCTCAGCCAAGGAATAGAATTTGCTTAGAAAACAGTAAAGGCTGATAAATCAAGTTAGACTCTTTTGCAATGTATTTCAGTATTTAATCCACCATCAGCAAGCTTATACACCATCCAATTTTCTCCCCCTTGACTGCTCCAATAGCAGAATTTGCACAAAGCACAGAGCATAAATTTTACTCTATTGACATTCTACAGTAGATGTGGTGTCCAGGGTTTTGCAGCCTGCTAAAGCAGTAACGCTTACAGAGAAAACAATGTTTCCTGTAAAGAATACAGAAACTGCCAATGTAATAATTTTATTTTATCACCAGAGTAATTATTTTATTTTATTCATTGTCTTAGTTAATAAGTCACCATTATAAAATTTGAGTGTGTGTTCATGTACACGTGAGCAGAACTTCTAGCTCTGTTTTCAACAACATAGGGAAAACAAAATAATAAATAGCTGTGAACATATAAAATAAGACAGGTCCAAGGACTACAACTATGAAAGGTCTTCGACATCTACACCAGGACATAGATGCAGTCAAGCTGATCTCCTATTTACAAAACATGTCTAATATACTCTGATAGGACCAACCATAAAATTTGTTTGTGAAAATATCTTTAAAAACACCATTACTACCAGTCCCAAGTAATGGTACCATGCCCAGTGCAGCTTGAAAAGATGTAAAGGATACTGAGAAACACTTATAAATGAGATTGACCATATATTGACAACCATGAAAAACAGGCATGCTTATGTCCCAGACAGTAAGTTGTATTAAACTGCACACACTGAGTTGTGAAATCCCAGCTAAGTAACTGAAAAACTTTTTGGTTACCTTTGTTATATAGGATATACATCTTCTAGGATGCAACCACTGTCTCATGTCCTTAAGGGACAGAAAGAAATTGTATTCTATTGCATCTTTTTGATGAGATATTTGTGTCACTCATCTGTTAGAAAGAGCTTCCTGATTATTTTTTTCCCCAAGCAGTTATTTTTTTACATTCTATAAGGAAAGCAGCTGTAACACAGAGGCAATCAGATTCTAGAATAGTTCACACTTTTTTTGCTTCTTTCATGGTCCTGAAGTAAGGAGACCAAAATGCTAATTAGACTTTAGCTTCTGTTGTTCTGATAAAGCATGGGACAAAATGCAGTGATGTTCATTTTGGTGTCTTAATGAAAAAAACATCACCTTTCCAACAAAGTTTCTGACGGTTTTCAGGCACCTACACAGTGTAACTGATGACAAGAGAGTTCTGTCATACCTCTTCCTGTGAAAATTAGTTTCCACCAGGGATACATCTAGATGCCTGTCTTGTTTGTACTATTTTATGTAATGGTGTATTTTGCAATATTTAAATACATAGCTGGATTGGTTCCTGAAAAAGCTTTTAAAATCTTTCTTCTGGTTTTGCAATATTATGGTATAAGTGCATTTCTGTCTTTCATAGCTCAAAGATTGAAAATGTCCTCATGGTGAATGTTTTGATCTTTCAAAAGACAAATAAATCTCATACGCTATTGTTCTCTCTAAGTTTTGCAACCCTGTATGGGCACTGCATAAGTTTTCTCAGTAGCTGAAATGGTCAGTGCAGTTATATTAGTATTTAAATAAAGTATCCTGGTTTTTTGCCAGAAATTATTAGCATGTCAATGTGATAATGCATAATTAACAATTCAAATTATCATATTTAATGCCTTTCATGTATTTGTAATTGTCATTGACTGTTTCAGCACCTTAGTTTTAATTAAAAATAAACAACAATGAAAGTGTGTAGCGTTTTCAGATAAAATATTAATTAGTTTGTTATGAATTACAGTATCCAGTGGGAAATAAAGAATTTACTAAGCCACACTAATTGCCCTATAGAGTCTCTGTAAATAAATTAAGTTTCATATAAGTCATTCCAGTTGTTGTTTTTTTTTTAAAAAAGCAACATCTATTGAATTAGTTTATTCAGTGTGGAAATTTTTAGCACTCTAGCAGAAAGTAATGGCTTCATTAAAACTAAATTCTCCTCTCCTGTATGCACAATGGAGCACTTATTATCTATTCTGCTCTTCTTCCTTGCAAAGAACTCTCATTGCTGGCATTGGTGTTTCTACATATGCAGGAAGATTAGAATAGGCCTACAAATCTGTTCTGTTCACATGAAAGAGGAAAATTTAGTCAGAAGACTCTAACAAAAGCTTGGGACTGCATTTTTCTTTCAGCCACTGAATGGAGTGCCAGCTGATACCTGTGGGAGATTCACACAAAGATTGAGAATAAACAGTGGGGACTGTATGTCCCTAATTTCCATGACAAAAATTTTTCATTTATGTCTGCCTCAGAGGTTTTTTGTCTGGCCCATTGTTGGAATAACTTAAGGTTTGCCTGATCCTACTTTCCTAGATACTTTGTGAAGCTATACCCTTGGCTCAGCTTATTACCATGAAATACTAAGCCAGGGTGGACCCCAGGACAAGAAATACCGTCCTAATTTCTCAGACGATGGGAGTATGTCTAAACTGAAGGACTCAGGTATATTTCCCTGTTTCTTGGTACACCACTAAAAACCTTCAGCACGTATGAGACCTGGAAGCATATCTTTCTCTCCTCTTGCTCACATTTTTATTGAGAAGAAACCAGGTATATAAGCAGGGAAAAACCTGTGGTGCTTTACAGCAGATTGCCTGAGCTTGCCTATCAGGAGGCTGCAATACCTGGCCATATTGCAATGTAGTTTAGACACAGACCATTTTTCCTGATTTCTTCAATGAAGATCCTCACAGATGTCTGAGCCTTCTATAATGTTTCTGAAGTATTTTGCAATACCTAATAATAGCAGCTAAACGTTCCAGACAAGAAGTAGGTTTCTTCTGTATAAGTGATGGTGCACTGTGTGTTCAGGCTTGTATGTTTCTCACAAAATGCAGAACTGAATTCATAACAGAGGGAGACAGATTGTCAAAGCTCGTGAAAGTTTTCAGCCTTTTATTTTCTTTTGTTAAAGTATCAACTGCAAGACATTAAAAGATTTTTATACACTTCCTTGACAAAAAGCACATAAAATTAAAATATTTTTATATTAAAACTTCCATCTGAAACTTGAAATTTCAACATCTACTTTGGGATCACTGTATGTTCCTTTCATCAAATACTTGCTCAAGGAAAGGCTGCTTCGCTGACAACCATGAATGTTGTGGTTTACTTGGCACTTCAACATTAATTTGCTTATTAAACATTACATAGTCTCAGAGATATTGCTTCTTGCATGGATGATAAATACTGTCAATTTCCCTGAAAATTTTGTCTTAATTTATTCATGTAGCTTTTATTATATAACTCTAAGAATAAAATAAATGAAATAACCCGCTCTATATTTCTCTATATATAATACTATATTGTGTGCATATGTGTGTATTGGCACACTTAAAACTTTACACTAATGACAGGAAAAAATATTTTTGTTGTAAACAGTCTTACTCTGTTTCAACCAGATAGATAAGGCAGTCACAAATTTTATATTTGTTTCTTGGATCTATTATATGTATATACATACTTATACAAGAAGCATATCGAGAGATTTTACCTACAGTGAATAAACGTCATAGAATATGCAAGTAGTAAGCATATGACAATAAATAGCCTTTTAGCAGTTTTTTTTCAAATTTCTCTTACTTAAGTGACATACGGCAGTAGGAAACAGCTTTAATGCTAATGTTAGCTATCTGAACAGAAAATGTTTGGTCTCCTTAATAGACATTAACATTTCTTCAGGAAAAGTTTACTAGATTGTTCATATTTTACCTGCATATTAAATATTTTATTCTTCAAAATGATTGTGACAACTTCACTGATAATATAGAGCTGCTTATCCAAATGCAATGCAATTTACTATCTTTACAAAAAATGCCCACAAGGCCTTATGAACAGCATAGATACTTTGGCCACAAGTACAGTTTCAAGCATAAAATGTAGTAATATTATTTCAAGAAGACAACTATATGGTGTTTCTATCATAACAAGAAGGAAAAGAGTGTTTTCCTGTAACTGCAAGTTTTTGCAGTATGAAAATATATATGTACGATGTAGCTTCCAGATAATTGTTAACATTTGCTTATATTTTACTTTCATGCTACTTGAAATGTAATCAAGTTCTACACTGGAAATTTTACTGAAATTTTTGTGGTCATTTCAGTTTATTTTTTTTATCCATGTTCTATTTCAGTTATAAATTTCTCATGGTAAGGTTTTCTCCAGGTGTTTTCCTCATTTTAATACATTAATAATAAACTAGATACAGTAATGCTTTCAAAATTATCATACTATAGCCTTTCTGATTCATCCAAAATTACACGATATTCATCTTATGATATTACAACATAATCATTAAAGTTTTTGTGTATCTGTAGACTACATCTATATAAATACTGTTACCAAGTTTTTATGATATTTCTTATATAGAATACTTCAGCTTTCTAAAGATATTTAACACTATTAGGAAACAAAAATGAAAACATTTGCATTATTTTGCAATTGCATAAATTAAGGAATAATAAGGTAACAAGACCTTTTTGCTGAGGCTTTCTCTTTGAAGTTACATACATACACTTTTGCTCCAGCTTGCAATCTCTCTCTCTGGTCTTACCTGGCCAATTTGGTTACATGGACAGAGTTAAAGGAAGACACGCATGAAATAACACTACATAGCATCTTGATGGGGTTTTTATCTAGAATGCATCATCAGCTGTGGACTCAGTTCCATTCTGCTGAGCCAGACAAGAACATGAGGTTTCCCTCTTTCTAGGCAAGTTTTTTACAAAAAAAGTACAAGATGAATAACTCCTTTTTCTGTCTTATCCGTGTGTGTGTCCTGTTTAGGCAAACTATGAATATTTAGACATAAGGATACCAACTTAGACATAAGGATACCAACTTTCAGACCTCAGACTTAGTGAAAACATGGAAGAATGTTTATGTAGTGACTGAATTTCAGGGGTCTATGTGTTTACCAAGAAATGTAATTCTACATGAGGAACAAGCCTTTTCTTCCTAAGGTATGATTTTCACTAAAATAGGTCAGATGAGTTGCATGCAAAAAGCATTTATTTCACCATGGAATAAAAAACACATTATAATTAACTAATTCAGGTGCAGATATCTACTGTTGACTTCTAAAATTACATGAGATGAATCCTACCCACCCTACGTTTGGTAGGATTTTGACTTGTGCTCAGAAATATAATTTCTTCTCTTGTTGCCCATGAGAAGCAGCATGTAGTATAAGTTAGCTGGGTTTTTCTACAGTCAATAGGAGAAAGACATCTCAAAAAACTGACTTATACTGGACTATGATTAAGTCACTTTCTAGAGCCACCTCCCTTTATCTGAAATAGGAGGACCATACAGAGCTATGTTTGATGGCAACGATTAAGAGTAAAACTTTCAGAAAATTAAAGTCAAGCGAGATGAATCCCACCTTAGGAATGTAAGGACTAGTTTGATTCTTGCACTTAAATACTGGATAGTGATGGGCATTACAGGAAGCATCAAGACAAGCATGCACAATCTTAAAAAACTACCTTCTTACCATAGAAATATACCCACATACTGTGTTATGTATCTTCTCTTCCTGGTTATCTAGTATTGTGCTAGTCTTAAGGAGTCATGTTCTGTAACTCCTTTTTATTCTGAAAAATGAATCAGATTTCAAAGTGTTGTGGAATTTTCTGTTCTGACGAATTCCTGTATGATCCAGTCTCACAAATCTGTACAACTAGGCAGTTCCACTAGGAATGTTTTTTGTTGACTGTTTGAGGTTTTTAGTTTTGAGGAATTGTTATTCTTCTAAAATTCTAAGTGGCACATATGGGACAAAAAGTATATGCAGCAAATTTTATATAGTGGAGAAAGCAGTCCTGTTTTATTTTAGAAGCTGACCTCCTAGAGATGCTTAGTCTGACCTGATATAAATCATTACAGCAATTTCCCACAGGCAGTTAAAAGGAACAAAATGGTATAGTCATTCCCACTTACAGTTCACTGCCTGTAATAGTACATGTCCTGTCATGATGGCGATGAGTTTAAAAAAAAACCCTTGAAAATAATACAGAGCCTAAGGGAATTCAGGCACTCATATATGTTGTGTGTAAAGGTTAGAGTGTTATCTTGCCTAATAACTGATTATAAGCTGAAAACCAGATATACAATGTGCAATGTTATTTATCAAAGAAGATAAATGTAATTTGGTGGGAGAGTCTGCACTGGCAAAGAAGCTGTGAATTGGAAAAGCTGTTATTACTACAGTCATTACATTGTCAAATATAATAAGAAAGGATTTTAGAATAAGAGAAGTGAAGGGAAAATATCCCATAAATTGAAGAAACAGAGACTGATTTTTTTAAGTCTGGTTTGGTTATTTTTGGACATCATCTCAGAAGGTCTGGAAGAACTGAAATTAGTCCTGTGGCACTTCATATTTTTAATCAAAACCAATAAGGATGCTGGGAGCTATTTATCCAAGATAACTGGGTGTCTAATTGAAGTGCTCAGAATTTGTCTCAGAGACTCCACTGCAGTTTTGTGTGTGGTGTGAGATTTGCCATAATTTCAGTGTTTAAAATATCTCACTTTCAAGTCATTTCAAACTTGTTTTTTTTCTTTTACCCTAAATATATGTATTCATTTCATGGGGCACATTTAAATTTAGGTCTTCACTTTGCTGCCTATCTAACCTGAAATAATTGTAAGTATTTCTACTATTTCCAGTTTTTTCTTTTGATCTTTTAAGTAAATTGGCGATGCCAATGAGCGGCCTTGCCCTTCTCTCTCTTTTCTCTCTCTCAAAAAAAAACAAAACAAGAAAAAAACACACCACCACAACAACAAAAAAAGAACAAACTAGAAAAAATAAACCCACAAAAAGACAACCCTTTGAAGAAACATAGACATACTTGTAGTTTTGATTCTCACAAAGATTAATAAAAAGGAGCTCACATTAAAATAAAGCACATGAAAATATAGTTAGAGCCATGCATAGGATAATCTCTTTAGTATTCTCTGTGTAATATTAAAAGAAACAATACATACACTGACAATTATTTTCTATGTGTTCACTCAAAAAAGTTAGAGAGTTTGCATGAACTAGTATCTTAAAGTAAATTAAAATTATAAGCATGCACACGAATTGATTATAAATCATGGATCACAGGGAGTGGATGTGTGCTACCCCTCAGGCTCCTCAGGCTTGATGCATTCCTGGTGTTCTGTTGCAAAATAGCCCAAAACTCTACTGATCAAAAACAAAGGGGTCAGCATGGATTACAAATCCTCTAATTGGGTGTGCAAAGAAATTCTTGAACAGAATTCTGATTGATTTCAAAGCACTGTGATTGGAATATATTTCTTAATTTTGTCAATGTAGTATCAAGTGAAACTCAGCCTCTCTTGACTGAACTATCTGGGATCTAACCTTTCTTTTGGCAAAGTATTTCTTGCACTTTTATTTTCACCAAATTGATTTCTGTCCACGAATTGGGTGCTTCTAGTCTAATCTCACACTAAGTGCTTACATGAAGTCTAGTCTAGTCTGCATTCTAGACTTTTTTGATTTTCTTGATCATCACCTCAAAAACCAAAAAAGAGAATAAGAGAATAAAAGCAGAAAAAAGTCTAATAAAAATTAAAACAACTGAACAGAAGTGCTCTAGACTCTGAGAAACAAGAATATGAAGAGAAAAATGACTGGGTTTGGGGACACTTTTTTCATTGTATAAGTTAACAGAAGGTAGATCAGTGGAAAAACAAATACAGATTTTTTCAGAACACAATAAAACCACAGCACTTAAGTAACTTGTATATAAATATTTATTTTAATATGGGCTGATAGAGAGATTGTACAGAGAGCAGAGACTTTATGTGTGGTAAATCAAAATAATGGCTATTACATGGCAAGTAGACACCTAAAAGAGTACAGAAAATTAGCAATCGACAGAATTCATATGTTAAATACAATCTGTAGAAGAAAAATCTTATAGGATGATGATGCAGATTGCCTGTTAACAACAATCCAGGAATCCTAGGCTATTGATCAAAAGCTAAGTAATATCTGACAACACAGTGAACATTTAGATTTAGAAAATGAAAGTATCACCATTTATCAATTAATTTTCCGTACTATTTATTGACTAAACATAGAAAAATGATGCCAGAAATTAAAAAAAAAAACACATCAGCAATAGAAGTCCTGAATTCATTCACCTTGCAGTACATTCTTGTGCCTTGTACCTTCAAATACAGTATTTTCATGAATATATATGTAGATGAACACACAAAACCTCCTTTGAACTAGTATTTATTTAGTTGTGCTGGAATATCAGTTTATGGAACATCAGTTCAGAACATATGTAAAGGCCAGCCTAAAAGGTGCACAGATAGCCAATGTTTAGGCAATTAGATCCTATTCCCTAATTCATATGCAGATATCTATGTATACACCTTTATCTGGTGTCTGAATCTACATCCAAATCCCATCCATAAAGTTTGACACAACCACCCCTATGTTACTTAATGGATATTTAGAAGGCTGACTGAAAATTCTGACTAATGGACTTAAGCAGCAAGTTACATTGCATGAGGTGAATGAAATGTGACTTTTTACTTTCCTTCTCCCTTTTTTTGGGCAATTCTGAAATAGAGAATGTGATCATATAACTAAGGACTCTGTTATAAAGAACGTGCACAAGAGTCCCAAATTAACATTAAGTCTGATCTTAATGCTAGTATTTCCTATTTTCACATGCTTAACTATCTGCCTGTCTCACAGAATCAGACCAAGTGTACTAAAACAGATGGGACACTTTTGTGGATTATGACAAAGCCATCTGGGCCTTCCCTGACTGCGTCCAATTTGTACCAAAGTCCCAAAGGCAGGATACCAGACTAAAGACCCCAAGCAACTTATCTGGGCTAAAGAAACACAGCTAACATGTACACATAATAAATTGTTGATAGTGTAATTAAAACATTAGCAATCTAACCAATTTTTTTCCTCTTTGTGATCCCCGTACTCTTTTTATCCAGCACTCAAGTTTGCTTTCCTTTGATGATCAATAACCGGTGATCCATGACCAGCATGGATCACCCATGGGCACCTGGGCTTTCTGGCTTCATCCTGTGCCCACATCTTAAAGAATGCTTTCATGTACTATGTTCTATGGTGATAGATCATTCTACGGTGAATGAAAACTAGTTAGTACAATTTGTTAAAGAAATTTATACCAAAACAATTATGGTAATAGTTGTTTTACAGCAAAATTACACAAATCTGAACAGTAACAAAAACTAGTAATGTAACAGCCATTTGTCTGTGAGACTGTTGCTATTGAGCTAAAACAAAAGTTCCTGGCAGATCAAGACAAGTCCAGACAGAGTAAGCAATTTTCTTTTGTAGAATCTTTAAAGAAAATGAAAAATTTCCCAGTATCAGGCGATTTAACTGTTTAAATATATTAGCTACTCCAGAAATTTCATGGCTAATCCCAAACAACGTTGCACAGTGTCCTCATGATTTACCTTATTCCATTTTGTTTAAACTGTTGGTAAAATTGTATTCAATGAGCTGGCTTGAAGAAGGAGAGATGGAGCGGACATCAGAATTAAAGTCAAGTTTGCAAGGTTTATGAAGTTTGTCAGATACTTAGAACTTAATGTGACTTTGAATAATTCAACAAATTCCATAACTTTTCAGGTTATCAAGAGAAAATATTTCTCTTAATTCCGGTGCATATTGTTTTATTTTTGCACAGAGTAAAGCAGTTATCACTATGCATGCAATTGCAAGGGGTATTATTATCTGGGTATATGATTTAATAAATGTTTTGGACAGATACGTCAACTACAATGGATAAATGCACAATACAAAAAAATGTTTGATGTGTTACTGGGTCTTCATTTCAAAAATTTTGTAGCAATATCGCTTTAGCTGAAAAATATCAATTAGTTAAATTATGTAACTTGACTCAAATTCCTTGATGTTGTAATGCTTTTCAAAAGTTCCCCATGCTTTATATTAAAAAAAAAAAAAAAAAAAAATCTACTCTGACAATATTTTCGTGCTTGAAAAAGTATATTGATTTTACTTTTTACTCATTTTGCCATTTACTGGGGTGGGTTCCGTTGCACAGTTCTTCCAGGAAAGCATATAAAAAAACTTTTCTTCAGGACTGATTTAGGAACTTCAACATAGTGTCTACTGCAGCTTTAACATCATGCCCACCTGAAATATCCATAGAAAGTTGGCAGTTATGACACAAAAGTTACAAGGAACCTGCATTTTTATGGGGCAGCAACTACACACTTGCCAAGATACCAAAGGATTCCTCATATGGCATGAGTTACCTGGGCTCAGGCAGATGAATCATCTTCCAGATGCTGGCTTGACTAGCAATTCGTACACAGCCTATTCAGTGACATTTGAGACATTTCAAGATAACCAGCATATCTACTTTGGACTGGTATGTATGACGTACAGCTGGCTTACTTCTTTCAAAAATCCATCAGGAAGCCAAGAATATATTAACAAATTACAATAAACATTTCTCAAATGTATTCTGATCCTGGAAGTGCTAATAAACTAAGCTGCCTTACTCATGTGTAACCCCACACAAATAGTCTTAAAATTTACATGTCTTAATGTGGAGTTTACTTATATCTCAGAGGTGTACTTTTTTTTTTCTTTTTTTCAGAATCGCTTAGCAATAGTTTCTTCAGGATGTTCATGAGATAAGAAGAGCTTATCTCTTTGGTAGAAATACAGAGTAACACACTGTAGTTTGTACATTCTTAGTCACCACAATGCTTTCCAAGAAACCGTTTTAGAGTTTGGTGAGCAAGTTTTCAAGTACACTAGACTAAAGTTGTTGGTCTATATTCAGAAATACCTCTGAGATAAATATTCAAATTCTAGTGAAATGAGAATATCTAGTGACCTTTGTTTGAGTCAAATTCTCTTGGGGGTATAAATTGTCTTCCTTTGGTGTTTTTTACTGTTTGGCACATGTAGGTTTGTACTACATGCAGCTTCATTGTTGGGGCCTTCGGGTGTTACCACAGTACAAATAATAAAAGAGCCTATACCACCAAGCAGCAAAGAGGAGTTAGATACTCAAACACTTTTCTAGTAACCTGTTAATTAAGAGAGATAATTTGCAGCTAAGCCATAAAAAGATTTCCTTACTTCAAAGAGAGCTGAACTCTTTAATCTTAGGCTAACACTGAAGAATGCAAAAGGGAAAGTGTAGCAATTCAAGTGCAAATGTGAAAAATAATCATACAAAAACATTAATTAATGATGTTAACAATAAGAAAAATGCAAGCCTTTGCTGACTAGCAAAATAAGACTTTAAATGGCAATGCCTGATATCATTGACTAGACACTCCTGTTAACATCATTATAAAATCTGTCATTTTTGTGCTTTATTAATTTACTTTACCTCCTTTAATATTTCATTTTCTCTTCAACCTGTTTATATTTCTAAATACAGTCTTTCATTTCATGTAGAAGTATGACATTGTTACATCTTTTCTTTTATTCTGTCCACAGTGTGGATTTTATCATTCCAATATAAATATACTTTGCATCAACAAAGCTTCATACTGCTGTATTGAAATCAACAATCCCAGTGTATTAATTTCAATTATATTCCTATTCAAGATTATTTAACTTCCTTATAGAGATGTCTAAACTGTATTTTTGAGAGTACAAGATGGGTAATTTCCTAACAGGTTCTGCAACTCACCCTGCTAGGGCTCCCAAAGCTAACATTAATCTTTTTCTCTTTGCAAATGGATTTTTTGGTAATATGAGTTTTCCATTGCTAATATGAGTTTAAGCATAGTCAAAAGTTGGGCATACACAGGAAAATATTTTATGCTTAGTTGGCTCAAGCCTTACTGATGCTATTAAAAGCATGGATTTCTTTAAGAGATTATCTAAATCAGGCAGCAGCAGTATTATTATTTCATGTCCCAAAAATACTTCTGTTCTGTCAATTTATTAATCAGTGTGATGTGGAGGTAAAAGAGAAAAAGAAATCACAGTCTTTTATACTTATAACTAGTCTGTATAAGGAAATTCATCAGTACCACACTCCTTTTTTCTTTTCAGGATGCTTTTGTTATTTCTTGTCTTTTACAAACATTTATCAAGAGATTCTCCTCTAATGGGAGTATAAGTGAAGATTTTTCTTCATTGGAGTATCTTTAAACTTTTCTGTACTAAGCTTTACTGTTGGAAGAGTATTTTCTTTCCCATTTAAAAACTCGCTTATTCTTCAGAAGTTACCTAATACTTATTTACCTTCATAGATGTATACAGTATCAGAATGCATAAGTTTTCTGGACAATGATTAAATTGGTATTTTTGAGTATATGGTGATAAGGTTATAATGCCATGTAGAAAGTTATGTCCACTTATATTTTAAGATATCTTATGAGAAAAAAACACAGAATTGGCAGCCAACAATTTTGAAAGGTATTGGTGTGGCTAGATATTGCAAAACAAAGCATTATACTGTCATCTGAGAAAAAATAAAAGTATTGTGTTACTTGCCTTACAATGAAAATTACCTGATTAAAATGGGCTGATTAATTTTTCTGTGCTAGGTGACCAGAGCTAGGGAAAAAATGCATGTGGGGTAGAATGAAAAATCAAGACTGAGACTTCGAAATACAAATAGCTAGGAGAAATTAAGTTTAGATTTTAAAGACAGAAATGTAAGTTCAAGCCTATTAAAATCCATATTTTATGAAGAGCGGTGTGTTTCAGGTTTTATTTGGCAGTCTGCTGATTTGAGCAACACAGGACTACTTTCTCTTTTAATGCTTGGGAAAACTGCACCAAGAGTGGCATGCCTCAGTGGTAAAGGCCAGTGACAATACTGTTTAACTTCTTAGTTAATGACCAGGACAAATTGGGAGGAGCATTTAATTTGCTGGAGGGTAGAGCTGCTATTCAGAGAACCCTTAAACAGCTTGCAAATGTGAGCCAAGAGAAACCTCATGAAGTTCAACAAAGTCAAAACCAAAGTTCTCCACCTGTGACAGAATAACCTGATGCAATAGCACAGGTTGGGGGCTGACTGGGTAGAAAACAGGTTTGCAGAAAAGGATGTGAGTATCCTGGTAGAAAATAAGATGTTCTTGCAGCAAAGGTCAACCGCCTACTGGAATACATATGTGAAAGTGAAGACAGCAGGTTGGGAGAAGTGATTACTTTCCTCTGTTCAGAACTTGTGAGACCATATCTGTGAGTACCGTGGCCAGTTTTGGGCTCTCCAGCACATGAAAGGTACTGACTTAACTGGGGTGAGCCAAGCAGAAAGCCGACAAGATCATTAGGGGGCTGGGGCACATGATGAATGAGAAGATGTTGAGAGGACAAGAGTTTTTCACCCTTGAGAAGCAAAGGCTCAGGGAGAAAGTACTACTGGCTACAGACACCTAATTAGAGGGTTTATTGAGGTCTGGTTCTCAGAGGCACTCAGTGATAGGACAAGCGGCAGCAGACAAAAGTTGGAACATAGCAAATTCTGATTAGACAAAAGGTGGGGGTGATCATCTTTGGCATAATCAAGCACGGGAACAGATTGCCTAGAGAGGCTGAGATGTTGATCCTTGGAGGTGTTCTAAACTCACCTGGAGAAGACCCTGAGCAACCTTCTCTAACCAGTACTTTTGAGTGCAAAGTTGCACTAGTTGATTTTCTAGGTCCCCTGAGGTCTTTTCAAAACAAAGATTTTACAATAAACATAGTTTTCTACTGTGATATGAAAACTTCCAATTTATCCAAGGCATGCACACAGAGCCGGTAGACATGGTAAATGACTTGCAGGAAGCCCAAACCTTTCTGCTGTGCAAGCTGGATGCCAACCAGGATACAAAGAACAAGGAACTGAACAAGCTGCCCAGGATGAGATTTCTAACTTCAGAAACGAGGGTGTAGATGAAGTGAGTTGTTAATTGTTATTCAGTAATAAATGCTGAAGAGTGGTGTTGGATTTTTTTAACAATCAATGACTATTCCTTGAACACAAGTAATTTTTCAAAATCATTTATGGAGACTGGAAGTATATAAATAATTTTGATGTGTTCATTAAAAAAAAAAAAAGAGCTTTCAAGAAGAGGGTAGGAACTTAGTATTTTCCGATCTTTAGGTTTCGGTAAGAACTTCTGAGGTTGGGCATTGTATGTGGACAAACTATAAAACTGTCATGAGAATCAGAATTATCATTTAGTAGTGACAAGATAATAGTTATGCAATGGATGATAACATAATTTCTTATCCAAATGTTATGCTTTCTGCTTTAGGTGACAGCATGTATCCTTTAAAGAATAGAATGATACACAGATTCATTTTTTCAGTGTCCCACAGAGAAAAATTGTAATGATTTTTTAAGAACCCAGAGTAATCACTAGAGGTACGTGGAACATCTTGCTAATGTGTTCTAGATACATTGATAAACTCTCACGCAACTATATTACATTTCTAAACCATGTAAGATATTCGTAGCAGGTTGTGTATTTCAATATTACCATCCATCAAATTGGTCTATCTTTACTAAAAGCAGCAGAAAGTAAAATGTCAAACCCACATGATTGAGCCTCTGTTTTGGAGGAAAGACAAGTGCTAAATGACCCAGAACTGCACTTAAGAGAAGCCAGAAAAACAAGGGCAATAAAAACTAAACCAGATTTTTTTAAGGATGAATAAAGAAGTAAAATGCACATACTGTGCTTCTTGGTTTTTGTTAAGGGATATGTTTATTGTGCAATAATCTGCTTAATAGCTCATTAAAGAATCATTTCCTGGGTTTACTTCTATTCTTCACGTGGGATTCTGCACCTGCTACACATTTCCACTTATCAGTCTCAGTATGTCTGAAATTTTTAAATGCCATCACATCACCTCAGTTAAGAACAAGAGGTAGCGCTTCCACATCAGTCATGCTTTCTATAGAAATCCTCATGTTATCACTCATCTCTCAGAGAAATATAATGACTCTGAGAAAGCACTAAGCTGTGACAATAAAACATACCTAAAGGGGATATTAAGCAGAACACTAGAAATTAGTTTATTGCCTATTAGTAGATAAAATCCTCTCATAATCTGAACATAAATCAATGCCATAGACCAAGGACGTATAATTACATTATATACATCAGCCTGGAGACCAGCCCTTTGTACTCGATATATTCCTTTTACTTACAGTTAACTCTTTATAAAAAAGAGAATCAGTGCTTGGAAAGATTTCAGAAGAAGGTGCCTGAAGAATATGAGCAAGTCTTAAATAAATTAAGTATATAGTGCTTGGCTGAAATATTAAAAAGAAAAATTACAGTATTGATACTGAAGAGTGAGAAGGTACAAACCAGGTGTAAAGAAAATAAAAAGAAATAAACAGATAAATTTAAGAAAAAGTTGTTGTATTAAAGATTTCCAATAGTGACATATAAAGTGGCTTTGTGAGGGGATTAGCAGAAATTTCAGTGCCTTGTGCAAAAAAAATTTATTCACAAAATATTACAGTTGCAGCTGTAACAGTTCACTAGCATGGTTTCTAATGTCACAAGAAATGTAATTCAGGTCACCAGCTACTAGGGTTAGCATACCCTTGGCTATTATCCGTTGCAGGTACAACAGTAAATTGTAACCACCAAGGACTTGGTGAAGATGTACTAATACTTGAAAACATTCATTTTTTCAGAAAATACTTGTTCCAGCCTCTTCATTGAAAGGGGTGGATAAAAAATGTCAAACAAACTTTGAAACTTCGAATTTAATGACATTTTTCCATCTGAAAAAAATGCAGTGTCTATCTGTAAGAGCTTTTTTACAGTTGTAGTCCCACTTTCATTCCCATTTCAAATAGCCCTAGCACTAGATTCAGCTGTACTTCTACTTTTCAAAATATTTTGATGCTAAATGCATATTTCATGGACCTGCTTATCACTTAATGCAGCCAGGAAAGATTTTTTGCTGCCCTTTATATACAATATTTAAGCTTTTCTCCCTTTCCTATCAAATATTAGATACTGATCACAGAAAAAGATTATGCATAAAGGAGAATGTATAAGGTTTTTCACTGCTGTTAAAATCTTGAATTTTCGTTATTGATGTCTTGCTCAAGTACTCAGCGTTTAGCTGATGACCAGATTTTGGCACAGGAAGAAATTCTCAACACATTCATTTTTGACAAACTGTTTGGGATTATTCTCCTTTCCCCTTTGGCATGGAGATCATCAAATTTCATACTGCTGAAAGTAGAATACTTGCAGCAGCTTTGATGTTTCTTGCTCCCTTTTCACAGAACTTCACAGCTGTGACTTTTAGTCTTTTTTTAAGTATATATATAGATTTTCCTTAGTTTGTAGAACTGGAAAGTGCTTTGTGAGCTGTGGTAGAATTTACAGTGGATACTTTACAGGACACTTTGAATAAAATTTTGAGTGCTTGGGTGTATGTGATTGCAAGGGACTAAACTCATTGATAAACTGACACCTTATTCTGTATGTTTCAAAACATTTCTTACTGAAATAATTCTTCTCCATTTTCAGTGTAATAGTTCCACAACTTATTACAAAATACTCTTTGCCTAAAGTTCTCCAAGTTTTTTCTGTCTTTTTTTCTTCTTCCTGTCCCAGATTCTTCCTTTAGCATTCCCTCTACTCCAACTTCCATCATCCACTTATCCCTGCCTATTCACAATTCTGATTCCATTTATTTAAGGTGTGCCTCCAATTTAAAAAAAAAAGAAGTATGTAAGCCTGTCATTGCCTCATTGTTTCTTTTCTCACATAGATATCTGGGAATCTGGCCTTGTCTTATCTCTAGAAATGTTCTTCCTTTTCCATCTGCTTTGGTGGTTTTGAATCTGGTTTTCAACCTACCTATGTTGTGAACACTTCTCAGTCCCTTTATATAGTATCATTTTCTTTCTGGTTTCCTTTCTCTGTGTTCATTCCCTTTGACTTGTAATTAGAGATCATTTTATTCCCGAAACAGTTCTAATATATATATATGTTCCTAGTTTTCTTCCCTGTTTCTGCTTGAGTTTATTAAGACATCTCTGTGTCATTTCCTATATTTCAATAGTCTGTCTTTAAGACCAAGTTCCTTTGGCAAGGCAATACAACATCCACAAGTTTTTCCTAGACTAGTTATCCAAACCAGCTGAGCTGAAACCATACTCCCAACATGGGCCAGAGATGGACCAGAGGGAAAAGTAATTTTAAAAATTGTCTCAGGAAATCATGCTGTGTAAAGAGCTATGCCAAACTACCAAGTAACACAAGGCAAAAAGGCATGTTTTACCTTGGAGTATCTGTTAGAGGACAGCCAAATTCAGCTGCCTAACAGAGGCAATGTTGGCACAGCTCCATGTCCTCAGGACCAAGCAGTAGTGAACCCAAACATGTACTCCCAGTAGGCACACAAATTCACATATATAATACACATGCACATATAAACATATCCGACCACACAGAGCACTCACATGAACAACAGCACCAAGGGTCTCATCCTGCTCCTGTCTCCTCTCAGGCAGAGCAGGATGAAGGTCCATTAGTGCAAAATTTATCCATGCATGTCCGTATGTATCCATAGGAGCCCCCAGCAGCTGCACTCTCTCAGCCTCTCTAGCTGCCCCTGAATCCCTGTCTCCCCATTTGCTGTCACCCAGACATACAAGCTGCCGAGACCACCACCCCACTCCAGACCCCCCTTGTTAACACACACATGCAGGCATGCACACACACACACACACACACACACACACAAACGTTGACACACCACAGATACCCTGTGGGTTGGCCTTGTACACATGGTCCATCCAGCAGGTGGTCCTGGATCCTTGTTCTCCCCACGTGCCTCATCCCTAGACACAAACACATGGAGACCTCATAGTGCTTCCAAGCAGCTGGCCTTGTGTCCCTCTGATAGCCAGCTCCTCCTGTGGTTCTGCTCTTAGAGACACACTTCTCCAGCTCCCAGGCCAATTCACCTACTTGCCAGGTGAATCTTGCCTACTAGCTTGATCTTTGCTCATGATCATATTATCGGCAGAGCTGTAACCACCTGTTTCTTTCAGTTTTCTTAAGGGCCTAAGGGTCTCCATCATATAGGTATAATGACTGACATTTTTTAACACAACAGCCCTCTGCTCTTTAAGCTTATCATATGGATTCCTGTAATTTTCCACATCAGATAGATTTTTCATCTGTCTTTCTCTCCTTCTTTTTTCTTTCTTGAAAGTTCTTCAGGAGGAGGTATGCTATAAAAAGCAGGTGTGGGAATCTCTAGATCTAAGAAAAAACCTGAGAGGTAAGATTTAGATATGCACTGAAAATCTAATCTGACATTCATCAAATAAAAAACAGTATATGAAAACAAAACATCCTTATACGTATTTCTTCTCCTTTCCCTACTTCTTTTGTTTGCTTCTTTACCAACATGAAAAGCAGAAAATCTGTAGGCTTTCTAGCTCCACCAAAGCCATGTCCAGAATATACTACTTTAGATACTATGAACAATATCTAAATATCCTTTTATGTACTGATAATGACCTTCAAACTGCATAAAGTTTCCTCATACCACATTAGTGAATTAATTCTAAGGAAAGTCAGATGCATAAAAATAGTATTTTAAACCCTACTTTTTGAATGTATTAAAGCTTAAGTAACCTGAGAGAAATATCATAAAGAAGGACTTCTGGAAAGTAAGAGGTGCTCTTCAGCCTTTGCAAAATAGCATCATAGCTAGAGCAATGTAGGTCATAGAAAATAGTGTGTTAATTTCCCTGCCAACCTGGAGAAATGCATAACCTGAGCTCCCATTTTTCAGGAATTTTTCCTGACATCACAGGCAAAAAAGGAGGGGACTGTACTTAATACTCTAAAGAGAAGGTGAAAGAGAAGCCATACAGGAGAGAGTGAATACATCTAGGGCACCCAGAAAGAAGCAACTTATCTGGTTCTTAGTCCTATCCTCTCTGCAGGCTTATTTATTTTGTATTAAATAGTCATTGACTAAAATGCTGGAATATGCACTAGCCCCAACCCCAGAGTTTGCCAGTCAAATATTCTTACCTTTACATTTTTTTAGGCTCTTGCTTCCTTAGCTTCTTGGATCAAAATTCTTGACTTAAAAACAACATGCTCATGAAGACTATTCTACGTTTCAGTCTTGCATTTTTTCCAAAAACGTGTTGACAGCTATGTTATAACAAAAGCCTGCATGGTTATTTAATCAAGGAAGATACAGGTGGGTTTTATTTAAAAAAAAAACGTCCTTTTTTTGCATTGCTAGTTAAGACAATTAACTTAATGCAACGTTTGGAACTGTAGCAATAAATTGATAAATGAAAAATGTGTTTCATAATTCTAACCAGCTTCTGGAGTGTTTATGTTTATCTCCTGGTTGCTGAGTAGAACAGATAAAGCAAAAGAAATATTGAAGTGGAGAGATATTATGACATTCACCCTACTAGAATGTATACCCTGGGGAAAAAAAAGAAAGAAAGAAAGAAAAAAAAATGTTCCAATTAAAATATGCATTTATCAGCAGTTTCTTTTCTACAGCAAGAACAAGGCAAAAACGGAGCACCTCAATTTATTATTAGGCTTACTTATATAAAGTTAACCTATTTTCATCTTGATCTGTATAGGAATACATCCAGACAAAAGTAACTTGTACAAGTGAAAATGGGTCTTTTTAGGCAAATAGAAATGCATAGCTGAAATTCTTTGACGTAAACAGAGCTGAAAATCTCATAAAAATTAACATGCTCAAAAGGTTTTTCACATCTGCTACTTTTTTTTCCATTCTATAGAACTGTCATATGGAACTTTCATTTAGCATTAAAAAAATGCTCAGCTTAAATTAATGCAACATCTCTAACTATATTCCTCTTACAAATATTAAAGATTAAGCAACCTCTTCTGGCTAAATTTAATAATGAACTGAGTGGTAGAAAAGAAGTTTTATATGGATGGAGAAATGAAAAATTAGGAAAAAACAGGGGATGAAGGAAGTACATCAGCAATGGAAAAAATGCAGGAGATATGTTCATGACTTCTTGTTTTAGTCTCAGCTAAAGCCCTGCATTTTCCCCTTTCTCAAGATAAAAATTGCATACACATGCATTTTATACCACCAAGGGAATCCCCTTTAAATTTAGCTGAAATTCTGTTAAATGTTTAAGGTGACACTCATTCTACTCATTACGTTGCACTGAGTTAAATCTGACATCAGGGAAAAATTTAGACCTCTGGTGCTACTCTGGATTTACACTTCTGTAACTGAGAGAAGGTTTTTGGCCCATGAACTCAGTATGCTTCAGTCAGCCACTGCGCATATATTCTCTAAGTTCTTTTAGATGTAGAATAAGCTCAGTGTTTTCTAATGATACTTTTCTTTATATTCAGAGGTTCTATAGATTGATTAGCAACCAATACTCAGAATAATGACCCATCTATTTCTCTTTCACTGATTTGGGACGCCAATTTTTGATTTCTAAATGGGCTCATTAGCAGTCTGGTTAATGCTTTACCAGAAGACTGCATCCTTGGGGTTTTTTTTGTTTTTATTTTAAGGATTAATTGTTTGATAGCAATAATAATGGTTTAAAAAATAAAACTCATTTAAATTTGAAAGAATTTGGATGAAAAACTAAAAATATGGAAATTATGTGCAAAAAAGGAAGTTATCTGCTTTCAACATAATAAAATAAGCAGGAGCTGCAATTTAGTAGGGGTTTTAAAAAATGAAGAGGTATTTTCTGTGGAAGAAGGGACACCTAAAAAAATAGAGAGGCGAAATAATGAAAAATCTGAAAGCCAATGCCACATAGTTTGCTTTATAAAGAAAATGCAAGACCAGAGTTAAGAAGGGTGCTTCACTAATACTAGGAAAATTGAAGTGTAATCTATAACTTTTCAGGAGATTAAAAGCAGCAAATTTGACAGTGTCCTATAAATCTAACTTGAGTTCTAGGGCTGAAGAAAGTTTTTTATAAAGTTTATAGCCTTTTCTCACAAGTCAGCATGCATTTATGTGTGTTAAAATGTGGATAAAAGGTGCAGAAATATTCTCCAGCAGGATGAGTTCCTTTATCCTACTATAATATGGCCAAAAAGAACAGAATATTTCTTCCTTTTACCATGGATATTACACTAATTCTAGAAAACTGAGAGTTGTATTTTTCATTTTTATAGAAAAAATAGAATTGCTTTTATACCTGCAACCATCAATTTCAATGTGTCACTTTTGTTTTTCATGTTTCTTTTTACCATTGAATTTGATGAACTAGATTTAACTGAATAATAGTATGATTTAATACAGAATTACATATAACTGATTAGGCTTGTCACCTTGATTTTTCTTATATGAGCATCCAAAAAACCAGGCAAGAAATGGTAAATGGATACTTTTGAAGATAATCAGTTTATCAGTTTATTTCTCAATGCTGATACTATTTAATCAAGTACAGTATAGTAATAACAATAAGAGCAACCGTAAACAGTGATGGAAAATAAATAGTATAGAACACACAGGAAAAGACTTTACAGGTGAAAATAGCAGATTATGTAATAAATGCACAGTGTGATTCGTAGGTTTTCTAGAACTAGTAAAAGTTCTCATATTAGTCGTTGCCTATGGTTTCCCTTTTTATTTAGCTGCTTGAATCATTGCTTAACAGTAACAATAGTGCTCTGCAGCAAACTTAGTAGCTTAGTTTGCTGCAGAACACTTAGGGGTTTTTTGGTTGTTGTTTTTTTTTTTTTTTCCTTCAAAATAAGGGTGTTAAAGCATTCAAAATTAAGACACCTAAATGTAAAGCTCTACATGAAGGTGTGTACATAAAAGTTAGGTGTGAAAGTTCCAATGTTTGTGTCATTTTTGCATACCTGGACATCCAAATGTCTTTCCAGATTCATACAGGGTCTTAAGCTTATAAAATTAATCTGAGTCTACAGCAGTAAAGATAATTCCAGTAAAAGGAGAGCTGTATTTATAGCATACAAAGCACTTGAAAAGGCTGATCCATGCTTATGAAAGATGAACTGAAACTGTTACAAGGAGGGCTACTGTAAAAACAGAGGAAAGGAACAGTTTTACTGGAAGAAATTAAAAGTTTTGCTGTCTTAACCTATTGAAATGAAAGCCAGGAGGGATGCACTCTGACAAAATAAATGCATCCTGTGGATGAGCATGATGACAAGAGAAAAATCTCTCTAGCCTTGAAGAGTTAGAAATGTGTTTGGTCGCTTTGGAGGATTTCTAATACGTGATGATGAATGACATAGCTGTTTGGGAGACACAGAAAACTCACGTTTCACCTCCTAACAGACACAAGGTCTTTTTCATGTATAGAAGTCATGCTACTTACATGATGTGTGTACTCACGGCCCAGAAAGCCATCTGCATCCTGGGCTGCATCAAAAGAAGCATGGTCACAAGGTCGAGGGAGGTGATTCTGACCCTCTACTCTGCTCTTGTGAGACCACGTATGGAGTACTGCATCCAGCTCTGGGGCCCTCAGCACAAGAAGGACATGGACCTGTTAGAATGGGTCCAGAGGAGGGCCACGAAGGTGATCAGAGGGCTGGAGAAGCTCTCCTATGAAGACAGGCTGAGAGAGTTGGGTTTGTTCAGCCTGGAGAAGAGAAGACTCTGGAAAGACCATATAGTAGCCTTCCAGCATCTAAAGGCGACCTACAAAAAAGCTGGAGAGGGACTTTTTACAAGGTCATGTAATGATAGGACAAGGCGTAATGCCTTCAAACTGGAAGAGGGAAAATTTAGATTAGATATGAGAAATAAATTTTTCACTATGAGTGTGGTGAGACACAGGAACAGGTTGCCCAGAGAAGTTGTGGAAGCTCCATCCCTGGAGGTGTTTAAGGCCGGGCTCGATGGGGCTTTGAGCAACCTGGTCTAGTGGGCGGTGTCCCTGCCTGTGGCAGGGGAGTTGGAGCTAGGTGATCTTCAAGGTCCCTTCCAACCTAAACTATTCTATGATTCTATGATTCTATGATTCTATGATTCTATGATATGTGCTGGGCAGACATGAGTTGCTGCGCCTGAGCTCTGCACATACCAAAAGCTCTGTGACAGTGTTAACAAGATGCAGAGCTCAAGTTTATAAACATCATGGGGGAAAATGATTCATTACCTGAAGGGGTTTTGCTTTGTTTTGTTTTATTTTTTTTCAGTGTTAACAGTCTCATAGTCTTTGGTCATCTCAGAATTTACACAAAGCAAATTCATATAAACTGAGACCTAAGGGAAAACAAATATATCAGAATATATCAGGAAATAGCATATATTCAGAATATGTCAGATATATTCACAATATATGAGGAAAATATAATTATAAGGCTTTGTCACGGTTTATTCCGAAGTGGCAACTAAGTACCAGACAGTCGCTTGCTCACTCCCCTGGTGGGATGGGGGAGAGAATAAGACAAGTTAAAGTGAGAAAACTCATGGGTTGAGATAGAGACGGTTTAATAGGAAAAGTAAAAGCCATGAGTGCAAGCAAAACAAAATAAGGAATTCATTCACTTCATTCAACAAGAAGTTGTCCAGCTATCCCAGGAAAGCAGGGCTTCATCATTGGGAAGACAAACATCATCACTCCAAACATCCTTCCTTCCTTCTTCTTCCCATAGCTTTTATTGCTGAGCATGATGTCATATGGTATGGGATACCACTTTGGTCATCTGGGGTCAGGTGTCCCAGCTGTGTCCCCTGCCAACATTTTGTGCTTTCCTAACCTACTCACTGGTGAGGTGGGGTGAGAAGCAGAAAAGGCCTTGATGCTGTGTGAGCACTGCTCAGCAACAGATAAAACATCCCTGTATTATCAACACTGTTTTCAGCACAAAACCAAAACATAACCCCATACTAGCTACTATGAATAAAATTAACTCCATCCCAGCAAAAACCAATACAGGCCTGAGTAAAGAACATATGATTTAGGTCATCATAGAGGGACATTAATCACTCTAACACAAAAGAACAGTTATGTTAATACTGAAATTTTGAAAGAATACCAGCATGTTTTACAAGCAAAGGATAAGAATGTTTTAATACAGAAATATTTTAATATGCAGTTGGATATATAACCCGTGCCTGGGTTTCTGACTATTAGGATAAGTCAAATTTAAACTAGAAAAAAATGCCAAATCTTTACCAGAGATTACTTTTGATACTGGAAAATTTTATGAAATGTGTAGTGGATTATTATTACTGAACCTTACTAAAAAGTAAAGTTATATATTTGTTGGTTTGCTTGTTTGCTTGTTTTCCTGAAAGATATGTTCTAGTCCAACAAAGATCAATACAGGGAAGTACTAATCCTGTGTCATGTGGAGGATTAGTCTAAGAAGAAATAATCATTCCACCTGGACTTGCAAATCTATAAATCTATAAATAAATCTATACATAAATCTATAAATCTGTAGATCTATAAATCTATAAAGGTTAAGTTGAATGCATTTGGAATTTTGAGCTAGGGAATGTCACCTAGCATACTGCAATACGGACTGATACTAAATATATAAATTTGGGAGGTCTTAGAAAAATATTATTGGCAGAAGATTGCCATATAAGTTAGAAATTAGTGAACATAATAGCAACATAAGATATTTAGGCATTGAAGGAAGACCCAGACATAGCAGTAGTAAATCTGTAACTCAACGTGATAAGGTGTGATACTCCGCTTAATACTATGACATATGGTATAATGAAGGTAGTGATGTTGTGTTTATTTCATCCACTTTTACATGGCTTTTTCAAAAATTACTTGTACTCTATCTTTAATAAGATTAATCTAAATTCCTATCAAATGCTATTATTAATTCATTTTGGGAAATCTTTCCTTGGAATTATTAAATAATTCTTCAAGTTTAGTAAATAAAAGAAGTGTCTAAAAGCTGACATAAAAAGTACTGACACTTTAGGAAAAAAAAATGTATTTAGGTGATTGGCTATGCACCGAGAAGTTCAAAAGTATTTCCTTCTCATAGGAATTCTTTCATTATAATTCTGAAGCAATATGTATTTTCAAACGCTACCTTTTTGAACATTCTATGTTGATGCATAAGCGTATAAAGACTCTACTAATAAATGCTCTTGTTCTGATGCAATCTCATCTGAAATTCTTTGAGATGACATAGCAACACTAGTTTGAACCCTTAGAAATAGCGAACAGCTTCCAGCAAGTGCAAAGCAGTAAGCTGATTATTATAATCACATCTTAGGGTTTCAGGAGAAGCTATGCAGTCTACGTGTTCTGATATGATGTCCTTTGAAACACTAGCTTTTTAGACTGGCCCATCAAAATCACATGTGAACGACTGTGACTGACCATCACATCATATTATTAACTATTGTGTTCTATTAGTGTTGCTCAATCACATCAAATTATTGCTGCATTACACTACGATGATATTAAGGCTTTTAACATCCTGCTAATAAAACAAAACATTTAAATAATAAAATATTATGAAGAAACATTTTTTTGAATTTGCCATAAAAACCAGTACTGGAAAAATGTCCACCTCTCTTTTTTTACTGACTACTTTGTACAAAGGATTTGAATTCTTCTGGGGTTTGAATGTTTTTTAAAGAAATGACAAGAAGTAAATAAATACCACCTGTATCCTTGTAGATAATTGAAAACTTATTGATGCACACTGCAGCAGAAACCAGTTCCCTCCATCTGAAAAGGATGGGACAATGGCAGCAAAAGATGCTACTGTATGAATCAATGAGATGTAATTTGAGAAAACTCCATTGTAAAGATAAATACTAAAGCACCAGGGGGGGGAAAAACACAACCAAAAAACCAAAACCAAAACCAAATTAAAAAAAAAAAAACAACAGAAAAACAACACAGAAAATTTAACAGTCAAGGAATGATATTTCCATGGAAATATACAAATATTGAGGGAAAAAATATCTCCCCACCCCCCCAAAAAAAGAAACAATGGTAAAGAACTATTATAGGAAATTGAAACAGAATCAACATTCATTAAGAACTGAGGTATCTATTACCTGTAAAAAATAATTTGAGGAAAAACTATAGAATATAAAAAAGACATTTTTATAAATAGTTGATCAACTTCTTACAAATATAATAAAGAATTGTATTTTCTAACATGGGGGGTTTGGGAATTATTTGTAAAGCTCATACAAAAACATTAGCACACACTATTAAATTTGACAGCTTTTCTAGAATAATTTCTTCAGAACTGTCACAAACTTCAATAAATCCTGTTAGCTTCTATGAAGGTCTGTACAATTTTTTGTTAACACTTTGTATGTGGATATGTTAAAAAGTTTTCAATATCATCGAAATACTATGTGTTTTGAAAATGTTGACTCATAGATTTGACTCAGAAGGAGAATTCACACAAAATACATAGATGACTTAGATATAAAGGAAAGATAAATTGGATCCAGATCAGTGGAAAATTGACCCAGACATGATTTTCTACATACATTTTGTCTTTCTGTCTCCTACAAGTGTTACTTGCAGACAGATGACAGAAATGTAGTGTACTTGTCATACAAGTAATTTGTTCACTACTTTGCTGCTCACAAATGTGAACTTCATACAAAGTACTGCATCTTTCACAGAAACAGAAAAGAAACGTAGTTTTCCATACTTCCCCTTCCTTATACCTTGCTCACACAATTTCCTGTTGTTTTTTATAAAGGTTATGATGACCCTTCGGTTCACATGAAAAAAAAACACCAAAAAGCAACAGAAAACTTGCTTCCCTTTTGTTAAACTGAAAGTTTCTGATTAATTTCAGATTCACTTGAAAAAGAGGCTATGAGATTAATGATCCACTTTGTCTTTGAAAGAAAACGAGCTTCTGTATAAGAAAGAAAATTGTTTGTATGATATAATGGACAGAGAAAAATATGTAATTATAGGTTTCTTATACTTTAGCAGAACCACTCTCAATCCTGCTCTCAAGGCAGCAGGGAAGACACCACCAGTAAATTTGAACATTTCTTAGCTGCTTTTTTGCATCTTAATAACAGACCCAGGTTTTAGAAAATAACTACTAATTGCATATTGCTGATTAATATTCTTTGAAGGTTTCTTTTTTCTTCTTTCCTTTAATCAGTTTGCTTGCATAGCACCGTCCCTGACTCGTATTTTATCTAGAGAAAACCAAAAGCACGTAGACTAAAAATGCTGCCTAGAGAAAATTAAAAAAGAATAAGATTTATCTCACCTAACTTCAGGTCTCCAGAAATCTCTCTTCTAGTTATTCAAATTTCTTCTACAGTTAATGGAGAAACATAATAACCCTTCAGGGAATTACTTGTTCCAACTACATGTGTTACAAGGATGAACAACTTGATGGAGATGGCTTGCTCTCTCCACTACCAGTGGAAGCAGCTTACATCAATAACTTAAACTAGACACCTGACTTTTAGATGGCTAAAATTAGATGAGAAGAATCCTGTCATAGGCAACAGTAAACAAGTGTTTAAAATCTTTTTATTCTTCAGATCTGTGCTGTCTGAATTTTGACTGCACATGGTGCCTCTGTCTACTCAGAATCTAAAATCTGGAACCACTTCTTAAAGGTAGGCACATACAAGAAAGTTCAGCCGTGATAGACTTCTATATCTTGTCACAGTCAAAAGACAAAAAAAACCCCACAAACATTTCCTTGTTATCTCAAAGATGGTGTTATAATTAAACATCTAAGTCAACCACTGGATATTTTGCTTTGCAAACTTAAGAGATGACAATGTAATGTATTGAACAGCTCTTTATATTAAAATTCAAAAGGATGAGCTAGACCATGATGATTTTGGTTTTCAGTTTCTCCATGTGACTAACACAAATAAGGCATTTAACTAGTTTGAGGTCTCTTTCAGACCTTTGAAATCTCATAATAGAACAAAATGTCTTTCCTGGACGAATTAAAATATTTCCTTTTTCCAACCAGTAAATGAATAAAAGAAAAAGAAAATCAAAACCTGAAAGCTTCTGATTTTCTAAATATATCATCAAGAAAAGACAACTCTAAAAGAAAGAAGTTTGGTACCTTCCCTGAAGATTTTGCTGGTATTATATATCATTTGAGGGCCTTTATAAGATTTCAATAACATTTTACTAGAAAAGAAATATGTATCGTGAGTCTTAAAAAACAATGTGTGAAAGGGAAAAGACAAAGTGTATTGTGTAGCTCAGAGGTGCCAGAAGTAGTCTTCAAACACAGATACCACTTGGTATATTGCTTATATCCTAAACAGAACGTCTCATGCAATGAAGGAAAGAAAAAGAATGAAGCCAAATTGGTGTATCATAGTCCTTTAATACACATTGTATAGACTCTGTGAAATATTTCCACATGTGGATTAGAACATCCATATAGCCTAAAGTACTTTCTGTTAGAAAACCCGCACATATTTAACAAAGCAATTTATATACTACACATGCAACAAGATGAAGGAAAACATGAAACTTCAGAGAAGGTCACTGTATTGGGTGTAGGTGTCAAGGTTTTGGCAGTGAAGGGCACAGAGGAGCCTCTGTGAGGAGAGAACACGGGCTCCTCCATGCTGGACACCAACAATTCTAGCTGTCTCCAGTGGACCCACCACAGGACACAACTGAGCCCCACAGCTGAGATGGTGGTGCCTCTGGGAAAATGCACTTAAGAAAAGGAAAATTGCTGCCCAGGAGGGAGGAGTGAGGGGAAAAGAAAGAAAAAAAAAGTGTGAGAAACATCCCTGCAGACACCAAAGTGACAGATAAGTGGTCAGTCACCGAGGCGAGCTGCTCCGGAGCCAGTCCAATCCCCTGTGGAATGGCAGATCACAGGTGGTTTTCCTGAGATAGGGAAATGTCAGGGCAATGGAGAGACCTGTTAGGAGCAGGCAGCTCTCGTGGGAGATGCTGACAAGGCCTGGGCATTGCCAGAGCAACGAAGACCTCCCACACGCCTATAAAAAGCATCCTGGGGAGTGCAAGAGACCAGGAACGCTGTGACCAGAGTGGGCAAACACGGTGTTGTGTGTCATCCAGAGTGTGGCGGGCCAGTTCATGTGACAGTTCACGCAGGAAGGGCCTGGAAGGTTCCTGGAAGACCAGGAACGCTGTGACCAGAGTGGGCAAACACGGTGTTGTGTGTCATCCAGAGTGTGGCAGGCCAGTTCATGTGACAGTTCACGCAGGAAGGAACTCACCAGCTCAAGAGGTGAGTGCAATTGGTGGTCATCACCCCCCCAGAAAGAGCTCAGCTATGGTATCCACATGACAGAAAGCCATGTCGTCTGCACTCGGAACAAAGGATGTGGCAACCCAAACAGAGTTCCCATGAAATATACAGCCATCCAGATCGCGGGCTGCACTGAGTGCCAGAGCCTTTTGCTGGTAACGGATGGCAGTAGTGAGACAGCTATGTGAAGTATCACCAGGTGGAAGATCTGCTCAGCCTAGTGGCAGAGCTACAAGAGGCAGTAGAAAGGTTAAGGAGCATCAGGGAGTCTGAGAAAGAGATAGACTGATGGAACCGTGCTCTGCCCTCCCTGAGACAGGGAACCACCAGGAAAAACCCAAGACCAAGGGGATTCTGTATCCTCCCCCGGACAGGCTGCAGGCAGTACCTTTAAGGAGAGAAGTGAATGGAGGGAAGTCCACGCTTAGGGCAGCAGGTGAGCCCCCTTCTTGCCTCCCCCGCCTTCCCATGTGCCTCTGTACCACAGGTATGAGGCTCTGGATGTGGAAGGCCAGGCAATGGATGATGATGTGGATGATGGTCCATATTCACCAGAGGTGCTGCGAAGGTCAGAAAGGCCTACCTTCCATATCATGATCAACTCCACGAGGGAGAAAAGACGGGTTATTGTTGTAGGCAACTCCTTTCTGAGGGGAACAGAGAGTCCAATATGCTGGCCAGACTCTCCTCTTAGGGATGTCTTCTGCCTCCCTAGGGGCTGGGTTAAGGAAATCACTAGGAAAATTCCTAGTCTGGTACAACCCTCGGGCTATTACCAACTGATGTTATTCCATGTGAGTGATGATGAAGCCACAAAGCGTAGTCCAAGGAGGATGAAAAGAGACTTCAGGGCCTTGGGACTTTAAACTAAGCTTGAGGGGGGAGGGGGGCAGTATCAGGCTTGTCTGTGACAAACTGTGGCATGACACACCAAAGTTAGAGGGACGAGGCGTTAGCGAGGGCCCTCAGCCTGTTGCTCTGAGATGTGCTGGGTACACTGCAGCACACTTTTAAGTCTTACAGAGATGAGACAGGAGCTCCTGAAGTAACTGGTTCCCTGAGCCAACAGGGAAACACCAGTGAAATACTTCAGAGGAACTGAGGGATGTTCCTCTAAGAAGATGACACGGCCAACAGCCCAGCTGAAGTGCATGCTGCTAGAAAGCTACAACCTAGTTGCCATTATTGAAATCTGGTGGGACCAATCCCATGACTGGAGTGTGGCTATTGATGGCTACAGGCTGTTCAGAAGGGACAAGTAAGGAAGGAGAGGCAGAGGCGTTGCCTTCTGTATCAAGAAATGGATAAAGTGTGAAGAACTGCCTCTGAAGAATAGCCATGAGTGAATAGCCACAGTGAGCTGTAGGCAATCCAGGAGACTCCTGGAGTGCACTGAGGATAACTTCTTAAGCCAGGTAGTAGACAGCCCCACCAGAGGGGAAGTGATACCAGACCTGATGGTCACCAACGTAAGTGAGTTAATCAGTGACATCAAGATTGGAGTCAGCCTGGGCTGCAGTGATCATACACTGGTGGAGTTCACAGTCCTGAGGATTATCAGTCAGGAGAAGAGTAAAGTCAGGACCCTGAATTTTAGGAAAGCAGACTTCCAGTTCTCCAAGAAGTTAGTCAATAGGATCCCCTGGAAAACTGCCTTCAGGGGCAAGGGAGCAGAACTGAGTTGGCAAATCATTAAGGATGCTTTCTTTAGAGCACAAGAGTTCTCGATCTGCAGGTGTAAGAAAACAGGAAAAGAGGGCAAGAGACCAGCATGGCTGTTGAGACCTACCAGTCAAACTAAAGGGCAAGAAAGGAAGGCACAGGCAGTGGAAGCAGGGACAGGTATCCTGGGAAGCATATAGGGACACTGCCTGGTTGTGTAGGGATGGGGTAAGGAAGGTGCACTTGGAGCTGAACTTGGCGAGGGACACAAAGAATAATAATATGGACTTCTATGGGTGTGTCAGACAGAAAAGGAAGGTCAAGGGAAGCATACTCCCTCTGATGAGCAAGACTGGCAAACTGGTAACAACGACTGAGGAGAAGGCTGTGGTACTCAACAACTTTTTTGTCCCTAGTCTTCACTGGCAACCTCTCTCCTCACACCTCTCCAGTGGATGGATTGCAAGGCAGGGACTGGGGGAGTAAAGTCCCTCCCACTGTAAGAGAAGACCAGGTTCATGACCACCTGAGGAACCTGAACATACAGCAATCTATGTGACCTGACAAGGTGCATCCCAGAGTCCTGAAGGAATTGGCTGATGTAGTTGCCAGGCTAATCTCCATGATATTTGAAAAGTCATGGCAGTTAATTGAGTCCCTGGTGACTGGAAAAAGGGAAACATTGCACACATTTTTAAAAAGGGTAGAAAGGAGGACCCTGGGAACTAGTGACTTGTCAGCATCACCTTTGTGTCTGGGAAGATCGTGGAACAGATCCTCCTAGAAGCTATGCTAAGGCACATGGTGTACAGGGTGATTCGAGACAGCAAGTATGACTTCACCGAGGGTGAGTCCTGCCTGAACAACCAAGTGGCCTTCTATGGTGGAGTGATTACATCAGTGGATAAGAGGAGAGCTACGGATGTCATCTACCTGGACTTCTGTAAGGCCTTTGACACTGTCCCCCACAACATCCTTCTCTCTAAATTTGAGAGGTACTGATTTGATGGATGGACTGTTTGGTGGATGAGGAATTGGCTGGATGGTCGCATCCAGAGGGTAGTGGTCAATAGCTCAATGTCAAGATGGAGATCAATGACAAGTGGTGTCCCTCAGAGGTCCGTGTTGGGACCAGTACTGGTAAATATCTTCATGAATGACATAGACAGCGGGATCGAGTGCACCGTCAACAAATTTCTGGATGACACCAAGCTAAGTGGTGCAGTTGACATGCTAGAGGGAAGGGATGCCATCCAGAGGGACCTGGACAAGCTCAAGAAGTGGGCCCATGTGAACCTCACAAGGTTCAACAAGGCCAAGTGCAGGGTCCTGCACCTGGTTTGGCGCTATCCCTGGTATCAATACAGGCTGGGGGATGAAAGGATTGAGAGCAGCCCTGCTGAGAAGGACTTGAGAGTTCTGGTGGATGAAAAGCTGGACATGAGCCAACAATGTACACTTGCAACCCAGAAGGCCAACAGTATCCTGGGCTGCATCAAAAGTAACATGGCCAGGAGAGAGGTGATTCTGCTCCTCTACTCTGCTCTGGTGCGAACCCACCTGCAGTACTGCATCCAGCTCTGGAGTCCTCAGCACAGGAAAGACATGGATCTGTTGGAGCGCATCCGGAGGAGGGCCACGAAAATGATCAGAGGGCTGGAACTCTCCTATGAGGACAGGCTGAGAGAGTTGGAGTTGTTCAGCCTGTACGAAAGAAGACTCCAGGGAGACCTTATTGTGGCTTTAAAGGGGGCCTACACGAAAGATGGGGACAAACTTTTTAGCAGGGCCTGTTGGGATAAGACAAGGGGTAATGGCTTTAAATGAAAAGATGGCAGATTTAAACTAGATATAAGGAAGAAAAGGGTGGTGAAACACTGGAACAGGTTGCCGAGAGAGGTGGGAGATGTCCCGTCCCTGGAGGTGTTCAAGGTCTGGTTGGATGGGGCTCTGAGGAACCTGATCTAGTTGAAGATGTCCCTGCTCATTGCAGGGTGGTTGGACTAGATGACCTTTAAAGGTCCCTTCCAACCCAACTATTCTATGATTTTATGAAGGAGAGGAAGGAGGTACTTGTGCAACTTGCATCCCGTGGAGAAGACCACATCAGCACAGATATCTACACTGCAGCCCATGGAGGTTCCCACGCTAGAACAGGTCAATACTTCTTAAATGAACTGTGGCCCATAGAGAGGACTCATGCTGGAACAGGGGGAAAGTGTTAGGAGGGAGGAGCGGCAGAGCTGAAGTGTTGTGGACTGGCCACAACACCCCATTCCCTGTCACACTTGTGCTGCTCAGACTAAGGGTAGGTAGAGGAGTCAGGTGTGAAGGAGTGAAGTTGAGCCTAGAAAAAAGGGATGTGTCAGGGGAATGTTTTGTCTTTGTTCCTTACCGTCCAACTCCATTTTATTTGACAATAAATTAATTTTTCCCAAAGTCAACTGCTTTGCCTGTGACAGTAATTGGTAAGTGATCTCCCTGTCTGTATCTTGACCCTTGGGCTTTTCTATTTTATTTTCTCCCCTTGTCCTGTTGATTTGAGGGGCTGAGAGTGCAGCTGGGTAGGGGTCTGGCAGCCAACAAAGGTCAACCCGCCACAGTTATTCAAATAATTCATTGATCATAGCTTTTCCTTAGAAAAACTTTAAATATCCTTATCGTACAGAAAGCTGATTTTAGATAAAAGTTTCACATTTTAGTTGAAGGATAATAAATGAATCACACTTAAAAACCTTTGATTTAAGGGTTGATAGCATGATAAACCAATTTTCTCCTCATTTATCTTTTTATTGATAATCTCTTTGCCTAATTATTTCTCAGTTCTATCTAGTCTCTGTGTTCTTTATATAAACCATTCCTGGGATTTCTGGTTGGGTTTTTTGTTTGTTTGTGTCTTTATTTGTTTAATTGTTTGTTTCTTGTGTTGGTTTTTTTTTTCCATTACCTGAATGATTATTTTCTTCAAATAGAGACTTTTACATCCATATATTCAAAGTTATCTTCCCGATATTATATTCATTGTTCATCAAGCCAGTTTTCTGCAATATCTAGTTACTAGAGTTGCTTTGGGGTTTTGTTTTGGTTTGGTTTCTTACCATGGCATTTTCAGTCATCTGTAGACAATAACTTTTACTCCCTGATTTCAAACCCAGAATACTGACAATAATAACTATTGTAATTTAAAAAATAATTTTAGAGATCTTGTAAAAAATATGTCAACAGACCAAAAAGGTAAATATTTAATGAAACTGTTAAGAAAACAAATGGTCTATTGTAAACTCTAATTGAAAGACTAATAAAGAAACAGACTAAATTATAGGTTGTAGGTGTTTGTTGCACTTCTGTAGATACCATAGTAGCATGGCTTCACCCTCATGAGCTTCACCCAGGAAAAGTCACAACCTTAAGGAGATCTTGTTTTTGAATAATTAATTTTATGTAGAATCCCAAAGGACATCTACAACCATAGGTGAGTGACATGGACAAGACAGACCTTCTTCAGTATTACTTCCAGAACACCGTACTAAGTTGCCCTAGGCTGTCTGAAACATCCACACGTGGCTGGTGCAGCAGAAAGGAATTAAAGAAGACAGGGCATGGGACAGAATGTGTGACAGAACCTAAAGGAAATCCAAGCCCTGTGGAGCAGCAGCTGGGGGACTCACAGTACGTCTTGACTCATCACATTAAATTCATTCTTAAATTCATCACATTAAACATAACTTCTGATCATGAGATAAGAGAAAATTAGCAGCAAATTGTAGCTGATTTTCACTATGAGAGAAGGATGGTCTGTCCTAAGTCGGTATCAGCTTTGAGCTTTGATGTGCTAGACACAAGGCGGAGCAAGGCCATGGACAGAGTTAAAAGCAATTAAATCTCTAAAACAGGATTTGTACAATCTTGATAAAACTGAAACTATTTGTTACAGGACTAGGCCTGGAAACAAATACGTGCAAAGTTAAATCCATTTGTGAAGTTGTAAGGTCACTTGAAGAGACAATAGTATATGGTAGTCAGAAAAAATGCAAACTTAGCCGCAGTTGTTAGTTCCAGCTGTTAAAAGTCTTATTTAAATATGATCTATATATCATTTATCAGTGGACAACTAAACAGTTTCCTGATGCAGAATGTTTTCTAGTTTGTTTTTTTGGTCTTTTGACTGCAATTACATACCTCTCAGAGAACAAGTACTTAAAAAAAAACCCAGTCTATCAATATATGGATCCTAGGTGGTAGAAAGCATAACATTAAAGGTGTGAGCAGATGTCAAACTGAAGTAGAATAGCTAATCATACTAATCACTCATGTACCTCATTTCTACACAAGTATTTTTAACATGGATATCACTCATGATTCTGTGCACATTTCTGGAAGAAGTGCAAATGGTCATGAATTTACATATGAAACTTATGAACCTATGCAAGATTCCCCTTCACCACCCAAAGGCTTTTTATTTCAACATTGAAAAAGCAAAAGGGTGATAAATTGGCAATGACATTCTCTGCCTTGCTGTTGTCCTCCTTCCTCCTCTGTCATTTCCAGCAACTCTGCAATTCTCTAAACAGGTAGTTTTGCAAGTGTAAACTGTTTCTGAATTAACATGGTTTTACTCAAACATGTACCAATTTCTATATAGGGTTCTACTAACAAAAAATGCAGCCATGAAATGCTAGGAGTAGCTAACGTTAATAAATAAGAACAGAAAGAAAATTTACGCATTATGTTTCTTCCACAATTTCACTATGTACATCTTTAAATAATGATCACATTTCTTTTATGGAGATAGTCTTTAGAAATGATTTTGTTAATTTATAATGAAGACTGATTTCTTAAATGAAATTTGTTATGGGATCTCTGTTGTGTTTTGTTGTTACTGTCTTTAGTACAGCATGTTGACCTTGGTAGAAATGAAGTAACCGGGATATGAACAAAAGAATCATAAATGAATCCTGGCATCGTGCAGCACTGATGTGGAGAGGGGAAAAAATGAAATAAAAAGTCTTAACGTTCACCTCTTTAGTTTCTGCTAGAGCTTCCTGATATGTTATAAATTTTTGTGACTTACATGGAATCTCATGTTGATCAATGCTGTTCAGTCGTTGTTCAGTATTCCATGGCAGAAGGCCATGAGGCAAGATGTACTCAATTTTGGTTTGGTTGAATAGTCTGTGGTTTATTGGAACTTAGATTTCTTCCCATTAGAAAAATCCTGAGAAGACTATATTGTTTTTCATTTCATTTATTATTATTCCATTCAGAGCTAGAAATTCTGCAATAACAATCTTTCTATCATTTTATCATTTTTGGATCTAGGTTGAAGATACAATCCTTAACAGGAAATTAAAATCAAAGGCAAAGATTTAAGAATTAACTTTAGTCATGGTTCAATCTTCATTTACCCTGTTGCATGATATTATATCCAGTATTTAAAAGAAACTTTGCTGCATACTTTCAATTTTTAAATGTACTGACAATATAGTCACTTAGGAAAGGATTAATCTCTTGTGTCTTAAGTTGCCTCCGACACAGCTATCTAGGGTCTCTTTGGTCTCTTTGGTCAATGGAAAAGCTAGGAACTTCTAAGAGGATATTGATCTTATTCTGTGTTCTTAATCACTTTCTAATCAAATTCACAACTGGTCTAAGTTAAATGAGCTGAATCTTGAATCATTGGTTGCTGTGATATACAGTTAACATATTTAGCTATATGTAAGTCTGCAATCTCAGAATTTGAAAACTAATTGCTTAAATCCCTACTTAGGCACCTGATTTCAAAAGCATTTATTGGATGTTGAAGTTTCTAGAATCCTTCCTAAGATTTTCTAGGGGTCTGAATACAATTGTAAACTAGAACATGAACAGGTAAACAGATCTGAAAATTTCTGCTTTAAAACTCTGGCCTAAAAGCCAGATGATGTTGGAACGATATTATGATGTTGGAATAAACGCAACAACTAAAAGATGTTGCATGTTAATTGGGATGCACATAGGCCATATAAAGCAAACAGATGCCTTAAAAAAAAAAAAAAAAGCTTAGGAAGGACATTCTTTGAGAATTCTGAATGTTTGCCTCACTACCAAACTCCAGAGAAATAATTCTCTAAGATAACAACAGAATAGTAACAGATGGGGCAAGTTGGCCTGCAAAAAAACCCCCCACCTCTATCACAGCAACTCTTAAAATTACACCAGTTCTGAAGATGAATTTGTGCCAAAGTCTTAGCTACTGCCAAGCAATACAGCTATTCTGAAGTGAGACTGGTACTCGTGGAACACTGCCATTATGTCTACTATGACTCCTCTACCTCACACGAGCGTTTTACAGTTGCATCACAGTAATGTTTCTGAAGATGTCAAGGAACAGGGTGGTAAAGGCTATACATAGCTGCTGGACATATAATGGGAAATTTCCAAAGGAAGAGAAAGATGGAAACATCTCACATAATTTTTACTGTGTAAAAAGATAGATGATTAGTGTAAGCCAGGTGTAGCTGTATCCAAAGAGGAGAGAGAGGCGCTTTCAAAAGTCTTGGGTAGGCATTTGAGATAAATGGGATAATGTACTGACCACAGAGTCACTTGATGCTCTTGTTCACATTGGAAGTTTTTCTTTTTGTGTATTTAAAAGGAGAGGAAATTTCTTAGGATATTTATTTCCAAATATCAAAACAAAATTACTCCACAGAAATACACAAGGATATCTTTGGCAGTGGGAGTACTAGGTGTTGTGAAAAAAAGTTGTTAAAATCTTACTTACTAAGAAAGCATATGTACAGTTTATATGTTCTGTGAGAGTCCTGAATCCTGTGAAAAGAATGGACCCTTGATTCATTTAAGGGTCTAGATGATTTGGTATAAACTGTAGGTAGGTCTGGGTTTTGTTATGGATATAGTCCTGATTCCTGATTGTTCAGAATGGGGGACCTGTATACTAGCTTGGGTTTCTTTCCAGTAGGAACCATGGAGCAATGCCCTTTACCTGAGTCTTGTCCCAATACAGATTCAAGGTAGTGAAGTAATATCCGTCTATCTTTGGATAGACGTGGGATCTGGAACACCGTCAGGATGTCCCCCACTTCTTCGAAGTATACATTAAGCTATTGGCTATTTGAATTTCCTAAAAGACATTGCAGTTAAAAGTGTTGGGCATTAACTGCATATGCACATGTTCACTAAACAGGATTAAACATACTTAAAAAGGAAATATCTTAGAAATGTCTTCCTATCAGAATTCTACATATGAAGGTGATCTAATTCTTTTGCTAATAGGTTCTATAACTAGGGCTATTGATTTAAAATTTCAGGGTTAAAATTGCCTAGAAAAGGAGACTATGCACACAAAATTAAAATGTCCTGATTGAATTCAAATATAATGCAAGAGAGAGCCCTACTGGCAGAGCTTAATAAATACAATCGCTATTTTAGTAGCCTCAGTAAAAAACTTGCCTTATAACAAATAGGAGTGAAATACACATCCTGGAATATTTGACTCTTTGTGTCCTCCTTCAGTTTAGATGGTTCATTGACAAATCCAAAAATATATTTGTACAGTGTGGATGCTTCATTATCCCATTGTCCATGTTAGTAGTGCTATGATGTAACATCTTCCTCAATGGAATAAATGGACTATGAAATATTTTACCAGAAGAACGTAAGCAAATCCCATCCTTCTTCCCTGTACTTTTGGTGCTCTAAAAATATGAGGGTAAATGTGAACTTTTAAGGTACTAATCACTCTGTATTGAAAATCCAGGAAGTTTTAGAAATTAGAAGAGCAAATAATGCATCCAGATAAAAAGGCAGGAGGATGAAAACGAATCCTTTGCTGCTTATGTGGGTAGCATGGAATATACAAAAATATCTATTCAGTTTAACCGAAGCATCTAAACTGTAGCTTTCTGCAGTACATTTCTGTCATGTGTGGGTGGTGTTGGGGGTGGCAGGTGTTCCAGCAGATTTTACGTGTGCTTAAATTGATTCCTCTGTATAATAACAAGAAAAACACCAAGAGCAGTTGGATTTGAATAAAGCTGTAGTAAGCAGGCCAGCATCAAATCTAAATGAAGGTGAATGTAAGCAGGGTACAATGCATACAAGAAAGAATTAATTACTGGTAAAAAAAGAAGAAAAAAAAAAAAAGCTTGTTTCATTTTACATTATGGTTTAGAAGATATATTACCCTCACTCAACAGCTTATGAAACAATCACTATAAGTGAAAAATTTGAGACTGGAGTAGAAGTGAAAAGATTTCTTCATACCTATGCATTGTCCTTTTTTTTCAATCTTCCTTCAAAACGTCCAAGATAGCCCAGTAAAGAGCAGGTGCAGCACTAAATCCTTTAATTTGTATTGAATATTAATTTACTAAACTAATTCATTCAGTAGTTAAGACTAAGCATGTAGTACAATATGAGACACTAAAAGAAATGCACAGTACCTGCACGAGGACTTGAGACAGAAACTACAGGAGAACGACAGCCATCTGGACCACCAGGTGGAGGGCATATAAAATACCTTACAGCCTCCCAAATCACACTAAAAGTCTTTGTGTAAGGTTTAAGATACTTGTGTGGAAAGGCGTCTAAGTTTTTATTACAATTCAGTGAGCAGCTAAGGGAAGAATCAGTTACCTAAATGTAAACAACTCCATGAAAAGATGCCTCAGGCTATCCTGTCTGGCCTCTGGCTGCTGGTCCACAGGGTGCAGATCTCCCTGAATCATACCTGCTGGCCCTCTGCAGATGTCCCAGACACCCTAAGACATCACAAATAACACTGGAAGCCTATATTTAGGCAAGTGGATCAAGGTCCTTCTCAGTACTGACAGTGGAGACTAGAGAACAATTCAGCTCATCTGGCAAAAGGTATTTACATCTGGACAGAACAGCTCTCAGAATCAACAACTGTATTGGCTGAATTGTCCCTGATTATAATGGCAGTTTAGATGAATTAATGGCTGGTTTAGTAACCTTTTGCTGTTTGTTCATTAGGAAAATAAGTTGAAAGTTACTACTGAATGCAGTTTCATCCTGGGAAAACATAAGGCAAGTAAGACAAAAGGTCATTCTTGGAAATGTTTATTTTGGGAGATGATGATGAATAAGGAACACAGAATAAAAATATATATTAAATTTAATGCACTTATGGCTTAAAGATGCAGAGCTCAGATTGTCTTTAATGGAATGTGTTGGTTTATGCCAAGATTATACATACACATTTTTGACATATATGGCTTTGTGATGGAGAATAGGAAAAACTAGGAATGTAGAGTAAGAATAAAGATGAAGACATAACTGACGGCAAAACAGGAAGGATAGTCTATACAGCCAGTCTATACAGTTTGTATCACAAACCTGGGTAACGGGTTTTGAAATGGTATGCCAAGAATTTGAAAAGGAGATTAGCTGTTGTTCTAAGCAATATATACGGGAGCTAAAAAAAAAAAATATTAGCATTTACAAATATGCTTACCAGAGGTGCATTCAGTGCCATCATCTGTATTTTAGCAAGCTCTTGATGGAACCAATCCCATAACTTAATGCACAGAGGCTGCACAGATACACAGCCTGCCCATGATGACTGCTTTCTAAATGAGGTATCTATCCTACTGTTGTCACCAGTAGGCTGTGTATCTGTACATTTACACGAGGAATTCTGGCATTTTCATACCTTTTTTTTGTACTTTCTCATTTCTATATCCTTTGAAATAATGGGACCCAAAGAGAGAAGAACACCAGGGTCTGGGTGTACATGATATATAAAACAGCTTAATGATGTTCTTACTAGCAATTCCCAACTTCCATTTTCTTTTTTGATTTCTGGTAAGCAATGAGCTGAATATTTTCACAAAACTATCCATTATAAATTCAAGATCTTGCTCTTCAGTTACAGTGGTCAGATCAGAGCCCACTGGTTACTTTATAAGATATATAAATAAAGTAGTGGGAAATGAAAAAGCTAGGACAGATCAAGCCATTCATGCAAAGCTGATTACTACATATGAATGAACAGCTAAGGGAGAACTGAGTCAAAGTTTCTCAGCTGTGTAAACAAAAGTCAATTCTACTGTATCAAAAGGAGCAGAAGCCAGGTTGTTTCTAAAGAGCATTGACGTAAAAAGGGAAAAACAAAGGGAAGGGAAGGGAAGGGAAGGGAAGGCAAGGCAAGGCAAGGCAAGGCAAGGCAAGGCAAGGCAAGGCAAGGCAAGGCAAGGCAAGGCAAGGCAAAGGCAAAGGCAAGAAGGGAAAAATATATGATGAGGAGTTAAGACAGACCCCTGGACCCATGAAAAGCAGGATTGTGTAAGGGCTGTCACTAGGGAAAAACATCAGAAGGCTCTTTACTCTCTTTTCTTCTTTTCTCCTGTTTGGTTTTTGTTTTTCCTTGCAACAGTAGCAAACATTGTTCAATCCCACACTTTCATGAGCAGCAAATGCAAATTCTTGTGCTTTCATACAGTCAAAGTACACAACTGATCTGTGTTCACTTTGTTACCCTGGCAGTCTGCTGCCCTAACTAACTTCCTAACATTTCCTATGCCTGAAGCCAACACTGGGTGAATACAGTGTGGGATAAGGTGCATAAATAACAGAAATGAGGACAACTAAGGTTATCCAAATTAAGAAGGATTTTTGGAGGTGACTAATTAAAAATCAGTCTCTTTGTGAGTGAATACACATTTTTCTTCCTAAGTCATTCCACAATGTACTGCTCAGTTTATGAAGATTTTTTTGTCCTTACAAACAGTTTCAAATTAATCCTGAGGTCCAAGGTTTTGCTTCATCATCCGCGTTAAAGATTCTTCAGATCAAGTTCTCTCTTATGGGCTGTCATTACATTATTCAAATCACATTCTGAGAAACAACTTTTCAATCCTATTATCTCTGGCAGGATACACAGTGCAAAACAAGGGCAGAAACTGTAGACAAAGGGATAGCACAAGTACGCCTTTTCCATTAGAATTTGGGTAAGAATTCTGCTGATTGTGAACAACTCACTTCCCTCTCCCCTTGGCCCCAGAGTATATTTCTTCTGCAGCCCTGCAGTCATGACACCTTTTTTTTTTTTTTTAAATAAAATGAGGACAACAGATCTCCTGATAATTTTTTTTTTCTGAGTAAGTCCTGTTATCTTCCCAGTATTCCAGCAGCCTTCTGATAACAGTTCTCTGCACACACTACATATTCTTCTGCTTCTTTTAATTATCTGAGACACACCTTACTCTCACTGCACAACCTAGTTCCTGGCCACTGACTCTAACTACAGTTGGAAAAGAAGAAAAAAATTTCAAAGCTTTCTTTTTTTATAGATTTTCATTCTTTTAATTCATTTCACGGTTCCAATGAACATTATCTATGCAGTTGTAATTCAATTCAACTATACATCTTCATTTATGTACAGGTACATGATTCGCAAAGGTTCTGATGTCACATTGTGTTCAGTGTCCAGCCCTTTGAAGAACAGGACAGCCATTTAATAACTGAGCAAATACTTGGCACTTGTATACCCTGAAGCTCACTGTCTGCAAGGACATTCCTATTCATCACTCTCCAGCTACAAATTTTTAAATAAGGGACCTAGGAGTACTTCTCATTTTCCTGCCTTTTCTGTGTACACTGACTGTAACCCTATTGTGTGTTGAAATTAGATGTTCCATGCATGTAAATATTATGAAGCACATGTAATATTTTGCTCCCATTTTCTTCAGAAAGAAATTCTGGCAAATAACCAAGAAAGAAGATATGATATGCTCCCTCGATATGAGTGTCTAGGGAGCAGCACTGCAGATTTTTAACACAGCTTAGTTACCACACCTAAAGCTGATCTGTTTTTCTTCTCAACTTTATAAATTCTGAGGAATCTCTCAGTGAGGATATCCGAGTTGGCAGAAATGCCTCAAGGGCAATATTTTTCATCACTTGGATCTCTGCATGGAAAAAGGACATACGCAAGGCATAAGAATACATTACTTTCTTGAACAGTCTCAGTAGAAAGTAGAACGAATTCTCCCATTTCAGGCATCTAGCAACAGAAGTTTCTGGCGAAAGCTTAACCTGCGAAAAGCAACGCTTCTTTTCTTCTGCACCCATGAACCATTATGCTTCTATGCACTTGAATGATTTTCACCATTAGTCCATATCCCAAGTATAAAGGCTTTTACCATAGTGACCATAAACATAAAGCCAGAGATTTGAATGTAACTGCTTTAACCCTTATTATGAGCACATCTATTCCTTAACATTTCTAAGTATACATGAGGTTCATCCTTTAGGTGTTTCTTGGTACCTAAAGGATAATGAGCATGCTGTCATATTATGCAATCAGTGAGGTATGAAAAGAAACTACAATGTTTAAAAGAGAATATTGGGGGAAAAAATATATTTTGTATGTATGTTGAATGCTTCATGTTAACTCTGTTTTATATTCTTTTAAAATGTAATATTCAGATGTTCCCACTGTTGTCCCAAACATCTTCCTTACAAATTATGTAGCTAAGTACTTTTCTTAATATGAAAAGTTCTCTTTAATTTAGAAAGACCTGTAAAAAGAAAAAATTATGTCAGTGCAAAATTATTATTCAAACTTATATAAACTTCTCAAGTTTTGAAACTAGGATTTTTAAGGTCTTGCAGAAAACATTTCTTGACTTATTTTTTCTGAAACTTCATATGTATAGAAAGAATGATAATTTTAATTATACTTATGTTCAACAAAATTTTAAAAAGTGTAAGGTTTATAGTGACTTCTGGCTTTACATATATCAACATTCAGATTTTTAGACATATTTTGAAAAAACATTGTTTCTTTTTATTTCCTGCATTTTCTTTCAGGGTTCCTTGTCTTTTTTTTTTTTTTTTAATTTAAAACTTCTTCCTAGGCATTCTATTATATCTTAATAGCTACTTGCAGTATGTGTAAATCTATAAATTATGCTTTTTTCAAAGAGTCTTACTTATATTGTTTTTTCGGTATTTGACTCATCTTTTGTTATGTATTTGCTTGTTAAAATATTATCAATGAGAATTCTGTAGTGAGGAACAATCCTTTTTAAATTAACTTTGTTATTTTTGGCTGTATCTTTATTTTCTTTTGTGCATTTCTGATGTACTGATTTTCCAGTACCATACCATAGACTTGATGGATGAGGAATGTTACATGAGACTGGAGCTATGGTAAGGAATACATGAGAAGCATCCATCCCTTCAACCACTTCAGGATGAACCTAATTCTTACTAGACATGCTGCTGCTGTGCAGGCAGGAGAATAATGAAAGCCATTAAAGCCCAATGTATTGATTTTCCTCACCCCAATGTGTTACTAAGACTTACTGGCAGCAACTTTCTTTTGCTTTTGCCTTTTCACTTGCTTCTCACAGTCTCTTCCACCTGCTTCAAGCATTTCCAGCCACCATCAGCTGAGCCCACCTTCTGTGCAGGAACAGCATGACCACACACCAAATGAAGACTGTGGCTGATGACCAGCAGGGTTGGCTGACTGAGGGAGTACTTTCAGCTTACTCACTAGCTGATCCTTGAAGGTGGTAGGAAAAGGAATTTGTGTAGGCAGGCAAGAAGATTTTGCAGTTTACCATAGGACTTCAAAGTACAAATGAAGTACACCATATTAGCCAAGATGTGGCTTACAAACTATACGGATAGAACAGATCAGCTCCGGGTCTGCTACAAATAACCAAATCTTTGGTTAAGCAAAGTTTAATCAGATCTCATACAAACCCTCAGGGAAGTCCAGGTTTTAGTGCTATTTCTCAAGTTCTGGTGTTATTCCTTGGTGATGTTAGGTCAAGAAATTATTTTCTGTTTGATTGATCTGTTGTTTCTTTTTTCTCCACTCTCCTAAACCATCAGTCACTGCTTATAAGCTCCTTGGTATTATACAACACTGACTTCTTCTACCCATCTTAAGCATATCCAATGCAGCTCACCATCACATCACACTCCCCCCAGCATGCTGAGGCTTATAGAATTTGAGTTTACATTATCATTAAATTAAGTTCAGTGCAAGTAAAGGCATTCTTTGCTGCACTCTCAGCTTTTCCATAGTTCCTTGCTTGCAGTATTTTTTGAACAGGTCATTCCTGATGCCTTTTTTGTAGTCTGAATGATAACATCTCCCACTGACTCTGCAGTGCATCTGTGATTTACCACATGCTCTTAAAAATTCTTGGCATTTCCACCTGCAGCAGCACTACCTTTAGGCTAGATACAAGGAATAATTTTTTGTCCAGTGATGGTGGATGTTTCACACTGGAACAGGTTGCCCAGAGAGGTGGTAGATGCCCCATCCCTGGAAACATTCAAGGTCACTCACCTTATTAGGACAAGAGGTAAGGGGCACAAACTTGAGCACAGGAAGTTCCTTCTTAACATGAGAAGGAACTTCTTTCCTTTGAGGGTGGCAGAGCACTGGAGCAGGCTGCCCAGAGAGGTTGTAGAGTCTCCCACACTGGAGACATTCAAAACCCACCTGGATACCGTCCTGTGCAACCTGCTATAGGTGTCCCTGCAGGGGGGTTGGACTAGATGATCTCCAGAGGTCCCTTCCAACCCTGACCATTCTGTGATTCTGTGTGATTCTGTTAGGTTGGATGGGGCTCTGAGCAACCTGATCTAGTTGAAGACGCCTCTGCTCATTGCAGAGGGTGTTAGACTAGATGAGCTTTAAAAGTCCCTTCCAACCCAAACCATTCTATGATTCTATGACACCTTGTGCTAGAGGAGAAACAGCTGTGGCTCAGATATTGTGGCTGGTCATCATGGTTTTGTACAAGACAGAATATCTTCCTTGCATTCAGATAACTCACTGGAGGATCTCAAACAAAAAAGGAATTCCTTTCTGTCTGTGCAGTGTCACTGGTTAATAAATATGGCAGGGTTATTTAGTTTAAATGGATGTTTTGAAGAAGACCCAAAGGTTGGTCCTACCAGCTAAATGAAGTGCTCAAAGCTGACTTTCATGAATCATCACATGTGATTATATGGGGAAGAGAGGAAAGTGTAAATGTATGCCCATAGTAAGTGCAGTAAAAACTTTTGCATGAGAAAAGAGGGAAGTTTTGGGGATTTTGCTGTCTTCTGGTATAACTAAGTATAATATTTGTTTCAGCTCACCCCAGTCATTGAAGAATTTCTTCCTTTTCCTATTCAGCTGAAGTCTGTAGAAGCAAAACATATGATAGTCTGAAGAGCTCTCCATAGTTCATTAATAATTTTGATAAAAGTTTCTCATTATTTTTCAGTCCCTATCAAGTCACTACTGTCAGGGCATGATTTTTTTAGTAAATCAAGGAAAACACTAAAAGGACATAAAGCTGAATAAAGCAAGTGAAAATGCATATCTACTCTGAATGCCCCCTCTCCCAGTCAGTCAGGTATCTAGTGAACAATTCTGGGATTACCTCCAATGTAATTTCACTGTGAGTGCACATGAAGATGTTGTCTCCTAAGGATTGCATGTCCCTTAATCTTGTTTTGTTGCATTCAGCAGTAATTTTTCTGTTTCAAGATTTTGTATCTGAATTGAATGTAAAACTGTATGAAAACTTGTTTCTTAAATTTGTTATTTTGTTGTCACTGTTCAGGTTTGATGCTTCTTTTCATCATACACGCCTGTGTATTTTACTGGGGCAGTCAAGTGTGCTGACACTGATGCATAATTTATGATGTTCAAGGTACCTCTCATGCACATTTCTAAAGCTTCCTTTTTGCATTACTGTACAGCTGTTTCCTCTGTTTCTGTAGTACCTGTTTACTTCATGAAATGCAAAGTGGATAGTAGACATTTCAGCCCAGTAAGTCTGATTTTTTGCCTTCACTAATAGAACCCCAGGCATTGTGTTCCTGGCAGGGGAAGGGCAGGTCGCTCTCAGGGGGCCAAGGATGCCTTGGCTGGTTGGAGCCAGTTGGAGCCAATTAGAGCTGGTCAACACTCACCTCTGCCACATCTGTCACCATCCCACTGGACCTGCCACTGGCCTGGGGAGAACCACCAGCCCACCCAGGGGCAACAACCTCTTTGTGTCCCCCTGTGGGACTCCCAGAAGGGGTCAGGAGAGAGTATGGGGGGAAAAATGCACCCTCAGAGCTCCAGGCAAGGCCGCAGGCTGAGGGGCCCACACCTGCCAGGGACACCCCACTCGTCCCGGCAGGGATGACAGGGCAGCCACAACTGCCCCGATCCCTGTGTGTGTAACACTGGCAAGTGACTGGATGAGTATTGCAGATACACAGACTTTATGAAAACTTGCTGAAGGGGTTTGCTTTCTTTCATATAAATATAGATGTCTATGTCTACAATAAAAAAACACTAGACTATTTTAGGAGCAGAAAGGAGATACAGCCAGCAGGGAAGACGAATAAGGCTTTCCCTTTTAAAAAATGACTACACTGGGACAGTAGCCATAGACTCAGTGTCCTCAATACTTACGGGGGGGGGGGGGGGGGGGAAGAAAAAAAGAAAAAAAAAAAAGAACTCACAAACTGTGTGTTCAGATCCTTGCAAACAAATCCCTGTGAAGTCAGTGAAAACTATGAAAACATACCTACACAGAGTTTGGGCCCTTGCTGTTTAATGACATAGTGGTGAAAACTGGGAATTAAATATTTGAGCCATGGAACTTCTGTGTAGTTCCCTAGATCTCACTGATCCTTGCAGGATCCTTTCAGTTGCCAACAAGTAGTCATGCAGCACTATGTGTGATGGCCTACCGTATTCAAGGTATCTACACAGAGCTGGGAAGTATCACACGGGATCTTGAGGGCAACTGTAGTAGAAGGCTTAGTGCATCTCTAATGGCACTGGGTACTTGTGCAAGGGCAAACAAAGTGCACCTGCAGTGCTTAAAAATTAAGGATGGGATTCATATTTACTACCATAAGGCATCTGAATGTCTTCTTATCTAAACTAATGAATAGAGATAGATAAGCACCTTGTAGAAACAACTAGTCTTATTTTTCTTAGGCACTTGCTATAGGATAGAAAAGCTTACCTTTTGGAGTTACCTGTCTCATTTCTTTGACTTAGAGGGAACCCAGATGATTTGTTCTGGATGTTTATCTCTAGGATGGGTAAAGTTATATAAATCTCATACTGTGCGTGTAGCTGACAGGTATATCACAGATGGAGGCATAACATAGGCTGGACATTGTAATATAAGGTTGGCATCAAGCTTCTAGCAAAGAGCTATGTAAGATGTAAGAGTACAGTAGTCAGGTTTTACATTTCATCTCTGTCACGTTACTATATCTTCTGTTCTCATTCCTCTTCTCAAAACTACCTGTTTTATCTAGGCATGCTGTAAACTGATTAAAACTGTAACTCTTGCTTGACAAGTCAGTGCACCGAAATATGGATTTCTGATCTTACCTTCACATTAATATTGACCTCTGAGTTACCCTGGTACAAGCCACATTCGCAGAAAAGAGGCATAAACACATACTAAGTCATATGATGAGACACGAAGGGAATGCAAATCTCCCTAATCCATTCAATGGTTGCATGTCCAGTCATACTGTTCAGGAGGGCACTGGGTTCAGAAAAGACACTGACCTTCTCCTATGTCTTGTAATGGGATCCTGGTCCGTTCAGAGACCCATGGGAAACAAGTTTGCTGGAAGGATGCAGCCACAAAATCTTTGCACAAATCTTTAACAAAGTCTCTGAGAGGCTTTGCAATATCTCAAAATTTTCTTTAGAAATAAGTTCATAATCTGAATCACAAAATAGTGTATTAAGAGTCTATGAAAAAGAAGAGTATTTTGACCTAAAATTTTTTTCTTTAAATGCAAAAGAAATAAAATATTTTCCTCCAAAATCTCCTGACTATTTAAAAATTTCCTTAAAGAGAAAAAAGTCATGAATCAAACACAAAAACACACAGCCAAATTAATAAGCTGATTTATTTTCCCTGTTACGAACTGTGACATTCCACTTGAGTAGTGTATTTACATCCTTATGACTTCAAAATAGAATGGTAATTACAAGTCTACATATGGCTATAATTTGAGCATAATAGTATTAATATAATGTAACATGTAATTAAAAGTACCTTTGTTTACTTAGTTTTACTATAATTAAGTTTCTTTTTCACATTTTTCCTGTTATCTCTGAACTCATTGTTCAATCTATTCTTTTTTTTCTTCTGTTTGGAACAATTAATTTTAGATTGATTACATTAAAAATATGGAAATTGAACTATTATCCTATATCCAATACGGTTGATGGGAAGAAAAGAGTTAATTTTAAAGTCAAGTTTTAAAGCATTCATTCTTGCATAGTTGGGCATTTGACATGCTGTTATCACTGCTTGTCATAGTAATCAATATTGACTTTTTTCTCTGTGCTTCTGCTGTATAATACCTACCTGTTACCTTTTGTTTTGCACTTAGATTATTAACTTGCATCGGGCAAGACTGTTCACAGCAATAATAAATAATAATATCCCATGAAAAATTTGCTCTGTGGGGACTCCAGGGAAATGAAGTTGCTAAGGGTAAAGCCAAAACAAAGTTTGATTATTTGAATAAAATTTTCAGGTAGTTTTCTAAGTGTGATAATTATATCTTCAGAGCATCTTTTATTTGTCTCTTACACTCAAAGTACGTGTGTGTATCTACATATGTATAAAAGCTATCATTCACCATAAAAATGGCATTTTCACGTAAAAGTATCGACATGAGGAATGATAATCCGAAAAGTCATAAACAACACAATGAAAAATAGAAGGCAAATCAGGATTTATAGCTGGAAAGCTATACAGCTTTGGGCAGTGATATCTTCAGGTCAAAAACATTGAAGGACAATGGTATATAAGTCACCAAAATGATAGTACATTAATGTTAACATCATAGTACTCACAAACAAAATTACCTTTGAATACATACATTCCTAAGTTAGATATAAAGGTGGTGTAGTCAGCAGTAGTAAGTCAACATCCTATCCTTTCCTGTGAAAAAGGCCTGATCCTGCTTTTTTAACCGCAGAAGTTCTATTTGCCAAAGAACAACTGGCTGTAGATCTGTCAGGTTCTGCATTTTTATTACAGTAAAAAGTATTCCTTTCGCTTTGATCCACTTTTCTTTGAAAATGCACTTTTCTTAACAGCTTCCTGGATGCTTCTCCAAGAGTATTCTTCCCTTCAATTAAAATGTTAAAGTACCTATAACCACAGATTAACCATTAATACATTCGGTATCACCTTTTACCTGTAAGAATGCCTACAAAAGCATGGTAGTGGTGCAGCATCACCTACTTTTTTCTTCTTCACAATGAATGGGTACCCAAACATCTTTCAAGCACTTTTTTACAAAACGTGACAGTGATTATAACACATTATATTCACTAACTGTCTTATTATGATTGAGCTAAAAAGAGATTTAGTATTTTGCAATTATTTCATTTAGTGTAAATAATAAACTTTGTCAGGTTCACTGTACATTTAAAATACACGCATCCAGTATGACTGGCATTCTGTTGAAAATATCATAGTTAAATGAAGATAATAAGGATGTCAGGTCTACATTGATTAAACATGCGATGCAAATCTTGAAAACTTACTCTGCAGATAAATGAGGAAGTCACTATTCTAAAGTACCAGTCATTGTTTCAATTTCTTTTCTATTGGAAATATTGCATGTTATCTGAATAGATATTAACTGAGATCAAAAAAACCCCAGCCTTTATTTACACAAAGATTAATTTAGAAAAGTTGAGATGTGTTAGACCACCATCCAGCTCTCTTTTCTACACCTTGAAATGGATGAACAGTTATTTTGTATCATGAGCCTGTCATTGGGCACCAAACTGTTGATCCATTGGCTTTGCTAAGCTGTTTGTAAATCAAGGACGAAAGCCTTCTTAAAACAAATTCTGCCTATCCAGAAAAGCCTTTTACCTCCATTATGGTCTCATTCTACAAAAAAAATGTAGTATACTCTCAAATGTATTTACACAAATAGTCCCACTAAAATTTGAACACGTATTTGGATGGCAATGCTAGGCATGTGATAATCAGTGACACACTAGCAATGCAAATGGGGCAGCTTTTTACCAAGATGAAGTTAGCTTTCCTGAAAAGGCAAGTTCATTGTTTCAGTAATTTGTAAAAGCCAAAAGGATAGGTGACATTGAAACCAATGACTAGGTATTCAGAAGGGAGGATAAAACTACCCAGATGCATATAAAAAAGGTCATGCATGCAAAAGACCTACTAATACAAATCATTCGTTACTATCAACCCCGGCAAAAGGTAAAACTATAATAACAAGAATTAGATCCAAGAGATTAAATAAAAATGTCAGAAGTAGTAACAAATCTCATTACTGAGGCATTGAAAAGAAAAAAACCCTCTTATCTCATAAACTCCTTGTCTTCCCTCGAAATACAGAAGAAAAGACAATGGAAGATGCATGTATGTGTATCTGTAAATAGATTAAGATTTTCAGTTCTCTTTCATAATTTTCTGTGTATTGATTGCCATACAGATTAGGCATGATTACAGTTTCATGCCACTTTCCAAACCAGTGAACACCGAGCACCTTAAGTGGAATTTCATCTGGTTAACACTGATAAAAGATTTATCAGAATCAGTGACAAGGGAACATTTCTCCTATACACAGCATCACTTCAGTGGATTGTACTTCCTATGTATAAAATAGATTATCAATTCTTCATTTATATTTTATGTATACTATGGGATCCTCACACTAACACTTTCACACAAATCAGTCAGTTCATACTTCAAGGTCGTAGGAAAAAAGAGGTCACCTACACTTACAGAGTTCATAAACGCTATCTTCATGCAGGATTGCACAGGAACAGAGCTTTAAATTCCTGCTGAATGCAAGATGGAGCCTTGGTTCGGAAAAGATTGAGAAACACTCTTCAGATAACTTTTTGCTCCGTGAGTTATCTTGGTTTTAATACTCTTTTTAATACTGAGTGTTGTATTCAACACCTGTAAGGTCTTCTCTAAATGAGTCATCTGAACTTTACATGCTCCCTGCTGAAGGCCACTATTCTTTAATAATAATATGGAACAAGGTCATTAGTCCAATCTGATATTTTGCTAAGCATTTGGACTCTATTGAATTATACTGCATTAAAATAAAAAATGAAAATGTCGTATCTTTCAAGGACCCAGAGAGACAATGTATTCCTGCCAAAGTATTCTCCTGGCTTCAGCCAAAGTTTTCTTTTTCATTATGTGCCTGATCAGAACGGTTTCTATGTACTTGTGACACGTTTTGGCCCATAGCAGTTGGACAAAACTTTGTTTGGGAACTAGCCAATAATCAGGCATTTATACAAAAAAGATGTGGAAAAAAACAAGATAAAAAATCTCCTACCAGATGTCTGGCTCATGATGTTTTTTCTCTGTCCCATCTTTGAGTCTATGAGCATTTTCCAAAGTCAATACAAACTTTCTCTTTCTTCTTTTTTTTTTTTTTTTTTTCATTAGGTTTGGTTTGGTTTTTGGCTTCCTATTAATGCTGTCTAGATCACTGAGCAGGAAAAAAACGTTGCCCAATAAAAGCATGAATACAAAGAATAATGGGGAGAGGAAGATCAATTTTTACCTACATGAAGAACTAACTCAATATGTTTTTTTTCTTCTACTAACAATATGCATTAGTGTCATTAAAATATAGAGAGTGAAGGACCTTTGATTTGCAATAGAGATTTCGATGTGACTTCAATAAAAATAGGAGACAAAACACAGGTTAAAAGTAGTATGTACTTTTTCCTGTTGAATAGGCAATGTGACGATGGACAGTGTATTCAGTGCATGGACAGCAAAACTTTCACAGTGATAAACATATTTTTCCAACCTTTGGCACGCAGTACCTGGTGTAGAATACTCCCAGTAGCAACATCCACAGCACTTGGTATTTTAACCGAAAACTTAATGCAAGTAAAACCGATGACTTCAGAGGCCATATTATGTAAAATACTCATGGGCATCTGCAAGACAACTAAGTCATAATTTTTTTTAAAATTATTTGTTCTCCATAAAACAGCAGAGTTTACAAAATTTAGAAAAATAACTGACTGCCATGGGCATGTGTGAGGTCACTGTTGACTGCAAGAACTATTTGCTCAGGAAGTTAAACGTAGTATGAATTCCTCTGAATGTAAACCCTGAAGTTCAGAAATAAACACCGTTGATATAACTTACGTTAAGATGTAAAGCCAAACTTAAAGTTTTTTCTCATGTGCAAGGAAGATTTCTAGCTAGGCTAAACAAAGGTTTAGCATGTCTTTATACTATTAAAATATCTCCAACTTCTCAGTTCCTTCTACAGGAAATAGGCTTTATGTAAAAATTTTGTTTTCATTTGCAGTTTAGTCATCCAATTTCCATTTTATTAAAGGTACCTTTTCTGTTTGAAAACCTATATATCGGTACTTGGCATATATTTCTGATTGAAGGAAAACAAGACCATTCAGAATGATAGAGTTCAAGATAAAGAGTATAAGACCAACAGCAACCACCTCTATAGTAATATGATAAATCTGTAAAATTATAAGTCAGAAATAAAAGTGACCACCCAATAAGACGTAACTGGTCTCTCCAGTATATTTCATAAACTTGAAGCTTAGTTCTGGGTCTGGATAGTTTTATTGATAGAGACTTTCTAGCACAAATTTTTCTGTTGACTTGGTTGTTTTTAATAATTATAAATGTATATTGCATATTTTTCCTGTACAGCTTTATTTACAAAAATATTTAGTTAAAATATTATACAGCATATCAACATTGTAATAGTTTTCTGTGCATGCATGGCTCTTGGTAGACAGCAAGCTGAACATGAATCAGCACTGTACCTGAGCAGGAAACAAGGCAACAGTACCCCAGGCTGTTTTACAAGAAGCACAGCCAGTAGAGCAAGGGAGATGACTATCCCCTCTACTCAGCACTTATTAGACCACATACAGAATACTGTATCCATTTTGCTGCCTGACATCCCTTGTCAGCCTCCTGCTCCCAAACAAGACAGACGTTGATCCACTGGAGTGCAGGTCCAGGGAAGAGTCACCAGGATGATCAGAGCTAGCACACTTGCCATGTGAGTAGAGGTTGAGAGACCAAGTCATGGTCAGCCTGGAGAATAGATGGCTGCAGGGGCACTTAACAGCTCCCAGAGCCTGTGGGAAGGTCACTGAGGAGACGGAGTCAGGTTCTTCATAATGGTGCATGGTGGGAGGACAGGAGACAACAGAAACAAAAATATTTCAGACTGGATATGACAAAAAATCTTTACCCCCATGAAGCTAGTCAGGTAGTAGAGCATGTTCTCCCCAGAGGTTGTGCAGCCTCCAACCCTGGAGGAGGAAGAGGTTTTCAAGACCTGACTTGATACAGGCATCTTCCTCTGACTTCACAGTTGATCCAGCAGGAAATTGGCCTAGACACCTCCTGAAGTCCCTTCTAACCTAAATGATCCTATGGTCTTAGGATATTTTTGGTGGAAATCAAAAGATTTTGAAGTGCCTAAAGTAGCACTTAAATTCATGGGAATATATATGTTCCTCTGAAATATGCAAAGTTAAGACGCATAGAAGAACCTGGTTCTTATGGGTAACTTCAACTACACAGGCATTTGTTGGAAGAACAGTATAGCAGCTCACATGTCATACATCAAGTTCCTGGAATGTGTAAAGAACTGCTTCCTCATACAAATGTTAGATGTGCCAACCAGGAATGAGGCACTGCTGGACTTATTGCTTGCAAACCAAGAAAACCTGCATTGTAATATCTCAGTTAGTGACAGCCTTGGCTGCAGTGATCACAGTATTGTGGAGTTTGGGGTCGTGCTGAGCACACGTAAAGTTAGTACTAAGACAAAGGTTTTAGATTTTAGAAGGGCAAACTTCAGCTTGCTCAGAGCGCAGCTGGGAGGGATTCCATGAGAAGCTTCCATGGAGGATAAAGGAGCTAGTGAGTGCTGGGAGTTTTTCAAGAATGCTCTCCTGGAAGCACAAAAACACCCCATGCCCTTTAAAGGTAAGGGAAGCAGGTGGAGCAAGAAACCCCCTTGGCTTAACTGTGAGCCTCTGAGTCTGCTCAAAACCAAAAGAGAAGCATACCAGAGAAAGAAAAGCAGATGAAGACCAGTTGAGAACTACAAGGGCACTGCCAAGGCATGCAGAGATCCAGTTAGAAAAGCAAAAGCTCAGCTCAAATTGAAACTGGTCAGAGATGTCAAAAACTAAAAGAAAGGGTTCTTCAGGTACATAAACTACAAGCAGAAACAGAAGGAAAGTATTGGTCCACTGTTAATAAGGCAAGGTGAATTAGTCACCAACAATGCTGAAAAGGCAGAGGTTCTCAACACTTCCTTCACCCCTGTCATTATCAACACTGCTGGGCCCCAGGCCTTGGGAACAACAATCCAGGTTGATGCAAACACAAAACCACCATCAGTGAAGGAAGAGTTGGTATGCAAGCTATTACAGGAGCTTGACCCTTACAAAATGATGGACCCTGACAATACCCACCCAAGGGTGTTAAGAGAGCTGGCTTACATTGTGAGGCCGCTCTCCATGATCTGTGAGAAGTTGTGGAGATCAGGGGGCATCCCAGAAGACTGGAAGAAAGCTATTGTCACCTTCATCTACAATAAGGGCTTCAAGGAGGATCCAGGGAATTATAGGCCCATCAGTCTAACTTCAGTCTCTGGGAAAGTTATGGAATGAAGCCTCCTGGAGGCTATCACAAGTCAAATGAAGACATGACTAGGAAAAGCCAGCATGGATTCACCAAGGGCAAATCATGCTTGACAAACCTGATTGTCTTCTATGACAATGTAACCTGCTCAGTTGATGTGGGGTGAGCAGTAGACGTTGTCTACCTGGAGTTCTCCAAGGCTTTTGATATGGTTTCGTACAGCCTCCTCCTAGAGAAATTGACGGATTATGGTCTAGACAGGTGGTCTGTGAGGTGGGTGGGGATCTGGCTGACAGGTTGCACGCAGGGGGTGGTGGTAAATAGCTCCTTTTCAAACTGACAACCTGTCAAAAGTGGGGTCCCCCAGGGATCGATATAGGCCAAACACTGTTTAATATCTTCATAAGTGATCAGCATGATGGGATCAAGTGTACCCTGACAAAGTTTGCTGATGACACCCAACTGAGTGGAGAATTGGACACTTTGGAAGGGAGAGCCACCCTGCAGGAAGAACGGGATAGGCTGAAAGAGGCGGCTAACAAGCACCTTATGAAGTTCAACAAGGACAAGTGTAAGGTCTTACGCTGAGGAAAACATAATCCAGGAGTGCAGCACAGGCTAGGATCTACCCAGCTGGGGAGCAGCTCTGTGAAAAGGGACCTGGGGGTCCTGGTGGACAACAAGATTGATGAGTGAACAGTATGCTGCTGCAGCAAAGAAAGCCAACCTGTTGCTGGTTTGCATCAACAAGGGCATCACCAGCAGCCGTAAAGAAGTCATTATCCCACTCTACTTGGTGCTTGTCAGGCCACACCTGGAATACTGTGTTCAGGGTTGGTCCCCACTATGCAAAAAAAAGATATAGACAGGCTGGAGAGGGTCCAGAGAAGGGCCACAAAGATGATTAAAGGACTGGGAGGCCTGCCGTATAAGGAAAGGTTGAGAGAACTGGGTTTGTTCAGCCTTGAGAAAAGAAGGCTTAGGGGAGACCTTATCACCATGTTCCAGTGTTTAAAAGGTGGCTAAAAAGAAGATGGAGGCTCCCTTTTTACAAAGAGTCATACAGAAAAGATGAGGGATAATGGGTACAAGTTACTCCTCGGGAGATTCCGGTTGAACACAAGAGAAAAAGTTTTCACAATGAGAACAATCAACCATTGGAATAATCTACCCAGGGAAGTGGTGGGTTCCCCATCATTGGACAGTTTTAAGATTCAGATGGACAGGGTGCTGGGCCATCTCCATCTGGTCCAGACTGTGCTTTTGCCAAGAAAAGTTGGACCAGATGATCCTTGACCTGGTATTCTATGATTCTATGATAATACCAGTAGAGGATTCATTATTTTTTGACTGGGGAGAATGGTAACAAAAATATGGTCAAAACCAATTTCAAACAGCCACTTCAGTGTTCTCAGGCGTATTAAAGTCTATTATTCTCAGTGAATTTTATTTGAGATTTATTTTGGAGTCATTTTTTTTTTTCTAATTATATTTCTATTTAGAGACATTTCACTGTATGTTGTATAATACAAAATAAAATATAGGAAAAAAATGTAGAGGTTTAGTTTCTCTTTGATTTTTCTATTAAAAAAAAAAATCTGGCATTTAAAATCTTAGAGTGGTTACAAAATTCCCACCCAGCCTATGGTTTTCAGCTAAACATATATGGAGCATCATTGAGAGTGCACTTGAAATGATTAGTGTTAAAGTTAAATGCAGTTGAATGTCAGCATTATCTTGTCTCCTATACAAAAGATGCCCACTTAAACACTGTGCTAAATCTGTACCATATGGAATATCTTTAGTGCTAACTGTGGTCTTTGAGGTGAGTATGAGGAAGAATAAGAGGACACAGGTAAGATGAGATATGTACTTATATCTATCATCTCTAAAACAGAATCACAGAATCACAGAATGGTAGGGGTTGGAATGGACCTTTGGAGATCATCTAGTCCAACCCCCCTGCCAGAGCAGTCTCACCTAGAGCAGGTTGCACAGGAACGCATCCAGGCGGGTTTTGAATATCTCCAGAGAAGGAGACTCCACCACCTCTCTGGGCAGCCTGTGCCAGTGCTCTGCCACCCTCAAAGTAAACCATTAAACCATTTAAAATTGCACAGTTATAAAAAGACACTGAATTCTTCATTCTTCAAGGAGAAGAAAAAAGTGAATCCAACTGCTTTTAAATTAGTAGTCACTTAATAGAAGATCCAGGTATCTTTAACCTGAAGATATGTTTTAACAGGGGGGAAGATTCTATCAGGAATCATATAGTTTACTAAGCTGAACTTCTACTAAAAATACAAATATCAGAGTTTGTGTTCGCCAGAGTACAAAGGAACCATCTTGAAAAGCTTGGAAGAATGTTTTAAAACTGTTTTAATTCTACTCTTATTCTTGAAATATTTAATTTTGCCTTTCAGACTCTAGAGCACATGTTGTTTATAAGTACATTAAATAAAAAATGGCTACTTTGGTACATTGGCCTTATTCAGCTACAAGGCTTTCTTAGTATTACACATTTGCTGACAGTCCTACAAAATGTTGCTATTTGTAGCCCATAAATACAAAATGATAATAGTAGGGGTAAATTGGGATTTATGAATGAAGAATTAGAGACCTTTATTACTTCAGCAGATACATGCAATACAGATCAGCAGAATTTCAGCAAACAACATGAGGTGTTCCTTCCGCTCTATTCGTTATCAGTAGAAAGTGTCAATACTTACTTTTTCTGCATGAGGGCCTTTCAAGGCAATATGCAAAAAATCCAGAAGTCTGTGACTACAAATCATGGTTTATTGATTGCAGAGAACAGTCAATGCCTCTGTGTGTTTTTCAAACAATTTTTTTTTAATTACTTTACCTGTCTGAGAATGAAGAAGCTAATCTTTGGGTCTAAAAACATCTGTTAATCAAGAAATGTATTAAATGCCAACAGAACTGTGACTTAATTACCATGCATGTGCTAATATTAATAAAAAAAATGAAAATTTACCTAAGATTTTGATCTCTGAAGTATTTTTTTCCTGAGTTGTATAGTGGGGAAAGGCTAAAAATTATATATATGGGCTACCATGCAATAGGTAATTTGTATTGTTAAAAACATTATTTTCTGAAGTAATTTCTGGTTGTGAATTTTCCTATGACAGAATACGGGAGAAGAATTGTGTAAAATGATATGCAGGTCCAGTGCTGCTTTCACTGATGGTGCATATGTGTCAGTATTAAAACTGATTAAGTATTATCAAAAGAGCGGGGATAGTTCTGTGGCTGGGTTCCAGTTCAATAAATGAATTCTTTCTTTTTTTTTGTTTGTTTCTTTTTTTTTTTTTTTAAATTATTTTTTTATTATTATTCATTTCCAGGTAAGATGAAGAAATTCACTTGGACCAGATCTTTGAAGATATATTGATTACCACTTTTATTAATATTGATTTCAGAGCAGTTGAAGTCACTTTTACTTCCTAGAACACAATCCACTGACATCAAACTATAAATGTGAATAGATTATAGAAAAGATATGCATAAATATGTATCTTATGTGTGCATATGTAATACAGTAAATCTGGGGAGCAACTGTGATACTTCAGCTGGGAACCAAGGACGCAAGAGCAGACAAGAATATGAAAAAATACTAAAATAGTCCTAGGATGACCCAAGCATGAGGAAGAAGATGGCACCACCATGAACATTGCACTCCTCCTAATGATTCTGGGACCCCAACGACTCACTGTTACACCCTGTCATGTCTCTGTTTGAGGAAGACAAGCACCATCAGCATTAGACCAAAACAAAAGACGTGCACAGTATCATAGAACAAAAGTAGATAGTAGAACCTTTATGTAGAACATTTTAAACTGTCTTATTAGCAAAGCTTTTCTCTATGTATTAGGTGATTTGAACTATTAGGCTGCTAAAAGTGAGCTGAAATAACAATGGCTCCATATAGATGTGTTCCTTTTTTCCCCATTACAAGATTTTCATTGCAACATAGCCAAGCATGTTATTTTGTTAAAATGCATGCCACATCATAACATAAATATCTGTCAAACAAGCAACAATAAGGTATTAATCAGAACGACTGAAAAATGTTATAGAGAAGTTTAACATTGTCAGCCTCTCTCTTCCTTCCTTTATATGAGCTTCTTTCCTTGTTTTAATCTTCCACAGACAATGCAGCACAGAACCTTTTATTTTATATGTAGATTCTGCGGTCAACACTATGATACCTAAATATTGAAATACTTTAAGTAATGTGTTTGACAACTGTCATGGTTTGTGTTTTTTTTTTTAATAGTATCCTCAGAAAAATAAATAAATCTGGAACACTTTGGGGTTTGGATTTTGAATTTTGTGGGTTTATTTTCATAAGAAGCAAATGTTACTATATATTATGATGCTATTCAGTGCTGATGAGGCCACATCTGGAGTACTGTCTCCTGTTCTGGGCTCCCCAGTAAAAAAGAGACATGGACATACTGGAGAGAGGCCAGCAAAGGACGTTGAGGTGATGAAGGTACTGGAGCATCTCTCCTATGAGAAAAGGCTGAGAGATCTGGGACTGTTTAGCCTGGAGAAGAGAAGTCTCAGGGGGATCTCATCATTGTCTATAAACACCTGAAGGAAGAGTGCAAGGAAGATGGAACCAGTCTATTTTCAGTGGTCCCCAGTGACAGGATCAGAGAAAATGGGCACAGACTGAAGCTCTGGAGAGTCTCTCTGAACATCAGGAAACAGTTTCTGACTGTGAGGGTAAGTGAGCACTGGCACAGGGTGCCAAGGGAGGTTTTGTAGTCTCCCTCCTTAGAGATATCCAAAAACTGTTCTAGACACAGGTCAGCTTGCTGTAAGTGGCTTTGCTTGGGCAGGGAGGTTGGACACGGCGACCTCCAGAGGTTCCTTCTAATCTCAATTATTCCATAGTTCTATGATCTCTAGAAGTGTCAAACTTTAAGCAAAGACTAATATACAAAGACTATCCTCCTTTACCTTTCGGGGGCTCTTTCCATCCCCTTCCTATGTGGGATATTTGCACAAAACCTTGCCCTTACTCAGGACTGTGATTCCACAGGTAGTGATACTGGAGTTAAGTTCATGAACAGGCACAGAATCCTTTTTTTAAGATGAGAGTGCTATGGCATACTGTAGACTTATCTGATATCTGACAGTTGTGCATTGTGCAGCATAGCCCCTCTTGCACTGTGTACTGTCATCTTTGTTGCGCTATGAGCATATATATGGGGTCTCTTCTGTGGTTTTCATTTAAACCAACACATTCAGAAACAGCTTGAGAAGAATCCCTTAGTACTATCAAACTGCTATTACATCTCACTGGAGGCCATATTACTTTTGCCTCTTGCCTGAAAAACACCTCAGAATAGATTTGTGTCTAGCAATGATGGTGTGACATGGCAGCAGTGAGGCTGTAATGTGGCTACAGCATACTTTATGACTTTAGGGAAAGTGCTTAATTGATTAATAAATTGTTCACAAATTTTCGGTTTTACTGTCGCTACTACAAACACCATTCAGGTGTGTAGATCATCCAAATTCCCTCAGCTGCTTACCTTTCACTTCCTTCAGGACCTTAAGCATCCACTGCATTGTAAGTCTGCATCTCGTATATATTCAGCGAAACTTTCTTTACTGTGAGGGTGTTTAAATCAGTAGAGTCCAACAAACCTTCAAAACCATTAAAATTATCTTCCATCCAAATGAGCATAGATAGTAATCAAGCTGTTGCTGCCTCTTGTTTAATGAAATCTTGTTTGGAAAATTGCCCCTTTACATGGTAGTAGGCCATATTAGAAGTCTGTGTACTGCTTTTCCTTTGGAATGCTCTTTTTGATCTAACAACCAATCCAGCTGACGTTCAGAGAGGTATTCAGTTTCTTTGGTCCAATTGCTGTTCGGATAAGTGTTCTTTTTCTTTGGTCTTAAACCCAATGAGCCAAATTTTTCGTGCTGTAAGCTAATAACTTTAGAAACATTTGCTACAAACTGACTTTTGCTGAGCACACAGTGATGTAAAAGATGCTTAATGTCATGTTTTACAGCTGCTGCCTTTATGGCCTATGCTTTTTTATGCTATGAAACGTTTACTGTTGCATTTTTCTACTTCAATATGCAGCAAAGAAATTAACTGAAAATATTATAGACATGCTGTAGCTGATGAAAACAATAAAACTGGGAACTGTATAAGTAATTTCTCAGCTGTGAAGACATATTTTTAGTTGTAACTTTTGAAGAAGGTTTGGTTTGTTTGTTTGTTTTAAATTGAAGACCTCTAATATACCCACGCAAGACATCTATGTTCATCATTAAAATGTAACAAGAAATATAAAAGCACATTTATGCACTAATGCACTCCATGCAAAAGCTTCACCTGCATAGTACTGTATGTAACGTGTAATCAGGCTTTTCTGAACTTTCTGCTCTTCTTTTTCCATTCTTTTCTGCCTTCCTGCTTCATTCAGAGGAAGGAAAAATTGCTTTACAGTATGTAACAACACAGACCATATTAAAGTAAATTTTCTATCGAATATTTGGTACAAGACTGAAGTATCTGAAGATCATAAGACAGGGAACTGCTATGGCTCACCCATTCTTCACATTTATTGAAAGTTTCTTCAGTCTTCTCTTGTTTCTCGGTTTTTGGGCAACCCTCCGGAAAAGGATCCGTAAGTGTGTCTTTAAATGTATCCTTCCTTTAAGAGTCCTCTGAGACTACAACAAGATTTCACATGAATGCCCACAGGTGATTACATGGCTGTAATCCCCTTTGACTGTAATATCCTTCAACATTAGTACTTGCTAATGTGTCGTCCTCTCTTACATTAACAAAATATGCATGCAAAACAAATTATCCACTTGCAGAGGAGTGATGGTAAATTTTTGTTTAATGTTTGCTGATTAGCTGATTGCTATTTTGCTCTCACTGGTCATTTTTATTGTTTTAATCTGATTTGACTCACTTGTGTCTTCTGTGATTATTGCTGTTTTAAACAATGCCCCAAAAAAGTTTAGTTTCTCAGTTGATTCTATGTGTGCCATTGGTATTGGGTCATTTGGCATGTTTAAAAAGCAAGTAGTGAGTCATGGAGTAAACACAGGTACTCCAGAAATGTTATCAGCAATACAGTAGTAATCTCCAGAGGAATATGTGTAGATAACTGATCGTCTCCCTACAACTACATGACAGTCTTACATTCGTAATTGAAGGGTCTTCTTTGCTGTTTTAGTTACAGTATCACATTATGATCTGTTATTATGTGACATAGTTCCAATAGCTGTGGTTGGATTCAGTACTTTACATTCATGACATATTGCAAGTGAAGTCACAGTGGTGTTCCTAGATGTATAATGTAGTATATTAATACAGTGAAATGAGATACCCCAAAATCCATTTTACAACATTACGTGAGTTTCATACAGCTAACATATTCCTGTGATTATTTAATAACTGTTACTTACTCCTGGTATTTTGAGACACTAGTAATCTTAACATTATGGCCCTCAGATGTTATTTGATTCACTAATTGCTAAAAGTAGAATGGAATTTATGCAGCCTCATTTAGCTGTCTAAAATGGTGGCAGTGGTGTAAGTAGTGTTGTCTTCCATCAGTGAGTAGAGATAAGCACATTCAGAGCACAGTTCATCTTACTACAAGATAAGAATTCAAGGCTGATAGGGAAAATTGGCTACAGTCTGTCTATGCACCATGGAGAGGTGGAGGTCTGACCACTACTCCAGACCGGTTTCCTAACTAGTGCTTCTTTAAAAGGAAACCTTAATCTGTCTGTAGTTTCCAGTGTCCGATTTTGATTTTTCCAGTTTGCTATTTATTACTTTTTCCCCTCATTCCCTTTCTTTCCTATTAATCAAAGAACAGATTTCAGAATTGTACTTTTCCTAAAATTCTTAATTAAAACTTTCCCAAAACCTCCCAATTGTTCGTACTTTACATCTAGCTATTTCTAATATTCAGGGTTGTTCATGATCTTTTTTTTTAAATAAATATAGAAACATCAGTGTTTAAAATTGTAATTTCTTCACACAGGAAGAAAAACAAGATGATATATATTTATACCTAGGCAATTATCAAGTTTTGTAAACTTACACCATAGCTATCAAATCTTAAATAAAATCAGTTCAGCTGATTGCTTTATTTTAAATTTTAAATAATTATGCGTAACTCATAATGACATTGTAAAAGCACAAAATAAGACCTCTTGTATTTACTGGCTTCATAGAATCATAGAATGGTGTAGGTTGGAAGGGACCTTGAAGATTGTCGAGTTCCAACCCTCTTGCCACAGGCAGGGATACCTCTCACTAGACCAGGTTGCCCAAGGCCCTATCCAGCCTGGCCTTAAACACCTCCAAGGATGGGGCTTCAACAACCTCTCTGGGCAACTTGTTCCAGTGCCTCACCACCCTCAAAGTGAAAAATTTCTTCCTAATGTTTAATCTAAACCTGCCCTCTTCCTGTTTGAAGCCATTCCCCCTCGTCCTATCACTACATGCCCTAGTAAAAAGTCCTTCCCCAGCTCTCCTGTAGGCCCCCTTTAGGTACTGGAAGGCCGCAATAAGATCTCCCTGGAACCTTCTCTTCTCCGGGCTTCCTTAAAATTCACTATGATAAATTCAGTTTTAACAAAGTCCTTAACAAAACGAAGCTTACGTGAGTTAACTATCTTTCCATCTGTTTCTCATCAGTTTCCCAATATTTTTTTAAATGATTGATCAATTTCTGCCAAATTTGAGAAGAGTAGAACTCTCAAAGACAATTTATCTTCTGTTTCATCAGTTGGGTGGCTGGAAAGGAAAGGCTGGCCCATATACTTACAGTCTGAGAAAGGCTTCAGCTCATTAATTTTCCATCCTGTTTGACCGCTTACCAGCCAAAAAATAACAAATGGATCAACGTATACCACTTCTTATGTAACTGGTAATTAATGGGTGAACAGGGAAGTCTGGGGTATCTTGAGAACAGAGCGTGCAAGGTCAGAGGGAAAAAATATAGACAAGTGTGAGAAACACTGAAAGGGAAAATATAGATGCAGGACATATGTCAGGGGAGCTGAATTTGTTCTGTCATTGGAGCAAAGTACAAAAAGCTATGGGAAATCAAGCTGCGCTATTTTCACTGCTCAGAAAACAATTTCATCACTCTTGTTATAGATAAATGTTAGAGAAATTACTCATCCTGTTGCTTGTCTGATTTGTCACTCTACAGCTGACCTCTGCCAATGTATCAATGTGTGCCTTGTTTCATACTGTATTTATATTGATTTTCACTCACAGCAAGCCCTGCTCATTTCTAAGTTCTCTATAAAGCCTATGTCCTTTTCTTAACTCTCCACTCAAATGTAACTGAAGGCATACACTACTGTGGAATAAAGAATAATTGACATTACATTGCATCCTAGAAAATAAGAGGTATTTTGATTTTCCTTGTTTTTTTCTAGATTATAAGCTATTAAGGACAATCATTTACCGTTTGTAGATATGGCACTAAGCTATTGGAGTGATTACCACACTACATTGTTAAGTGACAGCAACAGTTAGCTCTAGTTAAAAGGGAATGAACATGAAAGCACTGTTACATGTTAAATTCAAACTAATATAAAATATAAAAATATTAAAAAATATTTTTTGGAGAATGTCTGCCCAATGGCACTGATCACTTTTAAGTTTTCATCACCTATTTATTACATTAGACCCTCTGCAAGTAGCATTGTTTAACCAACAAAAGAATCAGTATTCAGGATTTTAAGCTTCATTATATCCCCACTGTGACAAGTGCATTTTAAAGAAAAGAGTAATTTATCTAATGAGATGGCAGAAACTTAACAGCCTATAGTTAAATCATAGATTTCAGTTCCTAGATGGATATATAGGCCTCACTACTTCACTTATATCATCACTAATTCCCAGATTTCAATGAATGCAAAATGTTTTCTATTTTTTGAGTCTTCTTAATGTGATGAGTCCACTTCTATTTCTTTATTTCAAGCTGCTGACAACACTGCTGCAGGAGCATAGCAGTGACAGGAGGCTGCAGTAAATAGGTCAGAGCAATTATCTCACAACTTTCCTTTCAATCTCCTATCACTTTAGGACATTAGGTGTAGACATGGTGATGAAAATATCTTTGTCCAGCTCAGCAACATGCTGTGAGAGGCAGCTTATGGAATAAGATACTGAAAAAGACAGCAGCATGAGAAAGTGTAAAAATATAACATGAGGGACAGAAAGGAAATGTCTCTGACATTAAAGCAGTATAAAAGGGTGAGACCTGATTTTCTTTGCAGTTGCTATTGTAAATCAGGAATAATGATATCAAAGCAGTGAAGTTAAAATTAGTTTATCTGAGAAGATATTCAAAACTTTAATTTTCAAACATAGCTACCCTTTTGTCTAGGGAAATAAAATATGGAAAAGTTATGTTATGAAGCAAAAGGCAGGTTTGGAAGCCTAGGCATCAAAATTAATTCTTTAAATTTTGACCATATGTGAAACTTGCAGGTCAGTGTACAGTGTGTACATTGAACTCAGTTTATCTTTTACTGTTTTCTTTAAGAAAACAACAAACTGTGTACATTGACATGGACAGGGACTTAATAAATAATTTGAATTCCGTGATATTTCAGAAACTGAGGCGTGTGAGCTGGAAAGATGACTACTAACTAAAGTAGGGTTCTATTTGGCTTTTTCATAACTGTGTTGAGAGGAAATATATTTGACTAAGTTGAACTGAAAGTTACTGATTTTTCTGCATAAAAATACAATAAGGAGTGAGCAATTCAATCAACAATTGAAACTGATCAATGAACCCATTCCCACTGCTATCAATATATGAAACCTATTAAAAATGTTGAAAACACAGACCTCACATGTATGAGACCTAAAATACAATCCATCAGAAACAGCTGTATGTGTTTTACTGATCATGGAACAATTTCTGCGTTGCCATGTGTGCAATTAAAGGTTTTATTCTTTTTTTTTTTTCTTATTTTAGCAATGCTGGTACAGATAAATATCTGTCATAAAACTGAGGGGTTCTGTTGGGCAACTGTCTATAATTTGCAGCTGAAAATTTCACCTATTTCTAAAAATATCCAGAAAAGCAAACTGGTTAACATGCAAAACCCAAAAACAAAATAAAAGAGAAAGAATGAGGGTAAACAATCAAGTATATTTTAAATGATTCAGTAAGAAACACAACCCACAGATTACCCTGAGGTTTTATATTTGTATTTGACATGCTTAGTGTGGAAAATTGCATTAACTTATTCCAGGTCCCTACATTCAGTTATCATCCTATTTGTAACACAGTTTCTGAGAAAAGTCTCCCAGACTGGTTGGAAAAACATATAATAGACTTAAAACCTGGTTTTCTCAGCATGAACTGCTTGATATCTCAATATCAAACAGCATAAGCTCTAAAAATTTGGTCTTCTGCAAATTTCTGGTCTTTTTTTACTATTTTTTACCAAGCTTGAATGTCAGCCATTGACACATGTTCTTACTGAGCTTATGTTGCTGCAACAAATAAATTGGCATTACTTACCCATTAATGCTGTTGTAATTTGCAAATTGATTTTTAACAAAAACTAATTTTTACTTCTGGGGTTTTGGGGGGAAAACCATAATTTAGTAAAAAAACTTTAGTCTCAAAGTTATGACAGACACATAAAAGAGTTGTTGCATGCTGTCTTTGGGAAGGCCTGGGGACTTTGGAGCTTGTAGTCTGAGTCTTCTTTCTGTTACTTGTATAAAGTACTTACTAATATGCTTACCTGAAAATTTGAGATTGACTCCTTTAAAAACAAAAGGAAAAGAAAAACTAACAGGACAGGACTGACTCAGACTCAAAGCCAGCTGTACAGACAGTGTGAACAACTTAGACTCAAAGCTAACAGCGTAGTGAGCTGAATGAAGTCTAATACCGCATCTAATAAATAGTGTTCAGATATATGCCATGTTTGTAAACATGTTCCTGGGAGTCAGTGTGCAAAGCGAAGGTTTTAGACAATAACATCCTTCTGGAACATACAACCAAAATAGACATCTTTAACTAATTTTTTTTCTTGTTTGTCGGTTCCTCATAAGCTTAAACTGCATTACAGCTGTCTGTTTATTAAAGGAGCATTCATGCTAGAAACACAAAAGTAGAGCACCAATGGGTAATAAAGACGTACAGAGCACTATCTACCCATGCATCAATTATCTCTGTCTGATGTAAAGAAGGAAAACTTTTAAGAGGTTAAAAATATGAAAAACAAAATGTCAATCTCATAACTTTAAACTTTGCATTTGATGCCAACTAATACTTTATCAAGGAATAATTGATCTACAAAATGTGTTTTCAGGCATTTTGCCCCTGTGGGCTAACTAGCATTCAACCAAGATCAAAAGCGCCTTTGAAATCCTATGTTCAGAGAAAAGGCAAAAATGTGTTAGATGATCTAGGGCACAATAACTAACATACAGAGAAAAAAAGATTAGGACATTTGTCCCCAGATGGTGCATCAGAGCAAGTGATACACTGCTGAAATGCTGAGGTAACCTTGGACTGAAATGATAGCAAATTCTCTGAGACTTTTAGTAGTGTAAGATCAACATGATGAAGTCTTATGAGGAGCAGCTGAGGGAACTGGGGTTGTTTAGTCTGGAGAAAAGGAGGTTCAGGGGAGACCTTGGCATGTTCTGCAACTACCTGAAATGAGGTTGTAGTGAGGTGGGTGTCAGTCTCTTCTCCCAAGTAACAAGCGATAGGCCAAGAGGAAATGGCCTCAAGTTGCATCTGGGGAGGTTTAGATTGGATATTAAATTTCTTCACAGAAAGGCTTGTCAAACATTGGAACAGGGTGCCCGGAGAAGTGGTGAAATCACCATGCCGGGAGGTATTTAAAAGACGTGTAGATGTGGTGCTTAGGGACATGGTTTAGTGGTGGTTTTGGCAGTGTTAGGCTGATGGTTGGACTCGATGATCTTAAAGGTCCCTTCCAACCTAGACGATCCTATGATTCTATGATCATAAACACTAGGTACATAGCAGATGACCAATCATCTAGCCAAGAAAGAATAGAGTTCTGTCTTAGAAGTGTAAACATTTTTATACTATGCTATGTCATGTCACATCATGTCATGAACTGAACTAATAACCTTTAGTTTCCCAAACAAGGTGAGGATGACTACTAGGCTTTTTGGTATTTTTCTGTGGAAAGAGGCTGTAGCTACCCAAGGAAGGATTTGTGCATGCACTGTGCCATTACAGCAGAATGCTGGCAAATGAGTTTTAAAACTCTTCACTTTTAACATCCCATTTGAGATACCTGGGATGGTTAACAGTTATGTCTCTAGGTGCTTAACATTCTAACTTTAATTCAAAGTGATGTCCATTTTTTCGCATAATAGCTTATCTGTCAGGAAGCAGAAGACTTGTATTCAAGGTCCATCTCATGAACAAGCGGCTAGAACCTGCATCTGCTACACTCCAAGAAAATAACTCTAAGCACAGAAGGTAGTTGGGTAGCATGTTTTCCGTTCTCTTGTAGAAGCTGGGACATTGTTTAGTTTGTCAAGCTCTGTAGTTTACAGGATGTATAGGTGATCAGAAAATTCTAAAAAGAAGGATGACTCGGTTTCTACTGATAACTGTATTTTGAGGAAAATAGCTCTGGACACATTCTGCCTTCTAGAAAGGAAGAATCTAGCACCAGCTAAGAACATGTGAGAGAAAAGAGATGCAAGCTATTCCAAACAGCAATCTTCTCCACACTTCCTCTACCTTTGTTACTATGCATAATAAAATTCAAGTTTCACTCAACAACAGGATCATCCTGGCAGACTTGTACTTAGGTCACTCACCCAGAATAGTTGAGACCCGAGCATCCTGTGCTCTTTATAAATTTTATCTGATGCTTGTTTAATACAAAATTGTAAATGCACATGGAGTCTCATACACACAGACACATTCTTTCCCTGCCTTTCTGGCTAAATAAGTTTCTAAGCCATTTGCATTTTCAGTGGATTTTTTCAGCCTGACCTAACATAGCAATGCTGGTGGACAGGGACACAATTATGCAGGTTATTTGACATCTTGTTAGAATCTTCAGGGAACTGTTTTGGATAAGAAATGAATCTTAAAAACAAAATAAAAAAACACCCACACAAAATATTTTTGAAGTAGTTGAAAGAACTCAAAATTAAGAATCTAATCAACCTTTCTGCCCAATTCCTAAACACTTAAATATTTCTAACTTTTTAAGAGTGAAATTACCTGTATAAGCCTGCATTTCATGATGATGAAATTTCATATATATATGTAATGTGTATATTATTCATTACATATATATATCTTTACACAAACAAAAAATGAACTAGACAAGTTTTCTGTCAAGAGGGACATATTGCTAGTTATTCTGCCTTGACCTCTCTAGCTAAATTATAAATTAGATTTTTTCTAAGGAGGGCAAATTTTGAAAGAAAATTATTATCATTCAAAGCCTCTAAAATACTGTCAATTTAAAAATTAGCATAGTATTTAATGATTGTCTAACAAAAACCTCAGAGGATTCCAGAGCTATTCGTAAAACCTAGGACAACTTAAACAAGTTTTAGGACTTGTGCTATATTGCAGTTTCAGTGACATGCTCTCTAAAAGCAGACACAAGAGAAAATGAGCCATATACTAAATTGTTTGTGTAGTTTTGCTGTTGGTGATTGGTAGCTAAGAGATATTATTCTTCTTTCATTCATCAGATATCATAGTCCTGACAACCACTTTTCTCTAGCTTTGACCAGAGCAGATTTCACTAACAGAACCAAACTGCAAGATTCATCAGACATCATATTTTAAAAGTGTTAAGTCTTGAAAATCTATAAAATTATTTTCATTATCAAGTCCATAGAATGCCTTTGGAAAGATATGATTTGATTAGTCAACACAGTGTGTGGGTTGAATTAATGATTAACACTATATAAAATTTGCTGAATATGTTAACTTTTCAGTTGTTCTTGGTATGAATGAAAATTAACAGTCCTACTGACTCTAAATCAAAATTACCATACAGGAAAACAACCACTCTGCTATTTTTTGTGGGGTTTAAATATATTTTTATGGAAAAGAGTTCCAGACTAGAAACATAATGTAGAATATGATAAGGAAGATTGTAAAATTGCATAGCAGTGGCTTATAACAATCTTCAAAATTACTTGTCCTTATCCAAAGTCAAAAACAGTGTGATGTACAGGGTACATAAGAAATAACATTTTTGCATTATACCATTTTTATACCTTTTAATTTTAAGTAGTGTGGGTTAGTGTGTTAATAAAATAGTAAAAAATGTCTCTTAAATAGGATAAGACTTTTCTCTACCCTGTGTGTGTAAAAAGATTACAGTGGTTGACTTCTGAAAAGCACAAGGTTTACAGAAAAACTGAAAAAAAAAACAAAACAAAACCAAACCCACACTCCAAAAGTTACATAAGATATTTTAATTACAGAGACTATTAATGTCAGTAAATTGAGATACTTGTCAGATTTCAATTTCCAGTTGTTCAAAATTATTGACTTTATCATTCCTATCTGGTTGTTTGATATTTGCCACAACAAATAATTGCTGCAAATTTGACCTCATCCTCATGGTGTGTCAAGCAAGGACACTACCTCATAGACATGTCATAATGATGAATTAATTAAAGCTGGGGAAGTGCTCATATTATGCTAATGAACTCTACTGACAAAGCTAAAAATAAGTAACTTCAAAAATAGCTATGGAAACCTTTAAAGAAGTAATTATTTAATTACAGGGCACCTTTAAAGAACTGAAAGATAACTGAAATTAATATAATTATTTTTCCAGTTATGCAACTTCACAACAGCAACTAAAAAACAGCATTCAAAGTGCAGAACTTCAGGTGACATAGATCAAAGCAGCTCAATGGAGTTCAGTCCAATGACAACCGTTTGTGATAATTATGCATTAAAGTTTTAAATGCTTAGATTAGTTACTATAACTGTTTGACATCTGAGATGTCACTCAGCTCCCTCTTAAATTTATCATCAAAAATAGTATAAAGGTATCATGTACTAAGCTCTGAATATTTTGTTACATATAGAAGCCCTGACTGTACCTTTGGAAAACTCCCAGTAGTGCTGAAAATGGGTGATACATTAATTAAAGTAAGTATAATGCTGAGATGTTATGATAATCCAGTCTTAATGGATTGTTGATGGTGTTTTACACTGTTCATTTCTGTTTGCTGCATAAGTGATGCAGAGGACCAGAATGGAACCCCACAGCAACTTTACATTAAAAATATTTAGACCAGACTGAAAGAAAAAAAAGCTTGGTTGTATTTAACCAGTTCAGCTTTTGTGATTGGAAAGACACCTACTAAATGGCTAGCTAAATTCTGTAGGTTCTTCCCTTTTCGATGTGAAATTTTCCTCCAGAGCTCTTGTAGCAGTAGATATAACTTTCCTGATCTGAGCACTCAGGTTATTTACTCTCCAAATAAGACCCACTGGAATTAGAAAATAGGCTGACAAGATCTTAATGTCCTGAGGGACACAGTTGACAAGTAATGCTCTAAAAACACTCTGCATATACAGATTTCACTGAGGTGCCATAAGTAAACCCAGAAAAAGTACAGGCGTCTAGGCCTCTCATTTCAAAACTCAAGGGGTAGTGATGCTTTCTTTTTATATAGTATCCTACCAGATAGACAGCTTGAATCTGACAGCTTTGGCATATCTCAGCCCACCATGATTCAAACATGCTTTCAATGCTCAAGGACATGACCCAGCCACCAAATCAGAAGCTAAATGAAGTGTTGCAGGTGTTCAGTTCTAGTGAAAATGGGCTGCTCTGTAACGGGCCAAAAGACAAAGAAAAAAACCCTCATATGTCATGCCTTAATTTCCACAATTATCATGCTGTTTCTTGTACAAAGTTTGACTGTGAGCTTTAAAAACAGTTGAAAGGGATATTTTATATTTTCCTCTATCACTGTACTATAAAAAACAGAGATGTTAAAGGAACAAGGAAGATAATAGATTCATAGGTTAACGCTCAGACGGTTGAGCCTTTTATGCAACTCCAGCCAAACCAACACACCTCCACACATTGGGAAAATAGTAATTGCACAGAATTTATATATAATCAAAACAAAGAGTATCGAAAACCTTCAAGATGCTAAAACAGTTGTTATAGATATCTAAATTCTTGGAACTATTAGTAAATAGTTCTGTGAGCAACCTGGTCTGGTGGGAGGTGTCCCTGCCTACGGCAGAGAATTAGGTGGTCCCTTCCAACCTAAACCATTCTATGATTCTATGAAATTTAAGGATTCCATTCTAGAGACAAAAGAGGATTTATGGTTTGTACCTTTCACTTGTGTAGCCCTAGGATAGCCCTACAGTAGATTCCTGGGCTATCAGTGTCGAAAGGAAGATGAGTTAAATTGCCTGTGATAGAAACCAAGAATCCCTGAGACTGATGAGGGACATTTTAACATTTGTTAAAAATCAATACATTGAACTCAAAGCTTTTACTACAGTATTTAGAATACATGCCAGAGGAGAAAGGAGATAAGGTATTCTGGGCTGACTTCTACTAATTTGGCCTGTTGATATGCTCTGTTTTTGGGACAGTTGCCTTTTCTTCAGGTCAGTGAGCAAATAGTGTAGAACTGATAATGCACATTTCTCTGAATAGGGGATATTTTATTTTCAATATTTTCTCAAAAATATCTTAACATCAAGTTTAAATTATTTTAGGTTTGCAACCTAGCTAGTCAACAATTCTTCTCTCAATCACACTACCCATATAGTTAATATAGCGTCATAAAAGTGAGATCCCAGGAACTTCAATAGTATTACGCATTTCTGTTACTGTAGAAACAGGCTCAAACAAATATATGTTTTTTGGTGTATTTTTGTGTTGTGTTTTGTTTTGTTTTTTTTGTTTTCCCTCGTCATCTCTTTTCAGACGTCCAAAAGTGTCAGTCTCCAGAATCTAAATTAATCTGTATTATTTACCATCAGAAGATAACATCAGAAGCATGACTTTTCCTAGCTAAAGGTCACTGTATGATCTGCAAATATAACCAATGTGAAATTCTCATAAACAAGTGTAAGGACAAGGTTATAAGATTTGTGACATTTTTACCAGTGAATTTAGCCCAGTATTTTAACAATAAGGAATCATGGATTATGGGTCAAATTGCTATTCTGAGCCTAATGCTTGTTTTTTCTTGATTAGAAAAAGGACTTGTTAAAAATGTACAGTCACTATTTCTGCATTTTCTTATTCTGAGAAAACCCACTGGCTTCTGTTCAGAAGACACTTGATATTCTTTTTCTCATTCTAATCAGTGGTATTGTGTACTGCTTAAAGATAAATCTTTTGCTTTCTTCGTTGGTATTGTAATTGTAGTAATGAAACATATTTGGAGTTGTCATCTGTAGCTAAAACTATGTTTATATTTATTGTTTAATGATTTTTTTTCCCCTTTCTTTTATGTCTAACATTTAGGGCCTTATTGTGGCTAGAGAAATGTTGTATATCCTTATTTTCCATGAAGCACAGGAATGTTCCATGCGGTTGTAAGAAGATGCCTGATGCTTATCTTCTTTGATGATATGACATCATTTCAAATGAATTCTGCTAAATATTGTGACTGGGACCAGAGTTATAGAATATCCTGAAGTCAAAATTTGAGATTAAACAAATATCTTAGCCTATTTGGCCTCCCCTGTCAGAGTGTAAAGAAAGTGGAATAAAGTATTATCTCTTCCAGGGAAGAAAAACAAATATTAAAGAAGAGTTTAGTATTTTTTCAACAGACCCAGGATCATGAAGAGGCAGTCACATCTATGACCTCTTCCCTGGTCATATTTTCTTACAATTCTTAACGTGAAGTAGTGATTCTAACTCCTCAGAGCCTTCATTCCACTTCTAAGGGTACTTTTATTTCTTTCAGTAGTCACAGAAGCTGCCTCAGCTGTTTCTGCCCCTTTTTTCGCGCTTTCTTTTTTAAATCCAGTGTTACAACTCTGGCATAACAGCAGAGCAATAGCAGAGTATAAATTTTCCAAAATGGACATGTTTGCTAGGAGAGTTTCTTAAAAGAGTGCAATTGCCTGGTATTCCCTAGGAACAAAGCAAGATCAAGTCGAGCAGGAAATCATGTTTAACTAGTCATTTTCAGAATTTGACACCATCACAAAATCAAAATATGGGCTGAAACTCACTCCAGTGCAAGAAGATGTGATTATATTTCATTGCTTTGTTTTCTCCGCCCCCCCCCCCCGATTTATTTCACACTGTTTCTGCCATTTCTGTAAGTGGCTAGGCTAACTTTTGGCACTTTTACAAAACTATATTAAAAAAACAGAATTGCAGCTGAAATAATTAGTATTTGTTTCTAATGCGATACCACATGACCTGGTTCCACAAACATTTACTCTTCTGCAAAGCAGAAAAGTACTTCTGAATTTTATTCACTGCCTCTCTCTTCTGTTTTGTTCTGTTTTGTTCTGTTTTGTTTTGCTTTATTTTGTGTTTTTTTTCCTTTCAAGTTTCCCCTTGCAGTATTTTCTATGACAATTTTTAGATTCTTTTTTAATTGATTTTCTCTTTGAATTTTTTGACCCATATCCTCTTTGTAACTGTGATCCAGACTAAAGTATTTTGTAGACATATGAGATAAATTTTCAAGATTAGGGGTGCTGTGTGCCTGTCAGTCAATGGGAAAAGTAAACTTTTAAAGAGCTTTTTGTAACTTAATTTATTCTTTCAAGCTGTGGAGGACTTATGCACCAGAGACTGTTAGAGGTGCAAGTTGTTCACTAGTTACAGGGCTGTTTATTTCAAATGGCAGTTGTATTTGATTTCTCATCTTCATGTACAAATCATCAGAAAACAGTTGTAAATTGGTTGTTCAAGCTTTGAGGTGGAATGTGTAGACAAAAATTAAAATGTACTTGAGAAAGGCTGCAGGAAAATGGAAGAGGATGACAGAATTTCACCTAAAGTCACTGATATTGCTAAATATTATAACAAACTGGGGCAAAATTTGATTTAGAACAGTATTTGCTATTGACCAAGAGTAGCTCTTACACTGCTGAATGTGGGATCCTACCCCACTTGAGTTTTACCGAGGCCCACTTCAGTAACATCTGAATTATTTTCCTCGAGCTAAACACAAATGAAAGCAGTGATACACATGCCAGCACCAATTTTACAACCCCAATACACCAGAACAGGAAATATAGTACTACGTAGTATGAGGGGACCCCCACCAACTAATAAGTGCTAGAGCTGTGACTGCTATCAAACCAAAAAGATTTTTCATGAGTAGATGTTCCCATGTGTGAACAGTGCCATACTATACTATAGTTGTCTTCTACCACATATCGTGCAGATCTCATGCATATTTCTAAAACATACATTTTAAATTTCCTGAATGCCAAATTACTGAAAGCTGATAAAGCAAATTTATTTCCCTATGCTTTGGGAATTCTAACAACTAAAAAAAATTAAGTGTCTCCGTAGAGGGACTAATTTTTTCTTCTGACATTGTTTTGACATAGAGACTTTCAGTTGGTTGTAAAACTTCAGATTTAAAACCGCTTGTGATGTCATGACTAGCTTTATGCAAAATACACAGAAGTGCATCACAGCTGAATCCAAATTGCTGTGCTTATCACCAGTAGAATTATAAGAAAAATCCTATTGGTGTACCTTTCAATTGAAAAATCTAAAACTTGAGACAGTTCTCACCAAAAAAAATGCTGTGGACAAAGTTCTTAAGGTTGGGTATACAGTAACTTCAAATTCCTCTCAAACACTAATTTCAGGATAGGGATTAATGGCTTCCCTAAAATAGCAGGTAAAACATATTAGTTTTAACTGAATTTTCTTGGAGTTTTCTATGTCTATAAATCTTGAACTGAAAGTGACATTTGGTTTGTGAACCTGGAATCTTGAGTATTAACTTAAAAGATAAAAATTAATTCTGATAAAGTCTGTGATAAAAGGAAGAACCAGCTTCATAGAGGTATGCTAATATTTTCTCTACAAACAGATCACTTGAGCAGTAATTGTGTCTGCAAGGGGGAAAAAAAAGCCAAGAAAAGCCCAAAGACCTTGATTTGACTTACCTGCTAGATAAATGCTGAGTTTGGCCCTGTCAACACTCATAACTCTCTGGGATTCCCCAGGTGTGGAACTTTTAAGTTGAAAGCTGACTCAACTTTAAGTGGAAGAGTTTTGAGGATCACAATAATGACAATCAAGTCTGAGGGTGTCAACCTAATGCACGATAATCCATTCTGTATAGCAAAAAACATAGATACAAAGGAATATGCTAGCTGCTTTACCATAACTATGCCTGTACTCTTCTCTATGTAATGAGAATAATATGTAATTATTTCTTTATATTATTTTATTATAATAATAAAAATATAATTAAAAAGGGATTAAAAGTCATATGTCCTTGTCATAATTAAAAATAAGATAATATCATAATCAGCTTCTTTAGATGTCCTAAGAAAAAGTATGATTTTGCTTAGAATATATTAAACCCCTGTTTATTCTTCTTACTCTGAAACAAGTAGAATCTTCAAACAAACTGCAGTTCTCAAAATAATCCTTACTGTTTCAAATGGCAATTACAACTGACTCTTCTGCTGGTTGTGTGTCAACCATGGAAATGTCTAATGCACTTATCGTAAATACAATTTTTTATTCTGAATCTCAGATTAGGTGAAATCTTTGATGCTGGAAATTTTCTAGATGAAGAAACAGTCCTTTTTTGATCTCAGTGATTATGATGAAAATTGAAAGCAAATAATTTTTCACTTTTGCTAGAAAAGGAATTCTGTGAAAAAAGTGCAACTTTTGTCTTTTAAATTTAGAAAAAAAATCTGCATTTTTCACAGTAACTAATTCAATGCACAAACAGAAATTCAGTGCTTCACCTTTTCTTCAGCCTTACTGGGACAACAAGCCCAATAATCATGCTCTTTAGAAATATTTAATTTATTCTCCCTCCTATTCAAATGTTAGTAGTACTTAAATGAAACGACTGAAGATGAGAAGGGGCTGTGAAGAAAAGAAAAGATAGGGAAAAAGATAGACAACAACCTGAGAGAAGATGGAAAGCTACAGAACAGAGTAGACTCTTGGAGGGAAGAAAACTCGTGTAAGCATAAATGAAAGATCATCTCCCCAGTCATATTCCACCAAAATCTTTTAGTATCTCAGTCCTTCTCCTTCCCCTAGAATCTAAAAAGCATTTTGATGATAAATTTTAGTTTGCTGTTCCAAACATAATAACATAACAGAATGGCAAAATTGTATATTGTCTGTGTTCTTGAGAAGTCTTGAGTCCATTCCACTTTCTATATTCGTATACATGCTACTTTCATATTGAACAGTGGCTCAGATACGTCTCATAAAAATTCTCTTTTGCACATAAAATTTCAGTGAAGAGGTGAATTGACTTAAAGAAATAGAACAATTCATTTGGACAGAAAGGACTCACTCTTTTCACTCAGTATATTCATTCTTTTCACTTTAACTTCAAAAATATTAAAGATATGTCACTCAAAAATTTGTGGGGAATTTTTTTAACTTCCTGATTTTATACTAACGGAAATCTTTTGTGATTAAATAATTCTGGATCCAAAACTGCAGAACCGTATACTGCATTCTGTCTCTCAGTATACTGTATGTACATTTACTGGCAAACATGCCATAAAGTTTCATGCCTACTTTTAGTTCCATGTAGAACATTCTTCAGTGTGTTAGTCTGTGCGTTCTTCTGTTCTCCTCTAAGAACTTGAACACTGTGACCTTTCCTGTCTAGTTCATTACATTCTTTATTAAAACCTTTAATTGATTTGTGATAACCTCAATAGAAACGCTGCATAATTTGGGAATAAGCATATGTGCTTACATAAAGTCGAGCCCAGGAAGCTCGTGCTCCCTTGTACACCTGACAGTGCTGTGGTATTATTATGCTGGTGTCCCTGCCTATGGCAGGAGAGTTGGAACGCAATGATCTTCAAGGTCCCTTCCAACCTAAACCATTCCGTGATTCAATGATTACTGCTTAATTAGTAGTTTAGCCTTGGCAGTGAAGGTGAATTTGAAATTATATTGAAATTCAAAAGCTGCCATTTATCCTGGCTATATGTCAGTCATTGCAGTTATCATTGGAAGTCTATTTATCCTGTTTTTTGTAGTAGCCCTGTTGGAATAAACACTAGTGGAAAGAAATCATAGAATCACAGAATCACAGAATAGTCAGGGTTGGAAGGGACCTCTGGAGATCATCTAGTCCAATCCCCCTGCCACAGCAGGGACACCTACAGCAGATTGCACAGGACAGCATCCAGGCAGGTTTTGAATGTCTCCAGAGTGGGAGACTCCACAACCTCTCTGGGCAGCCTGTTCCAGTGCTCTGCCACTCTCAAAGGAAAGAAGTTCCTCCTCATGTTAAGATGGAACTTCCTGTGCTCAAGTTTGTGCCCATTACCTCTTGTCCTATCACTGGGCACCACTGAAAAAAGACTATTGTCATCTACCTGGCACCCTCCCTTTAAGTATTTATAAGTATTGATAAGATCCCCCCTCAGTCTTCTTTTCCTAGACTAAAAAGACCTAAGTGCCTAAGCCTTTCCTCATAGGAAAGATGTTCCAATCCTCTAATCATCTTTGTAGCCCTTTGCTGGACCCTCTCCAGTAGTTCCCTGTCCTTCTTGAACCGGGGAGCCCAGAACTGGACACAGTACTCCAGATGCGGCCTCACCAGGGCAGAGTAGAGGGGGAGGATGACCTCCCTCGACCTGCTGGCCACACTCTTCTTGATGCACCCCAGGAAGCCATTGACCTTCTTGACCACCAGGGCACATTGCTGCCTCATGGTCATCCTGTTGTCCACCAGGACTCCCAGGTCCCTTTCCACAGGGAACAATGATAATAATTGAAGTGTGAAATAGCTGAAAGAATATCAGAAACTAATGTTTCAGGGCCCCTCAAATTAAGGGAATCTAAGCAATACACATCACTGGAGATTGAGTTCTGAGGTGGGAGCAAGCTCATGTCCTGATATCTCTGAAAGGTAGTCCTTGTGTATTGCCTGCTGGAAAATCATCCTAACTGGAAGGATGTTTGCAAATGAATTCGCTCAGTCTTTGAAATTATACTCCTGCAGAAAGTAAACATTCAGTACTAGTGGGGTCAGAAGAAGACAGAGTAGAATCTGTAGGCTAGGATAAGGGTTAACTGTTTTTCAGTGCTCAAGATTGCTTTTCTTTCCAGTTTGAGATTTAAACATACTGATAGCATGTCACAATCTAAAAGGAGGAAAAGGAACTTCTGCGCAAGGCAATCATATGCTGGAAGTATAAGACATTGAGTAAATTGACACGTTAGTGCTGCGACTTCTCAGATAATCCAAGGTAACAGTGATGATGATTCTATACTAAATGCTAGTGTCACTTTACCAGACCATGAATGCTGAGCAAATTTGTTAATTCAATAGCTTAATTAAAAATTGTCTCATAACGTAGCAGAAGACTCCACAAAGGTGTTCTTTCAATAAAAGGGAAGCACTTTGTAAAAATACAAACCCTACAATGACAGAATTCCTCTAACAATCTAGTATTTTAAATTCCTCCAACAGGCATGTTATTCGTATCAAACAAATCAGAGAGCTGTAGGTGCTGAGGCCAAGTTAGGATTTAGGTTGAGGTTTGTCAGTTAGTATCTATATGTAATATAGAAGATTCCTATCAGCCTGTCTGATATTTTCCATGGAAGTTTTTTTTCAGCCTTACTTAGAACATCTTTAAGTTTTTGCTTCATAAGAATACGTTGAGACATAACAAAATTGTTTGCATGTTCAGGTATACTATCTGCAGCTTATGTTGTTTTTCAGATTTATAAATGTTAGATATTGTTTACTCAGAGCACTAGATGTAATGGAAAATATTTGAATCAAGGTAAATTTATTGTTAAAGATGGTACAACTTAAACCTAAAAGCACTCACTTGTGACTTTAAAGTTCTATATTACGACTTCATATTTCAGGTTGAAGAAAATTTGTAACACTGAACACTCCACAAGCTATTTAATTTAGTAACTTAAGTCCACTTGCTGTATATTATCTCAAAAAGCTTTGTATAAGTGTTCCTCTGATAAAAGAGAAATGTTTAATGCAATGAGAATATATTTCCAGCTTGATTAACACATCTCATAATCCTTCTTAAAACAAATTAGGCTAAAGTGCCTAAAGTTCTGCCTCTGGATATTCCCCAAAAAATTTCATTTGCTGTACAGCTGGGGCAAAGTTGTTAACAAGCTTTTATAATTGAAGTGCAAATTAAGCAGAATTTAAGAGTCAATGTCCAAAGTAAGGTCAATGTTCTGTTTCCTGCAAACGCTAAAATACTTGACAAATCTACGTTTTACTCAGAAACATTAAATCATGCCCCTAAATCTTGATTTTGCACAAGACTAAATATACTGGAATGTTGGGTGAGCCTTGAAAATGGTCTGCTACCTTACTTTTGAGGCTATTTAGGTATAAAAAACCTGCTGCCATCCAAATTTAAGCTGCTTGCTCCTGAGGTTCTTTATACTTTTAATCATAGGATCATAAAAACAGGGTGGGGTAGGACTATACGGGGTCAGCAATTTTATGTGAGGATCAACTCTAATAAAACCATTCTTGACAGGTATTTACTGAAGATGTATTTAAAAACCTCCAGTTATGTAAATTTAGCAGCTCTATAGGTAACGTGTCATTTGGAAATAGTCCCAGTTTTGCTCCAGTGTACTGGTCCTCAATTCATCTTCTCTGCCATCTCAGAGCATTTCTGAGATCCTTTCTGGAACGCAGTTACCTTAGGAGGAGAGACAACTAGGGCTCTCCCTAGAAAAGCCTGTATGACTATGGTTCACAAGTTAGTTCCCTACAGAAACCTCTCCAACAACCAGTATACACTGGATCATACTAAGTTTTACTCTTTCAGGAGGATCTCAGGAGATGTCTCTTTTTTCTGGTTGTATGCTGGAACTTTGGTATCTTGCCTTAGAAACATAAACATTGTTGTATGTGAGACAACCAAAAAAATAAGTTTATCTTGGCCACATTAGGAAGAATGTCACTAAAAAAAAAAAAATAAAAAAAAAAATTATTGCAAAATGTTTCAGCTCAAAGAAGGCTCAAGAGGGCTAAGAGAAATCCTAGGTAAAATTAACTCCCCCCTCCCTCAAAACATTAAGAACCTTGATGAAATCTTCTATAGTCATGCAATGAACAGGAGCAAACATGTATGATGTAGAGTGCACCTGATAGACCTGTGGATGAATAGATACAAACACCTTAGTGGTACTGAGGCAGATTGTACTCTAAGCAGTGTGTCATGTGGACATATCTAGACTACTAATGACTATTGGATAAGAGAAATAAATACATGGGCCTCGGATGGTCTAGAACAGTATACACGTAGCCAATCTAATTCATTACTTTATTATTCTATCAAATATTTTACCTTTTTTTTTTAACCTAAACCCAGTATTTATTGCCAACCAGTTTGTTATTATTTTCATAGGTTGAAAACTTACAATGTATATGAAAACTGTTAACATATTTTTTTCTTTGGTTACATTCCCCTAAACTCTATCATCCCAGCTCTATTGGACTGTTCACCCTATTAGGAGTTGAGGTACAAACCTTGCAGCTTTAAAAGACAAAACACTGCAGTATAGACTGAAGAAAATTAGGTCCCCTGGGTCTTTGTCTCTTGATTATCCACACTGTTTAACTTTTAATTTACTAACAATCAATCTTCTTAGGAAAACTTCTATTTCCCTCTCAGGCAAACCTGGATGCAATTCTGCTGGATAGTTCACACCAGAGGCTACTCTCAAAATGGAAACTGGAAGACTACATCCTACTGACTTCTGCCTGCTGTAAGCAATCCTACGCTCTTATCTCTGCAAACCGTGCACCCTGCAATATCCCCATAATGCTCTCACGTTGTACCACAGGACACACTACACGTACCCTGAATTTAATGATTTAAAAACACTATTTCACTTAATTATAGCGCGTTCTTCACATTATTTGAGAAAATTTTTACTGGGAAAAAGTCTCATTGAGCTTGCATAAGAAAAAAAGTAATTAAGTCCTAGGGTTACGAAGACACTACATGGAGGCAAGAGGGGACCTAAAGCCAAGTTCTGTGCAGTGCTGATGCAGCCACTCTGCCGTTGGGTGTCTCCCTGGAAACATACAGGCATGAGTCATTCTGCAGCACCAAGCTTGGGAGCAAGAGGCTGCTCCCTGGATATGTATTCAGCAGCATAGATGAATCTAGCAGAACTGGGATGTCTGCATTTATATTGCATGTATTTCAACTATTCTACAGAATGATTTTTTTCCAGTCATAGTTCATAATAATGATAATAATTTACATACAATCATGATAATAATAATTTACATTAAATAAAACTATGTAGTAATAGTGGTAGTTTTGTTTGACTGGATATTTTTTTCCTGAAAGATAGATACTAAGTTCCTGATACAACAATTAACAAAAGGCTATCATAACTTTTGGTTTTAACCTTTATGTAGGGCTCTTCAAATCTAATGGTGTATTAACTGGGCTTTGTATAGGTATGTCTTACCCTGTGTTTCATGAGAAAGTGAAGGAGAAATTATTACCCAGTGATAAAATACTTAACCTGAAACTACTGTAGATTCACATTAAAAAAGTGAAATGATTACAAATTTAATTAAGTGACAGAGCAAAACTAAGCTAATAGCAGTCGTCCATGAAATCAGCATGTCTTCCCTCTTTAATGGAACTTGATGGATTTTGGAGAGGAGGAGCAAAATTGCTATTCGGCCAGGAGTACTACATGTAATGAAACTCATAACATTTGTTTGTTCCACAAAGCAATTTCAAGTATCTCCTAGAAAGGTAAACAGGCAAAAAGAAATCATGCATAAATGATAAAACAATAGTTCACATCAGACAAACCTGTTCATATCACAAAGTCTTTCCTTCAAGTTTAAATAACGGTTAATTGTCAATATATGAACAATAAAATTAAACAATTAATTTTATTAGCAGCCTAGTATACAGAAGACTGGAGGAAGATGATAGTATGTCTTTTTGAGACATCATTATGATGTCATTGATGGTTGTTGCCGCTATATAAAAGGATGTGTTGTAATCAACCTACTTCTTTAAAAAAAGTATAGAAAGACCTGTTTGCAGTAGTTGCAATGTCTGACTGTACTGCATGAAATGGTAGTTTCATCTCTTACTTATGTTTAGCATCATAAATCTGAAGACAGTCTATTCCAACTAAGTATTGCTCTATCTTTTTCATAAATACAGTGTGTAAGCATTCTGAGCATTACAATAGGAAAACTTGTTTTATTTTTATCCTTGCACTATATTCTGTTTCCTCATTCTCCTTTTACCACACTTTCAAGTATTGTGATCTCTTTAGATTTACATGGGAAAATGTCAGAGTAAAGTAGAGATCAGAGTCTGTTGTAGTCCAGGAAGAAAGATCAATGGACTTCCTGAAGGCAAACTAAGATATATAAAGGGGAGTATTCAGAGTCACAAGGAATTCATCTATTTCTGCCACAGCTCAGATACATTGAAATTTACAAATAAAGCCTGATGCTGAAACTCTTACACATGCCAATAATCTTCATTTTGTGTGTTATCCATCAGCTTCAATAGCAATAAATACTGAAGCTTAAGTCTTATTAACCTGTATAAAGACTAAGAAATCATCTTTACCAACATAAAGGTAAGTCATAGATAATACCACTGCTTGTGGACCAGTGATGCTGAGCCAGCTGTACATTAAGATTTTTGCATGTGTAATTCAGAAATGAGAGTCAGCTCCAAACACACACTTAGATGTGTGCACTCTAGGTGTCTTGCTGAGCCAGTTGTTTGAATCTCCATCAGAGATAATAGAGAAATAGTCAGTGGATAGATGTAGTCTTTGGCAGTGAGCTAACTACTCAGTAGATCAAATCCAAGCATTTACTTCAGAATTAACTAAATAGTTTTCTAGCCTCCATTTAACAGCAGTCAGAAACAAAATAAAATATGAAGCAGAATATTGTTTTTAAGAAAAGTTGTGATGTACCTAATATGTTCTCCTCAGCAACCACTGAACAAAATACGTCCCATTTCTACGTAAATTTGACATTCTTCTTTTGCTGCCAATATCCAGATTAAATGTCTTCAGCACAACTGAAATGTTTTAGCAAACAAATACCTCTTTTTTATTGGGCTTACCATTTGGGAAAGAAACCAGGCAGAAGTAAAACAGGTTCATCCTCTGATCTATGCTAGACATCCAGTATTAATCTTACTTATCTTTGAAATAAATAATGAGGCAAAACGTCTGTGGATGTCTCTTCCAATGGCAAATAACCTGCACTCACCATTTATCTTTGCTTAATTGTCTAGCCTGTGGTTGCTTTGTATAACATTTTATCATTCGATGTGATTTTACCATAACTCTCAAATAGTGCCAGCAAGGTCAATGCAAATAATTCTTTAGTACTCCGTGTCACAGACCAGCCAAGATGTCTAGGGAATTTCCTGTTCATGATGCATTAATTCCTTCATCTCTACCAGTGCACGTATGTTTTAGGTAGCCCTCAGACAGCATGTGAGTGAAGAGCTGGAAAACATCAAAATATGGTTTGGAACACCCAAAACAAAATTCAACCTTTTTATATAAAATAGAAACTTTTGATTAGAATAAATTTTTAAGGACTGAATACTATGAAAGGTAAGGAACTTCTTGGTAACTGAGTATTTCTAAACTTTATTTTAATGGGTACAGTAAGAAATAAGAAGAGTAAAGGTGGTGGAATCACAATGTGTCATTTAAGAGTGGAAAGGGAAAAAATATCTGAGGCAACTTTTGCAAAGGTGGGTGCTTTTAAATAAATACATGCAAGAAATATTTATTTAAAATGTATTTCCTGAAAAAAAATGCATTATTACTTAGAAATAATTGCAATTTCTGGAAGTGACAAATACATGCATGGCTTGCTACTGACTATATGCTCTTGAATATTTTTTGGCCTTTGATTTTGTTTCTATTGCACAGAGAGCAATGTTTGGTACTTATTCAGATAATTTCAAGAAAATAATTGTTTTGTGTGTTGTTTCTTTTTTTTGTTTGTTTGTTTGCTTTCCTGGTATTTTGGCATTCATAGAGGAATGTAACTATGCATGAAATAGTACTAAACGAACTCCTGTATAAAGGAAGGTACATCATTTCTCATCCTTAGCAAGGAGCTACATCTGCGGTGCTGATATAGGTAATTAGCTGCTTCTTACAGCTGATACAAGACACATTTGCTGCCTGGCTGCTCTGTGCTATGCAAATAGGCAGCTCCTATTTGCAGTAGTCAGAAATAATAATAAAAACCCTTTTGCGTATGCAGTCTAGAATTGTACCCACATTTAATAATGCAAATAGTTTTCTGTTTAAATGGTCACTTTAAGAGTTGAGAAATTGGAAGCTTTTTTCAGAGTGATTCGTGTTGAATTTGTCATCTAACCAGGCACAACTGATGTCCTTGAAATGTCTGAATAAAAATGGTTCAACTATTGTATTGGGTTTGCGTGACAAGGTTTTGGTAGTAGAAGTACTACAGGGGTGGCTTCTGTGAGAAGACGCCAGAAGCTTCCCCTATGTCTAACAGAGCTCCAAGATGGACCCACCTTGGCCAAGACCAAGCCAGTCAGTGTTATCGCCTCTGTGATAACATGTTTCAGAGGGGGAAAAATAACTATCGCACAACAGCAACAGGTGAAGAGGAGTAAATATGTGAAAGAAACAACTATGCAGACACCAAGGTGAGTGAAGGAGAGGGAGGAGGTACTCCAGATGTCAGAGCAGAGATTCCCCTGCAGCCTGTGGTGAAGACCACGGTGAGGCTGGATGTCCCCCTGCAGCCTACGGAGGTTAACAGTAGAGCAGATATTCATCTGCAGCCTATGGAGGACCCCACACTGGAGCAGTTGGATGTCCAAAGGAGGTAGTTACTCTGTGGGAAGCCCACGCTGGAGCAGGCTCCTGGCAGGACCTGTGGAGAGAGTAGCCCACGCAGGAGAAGGTTTGCTGGCAGAACTTGCAACCCCATGGGGGCACCCATGCTAGAGCAGTCTGTTGAAGGACTGCACCACATGGAAAGGACCCATGTTGGAGAAGTTCGTGGAGGACTGTGTGCCGTGGGAGGGACCACACTCTGGAGCAGGGGAAGAGCATGGGGAGTCCTCCCCCTGAGGAGCAAGGAGCGGCAGAAATAACATGTGATGAAGTGACCACAACCCCCATTCCCCATCCCCCTGCGCTCCTTGGGGGTAGGAGGTAGAGAATTCTGGAGTAAAGTTAAGCCCAGGAGGAAGGGAGGGGTTGGGGGAAGGTGTTTTAAGATTTGGTTTTTATTTCTCATTACCCTGCTCTGATTGGTAATAAATTACACTAATTTGCCCAAGCTGAGCCTGTTTTGCTCATGATGGTAATTGCTGAATGATCTCTCCCTGTTGTTATCTCGACCCATGAGATTTTTGTTGTATTTTCTCTTCCCCTGTCCAGCTGAGGAGGGAGAGTGACAGAGCGGCTTGATGGGCACCTGGCATCCAGCCAAGATCAACCCACCACAACTATTTATAAAACCGTAGAAAGTAAATAAAATACTTAACTGGCAGGTTAGCATCATTTTTGCATCCTACTTTTTAAGCGTTGTAGCATCTGTAGCTGTGTGGTAACTGCTAGAAATCTGAGATTTGGCAGTGACGTTTTGTGACCTGTGAAAATCAGTTTGTACTTGGCCAAGAGAGCTTAAAGCAATCCTCTGCATGTGAAGGCTGTATTAGCATGGGCAACTAATAGATGACAGAAGTAATGATCCATTGACATTTTATCTCCCTCATGCCTCTGTATGCATATGTGTTTAGTGGAAGTTTTCGGTTAATGCATGTCCTGTTGCTATCAAAATGGAACAGAAAAAGAAAATAATGTTAAGATAGAGATATTGTAGGTATTTTTTTCCAGATGGGAGAAGGATATGCATGATGAGAGGTTAAGAAACAGCACTGTCATCCCAGAGTTGTCAGCGTATTTATTATGCAGCAAATACATCAGTATGGCAATCATTTCTCGTGCTGTGAAAGTGGTATAGAAAATGTTCCGGCTTTTTCCAGTGGAAGAAGACCACTTCCCTCAGGCAGGACTGGAAATCTATCTTTCCATAGGCCTGAGCAAAGCAGAAGCATCCAGGTGTATATATTTTTAAATGGCTCTACAGGAGGAAAATCATTTTTGCAGTTATGGTGGTGGCTATTGCAAAATAATAATGCATGTTGATATTGTATCATTGCAGAAAAGCCACAGCATGTCACTGTCTTCTGCAGATAGCCTAGTACTTTTTATGAAAGGGTTTCAATATAATTTCCTTTGTTTGTGTGTTTGGTTTTTTTATTTTAATCGCATTCTATTAAATAAACAAGCAAATACTATCAATCTATAAACTAAAGTGCTTTGTGCAAAGGAGAGAAGTATACTGTGAGTGTTGTTCTGCAATTATATTGCTTTTTAGCAGGTAGATATGCTATTCTGGGTGCATGTGCAAATGAACATGCATGTGTGCTGTTCCATTCCATTCACTTAACGAGATATTATCTGCAGCTTCTTCAAGCCACCATAGAGTACCAACATGTGTTCAAGAGCAACACAGAATTAGAATTGCTGTTAAAGCAATGCTGTCTAATTAAAAAAAAAGTCTTATTTAAAAAACAAAACAAAACAAAACAAACAGTTCTTTAGGTTTTCTTACTACAGGACTAGAATATAAAATTTTGAACTCTAGATACCATTTTTTTTGACTCCATTTTGTGCCTATCAAATTGCACTGTTGGTTATGGATGAAATTTCAGAAGCCTGCTAGCAAAAAGTTCCTATTAAAACCCATGTCAATTAGACTGCCTTGTGTTTCATTCTACTTCATACTTCATATTTAAATGATTATGGGAACACTTGAACAGAGTCTGCACAGGTGATTTTTAATCTGTAACCGTGATTACGTACTTCTTCACAGTCCAATTCACTAGACATCCAATCACATTTTTGTTCAGTGGAAAGGAGATTTTAATAATCCAAAACATCTCAGCCTTATACCCTCTGCATAATGATTTGGTCAGGTACAGGACAAAAGAACAGAACATTCTGCTAACAAATGGTATTCCTCACTGTAAGTAGCAGTATACTTCTGTCCTAAAAAATAACATTTCCCAGTGCATGAGAGAACAATACACTTCTTATAAAATCACCACCTTTTATTATATCCTAATCCTTATGTGGATATCATTTAAATATAGTTATTCTGTGCACAGTTTTCAGTTCTCATTTTTCTATCAACTTTCTGAAAAACATTAGGAAAAATGCAGAACTAAACCCCAGTTCTAAATACCTTCAAAACACGTGTGTTTAGTGGTTTGTTGTGGTTTAACCCCAGCCATCAGCTAGGACCACACAGCTGCTAGTGCTGTTCTCCCCCTTCCTCCAGAAGGGTAGGGAGAAAAGGAGTGGAAAGGAAAAGAAAAAAAAACTCATGAGTTGAGATAAAGACAGTTTAGTAGAACAATATCGGAAAGGAAAAATAGCAAGAACAATAAAAATAATAGTAATAACACAAGTCACTCTCACCACTCACTAAACTGGTAAATTTGCACCTTCCCAAGCAGTGATCACGAATCCCCACCCCTTTGGCCCACCCCCCCCCGTATAGACTGAACATGATGCCTATGGTATGGAATATTCCCTTGGTCGTTCCGTCGCTGTGTCTATGCTCCTTTTCAGCTTCTATGGGAAGCTGAAAAGAGTTTTTGAAAAGTATAAATATCACTTAGCAACAACTAAAACAAAATGCATTATTGACATTCCTGTCACAGCAATCACTAGAAAGAACTCTTTCCCAGCTGAAACCGGGACATGGTTACATCTAATTAAAACTTTCTACTTATAAAGAACAAAAGAAAACCCATGACTAAAGGCTTTTTCCTTTTAAGCAATGATTTATTCAATATACATTTTTAGAACAATTGGGGGCATGGGGGGAATGTTCAGATCCAATAAGGAAAGTTATGTGCATAAAAGGAGGTATGAGAGTAAGTACGTCCTTGATCTGAACATGAGATTAACAGTCTGGGTTGAGAACCAGTGGAAGAATATTGGGGTGTAATGGAATCTCCATGAATGAATGCTTTTGAAAGCATGTTTCTTTTTTCTATCCCCTTCCATTTCAGCCTGCATTTTTGAATACTCAGAATTGCCTATGGATGCTCAGCAAACACTGAGGAAACTGGAGGAGGGGGGAATTACTTAAAAATCCTAAATACTGAGTCAAATATTTTTAAATAAACAGCTTTGTTTAGGATAAGTATCCTTTGTTAAGGATACTTGAACTGTAATTGTTCCCACAAAATTATACCACTTGGACTTTATTTACAAGAATATTCTAAAATAGTTCCCTAAAAATACAAATTTAAATTATTATGTTCTTTTTACCAGAAGTAGTTGCTTGCTGTCACTGAGATAGGAAAGGAAAACATTGTATCTCACTTTGTGTCATGAAAGCACATTCTCCTTGTTTTATCACTTGCAAAAGTTACACAGAAATGCAAAATATGCACCTTGTTTATAGGCAAAACCAGAGAACATATGGAGGACACAGGACCATCCTTTTATAGGACAGTCTCCATTCACTCAGGGCTTTGAGTTCACTCATCGTATGGAAATTTGCCTTAAGGATTTTGCCTGAAACTAGAGATGGAAATGTGTACTGAGCTGTAGCAAACAATGTGCAAATTTTCTGATGCGGGCAATTGCCCAGTAGGCACCAAACCACAAGCCCATTTCCAGAAGAAACTGCATGCTCATTTTCAATTGTTAACTGAGATGGATCCAGTAAAGGAAGAGGCACCTGCAGGTTGGATTTTCTGTTATATGTCCAAACTTCACTTTGACTCAGTCAAAAGTTTTTAAAATCTTGCAACATAATATCGTTGCCCTATCATTGGAATACTGTACAGGCTGTCACATGTGGGTGGCTGTCAACAAGCTGCACCTCATTACTTTATGCCTCAGATTCACAGTGAGCCATTATGAGTCATTAAGTGATCAGAGTCATTTGTGCAGAACTGCAGCTTCTACACTTTTCATCTCACTATCTATTTTTGCACATGGGATGTGTTTCCATATTTGTGTTGTATATATATAAACACTAATCACAGTAATCCAGTGTGAATATATTAATATAGATTAATACAGAGTTTTTAATTACGTGGAGCTTCAGTCCATGAAAACCAGGTGATACTAAAAATTCTCTTTTGCTTTGCATGTGTAACAGATGATAGAGAGTTGAGGTTTTTTGACATGATTACCTGAATTCCTTGCTTTACAGCTGATGCTAATGAATATAACATGACTCAGTCATTCATTTGGAGTTTACATAGTCCTCTAGATGTCCTTGAGCATAGGAGTGAATCCTAACAGGTACCCAATGGCTCTCAGTGAAAGCCAGTGAAGGCAGTGAATGTTGTAGATGCGCAGTACTTCACACAGCTCTTTGCAGAACTGAACCAAAAGCGAACATGCCCTGGAGTATTCACACTAAAATTGCTCTGGTTCAAATGCAGTTAGTCACAGCACTCCAAGGAGAAGCAGCAGATTCTTTTCCCCGAGACAGTCAAACATATATATACATATATATTTATAATATAATCTTTCATAAAGCTGATGCTTAGAACAGTGTTAAAATGCTGCTTTAGTAAAGTCAGTAAATGGAAAATAAGTATCTGTTCGTATCATTTCATCAAAAGGTACATTTAAAAAAAAATCTTTGATTCAGACCTTGAAGCGTATGGATAAATTATGTAACCTATTTTACTAAATAAAAGGAAATAAAGTCATTATGCTGTTATCTTAATTACCCAATAACAAGCATTTCAGCAGTTGGATGCTAACCAGAAATTTATCCATGAAGTAAAAGCAAGGGCTAGTTTGCCTTCAAATCAGAATTTAAAGTGGCTTCATCATGGCTTTAACTTAAGTATACGTTTTTTTCTAGACAAAATCTGTTCTATTTAATTCTCTCTCTGGAAACAAAGTGTTTGCTAAGCTCCACAGCCCCTTCTGAATCAACATTTACATCTTACATTTCAACAGAGACTGAAAAACAATGCCCTAGACTCACTAACAAGTTCCCTGTCCTGTCTTTCTGAGAAGGTCAGAATTAAAACTGAAGTAGGATAAAGACAATATAAAGAGGAGGATGCTCTCTTGTTCTTTATCTGAATAGGAATAGACACTTTATTTGAAAGATGGAAGCACTTAAGCACAGGATGCAGCACTGAAATATTGCTTCAAGACAAATTCCAACTAACTATCCTTGCAGTCTAAACAATTTCCTTTTTATTAAAAAAAAAAGTATTATTTAAATGAAGGTGACTGTTCTACTAAGATGCCTTTCTGGTTGCATTATAAATGCAAGTGGAAAAAGGATCTGTGTTCGGGACCCATATTGTCAAGAATATAAAGGCTTAGCAATGTAAGTGTGCGCCTGGGACACAAACAAATGAGATTTATTCTGTCAGACTGGCCTCCCAGTATATCTTGCAGAAGGCTATTTTTGTCTCCCTCCATCAGCACTTACTGTTAGTAAAGCATTGGCAAAAAGCCTTCATCAGAAATGAGAGGTGTTTTATGCGTAAGTAAGTTAATCCCAAAACATCTATTCTTCTACATTATTCTGCCATCCTTATTCACTGTTGGAAATAGAGAAGCAATATACCATCAATAATAATTATTATGCTTAAGCTTTATAGGAACAGTTCCAGAATTTCCAGATGATCTTTACTTTCCAAACAGCCCTACTGATTTCCCAGTGTACTGGAATAGAATTTTTGCATGATTTATGTGCCAGATATTCAGCTGGTCTAAATCAGTGCAATTCTACTAAATCCAGGGGATGGATGTTGTACAACAACAGGGAACCTGGACTGTGTTCTGTTCTTCAAAAAGAATACTGATTATTGAGTTTATTTGAAATCAGTTGGACTATTCGCAGAACAAACTACTTTTCAAGGTGAGCTGTGGGGTGTTATCACCTAGTGCATACTCCTGAAAAACTCTTTAATAATAAATAAAAAATATACTTGTATTAGAAGCACTCTACGGATTCTCATCCCAAACATCCATATGACCGCTTTTCCGTAGTGGGTGGATTAGTGTTACTTTAAAGGAGAGGAAGCTTTGTAGTGTCACTTGAGGATGTAATTTAAAAAAATATTGCTAAGAGGAAAAATAAAAACGCCTCTCATACTGGTGTTTGTTCTTACGGAATTTCATAGCACCAATCAGTCACTGAACCTATCGCTTACTTTAACCTCAGGCAGAAATGCAAAAAAGTTGAACAACATTTCCCACAAAACAAAATCTAAAACTCTTTACTAGACAGTCCTGTGCCATAAATAAACTAAAATACAGCTATAGTGCAATAGTAACACCTTGAATAGGATCTTTAATCATAGAATCACAGAATGCTTTGGGTTGGAAGGGACCTTAAAGATCATCTAGTTCTAACCCCCCTGTCATGGCCAGGGACAACTTCCACTAGACCAGGTTGCTTAAAGCCCCGTCCAACCTGGCCTTGAAGACTTCAAGGGATGGGGCTTCCACAACTGCCCTGGGGAATCTGTTCCAGTGTCTTACCACCCTCACAATAAAGAACTTCTTCCTAATACCTGATTTAATCTACCCTCTTTCATTTGAAAACTGTTACCCCTTGTCCTATCACTACAATCCCTGACAAAGAGTCCTTCTCCATCTTTCCTATAGGCCCCATTTAGGTACTGGGAGGCCACTATAAGGTCTGGAACCTTCCCTTCTCTAGGCTAAACAACCACTACTGTGTCAGCCTGTTCTCATAAGAAAGGTGCTCCAGACCTCTGACTGTCTTCATGGCCCTCCTCTGGACCTGCTTGAGCAGGTCCATGTCTTTCTTATGCTGGGGGCCCCAGAGTTGAACACAGTACTGCAGGTGAGGTCTCATGAGAGCAGAGTAGAGGGGAAGAATCACCTCCCTTGACCTGCTGGCCATGCTTCTTTTCACACTTTATGGACATAGGAGGGAGAAACATGCAATTAATTTTGGGTTATTATAAATTTTTAAATTCCTAGTCTTTTAATTAATTGTCACGTTTGATGTGGGTCATGGTAGTCAATATGTGTTTACCTTGGTAAGAGCATGAAAATGACCAAGATAAAGTTATACAAATAATTGGTTTTCTCTCAAATATAGAAAGAACAGTTTTTTAAGCCACTGTATGTTTGATGCTGTGTTTTATCTGTAGAATTTCATACTTCAGATGCAAGACAGTATGAACATTTCCAGTCCATTTCAATACAAACTAGGAAATGGATTAAATTAATTCAACTTCAGCCATAAATTTTTCAACTTCTACATCTGAATCTATGAGAATACATTTGTCCATCCCTTAAAGGCAAAAAAGTGGTGAATCAAGCCCATGTCATTGAGGAAAGTCGGAAAGTCATACCTCTCTAAAGCCTCCAGTGTTTTGAAAATCTGTGGTGTAATATATTAACTTCTAGTTTCAAATAACATGGTTCATTATTATATTAGGTCAATACTGTAATTTAAACTTCATTAATTATAATTTCACCTCAGCAAAAGTCATTATCTAATTATTATTTAAGTGTGTATTACTGTTACGTAGCTTAATAAGGCTGTTGAGGGCAGACCATGTAGGAGGCTTTAAGCAAAGTTGAATTTAATTGTTTCTTTTAATGCACATCATTTTAAGAAATTATGATAACAATAACTAGCAAATAGTGAATAAACTGGTGAAGTAGGTTAGGATTATGGGGAACTGAGTAAAGCTCTGTGGTAGATCTCTTGGACACAAGCCATGCCTCAAAAAGCTTGTATTTTGTATTCCAGCACAGAGATTCTAATTCAGATATTCAAAATACAGCTTAAGCAGAGTCTTGAATGGATATGTAATGGTCAGCTGAGAACCTCTCAGCAGAAGGCTGAATGGTGAATGGGCACAGCTGTGATCTCACCTGTATTACACTTTGGATAAAAGATTAAGACATCTCCAGTAGTTCTGGTAAATACTAGTCTTTTAGGTTGTTTTGCAAACTACTTCATTCTCTGCACACAGTTAAGGTCATGGTTTAAGTATAGATTGATAGAGAACAGCCCAGTGTGGTATGCTGTGGTCAGAGCTAAACGAATCTGCTGTTAGGTTGTGTTCCACCCGTTGGTCTTGTTCATGTCTTTCTCCTTCATTTTTATTGCATCATTGTCACTGCCTAATCCATAATGAATACTCAGTTGTTTCTTCTCCCACTAGATGGAGAGCTAATGAACTTGCAGGGTATAATATTATATTTATATCACTGTGATTAGAATAATAGAAAATTAATATTCAGATATATTACCAGCCTAAAATCCATGATCTGTTATGTGAAATGCTTTTTTTCACACCTGACTTTATCTGTCAAGACTGAATTGCAGTTAAAAAGTCAAGAGGAAATAGACTCTTTTCAGAGGGCTGGGCTGTCAGAGTTCTAATTTGTAATTCTCCTTTTGAGACTGTCAGAGGCCCTTATTGCAACCTAAAAGTTTAATTACTGCAGTTGCAAGGGTCATCACTCACTCACTGCAGGGAAGATGAATAGTGCAGAGCTATTAAATAAAGGATACTTGCTAGAGTTATTTTTAAAAGTAGTTATGACAAAAGTACTACTGTTCTTTAGGACGATAACTTGATGTCTCATCTAAATTTCTGCTGTCATTCAGAATCAAATGCCCGTCTATCTATTCCATGTACTTAGCTTTTAAAATCCTTTCATAGTTCGCAGGTATTGCTAACTGCAGCTTTGCTGGTATCCATAGCTTTATAATTCATAAATTAAATTGGGATTTTCTGTGTTAGTTTGACTATATACAGCTAATCAAAAGATAGACATAAAATCTTCAAACACTCATTCATACATAGATATGAATCAGACATGATCTGCTGGCCAGGTTCAAAACCTTTTTCTACTTTCACTCCATGTACATTTGGGTGTTCAAGTACAGTAAGCACACATACCCATACAAAGGACTGTATTTCACCTCAAATATTTATCAGAAGTGCTATTCTGGTGTTTTGCATAACTTAACTAGCCAAAGAACAGCAACAGGAAAAAGTTATGTAGTTTTTTAACTAAGCAAACCTCTACCAATCCTGATAGTAGCTGTGAACTCAAAATTCTTATTTGTAAATTAATTACAAAAGTCAAGAAATATTTATTTCTATTTTGTTATCACTTGACTCATATTAGTGGCACGGTAAATACTTATGCTCTGATCTTTATTTACAGTATTTCTCTTAATCATATAATTTAGCCAAAGCAGCCACCTGGGGCATCTACCTATATGAAATGACTTTCTATTTTTCTCAGGTTTTCCCAGAAATTTCAGTACTTACATTAGACAGTGATGATGTGTTTGTTGCAGGACCTTAATTCCATAAGCCTTTGTCCTGACACTTATATAAATCAGATATTCAGACACAGACTATATATTTTAACACATTCCCTTCAAGCCAACCTCATGCAGTTCAACAAGGCCAAGTGCAAGGTCCTACATCTGGGTCGGGGCAATCCCAAGCACAAATACAGGCTCGGTGGGGAATGGCTGGAGAGCAGCCCTGTGGAGAAGGACCTGGGGGTGATGATTGATGAGAAGCTCGACATGAGCAAGCAATGTGCGATCGCAGCCCAGAAGGCCAACCGTATCCTGGGCTGCATCAAAAGAAGTGTGGCCAGCAGGTCAAGGGAGGTGATTCTGCCCCTCTACTCTGCTCTCGTGAGACCCCACCTGGAGTACTGCATCCAGCTGTGGAGTCCCCAACATAAGAAGGACATGGACCTGCTGGAGTGTGTCCAGAGGAGAGCCACGAGGATGATCAGAGGGCTGGAGCACCTCTCCTGTGAGGAGAGGCTGAGAGAGTTGGGGCTGTTCAGCCTGGAGAAGAGAAGGCTCCGGGGAGATCTTATTGCGGCTTTCCAGTACCTAAAGGGGGCCTACAGGAGAGCTGGGGAAGGACTTTTTACTAGGGTATGTAGTGATAGGACGAGGGGGAACGGCTTTAAGCTGGAAGAGGGCAGGTTTAGATTAAACATTAGGAAGAAGTTTTTCACTTTAAGGGTGGTGAGGCACTGGAACAGGTTGCCCAGAGAAGTTGTTGAAGCCCCGTCCCTGGAGGTGTTCAAGGCCAGGCTGGACGTGGCCTTGGGCAACCTGGTCTAGTGAGAGGTATCCCTGCCTGTGGCAGGGGGGTTGGAACTCGATGATCTTCAAGGTCCCTTCCAACCTAAACCATTCTATGATTCTATGATTCTATGAACAAAAACTTCATGATTTTGTTAAATGTAATACTTTCTTTATAAGGCACTATTTCAAGCAATTTCCTAGTTCTTGTTGTTTTTTAAAATAATGTTCCCATACTGTAAATGAATGTTTTGTAATGTGCATTGTAAATTGTATAATATGATGGAAATTATACTAATGTAATTTACTTATTGTGATTTCTATCAATAGTACCAAAATTTTTTTTTCTGGCAACTTACCTTTGAAGGATCTGATTGAAAATTTATAAAATTGAAGTCACCTGAGGCTTGACATTTAAGAATATCTTCAAAATAATGTATGGTATTGACCATTAGATCAAATGTTTTACCTTTTCAGAAAACTTCTCCTCTCCACCCCCTCTCCCTCCACCACTCAGTGAATCACTGTTATTGCTTTTCTCTAGGTACTCTGTGAGAAACAAAACTTTTAATTTTCATATGTCTCTCCACTGCTTCTCAATACCATTATATTTCTCAATCTTCTTGAAGACTGCTGTTGAATAATGACATGATCTGCATTTAATGAACATCACTATGATCTCTTCTTTTAGCATAAGACTACTTTTCTAAAATTAATGCAGCACTAGGATGCTGGAGGAAATATTTTCAGAAAAAACACTTAATCATACCAGAAATCCAACTGCTCATTTTAATGATGGAAAGAAAGTTAAGTTCTACCTAAATGTAATCACATAGTTGCAGTATCTCAATGTCTCTTAATTTATGATTCATGGCTTTGAGTATACTCTAACACAGATACCTAGAGTGACTGCTAACAAGTTTTTCTATTTTGATTTTTTTTTTCCCACAAATTTCAGTGAAATTTTATGGATAGGTTTAGCTCTATCCATAAGTTATTATAATAAAATATATAACTTCATTTCTAATATAATATCTTAAAGTATAAACCCTCATTTAAAACTGAACACAACATAAATAGATGAAAGTTGACTAGCTATTTCACTGCTTACATTCTAGTATTCTGTCAAAACAGAGTTGCTGTATTTAACTGAATTTTGTTTAGGCTTGCTGCACAAAGAGGTTACTTTGCTGGAAATGCAATGTTTTTACATTTTTCTCTTTTCATTTCCCATTTCTTTTCATTTCCCACTTCTTAAGAAAACAGAGATCATATCTTCAGCAGTCAGAAAAGGGGAATGGGACTCAGCTGCCTTATACCTACTGCCACAAATAAGAGTTATTTTGAAGTCACTCCCGTCCCTGAAGAGACAATATGTGTAGCACACCCACTGCCCGTGGTAGACGATTCCTTGCAAAAATTCCAGGTAAAGAAAAAAACCTGAACATCAACTATGCTTTCAACTATCAAAGTCTTGCCTTTGTTCTCAATTCTGCCCATTACAGTTGACACTAATTAGCACCTTGGCTGGCAGATGAAGCTGAGAGGGCAAGAAACTAACTGGGCTTTAGAAACAACTTTCCTGCACGATCCTCAAAGAAAGCCCTCCAGGCCAGGGCTGAGACATGTTGACTTGATGGCAGAGGCAGTGTGGGTGTGTGGGAAGCTTGCACAACTGCTCTTAGTGGTGTACATACTTTGTGGGTAAACAGAAAAGCTTCATTCCACTGCAGTCCAACACCCCTCCCACCACCCCCAAATTTCAGTCATTTATTTATTTAAATGATAGTTTCTCTTCCAGTTTAAAAAACAACAAAAAAACAAACAAACAAAATAAAACAAGCCACACAAAAAGACCCCACAACAAACCAAAGCCTAAACCCATATTCTTTTTGGTAGTGACCAAAAGCATAGACTACAAGTCTAGGAAAAGACCAAGATTTTAGTAGGTATTTGATTAAATTCAGTGTTTTGTAATCATTGGAGACTGTATGTCAAGTAAAGATAAAAATACCTGTCCGGTAATGTAGCTAGTTTGGCATCTGTGTAGAAGCCTAATGAGATGGAGTTGTCTGTGTCTCTCTGTTCCAAATAAATAGTCCTGGGACCAATGATAATTCATTAGCTTTGTTTAAGTTAGTAGCATAAATACAATTAAGAAAAAAAAACAACCAACCAAAATTCCTTCAATGATATCATAGGTTAGACATTTAATGATCTCTCCCTGGAAACATGGTTTAATCAGCCTCCTTTCTGTTCACATATCTGCCCTGTAAATAAAGTGGGCCCCTGACAAAAGAGAACACTTTAAAGGCTAGTTTAGCAGTACAAAACCCTTACAGACTAGTTATTGTTCGTTCAGTCAGTATAGGTAGGATTGTCCTTGCTTAGTGTCTGCCCTGTACACTGAGACAGATATAATTTGTCTGTAATGTGGATACATACTTCTCAGTTAACCATTCTGGTTTGTTTCTTTTGTAAAGGTTAAGAAATAGACACTTCCAAGGAACAATGTACCTGCCCTGATTTGAACATGCTCTTTAGAATAAGATGAAATGCTTATTACTGTCTGTTCATCGAAAGGGAAGCCTAAGGTGACTAATTCAGACACTGTAAAATCCAGGCTTGATCAGCTGAATTATAGCATGGATGTTGGTTGGCAAAATGATAAAAACTACTCAGTTCAGTCTTCTAATTTTAGGGACTCACAAGTTGGCACCGAACATTTTTCCAGATAAAACTCTCCAGTTAAGAACCCCTGAGATTTTTTGCCCTTTCCAGACAAACTATAGCAGGGCCCTGCAAGCAAACATTTTCACTCACAAATTAATTCAACACCAAGGAAGAAGGATGTCAGGAAGCGCATACACCAGAAACAAGGATTTCTGCCTCTGAAAGGGACCCTAAAGGTACTCAACACTTTTTCTTCAGCATGAAGACTCTTCCACAGCAGAACCATACCAGGTACACTGCATGGTGTCAGCCATCCTCCCTAGCAATTGTGTAGAGAAAGCAGAGCTCTGAAACATTTAGAAATCATAAGTGTATTAATTAGGATATAATTCATATTAGTTTGCCTTACACCTCAGTATAAGTATACTAAAATGGTGTAACCAGCAAGAGTATGCAGGTATTTTGCTAATATTGTGATGGAATAGCCAGGTGCAATACTTAAGAATTTTATATATGTGAGTAATATGACCACAGAAGAGGCAAGCAGTGACGTGTATAGCTGTCCACAGGAAGCATCTAAGTAACAAAGATTGAAAGATGAAGAACAATGCAAACAAAAGGGACTGCGAATATACAGTCCTCTTGCCTAATGCAGAAGAAGGATGACTGGCAAAAATGAAAGTAAGATATGGTGTATCAAGAGCACTTAAGGATGCTGTGAGAAACAGTATCAAAAGCCTTACTAAAGCCCAGAAAAACTACATCCACCGCTTTCCCATGATCCACTAGGTGTGTGACCTTAGCACAGAAGGATATCAAATCAGTTAAACGGGACTTTCCTTTTGTGAACCCATGTTGACTGTACCTGATGACAGCATTGCTCTTTAAATATCTTTGTATCGCACCCGGTATGATCTCTTCCATAATTTTTCCAGGTACTGAGGTTAGACTAACAAGTCTGTAGTTTTCTGGGTCTTCCCTCATGCCCTTCTGTAAATTGGAATAACATTGGCTAGCTTCCAGCCAGTGGAGACTTCCCCAGACTCCCAAGACCTGTGGTAGATGATTGAGAGGGGTGTTGCTGTAACATCCACTAGCTCCTTCAGTACTCTGAGATCAATCCCATCACACCCCATGGACTTGTGAACATTCAGCTGATACAGCTGGTCCCTTAGAATTTCAATGTCCGCAAATGGAAAGTCAGTGTTCCCAGACTTGTAGTCCTCCAACTCAGAGGACTGGGCAATCCAAGATCTACCAGTATTATTAAAGACTGATGCAAAAATATCATTGAATGTCTCTGTTTTCTCTTCATCCTTATTAGTCAGGTGATCATCTTCAACAAGTATTATTCCAATGTTTTCCTTGGACCTCCTCTTGCTATTGACATACTTAAAAAGACTTAATGTCTGTCATAACACTGGTCAGTTTCAACTTTAGTTGAGCTTTGGTCTTTTGTGTTTTGTCCCTGCATGTGCAAACCACAGCTCTGCAATCTTCCATGCGAAACCTGACCTCACTTCCATAGATCATACAATTTTTTTCCTCCTATGTTCCAAAAGTTTCTTGTTCAGCCAAGGTGGTCTTGTGCCCCACTTGTTTGTTTTAGACAACAGTATCCATATTGTAATAGACTATATACGGTAATAATCACATTCCACAAGTTAAGAATGTCTTGCATAGAAGTGGAGAATTTTTACTGAAAAATTGGCTATGACAAAACTGAGAAATGTGTAAAACATCATAAATTTGAAAGCATTCAAACTAAGCTGCACAGCCTAGGGAAGGTCAGCAAAATACAGTCAATTCCTCTGAAGCATTTTTAATAAAGTTTTGCTGTATATTTACATATGACAGGGAAAAAATGCAATAATCAGATAAGCCCATTTTCTTATCATTTTTTCAGCACCATGGTAATATTTTCTCTCTTATCAAGCTAAATAATACTGAAAAATAAATGGTTACATTTATTAGAATCTTAGCAAATCCAAGAAATCTTGTCTGTCAGAATCTACTGCGTGAATGCAAATGTAACCTATTTACCAGTATATCAGAAGGATATTTTTTATTAAGGAAAAAAAAAGTCAGGAAATCCTGAAGATATGGTACAAAATCCCCTCAATCTTCTATTCAGTTAATGAAACTTTGCAGTGCAGCATGAGAACATTATCGACATTATTCATCTAATCTGAGCTGCCATTCCCACACATCTTTTGGTAGAAATATAAAAATAAATGAAGGTAGAGTTTATTTAGATATGTTTTTTGAAGGTTCCCTTACTTATTTTCATTTTATTTTGTTATTGAAAATAATGAAGGTCCAAAATGTCTCAGAGAAATACTGTTCCTTGGACGAAACAAACACAATAACTCATCAGGACGGTACAGCCTGAAAAATCATCTGTTCTTCTGTCTGACTAGATATCATACAAGTAAAAAGGTAAATAAGAACAACTCTCACTTATTTCATGCATTGAAAAGGTTGAGTGAAAATGTCCAATACTTGTCCAATGTTGCTCTAGTCGATGGACACGTGAAAAGGTTATTGTGCAAGTAGCACAGGTAGTACTTTACATATGACTTAATTTGTTTTTTATTTGAAGATTTTATGTACAGGATTATTTTTAAACCTTTCTTAACTTCCAGTGTTCACTGAACCATTCAGGAGACTGTCTTTTTTGACAAAAGAAGATGGCATTTCAAAGTAACTTACAGCTAAAATATTTTTCATTGTTTGTTTGAATACTAAGCTACAGTCTCTTTGAATTTAATGAGAGTACTTTTGTGGGAAACTACTACCTAGTACATGTATAGCCTGCAAAGCTGGTTATACAATTCGTAGTTCTTTACCTTATGTATATTTGGATAATAACCACCATTCAGAAAAGGTGAATAACTGTCGAACTTTCCAGAGGATTAGTGCTGAGCATTTTTCATCAAATGATTAATTTCAGGTGTCTTGTCCATCTTGCACTACATCAAGTGCATCAAGTATCACTCAGCTTCTCTGTTGGATTACATAAAATGAATTGCCTTGCTTTTCAGATCTGCAAGCTATAAAGCGGTAATTATTTGGGTAACCAACACTGTCTTCGCTTTTATCACACTTATTTCATAGCAGAGCAGAATGTGAGTGCCAAAGTATGGTGAAGAAAAAGTGCTTATGTGATTTATAAAGTTACCTCTCCTCAGACTAATACGCCATTGAAACTAAATAAACTCTGAAGTGTAGCAGCATGCACTTTAGCTGTAATCATCATCCTACATGTTCCAGAGAAAAAAACCAAGCACATGTTTTTATTGGAGATTTAACACATATAACAAAAACAATATAAACAAAATAATAATTTTAAACATCATAAGCCATTCTAAAACTTAAGAAAGAGGAAAAAACTTGTAGGTCATTGTGAAATTTATGAATTCTTTTGAATAGCCAACTGCTTCACTTCAACAAGCTTTTGAGAAATACGCTAATTAAAAAAATTAAGGAAAACCACTCTTTTATTCATTGACAATCATGTAACTCTGACTGACAGCTGTAAATGCTTATAACAGATTACTTGCCATATTGCTGTCCTTCTACTTCAAGAGCAGTTGCATGAAAGGCCGCTACTTCAGACTGTATTGCATGGTTTGCGCCAAGCTGGGTAGCATTAGAATTCAGGTGTTGTAGTACTGGATCAGGGCATCTGGTCCACTGTTCTAACCCTGACAATAGCAAGTTCTTATACTTCATATCCAGAAAGTTTCTGAAGACAACTGCTGAACTGCCATCCAGAGAGAAAAATTTCCTGAATTTTCCTTAGTGGCTGGCCTAGGACCTGAAACTTGGAGGTTTTATTTCCCTTTGTGCAGGTGCATGCACATGCACGTGTGTATTGTGTGTGCATGTATGTATGTGTGTAGGTGTTTTGTGATGGGACAGTTAGTACCTTATTAGCCCCATAAATAAACAAGTAATGTTTTTTTATTTTTTTTTAACAAGATGGTGGGGCACTATCTGGATAGCTAAAAAAAGGAGAAGAGAGAACTGTGATTTTTCTCATACTGTAGTCCTTCTACAAAGAGAACATGAGAAAGTTAATTTGGTCTTGCAGTTGCTTAGATGAGGCTACCTTAAGAAGGTAATCTATGGAGACCATTGATACATATGAGACAGCAGTCACAATATGCTTATCTCATTCAGATAAATGTTTCGTAGGTTCAACCTAAACAATGGATTAATTTGACTTTGTGCTAACAGTCTCAGACTGTAGAAAAAAGATGTTATTCTCTTTGCAAGTGTGTATTCTTTGTTGCCTTGGAATATAATGTACACTAGACATCAGTGCCAGCATTGTAACATATTACCTGCATACTTACTTCTCCATATAATGAATTATCTATTCTGTGTATATCAGCATCGGAAGTTTGGGTGATAATTAGAACTTGCATTATTTGGGTTTTGGTTTGGGGTGTTTTTTGTTTGTTTGTTTGTTTGGGAGGGAGTGTTATGGTTTTACCCACACATTTAACAGGATGTTGTTTTGTTCTCCTTAAACCAAGCCTTGAGGATCCAAAATCTGATACCTTTGAAAGGCAATAAAAAATATCTTGGTGGAGGTGAGGAGTGGGAAGAAAAGAATACTAGAAGTTAAAACTCAAAGCAGAAAAAGAATCTGTGCTTTTACAGTGTGGTCATACTTTACCTTGGATGTATTTTACTCAAAACTAAAGAAAAGACCTTCTGGTGGACTCAAGTTTAACTAAACTCTTTCATCACCTCAAGATGCTAGTTAAGTCGGACTACATCCAAGACACAGTTCCTGTCCTTGGAGTACTCCCTACTCTGTCTAAAGCCACTTTAACTTTCTTATCTCCAGAAATGTCTCTTCTGGGGAAATAAGCCACTACCGCAAACCAAGTTTCAATGAACAGGCGCCTAAACTATATGTTGCTGCAGAAGTCTAAAGGTAGCTGTTATTAAATCTGTAGCTAATTTCATTGAGGATGTGGTCCACATTTTTTGTGAGAATGCACAGTTCAGAGCATTTGTCCATCATACCTGAGTTCCAGTCTCTTCTCAGGGAATTTCACTTCTAGACTAAGTAGGATGTTGCAGCCACATCCCAAGAGAGTAACTAAATTTATTGGTTATGGGGTGATCTTGGAGACGGGGAAGAGATGTTATGTTTGAAGCTAATATACAGCTGGGAATATCATTAAATTGTAGCTTAGTGATAAGAATACATATCTGCAAATGAAAAACCCAAGCAAACAAAGAAAAACCAAACCACCACCCAGTTTGTAGATCCTAGGGCTGGTTTTGTTGATTATTTATGTCTTTGTAGGTTCACAGAATGGGCCAATAACTTAAAGGCCTTTAACATATTCTATCTTTATGTGGAGTCTCCACCAAACCCTTGTAATTTGGAAGTCTACTGAGGGAGGTCTTCATGATTTTGTTTTTTTTCTTCTTTCTCCACAAGATTATTTGATATGCAAAACACTCATATTTTACCCAGAAAATTCTGGAAGCGCATGTTGCAGTCAGACCAGGTAAAGAAACAAATGAAATAAGAGATTCCTGTACTTTGCTACTGTATTCCTCAGTGGAGGATTATCCTGTGCCCATTTATTTTAGGATTTCAGTTACCATCGTACTCTAAGAAACCAAAGAACATAGAGTGAAACAACGGGATTTGTTGTATGTAAAGAAAACACGTTTAATTTCATAACTTGTGGAGGTCACAGGCAAATAGCATACATGTTAGAAAAAGTATGCATATGAGCATGCAAATATCTCTGTAAAGAGGTGGTTTTACAAGCTGACTGTAACAAAAATGAACATGAATTATAAACCAAATCAATAATATTAGGAATATCAGAGAGATATAAGACTTCATGCTGTCAGCTATTAAAATGAAGAATATAGTTTGGAAAAAAAGTCTTCCCAAAAGAGTGTAAACTGTTCGTTTTCATTTCTGTCTAAAGTCTACAAAAAATAAAAAAGATGCATTCCTTACAAAAAAAATTGTAAAGATAACAACTGAATATTTTTATATTACCTGAGGTCATTAATCAATTTAAAAAATCTACTGTCTTGAGTCTTTTGTATACAAGTACTGCATGACAGTCTTTGTCAAAATGCTTTGACTATATAACTAGAAAAGGAGGGGAAGTACATAAAAAACTAAACTGTCTATACCAATGAAAAATGGAAATGGTCTCCAGAACTTTTGAAAATATTTTCTTCTAGCAGATAACTACTTTGCACATGTTTTGTGCCATGCTTCTTTTGGAAATTTTCTCTTTCTTTTATTATTGTATATCTCCCTAATCTATTAATTGCTGTTATCCATACCCTCCTCCAGCTTTAGGATAAAGAAAATAAAGTTTCTTTAGTTTGCTTTAGTTTATATAGACTTTTATTATTATCATTTTCCATTTTTTTATCTGTTTAATTTCAGATAACTTTTCCTGCATCTTCATGATCAGAGTAGTTTATAGAAACAAAGTCTCACTATGGTTCAGAATTCTGCTTTCTCCATCAGATATATTTCAGCTAAATCTTTCTACAGTCACATTTATTTCAAAATCTGATTTCTGTTGGTGACAGATTGTGCTATTAATAATGTGGCCTACTTATTCTCTTCATTATTTGCCTCCAGAGATAAGTTGCCATCTTATAGCTGAAATTAATTTTATATTTGACCTCGACATTGTATCCCTACATGTTGCCCTACTTCATCGTTACAAAGGTCAGTTGTTTCTTCCCATGTAATATTCCAGTCCTTCTTTGTGTTAACATTACTGCCCAATTTCGTGACAGTGTTTCTTCACATGGACTTGTTTATTGACAACAGTATGAGGGATTTGAGGGTCCCTCCTTGTTGAATTCCCTTGCACATTTTAAAAAATGAAAACTGTCTGTACTGTCAATATAAAACCTTATCTCATTATAAGCTAGAATGTTTATTTCTGAAATGCACAGCATCTTACACATGTAATTAAAAATACTGAACATTTCAAAGCAATACTGATATATGACTAGTCAAAGAGCTCAGAAATCTTGTAAATTTATTTTTCACTCTGATCATCTGCATTTATTTGAAGATTTTTCATTTTTAATCCCAGCAAGAAGTCTTAAACATAATATACTTGAGATTCTCTTTGCAACTGTCTTTTCAAATGCAATAGCATCTGGACATGTCTTAACAAACATTTTTTAAGTCCTTGATTAAGCCTTTTCTTGATAAGTTCAAAGTCTTGAAGCATACAAAAAGAGAACTCCATGTAAATATTATTCAGTCAGACATATTTTTTTTACTCCCTGTTGACAGCTATGAAATGAAATTCCTATTACATTTTTCAGCAGAGATCTGGGTTGTGTATTGAGGAATCCCAAAAGGCTCAAGCAAACACATATTTTACAGTGTATGCATGATAAGGATTTTGCCTCTGGGATAGCTGTCATTTGACTACAAAATGTATTAGATTTACATTCTGAATATATAATCATTACTATAATGTTTCATATCAATAAATTAAAAGATAACAGTTATGATAGGAAAGCAGCAAAATAACATTTCAAAGTCAGTTTACTTTCATATTTCCCTTATGAAGAAGCACTCAATCATAAATCTTGAGAAAAGAGCCTAAAGGCAAATAAATCTGTAGGCAAGGTTGTGTTGTTTGGGTTGTTTTTTTTCATAAAATGTTTACTTGGTGATATGCTTCCCCACCATGTGATAGTTTGCCATATTAGTTGTGGATAAAATGTAAAATTGATCTTTGGATTATTGTATACTGTATTGATATTGTCACAGTTTCCACAAGAGAATGCGTGTCTTTGCTAAATTCCTGTCTGGACAACTAAATTTCTGGATTCTCTAGGCAGTTTTATTTCAAGTATTCACTTCCTTTACTTTTGACTGAAGTTTAAATTCCTTTTCTAAACAGTAAGCAATCTTGGCTACCAAATAGTTCAATCTTATTCAGACGTTGCTGGGGTTCAGTGATATGCTAGAGATATTTTTACGTGGAGATAACCAAGAAGAAAACATAATTCATAGCTCCTGGCTGTTATCCAGTGGCAAATGCCCCTCAATTTTTTCTGTTAATTTAAAATGTTCTGCTCTCAGAAATGCATTCTGGAGAATTTTCTTAATAAAAGTTCAGTTATAGAAAACAGTTCAGTATTACTCAGCCAGTTCTGAAGAGAAGTGTTTTAAAAGGATGGACTTAATTACTTCTTTTTTTTTTTTAATAAATAAATCCATTAAAGTGCACTTGCTGATTTACAGCCAAGTTGGAACCAAATATCTTAAAAACATTTGGTTTGGTAATACTTTTCAGTATAAATATGCAATGTTAAGTACGTATTACATTTGTTTTCTGTGCAACAATGTACACTTAGAAATAAAAGACTTCACAAAATATAGGAAATCTAATTTATAATGGAAAGTGAAACATTCAGTGAGGTAGGTTCTGACTGCCCACCTCCAGAAAGGAAATTCCATGTTCATTATGTTTATGACAGTGTAAAGGAAATTGAAGAGTTGATGTACAATAATGACAAAAGTTGGAGATGAGAAGAATGACATTAATGTTTTCCTTCTTCTGTCTCACTGTAGACCCCTCCCACACAATTCTGTTACATTGCCCAGCTAGTTCTTACAATCTGCATTTTTGGTGTTACAATCTACATGTTCAAACAGCACATTCTCTCCTAGAAGACTGTGGCCTTGACTCAGACAGTCCTCCAGAGGGTAGATGGCATCACCCAGGTCTTAAACTGCAGTCCTCCCTGTGGCTGAGGCAATGGTGGCGTTACCTGCGGGAGCTGACCTGTGGTCCAGGCTCTGAGTTGCCAGGTGAAGGAGCTATGGGAGGAGGTGAGCAGGCTGTGTAGCAACAGGAGGTTGACAGTGTCTTCACAGAGACCCTACAACAACAGCATAGTACAAGGAAGTAAGGATAGCAAGAACCTATACTTGAACAAGGGGAGGATTGAGATTCCAAAGGTGGAAGTACTTGGAAGCTTGTGTCTTCTGCCATCAGGAGAAAGCCTCCGCTTTCAGATCTGAATTTACAGAATTAGTGCAGCGCCCAAATCACCAAAGAGGGGGATCAGGCTCCATTAAGGAAAGCTTTGGAGGTAGCTCAGCTGAAAACAGATGGTCTTCTCCTACTTCCCACAGGTGGAGGGGAAAGGGCTGGGTGGGACTGGATGCATCCTCTAAACTAACAACTGTAAGTGCAGTTGGTGGTGCAGGTAGTACTTCAGTTTTAATGACCATGGATCCCTCTTTGAAGAATAAGGACTGTTAGTGAGAGACAGGATCTATTTGTCAAATTGAGTTAAAGGCAACTTTGCTAACAACGTGAGGAAAGTTTTAAACTAAGTATGTCAGGGGATATTAATCAGAGGAAGAACAGTGAGGATGACATAGTGCGGGCAGTTTGTTACAGAAAACCAATTGAGGCAAGGAACTGTGGACAGACTCATCTTAAAATAACTTGATGAAGTCTCTGTATAGGAGACTGGTTCTTATGGGAACTTGAACCTCCCTGCTAGTTGCTGAAAGGGAAGCATGGCAGGATGCAAGCAGCTGGGGAAGTAACTTAAGTAATGCAATCAGCAAACACAGAGAATCCTGAATCTCTTAAGACCAGAAAAGGAGCACAATTAAGCCATTGTCCCCACTGCATAAACCCACCAAGATGATTCAGCAGAAGAAACTAAATTTCCAGAATGCCTTGCAAACTAAGACAATTTATTACCTAAATAGCTATAGGATTTAGTATGGGACGCAGGGAGAAGAGAGTTCTGGGATGGAAAAGAGAGAATTTGGGGACTGTGTGAAGCTCACTATGGGATATTTTAAAGGAACTAATTGAAACCTATTGTGAGATGTATAGGGTGAGGACAAAAGAGGAGAAAGGAAAGAATGCAGATGGATAGGTTAGGAAGGAGTATGGGAAAATACAGATAAAGAGCTCTGCTTCTTTGAGAAATTGTTGTTTTCAGGATACATTCATGCACTGATTCTGTTTTACATACAGAATATTAAATCATTAAACATAAGAAGTTGCTACCATGGTCCTGAAATTAAAATGCAACTAATAAAATTAGTAGAACAATTAGAGTTTTTCATTTTTCTCGTTAAGAAAGGATGATATTTAAATAGCTTAGCTACTTCTGAGATAACAGGAAAAAAGCCAAGAGTTAATAAAATTGTGATTTATCTTATACAGTACATGAAATATTTTCTATGTATCAAAATAATTCTATATATGTTTTTAAAAAATCTGTAAACCAGGACGTGCCTTAAATGTTTTTGGGTCATTGTACAACGATGGTAAATCTGTGGAATACCAGAAAGAGGTAGATACACATAACTTTTAGGTCTTACTTTTAAGTCAAACTTAAGTAAAACTTTAAGTAAAACTTACTTTTAACTCTTTATTAAAAGTGTTGATGTATTCTACATACACTTCTTAGTTATTAGAGATCTTCCTGCACAATCTGAATGGGCCCTACTCTAAAAATGAACACCACGTGTTTTAATTTAGAAGGATCATTCTGATTACACATGAAAACGGCTGAACTTTCTTGGGTTTAGGACTAAAAATCTCTTGGAACAGACTAAGCTAGGAAAGTTTTACCCGGATAAGTAAAAAATTAGAAGTTACAATTTGCAGATAATACAAAGACGTGTAAGAAAAACAATTGGTATGTTAAAATTGTGATCTTTACTAGAATTCCAGCTGTAGAAATACTACTGGAATATTATTTCCTTCATTATTATTATATTGAATTTCAGTAGAACCAATGAATCTTAACTGTAAATACTATAAATAACAAAAGAGACTTGTTATGCATCCATATATTCTTATATTTTCATGTTTCACATCTCATTTGGGCTCTCACAGTGTTTCACAGTCACTTTAGCCACATTAGTTGAGCAGTGAAAAACATTCCTACTAGTAGACCCATCGCTATGTAGACATAGGTTTTTACTTTTAATGTCTTTCTGGGGACCATCTGCTTTATTGTTAAGGATTACCACATCTCATTTTCCTTAATGCTTTTTTTTTTTTTTTTTTTGCTATGATGTATTTCACTTTACATAGATTTGGGGAACCCAGGTTCATCTCCATGTAGCAAACTGCTTCTCTTCTTAAAGCTGTATTCCCTGTTCAGTCAAACTACCCTTTACCTTGTTCACCTTATTTTTTTTTAAGCTTTTTATTGAATTTGCATGAGACATTTATTACTGCCATCTTTAATGTCAAGATGCAGATAATATAAATTTTAGACAAAAAAAACGAACATATTTGAAATGTAGTTAGTAAACCCACAGAGAAGAAGTGACTCTTGACTGAGTCCTGCAATGGGTAGGACACTGTACTCAATACACACTATCAGGGTAATGCACTAGAAGTCAATACCCTTGAACAAAAAAAAGAAAAAACCTGTAATAACTTTCATTTTATAATGACTATGTACATAAAATTGAGGAAGATAATTAAAAGGAATATCTGAAAGATTAACATTAACTTAAAGACAAAATTAAGGTAATATAAAAATGAAATATTAGAAATTCAGAGAAGATGTATGCTACTTATCAAAAGCCATTCAAAAGCCAATATGTTTCAATAGGAGAGAAAAGACAACTATTTTAAATAAGAATTGGAAGTGTTATCCAAATGAGAAAAATAGACAGGGGCATAAAATCTAGTGTGGGAAAATAACAGAAGATTGGTGAGAAGGATTGTAAACATGCTTAAGTGATCTGCAGCTGAGGTGTTGAAAACCACATATATCATGCTAATTGTTATTTAGCCTTGTGTGTTTGACAAGTAAAACATCTGTGTTTAGATAACATACGCCTGTGACAGACTTAGAGACACCCTATCGAGTATGCTTGAGATTCCTGCCCTACTTCGGGGAAAGGTCAAAGCACAGTGGTAAACTATACCCATGTGAATCCCTGAAATACAGGTGAAAACAGCAGGTTCAGTGATCCTCTATCATGGACCAAGGTCTGTGGTGCCTGCATCCCCACTTTTGTGCCGTCTGCCCAGGTGCTGCTTCAGGGATCCCCCAGTTGGCGAGGTAACGAAAATAAATTTACTTTTTTCATTTCATCCATGGTTTTGTGGTCTGCACTTTGTCTGTGCCAGCTCACACATCTAGCAAGTTAAATATAAAATCATAGTAAGACAGTCCAAGAAATATTTTGAGAAAAATCTGACAAAAGTATAAGAACAAATACTAAAAACATCTTAAGTGCTTCAGAAGTAGGAAATCTGCTAATGGGTGCGTGCAACCAGTAGATGAGATGTAAAAGGAACATCATACGAAGATAAATCCAAACCAAAAATGTTACATTGTTTTTTCACAACACTGTCCACTATGGGATATTCCCACACTGATGGCATTCTTTATATGGACAAGTCGGATGAGTAGTTCTAAATCAAATGTAGATGGCGAAGGTTCTAGTACAAATTGATAGAACAAACATCCAACCTAAACCATTCTATGATTTTGGCCAAATGACATTTACCCAAGTAAACAGATCTCAAAAAGAACTGAAGGAATGAAAGATAAATATTTGCATCCTACCTGTTTAAACCAACTTTGGTAGAAAGTGAAAATTATTATATTTAATAACGCATTTTTGAAAAAGGACTTTAGTGGTGAAGGGGAAGCTACAGAAAGTCAGCCTACATATTTGATAAAAGATTGAAATAATAGACATATTACTATATGCAACATGTAAGGGACAAAGGACTAAAAATCTTTTGTATCAGAAATTCCTACCTCACAAATCTACAGGAATTTTTAAAGAAATCAAGTAGCTCATCAATCTATGTCATCTAGCATTAATGCACTCAAATTTCCAAAATCTGACCTTTGTTTCTAAAGGCTTTTAAAGAAAAAATAAGGTAAACAGAAGGTCGTGTAAAAGGTTAATAAGTTAGTACATGATAAGAAATACAGGATATGAACAAAAGTGAAGTTTTCACTCTGTAGGGAATTTATAACATATCTATCTGGAAACTGTGTTTCTCAATATATTTGCAAATGTTCTAGAAAACAATGAAAAATAAGACTACTAAGTTTGCTGGTAAAATCTAATTATTCAAGATATATGATAAGTGAGATTTTTAAAAAACCTCACTATATTGACACAGGGCACAATGAAACTGAAATTGCATGTCAATAAATGCAAGGAAGCTAATGGAGGAAAATGTCTTAACTAAACATATAAAATATTGTCTGCCAAATGAATTATTATCACTTGAGGAAAGAGGCAAATTAATTTATTGGGTGTCTAAAATAAAATAAATAATGAAGGACGTGAAGGCTTTTCTTCACACTTGACATAATTAAATTCTGAAATTTACCGCAGTGTGTATACAGGCCAAAAATATAATGGAATTAAAACAGGACCAGAAGTAAGTCACAGAGGACAGATTTATTAGTGGTCATCAAGAACAATAAGTCTAAATGTAATCTATGTCTGAAAAAGTCCTGAGAACACATTTCCTAACGTAATGACAGTAGAAAGGCTATTCCTCACTTACTGTTATGTTGTTTTTCCTAAGTATATGCTAATAACCTTTGTATTTTATCCATTTTGCACTACAGGAGTAATAATAAATTTTAAGTTTTCACTGTCTGTATGAGCTAGCTTTCAAAAAACAAGCTTGACAGATATTTTTGTATTTTTTATTAATATGCATAAAAGCATTTTGACCTTTCTAAGATTGTCTAAGAATTATTCAATATCTAAAAATGACTTGAAGAGCATTAGCATTTCAAGCTAGCTTAAGAAGAAATTCCAGAATTGTAATTCATCATATTTCAAGTCATAGTTTTAAACTATTTTGGTTTTAGCTTTCATTAACAGAAAGATAATTTTTAATCTTGGTCTCAGACTACCCACTGTCCTAGTGCATATGTGTTTATTACTCCAAATTTAACAAATTATCTTCATCTGTGTATGACAGGAAATAATTTATTTCAATAAATATTTGTGATATCCTGCTATAAATTTTAAATGTATCCTAAAGAGTCCGCACACTGAAACACTAAAAACGGCTTCTCTTCGTGCTGTTCAGAATCCTCAATTAATAAACAGTTTACCTCTTTAAGTAAGCAAAAGAAGAAGCAAAATGTGTAGTCTGTACCTGGAAACAAAGCATAACTGCACAACGCCCACTTTTAATGCAAACCAAATTTCAAAGTGAACATTTCTAATATAGTTGTTCAGAACCACTAAGGCATCCGGGAACATCCAAAGTTATTGAGCTCAACTCATCATTCCATGTGAAATTCCAACTCCAAATTCTGTTTTCTATATCTTATTCTTTTCAGATTGAAAAAAAATTACACCTCTTATAATGTTTGTCATAAACCGCCTGAATCCTGTACTGGAACTTCAGAATTTATTTCTGTAGTTTTTTAATTTATTTTGCCAGTAGGAACAAAAGCATCTGGAAAGGTGCAAATGAATGAATTTCTAAATCTCACAATGATTCCAGTTTATGGCGTTTCATCCATGTACTGCAAATACTGTCTCCAAAGGTCAGTAGTAATTTATTTATCTTGCAAAGTACTTTGATATTATTCTGTAAGAAAATCACGCATAAATATCACATACCATGAAAAATACATAAATTGAAATTCCAGGTCATGTAACTGAGTATCCAGTCATTTTCAGCAGATAGATTTAGATATTTTTAGACAAGGACTTGCATGAAAAGATTCATGTGTGAAATCTGGTTTATATAAAGGCAGCAATTTTTATATTTTTTTTCCAGGTACAGATTAACATTCTTTAAAGAAGAGGTATGTTGTCAAATTTTTTTAGGCTTAATACATTTTTGGTCATGGCTACATTAAAAAATTTAGGAATTATGACTTCTCTGGAAATTGAAGTAACATAACAATGGCTATATAAATATACTACATCATTCCACTATAGACTCTCTTACTGGGCTAAGGGAGATCTGATGTTGTGGTTTCAGCTGGGATGGAGGTAAGTTTCTTTCTAGCAGCTGGTGTGGGGTTATGTTTCAGATTTGGGATGAAAGTGGTGTTGAATGTGCACTGACGTTTTCAGTTGTTGGTACACAGTCAAGGCCTTTTCAGCTCCTCACACCACCCTGCCAGTGAGTAGGCATGGAGGGCAAAAGAAGTTGGGAGGAGACACAGCCAGGACAGCTGACCCTAACTGACCAAAGGAATATTCCATACTATATGATGTCACGCTCAGCATCCAAAGCTGGGGGAAGAAGAAGGAAGGGGGGGACATTCAGAGTTATGGGGTTTGTCTTCCCAAGGAACTGTTATAAGTGACAGAGCCCTGCTTTCCTGGAGATGGCTGAACCTGCCAATGGGAAGTAGTGAATGAATTTCTTGTTTTGCTTTGTTTGTGTGCGCGGCTTTTGGTCTACCTATTAAACCCTTTTTATCTCAACCCACAAGTTTACTCACTTTTACTCTTCCTATTCTCTCCCCCATTGCAACTGGGAGGAGTGAATGAGTGTAAGAGTTAAGATGTCTCAAAATTAGTATGTCTCAATAGAAAACCAGTAGTCAAGATGTCTCAAAATTCGTTTACCACAAGCAAACCAGCCAGTTTGCAACAGGGGCAAAGGGCACATGAAGCTTGCCAAACTAAGCTGCAAGATGTGTCAAAGTTGTCCGCCAACATGGTGTACGTGACCACCAAGGAGTACATCAGGAGTAACCGTGTTCCAAGATACTTGTTATGACACACAACCAACTGCCAAAGACTTGCCAAACAAAAGTGGCCTCTATACTGATTGGTCAAGTATCGAGCAGACTTTAACTTTAAAGTAGTACCATGTCCTTCCACAATTGGGACCCTGGGACCCCCGCCATAGTTGTGACCTGAGGATCGCAAGTCAACAGGACGCCGCTGACACTAGAGGACCATTGGGATGCCGAGGGCCTGGGGTGGTGACTATGCTCTTGCTGTGCTCTGTAATACTGCTTCTCTCTTCTGCCTTTCCCCTACTTCCTCCTTTCCTACATTGCTCGTTTCAGTAAGCATTGCTGGGAGACAACAATAAAGTTTTAGCAGACAGCACTTGACCTCGTTTGTGCCTTAATCTCATGCGTGGAATCGTTATGGGTCCTCCCAGACCCCTATGTCCTGGATCGGGATGTGACAATGAGCAGCTGCATGGTTCTAGTTGCCTGCTGGAGTTAAACCATAACACCTGAAGGTGAACCTTGCCAGTGAACACTGAGGCAAGGAAGGCCACCTGCTCCTTAATCTTTTCCATGTCTTTGGTCAGTAGGTGCCTTACCCTATTGCACAGAAGGCCCACACTTTTCTTAGCCTTTCTTTAGCTGCTGTTATACTTACAGTAGCTCTTTTTGCCTTTCACAACCTTTTCTAGTTTTAGCTCCAGCTTTTGGGTCATGTGTCTCTACTCCATCTGGTAGCCCCTTTCTGTTTCCCCCTTCTGTTTACTTCTTTTTTTGTGTGGCTGAGCTCAGTGGGGTGCTCCCTGTTCATCCACGCTGGATGTCTGCTGAATTTGCTTAGCTTTTTGCACATTGGAATGGATCGGTCTTATCCTGTGAGGAGGTTGTCTTTGATAAGAAAATGGCTCCTGAGCCCCTTTGCTCTCCAATGCTGTTTCCCAATGGATCTTGCCAAACAACGTGAAATTCCCAGAGCAAGCTGAGATCTACTCTCCTGAATTCCAGGTCTGTGGTTCTACTATTGATCTTTCTCACTTATTGCAGGATTTAAACTCCCTAATCTCATGGTTACTGCTGCCAAGGCTGCCCTCCACCTTCATATCTGCAGTGGGATCTTCCTTCTTTGTGAGTAACAGATCCAACAGAACATCACACCTATTTGACCTATGAACCAACTGCATAAAGATATCAAAATATTGCAGTAACATAAACTTGCCTGATGACAGTAACTTAGCAGAACCCTGACTATACATCTGATGAGGGTCTCACCCAATATAGAATCATAGAACTTATTTTCTTAATGTGATTTTTTCACAAGGTTATATTGATCTCAGTTCTGCTTTTAAATCTGCTGTGGAAAGATCTACGTACCCATAAAATAGCTTTTTAACGTTATTACCTTTTAAATCAGATGCAAATGCATTTTTGGAGAGGAAGTATGGGTTGACTGACAGTGAATCTAAAAGCTAAATGATTCAGTTCACTTTAATGTTATATTTATTTCAAAAGCCACTTTTGAGATGAAATGGTAAATATCTTTAATTATCATTCATCAATGGTCTACAGGAAAAATGTTATAGTAAACTAGTACAGATCCAATAAATCTCCTTTACAGTACCAGCTTTTTAATTTTTCCTTCCTGTTTTACTCCTTTCAATTATTTAAAAGGCTACTTCATTTATGATCCTCTCCAAGGGAATTTAAAATCCCTCATGAAATTCTTCCTCAATATTATACCTCTTATCAACTTGAACTAGCCTCCCACTAGTTTGTCATGCAGTCTCATAAGTGTTATTTAATTTCATCATCTTTCAGAATTTTAGAATTATTTATACCGAGACATTACTTTGCAGAAACAGTTATTAAAATTATTCTTAACAATAAATATACGTTCATCTTTTGTACAGTTTAGTGGCTAGAGAATACCAATGTGAAAGGTCTGGTTTTCAAGATTTGTCTTGGAAGTATATCCAATTAAGCTATTGTTGTGCTCTGCAGTTTATTCATTTATTTATTTATTTTGAGACTTTATTTGGGTTTTTAACACTATTCACATTGTACTTTACCTTATTCTTCTGTGGAAGGTTCAGTCTCCTCATGATTGATAAGTCCTAGAAAAAATTATGCACACTTACCTAGATTGTTCATCACTGCTTAAATTAAAAGGGAAAACTCAGAAAACCAGGGTGTGCTTACTTGAAAACTTTAAAACATTAAAGCTAATACAAATCCAATTCCTACTGATGACAATGCATGTTTTCTTTTAACAGTTACTTTATTTGATATACTTTTTTCAAGGGAAAAAACACTTGAAACTACTACTTCTGTAACTTGGTTTCATGCTTAGCCTAGATTGAAATTATTCTGTTTGTACAAATGAGGTCTCTTTAACACTGTAATTCTGTAAATGTGTTAATAAATACATGTGTTTCCAAAACAAAGGAATACAAATTCTAATGACCTTCAAATATTTCTAAAAGAACAACAGCGATGTATAAAATTAATAGATTTTAAATCTGGCTGCTATTTGCATTTATATGTGTAGTGGAGAATATATGAGATCTTACAGCAACAGTCCAATTCAAAATCTCTTCTGTAAAATATAAAGACTGGATTTTTCCTCTTACAAAAAAATATTCTTATGTTCCTAAAATATTCATGTCAGATTGCTTATAAACACATATCCTGCAGGTACAAAACTGAGGCTTGGTATGCTTGCATCCTCTGTTTTGAAGAGAAACCAAAATATACATGTAGTTACTAAATCATTTTCAATGAAATGTTGATTGCAATTAATAATACAAACTACTGAAGATGATCAATGCCCTTGACAAACATGCAGTTGTGGTGTATTCAAGTGGAGGTATGATATTTAATAAAGTAATTCTGCACCTTTTCACTAATATCCTCGTGTTGAAGTGGGTTTTTTAAAAATAAAAAAAATATGTGCAGATATGTAGACACAAAAACTAATCATGTATGTAATTACTTCGTAGGAACATGATGAGAAGCAAATGCAAACTCAGATTAAAAAGTTAATCTATTTACTTTCCAGGGGCTATCATCTCTCTTTTCATAGAATCATAGAATCATAGAATGGTTTAGGTTGGAAGGGACCTTGAAGATCATCGAGTTCCAACCCCCCTGCCATAGGCAGGGACACCTCTCACTAGACCAGGTTGCCCAAGGCCACGTCCAGCCTGGCCTTGAACACCTCCAGGGACGGAGCTTCAACAACCTCTCTGGGCAACCTGTTCCAGTGCCTCACTACCCTTAAAGTGAAAAACTTCTTCCTAATGTTTAATCTAAACCTGCCCTCTTCCAGCTTAAAGCCGTTTCCCCTTGTCCTGTCACTACATACCCTAGTAAAAAGTCCTTCCCCAGCTCTCCTGTAGGCCCCCTTTAGGTACTGGAAGGACGCAATAAGATCTCCCCGGAGCCTTCTCTTCTCCAGGCTGAACAGCCCCAACTCTCTCAGCCTCTCCTCATAGGAGAGGTGCTCCAAGCCCTCAGATCATCCTCGTGGCTCTCCTCTGGACACACTCCAGCAGGTCCATGTCCTTCTTATGTTGGGGACTCCACAGCTGGATGCAGTACTCCAGGTGGGGTCTCACGAGAGCGGAGTAGAGGGGCAGAATCACCTCCCTTGACCTGCTGGCCACACTTCTTTTGATGCAGCCCAGGATACGGTTGGCCTTCTGGGCTGCGATCGCACGTTGCTTGCTTTAAAGCAAAAAGAGAACCCATGTATTTTAAAATCTAGGATTCATCAACGTGACCGGACATTACATGCTTCTGCAATGCTCTGGCTAGCCTTCTGCTTGATAAACACAGAAGGAACAGAAACAACAGACATTGTGTAAGAAGTCATAAAGTTTGAATATTAGGAGCTTAGTAGAAGAAAGGCTACAAGTGATTGGTTGGGGAGTAGAGTTGGACCACTTTTGCATTGTTTTTGACTTGAATATCCTGCAAAAGCTGCTGATGAAATGAAGATCTGTTTCAGGATTCATGTGTTTGCACAGAACAAGTATCATGTAATTGCGACTCAGTCTCATATAACTGCTAACATTTGATGGTTATTAACATGGAAAATTAAACATATACCTTTCTTTCCACTGTAACAGATGGATTATTTTCATTCCACCTCATAAACTCTCTCCCCCCCTTTTTTTTTTCACCCTCTCATAGAATTTAGGAAATGGTAACAAAAAGTTTTATAGAATTAGAGACACCAGCTTTTCCAGTGATTTTTCTTTGTTTTAATTTGCTTGCAATATCATTTAAACTATATCTTTATCAATTTTTATTAAATTCGTCTTTAGTTTTCCTTATTGTGGGGGTAAATAACTGTTCTGGTTTTAAGAAGCTGAAGAAGGAACTGCTGGGCAGAGTAGATCAGTTAGTAGCTGGTGTCTTTGTTGTGTTAAACTTTCGCATTTTGCATCACCTCTGGTTCTAATCCCAAATGTCCTCTTAACTGTACCATACCTTTATCAGAATGCTTTCTTAAGTTGAAAACCATGAAATGTGACATGTTGAAAAAAAATTTACAAAAACTAACTGCAGGAATTTACCTGGGGAAGATTTAATAGCAAGATTACAGTGAATATAATTACATAAAGCACAGATGATAGGAACTTACTCTTATGTCTTCATTGTCCACTCATTCATTTTGTTTGCTTAATTGCAAATCAGAAGATAGAGCCCTAAGTTACATTTTGAAGAACAGTGATTGCAGTAAAAGTGCGGCAGTTTTTACCTCTATGCTAAACATCTGCATGTTCTGTACCTTATATTCCACTATGCTTTTTAACAGAAAAGATTCTTAAATTATGCACCAAATTCTTGGCTGAAATATGTATATATACACAGAGAATATATATGCACATATAGAATATGTATACATTTCTCTATATATTCATATTACATGTGTGTGTATTCACATACCCACTCACACACATGTAGGAGAGATTTTAAGAAGCTGTCATTTAAATTATCACAAAATTTAACCCATTTAGGCTTCAGCCACAAGAAATATGGTCCTTAAAAAAAGAAACTCATGGCTCCTACTCCTTCTGGAGTCTGTCAAGGCTAATGGGAGCTAGGTGAATTGCTGCCAATAACAAAAAAACTAGAAAATGAAGAGAAGATATGTGGGTCTTCTCAGAAATGTCTTTAATTCATGGAAGAACCTGATTTCTGCATTATACTGAAGTTTTCATAAACACACAATAAAATCAGATTTTTTAGGGTATGCTCTTGAAAACGATTTAGAAAAAGGATAACAAATATTTTACATCATTACACATGCTGGTTTAGAAAGATTCTTTCCCCAGTACCATGTCATGTATTAGACCGTTCTCCTTTTGGAGAAGTTATTTTCTTACCCATTTTGTTAAATTAAAAGAAAAGAGTAGAAACTTTTGGGCTCCAAAGTGCCATTAGTCACAAAGAATCTGAATGTTGAATGCTAGAGAGATCCAATTACTCAGTAGCCATCAAGTTACTTCCTGGCTCTTCTAATACCTGCTTTTCTTCCCAAGGTGTATGTGGATGTGTAACAAATATTATAAACCTCTTCATCGAACATGTTGTGCATTTTCTGGAAGGTTCTCTCTGTGTTATTCATTCTTTGTCTCAAGTCATCAAACACACACAGAACACACACACACATATATCGATGTATATATACCTGTGTGCATGTTTATTTATCCTTAATGAATATAATTATACATATAATACAATTTTTTTTAAGAAAATCGTATAAAATGGTTAATGTAGACTGGCTTCTTTCAAATTCTGGGATAGAGGATCTGAACATCAAAGAATTTTCTAAGTTTATAGTTGTTATTCATCTCTATTGGGGTATCTTCAGTGTAAACCTCTATTTAAACTGCACCTTTGTTGTCAACAAAGAGATAGAAATACTTTCAAAACAGAAGCAATCTAGCCTTTGTATCTACATTAAGTTGAGAACACTCACTCTCTGAAAGTATCTTACAAAAGCACTAGGAGTGACTTGATGACTAGCTCAGATGAAGATGCCCGTCCTGTAGATACCTGTATTGTGCCACATGAATTCCATCCCATTTCTCCTGAGTACATGAAGAGTATTTACAAAGGTCACTTAACTAATTAGATTTCCTACCTTATTCATAATAATTGTGTGCAGAAAAGCTTCTCTGAGGGGTGTATCTCAATGTAAGATTGCATTATCATAAGTCATTGAAGTATTACAGGGAATTGCAAATAACGGATTGTTTTTCATATGGCCTAGAGATTCAACAGAAAAGTACTGGCAATGGATTGTTACTTATTCATCTGACACACATTAAGAAAAAGAATGGCATGGATAACTACACATTTACAGTGTAAAGGTTTTCTCTTTTTTTCTCATTGCCTTAATTTCTTCCATTTTTTTGCCGGTTGTTTAGCCATTTAAGTAAGATTCACATCATCTGATCAGAGAATAGAAGATGGCTGGCAGAAAGTTGCCCAAGTTTGATATACGAGGTGACAGCAGTAGTAAAGAAAAAGGGATTTCTTGAGTCATTCAATTATAATCCCATAATGAAGCATAATTACTTATAGTGAAAGACCTTTGTTGAGGAAATATAGTCAGTATAGTCTCAAGAAGACAGTTAAATTGACTGGCCAATTAAATGCATTACAATCTTATGTGTACATGCAATCTTAATTTTCCACAGTGGCCTGGATTAATTCCACCCTCCTTTCAGCAACTTAATTGAGGGTGGAAAGATAATTTCTCGGTTACCCTCTCTTTCTGAGTTTAAATGCCTTTGAATGCCAAAACTAGATTCTTCCCAGATTAAACTATACAAAAAAAAATGCAGTTCAGAAGAGCATCTAGTGTATTACAACTCCTATGCAGAATTTAGCCCACAGGAGCATGCCAGAATTATCTTACATTGCAATGCCTAAAATTAATATAGCATGGAATCTTGGTCCTCACACCAACTATTTCACTCTACAGCTCAACTCAACTTGTGCCACACTGCTTCCTAATGTACACACAGCCTTTGACATCTGAGTTTGGAGGAAATTCTTATTAACTACCCACTGGAGTCAGTTGGCAAGGGTAGTTACCTTCAGAGGTTTTTTTCCATCTCCGCAAGATCTGTTACCTTTCAAAATACTGCACTGTCTTCACTCATTATGGGCAGCTAGGCGAAGGTCATGTGTCATTCATAAGTAAGTGCTTGAAGAGAAATGTCTTGAAGCTCTGTCTGTGTCCCCACTTAGACCTACTCCTTCCTGCAAAACACTTCTCTTAAAATAAAAGCATCTACTCACATCCTTTGAGCTCAAAGTTCCACAAGCACATTCTGCAAAGTTGCTGCGAACAATCCAGGCTAAATGATATTAAGAAACTTCTAATTAGATGCAGGGAAATGTGCTATTCTAGCAAGTGGGAAACCTATATAAACTAACCATCACAATAATAATTTACAAGGTAATCTAATTTTATATTTCTTGGAGAATAAATAGTTCCATACAGCAAGACTAACAGCATTTTTCTTTGACAAATTTATTGAAAGCTGAAGGGAAATCCTTGGCAAGAAATTGAATCTGTCTGCAATTAAGATGCTGCATGAATATCAAAGAAAAATATGTCAAAATATCAGTGATGTGAAAAAAAAAAGAATGAAAGTTAAGATAATCTCTCTGTGAGATTAGCCTTTAAGATAAATTAACAGAAATGATCAGAACTAAGCAATAAATGAGCCTGCTCTGTTTATTCAGTCTTTCATTCTCTATGTTAATACTTTGTGTAATGTTTAAGGTACAAGTCACAAGAAGTTTACAGATATGGGGAGGTGGTTTATCTGAAAGAAGCTATTTTATTTTTTGCAGGTTCTAGGTGAAGTAGTTAGAACAGAAAAACTGGAGTAGGTAACTATCAAAATCTATACATATAGTATACAGTTAATATATTAAAATAATAAATTCATAGCCAAAAGCTCATATTTTTTTCTGTTATGATTTATGATTCTATGCATAAATACCACCTAAGCATCAATGTTTGGCAATTGTAATACTTTCTTATTTCAAGTGGACTTCCGAATGTTATATCTTCAACTGGGAATGCCTCTGAAAGTACAACTTTCATAGTCTCTCCAGCAGATACAATCTTTGCTACTTTCCTCTCATTTCATTTTTATCTATAATTCATTAATTCATGAAGGTCAAAAGTCCTTCAACTAGTATGAAAAAACTCAACAGTTTAAAATCCCACAGCAGGAAAAAAGTAAAAAAACATTTAAAGATCTTTAACTTTCCACTCCTCCTGCCTTTTGGAAGGTTGATCAGTCCCTATGTGACAGTAATATTAATGTTGATTTCTTGAAGAGTAGATGTCCTCAATTATGCAGTATAAATTGAAGGTAAAAACAAAACTCTATTAGTATGCATCCTTACACTTCCTTGCCTCTCCACAGTTTCCTCATAACAATACACTTTCTCTTCTACTTATTGCAAAGAACTATTCCCTTAACTCCTCCAGAGACTTTGTAATAGTAATACATTAAGCTCAAAACCACCTGGATTTTGGTATTTGAATAGCTGAAGGGAATTTTTATTTCCCTTTAGTTTTTTTGTTTTAAGCAAAAGAGGAATATTAAATTAAATATTTGAATGTCATAAGTATTGAAAAATTATTCAAAAACATCACCTGTAGGAAAGCAAGAATTACCATCTGTATGCAATTTGAAAAACTTGTTTCTTTGTCCTAATGTATTTGGTTTTATTTTAATTTAGATAAATGTAATTAATGAGTGTTACTCATTTCAATTAATGAATACTGATAAGTTTCTGGACACATCCATACAGTGATCTCGTTCCTACCCTTTGTTCAACGATGATCCTATGTAAAATGTGAAACCTGTCTGACATCGGAGAATTTGGGTGCTGCAGTGTCATGGTTTGGGCCGAACTGGCCACTGAAACGAGTGACAAATGCTGTCTTTTACTTCTCTCCCCTTCAGAGAACGGAGAGAAGGATGAAACAGAAAAGAGACTTATAGGTTCAAAAAAGGAACTAAACTACTTTAATGAAAAAAAAAAAAAAATCATAAAAAGAAAATAATGAGATACATACAATATATATAAAACTGCATCAAGCTCTGAGTATGACAATCACATCACTGGCAGGCACTGGGAAAATCCCAACCTGGACTCAGCAATGGACGGGAACCGGATTCCGCACCTGGATACAGGAATGCAGGGATCAGGTTCAAAGGCAGACAAACAGACAGAGTCCTCCTCGGATGCCAGCCATTGAAGAAAGAGGGCTGAGCCTTTGATCCCTCAGCTTTTATACTGAGCATGAGGCAGATGGGATGGAATACCCTGTTGGTCAGTTTTGGGTCACCTGTCCTGTCCGCTCCCCCCAACAGGTGCAACCCCTCTATGTTTTTCCATTTCTGATGTTCCAATGGGACAAATAACAAAGTGAACTAACCTTGGTTGTTATAGCAGTAAGTATATGCAAAAGCCTCCCTGCTACCATTCCTTGGCATACATTATAAACAATCAGGTCTTATCACCCTCAAGCAGAATACACTCTTAAAAATATGCTGCTAATTTCAAAGAGTTCAGTTAATTAAAAGAGGCCCAGCTAAGAAGCAAAGTTACTGAACAAAATTGGTCCTGTTTTACCTCAAACCAGGATGTGCAGCCATAACAACAGAACCACAGCACTCAGTGTCACATAGTCTCAAATTTAGTTTCTAAGCATTATGAGTACAGCAGCTGGTTAGTGATTCCTATGTAACAATGTGCACACACTTCACACTTGTGAAAATTAAGGTTCCAGCCCCTTAGGTTCATTTTGGACCTCCACCATGGATCCAGGGTGTCCTCACATGCAGAGATAATTTAGCATTTGTTACAGAAGTCATAAGCACAGCCCTCAAATGAGAGACACAAATATGAAGTTACAGAATCACAGAATCACAGAATGGTCAGGGTTGGAAAGGACCTCTGGAGATCATCTAGTCCAACCCCCCTGCCACAGCAGGGACACCTACAGCACGTTGCACAGGACAGCGTCCAGGCGGGTTTTGAGTGTCTCCAGTGTAGGAGACTCCACAACCTCTCTGGGCAGCCTGTTCCAGTGCTCTGCCAAAGTTGTTAACAGTAACATGACAACTTGGGTCATATATGCTTCTTTCTTTCTTTCTTTCCCATACGTACCAGAATAACCTAAACAGGCAGAGCTAGGTAGGCATACTCTGGGTGTCATTTACCTGAGCAGTGATCTCAGGGGTAGGCCTTATCCCACTGCAATAGCAAAGTTATGACCAACCTAAGTCAAGATTCAGTACATAAGGCTTGCATGAGTAATTAACAATGATGAAAAACTAGGAAAATATATGGAATTACTGGAGTGAGTCCAGTCAAAGACCACAAAGAGGGTTAAGGGACTGGACCATCTCTGATATGAGAAGAAGTGGAGAGGGCTGAGACTATTCAGCCTGGAGAAGAGAGTCTCAGAGGAATGAAGAAGAGAGAGACAGACTTTTCTCAGTGGTGCCAAAAGGCAATCTGCATAAACTGCAACACATGCTATTGTGTCTGAACATAAGAAAACAGTTGTTTACTGTGAGGGTGGTTGAACACTGGAACAGGCTTCCCAGGTAAGTTGTGATGTCTCCATCTGTGGAGATACCCAAAACCTGACTGAACAGACTCCGAGGCAACCTGCTGTATGTGACCATACTCTGATTTGGGCAGGGGGTGGCCAAAACAGTCCCCAGAGCTGTTTTCTGACTTCAACAATCCTGTGATTCAGTAATTCAGCTTTTCAGTCTTCCTCTCCACCCACCCCAGTAATTTTTTGATGCTTTTTGCCCTCTTTCAAGAAGTTAACATAAGTCTAGAGGACACGCTTTACACCATGTGTGCCGCCTCTAATGAGTTCACTCTCGTCAGTGAGACCCTAATAAAAAAATGCACTGGGGTCACTGGGTCACTGTTTGTGTGGTCTGCATCATCCCCTTGGATTCTTTCATTCTTGGAGTGGCTCAGCTTCAAAAAGACAGCTGGTGAATGCCCCTTTTGGAGTGCTAGAATGATCCCTACTCCTAAATTCTATTTCTGACCATGTATAAAAATGTCAGGTGCCTTAAGAACTTCCTGCTTGGCCATGCACACCTCAAGGAAAATATTCACCTTCCCTTAAACATAGACTTATTAAAGATACATAATCAAGTTTGTGCTGGTTACCATAGGCTCACTTTAATGTGAATGGATACAGTTAGTGCTGGAGGGTTAGAATTTCAGAAACTCAGGATCATATATCAAAATAACAGTTTTGAGCTAATTTTACAAACAAGCTATAAATTAATATCTTGTACTGCATTTTCAGCTGTGTTAATAAATGATTCTAATTTCACACCAGTGAGTCTGCATAATCACAAAAAGGGAGTTCATGCTAAATATTATTTAAACAAAATTCGCATTTCTTACCAGAGTTAAAAATCTGAATTCATTTATCAGTATTAGCCATTATTTGATTTTAAATTCACAAATAACTTTCTTATCTGGATTGCTTTGAGACTTTATTTATAATTCTGTTTGGGCTTTTTTTCAAGACATGCTGAAACACCACTACAGCTGGCTGAAAAATCCAGGGCTTGATTTAGCAATATCTTCCTCATGCAGACTACATAACTGGTTTTAAATTATATGGGTTATTAAAAATAGTTGTATGGGTAACGAGTTCCAGATATGTCATGGAACAAAGATTATATGAGTGAATGCTGAAAATAATTAGCAATATTCATTGTTATGTTTGTTATGTAGTAGTAGTAAAGCAATTAAGAATCAAATTGCCTTACTTAGGCCATACTGTCATCTTATTTGATATTTAATTATAGATTAAATATAAAGCATTGCTTTTTGAAGGGTAAGCAACTCAAAATCTGTTTAGGTGGTTCCAATGTAATACTTTTGTTATCAGGAAATCTTAGAAAAGAAACAAATATCTGAAGAATAGCATATCACTTAAAAAATTTAAAGAGCAAATAAAAAGGAACGCTATTAGAATGATTGAATATGTCTATAAATAATGTAAATCTATTATGTTCTTTAAAAATTTTTGCTAAATGTGAAGCTAGAGAAAGTTCCAAGTAAAACTTTAAGTTGAATTCCACTGATGAGATTTGGTTCAACAACCCATCCTCCCTACTCCCCCAGCCCCAAATACTTAGTACTTCCAAATTAACCAGATATAATTCTTCTGTAGCATGACGTCCAAAATTCAGACTTGAGCAGTGCTTATCTGCTTCAAAATATGAAACTTAAAATTCTCTTTATTAGACAAAGAACTACCTGCAATTAGCCAGTTGTAAATGTCATTTTTGTATTCACTTATAAATGAGTAGATATAGATACGTAGATACAGATCGTTGCCAGAAGTTGACAAGCTCATTCACAAAGTGGAATGCTTGGCTTTTTTTGCCTTCTTCAGAGTGAAGATACAGGAATATTATTAGTGTCCAGAACAGGTGTGTGAACTTCCACCAACTGCAACGCTTTGGATAAATTCTACTTTCTATCCAGTGTTTTTTTGACTACAATATGTATAAACAACGCAGGCAAAAGAGCAATAAGAGTTCCATTTCTCATATGAGCTTCCTTACTGCAAAGTCGTTTTTCTTTTTTCCTTTTTTTCTTTTTATTTTTAAGTCTTTCATTCTTTTCTACATATGACCTTACTTCAGTAGGAATTCGAAAGGATGATACAATGGCTCTTGGCTTTTAAACACCCACCTATATCTACCACAATGAACCAAACTTTTATAGGAGACCGGAAAGACAAAATAAAACAAGAGCAACAAAATGATTGAAAAAAAAGCCATTGCTAGATTAAGTAATGTCTAAAGGCAGATAATGATCAGACTCAACAGCATATACAATGGCAAATGTGAGAGGTATACAGGGCACTGCTTCTTTGCTTCCCCACTTTCTCAGCCGTCCATTTCTTTTCCTATATCAGCTTTGTTAACAGAGATGCACTACCAGGGAAATCAAAGATTTAAAAGGACTACTTAGGTCACCTCGTCTGCAGAGGCTGTACACATCTTAAACAATGCACTAGCAGGACATGGTTCATTCTAACACCTGTATTTTCTGTTTCCTTTATTGCATTTTGCAAAAACTAGCAAGCAGTACAGATATGGCCTATTAAAGAAAAAAAGAAGTTATACTGGTCTTTGTTGTATCTTCTGTTTATTTATCTTCTATTGCAATAGAAAACCTTGTTTTTAAAGATTTCAGCTCTTCTGAAAGCAACTGTGAAAGGGCCTCCTTTTCCTTCTTAAGTGTACTGTGGTTTGTCTAAGACTTTTGCATGTTTCATCCCCTGTCCTGATTTTTATCACTCCCATGAAGAATTAGAATAACCAGTTTAATTTCAAAAGTGCTAATTGTTCCCATTTGAAATCTAATTACTGTCCATCTGCGTTTAGTTAAAGCAACAGCTAAATAGAAGATATTAAGTAGAACATAATTACATATTACGTTTCAAAATTTGAAAATTAGAAAGTAATTTGATTGAAAAAACTGTGGTGCAACAATATATATCACATAGAACATGCATTCATTCCAAAACTAACTGTTAACTAGGATAATTTATATAATCGTTATCATGTGCTTCCTCTTTCTGAATTTTTCTCTTTGACATTTTTGCATTAAGAAATCATTATGTTTTGTATTTTAATGTAATTTTTTCATTTAAATTACCAAGCAGTTACTCATTATGGTTATGACTGTGTATGGCTTTTGGCACTAATATATCTCTGAAAACATATTGTTTATAATTCTAAATCCTCAGCTTTATAATTTAAAATTTTAACTTCTCTCTGAAGCTGGAGTAATATCGTTCCTTTGTCTTCAGCAAAATTATTCTGGTTTAGAGAAGCTAGGGAATTTGCTCTTTTTTATTGCACCTTTCTCATAGGCTTTAATTCAGTAAAATAGTTAAATATGCTCCTGAAGTAAGAAATGTGCATTTCCTATACCTGCTCCAGAACTTCTCATTTTCCTTTCCATCTGTGAATATGTATGGACTGTTGTAAATGCAACATATATGATGGTTTTTGTAGAGGATTGTCTTCCTTTTCACTACTACTGACACCAGGTTTTCACTTCTGCACCCCTTCAATTCCCTCTTCAGTTGCCCTTCAATCCTTTATTGCCTCCTGTCAGCTCGGGATGCCTCTTCGTTTAATCTACCCCTTTCTTACCATGAGCTGCTGTCATCTTACTCTTCTTCAGACCCTTTTGCATGCAAGCCTGCATACTTGGCCCTTGCCTATCCTTCTGCTGGCCACCTGGTTTCCCATTTTTAAACAATAGAAACTGAAGAGAACAGACAGTGGGACTTGTCTGGGCTTCTCTCATGTAAAGGTTACAACCACTTTAGACAATAATCACAACAGATTAGTAATAGTAGGCTATGACTACACCTGACATTCTGTACTACGTTCACATGACAGAAAAAGTACCAGGGAAGTGCATGTCAAATGTCCCATCTATTTTAGTATTAGAATTTAATCCTAGCACACATATCCACAATTTGGAATTGAAGTTAATGCTCAACTGTGTCTGCAGTGATCTGTGTATCAGTTAAACAGCAAAAGAAAAGAAAAGAGAATGTACAGACATACAAATGTATCACTGAGTTATCACTTTAAAGTCCCAAAGCAAAGACATCTGACAAACTGCATCATGCCCTGAAATCTATTGACTTAAATATGTTCTATAAAATTAAAAAAACAAAAAACAAAAAACAAAAAACCTACACTGTGTCAAGTTTATTAAACTCTGTGTTTACCAAATAAAGGTCTGAAGACATAGCAATTCACAAAGACGAGTTTCATATAAGTTAAGGAAACTGCTCGATAGTAGGTACTCTTCATTTTCCTTTCTCCAGCAGAGCAGTTAACTAGAGCAAGTGTATGTAATGTTTAAATGTTCAAAGCATGCTAGGAATGTTTATTTTGTTTTGTTTAAAATGACTTTATTCCTTTTCTTAAAAAGAAAAGATTATGTTCACCATTTGATTTCGCACAAGGCATTAACTTCTAACATTCGGAAAAGTCAAGGTTTGTTAAAATATCTCTTTAAAGTGAGCATATGAATTTCAGCAACATAGTGTAAATAATATGTTTTCCTCAGAATTTTTAGGAAGACCACTAAAAATGAAGTGACCCATGACATGAAATAAGGGCATTTAAGGCATCAGGAGTATAAATACTTGGCCTTGGTGGACTGTTGATGAGTTGAATGTTATGCTTCTGCTGTGAAAAAACAGAAAAGCCCTAAAGCCTGTTCAGATCTGCATAATGATCTACTTTTGATTGTAACTTTTTGCTGTTACCAAAGAAATCTGTGATGGCAGAATCACATTTAAATATGGGGTTTATTTTTTTGCAATAAAAAGTGGTACAGTCTTCAAAGGAACGTGACCATTTAAGTCAAGTGGCACATACAGAGGGTTTCTCCCAGGTTTTGGGATTTGGGGTTTTTTTCAAGGTAGCAATGTGTCTACCCTTGCTTAATTTTTGCAGTATTTCCTCACACAAATTATGTCATTTGTTTCCACAGAATGACATGCACAGTCTACTTACATTCAGAAAAGTTTCTAAGTGCTTGGCTTTAGGCACATGCTTCATGAACGGCATATGAATAAATGTGTTTGGAAGCAAAGATTAATTTAGAAACATGTCTAACAGCTTTGTTGAACTCAGTAGTAACTCAGGGATTACTCCATGGGAGTAACAAAATAGGATTCAATAAAGGTTTGAGACACCTAAAAAGTATGGTTTTTTTATGTACAATTATAGATTAAAAGTAATGTCAAGGTCAGGTTGGTGTCTACGTGAGTTCGATGTTGAAGATCCTCATGGAGATCAGCAGCTCAATTACTTGCCTAAAGATGGGTATCTTGTGCTACTTGGGCTTTGGCAGGTATGCTTCAGGACTGATCACATCCTCCTGGAATGGCAATTAGGAGCTGAGCAGGTCCATAGACCCCACAGATGACACCCAGTTTTTGGCAAAAAAAGTGTTTTCTTTTGAGTCTTTAAAAAGTTCAGAAAAAAAAAGCAAACAGCTCCAAAGCCAGTTTCTTAATCCAACTCAGAATTAAAATACAGAGGTTTAATCCAGTTTTTATTTTTATTTTCCTACCTTAGAAAAACAAGGAAACAAACAAACAAAGCTCAAACCAAAGAAACCTGCAGGTTCAGAGATACCAACCATGAAGATATAACACAGGACAAAAGAATGAGTTCTCAGTAGGTGACTCGCTTTTATGTTTCTGTCTTTTTTTTTCTTTTTTTTTTTTTTTTTTGAGGGGGGATAAAAAATAAATCACAGAGAAATCATTAAGCATAACTTCTCCACTATTTCATTCAAACGTGACTGTAGGCAGGAGACAGATGGGTATGCCTGACTAGACCTCTGAATACCATGGTAAAACCTAAATGGCAACTAGGCAGTGTGGAATAGGAACCTATGACAAGAATAACTCATGGGATGGATCAAGTGTCTTCCAAACCTCTGTAATTGAAAGAAATAGCATGTATGAGGGATGGAGGAGCCATCCCTGTTTCATGGTTATCATGGGGTCAATAACCATTCCATCCACGGATAACTTTTTTACTCTACCTCTCTGAAAATAGTGTACATTTAGCCACCCGAGTGCATAGATTTTAAACACTTAAATGCTGCTATGATATTTTAAAATTGGAGACAAAATACAAAACTTGCTAATACTGTCCTTGGTCTATTTTTTGACATTTTTACTGAAGAAAGAAGTCACACTCCGAATTAAACTTGTGGGAGAGAAAGGAATTTAGCCTGCATTACCATCTCATCAGTTCAGTTAGAAGGAAAACAAACATGATGATAATGTAGGTTGTTAGTATTTTTCTTCTGTGTAGTTAATACAAATGTGTCTTTTTAAAATCCACAATGCCTAAAGCATTCAGATCAGCATTAGTGTTAGGCAAGATTACTTCATGCAATGTCAAAATGAAAGACAGAAAACACAGAAAGAAGTAGCAGTTTGTTCATGAAGAGTATTGGAAAGAGATTATGGAAGTCAGGGCATGTGCAACAGAAGGAAAACTGTGCTAATAGATGTGTTGTCCAAATTTTCTGAAGGCAGCTTTTAGTTCTTGTACTTATTCCACTACAACATTGTAGACTGCATTTTTTCTAGCCATTATTCTTTACAAAGTGATTCAGATTTACTGGCCAAAATCCTCAACTGGACTGTAACTCAGAACAGCAGGGCAGTCTCGTAATGCCAACAAAGCCAACCATGAAAAGAGCATTCAGTAGAGAAGTCTTCCAGTAAGTAACGCAGAGATGACACAAAGAGCATTCAAGGGAAAAGATATGATATCTGGTGCATTTTCCTGCACTCACCTGTCAATTTCAAGTGCTGCATTTAACCCACTTTCTGAGTGGGTAGAAATTATGTCAGATCATTTGGTTATCTAAAACAATACAAAAAAAGTCTTAAGTTAACCTGAAAGTTAGTAAAATATTTTTGTGAGCAAACTAAAAAAAAATCTTACAACCAAAACCTATAGAGTTTGAGGAGCTTGTAAGAAAGAGTGATAGCAATTTAAATGGAATTAGAAGTATACCATCAGCCATTTCTTCAGTATTGATTTCTACATAAGAAAAAAGCTGAATCTGAGATATCAAAGATAAAAGTTATGGGATAAGAAAATGCCATATGAGGAGCTGTTGTGATTTAAGTTGGGATAAAGTTAACTTTCTTGCTAGCAGCTGGTGTAGTGCTATGTTTTGGATTTGGGATGAGAAACAGTGACAATATTGCACTAATGTTTTTGGTTTTTGCTAAGCAGTCAAGGCCTTTTCAGCTCCTCACACTGCCCTGCCAGCAAGTGGGCTTAGAGGGCAAAGGAAGTTGGGAGGGTATACAGCCAGGACAGCTGACCCCAGCTGACCAAAGGAATATTCCATACCATATGATGTCATGCTCAGCATCCAAAGCTGTGGGAAGAAGAAGGAGCGGGGGGGGGGAACATTTGGAGTTATGGCATTTGTCTTCCCCAGTAACTGTTACACATGATGGAGCCCTTCTTTCCTGGAGGCGGATGAACACCTGCCAACTGCTGGGAAGTAGCGAATGAATTGCTTGTTTTGCTTTACTCTGCTCATGTGCATGGCTTTTGGTCTACCTGTTAAATTCTCTTTATCTCAACCCATGAGTTTTCCCTCACTTTTACTCTTCCTATTGCGTCCCCTATCGCAACTGGGGGGAGTGAGTGACAGGCTGTGTGGTTCTAGCTGCTAGCTGGGATTAAACCACAACAGGAGTTAAGGAATTTATAAAAGCCAGAGGACGTTCATGAAATTAAGTATGCAGAACTATGGGAAAAATATTAATTAAATCTCTCAGAAAAGATGCAATGATTTTTTGCTACGTAAGGAGTTTTAGTTGAACTTGATCCCAAACTTCAGACCTACAGATAAAGGCAATATAAAATAAGATTTCCTGATTGTCAGTTAGTGAGATGGTGTTGAAGCACAGAATGCTCATTTTCAATGGACTGAGCAACGGAAACATAGGTGTTTCCTTTTATTTGGGGCTAGGTAATATAAGAATGAAATATAATTTGAAATAAAAACAAATTTCAATCCAACAGTGTTTTCATCCACACTAAGAAAATTATTTGAAAAAAAAACCAGATGCCATTTTTTGTTATAAAATTCATGAGTTAAACTCCTCAGATGTGCCTGAAAAAAAGTGAGCAAGGGAGAATCAGTGCTAACAACTCATATTTTGAGTTATTTCCACACTATTTTATTACTGGTTTAACCAAGGTATTTGACAGCATCATTCTGTTGTTCAGTGCTACTTAATGCACCCTACCACATTCTATACAGTAACCAGTTGCTCGTCCAGAAAACACAGTTTTTTCTTAAGTGCTGTGTTTTATCTCCCAGCACTGTTCAAATATCTTTGACATGCTGCCATGTACCAATGGTGCTAGATGCTGCTCAAGCAGCTGAATAAATTCCTGAGTGTTTTCTGCAGCAATTAATGATAGAAAAGCATGGAAAACCAAGAATATTAGGGCTGACATGCACAATCATTATCAAAATAAAACCACTTTAAGTGCTTCAGAAAGTAGAAAACTGACCTTTTCTAAAAAGTTTTGTCATGGCAGAAAAGCCTCTGTCACAGTATAAAGTGCTACTGTAAGTCAGCATTTTAATTACCTGACTGATTTACACTTCCAGTTTATTTACCTCTTCTCAACAGCCAGCTCATCTTTCATCTTCTGTGTGCAATCACAAGCAGTGTGAAATGTTATTAAAACTCTTAGGCATAATTGATAAAGAGGCAATTTCCCAGCATGCTTAAATGACTTACAGCAGGACTTGTTTTGTTAAGTTATTTTTAAGATCCTGCCCTAAACGTTTTCTAAAGTCTGGCTTCCAAACTCAAGATAGCTGTGTTTTCTTATAGAAAACACTGCCTAATTCTGTGGATTACTAGAAAAGACTAGTGCAGCAAAATATCTTAGTACAGAGGCAGGGAATGCAATGTAAAAGAAATGTCTGGGAAGAAGGAAAAAAACCTGACATGCTTGCAAGAAAGGAAATAGAGACCTATACTATTTTGCATTATCCCTATTCAGTTGCAATTAAGAGAATTTGGATAACTGCTTCCTTAATAGTGATTCCAGAAACGTAGCCCTGATTTCCCCGTACATAGATGTCTGTTTTCAGTCAAATGTGGTCCAGAGTCTTTCCTGATTACCTAAGGATGAAGAAAACAAGTTTTCTTATCTTACTTCAGCTACCGTTTTTCCACAATATTCATTAAAGAGAAGTTGATTTGTCTCCCAAGGTGATTCTCATTTTATGGAGCCATAAAGTGGACATAGAACTATAGGCTTTAATCTGCATGTCTTGTTCTGAGAAGTATTTTTATTTTAAGCATAATTAAGGTCCTACTCCAAACAGCCTAATTTCTAATTACTACATCCTGAGTAAGAGGTTGTTTCATTCTTATCAGCAGAATTTTATTAAAAGGGAATCTACAGTCTTCAGCAGACAAGAAGCCTTATCTGAACTCTGCCTTCATCACCTAATCAAAGCAGATTTATAGAAAATTGTGCGTGTCTAAGGGACTGAGCATTTTGTTGAAAAGACCATATTGCAAAGGAATGACATCTACATCATGAAGGACAGAACGTTACTAGATTTATAAGCTGTCAAACATCATAAAAGAAATTGCTGGTCGAAGCTATATACTGTTTGCCATGTGATGTCATACTGGATATAATGTAACAGGATCTGGCATATCTGTGATATGATTAAAGGATATTAGTACTGTGTCTTTTTAACTAAGGAATAATTCAGTTCCCAGGTGGATAAATGAGGAGTCTGACGAGCTAGTAGTTTATGCCCTGAGGTTAGTGTAAGGAAAAATAGTCCATGATTCTCTCTTCAACTCTTATTTTATGAATGTGCACCAAAAGTTGGTTTGATAATTGATATTTGCAACTACTCCTGAGTTTTAACTGTGTATTTAGGATTTGCTTTTTAATTAGCTTTACTTAAAATAGTAATTTTTTTAAACCTTGAAACATTCGTTTTAGGAGAAGCTGTGTTTATATTGTCACTTGAAGAGATGGCACTTCAGTCTCTGTTCACTAAAGAAGTCCAGTTATAAAGGGATCAGACTAACCATCTGTGATTCAGCTCTCCAAGCCAATACTCTTCTCACAATTTTTTCTGAAAGTCACAGTTTTCTTGAAATGAGTTGCACTAGCAGTGTGATGCTTCTCTTAGGTAATTGCTTACTTCATACATTGAAACATAAAACCTTAAAACAAAAAGACTGGTCTTTGTCTCTGTATACATTTTACTAAATGTATAGTTTCTAGCATGTGTTCTATGCTTACAGCTGTAGAGACAGTACATGATACACTAATAATACAGATAACAGACTTAGCTTCGTTGAAAACAACTTCTACATTTTACTGAGAAAACAATCTCCTTGGCTTCTACTGCCAGTATCTCTCATTCTGGAAACGATTCAAGCACAGCAAAAGAAACTGAAGTCCTAATTCGCTCAGTAGCAAAACTGTAATTAACTTCAGTGAATACACGAATTTATCTTTTGTCTTTTTTGTCTACAAATGGTGTCTATCAACGATCAGGCCATTGTTAAGAAGAGCTAATCGCATACAGAATCAATTAGCAAAATAGGTGTCTCTCAGCAATAATACATTTTTGCGTTCTGCTAGGAATCAAAACAGCTATCCCGTGATAGGTTGGTCTGTCTAGTTAGGTACCAGCCCATTGCCAGTGGACACAGGGCGACACAGGGCTCACAAGGGAATTTGCACTGGTTCCAATCAAGGCCAGCACCTCATTTTCCTCAGCACACTCCCAGAATCAAGCCACGAAAAGGCAGCAGCTGCCACCAACAAGCAACAGAAAAACAAGGAGACAGCAACTGCCCTAAAATGGCAGGTGGGTGAGGAGCTGAACCCGGTATTTCATCAATGACCTAGCTGTCAAATAATTGAGAGTGACTGGCACATGAAAGATACAGCACTGTGAGGGGTTTTAGGAGACCATGACACTGATTCTTCTTCAGATGCCACTGCTGGTCTTAGAAGCTGTTCTTATACCAGGAAAACTAAACAGCACCAGAAAATGTGCTTATGCTCAGGCATGAATTCTGTGTTATGATTAACACGTGACTTTGTCTTGGAGTAGCACCCCGCTTTCCCACAGTGCAGGGGCACAGGTCAAGGAATAGTTTGTACAAGGGACTGTTGCTAATAAGCAACCTAAGGGGAATCATTCTAGTCTGGGGGTGGGGGGCACAGGAAAAAGCCCAGGATGGGAGCTGTGCATGGTCTTTGGCACTAGAAACAGCAAAATATTCCTGGCCCATTTATTTAGCAGTAGAGACATAGCCTGGAATTAGCTTCAGTTCTCAGTGCTCCACCTTTAAGAGAATACTAATGAAGTCTTTTGCAAAATGCTTTGTCATCTACTTAGAAAAAAAATCCTGGTTAAAATGAAACTTTTCATTAATATGTTCTTTCAGCCCAACTAACGTTCTGTTAAGGAAATTCTCACCCTTTCACTATATTAAGGTCTTTTTCTCATTTTCAAGACCTTTCCCAGCTCAGCTCCCCACTACTTATTGATTTTGGTCTCTTATCACTTTACCATCAATGCACTCCCTCTCTTCCACAGATGATGCCAGCCTTAGTTGTTTGCTTGCCTTACTCCTGCCCAAAATATCTCTGCGCTTACTACTGAGACAGTGTACTAGAGCTGGCTGATTAATTTCAGATGTTTCTACCTTCAGTTGTCTCTGAGGGGCCACTTTTATGCAACTTTTACAGTAAGTCAGTCAATACATAATTTAGAAGTGGACAGCTCAAGAAAACTAAAGTTTATTATGCAATCACTAAATAAAAAAATGAATAAGCAAACAAGAGGTATGTGGTCTTTTTCCTCTGTTAACACTTTTTTCACTTTTTCTACTTTAAAAAAAAAGAGACAGGTACCATGCCTACCTCTTTAAGTTCATAAGCTTAGAGGCTCCAGGAAGAGTGTTTCAAGAAAACCAATGATAGATTACAACATAATTACTCAGTGCATCTAACTTATTAGCATATTACCACACTGGTATGACCCGGTTGTTGACATAATATATATTCTGGTTGTGTGGTCACTTGTGAGAACTTGTATATCTACAAACCAAAAGCTGCAAATATTGTGGGTTTAGGTTTATTTCAGATTTGTTTAACTAAAGCTTGAACATGTTTATAACAAACTCATAATCACTAATCCCTTTTACCAGTTGAGAATAGCAGCAAGTGTAATTTTGTCGCAATTTTCAAACCACTTGCTACTGCTTTGCTTTTAAGCTGCAGGAAATGCTATTGCGGTTTACGCCTGCAATCTGGTTATTGGTGCTTCCCAGTCTTTAATGTCCCCATTGTGTTTCTCTAATAGGTCTTCTTCCATATAACTGTTTTTTCCTTCTCAAATGTAATGGATCTCTAAGTCCAACACCTGTATTTCTGTTTCTTCTAACATTTTCTTCTCCAAACCTCAGCTTTCTCATCTACATCATTGTTCAACTGTGAAGCTTCTCTGACATTAAGGAAGAAACAGAAGGTTTTCTCTCTGGTGTTAAATATTTTCCTACAACTTTCTTAGTAATCTAATAGCTCCTTGATTACATGGATTTTTCATAATATGATCACAACTAGCCAAGGCAAGTAGTAACTCTGAGCAAAAGTCCTATAATTACGTATAAGCTGCAGATGTTATGGAATATATAGAATTCTAAAGCATTATTGTTGGCCTCAAAGCATTGTTATTAAAGGTGGCTCACAAAAGTAAGCATGAAATAAATATGCAGTCATTACACTAGTATATGCAACCTGCCATATCAGTCCTCCTTTCTTAAAATTATCAGTGTAAAAGGGCACGATGTTAGAGCACAGGTGAAAGCAAGGAGGAATATCCAAGGACAGCTCAAATGTCACGGCATGTTTATCTCAGGATAATTGAATCTAACTCCTTTTGCCCTTCACTTTGGACAAGTGAGGGTTCTTTCTGAGATTAAGACACCTAAATCAATTAGCTAGGGCTGGAGATCTTTTCCTGTGAAAAAAAGAAGAAAGAAAAGAAACCCAGCTGTTTCTACTCTCATGGGAGAAATATGGGGTCTACTGGAAGAACATTTCTGTCCACAGCATTTAAAGCTATGAGAAAAAATGGAGTTACTGGAATATTCAATACTTAACACTACTGCCAAGCACTAGGCAACCTCCTACACCACTTACTGTGTGACTACTGCGTCTAATAATTTTCCTGGTTTAGCTGTATGAATCAAGAATGTATTTCTTGGAAAAAAGTTTCTTTTGTTCTTTGGAGAATGTAGGTTATATATCTTGTTTTATAATGAATAATTATTGTATTCAGAAACAAGCATGGCTCTAATATTTAATGGTGAAAGACTAGAGGATATTTGCTTAACTGCTTAACTGCTACTTTGTAGATCCCCATTTTAGGTCAAAGAAATTGCAGCCGATGCATAAATACATTAAAAGCTCAGGTATCCATATATATTTAAAATAACACAACAGTAATAATTCTTGCATGTATATTTACCATTGTTGTGCATAATCAGATGCTCTAGCCCTCTTAGTCAAAGCAGATAATAGTAAGAAGGAGGTAATGTGCTCCTAATCTAGCCAGTGGCTGACTGCTTAAAGATCTCATACAGGATACAGGTGAAGTAATTCTTTTTACCCTTGGTGAAGGTACTTGAACCTGCTGTCATCACCAAAAATACATAAAAAAGAGGCTACTATGGGATGACAGAGGTAAGAAGATTCTTAATCCCCTGCAGCTAAACAGTCTTTTTACTCTGCTTTACTGGAATAGCTCACTATACACTATACAACTGCACCTAGGTTAAAGGAGACTGCTGAGTTACAGGTTCTATTTCAATTACTTTAAAAATAATAATATTTATAAAAATTTGGTAGTGTGGGAAATGGAAGCTGAAAAGTTCCCTAATCACAAGCCCATAGAGGGACACTAGACACTTTAGCTGCTAAGCAAAACTAAATTGAAAGCTATTGTAGTCTTCTAGCCCAGTAATACCGTATTGCCATTGCTAGGAACAGGTCACTGAGTTTTTAGGTCATCAGAACAGAGGCTTATCAGACTTGTCTTATCTGAACCTGTCTTGAATGCTTCCAGCTTTATTTTTACTTGCTTTAGCCATGACAACAATTTTTCTAATTTTTTTCTTTTCCTAAAAGAAAAATATCTTTTTTTTTTTCTAATGACTGTGTCTGAGTTAGTTTACTTTTGTTTATTTCTATATAATTTTCAGGGTGTTGGTGCACAGCCAGCTGAATATGAGCCAGCAGTGTGCCCAGGTGGCCAAGAAGGCCAACAGCATCCTGGCCTGTATCAGGAATAATGTGGTGAGCCGGACTAGGGAAGTGATCATCCCCCTGTACTCGGCACTGGTGAGGCCCCACCTCGAGTATTGCATTCAGTTTTGGGCCCCTCACTACAAGAAGGATATTGAGGTGTTGAAGCATGTCCAGAGAAGGGCTACAAAGCTGGTGAGGGGTCTGGAGGATAAATCTTATGAGGAACGACTGAGGGAAGTGGGGTTGTTTAGCCTGGAGAAGAGGAGGCTGAGGGGAGACCTTATCACCCTCTACAACTACCTGAAAGGAGGTTGTAGAGAGGTGGGGGCTGACCTATTCTCCCGGGTGACAAGTGATAGGACAAGAGGAAATGGGTTTAAATTATGTCAGGGGAGATTTAGACTGGATATTAGGAAACATTTTTTCACTGAAAGGGTTATTAAACATTGGAATAGGCTGCCCAGGGAGGTGGTGGATTCACCATCGCTGGAGGTGTTTAAAAAAAGGGTAGACGTGGTACTTAGGGACATGGTTTAGAAGTGGGTTTTGTCAGGGTAGGTTCATGGTTGGACTTGATGATCTTAAAGGTCCCTTCCAACCTCAGCGATTCTATGATTCTATGATTCTGTATGTTAGGTTTACAGGTTTTGTACAAATAGCAGTAGTAAGCAGCTACTTTTTTTATAATGAGGTATTTATAACTGATGTAGTGATGTTGTGTGAAGAAATACAGTTTTGGTCTGACAGTGGAAGCCCTGAGAACTGGGAACACAGGATGTGGAGGAAGGAGCGCAGGCACAGGATGATAGGAGGCAGGGCCCAGGCTGACACTGGAGACCCCATGGCTCTAAGAAACATATGCATGATTGGTTAAAGAAATACAGACCAGGATGTGAACAGCTAGTTTTAGGCACAACAGAACAACAAACAAGGATCTGGCATACATAAAACACACCACATCATACAGTAAATTTGGATGTAACTTGCAGACAAAAGCAAGGTTTAAAAGCATGTTATCAAATATGTAGGATCAAACCCAATGGAATCCTAGAAGATAGGAAAGGAAACAGCTGACATCAACGTTATGCTTCTTTCCAGCAAAGGACTTGAGATGTTGATGACTCCCTCTATCCCCTCATATGCACACCAAACTGAGGTCGTTGACCTTAGGACCCAGAGGGGCAGTGGAAGAGTGAACGTGGCATGAAGGGAAGGTGTGGATACAAGATGCTGTGTGTATAACACTGTCCTGTCTTTGTTCACTGTGTTTGGTAAAGACACTGTCCATGTTTGCTGTTCTTTGCATAAGAAGTGCAGACAATTGTAGCAGCTGAATTAATCTGCAAAAAGTGCTTTGAAAAAGGGGATTACTCATTCCAAATTCAGTGTTAAGTACATTGCTGACTTTTCAATTTTAACTGTTGGTATTAAGTGAGAAAATATTGGAAAGATATACTCAGATAGACAACATACCTACCAAAGGAAAGATATGGCATTTAAAAACAAAAAAAAAAAACCCTTTCCTTTATATACCGTCTTTTACAGAATTGTGTTTCTCTTGAAACTAGATTGATTGCATAGACTCCAAACATTACAGCTTCTGTTTAAAGCAAATGAATAAACAGTTTATCATTGCCATATACAGAAAGTAGTTCTGAACATTTTTAGAAATTATATGTTCAGAATGATAAAGCAATCACTAGAAAAAGCAAAGATTTTCTTCCCATGGACGAATTTATACAATTAAAAAGAGTATTTATCATTCTTGTCTAAAAACCATAGCTCATTTAGACAAAGGACCCTTTTCGTCACCAGAGTTTCATATAGTTACAGTCTAGAATTTATTTAAAGAACTCTCATATAGCTCTCTCTTTTTGGGTGAGGATTAGGTACTGTATGATTTTTCTTGAAATGAACATATTCTGAACGATTTTGTTTTCTCCTGACAAACTAATATAGAGTCGGAGACATTAGGGAAGTAAGTACAAAAGGTGTGCAAATAAATAATATCAGTCATCCACCTTTCTGTGTAGATAACATTTCAGTTAATATTGGAAAAATATGGAACGTTGCAAAGTATTAAACCTCACAGAAAACAAGAGTACAAACTGGTAGTTACTTCCAGCAGAGTTTGATGCCTTAAGCATACTGAATAGCATTTTGTTTTGTAGGGATAACATCACTGGAAGAAAAATAACTAATTATTTGTGCTAAGACAACTACAACCTCCACTGGAGGATGGGGACTCAGGCTCTGTGTAGTCTCATCTACAGTGATTGAGGCTCTAGTTTTCTCCACCAGGACCTCTGTCAGACCTGCCACTCCCATGCATGTGTCTTGAACACAGCACTGCATGTCGGTTAGCACTAAATGCCAGTGTTTCTGCAGGTTAATTCAGCCAGTACAGCCGGTTAGCTGTGCACACAGCTTTCTTTCCTTCACAGTTAGATGGCCATAAACATACTGGGAGCAGCAGTCAGGGACTCTGGGGCACAGTTAGTTTTTTCATCAGTCCTCTTGGTCAAAGGAAAGGGGGTTGACAAGGCCAGTTGAATCTGGTAAATCAACAAATGGCTGCAGGACTGATGCCACAGCCAGCGGTTTGGCTTCTTACTCCATGGGACTCACTTTGAGAAACCTGGTCTATTTGGGCCTGATGGGCTCCATCTGTCAGAGAAGGTGAAGAACATCTTCAGTAAGAGAATCACCAAGCTGGTGAATAGGGCTTTAAACTAAAATTGCCAGGGGAAGGGAACCTCAATCCATCCCACTCCTACCAGTATGATGCCAATGCCAGTAACAGATGCCTAGAGCCTGGTGGAAGGATCACAGGACAACAGCAGAGCACCTGGAGTGCAGCATAAAGAAATACCAGCCACTTTAGCCAGTAAGTCATCTTCACTGGGGGGGCCTATCTTAAATGCCTCTGCGCAAATCCACGTAGCATGGAGAATAAACAAGAGGAGTTAGATATGTGCGCACACCTGCAGGGTTATGCTATTATTGGTATCAGGGAGACATGGTGGGATGGCTTCTATGACTGGAGTGTTGGAATGGAAAGACACAGGTTCTTTAGGAAGGACAGGCAGGGAAGACAAGGAAGGGATGTTGCCCTCTTTGACCTCTGACCAGCTGGAGTGCAGGGAGCTCCACCTGGGGATAGATGAGGAGCTGACCAAGAGTTTATGGGTCAGGATTAAAGGGAGGGCAGGGACAGGTGACATTACAGTGGGGATCTGCTACAGGCCACCTGACCAGAAGGACCAATCAAATAAGGCCCTCTATAGATAGATAGGAGCAGCCTCACATTCACAAGCCCTGGTACTCATGGGGTACTTCAGCCACCCCAACTTCTGTTGGAAGGACAAAACAGCAGGGCATAAGCAATCCAGGAGGTTCCTGGAATACGTCAATGGCAACTACCTTCTCCAAGTGATTGAGGAACAAACAAGGAGAGATGCCATGCTGGACCTTCATCTCACCAAGAAGGAGGGGCTGGTGTGGAAAGTGAAGCTCAAGGGCAGCCTTGGTTGCAGTGACCATGAAATGGTGGAGTTCAAGATCCTTAGGGCAGTGAGGAGGGCGCACAACAAGCTCACTACCCTGGACTTCAGGAGCGCAGACTTTGACCTCTTCAGGGATCTGCTTGGCAGAGTACTGTGGGATAAAGCCCTGGAGGGAAGAGAGGCCCAAGAAAGCTGGTTAATATTCAAGGATCACCTCCTCCAAGCTCAGGAGTGACACATCCCAACATAGAGGGAGTCAGGCAAAAATGGCAGGAGGCCTGCATGGGTGAACAAGCAGATCCTGGAGAAACTCAGACTCAAAAAGGAATCCTACAGAGAGCAGAAGCAAGGACAGGTAGCCTGGGAGGAATACAGAGAAATTGTCCAAACAGCCAGGGATCAGGTTAGGAAAGCCAAAGCTCAGATAGAATTAAATCTGGCCAGGGGACATCAAAGACAACACGAAAAGCTTCTGTATATATGTCAGTGATAAAAGGAAGACTAGGGACATTGTGGGCCCTCTTTGGAAGGAAATGGGAGACCTGGTCACCTGGGATATGGAGAAGGCTGACGTACTCAATGACTTTTTTGACTCAGTCTTCACCAGTAAGTGCTATAGCCACACCGCCCAAGTCACAGAAGGCAAAAGTGGGGACACAGAATGAAGAACCACCTGCTGTAGGAGAAGATCAGGTTCAAGACCACTGAAGGAACCTGAAGGCACACAGGTCCATGGGGCTTGACGAGATACATCCATGGATCTTGAGGGAACTGGCGGATGAAGTTGCTAAACTACTATCCATCGTATTGGAGAAGTTATGACAGTCTGGTAAAGTTCCCACTGACTGGAGAAGGGGAAACATAACATCTATTTTCAAAAAGGGGAAAAAAAGAAGACCTGGAGAACTACAGGCCAGTCAGTCTCATCTCTGTGCCTGGCAAGATCATGGAACAGATCTTCCTGGAAACTATGCTGAGGCACATGGAAATAAGGAAGTGACCGGTGACAGCCAACATGGCTTTACTAAGGGCAAATCGTGCCTGACAAATTTGGTGGCCTTCTACGACAGTGTTACAGCATTGGTGGATAAGGAAAGAGCAACTGACGTCGCCTACCTGGACTTGTATAAAGCATTTGACACTGTCCCACACAACATCCTTGTCTCTAAATTGGAGACACATGGATTTGATGGATGGACCACTCAGTGGATAAGGAATTAGCTGGATGGCCACACTCAAAGAGTTGTGGTCAATGGCTCGATGTCCAAGTGGTGAGCAGTGACAAGTGGTGCTCCTCAGGGGTTGGTACTGGGACTGATGCTGTCTAACATCTTTGTTGGTCACGTGGACAGTGGGATTAAGTGCACCCTCAGCGAGTTTGCCAATGACACCAAGCTGTGTGGAGCAGTCGACACACTGGAGGGAAGGAATGCCAGCCATAGGGACCTGCACAGGCTTGAGAGGTGGACCCATGCAAACCTTATGAAGTTGAACAGGGCCAATTACAATGTCCTGCACATAGGTCTGGGCAATCCCAAGCTCAAATACAGGCTGGGCAGAGAATGGATTGAGAGCAGTCCTGAAGAGAGGACTTGGGGCTGTTGGTTGATGAGAAGCTCAACATGAGCTGGCAATGTGTGCTTGCATCCCAGAAGACCAACCATATCCTGGGCTGCATCAAAAGAAGCATGGCCAACAGGTCAATGGAGATTATTCTGACCCTCTACTCTGCTCTCATGTGAACTCACCTGCAGTACCGCATCCAGGTCGGGGGCCCCCAACATAAGAAGGACATGGACCTGTAGGAGCGAGTCCAGAGGAGGGCCACGAAGAAGATTGGAGGGCTGGAGCACCTCTCCTACGAAGACAGGCTGAGAGAGTTGTGGTTATTCAGCCTGGAGAAGAGAAAGCTCCAGGTAGACCTTATAGCAGTCTTTCAGTACCTAAAGGGGGCCTACAGATAAGGTGGAGAAGGACTCTCTATCAGGGAGAGTGATATGATTAGGGGTAACAGTTTTAGATTAGATATAAGGAAGAAATTATTTTCTGTGAGGGTGGTGAGACACTGAAAGAGGTTGCCCAGAGAAGTTGCAGATGCCCCTGGAAGTATTGAAGGCCAGGTTGAATGGGGCCCTGAGAAACCTAATGTACTGGAAGGTGTCCCTGCCCATTGCAGGGAGGTTAGAACTAGATGATCTTTAAGGACTCTTCCAACTCCAAGCATTCTATGATTCTATGATTTCAATACCTCAATCTAATTCTTGGTCTTTACAGGGACCACAAAATTTTAACAATAGGTTACATGAAGTTCCATATGCAGTAGACTCCTATTCAAAACCTGGAACAGAAACCCATCTGTGACTGAAGACAAAACATGACAATGTTCATAAAAAATTAACTTCTATTCTACCACATGTTGTACAGAGAAGAACAAACATGTCCGAGGTCTGATGAAATCAGTGTTGGATGAAAAATAACTTATGTATGCAAGATATATTTTTGTAAGTGCCTCTGCATATGAAAAAATACTAACTCTTCTTCTATGTCCTAAGATAACATGCAAAAACAGAAGTCCAGTACCAGTGACAAGCTTCTGCTACTATGCAAAAAAGATTATTATAAAAGCTCACTGGGTGTAAACACAATCCTAGAACCCACAAGGCCACTGAAGCCACACTGAAGCAAAGACTCTTGCTGGATCACCTTCACAGCTCCAGAATTACACTAGTGCTGTTCTGTCTTACACAAAAGGATGGTCCCCTAGCATATCTGGTGAGAGTCATTTTTAGGGAGTTACCCTGATCTCTACCTTCACTGCAGTACTTCTGTTTAACTATTACTATTTCTACTGGAGAAGACCGTAGAGAGAAGATATCTGGATATAAGGCTTTTCAACTAAGCAACTCTATGCTTTGGTGTTGAAAAGAGCAGGACCACAAGATTTCTTCATCGCTATGCAAGTTATGCTCCTTTACGCTTCATATGATACAGTCACAGTTCTTTTCAGAGTTCTAGAACAAGATTTTAGCTCAACACCTCAGAGTACGTTGGTTAATAAATTTTATGCAAAGCTTTTGAGCTTCTTGTAGTAAACAAGATAAAAACAACAAAGTAGTTTTTATTATATTTAAAATGCAGATCTCTGAGCTGTTTTTAATTTTAGGGTAGGGTGGAGAGAAATAAAGACTGAAGTTTCAAAATACTCTGGTACTAAAACACCTACAGTAAAACCAATTTAAAACCTTTATATCAAACATTTCTGCACGTCATGGGCATACTTTCTTACGCTTATCTGCAAGTACCACATTACAATCTGATGAGTCAGAGGTAAACAACTTTTGACAGAAGCCATGTCTCATAAGGGATATGCTCATTCTAGTAAGTTTGGCATAAACATAATCTTCTGTAGTCTCTTTTCTTTTTAAGACACAAATACATTCTAATGAGAAAAAAAATCTTCAGCATGTTGCAGTTCTTCAAAATTTCTAACATTAGAAGAAGTTCTCTTTGGTAATGGCATATTACAGCTGTAAAGGTATTTGTACTTTTCATAAATGTAAGATAACTTGGAACACTGGGCAAAAATTGACTTTTTTCTGTCTTATTCAAAGTCTTGGGATTCTGGATTGGACCTTCTGATATTTAACTAACCTGCAGGGCACGTGCCTTCTGGAAAACATTCTATGGATTCTGAAAAAAAGGCAATCCAATATTTGGGTTTTATTTCCTATACTACCTCAGTTAACATTTACAAGGGTTTAGCCTCTAGGAATTATTTAGCACATTATTTAGTATAGAATTTTTTTTATCACTGTTCAAAATCATATACTGCATTTTTTGAACAGTCAGGCCCTAATTCACCAGTTGTTTAATGTCAAATACAGTAATTCTTTCAGACATCTCTCATGCTTGAATGTAAGCATCCTACTAAATATTTACTGAAGTAACACTTCAGCATTCAGCAACATCCAGCAATCATAAGAGTAAATCCCATTTATGGTTTTTTGTCCCTTTTTTACTCTTTGAAACACAGGATTTCAATGTGTCTTCCATTTTAAAAACAGGTTTGTTGAGTACATGTAAAGTTTTTTACATAAATTTGCTGATGTGCTTATTACTAAGTATTTTAGGAACCTGATAGCCAATTTAATGTGGTTTTTTTTCTCCTTTTATAGAAGAGGGGAACTATACAAGGCATAGCTCAATATACAGCTCTTTTAAAAGAGCAATTAACATTTTTTCTTCTCTATGGAAATTATCATCTATTCCTTTTATGTCATTTTGTCCTAACTGTATAAGCCATCTTAAGTGCCTCTGTTGTATTTCTGAGCTGGGATTGCTTTAATGAATGTTCACAATCAGGTTTTTATGTGAAATAATTTCCTCCTTTGCTATTCTAGGAGGAATTAATTTCATAATAATGACATTAAACATGGAAGAAATTAAATGTCTTGTTATTGATCTATCCTGTGTTTTCAAGATATTTGTGTATACTGTATTGTTACAATTTAAAAAACAATTTAAATGACACAGTTTTTGTTAATATTATACAAAAAAATAAAAGGTTTCCTATAATTCTGAAACCAATAAATTTAATTATTGAGTTAGTTTATAGTTAAGTTTGCCACAATAAGTGCTATAGGATTTAAGGAAACAACAAAATGGGGATATAATCAATACTGTTTGGTATTTCAGATATACTGGGAAGTCGTTCAGATACTTTGATAACAACTGTGAGCTTTAAATATATAAGGAAAGCCAGACGATTTTGAAAAGCAAAGCCTTGAAAGGTATGGAATGATGAATTAAGGTAATTTGAGTGAATATTTTGAAACTGTGATAATGCATACAATGACTACATTGTGATAATGTTACATCCAAAAACATCACATATATGGTAAAATCAAGTTGTCCAGTTTTGAACTTTGTCTAATGCAAACATTTTTAATGTGAGCCCTATGGACAGTTTATGATGACGTTATATGCCAGATTTAAATGCACAATCCCTACATTCATATTAGAACAAGTGGAAAAAAAAAATAAAACCAAAACCAAAAAAAACACCCTTGAGCTTTGGATCTTCATTGCGTCGTTGCAATGGCACGTAAAGACCCACAAGTCAAGGAAAGGACATTTGACATCATACATATAAATGAGAGACAGAACTTAGTAAAAATATTTAGCAAAAAAATTGTTTGAAATAAACTGTTCTTAATTAAAATGCCTTGAATTTCACTTAAGAAACTACCATTTTGTAGCTGTAGGAACAGCTACAGACTTTACTGAATTATACAATGCAATGAGATACAATGCAATAGCAGAGCTCTAGGATTAAAGCATTAGGTAAATGGAAGAAAACAGAGAAATGTGGACTCAGGAAGAGAGGAAGGGGGAGAAGATGATAATGGAGATAGATGTGATTGCACAGGTGACTGCTCTAAGGGTCTCAGAATTACTGAGAATAGTCAATGGCAAAACAGAGACGATACTCAACAAAATTAATTAATGAAAAGAAAAAGCACGCGTGCAGCATCTGGCATTTTGGCATAGCTGCTGCAGGATCCTCTTGCTGATTAGAAGAAAAATTCAAACAGCAGGTAGGTTGTTTTGTCTTCGACTACACTGCCACTGAAAAAAGGGAACATGCTTTTCTCTCCTACCTTGCATCATTTATAGTTTGCCTCCACAGCTGGTGGCTGAGATGTATTACTGTACTATTTCTTCAGGCTTCCCTCTGACCTTTGATGATTTGTATTCTATTAACTATCTTGCTCTCTTGGATGCGTCAAGAAATTAACTATATTTCCTGACTGAAACAAGGGACAAAGCTTACACTAGCAAGGTGAATACTACCACTTGTTCACTGAGACTTGCAAACATTCCCCTTGCACCCACTCGTCCTTGGCTTCACTGTATGATTTTGACAAAAATGAATTTTATTTTTTTTCACAGGACAGAATGTCTCGTTACATACCAGGTGCACTGTTCAGCCTTTGAGCTCTGCATGGATGAGTGGCTTTGTAAATCTGCATGATAGTTGCTGGTAAACTAGGAATCCAAATGATTAATGCTGTGCTTTAAAACTGGTTCCTTTCCCCGTATATCCTCCTGGTTTCTTACAAATAACGTGTTAGGGTCTTCCAGAGTCGGAACTTGTGTCTGGCTCATGAATGATAACTGGTGTATGTCAGATAATCAAAACAAATTAATTATATGCACAATTTAGTGTTAACTTGTGTTAAATGTAAGAAACTATAGAAATTAAATATGTAAAATTGTTTAATTCTCATTGTCTTGTATTGGATGACCTATATAGTCATCTAATAGCTGAGAAAGATGATACAACATGTAAGAGTACCTAAAAAGTACAGGTTTTTTCACCCATTTTTGTACAAGGTATAAGCAGCAACACAAGCTGAAAAGACAAGTTTATTGTAATAGACTGGCTTGACTTGAGCATTACAGCAGTTTTTACACACAGAAATACATGTATTTGTACGTGCAGCTCAGTAACTTAGTTTAAGATTCGGACATGATAAAATGGAGAGGGAAGTCATGGAATTAGTCTCTTCACCCTACAAATATGTAACAGTAATGGAATTACTTTGAAGATATTGCGTTATCGAGGATTAAGTGGCAGTTATAATTCTGCACTTCCCAGTATTTATAACAGTCCATAGCATCTGTAACTGTTTGCTGATTTTCTTTTGTGATGAAAGCTGCACAGAAGGATTATTTATTGCCTCTGAGTTCTGTGCTGTTATCCTTTTTGCTCTTCAAATCTTGCCAGGCCAATTAATATTCCTTATCTCTAAGAAGGGTACTTCTTCTTATCCCTAAATAAATGTGGTTTTACAGCAGCTCCCAACACACCAATTATTCTAGAATACCAGTATGATTCCATTATATTATGAATAAGTGCAGACTTTGCTCTACTTATCAAACTCAAGAAATTCAGAACATGCTATATAAAACATCAATAATGCTTTAACATTTTGTTTTTTGCCTTCTCCTTCAATTTTCCTATCTTATCCTTTTTTAGAAAAATGGCTACTCAACACAGCTAAAAGCAAAAATCTAAACTCTAAATATCTAGTGAAACTATAATGAATATATTTTTTTTTTCAAGAGGGATATCATCATTTTCTGTTTATAGTTGAAGCGAAGCTGATGAGAATTTACTCAAATAACTGACTAGTGGGGAAAGGGGGACCTAAAGAGCTCAAATCATGCATAGGAACTGATACTCAACTTCAAACAGATGCTGTTCAACCCAGTGACCTGGATTTTCAGCCGATGTCACATGGGTCTTCTAGACTTATTCTAAAATGTATCTATATTAATAATTCATTACTTCCATTCCTCTCTAACCACTACAGCTGTTTATGTAATATTAAGAAACTCCAGCGTAGTGCTCCTTATGCCACCATCTTACATAAAGAAAAAGACAAAGAAATGTATATTCACTCCACTTCTTCTTTCTCCAAATCCTACAACTGTTGAATGCTAAATGATTTTTTCTTCTGTCAGTGCTGATGATAAATGAGATTGCTTAGCACCATCATGGGATAGTAGTACTGAATATGGAATAAAACAGAAAGTAGAATATATTTTGATACTTTATAAAAAATTTCATGAACCAAAGGTTGTAAATTGGTAGAAGATGAGGATAAAATGTCTTTCTTACATGGGCACACCACTACATTTTGCATAATCCATTCTGTGTCTCTTTTTTTGGCACCCTTTTATGAGTTTCTTGTTTGTGTTCTGCTCAGAAGGCTGCATTACAGCATTACTTACAAATTACAGTGAATTCACCCTAAAACATGAAAATCTCAACTGAATAGCATATTTAACTTACATATAAAAACAGTCTGATCAACGATTTTCTCAATGTGAGAGTTCATAGAATTAATTCTATGAAATTAATTATTAAAATTCACATTGGTTCAGAAATCTTAGAAAGCATTTAATATTCATCGAGGCATAACTATATTTAAGAGCTGTTTCTTATAGCACCAGTCATAGTAAAAGGTCAGAATATAACATTCATTGCCCATTTTTCTAGTTCCAAAATGTTTCAAAGTAATTTACAGTTTTGATCTTTTGCATGCTTTTAAGTTATTGGTAGAAGTAACTAACCAAAAAGAAAAAAAACAACAAAACTTTGTAAGTGATTTCTTAAGTTTTGCCATTAATAATGACCAAGTAAGGGGATGATAGCCCCGGCTCTGCAATAAAATGCATTTATTTTTGAGAAGCAATGACATAGACATTTTATCCTATTTTTTATGTAAAAGCTATTTAAGGCTACAAGTATATATATTTGAAACAGCAGTTCAAAAAACAGAAAACATTGTTTGTCTTTACATTTATTTATATCTTTTTTCCCTATCACCATGATTTCACCAACTTATTTTTTTTCTGTTTTGATGGAAACTGCAGAAACAAAATTTCCTCATAAGAATCACAGAAGGTATGATCCCCCTCACTCAATTTTGGGATATAAATTCAGGCTACTAAGTTTACTGATTCATAAAGCTTCGTGTATATTCAGTGGAGGGAGCTAGGTACCTCCATTTATGGAATAAACATGACAACTTTTCTCCTGAATGTCTTTCTCACTCCATTTACTGAAGTGGGTCTGGTTAATATTCCCTCATAAGAAGAACAACAATTTACGATTTTTTAAATAAAACATTAACATTTCCTTCTAAAAGCATTTCTTTGTCATTAAGGCCTTTTTCTAAGAATTTCCTTCTGAAATAAACAATTTGACAGTCTGTCTTTTTTTATGTACATTTATTTTTTGTCGTCTGTTCTAAAACTATTTCAAAAACATGGAGACTACTCACTGTCTTGAATGACTAACTTGTAATGAAAATTAAAATGCTTTCACAAATTTTCTGTGTCTGTAGCTGATTTGATACATGATTACAGGCAAAAAATAGACCTCTGTGTGCATTTCTCCTGAAATGACTTGTATTCTATTTATCTGAAACTGTTCCAGAGATGAGTACAGGATTTCTGATATTACATACAAACCACACAGAGGCACTCCTTATAAATCTGCTCTGTGAAATGGAGCCACTTATTTTACAGCAGAACAATCTTCTTTATTCTGTCATGTCTCTAGAATGTTGTAGTCTAGATTTTTTTTTTTATTTGAATCTTTCAGTTCTTGTTCAAGGCAGTAGATGTCATGTCTTAAGGTTCTTGCTGCAGAATGCCAGCAGCACTGACACCTTTTGATGTAGAAGTCCAAATGTCACTTAAAAACATGTGGATGGTACATTGGGGAAACTTTTCTCTGTAGCCATAGCTAGGGCATTAGTTTTCTTCCTCTGCATCGTATCTGCATTATGGCATCCTGTGGTTAGGAAGAGAGGTTCATGGGGAAGGCAGTGTAGGCCGGCATGAATAGGTAACAAAAGTAGAAGAAAACTAAATTTTAAACTTCCTTTAAAGACCAGTACTTCAAACTTCTGGCTGGGGTATAGAAGTTCGACGTAAGTAAAGAAAAGCCAAATTAAATCATCTATGGGGTTAGGGTTCTGCTTTTTGGATTTTAAAGAAGATACTCTTTTTGGAGACCTTGTAAGTTCTGACGTTATCTAGGAAGGAAGAGAAGAGAGCTGACAGTGATAAACTGGGAAAACAAAGCTTTTCCAGTATTTTCTATTAAAGAAACAGAGCCTAGCAATGCTTCTAATTCAGTGTCATCAGCTTTGTTAAGTTGCCAGGTAGTATTTTACTTTTTTCTATATTTTCTGTGCTCTCAGCACAGACAGCGCTGGATGGCTGGAACAGATGACCTTGCATTAGGTGCCGAGACATCAGGAATATGCTCACCTGATGGCAAACATAGCATCACACCCACCACAGAGGGGGCTTAAACAGTAAAAAGAGCATAGACATCCTTGGGTTGATATATGATACATTATTCTAGAAATAGGACAAGTTCTTGTCAACAGACATTACACTACCACATCCAGCTCTATCAAAGAGGATTTAGAAGTGGTGGGAAGATGATTTTTGGAAATAAATCTACAGTTTGATTCACCTAAATCATATTAAGAATTGGAAGAATAGAGAACAAAGGTATAATTTTAATCAGTTCCATGTATAAGCCATTCGCTGCATAGGAAATGAGAATTTTAGGAGAACTTTAAATATGTATTTTAATTACTTGTTTAGGAGTCAAAATAAGAAACAAAGTTATCACTTGCATAAATAGGTGATGTGTTCCAAGGAAGAAAAATGCAGTATGACCCAGTGAGCAAATTACAGGCTGAATCATATTCTAGTTTATTTTTTATTATATTTTAATGTCAACTTGTAATGTTTTCATGGGTGTTAAAGCCTAGGCTTTGGGGTTTTTTTTTACTTTCAGAGATGAACTGACTTTTCAGAAGGAAAATTAGTTTTTTGGAAGAGTTGTGATAGATTCTTTCAATGTCTTGCTCTTTGAAGATAAAGGTCATGACAGAGAGAAAAAATTTTAAGGAGATTTGATTGTTCATATAGAAATATAAATACCTTTACTTTGGATTGAGCCTCATTTTTAAGGAAAACAACATGGGATAGATCAAAATTGTGAGAAAGCAGAGTACGTAAGGAGGCCTCTTTATACTGTCCACCTTAGTCGTCTACTATTACTAGTTTTACTGCCTTTCAAAATGTTGCAGGCTAATTAAGTCTTTATTCTGGGCTACACTTTCATTATTTTGACATCTACCTCCACATGCAGACACCTAAATTATTGTGTTCAGTTGTCATGCTTGTTACCTCATACAAATGGTTTGATCAAAACAACTTACAAGGAGGAACACTTGTTGCAATGTATTTTCTCCGTATGATGAAAGGGTTAACCTTAACAGGCCTGAAGTGCACTAGTTCAACATTAGGTGCGAAGATATAATATAACGTACACAATTCTTGATTCACATATATACAGATTATTTCTCAATGTAATGTATTTTTTTCTTTGTTTAGTCTTGATCAGCAATATAAAACAATAGTTCCTGAGTGTTAATCTGTTGCTAAAGGAAATGTAGCATGATGTGTATAGGTATATATATGGTTTATATGTATAAAATTAGATATGGTTTATATAAGCAAAGTATATGTAGCAGCGATTGCAATTCTCAATGAAGATCATGGCTTGAAATTGAATTAGATATAAATTACTGGAAAAGTTTGATTCCATCATGGAACACCTTCAAAATAATAATAAAAATATTCTAATTGCCTTTTGAATGTGTTTTTGAACAGCCATGGAGAACCCACTTTTTGCTTTTAATAGCAGCAGAATGACAGTCATGATATTTCATTAGAAAATGATGTAATAATTAAGATTGTTTTCAGTATCAGTACATTTCACAAATTCTGGCATGTGACATCATATTCCAGAGTATTAACTTATTTACAAGACTCTAGTTTTTTCTTTTAACAGTAGCAATATCATTACTTCCTGTCTTTCATGCAGGTGTTCATAACCTAGACTAAATCAAAATTTCTTACCAGTTTTGAAAGAAGGATATTTCAGAAATTTATTGACAAGAGGGGAAAAAATAAAAAAGAAAATGAACACACATGAGAAATATTTGTGTCAAAAATATTGCTATACGATCTGAAAAAGTTAATCAATTTTTATTCATTCACAGTAATTAGGCAGAACCTGTAATAATAGGGAGAATTATTTATCAGAAACTGAAGCTGTCAGCAGAAGTTTTCACATTATCTTCAGTTTGCAAGACTAATGTTCATTACTGTACAGATTAATAGCTGTTACGTATGTGCTACATTCAGTATAAGTGAGTAGAAATTAGTCTAATATTTAATAAATAAACCACTTTGTTTGTAGACTGCTTTTAACTCCTACATACCTACATAGTCATGGCACTCAGAGAAGCCATTATAATGTCTTTTGCATTTATAAGGTTGAGAGGATACGTATCTCGTAATCACGGAATCACAGAATCATGGAATCACGGAATTTTCAGAGTTGGAAGGGACCTCTAGAGATCATCTAGTCCAACTCCCCTGCCAAAGCAGGATTGCCTGGACACATTACTCAGGACTGCATCCAGGTGGGTCTTGAAAATCTCCAGAGAAGGGGACTCCACAACCTCCCTGGGCAGCCTGTGCCAGTGCTCTGTCACCCGAACCGTAAAGAAGTTTTTCCGTGTATTTGAAGAGAACTTCCCATGTTCCAACTTGTGCCCATTGCCCCTTGTCCTGTCACTGGGAACCACTGAAAAGAGTCTGGCTCCATCCTCCTTCAACCCACCCTTTAGATACTTGTATGCCAAAATAAGGTCTCCCCTCAGCCTTCTCTTCTCCAGGCTAGAGTGTCCCAGCTCTCTCAGCCTTTCCTCATAAGGGAGATGCTCCAATCCCTCAGCCATCTTAGTTGCCCTACGCTGGACTCTCTCCAGTAGTTCCCTGTCTCTTTTGATGTGGGGAGCCCAGAACTGGACACAGTATTACAGTTGTGGCCTTACCAGTGCAAAGTAGAAGGGGAGAATGATCTCCCTCGACCTACTGGCCACACTCTTCCCTATGCAGCCCAGGATTCCATTGGCCTTTTTGGCGACAAGGGCACATTGCTGGCTTATGGATAATTTACTATCTACCAGGACCCCCAGATCCTTCTCCTCAGAACTACTTCCCAGCAGGTCCACCCCTAATACTGGTGCCTAGCATGCCTAGTAATGTCATAAGGCAAAGTAAAGTGACCTTGGCTCAAGGCATATAAAACAGTAAGCCCTGTAATAGGCAGTGGACGGGGTCTTACTAGTTTGACTGGCAGCTGCTCATGTACTGTTTATACTCACAGTAATTTAATTCTGAGAAGTGCTACTGTTATCCTTAGGACGGCAGATAGACTAACCGCAGTAGTAAGGAAACTTAGTTATATGTAAGAAACTTAGTTATGAACCTTGTTATTCCTTTGGCTCTTTTTCATTATGAATCAGGACGTTATTTTTAAAGTATGCAGGTTCTCAGTTGTCATGCACAGGTATCCTTGGGCATGTTCTATCACATTCCAAAACCACCTCAAGTTCCTATAGGAGCAAGTGATAGAAACCAGCCTTCTCTCTTTGGATAATTGACTGTAGCAGTGAGAACCATCCTTGAATACCAGTTTTCTAATCCATAAAGTAATGGCCATGATACATTCTGGGGGTGAGAGGATGACAGAAAAGAAGAAGTGTGAAGTGACAAGTCTGGGAACTGATTTAAAAAAAACACAACAGTGTGTTCATGTGATAGAGAAATCATTTTTATATTTTTGTGTCTGCAATGAAATATATATGACAAGTATCAGCTGATAGTAATTTCTCAGCTCCACACAGCAGTCCAAATTTTATCATTTTAGGCTGTATTTTAGTCACTGTCGCCCATGCAGAGCAGGAGAGGGTAAGAAGGAGTGTTTTCACAAGTGAGTCCTCAGGTCCACTCAAGACCACAAATAAAAAATAATCATCTGATTATTGCATAACACCATCTTGGGGCAAGGTTAGGTTGTATAGATAATTTCCCTGTGCTTTTCTATTCCTTAATATTTTTGGAATCTTTAAGTACTCTTTTTTATAGTCTAATTTGTGGATAATTATAACATATTGCAATAACTATTTTTGGGGATATAGTTGTTTTGTTGTTTTTTTTTTTAATATAAATTATTTACATTATTTGATACAAGCTCTTACACTTAAATCCTCTACAATAGAGATTTTCTTTCTCTGGATTTTTTTCTTCCTGTCTGCTCTTCCTCTGAGAACACAGAGGTCGGTACTATTTTTTCCTCCAGAGCTTTTTTTTTTGTTTCTCTTTTCCCATTATTGCCTTACTTGAGCATGTTTTTGCTCCTCTGGGCTTCTGTAACAACAAGCCTAGAGGCTTGCTGTAGAACACTTAGCCTCTGAATCTGACCTTTCACACACGGGATGAATTTCTTATAAGAACTCTCTCTTCTAACAGGGATAGTCAGTCAGGTACAGAGTTATAACTTATGTTGAAAAAAAAATATTTCAGTCTACCTTTTTTTCTTGACTAAAGCAGGCTGCTGTGCTTATCTCAGTGGGATTTAATACCAGTGAGGAGATTACAAGTCTTAACATTTGTGCACCACATACAAATAGACCACTTGGGAAATAAAGAGAAAAAAAAAGTAAAAGTTGTATCTGGAATGTAATCAAAGGATGGTTCTATGTAAGAAAGAATTGTAAGGTTTTTTTCTTACTGGGCATACATGATACAAAAACATGGAAGCTACATGCAATCGGACAAATAGTTATATGCCTGCTAGTATAATAATGTGTTTTAAACATCTCTGAATTGATTGTATAGTCTGTTCACTAAGTAAAATGTGGGTTTTTTTGGTGGAGTCTGGGAAGGGAATGGTTCTTTCCTCTCAGCCATAGAGAATAGTATCCGTGTAAATAAAACAGAGCAAGTTTTATTCTGTGAGAAGTGTCAGGGTTCAGATTTTGTGCCTAAGGCTCTTTCTTCCAACCCAATGTGACCTCACCCAAATTGCGTATGGGAGACAATTTCCAGCCTCTTCTGAACCCTGAAACTCATCTATGTGCTGGCAGACTTCTAGCCGGTACAAACCTAAACTGTGCTTCCCAACAGTTAAAGAATACACACAACCACAGGCCCGTGCTTGAGACAAATGCTCTGACTTTTCTAGATTTTCCAGCATGGACATCATTCATCACACTGTAAATGGACCCCACCCTTTAAACAAAAGCACAGCAGCTAGTACTGGAGCACTGTCTCATGTTAAATGTTTTTCAGTGTCGGGAGAAAAAAACTATAAGCTGCAATAAGATTGACACCAGCAAGGAGGAACCCTTGACTAACATTGCTGTGTTTCCCTCTGCAGTGGGAAGGCTTCTCTTCCTCTTTAGTGAAACATGGTAGTACAGCATAGGGGATTAGGACACTGCTTTTATTGAGGTCCACTTGGAAACTTTGTCTGCTTAGTATGAAGTAATATGTTAGAAAAACACTGTAAAAATAGTCCTTAACACGGTGCTTTTCCTTGGTATATGGTAACACAACAGTGCATGGCAGCTGCTGTCTAAAAATCAAGAATATGGTTAAGAAATATGGTGTCTCTTAAAGGAATATCTAGGGCCTTGACATTGCCATTGTGATCCATGGTTGAGAAGAGTGTACTATATTTTCCCACTACAGTGACCAGATCCTTCAGAGAAGGGCCACTGTTTTCTGTAATAACAGAAGAAAGAATCACGACGACACTGCAGGTTTTAAAATGAGGGCTGTAGCCCTGCAGGGGGAACAATGAAAAAAGAGATTGACTCTGTGACTCTGTGGTGTAATGCATAGGACTACTAGCTAGGAAGATCTGTATTCCAGTTTTTGCTTCCCTGAAATGTCATTGGACAGATATTGAAGGAAATACAGAAATATGCAAAAGTGAAGAAATGCCCATTGTTTCCCACCAACATGCAAATATGTAGTAATTTAGCTGAAATCAATGGATTTACACAAATTATAACCAAAGATGGTAAGACTAGAAGCAAATTTCATGGTTTTGCCAAGTGTATCTTTTTGTTCCTTTCCTCAGATGATGATGTTTCAGAGTATCTTCTATCGAAAAAAGCAATATACTTGACTGAGTCTGATGATAGTTCAAACACGTACACTCTACTTGATCTAGAAACTTTGCGTTTATTGGCTTGGGAAGCATTTGTAACAAGATTGAGGTTGTTTAAAAAAGGAAAAAATCATATCATAAAACAGCAATGTCAATGTAACTTAAATAATGTAGGATGTGTTATCACATGACAAACTATCATGAGTTGTATAACAGGCATAGAAGTAAAAAGTTCACTTATAGCTATTTTTGTATCTCTATATGTGTCATTGGCAATATGGATGATTTTTTTCTCTGTCAAATAGAAGTTTATTGTTTTCTCTGCAAAGTTATTCCACTTTTGAGGTTAAAATATATTAGCTTTACTTTTAGGTGAGATTTTTCAAGTGTTTTAGAAGATTATTTTGCCAAATAAAATTCCCACTATTCTGAAAAGGGCTCAGATTTCTAAATAGATGATAGGGTCAAACTTCAAATTTGCTTACACCTTTTTTAGTATATTAAAATTCTTGAACAATTTAAGAGTTTAAAAGAGCCAAAAACCCCACCAAAAACCTTGAAAGGGAGGTGTGTCCCAATTGTGGTTGTAACTAATGAGAACTATAAGATGTAGATTATTCTCAACAGCCACACTGAGAACTTTAAACACAGTTTAAACATTAGTTATCAAACAGGCATTTCTGACATGACACTACGATTCACTTCATAATGCAGTCCCCAAGGCTGTGTAATTAGATCCTCAGGTGGCAATAGCAACGTGCTCCTATTACATGAAAATACTTGCTGTTAATGTACATTTGTTTAAGATCTGACAGTCGACCAAAATGCAAAATTTCTTCAAGGAGGTCAAGACTGAAAGATGAGATTTTGTGTGCAAGAGACAACAGAGTTCTGAATCCTTCCTTAAAACAAATATATATGTTTTAGTTGGAAACATGGACAACATTTGTGCCGTTTGCTTGTGTTGTGCATGTGGGGATTAGGATTCCCAGGAAGAGTTGATAAGAAAAATAAATACTGAGGTTGTTCCTATATAATTATAGAATGCAAAACCACAAAAGAACATTGTTACTTTGCCAATTAGAAAAGTGAAACATTTAAAGACAAACAAACTTTAAGAAAGAGATATTCTTAAAGTTACTAGCAAAAACTCTCCATTTAAGATAAAATCCCCACAATTAAAAACTAAGGCTTTATTATAATTTTTACTTAATTAATAGGCCAAGCAATCCACATTATCCATATCCCAGGTGAATGCTTATACCCAGCCTACAGGGTATAAAATCAGCACCTCCTTCAGTTTTGTGTATTATGTTACATATTAAAATCATGTTTGATCTAAAATCACCTACTACATCAGCTCCCATAGATACTATTTAGGCTATTCAATGGACAGATACTCAAGAAACCTGCCATCACCTTGAATATCAAACAATGTTGAGTGAGATTTTGAAAATCAACATTGTGGATTTTTTACCTATGATGACAACTAAGTGCATTATCTCCTCTTGGAGATCTTGTTCCTTATACTTACCCATTAACAGGTATAGGAATCCTTCTTAATGTCACAGTTTAAATTCACAATAAATTCACATACTGCAAATAGATTATATGTTTAAATGTGTACATGGATATATTTTGTCTCTAAGAGGCACTAATTGCTAATATTGCTAATATTGCTGATATTGCTAATATTACAACCATAGTATAAGGAGCACTAAATATCTATGGTCCATAAAGTAACTGCAATAAGAAAAAGTCCTATGTTGACTCACAGGAAATCACAGTCTCTGTTGTATTTCTTAGGCTTTTTCATTCTTTATCTGTGAGTCTGTTTTTTCAGGTACAGATTTTTTTCTTTTCCATAGTCTAATGCCATTTTGCATCCAGCTCTGGAGCTCCTAACATAAGAAGGACATGAACCTGTTGGAGTGGGTCCAGAGGGTGGCCATGAAGATGATCCGAGGGCTGGAGCACCTCTCCTATGAGGAAAGGCTGAGACAGTTGGGGTTGTTCAGCCTGGAGAAGAGAAGGCTCCCGGGAGACCTTATTGCGGCCTTCCAGTACCTAAAGGGCGCCTACAGGAGAGCTGGGGAAGGACTTTTTACTAGGGCATGCACTGATAGGATGAGGGGGAATGGCTTTAAACTGGAAGAGGGCAGGTTTAGATTAAACATTAGGAAGAAATTTTTCACTTTGAGGGTGATAAGGCACTGGAACAGGTTGTCCAGAGAAGTTGTAGAGGCCCCATCCCTGGAAGTGTTCAAGGCCAGGCTGGATGGGGCTTTGAGCAACCTGGTCTAGTGGGAGGTGTCCCTGCCTGTGGCAGGGGGGTTGGAACTCGATGATCTTCAAGATCCCTTCCAACCTAAACCATTCTATGATTTTGTGATCTCTCCACAACAATGTATCAAAGTGCAGTGCAGATTCTGATTTATTTAAATAAACTCAAGATTCTTTGATCCTATCAAGCTATTGCTGTGACCACTATTCCTGCTCTGCCCTAAAATTAGTCAAGAAATATTCTGTGGTCAATTATTCAGTGATACCAAATCAAAAGCTTTTAAAATGCAAGTTAACAATCCACATACTGTATCTTTTTCTCCAAATCAGAACATCCTTTCATAGACCACTTCAGTTTTGTATTCCCACAGACTTCAACATTACTATTCACTGTCTCCTGTTTCAAACTGCTTAGCAGAATTGTTCTTACCATGTTCAACTTGAGGGAACGATACACTTCCATACTGAGTAAAGCCTTTCTATATATTATTCAAATAGAATTTTTCTTGTAAGAAATATGAAACAGTTGGGGTTTATTGTTGATGAAATGCAGAAAATACATATAATATAAGCATTTGGTTTTTAAGGATTTGGAGTCAGGGAAGTAAGCATCTTCAATATGAAATCAGTTGCATGCTTGGTATCACTACTATATATCGTTCATTGCCCTGGCTTCTTTTTCTGTTTCATTAGATTACAGGATTTTTCACCTAATAGTAGAGATATCAAAGAATTGCATTAGCAGCACGAAAGAGAAAAAGATTTAGTATTTGCATGATGTTGAACTCATTCTTTTAATTGATTCAACTTCCAATAATTTTGTCATAGTCAAAATCTTAATACTTTAAAATACTCCCAGAATGTGCAAGGGAAAAAACGTATTTATTACTACTAGGAAAAAAAAAAAAGTAAAATGAGAACATCCAAAGAAGACTTCCTGAGCAATTTCTGAGTCAGAATAAATCACCTAAATCCATATTCAATCATCTAAATCCATATTCTCGATCAAGCAGTGGTATAATATTTTGCTTCAACCAAGTATTGGTGCTGAGTACAAAAATTGACCTGGGATTCTGATTAGCAGGACATGTCATCATTATTTTTTTTCTCTCCAGGATGCATCTGAAAGTGGAATCTTCTGCTTGAAATAAGGAAACAAACGCTTCAAGGGTGACTGAGACTCCATAACATAAATAATGCAAATTCATATGCCAATAAAAGTTCTAGCTCTCTATCAAAATACAGGATATAAAATGTACATTTGGTCAAAAATATAATTTAAGCAGATTTAAATTTTATGCATAATAATGTTTTTATATCACTATATATTTGAAAATCTTTAAAAAAATACAGAATGTACAATGAGTGTATGTTTAGGATTTTGAATCTGCAAAAATCTATAAAAAATAAATTATTAGGCAAACTTTTAATTTGCATCTGTATTTTAAAAGAAAACTAAAATAACTCCCACTTTCACTTGACATAAAAACATTGACATGACCTTTCTTTCTGGGTTAAGTTTTATAATGCATTCTAAAATACCATTATTTTCCATATGGCCAGAATAATATCAAAGATATAGGGTGCGATGCTGTTTAGAGAATTCTTTATTGCACCTGAGAAAATGAGAGAGCAGGCAGCTGACATTTCCAATGCCTTGATAACATCTGTTTTTTTCCACAGTATCATTTCACTAGGCTTTCATTTTTATACCCCACTGCTACCAACTTCTCAATTCTTTAAAAAGAAGAATCTGTGATATGCATTTTCTGCCCAGATTGTCTGATGTTATCCTCAATTTCTGCAGTAATTTAGCACTAGTTCCTGACATTTATTAAATTCCTGTTACTGATGGATTTGTTTAGTTTCTAGAAAATAGTTTTCACTTCTTCTACAGGGATGACAGTATTGCTTTTGTTCTTTAAACTACCTTGTTTCAAGCTTCTGTTCTTTAAGCTGTTTCCTTACTTGTAAATCACCAGTTTATGGAATAAAGGGCAATACAGTATGAACTCTTTGATTTGGTAGAGAGAAAGGCAGTGAAACAAAGTGTTGCATTTCAAAGTCATGTTCATTTTAGCATTTTCTTTGCGGTTTTCCACAATCTTCGTATTTATGTAGTAATTGGTTGATCAAACTCCCCCAGGTTTTCTACTGCAACTCACGCTCTTTGAAAATCATAGATACATCGGAGACAATTCTTCTCACATGACTTTAGGCACCTGAAACCTAGATAGCTTAGAGAAATATGTTGGACTGTGCAAGTCACTCTAGGCTCTCTATTTAATCTACTGAGAAGAAAAAGGTTTCTATGCGGAGATGCCATCCTGAACACTTATTTGGGGATGAAAAAAAAATTAACCCTTTCTAGAGGTATGCCTTTTCTCCACTTGCTAAGAAGGGAATCTAGTATCTCCAGCTCAAAAGCAAATGTCTGACTTAGAATATTTCTCAAGTAATTTAGCTTTATGCTTGTGCTTTTCAATTCTTCGGCTTAATTTTTTGACCTTTTTTTTTAAATTTCTGATAAGCTGTTTGTAGCTGCAGCTGATAGTATTATGTGCAGCTGAGGTTTCCATATGTAACTTTTAAGAGTAAAACTGGTTAAAATATATGAGATCAACTTCATTACCAGTTTGATTTTTAAAGGCCAGTTCAGAAGCAAAATTTTTGAATGATTGCTATATTTCAATTTTTGTCTTCAGTGAGTTATTTTATCTGTCATTAGCAAAGGCATTTCTTAATTGATATCCACTCTTCTTTGGTTCTAATTTTTATTTATGTAATCAATTTTTGGTTATGTTTTATTAGATACATGTAATATATAAAATAATAACATACATAATTGATAACAGCATAACCTGAGTGAATGATGATTAGAGAAGTTGTAATACATAAAATCATATGTAATTTGACAATAGCATAATTAGTGAAATTGTAGTTGTTAATCTGATACATATCCAAAAAGAACTTTTTGTACATCGATGTGTTTGGTACCCTTGAAATCCCAGCACCAAGGGATAAGAACGTTAAGCACAAGAATTTGGGTGGAATTGATACCAGCTGAATTGTAGATCTTTTTATATTGTTTATTCTTGTACCTGCTCTGGGACCTCATCACCACTTCACTACGTGTTTGCAATAGGGGAGCATGGTACAATTCTGTAAACTACTTATTTTCTCTGCTGCCTTTTCCCTTTTTCCTGAAATGTTTTAAGCAGAAAGCTAGTGCCAGTCAAAATGCCCTTTATCTTAAAAAACATTAGGAAATGTCTCTAAAGCAGCTCCTTTCTGTCTGGCTTTGTGTTTCAGAACTGTGTCAAGTGGACTGGTAATTAACAGAAGTCGAGAATTGTTGAGTTATGGGAGACAGATATGTGGATGAAAAAATAAGGGACAAAGAAAAGAATCCAAAGTTTAGGATTATTCCTGATTTTACCATCTAAACAGTTGATTACAGATCAGAAAATGAATAAAATTACTAGACAATGAATAAAGATTTTTTTGTGTGTGTACCTTGATCTAGATGTTTCATTACTAGATATAATTAACTGACTTCAGTTTGTGTGAGATTCTTTTTCTATGCCATAAGGGGAATAATTAAGACATACGTGTTGGCTATCATTGTTTCCCAGTGTGTGGCTTGGAGAGGATGAGTCTTCTCTTGTTTTTGAGAACTGACTTATTTTCAGTTTTTTAAACAGAAGAATGAAGAAATAGAGAGTGAGACTTTAGAGAAATACTGAATGTGTGGACAGCAAATCAGGAATGAAGGACCCAGAATCACCTCATTAATCAAACAAACTAGACCTAATATTTTGAGTTGAGTGATGTCTCTTGAACCACTGTCTGACTGGTAATATTAAAGCTCATGTTTCAACAAAGAAAGAACAAAGAACGTGAATACCTAATGTGTTTCCATTTATGTGTCACAAATAGTTTGAGCAAGTCTCTGAGTTGTTTATTCACATTTTTTTTCAGAGCAAAGGTGGAGAAAATTTTCATCTATGTCTCTTTAAACCAGAAGAAAAAAACAAGAACTCACTGTGCTTGCTTGAGTAGTTCCACTGACTTTATGATTTCTGATATAAGGAAGCCAAAAGACCCAGAAAACTTAAGAGCTAAATTCTCTAGTTAGCCAATTTGCCAGAGACAACCAATCTGTATCATGTCAAGAGAAAACAGAGTGGAAATACAAGCTAAGGAATAGCAGGTGCAAAGATTTTATATGATCTGATGTGGCATAACAGGAGATAATCTACCTGTAAATCAAAAGAGATTTAAAATACAGATTCAGTTTTCTGCTTTTGTTATGAAAAATGCCTCTGTCTCTTTACATCTGAGTATAAAATAAATTGAGAAAATGAGAACAATTATATATCATTTTGTAAATGAATATATGTGCATATATACACACACAGAGAAAGACAGAAAAAAATTGATTGCTGTGATGAGAATGCTTAGAAGACAGGTAAGTCAGATTGCCTTTAAACTTTTAAATAAATCTCTGCTAAATTCATTCATTAACAGTACACTTCATGCCAACGCCTAGTTCTTACACATTAAAAATCATCAATATTGATACAAAATGTATCAAATTGTCTTCAGCAAAGTGTCAACACAAAGTGTACAAAGTGTCTTCAACACTTATATTCTGAATTAGCTGTGTGTATACAACACCACATCACTGATGTCATGTACTGATGCCACTGATGACTGTGGTTCGTGGTGGTCCTTAGTTGGTGAGATCAAGCTGATCAGGTTTGAGAGCTCTTTGACAAGATAAGTCAGAAGCACAATGTCTTATCTTGTCTCTTCTACAATTTTCCTCTCTTGTGCCTGATGATTTCATGATATTTTCAACTCCCCTACCCCCTCCCACCCTCAGGGGGATATCATCTGCTCCTGATACTGCTTATTTGGGGATGAGGGGTGCCTTTCCAGTTATCCTGGTGTATTTGATACGAAGCCCTGTGAATTTGCAGCCTGTTGTGCTTGTATTGATGATCAGAGTAGTGATAGGATGAGGGGGAATGGCTTCAAGCTGGAAGAAAGATTTAGAGTAAATATTAGGAAGAAATTTTTCACTTTGAGAGCGATAAAGCACTGGAACAGGTTGCCCAGAGAAGTTGTAGAGGCCCCATCCCTGGAAGCGTTTAAGGCCAGGCTGGATGGGGCTTTGAGCAACCTGGTCTAGTGGGAGGTGTCCCTGCCTACGGCAGGGAGTTTGGAACTAGATGATCTTCAAGGTCCCTTCTAACCTAAACCATTCTATCATTCTATTGTCCTCTGCAACTTTTTTTTTACTTGGATGCTTCCTATGTGCAACTTGTCTTTTCCTCTTTGGTGTTCATGTTATTCCCATACTTATGTAAAATGCTTAAGGATTGTGTCTGGCTATACCCTCACACTTTTGTTGGTTACATTATTTCACTATGCTTATATTTGGGTTAGTATTAATTACAACCTCATCAATAAATTTATAATTTCAGGCCTGTTTTGGCTACAATTAGTTGTAATAAACTGTCCCTGTGCCTGCTGTTGAACCTATAGGCTTCTCAAAACAAAACAAAAGCCTCTCCGTTTCAGCTGTCCAAACTGCACAGAGTTTTTCTGGCTGAGGAGTTTCAGCCAGTATCTCTCTAAACAGGGTCACTAGAAACCTCCAACTTCTGGTCTTCTATCTTGTCGTAGTTCATACAGTTTAGCAGAACTATTTAAATCTATTTTCTCTTTGCAAAGATTATTTCCAGAATTTTGTCTAGACCATAGTGGAAATTGTAAGGAACAAACACACATGTGGATCGGAGGTGTACAGTTCAGCTATGCTGAGATCTTTGTGCCTTGAGTTTTTTTCTTGCCAGGAAACCTTCAGTCTTGCTAGCTTGCTAAAATAAACCATCTCCATCTATGCTACTGTGACTTGCCTCCCATTTCTCCTGAATAAAAAGTAGATTATAACATCAAGGACACTTCAGCATCAAGAGCCAAGGAGATTAATGTCTTAGCTGAAGAGTCTTGGCTGAACAAAGGTGACTGCTGAATGAAAGGGATGTGGCTGTTTGCAAATGGAAGGAGACTGAGATGGAATGGGGAAGCAGAAGTGGAAGTACAAATGAAACATGTAACTTTGGCACAGACTTCTATTGATGCTAATTTTCCTTTCAATTCTTGACACTGAACCAGCACCTAAAATCCATAAATCCAGTTCAGTACCTCTAGGGAAGCCATGTTCTGTGGGTTGTCCATCCACAGAAATTAGGTATAGAGTGGTGACATCAGCTACACCCCTCCTGTAATTTAAGGGAAACTGACATCTGCTCAGATTATCCATTACCACTAAATCAAGTATTCATCTCTTTTTCTCCTGTAATAGAGAGCTAAAAAATTATTCTGATTTCTCTGCACGTGTTGGAGAATCATTTTTCAAAACTATTCACTAAATAGTATGGGTAAAGCCAATTAATCTCTGGAATTCTTCACAAATTATTCATTTTGCAGTCAGTGTTACATGTTCTTGGTGTCTGGTGACCAATTACATTTAATTGTTTCTGCTTCTGGCTGCTTTGTCTTATTTAGGTGAGAACTAAATAATAAACAGTGCATGAAAAATGCTATGTCCACATTAGAAAGCAATTTTGTACCATACGAGAGGCTCTCTAGATCAAAATACCAAAGGTAAAGGTAAAGTGACACTATATGCAATATGTTGTATGCAATATGCTTTGTTCTTCCTCCAGATTAGATTCAGTCTGTTCCCCTGGATAAATGTTCCCACCATCCTTATGATTTGAAGATGTCCAAAAGGACAGATCATTGGTTCAAACACTTAGATCTGCCCCAGCAGTTTGAGTGCATCTGATGCATATCTGAGAGCAGATCTCAGGTTGTTGTTACCTCCAAAACCAATCAAGTTCCTGTGATTATCACTTTCAAACTGAATCAATGATCAAGGATGGCCAAAGGATTCACTTTGAAACCTCACTACTGCTCTTACCATGTGTGCTCATGTGGAAACAGATAAGCAGTTCTTGCTGTTATGTGAATAACTTTTGTCTGTAAACGTAAGTTATTACATTTAGAAATGTAGTAACAAACCGTACAAAACTTAACCATATCTCCAAACACACATCATTCTCATTCTTAGGGACTAAAAGGACTGTGATCCAGGTTGAAGAGAAAAACAACCTGCAATTCAAACAAGAATTCACAAATAATCTATTTTTGCAACTTTCCATCAGGTTTTTTTCGTTGTTGTTGTTGCCATATTTTGTCTATTAAAAAAAAAAAAAAGTAATTTTATTACTTGTGGCATAGCAATATGTAATTTAACTTCTGCTAATTTAATACAACTTCACATCTTGACCGACTTCTTATATTTTTAAATTTATTTTTCCACTTAGTTTCTTTTAACTTGCAAATAACTGTGGCCTAAATAATACTTGAAACGGTAATGATTAGCACACATAGCAGTCATTTAGTCAAAAATTGTAACTATGCCCTGAAAGATAAAATTAATTACCATCACAGAATACATTTCTTTTCAACTAGAGTCATGATTTATTGAGCTAAAGACACAGATGCATGCTTTTTTATGCAGCTTCTCAACAGTACTAATGAAATTACATTAGAAAAGCATCAATTACTTAACTGTGGCACAGAACATACAGAGTACATCTAAAACAGAATCAATTTTGCATCTCTTAAACTACTTTTTGTATCTAAATTAGCTTATTATATAAGCAGCACTCTAGTAGCATGGTTCCAGTGATTATCTATAAATTAATATATCATACTGCAGCACTAAAGAAATCCCAAAATGCAAAATTTTCAATAAAAGTAGGATAAAAGTTTGTTTGCATGGTTTTCTAAAAAATAAATATAAAATATATCATACTATTGTGATAGGGATAATGTAACTGTTAAAGATATGGATGCACTTGAAAAACTAGTCAGCGTGCAAGCTTCCTGAAAGTATGTGTAAAATGCTCTACTATATGAAGTTATGTTCTTTTATCTTTTTTTCACTTGTGTTTATAGGTTTGATCCTTTTGTGAGTTTTTTTTTTCCCATTTTCTAGTCACAAGATTTATATTAACGGAACGGTCTTCTGATAAATAATGTTACACTTACTAGGTGTTTCAACTCAAGGCTAGAAACAATTGAGTTGCTAGTGATTTTAATGCCTGTGAAATGTTAGTTTAATTTAAAAACATGTAGATTTAGAAGCAAGAAATACCTCAAACTTCAGACATATCTAGGCTTCCTCCTCCACTGAATGTGTTACGGATCATCCGTCACATTGCTGTGCAGTAGCTTGGTATGAGGTCCAGTCTGTGGAAGCTGTTAGTCACCCCTGTTACGCTGCATCCCACCAACACAGGATCCAATGTGCAGCCTCTACTTCGGAGAAAGGACTCAACTTTCAGAGCACTAGGCTGCACTGAAAGTAAGCATTTCTTAAGCAGTGGATATATTTGAATAGTCTGAAAGAACAATTTAGAAATATATTAATTAAATTAATTCACCTGTTAGTACAATGTTAATTTTGACTTTTTAAATGTGGCAATCTTTTCATATGTTTTGTTGTATGAATTATATAAGATAAGAAATACTATGCAATTCAAGTAAGGCCAAAAGCAGTCAAGTTCCTGAGTCATAGTTCTTGTGTTATTGATTTCCTGTTTCTTAGGAGTCTCTTCATTACCCAATCTCCTCTCCACCTGGAAATAAAGCCTACTTTATAAGGAACAACAACAACAACAACAAAAACAAACAAAAAGAAGAGTTCAAATTTATTTCTGCCTTGGAAACACAGGAGCATTCACAAACCTGTAAGACACAGGCTGTTATAAAAAGAATATCATGTTTCCTTTTTCAGCCATTAATGGGATTCTGCTTCCTCATGTTCTTCGTTTGGCAAAAAAAAATTGTGGTACTGCAAAAGTGGTAATGAATAAGGAGACAGTACGGCTCCAGCATTCCCACTGTCCTTTCCAAGTGCTTCCATTACTAACGTGATGCCTCTAGAAACAAGAGGAAAAATGTTATCAGTATCTACCAAATTGTTTCACTGAAGATTTAGGTGTAAAATACATGATCTTAAAGGGAAGAAGGTGATTCATAGGAAAACATGGTATTTCCTCTGGAACAAAAATGATTTTTTTTTTTTTTTGTCAGCTCTCCTGCAAGTGGTGCAGAGGAATCAATCTTACATTGTTTTTTGCCAGCTTCATGCTAGGTTTAACCTTGCTTAGCCTTAGTTCTGTGTCATATTTTGCTGCATCAGCCCAGATGCTCCTCCCTGCCAGGCTGTACTGCTGTAGGTGTAAAAACATCTTGATACTGTTGGGGAAATCCATTCCTCCTAACTGAAGCCATTTAAAAGTTTGACAGTTAGTTCGAACTCTCATCATAGTAATTGCAGAAAGGGAGAGAGAACAAAGCTTCTCTAATGCATGCTATTTAACAATAGGTGTCTCTGAGAGAAGACATGAGCCAGCCTTTGGAAGAGCCCACTCCACAGACTATCAAGGAAGCCTAGATGATTACATTAGACAAAATTCCTAGCTTTTACAAGGTTACAGTAAATGAGTTGGAGCCCACTTTTTAGGCCAAAGCTTCCTCTATTCCTTATTCTAACACTTTCCATGCCTCTTCAGTATTTATTGCTTTCATTCTTAAAACTGTCTCTCCCCTTTAGCTAGCTCAGTATCTCTCCTCCATCAGCTTTCTTCGTTCTCCCCTCTCACTGTTCAAACAGGTGTTTAACAAATGCTGATTTTTGTTTCTAACAAAATGTCTGCCTCCTCTGTTCCTTGACAAGTTTTCCAAATGCTGTAACAGTTAGTCTAGTTCTTTCTTGCAATTTCACAATCTGAAATCGCTTTGATAACCTATGTATTGCAATTCTATAATTCTTTCTTCTGTAATTCATTTAATTTTTCATTACACTGCTATTGGAACTAGAAAATATTCTGTCTTTCTGGTCTCAGGAACTCTTCAATTTGACTCGGTGACCTGAATACCATTTTAGTATATTGAATATAAGCATGCAAAAACTATATGTTTATTGAATAGTATTTTCCCTACAACATTTTTAGAATAAATGGTGGCATAAATGCATTGACAGCAACTAATCTCAGAGGATGAAGTATGCATCCCTAATAAGCTCTTTACTCATGTTAAAGGAGAGTGAATGACAGGGAGTGCAAGTTCTTATCTAAAAGGCAAAATACATTACAGTGCATAATAATGCACATAACAAGTCTGCTCAGATACGAGCTCTGGAAAAATGTAAGAAATCACTACAATAATACGCCTGAAGACAGAGGACTTGGTCTAGTTATGGGTGAGTGTGCTGTTGAGATCAATTAGATCACGTAACTCCTGCAGACAGTGAGAATAGCAGTAATAAAACCTAAAGCAAAGAACATATTGCACAGTGTGCTGACAAGGTCAAATTGATAGTAATGATGTGTGATGGCAGCACTGCAATAAGGTTGTCTAATACTGTATGCATCTGATATTGGTTTTCATTACCTATACCCTGGAGTACAGTCAGAAGTTCACTAAAATGATAGTGATTACCCAAAGGGCAAAGGCAAAAAAGACAGGCAGTTCAGTACTTGTGCATCCTCCAAACTGCATGAACACAGACAAAATTATACCTGATGCTAGATCTACAAAGCTTACTACCACTGGGATCAAGTCAAGTTTATAGTGCCTTTTATTCATTTTTAAACTGATGCGGTGCTTTAAAATGTATGCTTAGTAAGTTTATTAAGACAGCCCATCAGAGACCATGATAGCTCTCTTCAGAACAAGTCTACAATCTACATTATAGGTATGTATTGTAAATCAGTTTGTAATGCATAGCAGATAAAAAATGTACTGTTGTTCTGGAAGCTCATGCTTCAAGTTAATATTTGGTGGACACTTAAAAGCTTGGGGTTGTGCCTAGTTTTACTAAACCCCAAATGTTTGGTTGAGTGTCTAGTGCTTTTGTAATATAGCTTGTCATTCTTTAAAAAACAAATCAAACCAAATCAAACAAAAAACAATCCTATGCCTTACATCCAATAAAATACCTGCCACCACTGCCTAAAATTATTCAGTATCTTTTCTTTACTTCTTTCTTACAAAAGAAGTGATTTAAACATAAGTAACTTTAGTCTCTACTGAATAAGACATGCTCATAGAAAGGCTAATGAAAAGTAGAGTGTCCTTTGGAAGGGAATATCAAACATTGCAAAGAAATGCATCTGGGAAGTTACTTCTGGTCTTATCTGATGTTCTCACAGCTCATGCAAAATGTGAATAGTTGAATAAAATTACGCAGAGAGATACTTCTCTGATTCGTGTAGGCATTTACACAAATAGTGGATTTTGTAATGTGATCATGTACAAGGCTTCCCCACCCCCCAAAAGAAAAAATCTCAAGCCTGAAAATTTTGGGGTGACATTCAAAGCAGAGCTGAGCATTCGGAAAATGGGAACTTGTAAACTTGGCTGCTCCTGACTTTTCTCCGCATTCTAACATTGACATGAACACCGGCTCTTTCCCTAACTACATGACATTTCCTGGGTGTTGTGACTCTTCTCTTTTGCAGTGTTAACTATTCAAGGAATCAAGGCTGGCATAGCAGGATTTCAATGAACCTGGTTAATCAGCTACGTGCACATACTCTGAATCTTCCTGCCCTTGCACATGACACCTTTGAATTTTTGTACGGCTTCTCTGACACTGTTCAGAGGAGTTTTGTGGCTGTGACTTCTTCTACAGCTCTGAAGAGGTAGGGGGAAAAGGGCGTCAGGTTAGGAGAAGGCCTCCTGTGAGGAAGGTACTGCGTGCTGACTCCAAATCAAACACGGTGGAGATGGGTAGGGACAACAGGGAAATGGTGCCCATGGCATTTGGATCACCCAGATCAGCCACCTCAGGTATTCAGTTGTTGCAGAAGGAAAATATAGCAGTGTGGGTCCTGCATGTTTCAAACCCTAATTTAATATTTTTAATAAAGGCGTCTCTGTATCAGATGTGCAATGCATACAGACTGGAGGTTTCTGGAGAGCTGGTCTTTAAACCACGCAAGCATATGCCACTTCTCTCTACTTAACAGTGGCACCATTTCTGCCCCTCAACAATCTCTTACTGTGCAGCACTGCCATGGCTGTAACTGTAATGCCATCTCCTGCCATCATAGTCATAGCTCTGTGTTCCTGTCAATCTCCTGTCCCCTGCCTCCTTCAAAGACATATTTTAAAAAGTGTATGGGCTTTCTCTCTTCAGTCATTACTTAATTGGAGAATTATATTCTGTTTAGAGAATCATTACTGGGTATACACATTCAGGAAAGCCAATCTCATTGACATGTTGCATGTTCTGGCTTAGATGTGTTTGATACACTCTCTGAATACTGATTACATTTGTATTTTGCCTGGTATTTTAAGTTCTTATTTTGTCTCCCTTTTTCCTCCCAAAAGCTTGGGTTTCTCACAGAACTTGTTGGGGAACAACAAAAACAACAAAAGCTTGGAAAATCCCACAGTAACTTGTCCCTATAAATAAGTGCCAAAGTGCCACTTTCGCATCTGCAAATGTTCAGAAAAGTTGATGTGAGTTAATAACCCTTCTTAAAAAGTTTCCAAACTCATAAGTGCATAAAAACATCTTTAAAAAATCTTAGCACCAATTTGTCAATATTGCTTTTTAACCTACGCGTGATTTCTGTAGAAAATTATACTTACTGCACTTTTATTACTAAGCATAACGGGGTTTTTTTCCCTAGGTTTTCCTTCTAAAAGAAGAAAAGCTGCTTTCTTCATATGCACCTTTTATTATTTTATTCCTTTTCAGCTTTACTGTAAATAGCTGAAGTCATTACCTATGCAGATGCAACATTTTGGAAGTTTGCTAATATCAGTTTATTATCAACATCTTCTCTTACATACATTATGCACCTTCGATCAAACAAAAAGCCTAAAGAAGATTTTTCAGTGCTTCAATTATTCTATACACTCTCCTTGTAAAAGCAGGTATGATTATGACTAATGTAGCCTGCATCAAGATGACTTCCCTAAAATGCTGAGATTAAAAAGGAGAAACAAAAACACATTCATTATGTCGCAGCTCTGAGGTTTTGCGCTGAATAAGAAAACACATACATGTAAGCAGTATTACAATGGTTGTAATTAGTTCTGCAGTAAGAAATGTATTAAAATTTAGTGTTCTTTATCAGCTGGAAAACCCTTTCTACTGAAGCATTGTATGTGCTTCTGTGAAGAACAGAACAAGAGAGACTCCTGCTGGCTCAAACTCAACAAAAATTAATACTTTTTTACTAACTTTCTTTTTTTCCATTCTTTTTGTACTTACCATTACTCATCTGTTCTGTAGTAACACCCAAAGGCTCTGAAAACGAGTGTATGCACTAGACACTCTTCTGCAGTTCAGAAGAGCTGACTGTTAGACATTTTTTAAAATTTCTGAGTCAAACAATAGAAAGAAGGAGGGCAGAAGTTGAGGATACATACATACAATCACATAAACTACCACATAGTAGCTTATGTCACCCTAAAATGTCTGTAGTGAACTATGAGGCTATTTATTCGGTACATGCTACTGTTAGTGTAGAAAGTGATTGTTTGGTGTAAATATTTATGCGTGTATATATAGCCTATCCCAAAGTAAACTAAATCAAATCATCAAGAAATGCACAATTCACAAATTATTTTTGTTCAGCTTAGTTTTAGTGTCAGGCTAAATTCTGTCTTACTGTGAAAACTCATTAGGAGTAACAATGACATTATCATGTACTGTTTCTTTCCTCACAGCATGTTTGCTTTATTCTGTGCACAGGATGATGGCCACTGCACAGAGAATGAAGCAACAGCAGCTCAATATTCCCTTCTCCTCCTCCTGCAATATGTCCTTACATATTATGCAAACCTGCAATGAATAAGGAATTTGAGCATTTTTATAGTTCTCACCTCTGTGCCAGAGGGCTAGATTCCTAAAAAGATTTAAGGGCTGGATAGACAAAGGTATTTAATATCAAAGTCCAAGTTAATGTATTGGGAACTACACACTGCACAGGAATACTGCTGTGCCTTTGAGGACTACAGTGCAGGAATGTGAATGTCCACTAGCATAGCCTGTACTGAACCACAGAGGCAGCACAGAGACACCTATGCAAGCCCCAAATCCAGGCTGATATTTCTAAATAAAGGAGCAAACTGTCATGCAAAGATAGCAGCTGCACTCCACAAAATATTGAAAGTGACAGTCCACCTAAGCCACTAATTCCTGGTTCTCAGAAGTGATCTGAGTAACCCTTTCTTTTGGAGGTAATAAGTGTTTTTGCCCCTTCCTGGGTTTTGTACACTACAAAGAGATACCCCAATTCCAAAATTAAAATTCTCAAACCATTTGCTCACTTGCTATTCAACCCTAGAAGTGTTTAACCTTCACCAGTAATATTTTTTGGGGGTGTCTAAGTACCTCCATCAAATTACTGTGTTTTGTCAAGTTCTCAGCCACCGCTGGAATTTAATATTAATGATTTTACCCATTATGTCACCTAGGGTGAAAAATAAGTTTTCTCAGAGATGGTTAACCTCACAGAAAATACAGCTGGGAGAACAGTAACATTTTCTTTTATTGAATAAATTAGTAGTTAGGAATACTTCTGGGAAATGGAACATTCTCATTAAAAACCCTTCTCTTTAAGGGGACTTGAATGCAACATTTTCAGAGCCTTCCTGGCTCTCGCTGATTTAAGATTACAGTTGTCAAGATGAAACATTTCTGAAAATAAATTTTATGTACTTCGTTTTGAAAAGACTATGTTAAAGCAAAGGGAGAAACATCAGTGATTTGTTCAGTGTTACATCAGATATTTATAAAAGGTTTTACCACAGAATCTATTTTGCAGAATATTTCAAAAACTTTCTTAAGTTCTGAGTCATCTTCTCTCCCTCCCTCCCTCTCTTCTTCATCTTTGATGTCTTTCCCATCTTTTTCTAGGAATAGTATAGTGACTTCACTACCACGTACAAGTTACAGTCAGGAAGGCAGCAGTCAAAAAGGACAGATGATATAACACCACGCAATTGAAGTTGGCATTAAAGTGCACAAGAGCATATGACTGCAAATGGTATGGTGCAATAGGCAAACAAGACATGCTGTCAGATGAGGAAAGGCTCAGGCAGTCTCCGGGGTCGTAAGCGTTAGCTCAGAGTGGTGCATCCCAGCTGGGAGATCTAAGAGCACCTCCAGGCTCCTCTGTTGGGGTCTGGCTGCACATGGCCTCCCGTGTGAGGATGTACCTGACCCTGTCAGGCCCTTCCTGGGGAGGAAGCTGCAAGCTGCAAACCAACAGGGATCCTCAAGGAAAGTGGCCCAGCTCCCCAAAGTGACAGCAGTCCCTAGCAATGCCACAACACAGCCCAGCTGCAGCTAAGGTGATCTCCTCTGCCATCATGGGGGCTTACCAAAGAAGAGAGGATAAATAGGAGAGGCGCCCAGAGCAAGGTGAGCATGGTGAGATATTCTGCACTAGGGGAAGAGGTTTTGTCTCTCCTGTAGGGCATTGATCTGAACTGACGGTGAAGACGGGACCAATTATGTTTCAGGCTGTGGCTGCTGATTGGTTTTTTTTCCGTCTGTGTGAACCAGGTTAGCAATTTTGCTTTGTGGGTACAACTGTGTGTCAATTTACTACAATATATGCTTTCTGAATACTTATCGGCTGTTCTATTTTTTAATATCACCGGCTTTTTTAGCAATCATTTGAAGTGTTAACTCACACTGTATCCATGGACTAGGCTAATTTTCAGCTACTCAATAACAGTAAATTATTTAAAGCACTACAGAGGACTCATGTTTTCTTGCTGCTTGACAACTTGTGAAACAGGAGCCGAGAACTTAGTAAGCCTGGGAACTTCCATGGCAAAAGTGGGAGATCACAAACATTTTCCTCTGAAGTTTAAAACAGCCAAGAATAAGGGTACTTGCAATAGACAGCTGTCACCTGCTCGAATACATTTTTGTTGCCTTGCCCTGGTGACACTGGAGGTGCAAATGGGCTCAGAGAACTCGAGTCTGTATTTAGGTTTTTTAACGGTGTGCTATTTAAAGCTTCAGCTTAGCCTTAAAAGCAGAGCTGAAGCTAAATGTATGTTGCCACCTAAAAAGTTAGGTGGGACCTTGGTGTATTAAGTTGGAAACACAGACTCAGGCAGGAAGAGGAATTCACCCTGCTCTAGGGAATCAGGGATGGAGCAGGGGAAGAGGCAGGGACAGGGCAGGGGCAGGGGAGAAACTCTCTCTTGTTCCTTTTTCCATCATCAAAAGAGGAGATGAAGAGCGGTTCCACGTGTTCCCTCAGTTGTTTCACTTCTCATTTTCCAGAGGAAGGGCAGACGAGTCTACTCAACAGTATGAAGGAAAGGTTTTAGTGATGTCAATATTGCCATAGATACTTCAGAATTTGTAGCAGGAAACTGATACTTCATGAGCAGGTAGCAAGGAGCATGCTTGACTTTGCTAAGCCACGTGTTAATAAAGAGCTAAGCAGAATTTACCTGTAAGTAAAAAATCATTAATCTTAAAATTTCAAAAGCACTGTTTACCTTTTCTCAGCCTATGAAATTTTCTGCAGTTGGGCAATGTAGACAGGTTCATTAAATACAGAAACAATTGATTATGTATTTCATAAAAGTAAGTTGATTTATAAAGATCATTAACGTATTATCTACAAATATATCACCACAGTTACAAGCAGATACTCTTGTAATGCTTTTTTACTTTTGCATGAGTGCAGGTAACAGCAAAAAACTATTGTTAGTTGCTAAAACTGTCTAAATGTAAAAATAAACCTGAGCTAGATCTCTTACATAAGTGGGAATTATCATCTGCTAGCTGAAAAATTCTAAAAAAATACAAAAAATGTAATATTTTTCTACTGAAACTGCTGGGCCTGATCCTGAGGCTGTTAATCAAAACATAAAAAATATCTTCAAATACTTTTTCTCAACTCAGCCTGGATGTAGCCAATAGTATCTTTACTGTACTATGATGCTGCATGTGTTTTTTAATCTTTGCCTTGTTCTGCATTAGAACTTTGGAGTCATTAAAAGTACAGTCTAGCTTTTAAATGGAGGTGTAGAAGTTAGGTAATAAATGTTATTGCTAAAGAAAATACAGTGATGTATTTATTTCCGTGTTTGACCCAGAGGGATTGGCACAAGTTTTCAAATTAGTGTTTTAAAAATAAATTATATCATCCCTTGGGTCACAATAAATTTAGCACTCCCTTGTTTCTGCTGAGAGTATGCTAACTGCAGATTTCTTGCTGATAAGCATCATATTGTATAATAAATATGTGAAAAATTCAGTGAAACATCCTTTCTTTTCAGCATACTTGCACGCAGAGGACATTCTCTAATACATGGGTTCAAATTTACTAAGAAAAAATAGAAGTTGGTTATAACTAAAAAGATATTATAATTACTTTGATTTACAATTTCTGAACAAAAAGGCATTTCAAACATTATTTTCAATGCAGTTGAAAAATATATAATTAGTAAAAGAGTTAGATTCTCCTGTCTCAGCTAATAGTGGGTTTGTGAACAAATAGTATGACTGACATTGCCAGGACAACTTGCAGGGAATAGTACTACTGAAGATGACTAAGCAACACGATCGAGTCCAAATGTATTGTACTTTAATGACAGTCCTCAAGTATTTTTATGCTGAAGCAAACTTTCCAAGTATATTAAGATAAAAACTTATTTGTAACCATTTTTTCTCATCCTAATTGCCAAGACGCTGCACACTTCATTCGTGTATGGAAATCTCAGTAATATTGATGTGCTTTATATTTAGAAGTGACTGAACTTCCTTCTGCATCTGCACATTCACAGCTCATCTTCTCAAACTAATAGGAAAACAAGAAATCTGTACTGATCTTCTCCATTACATTTGAAATACAGCATTAGGGATTCTGATCTGGAAGCAATAAGATGAGATGAAATATGTGATAGAAAGATGTTGATAAAACTCAGTATGTGAGCATAAGAGCACACAAATCAAGAACAATAGTTCTGGTTTCATACCCACTGTTTCCCACTATGAAACTTTACATTTTGGTTGCAGTATGGGGAAAAAAAATCACCAAAACCACAAAACCAAAAAACAGATGATCTGATTATCATTTGCACTATTGTACGGTGCAACTTTTAAAATCAGGATACTAAAAAAAACCCAAAACAACAAACAATAGAAAGAGGAAAGAAGTATACTTTCTTGCTACTTATTACACTGTATTGGTGTGTACAGTTTTTTAAAAAGGCTGCTTGCAATCTGTTTCAGGTAAAGTGCTGTTTGATAAATGAGTTTAATACACAGATTCTGCCTCAGAGAAAATTATCTCTAAATTTCAGAGAGGCATTTGTGCATAAAATCTTTATATCACACTGTCTAAGCCAGGATGTGATCAGTTCTTTTAACAAGGAAAAAGCAGACTTCCCATTAGTCTTTACAATAAATTATTTGTGAATTACAGAAACTAAAATAAATATAACGAAAGACTTCATGCCTTGAGAAACACTATCTTATTTTTATTTATAGGTTGTTTCGGGAAACAGACATACATACATATGTATGCAGAAGACAGTGCCTTCTTGGCAATCAACATACTAATCCAGCTCTCACTTCACAGGAGAGGGGTTTTGTTTGTTTTTGGGGTGTTTAGTTTGGTTTGTTGTGGGTTTTTTTTAAATACAAGGCCCACTTCCTTCAAAGTAAGAACTTCTTACTATAGAGAAACTGCTGTTTTTCTCTTGTTCATGCTATTATTTCAAGGGACACTCTGATACTGCTGTCAGCTGAGAGTGATTGAATGAATGACGATACTTGGAATTTGCCCAGATCTTGTTTTTCCAGAATTCCCTATCACCTCCAATAATCCTTACTCTCTACTTTGTTGCATCTTCATACCGCAGTTTGCAATAGAGACAAATTCCACAGAATTTGCATTTTGTGATTTCCCTTGTTAAAGACATTATTGTTTCATATAGTTCCTGCTCATATATTCTTAGTGTAACTACCTATATCCAAAAATCAGTCAAGACTTACTCCATGGTTTTCAGTTTTTCTGCAGTACTTCAGACATGGCTATGAAAAAAAAGGAAGATATTTTAGCAGTAGTTCTTATAGAAAAGAGAAAAAGAATATTGCTACAAAATCAGAATATCACATTTCTATTATTGCAAGCTAATAGGCACTGTTTTTTAAACAAACAGTAAGGGAAGTACAGAATCAGACATTCTAAAAAGAGCTGGACATTACATCTCTTGATATACTTAAAACTTTACAAAACATTAAAGATAGATTTGTAAAACATACATGGACTAGTTGACTTATTTTTAGGAACTCTGTAATTTAATATTTCAAGAGCTATTGACTTCCATGCATGTCAAACAAGTCCATATTCAATATTTTCTCTATAATGAAGATTTGTCTTTAATTGCCCGTACTTTTAAAATTTGGTTGAAGTAATGCTGACTGTGGCCTAAACGGTAATGGAGTCTGACAACATTATAAAGTAAAGCCTTATTGAGACAGTAAGAAAGATGAGCAACAACGTGCCCATATGGTGACTCACTCAATCACCAATAGCAGACAGAGGATCACAAGTGATTCCATGGCTCCTGTGGCCTGCCAGAGATGCTAGGTGCCTAGGTCACCTGGCAGCAACGGTCAATCACGCAAATGGCTTGTGAAGGTAAGAGTCGCACCACCCCTTGGCTCCACTAATAGCAGTGTGATTTGATAGAAGCATACCTTAAATGCATACTGTGGATGGCATTCTGCCTACACTGCTGACATCAGTCAAAGGGCAGGGTATCAGGGGGCAGGGCGTCAGCAGTCTGCCTATGCCGACTATGTCAGCCAAGGTGTAGGGTGTTAGGAGGCAGAGTGTCACTTCCACCCCTTGCTTCTCTCAAATCATCACTTGACATGAAGTTATAGGCTAGGGTTAGCTATATAATAACCTAGGTGAGGTTGGCGTTCTGAAACTCGCAGTGCGCAAGTTACATAGTCAGAAGTCAAAAGCTGGCACATCACAAGATGGGTACCAGGGGTGTCACGTACCAACTAACTCAAAATCTATGTCCGGCATAACTGGAAATCCCAATGAAATAGCTCTGAAAATACATTTTCTGTGACATTTTATGGTTCCTAATGCCATTCTTTGGAAACTGAAACTTTTGAAAAACTTCATAACTTGTATTACACATCTCAATATACAGCTATGTAATGTGATCTGGTTGAAAGACAACTGAAGTTAATTGACAAAATCCTGCTCACTTCAATGGATTTTATATTGGTTCATATGATCATACATTCCTTTGATGAATGGGAGAAAAATGCATCCAGTGTAAGTTATAGACATTTATGGTATTTAACTCTCACCTTCACGAAAAAAAGACAATTCATAATTTTAACTCTAAAATTTAAAATTTGGTAAACTCTTCAGTTTCTGTTTTTTCATGATAAAGATAATAATAAAAATTTCTGTGCACAAAAAGAAATATAGGATGAGAATCTGTTTAACTGACTTTGCACTAATCAGTTTGTTTTTTACTAGAAATTAGTAATCAGTTTCAAAATATTATTCTCTAGGATCTTACATCAAATTCTCAGAAGATATAAGCACCTTTTTAGCTCATACTTTAACTTGGCACTGCCTAACTTTTTAGTGATGCAGACAAAATCAACTTTGAATACGAATAGTTTGCGAGTTACTACAGAAAATACAAATTAGGAATGAAAACTGTATTTCTGTCTGCTTTTGTCATCTTAATTATGCACATGCTACTTATATCTACTTTTCTTCAGAACTCTTAGGGATTCAGAAAAAAAGTTGCCTGTTTCTGCTCTTTTTGTTACATTCTTTAAAGAATTCTTCAGTGGACTTCATCTTGCCTTACAGTCTTATCAACTGCTAGATGTCCTAATTACTTCAGCTCTCCTGATGTGATTACCCTTAGTATTTCTCCTTCTTCCTCCCCTGGGAAATTTATGTCTATTTCTCAGAGCTATCCTCTGTCACCCTTTTTAAACACTGAAGAAAATCCATTTTATTTTAAGTGATATCTGCCTCTTTTGACAATAAATTACCTTTGCCATCTTTCATAGGGTGTGCTGCTTCTCCTGCTGACCCTTTGTTCCTCTTATACTTGAAAATTTTCTTCTTAATCATAGCCTGTTGTGTGACCTTCCTTCTGCCTCCCCACCTTTGGTGTTCTCATTTTCTTTTACACTCAACTCCATTCTGCAGTCCTTTCTCTTCATTTTTTATTTTGTGTTTTATGCCACTTACGTAGGTCTGTTCTACCCTTAATTATGTTTGCCTATATTAATCCTCATTCATTACTAGCATGGTTTCAGGTTTGTTGTTTGTTAGTTTGCTTGGTTTTGTTTTTAATTCTAGATAAATTACACCTACATTGTCTATTTTCACATTTAAAAAAAATTTTCTTTTTCCTCCTGATTTTAAACTATTCTCTTTCCATGCTTATTTTGAAGACTGGGAGCCCAACCTAGGTTTTAGCGATGTTACTCTTCCCTTTCATTTCTAATCAGAATCATTATTTTAGCAAAGGAGAAATTTCATAATTTAAGATGCAATTGTGTTTCCTTCTTTTAAATTGTCAGATTATATCTATGTAGAAAAAAAAAGTTTAATAGATTTGATTAGTTTTCTTAAGATAGACTGGAACAGTGTAGCCACTGATACAACATTCCTCTGCATTCTGCTTAAGTTTTCCATTAAAGACGAAATGAATACAGGCACCAATTAAAAAAGCTCTTATAATAAAACCAGCCATAGAAATGCTAATACAACTGCTTTTACAAAATGAGCTTAAACCAGGATGGCGTCTCTAACTTCAGGTATGTTATTAAGTTGAAATTCTTCACTGAGGTGAGAACGGGGCGTAGTATGGAAATTTCTGACACTGTCAGAACGTGTGCATTTGTGGGAGCCCTAACTTTGCACTGTCCTTTGCTTTGGTCTTATATGACTACATAGCAGGATCCTTTCTATGTCAGTCTTGAAGAGTAAAGGTGCCAATACAAGAGGCATGCAGCCTTCCGTGGAATTAAAACACCACCATGAGGAATATGGTTACATAAAGATCAATTTCTCTTTTAAAATTAACCAAGGCAGCTATAAGGAGCTACAGTTTCTGTGTACTTACTAGACATTGAATAATCACTGAGGCTGGAGAAAGCATATCACTAAAAGAATTAAGGAACATTAACTCTGTCATTTCTGGATAGCTTAAATTTTCATTCTGCTTAAAGCAAAAAGGTGTAACAAAAAGTTATTGTAATGGCAGAAATAGAAAAATGACACCTACTCTTATCACTGCTGTCTAGGTTGGGTTTTTTTCCCCTTTTGCACAGGAACGTGAATGAGAATTAAATACATGCATTAATTTAGACAATATATAATATTCTGATATATTCTATATAATATTTTAATCTAAACTATAATAAATCTGTTAATAAGACTCAAAATATTTGGTTTATTTCATTCACTTTGGAAATGGAATAAGCTAACTAGCACGGTTCTGAATAAGATTATAATTTAATGCAATTTAAATAGCCCGGTTTATAGATTATTATAGTAATTTTTTTAAGTTTACGGCTGTATAAAAGTTCTTAATAGCGATTTGATAATAGGAAAAATGGGATTAGGTAAGAGATTTACAACCTGAGAGAGAGTTAGAGTGACTTTAGGGAATTATCCATTTTTAGTCTACTTTACATTACTTGTGATTATAGAGGAAAAATAGAGAAGAGGAAAATATCTAGATTTTCTAGTCTATAGTGATAATCAGAAAACTGAGAGTTATGTTTATATGTGGACAATGGACTGTTGACCTGGCTTTGTGCAATAATATTGCTGTTGGTCTCTTGAGATTTGAAATCCTGTTAGAGGGAAAAGCATGCAAATGCAAGTATGTTTCCAAAGATCGCACAGGCTCACATTCTGAGATTTCACCAAAAAAACCAGCCTTGGATATATTATGCAGCTTTATGCATAATACATAAAAGACCTTATCATAGTGGACATTCAGAAATAACAGCAGAAAGAAAAGAATCAGAAAATTTCCCTGCTCTCCTAAGCAAACTAACAACAAGCCTAAGAACTATGATACTTTTCCTTCATTATGCTGTCCCTGAAATCCTTGCATTTCTGTCTCTGAGGTAGTTTGGAACGAAGGAAAAGAAGCCAAGCTAAACCAAAAGACAGTTTAGCCTGCTATTTTATTCTAGAGACAATAACAGTGTGTTGCCTCCCCAGCTGCAGGCAGACATGGTTATTAATGGCCTGTGCTGTGACATGGGCTGAGGAAATGTGACTAACAAAAAATACTTAAGCAGCTAGTGAAAATACTGAAACTGAAATCGTGCTGGAGTTTTTGCTGAACACAAGCCAGATATTCTTCAAATATTCATTTCATTTTACTCCTAGGGTCATTCCAATTATTTTAGGAAGATGTATTTTAGTGTTTTGTTTTCCATAACCATAATTGCAATAGCCTTTGTTTTCTAACCTACTGCAACACCTAGGGTGTGATCCAAAGCCTATGGAGACCATGGGGCGTCTTTGCAAGGAAATCTCCAATTGAAGTTCTTTTAAGCTAATTCTTCAGAGTACAGCAACAATTCCGAAGAGCTGTTACAATTCCTACCCCCACAAAACATCGTAGTGTCTTCCTTTGTGTGCAGATTAAAATGAATAAATGATCAATTCAATAACCTTGCTGCATATGTGAGAGTCCTTGATTTTAATTTAGCAGAAATGTTTAACAGCAAATAATTGCCAGTTGATTTATGTAAGAAAAACTCCAAGGAGGAAAAAATAGCCAATTCTCAACAGTGGAAACATAATCTAACTAATTTTCTGATAACTGAAAAATCATGCTGTGTTCAATTCAGAAACTATGAATCCACAATACTGTAGTAAATTATTGATATAATTGTATTTTTAAATTCTTCTGTTTAGAATTACGATTGCAAGCTGTTTTCCTGTGTCACATTTAATAGCTTGATCCTGAAAATGCAGAATTCAGAAATTCCACTGAATGTAATGAGAATGCAAATGTAAGTGAAGCTACTTGCCTGAATATATGTTTGCTGAATTGGGTCCTAACATCTCAATTTTCAGGGTAGAGTGTGTTCATTTAGATATGTGATATATTCTAATGGGAGTCATGCTACTAAATCTCTATGAATCCCCTTGAAAATTAAGACATGGAAGAAAAGGTTGAAGCTTTTATTCATAATAGTACTGTAGTTATTATGATAGATAAATGGCTTAAGCTATTTGACCTTTTTTATGAATAGACCTAAAGCTACTTTGTCCCTTTGCTACACAAGAAAAATGACTTTTTTTTTTTTTTTGCAAAGAATGGGTTTACCAGGGATATGTCTTTGTGTAGTGCAAATAATGTTCATATCCTATAGTTGTACTCTAAAAATCTTTTTTTAGAAAAGTCTGTAATTTATACAGCACTCAGAATCTGACATCCTGTTTAAATCAGTCCGATGTTTTTCATTATAAATCTAACAACTTTAAAAACAAAGATTAAGGCAATAGCAAACCAATAGTCTTGTGAAGATACAGAAAAACATTAGTTTGTCTAGACTTCTCTCTAGACTTCTCCTCTTTGAATAATATTAGTCTGTGACTCCTGCTAAATAAATAATCAGTATTGAGGAAAGGTGGGAGATTTTACATAATTTTATGTTTGGGGTGGACTCTTACAGTTCTTCGGCCTTCGGGGTTGCCTGCCAAATAGGTCGGCTCAACTCAGCAAAGAATCTCTTGGACGTTATTTTGTCATATTGTATCAAATTTCTTTTCCTGGTATCAAATTCATTTACTCTGAATAGTCTCAATAATACTGAATCAATAGCAGCTGATTTATTTCTCTGGCATCAATACTACCTGTTATTGAGCACCGTTGGTGACTGATGTTTTGGATATCGAGACACAGGCCTCAATTGCAATGAGGCTAATGCCTTTTCTTCATGTAGGTCTGGTAAACTGCAGATTACTTCAGCAATATTGTCCATCTGTGTTATTTCCTTGACTCAGCTGATATTATCAATCTCCTTATACCTACAACTCTTTGGCATTTCTTTACACCACCATCCATACAAAAGGAAATTACAACTACCCTCAAAGGCATAGAAAATGTAAGTGCAGTAGTCACATTTTCAGATTTATTGACTGTATTTCAACTTTTTGCCCTTTTTCTATTTTTATTATTTCCCTTTGGCTAACACAGTCCTATTGCTGTTGCTGCAGAAATCTCCTATGTAGTTTTCACTGTGTCAAGCAGATTACTTTTGTTTCTCATTCACATATGTGTCTTTATTCCCTTCTCATTTGAAATCTCCTGTATCATTTTATGTTTTGTTAGAATAACATAGGTCAAATTAAACTTATTCTAGAAGTATTTATTTTCCTCCAATAGCAATAAATAGGGCCTTGGGTGAGTCACTGAGGTACAGGTTCCCAGATGGTAATTCTATTAATTATGTTAAATTAACCTTACCCTAGGTGTCTTTTCAAATCCAAAACACAAATTCCATAGCAAAAAGTCTTGATCAAGATACACAGTAAAATAATGCTTCTTCATACCCTTCCCTACATCTCAAAAGTTCAGCTCTGTAAGGAAATTGCTTTAGCTGAGTTCATCTCTTGACACTAGTGTTTTAGTAAATGATTGAAGTACAAGAATATTTCTGGGAGTGTTAGAAAAATACTGCTAAAACATGGATTTTGTACTCAGTAATATGAATATTGAATCCAGAAATACAGTCTCAAGAGTTTATTTCTTTAGTTAAGGAACTCGAAGAGTTGCATAACTGAAAACTTTCATTTAACTCTGACTTGTTTATTCTCCCTGGGTAAAACCCAGAATAGATCAGCCAATGAAGGAAACAAGTGCAATCCACATGTTCCTGACTGTGTGATACTCGTTGAGCAAGACAGAATCTGCTCTCATCACAACATACACACACAAACTTATATGTGAGAATATAGAAGGAAACACTTGATTTATGATTTTTCTGTTATATTTTGCTCCTGAACTGAATTGCAAGTAAACTGAAAATGGGAAAAAACAGAGTCTAAATCTCTAACCATTGCAAAAGACTGATCACAGGCAGGTGGTCCATTACATTACAGAGAAGTTTTTATACGTTCCAAGCCAAAGAAACTCCAAGATTTTTTTTAACAACAGGAACAAAGGAGAACGATTTCTTTTGGACAAGGCCCTGTAGATCCAGGCTATAATGTGCTGCATAGTTTGTATTTCCAGAAGGCTGTAGAAAATTAGATCTTTAAAATCACTTACTTGGCATGTCATCATTCCTTGGGGGCATCATAAATTGGTTCTATTGGATTTATTTGAATTTGTTTATGCAGTTCCCTTTTCAGAGTCATCACTCATTGAAAATGTGCACTTATCTTTAAGATAGATATTTCTGTTGCTGCTGTTTAGTATTAATAAATTAATTATTACTTTATCACATATGTCTACATTACATTCAGATATTGAAATTAAAGAGCTACATAAAGACATGAATCACTTGTCAAAAAAAAAAATGCTCCTAGCAAAGCTAAAACACTAAAAAGAAACTGAGAAATACAGATGTGAGGAGATATAAATGACAAATATGTCTTCCCTGTGTAACCTATACTGTTAACTTTTGAAACACTACAGAAATTTTTCTACGTAGTTGGCAAGTTATTCACATTGCAAAATAGACCCTCTCTTTTCAGGGAAAAACACCTTCAAATGTTTACTGTGCAAACCAAATCTGTCAGTAAGGCTCTTTTTTCTTTATTAATTAAAATTCTATTACATTTTAAAAAAAAAGACTATAACATTCTTGTAACATTTTGCACAAAATCTTTTGTGACAGAAAGTTGAATATAGCACAAAACATGTATTACAGAACCTAAAGAGTCATTTTCATATGAGGTGAAGAATTAGAAGATACTCATATGTTGTTTCACCACTGTATGTCCTACCAACATATGGTGAGTTGAGGTGATGTCTACTATTTTTAATAACAAAGAAGGATTTACATGTGAAAAAGAAGCATTAACAGTGAAGAGAGGCAATTAACACATGAAATGTATGTCTTGCCAGCAAACTTAAATGCCTTGATTATTACAATTAATTCTAGTGTGAGAAATATTCCAACCCCCACAATTCAAATGCAGCAATATTGTGTAAGAATTTTTACAGCATGTGTCCTGGATTAATTTTAACTGCCTCTTTGGCAGCTCAAAGTGCTTTCAGTACAACCCTGGACACTTTCCATAGGCTCATTTCTGTTGGATTTGCTCTACAGCAATTCTCCTTGTACACTTTGCTCTCCTTGTACACTGTCCCACTTTGACCTCCTCACTGAAACCAGGACCGTGTCCACTCCTCCTTTGTAGTCTGACTTGCCCTCATTCGTCATAGTTGTCCATGTGCCATTTTCATGTATATCTTTCACCCATGTTTCAGTCCCAAGACTGCAGCCCTCTTCCCGCCCCCTGCCCAAAAAAGAAAAAAAAGATACTTTGGAGGACAAAGAACTAAAAGCACAACATCCTATAGTTTATACCGCTACGATCAGACTTCTACTGTCTGCACCATACCCATTCCATCGAGAAGGAGGTGGAACTGAGTTGATAGTCCAACTGAAACAAAAATACTTTTTCTAAAAAAAGGCTAATTTGAATTCTTATATTAAAATACAGATCTTTAAATATTTTAAAATAACCAAATAATTACTTAATACACGGTACTCTTACACATAACCTGCATATTACTTTACTCCAAAAAATTACCTAAAATATAGTCTGTATTACTGTAACTTTAAAAAAAAATATTTAGTGTTCATTATCTTTTTTTTTTTTCTTCTAAAATCCTGAGCCACTTGATTCAGCGTACAATACATCCTTGAAGCACAGTGAGGAAACAAAGTAGGAAGGCATTTTATTAAATAGTGGATAATTTTTTTAAAAAAGTTTTATCTTGCTTGTTAAAGTAAGATGAGAAGTTTTCTATTAACTAGGCTGGGAAGCCTTAGGGGCCACTGAAAGCTTTTTAATTGCATATTTAATTAGAAATATGCTAGAGAGCTAGTGTTCAGCTTTTCTGAAGCTCATGGCTCCTGACAAAATGTCTGCTTTTAAGCCATTTTGTCTCTTGAAATGTTTTCTAAAAAGTGGGTTAAACAGAAGCTTTAATTCTGGCTATTTTCACTTCAAAGGGATTTTATTGTTCTATCAATCCTACTGTAAAACCAAGGTGAAATGACATCTTCAAAAGTAAGCATTTTCAGGTAAAATAAGACCTCTAAAAGAACAAACTTTAAAGATTCTAGCAATTTGTTGTTCTGCCAAAGTCACCAGCAACAGCGGAAGTTAAAAGAAGGAAAGAAGAGGGGGATTATGTCTGGCTACTATAGGTACAGAGTTTGCAAAAGCAAACCATCATCCAGTTTATCCAGCAGTCAGTGGTTGGAGCTGAAGAGAAATTAGTTCATAAATTTTTTCTTTATGTTCTGGGTAGAACAATGTTGACAGCACTGCCTGCAATTGTCAGGGTTCCCAGCATTTGCTCTAAATCTGGACAAAACATGACAAGCCCAGTATGTCTTCTGCCCAGTGCTCGCTCACACCGCTTTTACCAAAAAAGTTGTCTGACAGAAGTTTGCTTGAAATTTAGGTTGCCTCAGAAGTGCTAGCTTCCCCTGAGGTAATTTAATGGATAAAGGAGGGCAGCCCCAACAAAAGCTGACAGCACTTCAACTCCCAGCATTGCAGGTATGAATACACATTAGTTATGGCTGGATAAAAATGCCTCTGAAACATAGGCTAAACCAGTAAAGTAAGCTGCTGATTTTTTAATGAAACACAGTATTTGCATAAGTACAGTCTTTTAGAGGAAGAATTGAAAGTTTTTTTTGTTTGGTTTTTTTTTTTACATGATAATCCCTGTTTGCAAGGTAATTGCATTAAGTAAAGTTTTAGAAATGCATGGAAATTAGCTAAATAAAAGTGTGATTTTGTACACTGAAAAATAAATATATGCTGAAAGACCACTAAATAATTAAGATACATGTTTTATTAGAGAGTCCAGGTAAGTGAAGAGAATGTGCAAAAGTCTCTTGATACACACAAAAAAGAAACCCACCAAACTTGACATGATATATTAGTGGTCACAGAGCTTTATAAGAACATGAAAGTGCTAATGCATTGCTGTCCTTATTTCACCTTCACTCAATAACACAGCCAGACACTTGAGAATCCCTGGAGTATGTCTGCTCACATAACTTAATCTATGCCTTTCATGACCAGTAAAATCCAGCAAGTAGCGCCCAGACCTTGTATTAACATCAGAACTGGAATTTTTCCATTTTCTGACTGAACTACATCCATACTTTATCGTAGTCATGTGTTTGATGATAGAACATGGCAAATATATTTGAAAGGTAGGAAATAAAGTTTGTTAGAAATAACTTGATTTGAGGAAATAGGCTTGAATATCACCCAATCCTAACTCTTATGAGGCACTCTCATTTCATTTCATGTCTTCCACTATTAATTATCAAACTTACTCAAGATGCAATCCTATTAAAAATATTTCAACTTTACATTTGAATGCTCAAAGACTGGTCTTTTAGAGTAATAGTATTTCTAATTAACTCCTGCCCTGAAAATTTACAATTTATTTATTTATTTATTTATATGCAGGGAAGGTCTTTAATATGTGTTAACACACTGACTCCAACAGTAGAGACGAAGCAAATGCTTCAGACTTCACTATGGAAAAGAGATAACTAACTATGGTTGGTAGATGTGTTCACACAATAGCCAGAAGTGACTTCTCTACTAATATTAGGTGAAGAACAGTACTCATGTTTTTAATCATAACTTATGGTACCTTATGATAACTTAACATGTTTGAGACAGTTTTATTGAAATCGAGTACGGTGACTTCATTGATATCTTTTCTTATGGAACCAGAGTTGTATACATTCATTCATTGTTCCTCCATTCTTAAGGTTAATACAAATAGTATTGTGTATAGTTCAGTCTTGTCACTTGCTACACAAGCCAGTAAAACACAGGTGTGAGGTGAGATGAGCTCCTTTGTCATCAGTACTCCAGTGATGTTCAGTTCTGTGTTTCCACATCAAAATCAAACAGAGCTGATTCTCTAATAACTCTTTGTCTGGCATAGACAGAGTCCTGAGGGAAAGCTGGCTGGTTTAGCCTAAATTCTGTTAAAAAGACATGATGCGTCCTGGCAAGAAAAATTCTTTGACGTAGTTGCTGATGCCTATGACTGCACCTTCTGCTGAAAGCACCTACCAATGAAGCTCTAAGGTTCTAGACAGTCCTAAACCCTTACTAGACTATTGTTGATCTTGGACACACAAACAACCACAATGGCTGAAAAAAACTGAACTCCAAGTGGTCAAGCATGACTCAGTTTGACTCAAGTGACAACTGTATTCTGGGCTGCATCTAAAGTGTGGTCAGCAGGTCAAGGGGTGATTCTGCCCCTCTACTCTGCTCTGGTGAGATCCCACCTGCAGTACTGCGTCCAGCTCTGGAGTCCTCAGCACAGGAAAGACATGGACCTGTTGGAGTGGGTCCAGAGGAGGGCCATGAAGATAATCAGAAAGATGGAACATCTCTCCTATGAGGACAGGCTGAGAGAGTTGGGGTTGTTCAGCCTGGAGAAGAAAAGGCTCCAGAGAGACTTATTTTGTCCTTTCAGTACATAAAGGGGGCCTACGGGAAAGATGGGGACAGACTTTTTATCAGGGCCTGTTGCAATAAAACCAGGAGTAATGGCTTTAACCTAAAAGAGGGAAGATTTAGACTAGATATAAGAAAGAAATTTTTTACTATGAGGGTGGTGAAACACTGGAACAGGTTGCCCAGAGAGGTGGTATATCTCCCATCCCTGGAAGCATTCAAGGTCAGGTTGAATGGGGCTCTGAGCAGCCTGAGCTAGTGAAATGTGTCAGGGGGGTTGGATTAGATGACCTTTGAAGGTCCCTTCCAACCCAAACCATCCTATAATTCTATGAATTTTTGCCATAATATCTTTTCTTCCTCTCATGTTCCCAGACAAAGTTACGTTTTTCTCATACTGTCTGGGTATGATGACCCTTTTAATTACGTGTTTGCTTATGTAGGGATCATTATATACTAGATATTACACAAAGAGAAATTGAAAGAAGGCCCAGATGATTATGTTTGGCTTAGAATTCACTGAGAGAGAGAAAATAAAATTGTCTTAGTGGCTCTCCAACCTACGGACACCCAGTACATCTACTGAAAGTCCATTTGCAAAAATCCCAAAAGACTAGTGCAGTATCCACTGAAAAGGCACACACAACAAAGTCAAAGCTATCATCTGTCCCTATCTTTTTCATTAAATCTATAAGGAACGAGTTATCCCATAAAAGAAAGGTCCACTGGGTATTTTGTTGCACTATAGCAGCAAATTTGAGAATCAGACTCACTATCTCAAATATTCAAATATTTTTAATCTAGATTGACATTTTAGAGATGAACAATGGAGAATGAGATACAGCTGAAAGCCCTATGAATAGATGATAATGTTTTACTCGTTTCATATTAGTTCCACATTCTTAAGCTTTTTAGTGACCAAATTAGTTAACACATCTCTGTAGATACACTTAGTTCATAAACTTAAAATAAGAAAGGTCTTAAATGAGGCAGGATAGAAAAGCGGGCTGGCTGCTTGCCATACTGGCTTGGACTACTGACATATTTCGTCCAGTGCTACAACATTCACTTTTACCAGCTACAGATGGACAAAACACAGTCCTTACTAAAAAAACACTCTGCTTTCAAATAAGGCCTTGCTTGTTTCCAAGATAGAAACTCACAACTGGGAAAAACATAATCTTAAAGTGCTGAATACAGATCTTTTAAGGATTCACAGATTAAGTCCTTCTCTTTTATTTATAAAGAAATATTGTCTTAACATTGGATGAGATCCTCAGGCAAAATGTCTGCAATATCTTCCATGGCTTGTTCATCAAATTTAAGTATACCCTATTTACATGTGTTCCTTTTATAGTTGGAAAGGCATAATCCTTTCAACCTATTAAGCAGACTGAGCACCAATGCTTCCTATTTCAGTTCTTCCATACTGTTCTGCATAAAAACAGGTGATGTTATTTGTAATACTTTTTCCTGCCATCTCTGAAGTGAGATGTAGACTTGCTTTTTTTTTTTTTTTTTTTTTTTTTTTTTGTGGGCCATAAAGTTGCTCCAGAGCTTGTGGAGCATGCTTCTAGTTTTAAGAGGCTTCAGGGGAGAGGTAGGTGCCTTTGAACGCCTCTTCAATGCTCAAGGAATGATGTCCTAACTTCAACAAATATAAGACACAAAGGCCATAGATCATTTGTAGCTGAATAGAATCTACAGAGGATTAGAGGGCATCAAAAATATGTTAAGAGAAAAGTGAAGAAGCATGCTTCCATATGATATTTGGACATATGGAAAGAGATCTGAAATTAGATGTGGAAGCCAAAGAAAATCTGGAAGATTTAGCGTAAGAGGTGAAGCAGTGTAGTATGTCACTCCACTGCATTTTCAAACAAATGTTTGGGTTCTCAATGACAATTTCTATATTTTTCCTTTATTTTATTTTCTGACAGCATCCAGCTTTTGCTTGCACAGAGAAAGGCAATCTGCTTCACAGAATCTGCAACAACTCAGTAAGAGCAGGAAGCCTTTCCTTTTCCAAGAACAGACAATTGTCTACATCTAACAAGGCACCTCCTCCTATCTAGTGGTTTTATAAAGTCCCCATTTTGCACAGACTGACAGCTTGTGGTATGAAAGGCAGCAGTATTCCCACAGTCAAGAGCTCAGCAGGAGTCTTGTAAGGTAAGATACTATCAATTAGTTGATCACAAATCAGTAAGTGCCAGGGATGCTGCTTCACACAAAGAGCCCAGCACCATCTTTTTGAAAAACTGCAGATCTTGAGTTGCCAGGAGTTCAGTGGCATACTCCCACTTCCCCCGTTACCTAATCCACTAAAATTGCTACAGAAATTATAGCAAGCTGAAGAAATATGTCTATGTAAGTGTGTGCATATCTTTGTATGCATGCGTGTGTGTAGGTATCTCTACACATATGCTTCAGGGTATGTTGTAACTTTTTTTTTTTTAAATTCACTTCTTTGATATCAAGGACGCTACTTGTAATCTAAGTGATTGTGTGTCTTACTGTGTCTTCTACATCCCAAAATTACATCTGAATTCAGCAGGTATTTGCAAGGAGGAACTCAGAGGAGCCAGTGATTTCCTTTTCTTCATCAGTGTGGAGTTTTGTCAGTGCTGGATTCGTAGCATCTTTGAGACAATATGGTGCAATACTTGAGTTTTAACTCATTTTTGTATCTTCCCTACTTAATTAAAAGAGAAGCTACGTGATGCACCATAATAGACAATTTAAAAAATGTAAATACTTTATTAAATTTGGTTGCAACATTTGCAGTTGGAATAAAGGATATCTGTTTTGCAGTGCCACATTCATTTCTTCCTTCCATCCCTCCGGAGGTCTCAGATTTTGCCATGACATCTCTAAATTTCAAATTTAGCAGTCTTTCTCAGCTGTACAATCCCATTTCCATGGTCATGGAAAAGTAGTTATCTTTTCCTTTACACTCAGCACTTATGGTCTTTGCTTAGTGGATATTATGTACAACAGATCACTTCAAATTATTACATATGTTTGTTGGTAGGAGATATGACTTTATAATAGAATTTTTTTTTGGTGTGTTATTATTTAAAAACAGGAAAATTAATTTTAAACCTTAGGAAAGTATTGGGTCAACAGACAGAAACTGATACTTGTAGTAGCATTCTCATGACTGTAAATTGTCCCTACAGGCCTAAAATGCAGGAGATTTGCACTTTTATATAATATGAAAGATAACTGTCATATGCATTTATTACTTTAATCCAAACCGGAATCATTTAAGATGGAAATAATTTAAGATTATTTTATTCATCTTTCACTTGCTAATTCTCTCTCCTTGTTTCTCATATCACACCTTTCCAAAGAATTAAATCAAAATTATGTATGTATACAAATTTCCCCAAACCGTACATACTAATTATTTATTTGAGACCAAAGAGTTTCTGGAGGGTTTCTTGATGAAGAACCAGATGCTCACTATGAAAAATAAATACTGTCTATTTTTGTAGGAAATCCCAAACCAGCATCTAAAGCTTTGGGACACCTGTTTTTTTTTTCCTGAACAGCCTAGAACTGCCAGAGATAATTCATGACCCCTTGATTGGCCTCAATGAGCAAGAAGAGACCACACAAAGGAACTGTCACCCTCAAATATATTATCTGTGTAAGTATTTGACCTCTGCAATGTAGTTCAAAGGGAAACACCTTCCCCATCTCCTGCTGTGACAGAAATTTCTGAAGCAAATGATGCCCAAGCAGCTTAGCAGGACTAATTAAGGATGGTATAAAAGAACATGGCAAATTAATAATCTGACTTTTAGTGGCACTACACAGGGTACTGAATCATGCTACGAAATGTTACACTTCAGGACTTTGATCCTGCCTGAGACTTCATACAGAGAGTAAAAAAAAAATATAATTGAACTTTGAAAAGGAATAAGAGTGATTGTTTATGCAAAACAAGCCTATAAAATTTGCTGCTGTGACAAGTCCAGAAGCTGTGGTATATTTAGTTGCAAATTAATAGTGATATGGTCTTCAGACTCCTCTGAATGCACAGTGTGAAGCAACATCAATCACTTTCACGGTTTCTTTCCACTCTCTCAGTTGACTCCAAAACATACATCTAATCCATTTATACCATAATTAATACTGGCGTTCCCTTAACTGTTACTCTTTTCTACTTGACATCCTCTGACTCCCACAAACTCATATTAAGATGCATTAGAGAACAATATGTTGGTTGCACACAAATCTTCATATGATCTACATATGAACAAGTCTGTGGGAAACAGTATTTGTGATATGTTGTTTATCTTAGATAAATCATAGAATCATAGAATGGTTTGTGTTAGAAGGGACCTTTAAATATCATCTAGTCCAACCCCCCTGACATGATCAGGGACCTCTTTCACTAGCTTAAGTTGCTCAAAGCCCCATCCAACCAGACGCTGAACACCTCCAGGGATGGGGCATACACAACTTCTCTGGACAAACTGTTCCAGTGTCTCACCACCCTCACTGTAAAAAGTTTCTTCCTTATATCCAACTTAATCTACCTGCTTTCAGCTTGAAACTGCTTCCTCTTGTCCTGTTTCTACAGGGCTTGGTAAAAAGTCTCTCTCTGTCTTTCTTATAAGCCTCCTCTAAGTATTGAAAGATCACAATAAGGTCTGCCTGGAGTCTTCTCTTCTCCAGGCTAAACAACCCCAGCTCATAGGAGAGGTATTCCAGCCCTCTGATCATTTTCATGTGCCTTCTCTGGAGCCACTCAAACAGGTCCATGTCTGTCTTGTACTGGGGGTTCCAGAGCTGGATGCAGTACTCCAGGTGGGGTCTCATGAGAGCAGAGTAGAGGGGGAGACTGGGAGGGAGAGTGGCCTGCTGGTCACGCTTTTTTTGACGGTTGCTCAGGGTAGGGGTGGCCTTTGGGCTGCAAGCACACATTGTCAGCTCATGTCCAGCTTTTCATCCACCAGTACCACTAAGTCCTTCTCAGCAGGGATGGTCTCAACACCTTCATCCCCCAGCCTGTATTGAAAGCAGGGGTTGCCCTGACCCAGGTGCAGGACCTTGCACTTGGCCTTGTTGAGCTTCACGAGGTTCACATGGGCCCATTCCTCAAACCTCTCAAGGTCCCATAATGGCATCCCTTCCATCAAGCATATCAAACGCACCAGCTTGGTGTCATCTGCAAATTTGCTGAGCACACACTCAATCCCATTATGTATGTCACTGATGAAGATATTAAATAGCACTTGTCTAGGTACAGATCCTCAAAGAATACCACTCGTTACTGGTTTCCACTTAGACGTTGAGCCATTAACTGTAACTCTTTGAACAAGGCCATCCAATCAATTCCTTATCATTCTACCAGTCCATCCATCAAAACCATATGATTCCAATTTCGAAGTAAAAATGTTGTAGGAGACCATGACAAGGGCCTTTGAGAAGTCAAGGTAGATGGCATTTGTAGTTCTTTCCCTGCCTGATTCAGTGGACAAGGGAAAATGCAAGGGAACATAATTTTATTCCTAAAACTATTTCTGTGTCAGGTGGCAGATCTGTAAATTAGAATTGGGTCCTAAGTGACAGCCAAGCAAAAAACTTATACTCAATTGAAAGAGATGGCAAAATAATTGTGCAGGGACTTTGGTTTTGGCTTGTTTTTTTTTTAAGCACATCAGCAAATAGATCAGAGAAGAAGCAGAGAATGCAAATCTAATCTTGCCCATCAATGTCTTTTGGATATCCCCTACAGTGTCATGTTTTTCCTCAATTATTATTTTGGACAAACAGCTCTCTTACATTCCTGGCATCATAGTGGTCCCCTTCTAACAAAAGGACTGGAGCATCATCAGATATTCCCTGTTGACGAGAAGATTACTCAGGGAATTAAAATGTGTAGATTTTAGTCCTATTGAGACTATTAAAAAAAGCCCATAGATACTATTAACTGCTGTATTTCTGAATGGTATTTCTGAGCACAACCATACTTCAAAGACCTACAAGGAGGACCTCTACTTTGTGGATGCCAAACACCCTCAGACAGAAGATATTTGTCCAAATATCCATCTGTCTCTCTCAGTTTTCAACAGAAGCCTTCTCAGATGTCAAAAAAGGCTGCAGAGGTGTGCGTGTCAGGATTTGACTCATCTAAAATCTTTCAGATTTAGGTGTTAAAAAACAATTTGGATCTTATCATAGGTGCAAAGATGTTCTTTAATCACTGAAAGTTACTTATAACATGAAGAGAAAATAGATAACTGCAGATGTTTAGACACCAGATCCACTGACAAACCTGAGAAAGCAGTCCTAACTGGGAAACCATTACAGACTTGTGGGATGGGTGAATAAAAATCACCTGGGTTTAAATCTTATTTTAAGAGCATTTAAATTCAGTATTTATTTATTTATCTATCTGTGTGACTGTAATCTGTATTTGAAATCTTATTTTTATATTTTCTGTACTCTTTTTTAAGATATAGAAAATGAAAGGATTTCTATTTACTGTATAATCCACAGGTTACAGACTACTGGATGTGGATCTTGTGAGTTAAAGTTATTTTTTTTATTGCCTCATTTTCTTTTGATTTAAAACGTAACACACACACTGATAATGATTTTACAATGTCATGAGCAATGTCAAAGCATTTTCTAAGCTAAAATGTGAATGTTATGCAAAGCCCATATTAGCCCCTATTAAAATTCAGCTGCATTAACAGCAGTATTTGGCCACTCTCTAAGAATTTTATTTCTAATCAAGCCTTAATTTATCCAGAAAGACTAGTCTGCAGTGCATGCATTCAGGACATTACACTATGAATTCAATCATCTTTTTTATGTCCAGAAGGGAATAAACAAAACATAATGTAACAAGATACTACTACTCTAATGTAGAACTGCTTGCCATATAAAAACAGAACGCTGATTTTTATGCATATTTAATTTCCACAAATACCACAAATATTTTAAGTGTAAATAAAGGAATTTTTTTTTCTTACAGAAATAATGTTATTGGAGAACACTCAGTTTCGAAAGATGCTGACTGTTTGCAGCAAGAATCTGAGAAACCTCACTCCATCTCCTGAAGTTCAGCATGAACTGAAAGGCACTCAAAACCTCAAAGGAGCAAGACAAAAGCAATTACTTAACATGAAATTTGTCCAGATGCCTGCCAGGGATGATGGCGAGTGGGAGACTTTATTTTTATACTGTGGAAAGTGTGCTCTATACTTTGTGGGTGGAATCAAGAAAAACTGTTTGCCCTGAAGATCTCAGAGGTTACTTACAAAAAGCTTTCAGTGTTTCACCTTCCATGTAAGCCCTGAAGAGCAAAGATCTTTGAACATTAGGGAAGAGTCAGAAAAATATATAAACTATGTCATCAAAAAGGGCAAGAACAGGAGTTTATATTGTAAATGATAGAAACCCCTCCTGTTTCAGTCTGGTAAAGGAAATTGAACATAGGAAGCAAGAAATATAGAACCTGATATAAATCACAGAAAGAGAAATAAAAATCTCTCATTGCTTTCCCTGAGCTTTGCACAAAGGCTGCAGTTACCTGTTTAATCAGCATGTTATTCCTTCTGTTTGTCCCTCTGGGGAACTGCAAGAAGCTCCACATCTATCAATGGACAACTTCAAGTTCTGTTGATTGATCACTATTTTTCTCAGCACTCTGGAAGTAAAAATGAATACTTCTGTCATCTTTCTTTACAAAATAACTTTTGGTACCTTTCTGATCCTTCCATAAGAAAAAAGGAAGGACTTAGAGAGATAAGAATGTATAAGCTTTCACACAAATTGTATTACCCTACATTACTAATGACTAGAAAGACAACCTCAACATTTCTGAACTCACACGAAAATAGATTCACATTTTGGCTATATTAAAAAAGGTTAGTGCCTTAGGATTTAAAAGTTAAGGATTTAAAAAAATCAGACCTCCTTCTGAATTTTAAGGTCCTAAATGTTTTTTTCTTTTCCACAGTTCTACCATAATAATAATAAAAATAATAATAATAATAATAATAAAAAATAAATAAATAAATAAATAAATAAATAATAAAACCATCCATACTTTATTTTATTTTTTAAAATACTGTGGTATCTATAAGCATCTTAAATTTTTGGACTGAGTAAAAGGTATTTTACAAGGTATGTCTCTTTGCAGTTTACTGTTGTCACATTTGCGAAGGAAAAGTTGAGATAACACATTATTTCAATCTGTATACAATTTTTTGAAGTAGCCTGAATAGTTAGACAGAGGATGAGTCTTTTTTTTTTTTCCTTCTGAATCTGATGTGAGGAACTTTTAAAAGTTTTCTAGTTTTACCCTAAATAAAACTTTGACAGCTGAGCTCTGTACAAAAATAATATTTTTGTGACTACCTGATATGATCAGTACTCTTTTGGTTCAGTGAGAGAATTGAAAAATAGTGTGAAACTTAAAACTAAAATTCAAGGATAAATATTTTACATCTAGATTTATATTGTCCTTCCACTAAATAGTGTTCTCAACAAAGAGGAAGACTACTGTTTAATTTCCATCTTAAGGCATTTTATAATATCAGCCCACTAAGCTTATGGTAATGTCTTGTATCTCTTTTTTGTTTATTTAAACCTTTAAAAGTTGAAGAGCTGACATTCATTAACTTTATATTTTAGATCAGAAGGAAAGTAACAGCAAATGTTGATTCCAAAAGCCTTGAATATTTTATCCTGCTAACAGGCAATGTTTGTGTGTTCGTAACGATGGTAAGGAATTACCAATCAGTGAAGTAGAAGGAAAGAGATACTCAAACCATAAGACCTCTCCTACAGGAGAGATTTAACATCATTATTTTTGAAATATGACCTTCCCAGCAGCATTTGTAATTATACTTCCAAATTAGAACTAATAGACTCTTGAAACCAGTCTCTCAGTTACTGAATGTATCAATTCCTTTCCACAGAAAAAGTGAGATTTCAAAATAATGTTGGAAACTTTATACTACAGAGAAATGCAGATATTCTTGAATCCTAAATAATAATAAGTATCATCTACTTTGTGAGATGCTAGCAATTAATATTTCATCTTGCTGTCAGACTTGAAAATAAGATGTAAAATGAAATAAAATAAAATTTACTAGTATTAGGAATGGCTGTTACTCTTCTGCCTCCTTCTATATACTAATATAATAAATAGTGAAATAAAAGTATCTATACTGTTCATAAACTAGCATATACCATTATTTGTTGCCAGACTTCTTTTTGCAGATAATTTAATTTATATTGTGTTATATTTATGGTGTATGCCTGAATGCTGAATCATAATTGAGATCTTATAATAACAAACGGATGGACAACACAGTGGGAAGACAGTGGGATATTCACAGAATCATAGAATCATTATGGTTGGAAGAGACCTTTAAGGTCATCAAGTCCAACCATTAACCTAGCACTGAAAAGTTACTACTAAACCTTATATCCCTCAGCACTACATCTTTAAATACTTTAAATACTACGTCTTTTAAATACCTCCAGGGATAACAACTCAACCACTTCCCTGAGCAGCCTGTTCCAATGCTTGATAACATTTTCAGTAAAGAATTTTTTCCTAATATTCTTCTTCATCCTCCCCTGGTGCGGCTTGAAGCTATTTCCTCCTGCCCTATCGCCTATTCCTTGGGAAAAAAGACCAACTCCCACCTTGCTACAACCTCCTTTCAGATATTTGTAGGGAGTGATAAGGTCTCCCCTGAGCCTCCTTTTCTCCAAGCTAAACAACCCCAGTTCCATAAGCCACTCTTCAAAAGATTTGTTCTCGAGACCCCTCACCAGCTTCGTTGCACTTCAAACACACTCCAGCACCTCAATGTCTTTCTTCTTGTAGTGAGGGGCCCAATGCTCGAGGTGCGGCCTCACCAATGCTGAGTACAGGGGGACAATCACTTCCCTAGTCCTGCTCACCATACTATTTCTCATACAGGCCAGAATGTTGATGGCCTTCTTGGCCACCTGGGCACACTGCTGGCTCGTATTCAGCAGGCTGTCAACCAATACCCTCAGGTCCTTTTCTGCCAGGCGGTTTTCCAGCCACTCTTCCCCAAGCCTGTAGCATTGCATGGGGTTGTTGGGACACAAGTGCAGGACCTGGCACTTGGCTTTGTTCAACCTCATACCATTGCCCTCAACCTATCGATCCAGCCTGTCCAGATCCCTCTGCAGAGCCATCCTACCCTCAGGCAGACCAACACTCCCACCCAACTTGGTGTCATCTGCAACCTTACTGACAGTGCACTTGACCCCCTCATCTAGATAATTTATAAATATATTAAAGAGAACCAGCCCCAATAGTGAGCCCTAGATAACACCACTTGTGAGCAGCCACCAACTGGATTTAACTCTATTCACCACAACTCTTTGGGCCTGGCTTTCTAGCCAGTTTTTTACCCAGCAAAACCTACACACGTCCAAGGCATGAGCAGCCAGTTTCTCTAGGCGAATGCTGTGGGAAACGGTGTCAAATACTTTACTAAAGTCCAGGTAGACAACATCCATAGCCTTTCCCTCATCCACTGAGAGGGTCACCTTGTCATAGAAGGAGATGAGGTTAGTCAAGCACGACCTGCCTTTCACAACCCCATACTGACTGAGCCTGATCACCTGGTTGTCCTGTACGTGCCACGCAATAGCACTCAAGATGATCTGCTCCATAACCTTCCCTGGCACCGAGGTCAGACTGACAGGCCTGTAGCTCCCCAGATCCTCCTTCCAGCCCTTCTTGTAAGTGGGTGTCATGTTTGTTATCTTCCAGTCAACCTCACCATTTAGCCAGGACTGTTGATAAATGGTGGAAAGAGTCTTGGTGAGCACCTCTACCAGCTCCCTCAGTACCCTCTGGTGCATCCTATCTGGCCCCATAGGCTTGTATGTGCCTAAGCGGTGTAGCAGGTCGCTAACCATTTCCCCTTGGATTATGGAGGGTTCATTCTTCTCCCCATCCATGTCGTCCAGCTCACGGGGCTGGGTACCCAGAGAGAATTCTAGAGGTTGTTACTGAACCTCCTATCTCCTGTTGTAGATCTTCAGAGTAGAAGAAAAATGGTTCAGGCTAATGGCAAAAAAATCCTCTCTGCGACACTGAAGTGATGGATTACTCCAGAGTGAAAAGGTAAATGTTTCTGAAAGGTGCGCAAACCGCCTTCCATCTTCTTTATTTTCATTTCATATTATAAGGTTTAGTTTGATTCTAAACTTCTAGGAAGAGAATATCATTGTAACATTTCTCAAACATTAACACAATTCAGATAGAGATTAGAGGTAAGAGATTTAATCTTCTATCTCTGAGGACGATCTGATGTTCAGCTTGCAAAAAGGTACTCATCTGAGTACCACGCACAGATATTGCACACTTAATGGCACTCATCTAGCTTCCAAAGCATTTATCCCACACACTAAGTCACATGCACTATACACAATTATATTTTGAACAAATGCATGAACACTTTTTACCCCAGAGACACAGTCTTTGACTGAAAAGAGAGATATACCTGGAAGGAAGACTCAAAACCTTTCCCACTAGCTGTGCCTTAACTGCTAAGATTATAGATCAGTGTATCTGATCTCCCACTCTCATTTTGATTCTATTATTCTTTTATTTGCAGCTCTACAATTATTCACTACAGAAAAAAAAGGCAGGACAATATTTTGTAGTTCACAAGACTAGGCTTTTAAATGCCAGGGGACTTTCTTGGAGGACAGCAACAAATGATGTGGGGGTAGAATCAAGGGGGCAGGGCATTTTGCCAGGGCAAAATTTTTACCAAGAGTCACACAGCAGTACTTCATCTGTCTTTGTTTTGCATTGACAACCAATGCAGCTGCTGTGCACTGAACTCATTGCTGCCTGCTGTGCATACATCTACATTTGAGTTTTTGTTCCCATCAAGACTACTTTGAAGCAAATCTCCCAGTTTCCCCCACTTACTCTAGTTCATTTCGTATCACAGAAGTGAATTCTTTTTGGAAATGAAACAAGAAAACACACTCCAGAAGGATATCTAATGTGGTCTAGTTGCTAATAGACATTCAATTCATGGGACCAGATGAGAGCTACTCCAAAATTAAACACCTGAACTGTGCAGTGGGGACATCAGATCCTCAGCACCAACTGCTTCACTCTGTGGATCTACACCTCTTCCACCATACTGCTTCCTAATGCAGACATAGTGTGTTGCATGCATATGCGTGTTGACCAGTCAGAGCAAGACTGATTAACACTGCCATTTCAGAGACCTAGAAAAAATGAGTTACTTTTTTAGAGACTGAGTCATGACAGAGTTCAAGCAGGAGCCTAGGAGCATGGCTATGCAAACTGGTTAACTTTTGCACATGCTCAAATTCTTGGGTGATCAAGAAATTTTGGGTGGTTAACCATTAGTGCTTAGCCTGGTTACATCTGTACTAGCAAATAAACCAGAGTAAAGCTGCAGACACAGGTACAGAGTCATCCGTACTATTTAAAAATTAGCATACTCACAACTTTTTGGTCTGTGCAGGTTAAAACATCTCTTAGACAATAGACACACACTGAACAAGAGAAAGTCAAGCCCAAAGACTCTTCCCAAAATTGCTGATGCCATGTTCTGAGGGAAAAGTTCTCCTCTCCACAAAAGGTGTTGAAGAGCCATAGAAACTTTCTCATGTAACACTGTTGTTATACACACCAATTCCCATCCACATCAGTTGGGCTACTCCAGGATAATAGGTTGTGAGAGAAGTGGGAGAACTCTGCGAGCAGGGACTTACAAGAAAAAGGTTCATATAGACTGTGAATTCTTTACTAAATTCCAATATTTTGTTCCTTATATCTGGAAGTAAATCATCTGATATCTATTGAGAAATTTCTATGATACTAAATACTTAGCAATGAAAAGAGTGAAAACCAAATCATCTTCCCAATACTGGTCAACTTAGCACTGACACAGAGTTAATATCTATCCAAAAGTTAGCTTTAAAGAATAAATTCAAGAAAATACTAAAAAGTGTTCTGGTGTCAACGGTTTCACAAAGAAAATACTTGTATAAATGAGAGTAAAAAAGAACACAGAAAAGGGAAGTTTCCAGTTAGACAAAGATAAAAAGACAGTAAGAAACCTGAAAAATCATGAATGAATGGGAAAAAGGGCATTCTAGAAAACCATGAAGCAGTATAATAAATGCAGTTTCCAGAGCACAGCATTTATTTGCAATTCATGGGACATTAATAAGACCATTATTACCTAGTGCATAAAATTTTCAAGTGCTTATCCTATTTAGGACAAAGAATTCAAATGTGTTTTGGAAATGAGTTCTGTCCTTCATAATATTTTTCTGAAAAAATAAACTCGCACTGTCTACAGTCAATAAATGTAGCATTAGTGCATGTAGTCATATGATACCAGAAGTATATCCCCAAATGGAGACTTTTAAGCATTGTTTGCTGTTGCTTACAGCTTTCAAAACAGACCACAAACCCCTTGAGCTATTTTTTTCCATGCTCATTTTCAAATTAAAAGTGATTTTTTTGAAAGTGTAGGAAAGTACCAGTTAGCTACTTTGGAGTTACTTGAGCATGAAAATGTGTCTTTCACATCTAAATATAACTTTTTTTTGCATTGTGATGTTTTAAAAATAGTTTCATTTTCAAATTTGGCATACAGCATGTACCGTCACCTACAGGAAGTATAGGCTTTGAAAAACAGAGTAGAAATTAAAAATAAATACATATAGAAAGAAAATATAATTTTTATATGAACCATAGTCAGTTCCTGAATTTGTTACTGTTGTTCTACTTCTGCATGGTGGGAATGATCCTGTTAAAATGTTTGTAACTGTAAAATTCTATATATGCAATTTTACTGTTGACCACGCACATATTTGGATGTAAAGGAAGCAAAACAACTGCATCTGTTGTTTCATCTGTACCAAAATTCAATACTGTTAGCATATAAACCAAGGGAAAACAATACATATATGCCAATAAACTAAGCTGTAACATTCAGTACCTTGCCTTATGTATGCCATATTACATTGAAGTATTTTATTTTGTTGTGGTTATGCTAGACTTTATAAATCAGCTAATTATGGAACATCTCACAACAAGAAAACTCTTATTTTGAAAAATGGACTCATTATATAAATTATACAGCGGATTTAATGCCTGGACTTGATTACCATCAATAGGTTAAATTTTCATAAGCGGAACAGTCAGTAGCAAACTGCAGCATCTAAAGTCACTGTGAAAATACTTTGAGCAACCTAAGGATAAATCCATACTGTACAATAAAGTGCTATGAAGCATGCTGAACCAGGCTGGGGTGTGTCTCTGGCATCAGGTGGCACAATCAGATCTTGGCAGAGATTTTGGAAGCTGAATTAGCTGTATCATTTATGCTTAAGTCTCACCCAAAACCAGGACTGCATTTGGAAGCAACATTGTGCTCCCACATGTTATGATGATTGCAGTCACAGAGCTTGTGTGCTACCAACTGAGAATGAAGGCTGTGGTTGAACGGGGCATGTACCACCACTACATTATATAGATAAAATTGTTGGTTGAGAGACAAGAAAACAGATAATATGAGTAAAAGGTTAGTTGTCACAGTGTAGGGAAGTCAGAGAAGTATTGGAAGTAGAGAGCTTGAAGGCTATTTTAATATATACATATAGATGCATATATATATTAAAATATCTGTGTGTATATATATAAGCACTAAAATAGCTGTATCTTATATATCTGTATATGTATAAAAACATCTGGAAAGGTGGTAGAGAGTGGAAAGTTTGCTGATTTTATAAAGTTATTTGTGGCATGATGAAGAAGGACATTTTGAGATGTTATAAGGCAATAACATGGAAGATGAAGTTGACTGTAGGTTAATGTAAAATGTAGCACACATGAAGAAACTATTCCAGCTTCATATATTAAAAGCTGGGCTTGCTGATGACCGTTACTATTCAGAAGCAAGACAGCGAGTTTCATAAAAACATTAACTCAGCGCTTGGCAGAAGTCAAAAGAGAACAAGTGACGTGGAAAGAATTATTAGGAAAGAAATAAGGAATATAACCAGAACATTATGCCACTGTTGCAAACTCAGGGTCTGCCCAGAGTTGAGCAGTTCTTGTCCCCTCAATTCTGAAAAGGATACAGGAAAACTTGAAGAATTTCAAAGGGCTACAAGAGCTAACTTAACGTAAGGGTATATTTCAAAAATGAAAACAAATGGTTTTAAAAGCACCAACGAGAACAAACTGTCCTCTGTCTTTTCCCATGGAAATTCTTGGACCATGAATTGAATGGTGTGAATACTATATAACATAATATTGGCTAGATGGATCCTTGATAAGTTAGTTTTTACTATGTTTTGGTGTTCTTAGTGAACAGACACTTTAATCCTTCCTAGATTGAGCCTTATCAACATAGACAAAACAGGTAGTTTACCCATGAAAAGATAAGTTGAGACTCTTTTTATCAAATGAATGTCCTAGAATAAAAAGCAAAAAATAGAGGAGTTGTTTATATTCCAGGTTTCTTTGACAATCATCAAAGTTTAATATGGTGATGGCTAGGGTTCCTGAGTATTGAAGGCAACATGTTATTTAAGTCCACAAACTGCATGGCTCTGAAAGGAGCTGCATTGCCAACATGTCCCTCAAATGAACAAGGATATCAGTGCACACAGTGCTGAAATGGTGAAGGTTTGGTAGTCATCACTAGGTATAATTTCCTCTTGCCAATTTGTTTCCTGTTTAATATTAATCATTTTGTGTGTATGTTATACTGTAGAAGAATACTGTTCCTTTAATAGCATCCACAGTAATCTTCACATTCATGTAGCTGGGATAAAAAGTGGGGTTTTCTTAGAAAAAACTGACAGTGTCTTTTTTCTAGATGAGAAAGCCTCAGATCCAGCCACAAAGATATAAAAAAATATTTAGCTATACCTGGGCTTAACATGTCAATGCTCAAGCAATATGAAAAACAATGTCTAGAACCAAATTTAGGTGGAAGATGGATAACGAAATCCTCATATTTTCAGGTACTTCAAATTCTGCTTATCTTTTTGTCTAAAGGCACTTTGAACTTGACAGTAATGATTTACTGCCTTCTAGATCAAGCCTGTCTTCCACAAAAAAGCTTTTTTTTTAACTTTTTACACTTTCAAGGTCAGAGGATTGAGAAGAGTACAGGCAAGAGGGTGTTCACAGAATACATTTATTGAATGAACACCATTAAAAAAAAGCAGACTTAACTACCATTTTCCTAAAGAAGGAGGCCAGAAGTGTTGTCAACGTCCTTTAGATAAGGATTTAGTGCTTAGGACATTCATTCAGGACATGAGATATTCTTGGTTTAATTTCTCCTCTGCGTGAGGAGACTTAAAACCAGGGTTTCTATTTATGCACTTTACTCAAATACTTAATCAGCCCTCGGAGCTGAATCCAAACTCCAGATGTCCCAGAGGAAAGTCATAAGCACTGAATTACAGACCTTGTTTGCTCACTTTTTCTTTATCCCATCTCCTCTTCTGCAGCACAGTTAGTCCAGAATTGCTTTAGATAAAATGGAAAAAATTCAGGCAATGCAGATGGGACTCCTCACACACTCACTCCTCATCCCTCTGCCTAACACACTGTTGCCTGGCTCAAGAGGTCCAGCCCCCTGCTCTAGATATAAAAAACCTGCAGTCCGCAGGCTGTACACTCACTGGGCAGTGCAGTGTTTCAGGACTTGCCTGACTTTTCTTAGGCTGAGAGAGTTTTAGTCTATACCTATTGCCTAAGATGCTTTAGCTTAAAATGTGTGTTAGATATGGTAAAAACCCAGCAGCCACTGCATAACAAACAAGAGCCCTGTTGTGCCAGGGAAGAGTGCGGGAAGCTGTTCTGCAGCTTCCAGAGTTTAGCCAGCAGTTAATGAGAAGGGAGCAGGCTGTTTTAAGGAAATATAGAAAAAATCATCTGGGCAGATGCAAGACTGCAGTTGAATGTGCCCTCAGGACCAGTACTGGACTCCTCCAGGCAAACAGCTTTGGCCACTGATGACTTGCTGTGTTGGCCCACCTAGCTTCCTGACGAAGACAGTCACCACTGACCTTAAGATCCAGGGGGTGTTTGGAAGGGTTAGCCTAATGCCAGAGAGAAAAGAAGATACAGTAGATTGTTCTGTGTAACAGTTTTAGCTATATGAAGCTCTTATGTTTTAATTCAGATTATGACTGTTAGTGGTACTGTGCCTGGACTAGTATAACTGGTGAATTTTTTATTATACTACTAAAACATTAACAAGATTTACAATAAATTCTTGTCTACCTATACAGGGTGTGTTCTCTTTTGTCCATAATAAGATTTTATTTATAAAAAGAGGAATGATTGCTGTCCAATTTTTTAAAGAAAATGTTTAGGCTTTTGCTTGGGAAGAAGGTTACAAGGTATAACGACACGGAGATGCTAAATATCCAGTATACAAAATACCTAACTTAAGAAAAAGGACAGGTTTTAATACAAACCCTGTCCTTATTACTTTGCCTTTGGATTCCCACATGAAGTTCTTGTTCAATTTCTGGCCTTTTGCGAGTCTACCATTTCTTGTTCTTACCATGTTTTTGTGAGAAAGCTGTTCCAGCAGTCAGGCAACTAATACTTAACATTGTGAGGCTCAATATTACACTATTTACATTGCTATTGGGTTTGGACTTCTCTTTACGTTTCGAAAGTCATCTAAAGCTTTAAAACCCCTTCAAGTTAAATAGACTTTTAAGCTAGATTTTTCAAAATAATTTTAATACATGAACATTCACATGGGTTAATTGTACCTACAACAAAAATACTACATATGGAAGCTGTTCTGAAATTGGTATTCATTTCATTTGTGAATCAACAGCTCTTACCCTGCTTGGAAAAATCAGGAAAGTATTTTTTCTCCAAGTTTCAAAGTCTAGACCCAAAAGAGTTTTGGTTTTTGACAAGTCATTGTTATGAATTATTTTTTTCTTTCAAATATTCTAGCTATTTAATCAGGATGCACAAAAAATACATAAGTGATCAAACATGCAAAATCTAAGTGGTGAAAAACATAAATTATTAGTTTGCAGAGTATCTGTATATTAGAAATGATTTATCTAACTTCCACAGTGAATATTGAACAACGGATTCAGAAAAAAAAAAAAAAAAAGAATTTGCAAGAGATTTGTTGAGAAATTTGACTAAGAGTGTTGTAAATATTAAAAATTTTTCAAACAGCTTTTGTTATGATCTTAATTTTTATGGAATGAAAGAACTACTGAAAAGTAGTTCTGTTTTGTTTTATTTTGGTTTTTTTTAATTGACCTTTTAATACCCCAAAATCATACTGGAGAGCATATGTGGTCTGAAAAATAAACATGGTTCCAAAATTCTCATCAGGTCCTCTGCTACACAAACAAATGCAATTTAATTGTCTCATTTTGTAGTTTAAGATTAAAAGTTCGTGATAATAAACGTCAATATAAAAAGAACATTCAGATACTTAACAAACATGTAAGTTAATTAACTATTAGTTCCCTTCTTAAGAAATTGCTTCTCAAAATCTGTTACTAGCAGTTAACAGCTGGTATATTAGCTAATGGGCAGAAACTGTTCCAAGGACAAAGATAATAATATATAAAAGCAACTATAGTAAAGATGGAATTTTCATAAGACTGCTGATATTGTACAGGTAGCAAATATTCTGTAAAACAAGAGCATTTTGCAACAAGCAATACTGCAATATATCTACGTAGTGTTGCTAAAAGAAATCTCAATTACAAAAAGACAAATAATTTTATTAAACTTCAGAAGGCCTCTTGATTCAAACATTACTACTTAAATTTATCGCAGAATCTTGGGCATTAGTTTGATTCCAATAAGAATACTCAGCCCTTTTACATATAAAAATATTGTTTTCTTGAATAGCAAATGGTAATAGTATTAATACAGACATTGTCAAACAGGTAAACTTGCTACCAGGGTAGTAATTTCAGTAATGAAATCACAGCATGTTTTACTGAATGAAAAGTGAAGCAAAGTGAATTAAAACTTGGTATGTTGAATTCACAGTTTGGTGCATCTTTGAGATTATAAAAAAATGCATTTTATTTAAAATTAGTACATAGAAAAGTATTTTCAAAGTTCGCATGAAAAGGAGAATAAGCGTAAGTAAACTTTAATGCTGTTCTTAAAATATCTTTGAGAATTTGCTTTTTTAGTTTGATATTTTTTAGTTTAAAATATCCTGCAAACTGAGCCACTTTAAAAGTTCTAAACCTATGACATTAAAGCAATACAGTGTAGGATGTTTTTGTTCAAGAAAGTAAAAATTCGTATGGGAAAAAAATTAGCTTCAAATAGCATTTCTCTTCATCTTTAAAAAACGGACAAGGGAGAAGATTTTTGCAGATGCAAGAAATGTAAGAAGTAATTTCAAACTAATCCTGTTTTCTCAAAGTTAATAACTACAGCTTTTCAGCCAGAATGTCCCATTTTGTTTTGCATATTTTTTTCTACAAGGTTGAAACAAATAGCTGGCAATCACTAGAAAATTTTTGTCAGATTTATAATATGGCTGTATAATTTTGTTATCTCAAATAAACTTAATAGAATTACTATAACCAAGGGATTGGCAATTTGTTTTCATGAACATTTGGATTTTCCTGGCAAAAAATAAAAAGACAGCAAGATCTGTCACATTGTCTAGTAAACCACTTAATCTGTAGATTTTTTGGCTCATACACCTGTATAGCTTAAGTAAGAATCCCCAAATAGTTATTCATGTGAACATGAGGTTTGCATTATATAGCACTTTGCTTTATTTGTTCATTGGACGTCTGACTATGGAATGACAAAATGACATTTAACTTCCAGCAAAATTCTAAGTGGTTTATAGCTATAGTTCTTCAAAACTTTTTTAAAAGACAAACACCATAATAATTAATAATATTTATAATCAATAGTGTTAAACCAGGCTATAGAAAGTTAAATTTATAAATTCAAATAAATATAATATGCAGAATGGTAAGTCAAAGACAGCTTGAGACTAGATTACCCAATAATTCCTCAATAAAGCAAAAAAAAATTTCCATCCCTTAATTTTTGTTTCCAAGACAATTTTCAAAACCAGTTTTAGCTTTCTTTTGCACTGAAATACAAGACAGATTTTCACTATGGGTTGTACCATATTTTGATGGTGTATCTCCATAATCAAGTATGCTGCTGTTTCAACAGTGTGCAAAAAAAAATAAAATAAAAGGCATGAAAACATTGAGTTAGTGTGATATTGAGAGAAGGTCTAAGCAAGTCATCTCACTACAGATTTCACAGTTGATTTCTTTCTAGGTCCTGCCTCTGGCTCATTCTTTGACATGAGTAAATCACTGAAGAATGCTTTAAAAATAAAGGTCCAGATACATTGATTACTTCTAGAAATAAATATGCAATATAACCTGCTTAAAATTAAATCTGACAGCAATGAATTAAATATTTCACTCTGTTATTCATACCTGAACACATCTGAAAGTAGCAAAAATTGCGATAAATGTCTTTCCTATCTTTCCTATTTCCTTACCTGTGTAATGGAAAATATAGGACCTACATACACAAAACAGAACAGAAGAAATAATCATTGTATTTCTATATCATACTTGGATCTTCCTTTGCATCTTTAAGACAGAGTCCTGATCGCGGCTATGGAGATCATCTGTTATTCTGGTGCAGAATGTGTCCCACTCATAGAACAGAAAAACGTTACTAGGATAAATAGTGGAATAATCTAGGTTGCTACAACCTTGCAGAGAAGGTTTTGTTTTTCCATTTCAATGCCATCGTTATAAGACCAGTTACCTACATGAGCATTCAAGTAGACCCATTACTGAACAGGTGGGATGTTGCCATCTGAGGATGTTAATTTATGCAACCATACATTAAGTATTTTTTCTGTATTACTTCAACAAATCATTACTTTTGTCCAACATCTTAGTAAAAGTAGTATATTCTTCCCCGATCCTTTTATCAATGATTATGTGAGAAACTAAGACTTGTTTAAAGTTAGTAGCATTTGCTTCACTTTTTAGATACAGTTAATAGTCTGGGAAGGATTAAACATGGATAATTTTTTCCTGTGAAGATTTGGTCTAATTTCTTTCATCAGGTCATGTTCAAATATGAATACATTGTTGCTTGAGTGAAAAATATGTATTCAGGCATCCTAAAATCAAGTTCTGGTGAGCAGAGATATAGCAATATAGTTGTAAATTCAGTGTTCGAAAAGGAACATTTTCATCCTTGAAAACACTTACATACTAAACTGAGCTTTCCTTAAGAACGTTACATCTTCAGAAAATAATTTAGGCATAATTAGTCAAAACACTTAACAACATGTTTGAATAACTCTCATGTACCTGAAGTTCTAAAAATGAGGGTTGAGTTTCACTTTAAGATGAGACTCCTATATTTAAGTGTGAAAGTTACTGTGGTCATTGATATCAACATAAACTGGTTACTGAAGCCTGAAGAACACTTTAATTCACCAAGCTGACTTGACTAACATTCAATTCAGTTGCCTAAATGGGCATGTAGCACAGTCTGAGAGAGAGGCATTCAGGTTCCCAGAATGTCTGCATGGGTCTGGAAGCTTAAACAGTCAGAAAAAAGGAAACCCTTTTTTCTTCTGGAGCAGCAGCTGAGGTTCAGATGAGATATCCCATAGCACCTAAAATGAGATTAGGCTATGTTTTCATTAACACTTAGTGTGGATCAATAAGGATGCATCCGTAGAGCAAAAAAGTTAGTGCTGAGGATCTCATGTCCCCATTAGACACATCTCATGGGAAGATTTTTTCATTTGTGTCTTTGTAGACTGGTCTACATTTTAAGTGGGACAGTTGAGAGTTTCACATTAAATCCTGATCCCAACTAAAACTTTGGTATAGAAACACACTGTATATCTACATGTGTGCAACTGAATTAATCCCAAGGTGTCTAGTTTAATCTGAGGTGATTCTTTAGAATCCACAGCCTGTGCTGAATTTGGGCTTGGTTCTGTTGTCTATAGTTGGGTTTATAATGCTTCTAATGAATTTCCAGCATATCTACTAGATACTCTCCAACCTTCTGAAACAGCAGCTGGAGATCAAATGGAATAACCTTGTTTATATCACTTAGTCATAAACACCTGTGTTTAAGTGCCTGAAATGAGCCCTGGATCTTCACTAAGTACAAAAAGAATTTGCAGACCATACATACAGGTACACGCTTTTTGATGTCTAGCTTTGAAGCAAATCTCATCATCTCTCTTTTCAGATGTTTAGATACATCACTCTCGTAATCTTTTAAGGATCTTTTACTATCAAAATGCTGTGAAATTTCATGTCCCATTGACACTAACATTTAATGCAAAGTTCTTTGTAGAATCAAGATATATCACCTGCCTGTACATCTGTAGCTACATAAATTCTAAAAAATAGACAGAAATCTGAAAAAAGCACACATATAGTAGATTTTATGCAAGATTCTGAAATAACAACATAAATTTTGCTCTTTTTTTCCCCCACATTATTATAATTAATCTTAAAATCATAACATTATGTTCGATGAGGCTTTGAACAACCTGATCTAGTGAAAGTTTTCCCTGCTCATGACAGGGGGCATCAGGCTAGATGATCTTTAAAGGTTCCTTCCAACCCAAACCATTCTATGATCTATAATTCTATCTTCTTTGTATCATTTAGAACACATGTAAATTACTTTTCAAAAGACTAGAGGGAATTGCATTATACCTTCTCAGACAGGATTTACTGTTAATATCACAGAGCAATATCCCTTAATTCCAATGTTAATTCCTATTGTGCAAACATCTGCCAAAGTGAGATGGAAGAAAATGTTTTGTCCACATTTTTTCCAGCTGAATTACATTTCACTGACACCAGGGGTCACTGTCATATTCATTCTACCTCAAGAATAGACAAATTAGGTTGTCTGTCTTTAGGCAACTGGCACATGGGAGATGTAAAGACTATGCCTATGAACATGGTCAAATAGTGATACAGGTTGCCCATAGAGGCTGCAGAACCTCCATCGCTGGAGATATTCAAAACTCCCCTTAAGATTGTCCTGAGAGACTGTTATATTTGGACCTCCTTTGATCAGATATCTCCAGCATTCCCTTCCAACATAAATTATTCTATGCCTCTGCAAAAATTCTTCTCCTCTGTGTTAACTTTCCTCAGGATATATGTAGATCACCCAGATTTAACTGTGCTAAGATCAGCAAAAGTTTCCTTTTCATTATTTTATTAGACCAAGCTGTACATTGGATGAATTACATGAAAGTAAATTCAAACTATGTTGCTAGTATGTGGCACTACTAGCCACAAGTGAATGAGGAGGCAGACAAACCTGTCATCACTCTTGTGGAAATTGTTCTCATGTTTGTAAACAAATGGTGTACTTAACACGTCATTGTCTGTAAGAAGAATGAAAGTGTCAGCACTCAACATTTCTCAGAATCCATTATGATGCTAAGCAGAAATCAGAGGAGAAAATTCTTCTTGCAAAGAAACTCTTTTGCTGGCACAAACCTGATGGACATGGCTTCTTAAGAATGCTAGAGGCAGCAAAAGTATATTTTAAAACCATAATTTCCTGAGGCAACTGCAGCTACTCCTGAAGTCTTGCTGGTGTGTATACAGGAGTGACTATTAGCTGTCTGACAGTTTTGTCTACCCTTGTGTGAGCCGATGCAGGCAGGACACAGGAACAACCACAAAACCACAGATGAAAGGCAAAGAACAAATTTAATCTTGATATCTCGCAGACCAGGGGATCTCCGAAGCAGCACCCGGGCAGTGGCACACAAGAGGGGGGCACAGGCACCACAGAGCGAGAGTCCTTGTTAGTGAGAGGGCGAGAGCTCAGACTTGCTGTTCTTGCCTGTATTTCAACTGTTCAAGCAGGCATAGTTTTCCACTGTGCTTTGATCTTCAACAAGGCAGTGATCGCATGTATGCTAGATAGTGTCCCTGAGTCCATCACAGACCTATGTTATCTAAATACAGATTTTCTACTTGTGAGCACGTAAGACTGAGTAATGATTAGTGTGATATATGTGTTGTCTAGCACCTCAGGTGTGAGTCACTTGAGCGTGTTTATAACCCTCCTCGCCAATCTTCCATTACGCTCCCACAACCCTGTTCTTGCAGAACCAAGCATATGTTTCTAATTAGCTCATATTAGACATTGGCCTACTTTAGTCCCCCAAACCGTGATGTGCAACTTCTTGAATACTTTCAAGAACTAATTTCCTACATTTTTATTTGCATTTTACCCCGATTGCGTTTTTTCATAATTACTTACATACACACACTCACACCAATCTCATCTGGGGATAGCAACACAAGCAAAATTGAAAATGAAGGTAAATATATTAACCAAAAGGGGAATTGGAACTTCTGAATGTTAAAGTGTCTGTGTTAAAGGCAATAATACAGGTAGGACTAGAGTAAATACAATTTTTTTGTTTAATAAAGCATGCTAATGTCTCCTATGTTTTGAAGTGGACTATGGATTTAAATTTTCAATATCGTCTAAATGAGGGATTCATTTATTAGTACAGCTGAAATAAAGGTCCTACTATTTTACTTCAGTATATCCTTACTGTGTATCCTTCAGTATATCCTCAGCTCCTAATGTCCCTAAGTATTAAAAAAAATCCTGAAGATATGTTTGAATATGAAAAATGTTCAGAAAATTCTGAAACAAATAGTACAATATATATTTCTTACATTGTCCAGTAGTCTTTTAAACTTTCTTACTGTGTTTAACAGTATTAATGCTTAAACCAAAAACTTCCCAAAAATCAAGGTACTCAGCACATATGGATATGAGGAAAGGTGGGGTTTTTTTGCATAATGCACTTTGTTGATGTAAGTCCAAGGTTTTTCATTATTCTGAATGTGATGTGTTATTTTATGCTAAAGTAATATACAAAACCAGAAGAAATTCTCAGTGTCATTGGGACAGTGAAGGAGTGTGAGGTACTTGCAGGGATTATTTTCCTTAGAATTGATTTAGATAAAAAAAACCAAAAGATAAATGCAATATTAATAAATAAGCATGATACAAATAAAAATTACTCTTAAGAAGAAGGGATTCTTTTTACTGTAGAAAGCATACCAAGTTACCAATTGCTCTACTCTTCAGTGATAAAAAATTTGGAGAAACGATTCCAAGGTTAGTATTCCATAAACAACATCATTGACAATTTAATAGAGTTCAGTGACTCCCCATAGGTCTACTGACTGTTAGAACAAATTTTTAATTTCCCTTCATAGATATTTGAGAAGATACATAGATTCCATTGAAATTAAGTTGGAGACCGTGTGAAGAGGCCTGAGAATAAATGAGTTTAGTTTATTGTTTTTAGCTTTAAAATGGAAAGTTTTAATCTGCTCTCACTCAATAGTAAAATAATTAACTTGTATGAATTATTACAGTCTTGGAATCTTGTACTATAGAAATATAAGGATCTGTTTATATGGGTACATCTATTTGTGCAGAGAAAAATAAGAGAAAAAGATAAATGTTATTTTTCCAAGTATGGCAAATTAAGAGTTTGAACTCCAGATGGTAATCTTCACTGGGCTAGATGCTAATTTCTCTGCAAGATGGGCTTATGGGTGATAATAATACAATGTAGTCCTATTTTCTGTGAATTTTCTGATTTTCTTCTTGGATATCTTCACTAGTTTTGACAACAAAAATTACAGTGATTAGTTGGGACCAAATAAATATCCTTTGCACAGACGAAATCAGCTTTTTTTGATGTATATTCAAATTACTGGAAGTGCAGAGCTTTGCCCAAGGAGTATTTTGAGTATGTAATTTGAATTTAGTATTTTGAACAGATAATTTCAAGGGTAGTGCTGAACAACTTAATATAAATTAATGCTTTTGCAACATTTTCATTTCTTTAGCTGGAATACTCCACTCCAGCATAGAATAAAATGCCCTGGTTTATTCGTGTTTTGTTTTGGTTTTTAACTTCTACATTTCCCTTCTACATCTCCCCTGTTTTGCCTCAGTAAATACAATATACCTGAGGCTTGACTTTTTAGCCTTTCAAATATTCCAGTTAGCAAAGCATACCCCCACCCCAACACAGATTAAAATTACATCAATCTCATCCTTCACCCTTATTCTGGTTTCTCTTTATATTCAAGTCTCTCGTCCTAATTTCCATAGGTCTGTCCATAGTAAGAATAACAGCTAGCTGGGCAGAAGACATGACGTTCCCTTGTGCTGGCACAAGTTTGTAGGGCCAGCTGCATCAGGAGACAAGGACTGTCTCAAGCCCCACCACTTTTTTATTCTATGACAGGCATATGTTTTCAGTCTTGCTTTATGAAACAAAAAGATATAACAGGTATAGCTGTGAAAAACTTTTGTTGATTTCCCACCAAGGAGAAAAGAAACCAAGAAGATTTCGCTGACAAAAATGAATCACAAAATGAACAAGATGTTCTGGGAGGGAGTTATAATAACTATATGAATGCAGTAGGATTCTTTTCTAGATTTTACAAGTTTTTCAAAAGCAGTGGAGCTTGTGCAACTGGTATCTGCCTGGGTAACAATGCTATTTTTTTCTAATGATCATAGAATCATAGAATAATTTAGGGTGGAAAAGACCTTTAAGATCACTGAGTCCAACCATAAACATGACACTGCCAGGTCCACCACCAAACCATGTCCCTAGAGTGCCACATCTTTTAAATACCTCCAGGGATGGTGACTCAACCACTTCACTGGGCAGCCTGTTCCAGCTCTTCCTTTTTGCTGAAGAAATATTTTCTAATATCCAATCTAAATCTCCCTTGGATCAACTTGAAGCCATTTCCTCTTGTCTTATCACCTGCTACTTAGGAAAAGAGACTGACTCTCACCTCGCTACAACCTCCTTTCAGGTAGTTGTAGAGAGCGATAAGGTCTCTTCTGAGCCTCCTTTTCTCCAGACTAAACAACCCCAGTTCTCTCAGCCACTCCTCATAAGACATGTGCTCAAGACCCTTCACCAGCTCTGTTATCCTTCTCTGGATATGCTTCAGCACCTCTGTGTCTTTCTTGTAGTGAGGGGCCCAAAACTGAACACAGTATTCGAGATGCCTCTCTTAGTGTGACCTATTACTGCATTATGTATCAATGCGTAGCTTTACTCTTTGGTAGAATTGTGAAAGAGATCATCATTTCTCATTAAAGACCTCACATTTTTACTTTTTGAAGCGGAAAGCAAATTAATTTTTCTGTGTGACCACAAATTCCAACTGGATCACTTCTATTTACAATCCATTCTCCAACTTCACACCAGTTATTACATCTATAATACGTAACACAAACATTATCCTTGAATGAGTGATACTCATTTTAACCTATGTTAATGCATATCATGACGCTGCTGCTGAGTTCTACACCATGCTGAGTAAAATGACCACACTGTATCACTCATTTGTATCACAGGATGGGTATAATTAATTTCTATTTAGAAAGGATTTCGTGATTTAAAAAAAAAATTACGTATTTCTAACTACTATTTTATCAATAGTCCAAATTCTTGAAATTTAATACAGGAGATGAAATCTCAAGGCTGAAAAATATATACTATGAAAAGATAAAGTGTTTTCATGATAACATGAATAAATCATAGGATTGACTGGGGAAAAAGAAAAGATCGGTAAGGTTCTACAAATTTACTTGTCAGTTTGCTCATATTTGATATTGATGAATGAATTGCCTGGGATTTAAGCTTCCACATGAATTTTTTACCAGGCATTTAGGTACCAACAAATACACTGGTGCTTCTGTATATCAAGCTCTGTTTTCCTTTTTTTTCAAATGAAAATTTTGTTAGAAATATCATATTTATATATGATATTAGAGAAAGTATATTTATTCTAAAGAATGAAAAAAATCTTGTCTGAAGTTAAGTGATTTGTCAGGTTATGCAGTATATTAGCAATAAGTATATTAGTAATTGATTTCAGATATGTTTTCAGCCATGTAAGCAAATGATTTTGTGCTGTCTGTACTCAGACGTTCTGTAATTTTTTCTTCAAACATATTAGCCATGACTTATACCAAAAAAAAAAAGATGCTTTTACTCCTGTCTCGTCACTAACATAAATTAAAAAAATTGTTCCAGCCTTCTGATCATTTCTGTGGCCCTCCTCTGGACCTATTCCAACAGGTCTGTGTCTTTCCTTTGTTGAGGACTCCAGAGCTGAACGCAGTACTCCAGGTGGGGCCCCACCAGCATGGAGTAGAGGGGCGGAATCACCTCCTTCAACCTGCTGGCCACGCTTCTTTTGATGCAGCCCAGGATACTGTTGGCCTTCTGGGCTGCAAGCGCACATTGTTGGCTCATGTCCAGCTTTTCATACACCAGTATCCCTAAGTCCTTCCCAGCGGGGCTGCTCTCAATCCTTTCATCCCCCAGCCCGTATTGATACCAGGGGTTGTGCCAAACCAGGTGCAAGATCCTGCACTTGGCTTTGATGAACCTCATGAGGTTCACACAGGCCCACTTCTCGAGCTTGTCCAGGTCCCTCTGGATGGCATCCCATCCCTCAGGCATGCCAACTGCACCACTCAGCTTGGTGTCATCTGGAAACTTGCTGAGGGTGCACTCAATCCTACTGTATATGTCATTGATGAAGATACTCAACAGTACTGGTCCCAATACGGACCCCTGAGGAACACCACTTGTCACTGGTCTCCATCTTGACATTGAGCCCTTAACCACTACCCTCTGGATGTGACCATCCAACCAATTCCTCATACACCAAACAGTCCATCCATCAAATACATCTCTCTCCAATTTAGAGAGAAGTATGTTGTAGGGGACCATGTCAAAGTGCTTACAGGAGTCCAGATAGACGAAATCCGTGGCTCTTCCCTTGTCCACTGATGTAGTCACTCCACCATAGAAGGCCACTATGTTGCTCAGGGGGGACTTGCCCTTGGTGAAGCCATGGTGGCTGTCTCGAATTACCTCCCTCTCCTACCTGTGCCTTAGTATAGATTCTAGGAGGATCTTCCCAGGCTCAGAGGTAAGGCTAACAGGTCAGTAGTTCCCAGAGTCCTCCTTTCTACTTTTTTAAAAAATTGGTGCAACATTTCCCTTTTTCCAGTTACCAGGGACTTTGCTTGACTGCCATGACTTTTCAAATATCATGGAGAGTGGTTTGGCAACTACATCAGCCAATTCCCTCAGAACTGTGGGATGCATCTCGTCAGGTCCCTTAGACATGTATATTCAGATTCCTCAGGCGTTCATGAACTTGATCTTCTCCTACAGACAGGGGAACTTTGCTCCCCCAGTCCCTGCCTCGCTGTCTGTCCACTCAAGAGGTGTGGGGAGAGTGGTTGTCAGTGAAGACTAAGGCAAAAATGTTGTTGAGTACCTCAGCCTTCTCCTCATCTGTGTTTATTGGATTGCTAGTTTTGCTAATCAGTGGGGGGATGCTTTCTTTGACCTTCCTTTTCTGGCTGACATACCTGTAGAAGTCCAAAATATTATTATGTGCATCCTTCGCCAAGTTCAGCTCCAGGTGTGCCTTCCTGACCCCATCCCTACACAACCAGGCAGCGTCCCAATTCTCCTACCAGGATACCTGTCCCTGCTTCCACTGCCTGTGCACCTTTTTCTTGGTCTTTAGTCTGATCAGCAGGTCTTGACTCAGCCATGCAGGTCTCTTGCCTTCCTTTCCTCATTTCTTACACCTGGGGACTGAGAGCTCTTGCGCTCTAAGGAAAGCGTCCTTAAAGTTCTGCCAGCTCTGTTATGCTCCCTTGTCCCCAAGGGCAGTTTTCCAGGGGGTACCATTGACTAATTCCTTGAAGAGCTGGAAGTTTGCCTTCCTGAAATTCAGGGTCCTGACTTTACTCTTTCCCTTATCCATATCCCTCAGGACTGTGAACTCCACCAGTACATGATCACTGCAGCCCAGTCTGACTCCAGTCTTGACATCACTGATTAACTCACTTGTGTTGGTGACCATCAGGTCCAGTATCACATCCCTTCTGGTGGGGCTGTCTATTACCTGGCTTAAGAAGTTATCCTCAATGCACTCCAGGAGTCTCCTGGATTGCCTACAGCTTGCTGTGCTACTTTTCCAGCAGATATTGATGTGGTTGAAGTCACCCAGCAGGACAAGAGCCTGCAAGTGCGATGCCTTATGTAGCTGGAGTAAGAAGGCTTTGTCAATAGGCTCCCCTTGATCAGGCAGCCTGTAGTAGACACCAACCACAAGGTTCCCTTTTTTGCCTCGGTCTCTAATTTTTACACATAAATTTTCAGCCTGCTCATGGCTATTCTTCAGAGACAGCTCTTCACACTCTATCAACTTCTTGACGTAGAGGGCTATGCCTCTGCCTCTCCATTCTTTCCTGTCCCTTCTGAACAGCCTGTAGCCATCAACAGCTGCACTCCAGTAATTCACCCCACCAAGTATCAGTAATAGCAACTAGGTCATAGCTTTCTAGCAGCACAGTGGCTTCCAGCTCCTTCTGTTTGTTGCTCATGCTGTGTGCATTGGTGTAGAGGTACGTCAGATGGGCTGTTGGCCGTGTCACCACCTCAGAGGAACACCCCTTAATTGCTTTGGGGTATTTCACTGGTGTTTCCCTGTTGGGTCCTATTACCTCAGGAACCCCTGTCTCATCTCTGTAAGACTTAAAATGTGCTGCAATGTAGCCAGCACGTCTCAGAGCAACAGGCTGAGGGCCCTCGCTAACACCCTGTCTCTCTAATCTTGATGTATCAGCCCACAGCTTGTCCCGGACAAGCCTGATGTTATCACCCTGTCCCTTCAAGTCTAGTTTAAAGCTCTTTCAATAAGATGCACTAGCTTGTGAGCAAAGACCCTCTTCCCCCTTTGAGAAAGGTGAATATCTGACACCAGCAGGCCTGGGGCTATGTAGGCCATTCCATTCTCAAAAGAGCCAGAACTGTGTTGGTGACACCAGCCACGGAGCCACGTATTAATAGACTGGGCTCGTTTGCTTCTTCCAATGTCACTGCCCACAGCTGGAAGGAGAGAGAAAAAAATAACCTGTGCTCCAGATTCCCTTACCAACATAGTATCATCCTGAGAGAATTTGAAGGTATTTTTTAAGCAATGGAGCACGTTGAGTAACAGAATCTGTCCCTTCCCTTTTCTGTGCTACTGTGAAGTTGAAAATAAAACAAAAATACCAAAACATGGAGGTCCAATTGAAAAGTATGCATTTTTCAGCATGGGAAAAGACACTAATTCCTGAATTAGATACTCTGGACTTTTCACTTTTTTTTAACTTTTGGGTTTTTTGAATGGAGAAATCATTGTTCTACAATGTCATGTCTGGGACATTCTTCAGAGTGACCAGAGATGCGATTTTGTCCTCTGTGGGCAGAAAAAAGACTTGAACTCTGACTGTGTTATTTCTTGGTTTATCAGGAAAAAAAAAAAATACAGTATTATTATCAGCATTTCCTCAGGCTTAGCTTTTAGGGAGGTTGCATATAATTTGACCATGTTTATGAGCCTATATGTCAATGACAAATATAAAGAGAATACCTTCTGGTTTAAGTATGAATGAGCACAAGGTCAACCACATCACCACTGACAGGACTTTGCAGTTTTGCCCTTTACCAGTACTGTGTAGGATCACAGAAATGGTATTATTTTTTTGCGATGCAGAAACTATTCAAGTATTTCAATGAATAGAAAAATATGTAACTTTTCATTTGTTTAACTCATTGAATATATAACTTATGTTTACATTTTATCTTCCCCAATTCTTAATAGAATAGGAATTGTTATAGAATAAGAAGCATAATAGAAAACATTGGCTCATCAATATCATTAGTTTTCTATTCTTCTCACTGCTACAAAAAGGAAGTTGCAATGTTATTTCACAATGTAAAAATACAGAAATGATGAAAAAAATCAGTTGATGGTTATGAAGTTAACAAAGTAATTTTAAACTGTCACAAAATATTTTGTTTATTCACCCACAGCAATCAAAGTATTGACATCAACTGCAGTATACTGATATGAGACTGAAATAATAAATTGGTGAATAACACTATTTTAATAGAATACTATTAAGACTGTGCTTTATGAATGCACTAAAAAGTCCATTTGAAAAATAGAAGTTTTTAAAGATGCCTAAGTAAATATGTACTTGATATACACAACACAGAATCATTTAGCACATAACATGCCATTCCTTTCAGAAAACGTTATAAGATTGACAAAAGAAGATAGTAGAAATTTTAATACAGAATTCCAAAATAAAATTACTGACGAAAATTTTTAAGACTTCACATCTGAGGTATGGGGATAGAGGGGTTAAGCAATCTTTAAAAAGCTGTCTTTATCATTCAAGTTCTGCTGTTGTCTTAGAAGTATTCAAAGCGCTGATTGTTCTTCTAGCATTTTCTATCCTTCCTGTTCTTCTGCTTCAACTAAAAGATAACTTTTACTTCCTAACTCTTGTTTTGGTCTCTTTTTTTTTTTTTTTTGGTTATGCTAATTTATCTTTGTTTTAGTTCTGTGAGCAGTCATGCCACTTTTCACCACTAAAATGAATGTATGAGTAAGAATCCTGAACTAGACTCTTTAAAAGCATTAAATTCTATTATTAGTTACTCTTAAAGTTAGTACTGGTGTGGAATTTTATTTACATTGTTATAAAAATATATTGGCTAAGGGTGATCCTTTTCCTACTAAAATGAGTGAATGTTTCAGTAGATACAATATCAGTCTCTGAAGGAATCCAAAGGCTGGATAGCCAGCCATAGCAAGCTATAATTCATATATGAGATAATATGGTTTGGTGTTTTTTAAAAATTCCTAATTTGGTATTAATCCACATAACATGAGTCACATAACTAACACCATTCTAGCTTACTCCACATCCTGCACATCAAAATTTTAAATCCTGTCAAACCTTCTCAGTCTAACATTGTCACTGAAGTACTATGTCACTAGTTTTGGAGTCCAAAATCATGCCCTCTCACTAAGAAAAGAGTACATGTGCATCTACAGTGAAAGTTTTCTCATAATTCTCTCCCTACTAAATAAAGTCTTGGTCTTACTTATACACACACATAATTAATGTCGTACACTCCAAGTACTTCTACTGATGTCAACGGTCCTACTCAAAGTTTGCACGCTTAAGGAGTAGTCTTTGGCTACTCCTATACAAGATTTTAACAGCACCCTCTACAATGATATCTTAGCCTTTCCCCCTTCCCTTAAATAAAAATATTTGTTATTGGTGTCAATGGTGGCATGTATACCTGCTTTCTAAACACCAGGCTGCAATCTCAAGTCCATTTCATATGTCCCCAGGAGGAGCAGCTGGCTCACAAGGCACACTCACAGTCAGATACAACCTCTGTGACCTCTCCCTCGCTCACGACTGGTGTGTGTTAGAGGATGGCTCATGTTCTTTTTAATTCAAGTAATGAGGACTTGGCTGATTGGTTCATTTTCTTCTGCCAAAAATCTATAAAGTTAAAAATAATTCCAAATTCACTGTTTTGCCTTGACTTTGAATTTCTGTTACTTTTTCTTTAGACCATTACAAAGTCAGGCTATTTCTTGCCTTGCAGTCTTTAACTACTAAAACTCTATGGGGCAGGCCAGTCTTTCTCATGTGTAAGCCAAGAACCAAAACCTGCATAGGACTGATAAGTGCAAGACCTGTATTTTGGCTCTCTGTTAGTTGAAAAGTACAAAGAATGAGACAGTCTGGGCTATGTGTCCAGTTTGATCCCATGATAACTCCTTAGGCTAGGTTTTTGGTTATACCACAACAATTTGGAAAAAGTTTCATTCTTTTATAATTTCAGTTTTATTTATTCACTTCATATCTCTTTTTTGTTGCTATAATTGTGAAAATGAAAACATTGTGGTGTGGCTTGATTCACTTAATCTTCCTAACACAATGCAAAACGTGGTCCTTACATCCGCGAATAACCTGAAGTGTTGCCACATGTCTTTGTTATTGTTTCTTTTAGTGTATACAAATGAAATACATTAGTCTGGGGTAAAAAGTCAAATGCTGGAGGATGAAAGATGCTGCAGGTGTACGTTTCACCATGGTGTTAACTGAGAAGCAGGTTGAGAAAAACAGGTGCCACAAGTGGCACGCAGAAAGATGTATAAAAGAGCAGTGTAAATGTGGTGTTTGGGCCCATCGAAAATTAAGGTGAGTAAAATTTTTCTTCTGTGTTCTAAAAAATTTATGTGCAAGAAGGCAGCTGCTATTCTTGAAGTCATTTAGGTTTTGTTTGTGCTTGTGTATATATATCAGTTTTAAGTTTTTGCTTAATTTGACACCAAGTAATTTAGTGAGAAGCCTTTTTTTATCCCCTCTTTTTCATTGTAAATTAGTATTTATTGGCAAACAGTGGGAAAACGTCACTTCATATATTGTATTGATTGAATACAAACATGCTGTTTCTAAAAGTTATTTAATAATTGATGTTCTACAAGAGACAAGAAACAATTCCTCTGATGATAGAAAGCTAATAGAAAAAGAATTAATAATACAAGCCAAAGGATATCTATGGGTGCTGATTTAGTTCTTAAAAGCAGTGGAAGCCTTTCAGCAACTTCTGATGCTATGTGCAATACGATGAGGTCAAAATGTCATGTTTCTGCTCTTGATTTCGCAGTCAAGATGAGGCTTTGCAAGTCCTTGTTCTAGGCAACACTTTGCCACTGTCATGAGCTGTGATCTTTGCCATCTTGCTGCATTTCTGTTTTCCTTCTCATTCTTTTGAGTATTTTATTTTTAAAAAATTTTTAAAAAATTGAAATCAAGGTCTTCAAGGAAATTAATTGTCTCATGACTTTCTTGGCACTAATGCAATTGATGTGTAATATTAAGTGAAATGTAGTGGGGACTCAGATAAGAGGAAAAGAATTAAGATTTCAGATGTCTATTTGCTTTTACATTAGTTTATTAGAGGTTTTAAAATAATACAGTAAAACCAAAACAGCAGTTCAGAGATATTAGTCTCAGTTCCCTAGATTAGTTGGATCCAGGATCATTTATGTCTTCTTTCCCCCTAAACAGTTTTTTGGCTCCGCAAGCTTCAGCAGGAAAAATGGATTAAGTTCCCTTGGAAATAATGTAAAGCCTACATTCCAGCACTTAAGTGGGCAAAGATTTCCCTTTTCCTCTCTGAGTTATGTAGGTGCTAGCCAATTTATACCACTATTTTTTATGTTTTCAGTGGAACTTAGCTGACTTTGAGGTAGTCTGTCTACTTAAATTTGTTTCATAACAGAGCTAGAGGTAGGAAGATAAAAGCACTTATCCACCTATCACCTCAGAATAAATACTTCCAAATACATCTGGAAGACAGCAGATCATGTAGTCAGGAGCCAAGAGAAATATTTATAACGTTTTTGTATTACATTGAGGAACATCACTTGGGCTAAAAAATCTGCTAAACTTGTAATTCACACAGTTATCTTTTTTTTATGGAATTATTTGCTCACAAATCTGAGTTGGTAGAGTTGGCAAAAATCCAGTTTATAAGAAAAAGAAGAAGAAATTAGTTATGTGAAACACTATGGTTAAGCTCTGTAAAGACTATGAAACTCACACATCCTCTTGTGTGGAGATTCACACAGGTAGCCTAATTACTGCAGGATAAATTTGCATATGTTGAAATGTTAAATGCAGCCTAATCTGAGAAGTCCTAGTTTTATAAAGCTAGGAAGTATATGGAAAAGGCAGTGGAAGAGCTTAGAATAATTGTACAGGTCTTATTTTGTAGTTAATTTTTTCTATTTTATTTATTTGTTGGCTTATTTGTTTTGTAACAGAAGGCACATGTAAACCACTGCGTTTTATTACATTGTTCATTACCATTTTGCTGACTTTCTGCATCTTGTAAGCCTTCTCCCAAACTTCATTCTTGACACTATGGAGAGCTCTGAAACATAGATGCATATTAACTTTGGAAACCAACTGACACGAAGTAACAGTTTTAGAATGAGGTCCTCAGTGTCTGCCAAATGATGTTATTCTAGAAATAACATGCAAGGTAAAAGCACTTGACATACATACTTAATCAAGGATTAGAGCCTTGACAAAGTTTTACTCTGTTCCTATAAAATTATTCTAGTTCACAATGTAGAAGGATCATCCTACAGTGGCTTAAAACATTTGTATTCAGTTAAGAGTGACTTCCAGCAATTCCCTGGGTTTTGCTCCCTCAGTCCTTTAGCAGAAACTATTCATTTTACATATTATGTATTACAAAATATTTCATAAGATACATGTCAGGAGACGGTTGTAAATGCTCCAAGTGTTAGATTCTAGCCTTTTCCTTGCATATTTTATAGGTTTCCCAAAAGGTCAGCTAACTCCACTGTGCTTCAAGTCTAGCCTGCTCTTCACAGGGACCTGGCTGGGCACATAGCACTCAAACTTTCCGTTCTAATTGAATTAGATTTGAGACATAAAAAGCCACATAAATATTTCCTAATATACTTTTATATATATATATATATAAAACTGTTTAATTTAACTCTTCAATTTTAACTATGTCTTGACTATGTACCTTTTTTTCTAATATACTCTTCTGTATACCAAATATACCACTGCTGCAATGAAGGTTTCATACAAATGCAAATAAAAGTCTCCAAATCAGTATTTTTGACAAATGCAGTTCATTCTACAAAATATAGCAGTGTAATGGGCAGTATGGCCTAAAAGCATCATCAGAATGACACTAAAGAAAGTGCACAGCTATAATTTTAATACATTTTAATGCTCATATTTGATCTTTCTGTCTTTCATTAAGCTTTAAAAAGAGTTTAAGTTCCTACAGCCCTGTTGGCCTAATGAACTATAAAGCAGAGACTGTGGATTCAAATCATCTTTGGAATGTACAGTTTTGGGGTTTTTTTTAAGAATATGGAGTATTTTCCTTGTTCAATCACGCAAGAGGCACCATGCTTAAGTGAGTAAATTTAGTGTTTATTGTGACTCCAGTGACCAGTCTTCTGTTAAACTGATGTCTGACTTCTGTTAAACTTGCTATCTGCATCTGTGTCATTGGGCAAGTGTTCAAACATCCTACAGGTTTCTAACATGGGACTGGCTGTTATTTTCACTGGTGTTTTCACTGATTGTACAAGTTTGGGTAAAAGATGGTCTCAAGTACTCATTTTGAATTTTGACAGCATCCTAGTTACAATGCTCAGGTTAGGAACTTTCATCTTAATTTTCAAGATTGGCTAGAACCAGAACATTTCCTGCACTTTGGCATTTCTCTTTCTGTTTATTCTTTCATTTGTTTTATTTTGGGGAAAGGATTGTCTTTCATCGTGTGTGTAAAACTGAGGCAAAGCAGGACACCATATCTCAGTATAAATATTTTTAATTATAGCAAGAACATTTCAAATTAGTTGATATTAGGACATCACTTCAGATGAATAATTGTTGGTCTCTACTGCCACTGAAGAGCTCTAAGATATACAGTTTGGCATCTAAGAGTGTTTAGAAAGACGCATGGATCCCCTGGGTCCTTTGTTATAACCGCCAGACTGTGCAGGTGTTATAACACTTGGCAGAACTGGCAAATATGACACAAGACTAGCCATCTATAGCACTAGACAACTATTCTTAAGCAACTGAATAAAAGCCCTTAGATTGTCCCCTAAGTCAGATAGACATAGGCACCTCCATCCCAAGATAGTTGTCTATATAGATCAACTTATCGACATTTTAAAGATGATAGTTTCTCTCTACATATTATGTATAAAGACTAAACACCTCCTTTATTTTATTTATTTTATGTTGTTGGGTTGTTGGTTTTTTGAACAGCTAAAGAAAGTAAGATGAACTAACCATAACAGATTTTCTACTAACAAAAATTAAAAATCAAACCTAGAAGGAAGGATAGGAAAATTAATTTAGAACCAATAAGCCTACCCCTCAGCTCCCAAACTAAATGTGAAAACTAAGGAAACTTATGACTAAGATGCCACTTTAAATTGCAGTTGTCTGTAGGGGTGACGTTCTCTCTCGATCTACATAAATATTCAGATTTCGCCTCTCAGTGCATGCTGGCATATAAGGCCTATTTGGTCACTGAACTACTAAAGCACTTAAAGGTTTCCAGAGAAGTGAAAATCACAACAGCCACGCATGTTCACAACAAGCGCTTGACTAACATGCTGTCTGGTCTGTTTTAAGGCTGAAGTTAATGCAAAGAAAGCAAGTCTGTACTATAGCAACAGCCACATAAATCCTGACAAGTACACGCATGCCTTCTAAAAATCATATATTGTGCAAACTGTAGTATATAAGAGGAGCTATTAGACGGCCTTTTAATGCAGGAGTCTTCCTTTCTCATCTCTTAGTGCATTATTTCCCAAGGGAATTATTACATAGAAGATATACCTTTTTAAGGTTCTAAATTAATTTATCAAAATTTTAATGTGAGCAAAATGTAGTAAATGTCACATAATGCCAAATTACTTTTTAAAGCAAACTTTATGTGACTGCTTTATAACAATGTATAACTTTTTAATTGCTAATAAGAGTGTCTTAAGGAGTTATAAAATGCAAGGACGTAAATTGGTTGGCTCAATAAAATCAGCTGCAGACATTTTTATACATTTGCTCATTAAAAAATCAGGAAATATATTTAACTCAATGTTCAAATAAAACTAGCAAATCCTCCTTCTCAATTGAGGAAACTTACTATTGTCAACAGAGAAACAGATCATCCAATCTGATATTGTTTTAGAAAGCATATTTTATGGATATTGTTTATTGATATATGTAGAAAAACAACACGCATCAGATTAGATCCTCATAGTAATACACCTATGTTACTCTTTGCAAATGGCAAAGACTGACTGAAGAAAAAGGCATTCAGTAGTCCAGGCACAGAAACCAACACTAAGCAGTATTTGAAAATGATGTATTTGCTTGGAAACTGCTGAGAATACTGCTTTGTTTCAACTGAAGGCAAAAATAAAGTAAGCATTAAAACAGTAAAACATTTTCCTTCCTAGGTGCAATTGATCTTCGTTTTAAGAAACAACAACAGAGAACACTGAGTAGGGTTCTTCAGCCTCAAAAATCTCTCAAGACAAACCACAAATGCTACAAGACTTATCCTAAGACTAGCTAGATAAGATTAGACAATTCAGATGGAGTTATTAGGTTATGGATGCATAGACTTGGACTCAGATTAACAGTAATGAAATATGCCTACTAAGAATAATGGCCCTTTCAGAAAAGAGTACATCTAATCAAGCGTGTTACGCACCATTGAGTTTTTGTTCAAGGGGTTTGCTATTTAATAGCTGTTTGGTGGCATTTGGAACTGGATGCAGTTATTAGACAATGTAAAAAGCTAATTTGTTTCTTGGCAGGAGGAGTTAGCCCTTTTACTCTCACTCAGATTCAAATAAAATGACCCTCAAGTTAAATAACTACAGAGAAGGTAAAGCATACGCATGTGATAATGAAAAAACTGACAGCCTATTATTCGCAGTCTTGCAATCTTCTGCTGGAAGATTTCATCGAAAAAAATGTTGATATATTTCAAAGCACTCTGAATCTGAAAGCACTCTGAATAAGATAAGGAGAATAGGGACGAAATCAATAATACTGCCTGTAAAGAAAGTTTTGGTTTGGTTATTTTTCATTTGTATAATGAGAATATACTACAACACAGCTTATAATAGAACATCATAAGATATCACAACAGCATAAAAACTATAGGATGACAAGATGTCCCTGGCCTGGCACCTTTATTCATGCAAAATACCTCTGAAATCAGTTTACTGTGATATAGGAACAGTATTCATAAGTATACAACAGTTTCATTAATTAATCTTTTCACCAATTGAAAGATTTAATTTGATTTTTCCTCAGCTTCACAATACCACACTAGAGTCCAAAATCTAGATACAATGAAGTCACTAAACAATTAACGTTTGCCAGATATTCAGAAATAATGGAATAATTTCCAGTGGATCCTTTATAAAACAATAATTTAAAAAAATTACTACAAATCTCTATGAAAATCTGATCACTTTTACTCAAAGTCTACAAAGACAATTTAAAAAGTTAAGGTGGGCATTCCCTAACTGTCATACAGCAGTCATTTATCGCATCAATTTTTGTGAAACTTGGAATTCACCTGACTAAACAGGTGCAGCTAAACAAGTCATTGCAAACACATATCATTCTAATATGGATTTGAATCCAATGGCTAATTTGACATTCTAATCTAAATAGATCAGATACTAATTTTGTGCAGGAACATCACATTCAGTTGCCTAACCTTAGTTACCTAACGCCTCTTGAGATGTGCTAAGATGTTCCATCTCATCACCATCTCCTAATTCTAAAGGTTGCAGCTTTTAAAGGACTTTTTTTGACATATGCCAGCCTTATGCAGATAGACATCCTAAAGGTCTAAAATGGCCCATGATGTCTATGTTCAGACAGTTGAAGTGAGCCCACAACGCCTATTCATCTCTACTGTTTACAAAAAGTTTAAAATGCCTAGCTCAGATTTTGCTATCCACATTTGGTTAGACGACTTGCAGCAACAGTGACTGAGTACATCTGAACCTGCTAAGGGCCAGGACAAAAACTGACTGTTTAAATTGCCTCTGAAAACTCACATATTTGATTTTACCCTGAAATAGACTAAGAAAATTCACAGAAGCCTAGATTCATTCTATGTAACTGTGTATACTTAACTAAAGTAGGTCCACCTGATCTCCCTGCATATGCCAGCCTGTCTAAAGCCCAAACAGACAGGGATCAGCCTGACTTCACTACAGGTGACTTGAAAGTACATTACTGAAACTGCTTGGAAGGGTTTAGCTCTCACTACTGTGTAAACGTGGATGCTCGTATAAGATTCATCTCAAATCAGAACAAGTTAATCATTCAAATGTTAAAGTGTGCCCCTGGTTTCTATGGGTATATTTGTAAACTAAGTAGGGACAGACTACTGATTTAGCACTGGTATGTAATTTCCATGCTGTTAAATTCTTAGCACTGCCCTTCATCCAGTTTTAGTCTGTCCTAATTTGCATTCTTGAAGAGGTGCTCAGGCAAGACAAAATCCGCATGCAACAGAGATCATTCTCAACAGACAGCTTGGTTATGGCCACCTTGTTTGATTAACATTGACACAAGTTGTGCCCTGAAACTTATTTTATAGGCCAGAGGACTTCTTCTGGTCTGTTTTATTTACTGGTATAGGCATATTCTGCATGAATAGCACAGTTCCTGGTTCATTTCAGACCTTTACCGCTACTTCTCCCAAAAGGCAGTATGGTCGAGACTGTATCAATTTATACTCTCTCCATCCTCTGCAGTCCTCTAACACTATTCCAGCAGGCGTTGGGCTAAGGTACAGCTTCCACTTATTGCAGACACTCCCAACTAACATGCACACACAATTGCACTTATGCCTTAGTGTCATCACATATATCCTGGAGGAAACTCATAGCCAGGTACCATGAAGACATTCAGATTTGGCCTCAGGGTTAGAGAACAGTGACAGGCTCTGTTTTACATAGCTGTCCATTCAAGTTTAGTTATCATTCATATACACTGAATTATGCTGTTTCAAATGTGTGGACTGCCACCTCAGTATGCTTCTAAATCATTGCGATCAGCAAGAACGTGAGTCAGTGATTTTTTTTCTGTATTTCAAGATGAATATTTTGACATTACTTTTCCTCCAGAATTTAAATGAAAAGTCAAAATATCAAGATTACACAAAATTAAAGGTTTCAGAAAAATTCTATTGAAAAATGTCATTAATTTCCATTTGGTTTTTCTAATTTTAAAAAAAAATTAGTTTGAAATTAGAAAAATTCTATTGAACAATGACGTTAATTTCCATTTGGTTTTTCTAATTTTAAAAAAATTTAGTTTGAAATTAGATAGGGAATGCTTCAATCTTGAAGGAGTTGCACTGAGATGTTTCAAACATCCATTCTCTTTCATGTGTCAAACACTTTAGTCACACTATGTCTAAGATTACTGTAGTATTATGCATCTATTCTCATTTGCATAAATCCTTATGCACCCATATGGGAAAAAATACAGTATGATAACTTACTACTGCTATTAGCTTGGTTGATAGCAGTTACAGCATGGTATTTTCTTCCGAAGTATTTTAATGGATGTCTCCAAACAAAATTCTGTCTGAGAGGATAGATGTGGTACAAAGGAGGTGATTCCACAAGATGGCGTCTAGCAATCATCACTTAAGTCCTGATAACAAAAAATGCCAGGACTGCAGACTCAGAAGGCTCTGAATTGCTATCAAAGTCTCAGATGTTTTTTGATGAAAAACTGACACTGAAGAAACCTGTTGAAGATTAAGTGCTTATGGGATTTACAAGCATTTTTTTAGGGGCAGAAATCAGAAAGGACAGGCTAGTTTGAAAGGCCACTCAGAACAAACCATGTGTGTTAGAAGAAACCAAGCATACCATAGCATCCTCTCTACGGCACAATAACACTTTACATATAGGATGTTCTTCATTTTCTCAGTCCTTACCAATGTTGTATAATGTTTTTGGAAAAGGTATGGAATATTGTAATAGTAAAGTGGTAGAATCCTAAATGGTTTAGATGTTTTATTTGTACTAATCTTATGGGGAATATGATTTCTGTCCTTGCGAAGTATTTACATCATGAGGTATACATTGAAGATTTCCCATACAAGAAAACAAGGCATTTCTAAACTCATCACCTCCATTTCAATACATAAAGGAATAAAATTTAGTTAACCTGGAAAATACATTTCTCACATTTTCAGCCAACTTTTACTGAAATATATTTTATGATTTACTCAAGAATTCCCATGTGACTTTCTCCTCTTTCTGAAGTGCCAGCAGTGAATAAGCAATTTTAGCCACTTCAAATTCTACAGAATATGCAATAAGATATCACTTTACATAGAAAATCTGTTATTTTTTAAAACATGAACCCATTTGGAAAATAATTTCCAGTTCTTGAGGGAAGCAATATCAATATGAATTCACCTGAATGGTTCAGAGTGCTTACAATATTGAATTCCTTTTGTAATTATTTCAAAATAACAAGAGACGCATTGACGGTGAAATATGTTGTTTGTCCAACTTCTGTTTATCACAACAAAGGAAGTCATATTTGGATAAAATCAAACATAATCCTATTAGTCTCATCAACTTGCCATTTTCTGTGGTACCTACCTAATTGTATATAAGTACTGTTCTGTGAATCCACATAACGTGTAAATTAAAATGCTAAGTGGGTTAGCCAATTTTAAGAATCTGATATGTTTAGTAGGAATTCAATGTCAGCAAAATGTGAAAGAATTTATAATAATTTTTAACTGTCAATTCTAATATTTTTATGTTTCCATTTAAGGATGTTACTGCTAAACCACAATTTCAAATGTAAGAGAATATATTATCTGATAAAAGTCACATTCATTTAACAGATTACTTTAAGAAGCAATTTGGCACCAAATATTAATGCTGAATACTGGGTGAGCTCAGCAATCACACTCTTAGGGATTTGATCCAGTGTTCATCCCCATAAATGAAATAAATAAATGAGCTTTTGAAGAACTTAATTAGACTACACCTGGGAACAAGGAGATTTTTTTCCTATAAAATATAATATTCCTGGCTCTCTTATATCAAGTGGCAGCTTAATAACACTCTCAGTTAGAAATACTGGTCTTGACTCTGCTTCAGTCTGAATTATATTTTTGTACCAAGCACAGTCTAGTAGCAATCCTATTATAACTCTATTTTTCTTTTCTGGGTCATGCCCAAAATTAACCACAGACACAGCTTCTCAGGATGCCTACACTGAATTTCTTACACATAGTATTTAACTGTCAGCTCACTGTCAGGATCATTTTGGACTATCCTAAAGAGATCTCTTATATGCCACAGAAAAGCCCACTCCTCAGCAGCATAGGTGCAAACTAGCTTGTTGTCATTTGGATTTGGACCAAGGACCCCAGCTCTCCTTTATGCAGCAATATCATCATAACTGTAGGATTCTGCTGTGTCTGTGACATACACAGTGTCACAGTGTTTCAGCACATATCCCCGCACCCTAAAGGGAGACTCAAGAATATTTCTTTCTCTTGGCTTTATATCATCAGTGAATTTCATTTTATATATAGAGTTGAAAATAGGATTTTTCTGGTGGCGAGTTATAGCCAGAAGCCAGACTGACAAATACAAAGATGTTGGAACGCAGTGCAAAGTCTAGGTGAACTATGTCAAGAAGCTTAGATATTTTTTTTCATCAGGTCTTCAATCATTTCCTGCCTCTTTGTTAACATAGTGTCTTTTTTCAAAATTGATAATTATTGATGGTTTTTGTTTGTTTTTCAAAATAACTCTGGTTATCCTGTTAATGACTGTATTCCACAGGTATTCTTATCTTCAATTTTTGCTGAAATAAGGTGAAATTGTTACCAAAGTAAAAGGCTGTCATTTTTTTTTAAAAGGGACTGAATCTTCATGATCCAGCAAACTACTTGATTTAAAGTAATGTAGAGTAAGTAATAATAGAAGTCAGGCACACATAGAATGCTGTTTTAAAGGAGTCAGCAGACTTCAAGGGCGCCTGAAAAGTTGTTACAACTAGATCTTTTTTTCATACTGAAAGTGACCTCGTACATGTCTACCACTCTCGTGATAACATGTCATATTTTGCCACTGTTCTTTTCCAAATGAATCTTGCCCTCATGTCTGTTGCCCTTTTATTCCAGTGAAATCATGTTGGATATTGACTAATACAAGCCACCATGGAATTTAAAATCTAAAAAAAGGAGAGGTTTGTGGGGGTTTTTGCCAAGACAAAATGTTAAACCATTTTGAATTTTTCAAACCCAAGGGATAAGACCAAACATTGTGCTCCATTTGAAGTGACTCTGGTCATGTGATAAACGCCCTTTCACTGTAATGAAACATTTTCAAATTGTGGATAGAAACAATCTACTTGGGGATTTCACTTTTAGTCTGTGTTCATGGTGCTGCAAATGATTAAAATGCAATAGACAAGGAAGTATGTGGGAATAAGGATAAATCTTTGCTCAGGAATGTTGTAGAACAGACAAAATTGCATGAACAATTGAATAGTCATATAGGATTAGGGTTTTCATTTCTGTTGCATGAATATACTTTCTATTGCATCTGTTCTACATTTAAAAAGAAGCCTATGAAACTCACGACGTCTGGAAAAGCCTCTTAACAGGAACAGTATTAATGACTAGTGCAAACAGCATTCACTTGTGTCCATTCCTATCCATCAGCCTCCTTTGCAATGGTGAAAATAATTAAACTGGAGATTTTGCAACGTTAATTTGCTCTTTAAGGCATTTTCCAAAGTCTAGAAAGCTGTTTCAGGGAGCTGTCAATCTGACAGTGTTCCACCTTTTCTCATACTAAGCAGAAAAGCATTATCCACAGAAGGAAAAGGTGTTAATATATGTAAAAGAATATGAAAGCGACCATGGGCAAAATTCTCACAGTTTATCAAGATAATTGTGACTTTGTTACTAAAAAGTGTATTAAATATTTTCAGTTTGTTTTTCTTTGTTGTTCAGTACTTCACATATTCATGTACTGCTGAGTGAGTGTATTGATACAGACACATTATGGAACAGAGCATGTTATTTTAGTTAAAATATTTTTTTCTTTAGTAAATCTCCTATGTACCAGCAGTATAGTCTCACACTGTATTAATTTCATCTGAACTGACATTTTTAATGAAAATTTGTTTGAAATTTCCTTGACATATTAGTTTATTTTGTCATTTTATTGAAGACAGAATATTTCCTGCTTTTCTATTTAAAACCAAAATATTATTAGGAGGAACTGGCAATACATAAATTTCTTATGCCTGCTGAAAAAACAGAAAAAGAAAAAAAAATAATGTTTTAATCTACCATGATATTTCTTTCTAGGCCCCTTCTTCCTACATGCAATTGCACATGCTAAGCAAGACCACTTCCGTGCAGCATAGATATCCTATAGAAACACAGATGGGGATGAGAGGATTTTTGCCCTTATTCATACACTGCAGTTCAAACCAATTAATTAAGAATTAATTTAGGGTTGTCATATGACCTGATCACAGTGCTCCCTTCTGATTTGTTGGTTTAGGAGTACACAAATGTAAAGCAGCATAACAGATGTCCTAGCTTTGTATAAAAGAACCTACCTACCATATATTTCTAACAGTGTCAAGAAAATCTGTAGGGAAATGTCTAGACCATATGCTTGATGTTGCATATCAGGCAAGAGCTGACCTTCTGGATATAAATGTTCGAGCCAAAAGCCTTAGCAGTGTCCTTTTCATTTGCTTTACTTACTTCATATTCAGTATACAATAAGCGCACCAGAGGATTGAGAGCTGATGGCTGTCACATCTGAGAGGCGGTAATAGCTCTCATTACATCTGCCACTGCAAGTAAAAATGCAGATTCAGCTGACAAACCATCTAAATTTGGCTGAGGGATGGAAAGCAACTTGGCAGATTAGAAATTAAAAATACTATGATCCATCATTTTGTTACTCCAACTTTACGCAAGTGCTGGACTGAATTCAGCAAATGTACACTTGTGGAAAATCACAAAACAGCAAGTCAGGCCTATATATTTTATTATGGGAAAAGAACTGAATCTCTTAAAATATACGCATAATCAAAGATGAGTGGGTATTTTGCAGAAATGTCAAAATTTTTTTTAAACACTGACTTCTCCATTGTAATGTCACATAATGTGTAAAAGCAGTCTGCAGAAGTGTTGTTAAAAAGGCCTATACGTTGCAAGTTGTCATAATCTTAAGGATCCTACTGGGAAGAGTCAGGTTGATGGACAGTGATTGTAAGGACCCTTATTTCAGCTTGGTGAAGAGGTAACCACATGCTTTCCAAATGCTTCCAAAGAAACAAAACTGACACAGGTGATCTAAAGCTACTTTCTTGTTTTGAGAATGTTACATCCATTTAAAGGGAGCCTCTACTGATTTATCTCACCGAGAAATGTGCAATCTACAGACTTTCAACTATGCACCTACAATATGGTCATCTCATATTCAGTAAGTTGTTGTCATGAATGAACGCTGCTTGAGGAGTTAAGGGATGACATAGGTATTTTTCTCTCTGGCTGAAATATTTCTTATTTCACGTGTGGAACATTAAGTTGCCTTTTGTTTTTGTCTGCCACTCTTTACATCTAGCAAAAGGAACAGATTAACTGCAGAGCATTCCGATTTACAAATTTTATTACTTCAAACCACTGGAAGCACAAACTACATGTAAACCTGATGTCTGAGGTTTAAACGGTATGCAAAACTTTCTCATCCTCCAACCTGATTTCAGAAAAGAGGACTCCAGAAAAGAGGACAACTCCAAAAAGGGAGTAGCTTGAGTGACAGGTGGGGTTGTGGAAACAAACCAAATGGAAAAGCCAATGACTAGGCCTTAGACATGGTTGCTTTGATTGCATTGTGTGACTGTGTTTGAAAGGCATTCCCGTTAAAAAGACAGCTATAGCATAAGAGTGTTTGCAACGTTAGCAGTGAACAGAAATCTAAGCCACCTAAATAAGTGTAGTAGGGCGAGATGTCATTCAGCCTAAAGAAATAGTTTATGGCATTAGCATGTCCAAGAGACAAAGAAATTGGCAGCTTTTCTGTAAATATCCTCTAAACTAGGAGGAAATTAAAGAAGCTGTACATGCACCTCCTGCGTGATGGGAGATGGCATGTATTTTCCAATTTATTTTCCAGTTCTGTGCATATTCTTTTAAATATAATATAATAACACTTTATTTTTAACCACATAAAATGTTAGTACATATTTTGGAGTTTTCTAGAGGGTCTGGAAGAGTGTAGAGTTGATAGAGATGGCTAGAAGACATAGGAGCAGCGTAAGCGATGGGCAGTGGTAGATGCTGGTAGAACAAGGAACTTTTGGTTGCAGAGGCTATAGGTGTGGTTAGAGCTAACAAAAGGAATTCCCGCTGGGAGGTTTTCAAAACCTAAAATGCAAATGAAGGTTACTGCAGGAAAGGCAAGTCAACTGGATAGTGTATTGCTTGCCTTGACAGAGGAAAGACTGTAAAACTGTTATGATTGTATACTAAGAATTAGTTGTTATTATTACCCTGCTTACTTATTTATACTTTTGTTAGTGCTTCATATACCCCTTGAATAAAAATATTATTTATTAAACTTTAATTCATGTCTGCACATGGGAGACTTAGTTATTTGAGTACCAGCTTAATACAATTTGCTGATAGATGCTCGAGCTGGTGTTTTGAAAGCAAGCCCTTAAATTTTATTCTAGCCATTGTTGCTGTCTGTCAAGTCCTGGTAGGACAGTTATACAATCCCTTTTTTAGAAAAAGTATTATATCAAATTACAAAATGAACCCTATTATCAGATTGATAATATACTTTCTAAATTAATCCCTTAATCTCCAAAGGACAAATTTGGATTGCAGTAGGTCTGCTTAGCTATCAGTCCTCAGAATAACAAAGTATTAGCAACTCAGTGACATTTGATACAGGAAAGTTCTGGCCATGTAGCTGATGCAGGATGAATAAGGTCACTACCGGGTTAAAGAGAATGTTGAAACCATGGTTTAAAAGTAGCCTGCTTGAGTTATATTTTGATTAAGGTCAAAGGATAACCTGATTCCCAACACTGAACTTTCCTACATAGAACTTAGTATAGGTAATATTTAAATAACAAATATAATTTAAAGTCATAATCATATGGTACAGATTAATATCTGCTACTGAACATAGAGAGATATTACTGTATGTAAATGTTGAACATTGTTAAACAATTCCTGTTGAACTGTCTTAGACGTTCGAAAAAGGTCTGCTCTTCAAAAAGTCCATGCCAAACACAGAACTCATGTAGTCTGTCAAAAAAAAAAAAAAAAAAGGGCTGGGAGGGCAAGAAATAATAATGAATTAGACAAATTTGTGTGCTTACAATGACTGTGGGTGTGGTGTGCATAGAAAAACCATACACACCCAGAAAGCCTGGTTCTTTTGCAAAATAGTGGTCACAGAAGGGGGAGTTTCAGTAACTTTCTTGAAGTTGATAACTTAGAACTTTAGTTAAAGATTTTAAAGAATCTGGGATTAAATGTTGAAGAATCTCATGGTTAGAGGTTACTTCCTTGTCAGTGTCTAACCATAGATGCTGCTGAAGCCATCAAAGGCCTTTGACAATGCAGAAAAATCACAAGTCTCTGTATCCGGTATGGTGATGTTAAGAGGCTAGAGACTAGAAGCCATTGCACAGAAGAGAAAAAAAATCAAACAGAATCCAAAACTGTTTTTGAATAAAAAGTTGTATTTCTTCTTGCATTTTTTTAAGACAATGGTTTGGTTCATTTCTCTCCTTGATAATTCTTCAAGAGCTGTTTAAGGAACTAGGGGGCTCTCTTCGTAATTTAATAATTTCCCAGAAGAATACCTCATTATTAAAAAAGGTCTTCCCATTTCATTTATTTGGGATGATGAAATCTCTTTCTCTCTCTCTCTCTCTCCAAAAATAGACTCAATGTGTAAATCAGCTGTCAGAGAGATGTTGGAAATGGGCAAGGTTAAGGAATTATTTTTGTTTCCTTGAAAGCCCTAATTCAAAATTCAGGACTTAAAATTCAAAACAATTTTTAAGATACAAGTTAGCAGAAAAAAATTGCAACCAGAGGAATACACCAGTTATGCATTAATTCTGTTACAAATAAAGACAGGTAGTCTTTACATATTATGTATGTAATGTGCTTTTAATTTTCCTTTATTTTTGGAACTCAGCTTTTCAACTTATAACAATATGCTTGACATACAAAACCCAACAGAAATGTTATATACTAAGTAAGTCAGTGTGAAAGATTTTCCCCCCTAAAATTGTATTTTGAAAGCTTAAGATTTATACACTTACATTGCCTTAAAGGGACAAGATTCGTGTCTGCTACATCTCTTGAAAAAATTTATCTGCAGTCCTCACATGATGGTTCTGCTGAAGTTCTTTTTCATGTCTTAAAACTTTACTTGAAAATAAATCTTCAGATTTCTCTTTCAGTATTTTTTATCAAACATCTTTATGACTGTGATCCATGAAGCATAATAAACTTTTAATATTCCCAAAAGGGGAAATGCAAAATATGAATTTAAATTGCTAGCATGATGAATATCTATGCATATATAAACATTTTAACCCACAATGATGTTATACAGAAAAAGATATTTCCCTAGTGTATATGTTCAAACAAGAAAGACTGGACAAAAGAATTATCTCACAGAGAAGATGGGAATTGTGAATGGCTTTTGAATTAAATACAGTTTCCTTAATTTGCAGCAACCTAATAAAGCCCCTTGATGAAGCCTATTGCCAAGACAATCTCTTCTGTGCAAAGTCTATAGGAAGTAAGTTTAGGCTGGAAATAAGTGAAAGGATCTTCCTTCCTTTAGGAAGAAGCTTTGCCATTTTCATTCTGCTCTCCTTGTTCTGTACATATTTTAGTGGGCAGCTATTGTCTTATAATTTTCTCCAGACACCCCTGACTTTAGAGGTGAAGCTGAAACACTTGTTAAATTAATTAGTATCACATAAAGAAGTTGCAGTCAGACTGAGCAGTATAAACACTCAGCATTTAACCTAGTAGTTAGGAAGAAAATGAAAGAGCAGTCTTCCCTCTCTACACCATCTCTGCTTCTGTCACTTTGTTCTCATCCTTCTGTGCAGCAGAAATGTAGCTTTAGTGTAACGATTTTGTGTATATTTATTCCTCTTCCTAGGTTCCTTTCACCCTGTTTTTACCACCACTTCTCTGTCTGAAGGTACCTGACATACTTACTTTATAATACATCTAAGTACATAACAGTCTGGGTTTCTATCACTACACCTAGTCCAAGATGATCTCTTGTGAAACTGGGAAATGTGTTTACAGAATTTTCCTCATGTTTTTCAAAGGCATGCTTGGTCCCACTTTACTAAAATGAAAAAAATGTAAAACTTTTATTTTAAACTGCTAAAATTTGGACACTAGATAGATTCATTTAAGACACATATTTTCAGAAATTATGTGCTTCACTGAATTTTATAAATCATGATTATGGTACTTGTACCATAAAATACTTTTACCATCTTGAAAATTTTTGCTGGTTCAACAAATATTTCCTATTGCTAGTTAACATAGTCTTTGAGAAGCTTTAATTGTCTCCCCCTTTGCTATTACCTGCCAGTGTATTATGCAGATACCTCTTGTGGTGATTAAATCACAGATAGTTTCAAAGTAAAGTACAATCAGAAATAGTTAAATGTAAGAATTAAAAAAGTGGCTGACGTGTCAAAATTGCTACAAGCTCTACCCATTAAAAATTCAAGTCAGCAAATACTTAGAGGCAATCTAATAATTTCATATTATTTAATTCTTTCTCATAATTATACATATGTATAATTTGCATGCAAGCTGAATGTGGAGTAATACACGTATAGCAGAGGCATAGTTACTGGCACAGACTGGGAATTAGTGAAGAGTGCTGTAGAGTTCACTTTCTACTGTTCTTTCCTGAGGGATGCCACACACTTCATTCCACATGATGGGAAATGTTATGACACTGCATAATGCCCACAAATGCTAGGCTTGTCTACCTCTGGCCCCGGCCAATCTACCACTGAAATTCTTCATGAGTCTACCAGTGCGTACTCTTCTAAATTTGATAAGTAAGAAGATTTTTTAATTTTCTTTTTGTCAAAGATTAAAAGCCTAACAGAAACTTCCCTAATTACTGCACTAGAATTATGACTACTTTCAATGGATGTATAAAGAGAAAAATGGAAGACAATTTGAAAAAAAGCATAGTTATAAATAAAAATCCTTATAGAGGATGTACTTGGTGCATCAATAATAATAGATAATAAAGAGTGGCAATTGTCACTTAAATTACGTAAAACTAATTTTTGCTTATCATTTTGCTTCTTAGATACCTGTAAATGTAACTGTAAAATTCTCAGTCTAATTGGTTGATCAATTTGAACTGGAGACTTTCTTTCAAATGAGTCGAAGTCCCATACAATTTGCAGTGGAAGAAACCAGACCTTTTTTTTTTTGCCTCTTAGACCAAATATAATTAATATATTATTCAATCAAGTAATGTGTTTGAAAGATTTATAAAACCTAATCATTTTAAAAGCTTTAAAGCAGTTTTGGAAACTGTCTACAATTATTGAACTGAATTGTGTGAAGTTAATGAGTCTTGAGATGCTTTTAAATATGAAAAGCATGTATTGCATAGTTATCTGAGACTAACTTGTATCAACCATCACAGAAGAGAACTGCATATATAAATATTCATGCATATAATGTCAAACCTGAGAATGGTTACAGTAGCAGCTTCTAACACTAAAGACCTCCTGACATCTTTTTTACAGGTTACAGTAATGATATTTTTCTCATTGATTTGTATACATGTGAGACTAGTAATTATTTGCTCGGGAAAGATGGAGAGAATTGCTGGACTATTGGCTATTATGAACAGTCATGTAGTGGTTATCATAGTCAAGACAAAATAACCTGTTATTGTCCTTAATTAATTTTTGGGTTTTAATACCAGCTATTCAATAGGACCAACAGACTGGCCCTTAAGGATATTCTTTTCACCTGTGATATTTTTATTTCAGGTGATTTGTAGCAATCATTTAAACTCACAACTCTTAAATCTGAAGGCGTATAAAAACCAAGCACTTTGTTGTTTTCGTATTGAAATAGTTGCACCTTCTATTCATGGAATTTAGGCACTTTTCTCAGAAAACCTATGTCTGTGTTCACAATGTTTCACAAGCAGGGCAGGGTTCTGAATATTGCCTTTCCTTGGTCCAGCTGAATAACTAGAAACGTTACCTATAATCATTTTCAATTGCCTGTAATATATGGGCCATAACTAGCTTTGGTTTCCTTAAGAAATTCATATAGTGAAGACTCCTCTGATAACACGAAAAATAAACTCCTTAGCTTGAGAATCCTACTTTGGGGTCCTGGATTTACACTAAAGTGAAATCTCAGACAGTAGTCTCAAAAGCCAGGTGACTTGCACATGCTCACTGGCATGTACCTAAGGGACTGGAATTTGAATAAATGGGGGAGGATTTGTTTCACCTAAATTTAAATAAATTCAATACACATATCTACATGTGAGATAAGCATCTAGATATCCATCATAATTAGTGGAGATCACTAATACAGTCGATGTAGTCTAGTTTAATGGTAAAGTAGACACCTCTCTAGACTCCATTAAGTTAGGTTCCCAGCCTCATAACTAGATACATTTTAGATGTTGTAGGCAGGACTCAGTTCTCTAAAAACTGATTCTTAATAAATTTTCTGTTCAGTCTCCAGCTGCCACCAAGAAAGCCACAGGTCTTCCCTAAGTTCTGTGTTTTATCCTTCAAACATCTGCAGGTGCCTCAGAAACTATTGGGGCATCAATAATGATACTAGACAGATATGCTCAGGCAGGCGAATCCCTCATGAGGCTCTCTGGATAAGAACTCTATTATTCTGGCTGAAGATCTCATTCCCATTCTCATACTGTTTTAAATCAGATATTAGAGCATGAGGAGTTCAGCCATACTTTTTCAGAGCAGAGGCTGACAACACCTGTGTTCTGATGACAGATAGCAGGGGAGGCTTATAGAAAACTACAGGAAAAAACTGTATGATGGAAAGGGTACTGAAGTACTGCTAGAGCTGATCTCAGTCTTCTTTACAAGACATTTTTAAGGGACAGATTAGTCAAATGTCTCTGACAGTGACTGTAGGGATGCAGAATTAATGCTTGGGCTTGGATTAGATAATTTCTTGAGTTGCATTCCTGTCTTTCAGCTGCATGTTGCTCAAATAGTAGTTGAGTGGACAGCAGAAATTAAGATTATGGATTTGGCTTCATTTAGTTTTGTTTTTTTTCTTTAGGCCAAAATGGAATAGGCTTCATCAGACAGAATATTTGACACTCTCCAGTAACATAAAAAATATTGCAATGTTCTGAACTTTTATAAAAATGTGAATAAAATTTATTAAATTTTAAAAAATAAATATATGTATAAAATTTTACCATGGTCCATTTCTAAAATTATGATTAGATCTACCACAAATCCTTACCATTTTTGAGAATCAATGGAGGGTGGTCTTAAAAAAAGAAAACCTCAGCAGCAAGAGATCTTGTGATAATTGTTACTTATACTATTTATTTATACTGGAAAAGGACAAGATATTCACTGAGTACTGATAGGTGAATTTTTCTTTGTTTGTTTTTTTGTTTCAAACAGATATTTTGAGCATATTTACAGCATTATTTATTTGGCCGTGCAAAAGAATTTAAGAAGACTGCAGATAAGCCCTTCTTTTCTTAAATGTATTTTTAATTCACGCTGGTATCAAGACTTCACAAATGATGTAAAACTTACTTGGCCTCTTAGAGACGATATCAGCTAAATAAATTGCTTTCTTGTCCTTGCCTCAGGGTTCCCAGCCCAATTTTGAACACAATTACAGTAAACAGACTCCAGCTACAAAACACAATGTTCTATTTTTAAATATGCATAAAATCAGGTTCCTTTTTTGTTTGTTTCTGGTCTGGCCAGTAGAACAAAATTACTCTTTTCATCTAGAAAACCTTTTATTGCTAAACATGAAAAATGCTTATAAAGGACTACTGACTTTATAATTTTAATATGGTTTCACATTCAAAAAGAAAAGGATGAATTTTCATTGTAAGTGCTCACATAAATAAGGATCAATTAAGTAATGTTGAACATCATTTTAGTCACAGACCAATCTGAAACCCTGATCCAGTAATTGTGTCTAGGTTTCAAAATCCCAATTATAAGCTCTTCAATGACCATAGTATAACCATCAAGCCACTCTCATCACAGCTGCTTAATGAATTAGAAAGTAAACTATTAGGAGTGTGCAAGTCAAGATTCTTGTAAGGGTCTCACTATCACTGCTGATTTTCTACAGCTGTAAAGGAGCCGGCATAGTTTCCTTCTCTCGAGGAGTTTCTCTCCTTTTTATGAAGACAAATAGCAAAGTGCTTCAGTCTATCCTTGAAAAAAAATGTGTTTCTATATAGTCCCTTAATTTTCACTCAGAAACTGAATGAACACAATCCTGCTTTCACCACTATAAACTGGGGAGAGGGGTGTCATGTTCTTTAATCACTTCTAGCTCAAGATGCTTGATAGAGATCCACTTTATCTTTACAGTTAGGCAGTATTAACTACTTTAACAGAACATATGCTTCTGCAGTATCTCTTCTCCAGTGCCTTCTCTGATATGAAGCTCTATCAGTTAAAAGTGTAATTCCCAGTACCATAGATAGCACCAAATACCAGATAGCTGTATACATTATTAAATGAATTTAGGTTCCAACAGATCCTTTGCCTTCATTTTGGCACCAGTTTTGTACGAGGTATCTGTCTAGCCTGAAAGCGAGTAAAGCAAACTTTTAAATAATTACGGAAATACCGTTGAGTTTGTCTCCTCTCATGAATCTATACGTTGGTTTTGTACCTGTCAATAAACAGGTGTGAAGTTAATTTATAGAATTAGAAAACAAAGAGCGCTGCTTTCAGGAGTTATATTTTTCATAAAATCTAGGTGAGGCAGTAGCCCTGTCTGATAAGATGTATATGCAAATTTGCATGGTTTCACATTTAGCTCTAGCTAGTAGATCTGATATTCCTATCTGTGAATCAAAGAGATGGAGGCTGTTTAGGATAGTAAAGTCTTTTACTTTAAAAATCAGACTTGGATACACACGAAACTTCTTTTCTGTTCTGTCTTCCAGTAGTGCATCCAAGAACCGCTTCAGACAAAAAGCACTGCCTGATTTTCAGTGAAAAGCAGCAGAATTCACTGCCTGCATGTGAGAACTTAACACATTTAACTTCTGATTAACATTGCAACTTTCTCTCCTTGTTACCCCTTCTGTAAATTCCACCAGCTTCCATCTCCCCTGGGAGTCTGGTTCCCTGCATCCCAAAGATCCAGGGCCCAGCACTAAATCAACACAATTTTACCTTGACTCAGAGTTCTGAGGAAATTGCTAAACTGTGTGGAGGAAGAGCTGTTAAAAAGTCTGTAAAAAGGTATTGCAGACAGATGGTTGAGATAGGAATCATTTCTATCTCAAGGATACAAGAGGAAAACATCAACATGGAAAGATACATAATCCTAAAAAAAAAAAAAGATTTACTGGAAGATAGCAAATCAGCAATGCTAAGCATCCATTCAGGGAGCAGTGGAATTGCTCTGGACTGATGCCTGTCTTGCCAGCAAGGTTTCCCTAGATGTCTTATCAGGGTTGATAAGCACAGAAATGCCCTAAATCCTGTCTGTTTTTCTGTGTGTTAAAAAATAAATAATTGATTTACATTTTTAAAATGTTTACACCCTTTTGCAGTGCACAAGCAAATATGTACTCCGGGATAAAGGAGCAGAAGACAGCTGGCACCTGTCTAAGGACATTTTTCTTAGAGCGCAAGAGCTCTTGATTCCCATGTGTAAGAAGTCAGGCAAGGAAGGCAGGAGGCCAGCACGGATCAGTAAGGACTCACTGTTCAAACTAAAGTGTAAGAAGGCAATGTATAGGTAGTGGAACCAGGGATGTGTGTCCTGGGAAGAATGTAAGAATGCTGCCCAGATGTGTACGGATGGGATCAGGAAAGCTAAGGCACAGTCAGAGCTGAATTTGTATGTATTTGTACATACAAATGTATGAATTTGAATGTAAGGGATGCAAAGAATAAGAAGGGCTTCTACAAGTATGTTGGCCAGAAAAGGAAGATTGAAGTGTACCCTCCCAGTAAATAAGACAGGATAACTAGTGACAATGAACGTGGAGGACTGAGGTACTTCATTTTTGGCCTGTTTTCACCAGTAATCACTCTTCCCATATCTCTCAAGTCCTTGAAACTCAAGGCAGAGACTGGGGGTATGAATTGTCTACTATATTAAGTGAAGATCAGGTTTGAAACACCTTTGGAACTCTAACACAAGTCCACGGGACCTAACGAGATGCATTCTATTGTCCTGAGGATTCCCTAAGGATGTGGATGATGTAATTGCTGAGCTACTCTCCATCATATTTGAAAAGTCATGGCAGTCAGGCGAAGTCCCCACTGATTGGACAAAGGGAAACATCACACCTATTTCTAAACAGAGTAAAAATGAGGACCCTGGGAACTACCAACCAGCCAGCCTCACCTCTGTGCTGAGGATGATCACAGAACTCTGTGATCCTCTTGGAAGGAGGATCACTCTTCCTCCTGGAAGACATAACAAAACATATGAAGGCAGGGAGATGATTAGAGACAGACAACGTTGCTTCACAGAGGGCAAATAATGCCTGACTAATATAGTGGCCTTCTGCAATGGTGTGACTGCATCAGTGGACAAGGGAAGAGCTATGGATGTCATCTACCTGGACTTCCGCAAGGTCTTTCGTACAATCCCCCCCAACATTCTTGCTGCTAAATTGGAGAGATATGGTTTTGATGGATGAACCATTAAATGGATAAGGAATAGGCTGAATGGCCTTGTCCAAAGAGTTGTAGTTAATCGCTCAGTGTCCAAGTGGAAGCCAGTAATGAGTTGTGTCCCCAAAGGGACTAACAACTGGGACCAACACTATTCAATATCTTCATCAAAGACATGCATAGTGAGATTAAGTGCACCCTCAGCAAGTTTACAGATGACATCAAGCTGAGTGGTGCAGTTAATATGCTTGAGGGAAGGGATGCCATCCAGAGGAACCTTCAAAGGCTTGAGGAATAGGCCCATGAGAACCTCATTAAGTGCAACAAGGCCAAGTGCAAAGTCCTGCACCTGAGTCAAAGCAATTCCCAGTATCAATACAGGCTGTGGAAAGAAGGGATTGAGAACAGCGCTGAGAAGGAGTCAGGGACACTGGTGGACCAAAAACTGGAGAGGAGCCAACAATGTGCACTCACACCCCAGAAGGCCAACCGTATCCTGGGCTGCATCAAAAGGAGCGTGACCAGCAGGCCACTCTCCCACCCACTCTCCCCCTCTACTCTGCTCTCATGAGACCCCACCTGGAGTACTGCATCCAGCTATGGGACCCCCAGTACAAGAAAGACATAGATCTGTTTGAGCAGATCCAGAGGAAGTCCACGAAAATTATCAGAGGGATGTAACACCTCTCCTATGAAGAAAGGCTGAGAGTTAGGGTTGCTCCATCTGGAGAAGAGAAAGCTCCAAGCAGACTATATTGTGGCCTTTCAGTACTTAAAGGAGGCTTATAAGGCAGAGAGAGACTTTTTACCAAGGCCTGTAGTAACAGGACAAGAGGCAACAGTTTTACACTGAGAGAGGGTAGGTTTAGATTGGATATAAGGAAAAAAAATTTTACAGTGAGGGTGGTGAAAGACTGGAACAGGTTGCCTAGATAAGTTGTGGATGCCCCATCCCTGGAAGCATTCAAGCTCAGGTTGTATGGGGCTTTGAGCAACCTGAGCTAGTGAAAGATGTCCCTGCCCATGGCAGGGGAATTTTTTAAAGGCCCTTTCCAACCCAAAGCATTCTATGATTCTATGCCCAAAAAGAATGACCTAAAAAGGGGTGGTGAAAACACTAAACCTTTTTCTCTTATTCTTTAATCTAAATTCCTATGAGGTACTACACAGCAAGGAGAAATATTATCAGAAAGAGAAACATTTTTTCTTAAAGACTTCTGTTTTACAGGCTCTGGTTTCTCACAGAGCTTCTGTTTGGACTCTTGTTCACCGACATTCCCTTTTCCAGCTACCCATCTAAACAAGAGCATCTCAAACTTCTGGCCTCTCATCGCATCCTATTTCTGAAAAGCAGTTTACAAAAAAACTACTCTATTTTTCAGACTGCTTTTCTTGTTTGTTTGGAAAGAAGACAATGTCTCTAAATTCTCCTTCTTAAGAAAGATAAAGTCTTTTTTTCTTCACTAGTTAAGCGACCTAAAGACTCTGCAATTCCTTGACAAAAAGGATGATTTCTGGCTAGAGGAAGGAACTGTAGCTCTTGGAAACAGAAAAGAAAACAAAACCACCAATCAAAGAAAAATCATTTATTTTTAAAGAAATTTTTATTTTTTTATAAGACTAAAATTGGCTATAAACTAAGTCTGAAAAATTTCTGTCTCTAAGTAGAAACTGAAAGCTGCAAACAAACAAAATGAAGTTCAACAACTTTGAGCAAAATGTCTAGGATGAAGCATTTCCAAGAATGTAAGAACATCCTTTAGGTTTCTTCTTTTTTTTTTTTTTTTTTTTTTTTCCCAGGGAAGATAGCATCCTCCCTGTAGCAAAAAAAAATTGTGAAAAAGAGAAAAATCCAGCCCCAATTGCTGGATTGCTTACTGAAATGCTGATTGATGTATGCTGTAGCCATGTTACAGCTCAGAGAACTAGTCTGTTGATAGGTACACCCTTACACCAGACAATAATATAAATGTTAATTTCATATTCAGTACTATCCAGACACTCATGCAAATTGTGTCTGCTAAAATAATACCCTTGGTCATTTCTTCATTAAACTTCTTAACCCCTAGTGCAATGAGAATAATTATACTTCAGCTCTGTGAAGAGAAGGAAAAACAGAGCAGAAATATGATAACAGCTAGAAACCAAACCCTTGGCAATAATAAGAAAGAAAGAAAAAAATAAGTCTGTAGCATTCATTATGTGACATCGCTTGCAGTGTGGCAAACACTCAGTGAAAAGGTGGGAAAAAGATTCTAGTGAGTCAAACAGTTATCTCCAGTCCCAGTGGAAATAACTGATCTTCGTGCAGGTAATAGCAGAAGCAACTAGCTAAAAGTGCACCTTTAGGGGAAAAATATTTGCCAAAAAGAAAAGTGAGGAAACATGGGTCTTAAACAGCATACCTTTCAATATGACAAGTTCTGCTGCCTTTCATCGAGATAGTGAAGAAGGTCTCTAAGCACTGCAAATATTCCTTTCCTTCTCGTGGCTTCCTCATTATAAAGTTCTTAGGAGCAGAACCACCAGTATCTTATAAGTAAGACCTCTTATCCTTTCCTTTATTCTATTTTATTCTCCATATATTTATCCAGGGAATCTGTAGAAGAACTAGTAAAGTGCATATGAAAAATTTGTGCTTCTTCTGATTAGGTATTAGTGAGAAGAGTAGTGCTGGGGAAGATCATAAGAACTTCAAGGGACTTAGATTGAGGGATACTAATCAGTTTCTTTAGACTTAATCTTCTGGAAAGACCCAATATAATTGCGAAATAGATATTCTGTTTTCTCATAGGAAATTCATATATTTTTCACATGTAAAAACACAGAGGAAAGACTTGCAAAAGGAAAAGACTATGTTGCAAAAGACAACGCAGTTTTATATGGCTGGCATTTTTTGACAGATATTATTCTTGTAGAGTTAGAGCTTCAGTTTTGAACAAGAAAAAAACTACCCTTTTACAGTTGTTATATCTAAAAAAACTTCCCACAAGCCCACTTTTCCAGCAGTTGTTTATGTAAGTAACTCTAAAGCTGTCTTCCCCAGTGGTAATCGTCTAGAATAATAAAGTGTCATCACAAACTCTTTTTGTTAAAAGGTACACAGTATAATAAAACTAAAATAATTATTTCACTGCCTTAGAAGTTTACTTGTTCATTCATGGAATTAAATACTTTTTTAAGTAAACACAGGACATGCTTCATCTGCCTTTAGGCAACACAAGGTTAAAATAAAATATTTCAATCTAATGGAACATTTGGTGCTGCATTACAATGCAATTCCTACAGAAATGTATACTTGCAGTATCTGCTATTGCATCAAATGCATTTTTAATGATACGTGTCTCTCAAGCAAATACCAATAGAAAGATCTACAGTAGCGGTAATAATCTGATGTCCAAAGTCATTACTCTTTAGCCCTTTGAAAGAAAGGAATGTAAAATTCAATCATTACCTGTTGCATCCAATAGCAGGCAAGTGACCAAGAAACATAACCTTTGTTCCAGCTTTGTTCCCAAGTAACACTTGCAAATCTGCAAAATATCTACACTCTCTACAGCTTTTTGTCTACTCAAGAAAACAAATTTCTAGTTAGGGTGTGTGACATACTGGGAGGTGAACCAGTGGACATGGAAAGGTGCTTAATGTTAGTAGAGGGGAGCAAAGACTAGAACACAAGCTAGGAACCCAAGGAACATGGTCATGGATCACCTGGACCAGATGTCATAAAGGTAGACTGAAGGAGAACTCTGGAAGGAGATAAAGCTAAAAAAGACAAGAAAATAATTATAGAAATTTAAGAGGCACTGTTGCAAGCAGCGGGGCCTAACGATACAAAAATGTTTGTTTCTAGAGAATAAAGAACAGGAATCTGTAGGAAACTAGGTACAGTGGATTTTACTGATTATTAAATAATATGCTTTCTGTTTAACATTATACTGCCTTACCAGTTCTGAGGTATTATAACAATTATTTCCTGATGTTTCTGAACTAGTAGTTTTATCAAAGCGAATTCTTTGTATTGTTTAAATTATAAAAGAATTCATACATCTGGATATTTATTGTATCAATTTCTTTAATCCTGTATCCATGATGAATCATATCTAATAATGAACATTATTTTATCTGGGAAAACATGTTACTTTAAACAGAGGTTAAGGTATGAAAATCACAGTCATCAAAGAGAAAGATAAAAGATCCATCAAATCACCTAATGCATTGAGCTTCTAACGTACCACTGATCCTTCCAAGATCTGATAGCATTTTGTTCAGAGCAGTAATAATAGTCCTGAGCAAATCAGTTTCTGTAACTGCCTTAGAAAGTTAGCCCAGAGGTTAAGACATTTCTCTCTGTCAGGAAATTTTATGTTCCTCACTTTAATTTTCATTGTCCTTTGTTTCAGTCCATTATTTCTAATTAACCTTCATTTATCACCCTAAATCATTCTACTGTCTCCTTGGAGTTTAGTCTCCTGAATACTTGTAGTTGCTAGAAAATCTTACTCTTTTCTTAAAGTTAACTCCACAGAAGTAATCATTTCTACTCTTCTGATAGTGATTGTTTTCTTGTACTCTGAACTCTGTCTAAATTGTCAGTATCATTCTGGAAAGTGGTCTTAATTACCAAAAAGCATATTTCAGCTGGAGGAGATAATTTTAGTTCTATGTTAGAAATAGTCCAGCAAAGAACCACCAGGATGACTAAGGGGCTGGGGCTTCTCTCCTATGAAGAAAGGCTGAGAGAGCTGAGATTCCTTGAGAAGGGGTTTTAACCAGACAACCTCCAGAGATCCCTTCCAACCTCAACCATTCTGTGATTCCATGATTCTATAGCTTTACAGAAGACCAAAAGGGTGCTGTCCTAGTACATTACTCGTACAGACCTTGAAGATTTTTTTTCACGTTTCTTCATTCCAATGTTTTCATTCTTATTTTCATACTGAATATCCGTGTTTTAGAATAGATAATTATGTCCCAATGTCTTGTTTTCTGAACAAATCTTATGTTGCTTTCATTTTGTAATTTTCTGCATTTCTTTTTATTGTATTGCTGCTTCATTGACATTTACCATGTTTCTTAAATTATCATCAACAAACTTTTATGAGCATGTTCTATTTCACGTTTAAAAACTGAATTCCATTTCTCAGCAGTGAATCAGGGGAGGTCTTACAATGTTCTTCCAAGAGCTACCAGCTGAGACTAGAGAAAGGGCAGGAGACAATGAGTTCTATGTCATCTTTTGCACATTCCTGATCTTTGGTCATTCTAGGACCTGAATGCCTATGTGCACAGAAAAAAGCATTTAAACATTTTCTTTGGCAGCTACAAGAAACATCATCTTAATAGGAGATCCACAGCATGAAAGAACATGCTTCTTAGCAGAGAGATTTGCTACTTTCTTATTCTGTAAAATGTATATAGCTAGTTGACAGATCTGCCAGTTCTTTGTCTTCTCTCTCTCTAAGATTTTCCTGACATTTAAAATAGGGAAAATATCACATACTCTGTTTACTTTGTATATATTTGAAAAAGGCAAAATTACTTGATATACAATTTCTTTGCAGAGGCATTCATTCTTCTTTGTGATTTGGAACTAGCTTCTATTTATTTTTATTTCTGAATTAATCTTCCCCACTAGCATATTGTTTAATTTTTCAAGAGTCTGCAGCTTGATATTACTTTTTATGTTCCTACTGATGTAAACTGGCCTCTGTTGTCACTTTATCTCTTCAGACTTCTCTGGGACACATTTCAGTTAAGGCCTTTCCAGCTTTTCCGGAATCAAAGCTGAAGCCTTCTGGAACATTTTGTAATGCATTCTATTTAAAATTAGTGACATTTAAAACACTAACGTTTGGAGACTCCTATCTGCTAAAAGCATCTTTTCTTTCTAGTATTTCACTTGTTCTTCTTTCCTGTATGCATTTTTCTGCTATTTCTCTAGCTTGTAGAAATAAACATCTGTACCACCAGAAATAGGGGTGCTTTTCAGTACTTCAGTGTTTGTCCCATACAGATACTGACTTCATAACAGGAAAAGGTATGGGTCCATGCAGGCTGCTTCTGGACCCTAGTTTCCACAGATGGAAACTTGGACATATTTTCAAGAATGTAACCATAATATGTTCCAAAAGGTCCTTCATCTTCTTTTCAAGCTCATCTGTAAGTTGCCTGATATATACCATCACATACACCATGATATATTTACTTGACACTGTGCCCATATCTTCTCCCTGGACAGTATTTTACCTTTTCCTGTCTAGCTGACGATAAAAGATATGAACTTAGATTTCAGCCACGTTTTTGTTTTTTTTTTGAGATCCAGCCTATCATCTTTACCACCAGTTATTATTCTGTCTCACTCTCCTCTTTCCAATGATTTCCCTCTCATCTTTAATCTTTTTTAGTATGTATTTTTGGAGGGCTTCCCTTGATATTGCCTTCTCCACAAGCATCAAATGCATGTAGCTCACATAAACATAGATACACTTAGGGGTTTTAAGGCATTGATAAAGCTTATTAGAAGATATTTGTACTTATATAAAAACTCTCTAAAATAAAAATGCAGTATTTATTATGTCAAACACATTTGCTAAGTGACTGCTATCTCCCAAATAGTCATCCATGAGAAATCATCAATAGGTGGTTTCCCTGGGTTCCAGTGCAGTAAATACATTTTCAGTGTTGTGCAGAAAGAAAATACAGTAACAAAGAACTTCCTGATGCCAAAAGCCTGATAGAAAGGTAAAAAGCAAACAGAACAGAAAAGTCAGACTGAATGAATTTGAACAAATTTAGCTATTCAAACAAAATTAATTCTAGAATATCATGTACAAAGCAACATATTTAGGAACAACTAATGCAAACTAATGGAGGATGTATTCTGGAAATCCCTAATTAGCCATGCAATTGAACATGAATTGCTTGGGCAATGCCACAGCCATGTGATTAGATGTCATACTTATTTTAAAGCAGTGAGAAAGAACACCGATTTTGTCATTATATACATCACTGTTGAGACAGCATGGAAAAAATATTCCGGAGTTGCCATTTTCAAAAAGATGCTAAGAAAGAGGAGAAGGTGGGGCAAGAATCAGAAGAAACATTTTTGTTGATAAATATAAGTCATTCTGTCTAGCATATTAAAAGGAAATTCATAGGTTTCCTTGCATGCATCCATGGCTCTAATGCTAAAGAGTTTTTGCTCAAAATGCAACAGGTAACAGTAAATACAACAAACCAAAAGGGAAGCACAAGTAATCACTTTGACAATGATAAAAAACAAGAGAAGACCTTGGTTTTTTGTATTTACAAAATCATCATCAAGTTTTGTATATATATATATTGTAAATGAGAGTTTAATGGTTCCATGCTTCTTCTGGGAGAGCAGTGAGGTCTCTCTCTGGATGTTCAGTCAGCTGCTCTCATACCGAATATGATGAGAAAGCACAGAGGTTTAGCCTAAGAATTAAAAAAAAAAAAAAAGGGGCAAAACAAACAATATAAAAAGTAATCTCCTGAGAGCTCTTCACATTTGAGAGTATGGAATTAGACCATGTAGTTCTGGGTTGTAGAATTACAGAATGGTTTGGGTTGGAAGGGACCTTAAAGATCATTTAGTTACAACCCCCTTGCAATGGGCATGGACACCTCCCACTAGACCAGGTTGTTCAAAGCCCCATCCAGCCTGGCCTTGAACACTTCCAGCGATGGAGCATCCATAACTTCTCTGGGCAACCTGTCCCAGTGTCTCACCACCCTCACAGTAAATAATTTCTTCCTAATATCTAATCTAAATCTACCCTCTTTCAGTTTAAAACCATTATGCCTCATCCTATCACTATACTCCCTGATAAAGGTCCCTCCCCATCTTTCCTGTAGGACCCCTTTATGTACTAGAAGGCTACTATAAGGTCTCTGCTATAGGGAGTTTTTAATTCTCCAGGCTGAACAACCCCAACTCTCTCAGCCTGTCTTCATAGGAGAGGTCCTCCAGCCCTCTGATCATCTTTGTGGCTCTCCTCTGGACTCACTCCAACAGGTCCATGTCGTTCTGATGTTGGGGACTCCAGAGTTGGAGGCAGTACTTCAAGTAGAGTCTCACAAGAGCAGAGTAGAGGGGCAGAATCATTCCTCTCGACCTGCTGGGCATGTTTCTTTTGATGCAGCCCAGGATACAGTTGGCTTTCTGGGCTGCAAGCGTATATTGCTGGCTCATGTTCAGCTTCTCATCAACCAGCACCCCAAAGTTCTCCTCCTCAGGGCTGCTCTCAATCCTTTCATCCCACAGCCTGTATTTGTGCTTGGGATTGCCCTGACCCAGGTGCAGGACCTTGCACTTGGCCTGGTTGAACTGCATGAGGTTTGCATGCGCCCACCTCTCCAGCCTGTCCAGGTCCCTCTGGATGGCATCCCTTCCCTCCAGCGTGTCAACCACTCCACAAAGCTTGGTGTCATCAGCAAACTTACTAAGGCTGTACTCAATCCCACTGTCCATGTCACTGACAAAGATGTTAGACAGCACCAGTCACAGTACCGACCCCTGAGGAACTCCACTTGTAACTGGTCTCCACTTAGACATCAAGCTGTTGACTGCAATTCTTTGAGTGCAACCATCCAGCCAGTTCCTTATCCACCCAGTGGTCCATCTGTCGACTCCATGTCTCTCCAATTTAGAGACCAGGATGTGGTTTGGGACAGTGTCAAATGCTTTGCACAAGTCCAGGTAGGTGACATCAGTTGCTATTCCCTTATCTGCCAACACTGTAATGCCACTGTAGAAGGCCACCAAATTTGTCAGGCACAATTTGCTCTTAGTAAAGCCATGTTGGCTGTCATCAATCACCTCCTTATTTTCCATGTGCCTTAGCAGAGTTTCCAGGAGGATCTGCTTCAGGATTTGCTGGACACAGAGATGAGACTGACTGGCCTGTAGTTCCCTGGGTCTTCCTTTTTTCCCTTTTTGAAAATGGGGGTTACGTTTCCCCTTTTCCAGTCAGCGGGAATTTCACCAGACTGCCATGACTTCTCAAATATGGTGGATAGCGGTTTAGCAGCTTCATCCGTCAGTTCCCTCAGGACCCGTGGGTGAATCTCATCAGGTCCCATGGACTTGCGCACCTTCAGGTTCCTTCAATGGTCTCGAACTTGATCGTCTCCTACAGCAGGTGATTCTTCATTCTCCCAGTCGCTGCCTTTGCCTTCTACAACTTGGGTGGTATGGTAGAGCACTTGCCTGTGAAGACTAAGTCAAAAAAGTCACTGAGTACCTGTCCTGGTTTGAGGTAAAACAGGACCAATTTTGTTCAGTGACTTTGCTTCTTAGCTAGGCCTCTTCTAACTACTGAAATTAACAGCATATTAGGCAGAAAATATTTGGTCTCAGAGTGATAAGACCTATGTTCATAGCTGATGCCAAGGTATGGTATGCAGAGAGGCTCCTGCTTACGCTTATTGCTGTAACAACCAAGGCCAGCTAACTTTGTTACTTGCCCCATTGGAGGGTCGGAAGTGGAAAAACGCAGTGGGGTCCCACCTGTGGGGAGGAGCGGATGGGACAGGTGACCCAAAACTGACCAACAGGGTATTCCATCCCATCTGCCTCATGCTCAGTATAAAAGCTGAGGGATCAAAGGGTCAGCTCTCTCTCTTTTTTTCAGTGGCCGACATCTGAGGAGGACTCTGTCTGTTTGTCTGTCTTTGATCCTGATCTTGAATGCAGATCTGGAATCAAGTTCCCATCTGTCACTGAGTCCAGCCTGGGACTTCCCCAGTGCCAGCCGGTGTCGTGATTGTCATCCTGGGAGCTTGATACGGTTTTGTATATATTTCATGATTTCCTTTTACTTTATTATTAATATTTCATTAAAGTAGTTTAGTTCCTTCTGAACTCATTAGTCTCTTTTTCCCTCCTCTGCCTCTCTCATTGAAGAGGCGTAAAGGGGAGCATCTGTCGGTCCCATCTGGGGTCCCCCACGTCCCCAGTAGCCAATTCGGCCTAAACCATGACAGTACCTCAGCCTTCTCCATATCCCAGGGGACCAGGTCTCCCATTTCCTTCCAAAGAAGGCTTCCATTTTCCCTAGTCTTCCTTCATCACTAATGTACCAATAGAAGCTTTTCTTGTTGCCCTTGACATCCCTGGCCAGATTTAACTCGATCTGGGCTTTAGCTTTCCTAACCTGATCCCTGGCTGCTCAGAAAATTTTTCTTTATTCCTCCCAGGCTACCTGTCCTTGCGTCCACCCTCTGTAGGATTCTTTTTTGTGTTTGACTTTGTCCAGGAGCTCCTTGTTCATCCACGCAGGTCTCCTGGCATTCTTGCCTGTCTTACTCTTTGTTGGGATGCATTGCTCCTGAGGTTGGAGGAGGTGATCCTTGAATATTAACCAGCTTTATTGGGCCCCTCTTCCTTCCAAGGCTTCATCACATGGTACTTTGGATCACACCTTCATGGTAGTGTTTACTGTGTGTCAGGATTTGATTGTGCTTTGCTTATGTTGAGCTTTGACTGCCAAGTGGAGGGAATGATAAATACACAGGTATTTCAGTTCTGCTTTATTCTACTCATTCCATGACAAGTTTTCCATCTTCCCTCTATATTCTCTTCCCATTATCTCTGACTGAAACACTATATGCTCTACATGCTTCTATATTTCAAGGCTCATATTGCTTTGATATTTATTTTTATTTTTGTCTTTCTTTCTCATTTACAGATTTCACTAATATTTTTACTCTTTGTTTTCCATATCTTTTTGAAAATCTAACCTGTCTCTCAGCCTGGATGTCTTGCATACTGACTCCCATTTTTGTTACCTCCCATCTCTCTCACTGTATCTTTCTCCATCTGTCTTGCATGATACCTTTTGTTCCATACAAAACAAAATAAAGCAGAGACCGTGTCATGTGCCCAGAAAGCACTTTAAGATTTTTTTTCTCTAAGTAATTTCACACAGAACTTTGGGGTTTCTTCCAAACAGAAGAAACTACCATATTTCTAAAACAGGCAGCATATGATCATGCGAAAAGACTTATTTTTTTAAAAGAACACTAGCCCTAAAGATAGATTTATTTTTCTGCAGCCTTGCTTATGGGTGAACAATGGAACGTGGAGAATGCACTTATTTCTGTTCTTTACTGCCATAACATAACAAGCAGTTGGAGGGCCTGCAAGTCAGACAACATTATTGAACCTAGCTGTCTGGTGTATGTAAAAAAAATTGAAATTAGCAGCCAGAGGTAGTAACAAGCAGGTTAATGCAAAAATGACATTGTAAGGAGAATTACAGTGTTGAACAAAATCCACATTCATAACATTCACCTACCAGTTACCTACATACAAGGTCGAATATCATCCTTGTTAATATCCTAATTCAGAAATTGAGGCATTTGTTTTTCCTTTTGTGTTGTGCACACACTCAATCCCTTGTGAAATCAGCAGCACTTAGAATTTGGTTATTATATTGCTTAATAAAGGTGAATTTAAAAATATGCTTAAAAGATATGATTGAACTCAGGTCTAAAGCTTGATTCACAAGATTCTCCTATTGTGTGAAGAGTCTCACTGACTATTAAAAATGGTAGGCACTACTCTGACAATGGTAGACTCTGTGCATTTCTCAGTTGTCTCTACGTGTAAGTCAAACCAAAAAAAAATCACCTGAATGCTCTGAAGTGAAGAATCATAAAAGTGGAAGAGACTGGGTAAAGGGAAGATAAGAAATTTTTATTGAAATAGAAGAAAAAGTCAGACTGTAAAAGCAAGGCCACCACTACATAGATCAGTGGAGACTGACTTTGAGATCTAGGTCACAACCACATCTAAGGAAAATATGAAATGGAATGCTACCTTTCCATAAGACTAATTTTATATTTTTTTTACTAGACAATTTCATCACAATCTCTGAGAGTGTGAAGTTTGGCTTGCTATCTGCCAAGACCATGAAACAAAAAGGAAAGTTTTTCTAACTTTCCATCTGAAACCAATAAGTTTGAACATGCAAAAGATGGATTCCCAACTTAAGCACATTTGGAAAGACATTGAAGGATTGTTCATGGATCATAGAATCACAGAATCATAGAATCATAGAATACTTTGAATTGGAAGGGACCTTAAACGTCATATAGTCCAACCCCCCCTGCAATGACCAGGGACATCTTCAATTAGATCAGGTTGATCAAAGCCCTGTCCAACCCGACCTTGAATGGGCATCTGCCATCTCTCTGGGCAACCTGTTCCAGCGTTTCACCACTCTCATAGTGAAAACTTTCTCATTTATATCTAGTCTAAATCTTCACACTTTTAGTTTAAACCATTACCCCTTGTCCTATTGCAACAGGCCCTGCTAAAAAATCTGTCCCCATCTTTCCTATAAAACCCCTTAAAGAACTGAAAGGCTGCAATAAGGTCTTCCTGGAACCTTCTTTTCTCTGGGATGAATAACCCCTACTCTCTCAGCCTTTCCTCGTAGGAGACGTGTTCTATCCCTCTGATCATTTTCGTGGCCCTCCTGCAGACCCACTCCAGCAGGGCTATGTCTTTCCTGTGTTAAGGACTCCAGAGCTGGATGCAATACTCCAGGTGGGGTCTTTTGAGAGCAGAATAGAGGCACAGAATCATGTTCCTTGACCTGCTGGCCACGCTTCTTTTGATGCAGCCCAGGATGTGGTCGGCCTTCTGGGCTGCAAGCATGCATTGTTGGTTCATGTCCAGTATTTCGTTCACCAGTACCTCTAAGTCCTTCTCCTCAGGGCTGTTTTCAATCCTTTCATCCCCCAGCCCGTATTGATACCAGGTGCAGGACCTTGCACTTGGCCTTGTTGAACCTCATGACATTCACATGGACCCCCTTCTTGAGCTTGTCCAGGTCCCTCTGGATGACATTCTGTCCCTCAAGCATGTCAACCACACCACTCAGCTTGGTGTCATCTGGAAATTTGCTGAGGGTGCACTCAATCCCACTCTCTATGTCATTGATGAAGATATTCAACAGTACTGGTCCAAATACAGATGCCTGAAGGACACCACTTGTCACCGGTCTCCATCTTGACGTTGACTGCTACCCTCTGGATGCAGCCATCCAGCTAATTTCCCATCCACCAAACAGTGCACCCACCAAATTCTTATCTCTCCGATTTAAAGAGAAGGATGTTGTGGGGGACCATGTCAAAGGCCTTACAGAAATGCAGACAGATGACATCCGTAGCCCTTCCCATGTCCACTGATGTAGTCACTCCATCATAGAAGGCCACTGGGTTGCTCAGGCGGGACTTGCCCTTAGTGAAGCCATGCTGGCTGTCTTGAATCACCTCCCTGTCCTCCATGTGCCTTAGCATAGATTCTAGGAGAGTCTGTTCCATGATCTTCCCAGGCACAGAGGTGAAGCTGCCAGATTGCTAGTTCCCAGGGTTTTCACACTCCTTTCTGGCCTTTTTAAAAATGTGTGCAATGTTTCCGTTTTACCAGTCAGCAGGGACTTCACCTGACTGAATCCTAATATAACTTGCCACATGTGTCCCAGTATCTTTGAGTTTAAATTTGATACCTTGATTAAGTAGAATTCCCAGTTTTGTGCGTCTTCAAGCTATCTTCTTGCTGTAAATTAGAACAAGGCAAATAAAGGGGGAAGGAAAACTTCCCTTAAAAAAATAACAAGCAACAAAACACATAATTTTTCTCTTCCCCTCCTGTAGGTTTGATTTCTGAAAATAATTACAAGATTTCACTAGTAAAAATGTTTAGAGACACTGAATACTTAAAGGAAGCTTTTTGCGAGAGTTCCATTTAAATTAACAAGAACAGTATACGTGTCAGAAATGGTTTATGCTTAACCAGCCACTGCACAAAACTATTTATCTACTCAATCATAGCTATGAAATAGAAGTTAATCCTTAAAATACCATAATCAATGCAAAAAAAGTAAAACACCAAGAGGAGAGTAAGTCCCCGAAGTCATGCTCTGGTCTTAGATGCGTTGCATAAGGAGAAAGAACCTAAAAACTAATTGCATCTATTATTTCTTGTGAATTCTTAGTGCAACTATATCAGATCTAAGACTTTCTCCAGATGCAGCTGCATCTTTTTTTCTGTTTTTTGTTGTTTGGTTGGTTGTTTTTTTTCTAGTTAGTTAACAAAGATATCCCATACTAAGTGTAGGGGATCATACACTTAGCTAAAGAGGTTTCGGAGCACAAAGGTGAAATGAAGGGAGTTGTAATTCGACCCAGATTCGTCTCACTCCACCGATCCTTGTCTATGCAAAGATGGCTGGGGGAGGGGGAAAGAGCTACAGAAACTGTTTAGCCCTGGGTTGCCTGAACACTGTGTTATAGTAACAACCTGAACCCGAATGGATCCTTGAATAATCCCTTAACAAACAAAATGTGCTAAATCCCATTCCATCACTATTCAGTAACTTCGTGTACTAGACCTAACTAAATTAGCAATACAGACTAAGGGACCATCACGCCCCCAAAGATAAACATTCCAGATAGTATAATCTACTCAGGCATAATCCTGCCCACTCATCAAATCAGGAAATAAAACCTGTAATGTTTGAGTAGAAAAATGGGCAGTCTTTTCCAACAATAAAGCTGGCCTGTAGGAGATTCTTCCCCCCTTGTTCGGGATGCTGTACAAGGTCACTTCCCAGGGATTAGGAGGCCTTACCTGAGAGAGAGAAAAAGTGATTAAGAAACATACATATGGTATTTGGCATGCTTTAAGATCGTGATTAGTGAACTCTTTTAAGGTATTAATATCTAGTGCATTTGTGGTTTGTGTTAGTACATTCTGGAAATCAATTGTAGTTTGTAATAGTGTATCCTGTGAATTGCTTTTTAAATTGCAATAGTGCATTCCTCCATTGTATCCATAAAACCTGCAATAGAGGCGTATTAAATCTGTGAGTGAAGTTCAAATAAATCATTAGTTTGAACCTTAGAGTGTAGTCTCCCTCTCTCTCTGACACAGTAAGTTCTATGTTGAATGTGTCAGCTAATTAGAAATGCCTGAGAATACAATCTGAATTAAGACACAGTGCACTGTGGGGCAAAGATGCCTGTTTTCACAGCCCTTCCAACTATACGTTTTACAGATTCACAAAACTAGCTTACAACGGCAGCAGTATGGAACTCATGGTAATAAAAACTTTAGTGCTTACAAAATGTCATAAAAAGCTCATGGACTATTTCTAGAAAAATCATGAATTATTTATAGAGCAACTTTCAGAATTAGGTTTTCTGTCCTGCTTCCATTTATATTATATGTCTCAGGGTCATCAATTTCAGTTTACTTTAACTTATGAATGATAATCTTTCGCCTTTGCACTAGAAAGTAATAAACTTTGGGCACAGTGTCAAATAAAAGGAAGCCAACCATCTATGGAATATATGCAAGATATGCTTATTAATTAGACATAGACATTTAAAAAGAGGAAAATTTTAAGTGTCCACAGCTTTAAGGCAGCTTAAAATTTATGGGACCTTTACTAAATGATTTATTCCAGTTTCATCTGATAATTAAAGTTGAATAAACAATTTGCAAATAATAATTATTTTCCTAGCAAAATCATCCTGTGGTGGGTTGACCTTGGCTAGGTGCCAGATGCCCACCAAGCCATTCTATCACTCCCCCTCTTCAACTGAACAGGGGAGAGAAAATATGACGAAAGGCTTGTGGGTAAAAATAGGATAGGGAGATCACTCAGCAATTACCGTCATGGGCAAAACAGGCTCAACTCGGGAAAATCAATTTAATTTATTGCTAATCAAATCAAAATAGGATAATGAGAAATAAAAACTAAATCTTAAAACATCTTCCTCCCACTCCTCCCTTCTTCCTGGGCACAACTTCTCTCGCAGCTTCTCTACCTCTTCCCTCCTAGCAGAACAGGGCAACAGGGAATGGGGGGCTTGGTCAGTTCATCATACATTGCGTCTGCTGCTCCTTCCTCCTCACACTCTTCCCCTGCTCCAGCATGGGGTCATCGGTCCTTTCCATGGGGTATAGTCCTTCAGGAATGGACTGCTCCAGCATGAGACCTCCACAGGATCACAGGTCCTGCCAGAAAACCTGGTCCAGCATGGACTTCTCTCCACGGGGTCACAGGTCCTGCCAGGAGCCTGCTCCAGTGCAGGCTCTCCACCAGCTGCAGCCTCCTTCAGGGCACATCCACCTGTTTGGGCATAGGATCCTCCACAGGCTGCAAGTGGATATCTGCTCCTACCTTGGATCTCCATGGGCTGCAGGGACACAACCTACAGCACCATGGTCTTCACCATGGGCTGCAGGAAAACCTCTACTCCAGTACCTAGAGCATCTCCTCCCTCTCCTTCTTCACTGACCTTGGTGTCTGCAGAGCTGTTTCTCTCACATATTGTCATTCCTCTCTCTCTTCCAGCTGCTGTTGTGCAGCAGTTTTTACCCTTTCTTAAATGTTACCACAGAGGTGCTACCACCATCACTGATTGGCTCAGCTTTGGCAGCAGTCGATCCATCTTTGAGCCAGCTGGCATTGGCTCTATCAGACACAGGTGCAATTTCTGGCATCTTCTCACAAAAACCACCCCTGCAGTCTCCCGCTACCAAAATCTTGCCATATAAACCCAGCACAGATGCCCTGCCCCATGCTTTGCAGGGAGACAGCAAGTCGCATGTAGGACTGTCTCTTCCCTTCTGGGTCATTTGTTTTCTTTTTTATAGTTTTATTTTAATAAACTTATTTAATTTTTGTATCATTTTATTTTAATGATAATTAGAATTATCGTTAAAATACACATTCATCACACAGGCTGCAGTCTTCACAAACTTCACTTACATCAACAAAATAATTCCCCTTACCAAAATCAAAATAACATCATCGTAACACTGACAAAGGTGGACAATTTACAAACAATCCACCCCTCGTTCCTTCACGACAATTGTAACAACAAAAATTCCTCACAATTATTCTGACCTAGCAATTTTCAGTCCATATTTTGCCCGTTAGCTCTCCAATCACTATCCGTATCTCGAATTCCTCATGCCCCTCATTGAGCACCAAAAGGGATTGTGGTCTGTTTACCTTGGCTGGCTACCAGGTGCCCACAAAGCCACTCTATCACTCTCCCTCCTCAGCAGGACTGGGGATAAAATAACATGAAAAAAACCCTCATGTGTCAAGATAAAGACAGTTTAATAAAGAAAAGCAAAGGCCACGTGTGGAAGCAAAGGAAAACAAAAAGATTTATTCCCTATTTCCTATCAGCAGGTGATGTCCAGCCACTTCCTGGGAAGAGGATATGCAGCAGTTGCTCCAGAAGATCAACACCTTAATAACAAACGCCCCCTCCCCTTCTCCCTTCTCTCAGCTTTTATTGCAGAGCACAATGTCATATGGTATGGAGTACCTCTTTGGTCAGCTTGAGTCAGCTGTTCTGGCTATGTCCCCTCCCAATAGAAATGGCAGAGTCTCTGTGGAATAAAATACTAGAACCTCACATACTGTTGGACAGACCAACCACGGTGCATGATTACAGCCTAGACATACACTTCAAAACGTGTTGTTTTTCTCTAGCAGAGCTGTAGCACCAACAAGTGCAGGAATATTCCCATCAGACACAGACCAAAGACTAAAACCAGACCTAGACGGCATGTTCATCACTGAAATGTTAACGCCTCTGTGCATGTGTGAGTTTTCAAGTTGTGTTTTTGAACCACCTGAGGGAAGTTAGTAAAGGACTGGGGGATGAGGGAAGACTGAACTGGAGGAGAGACAGTGCTTCTCAGTGTTTATGAGCTGAAAGAACAAATTTATCAGCTTTGTAGTGGGAGAGGGAGGAGGTTTTCTGTTTGCATTTTAGTGTATACTTGTATCTCAGATCGTCTGTCTAGACTCCCCTTACAAAAAAATGGGGAGAAATTACAACTTCTACAGTACAACTCATTTTATTCTAAGGGGGACAACTACATTTGGTCATATGAACTATATAACAGATGCACATATTTCAGTTGAACAGAAATGGAGCTTAGGGCAACCATCCCAACTGTAGATGTTTAAAGCCAAGCGAGGTGAATCCTGCCTGGGGTCTTTGCCTTCAAAATACACATGAACTCAAAAGTTTGTCTTTCAGGATCAGAACAAAATTCTTTTCCAATTATCTCCAGCAATTGTGCAAACTGTAGCATATGGAAATGAATGACCAGTTGCCGATTTCTGTTGAGTCACTGCACATATAAGCAACGTATTGTTTTGCACTTCTGGAAAAATCCATGCTTAAGATCTACTCAAATAATAAAACATTTTGGTAACAAAACAATAAAGATAAATTATTGAAAAATGTATATTTTACAGGATGTATATAAAACATTCCTGGTATGAGTTGGCTAAGGAAAAACCCATCTCCAGAATTCCATACAGTTTGCCTAATATCACTGGCCAAAATATTTTTTAGACTCAAAACATTCTGACCTATGCATCTCAGTGAGAATATCAGATTATACAGCACTGAATAGAATGCAGGAGGAAGCTGAATTGTCTAGCTTAAACAAAGAATTGTCTGACTTCTAATTCATGTGGCAGTAATTTACCTAAATCAAGGTAGGCATTGTAAAACTATTATCAGAAATTGAAGGGGAGGGGGCGGGTGTGAAGCAGCCAGGAGTTCAAAGAATCATAGAATCACAGAATGGTTAGAGTTGGAAGGAACCTTAAAGATCACCCAGTTCCAACGCCCCTGCAATGGGCAGGGACACCTTCCACTACACCAGGTTGCTCAAAACTCCATCCACCCTGGCCTTGAACACCTCCAGGGATGGGGCCTCCACAACTTCTCTGGGCAGCCTGTTCCAGTGTCTCACCACCCTCAGGGTGAAGAATTTCTTCCTAATATCTATTCTAAATCTACCTTCTTTCCGTTGAAAACTGTTACCCCTTGTCCTACCACTACTTCTCTCCTCCAAGCTGAACAAACCAAATTACCTCAGCTGCTCCTAGGTCTTGTCCTTGAGACCTTTCACCATCTTGGTCACCCTCGTCTGGACACACTCCAATAGTTTGATGTCCTTCTTATACTGAGGCGCCCAAAACTGCACACAGTATTCAAGGTGAGGCTGCACCAGTGCAATGCAGAATGGGACAATCTCCTCCCTCAACTGGTTAGCTATACTGTGCTTGTATATTCAAATGCACATTCGATTCCTGCAGCCAGATCATTTGTAAAGGAAAGGGAATTAAAAAGAAGGGAAATAAAGCTTTTTGCATGATAAATATTAGTTTTAAATACCACGAAAAGTGAAATTTTTGGTCCTCTGGTTAGAGAAAGCAAAAGAATGCAGTTAATTTATAAATTTAATTGTTGGTGATGTTACTCACATTTAAAATAACATTGACTGTAATTAATTTCTTCAGTTATTTCAGTATACCTTTGCATATACATACTATTTCAAATCAAAAGTAAGTCTTTACTGTGACTTTTTTTACGACTATGAAGGATGGGACAATCAGTGCCAAAAGTTCTGTATCAAACTAAGGTTACCTTGGTGTATTTACATGTTTACTCCTGAAATGAGAGAACCAAATACCATATAAAGTAGGCAAGGCACTCCTTCTGGGAACTCAGGCCAACATAAGCATTTAGTTCTCAAGAAAAAAATCTCAAAAATTGACTTGAACCAGACAGTAAAACTTCCTTCTTCTACTCTCCTAAATTAGTTTTTCACTTGGAAGCTTTTAGGTAACCAAAAAACTTTCCAGAAACACCTTTCCAAGCTTAATAACTTATTCATACACCCACTAAAAGAGTTAACTAGAATAGGGCTAAATGATGATGCCTGTTAGAACTACACATTCTGACTACCGCTTGTCAAAGAACATTTCAAATAGTGTTAAACTGAAATATCCTTTCAGTCTGATGCATAAAAAGGTTTATCTAGTCATAAAAATAGAGTAGTACATGTACATAATATGGTATTCCATGGATGTGGATTAAAGAATCGTTCCATCTCCATTATAAAAAACAGGAAGAAATAATTCCTAAACTTCATATGAAGATACAAACACTATAATAATGAACAAAGTTATATTTTGGTTTTGTATCTCCCCTTAGAATTACAAACATTGTTTTTATTCTTCAACATTGATCAATTACTAGAACATACTGAATGAAGTACAACCAGAAAATTCTTACAATTTGATTGTTTTTAAAAAATTGAGCTCTTTCTCACCCCTGAATATTTCAAAGTATGGAGCCCAGAAAATCAGCTGAGAAGTCTACACCATTTTGAAGTTTGTATAATGTTGCATCTGTCAACTTTACTTTGCTTTAACACTCTATTTGATATCCACTGCAACTATGGAATCTGAAATCCACAAACTGCACAAATTGACTCTGCAATTTTTTAACACCTTGTAATTACTCTAGACTATGTCATCAATGACTGCAGATCAGCTCTCCAAAATATTTCTCTTTTAAATCCTGGCAGGCACATGGAAGTTTGCTTGCAGTATAACAGCTTAGGCTTTAGAAAGGGTTTTCCAAAATCTGCATATTTAATCACTAGTTCTTCAATCTCTGATATACTGCCAAAAATTTCTCTAAGACATCACTAAAGAATTCTAGTGACACTGTCAACCTGTTGCATGTAACTGACAGTTTTAACCTTTATGTTTTGAGAAATATTCAATAGTTCTTCCCATACCACTTCTCAATAATATCTATTTTCCTGTTTCTGTATGATGTGTTTGAGACAGCTTCCCACATGCCAGGTTATTCAAAGCTGCAATATAACCCACAGTTAAATAGAGAATTATATGACATAGATTTCACCATCTGGCATAGGAGCTTGATCTTTTTTAGATGTTTTAAAATTATTTGTCAACCAAGAATATTTCATTAGATAGCTGTTATGTAGTCATGATACTCTTCGTTATATGAAAGTATATAAAAACTGCACTAAAGTTCAGGCTATACACACTTTAGGCACATCTGTACAATTAGGCACAAAGACATTTGCAATGATTCCAAAATACCTAATGTATTTTAGTCCTGTAAACACTATGACTGCATTTGAATAGCAATGTGCTAAAGTCTAAGTCCAATCTAGAAGGAAAGCTTACAAGAGTACAACACAATTTAATATTCACAATAACAATAAGTATATTGATTTCAGGTAGGAGTTGATCCAGACATTATTATACAATGCCATTAATACATGCCAGCTCTTTAATAACTCAGAATTTTTTCTACCATACTTCACTGTGTAGACATGTCTTCTGACATCATTCTGAGTTGACAAGAGGAATTAAAAATATAATATGGTCCGAAATCCTTGTTGAGTTGAGGTCCTTGGGTCACATAAATAAAATAACCCCTTGTATTTCGACAGAACCGTATCAGTTGAGTTCTGTCTTTCACTGACTGAAAAAGCATATCTATTTGAGGGTTTATTTTAATTTGCATTACCATAAACAAGGGATGTTTTACTTAGCAATTCAAAATTAGAAACAGGTAATCAGTGCTTTTTATTAGCATAACGTGCTCTACTACAGTATATTTTGGGGAATCACAGACACTGAAAGCAGAATATGATAAATTGCTGAAAAGTTTTCCTGTGTGTTCTTAGTGATTTAAAATAGATTCATATGCAAGAAAAAAAAATGGCCTCTAGTAGCAACAAAGCCTTTAAATCTGGCTGACAGTTCTTGAAAACTCCTCTGATCATGCCTGTGCATATCATTCACAGACAAACTGTAACAAACTTTTTTAAAAGTAGATCTTTTTTAAAGTATACCTAGATCTTAATTCATGAGACCTTATTTATGTTCTCATGAAGTTCTCATTAAGTTTTAAGTATTTAAGTTCTCATTAAGTTCTCACTTATTTAAGCTCCACGAGAAAGCAGGTCAACAGATCTGTCAAGTACCCTGCTGTTCCAGCGCCCTGACGCTGCCAGACTGGTAGTTCTTCTCAGTAACTATACAACAGTGACTCCTAGTTCTGAGTAATCAGAGAGGAGGTTGAAACAAAATAATAAAAAAATGAACTGTATAATGGGGGAAGGAGGGTAAGCTTCAGGCAAAAAGGCTTGAGTGGGAAGTTACTTTTGTTCCAGGAACTTGGCATTCTGATGAGACATTGGTACTTGAACAGCTCATGACTGATTGCGCACAGAAGAAGCCACGTCATTTGAACTATGAGTTGGCCATCTAGAAAGAAAATCCAAACACAGATATGCTTGGCTGCTTGACTGCAGTGCAAGGGCTCCTTCAGCTCACCAAGTACGGACACTGTAAACAAATGATACTGAATGCAAACAAACACGTGACAGGTTCTTATTACTACCTCCAAGTTAGGCAATTTCTTCAGCTGGCAGATGGATTAATTCAATCAGTATATTTTACGTGAGCCTAAGATTGTGGAGACAAGAGCACAGCAACTGAATACATAAAATCAATCCTCACTGCAATTGTTAAATTATTAGAACAATTACCTACACTGTCATCTCTGTGTCAAATTACGTGGTAAGTAAGTAGCCAGGAAAAGGGAAGGCAGGAATCCTTCAATTTTATCATTCTACCAGCATGCATATTTTATTTCTCCTAAATAATTTATAGAATACTTTCTGGTTGTCTACAGAAAACTCAAGATATTTTTATGTATCATTAAAGAATCTGATGGCCTATATCCACATGTGATGGGAAAGTCCCATGGGCTCAGTTAAAACTCATATCATTACCTACTTTAACTCTACAAGGTACTTGAACTGAATCTGTTATGCTACTGCTTTTTTACCATAAGGCATTTGACATGTTCAAGTGTACCAACGTAATCAGCTAAATGCCGCTTATTTTTTGACAGTCGTTCTCTGACAGGACATAAATAGTATTTGCTGAACCAGAGAAACTACAGTTACAAGTCATAGACTGTGCTTTAAAAACAGAGTAAGTATGGTTTCAGCTACACCATTTTGTCTTTCTACAATCTGGAACCTTTAAAAAGAAAGTTCTCAGTCTCCATGCTGAGGTAATTAACATGAGTAAGAGTCTCAGCATTTGATCCTCAATCCAGATTACATTTCAAACTGTAAATTTTTGCTAATGAACTTTTCAAAATCCATTTCATGCAGAAAAAAAGAAAACATTGTGCAGCAGCCTGAACTCCTTCTTCTGGCAAAATGCCTTATGAACCTAATGAAAATGTCTGAGGAAAAATGCAGTGATGGACCTTTTTAGCTACATACAGCAGAAAACAAAAATAATTCCTTTGAAGAATCTTATTGATATGGAAAAGATAAATCACAAAGCTAGTATTCAAAGCATGTCTGCTTTCTATTGATAGAATTAATCTCATTTGGGCAGGAGGGTGGGGTGTGGGGTAGGGATAGGTAATACAGTAGCCCACCTTTATTTTTGTAAACAAGCCACACTTTGTTCAAAGCTTGTTTTCCTTGGCTGAAACATGGCTTTGCCTAGTAACTAGTGTTATTAGACTATATTTCTTTTTTCACTTTCAAATATTTTATACAGCTTACCACAAGCTTTAAGACCCCAGAGGGACCTAAAACTTCTAAGAGCTTTTGCAAAAATACATGCCTCAAACCAAACAGTACCTCAACAGGTAAGTTATTTGAAGCTGGTTTCTCTCAAAGAGAAGTTCATCTTTCAAGGTGAACCAACATTTTAGAAACATGTTATGAGTTCGTCGTCAAACTCAAATTCATAAACTCTCTAACAAACATCTCTGTAAAACCCCAATAAACTCGCTTTTGGTTTTGATCTGAGAGACCTGCAAATATTTTTCTTGATATTTATTTCATCTTTTTCCTTTTTGCAAAAATATGTTCTTTTATCTCCTTACCTAATATACCTAAAATGGATATAATTGTTTTCATTGCATAAGTTTCAGAAGCACTTCACGATAACTGTACATCCTTGCTTTCCCTAAGCACCATTAAAAATGTCAGCATTTATCTAGGATGATATTAGTCAACTAATGCTTCAAGAGCATAAAAGGGAAAACAAGTTATTTTTTGTTGATGAGTTTTCTTCCTCCTGAGGAAGAAATTAAGTTGAAACATTTAGGGAGGAAATTTATTCTGTCTTTTTCGTGGTGATAGAAGGGTACAAAGTAATATGACTAAAAATAAGTGATCTATTCTGCCCTAAATACAAGCACAGGAGAATCTGAACTAGAAGGCGGCATTGAAGAACAATTCTTTTCTGCACAAGAGGTCAAAGAGACAAAGAGACTGCATGCTTAAAACAGATCCGTGCAAGAAAAACCCTCAGCTGATCCTCCTGTGAAGAAATCATCATTTTCAGTGTATATACAGGCAATCAGATGAAATATAGGAAGCGGCTGTCTATTTTTTTCCTCTGGCAAAGCAACTGTGTCATACAAGAGCAATGGTTTTATTCCTCCAAAATAAAAGAGGAGTCAGTCTTGCTCAAGTAATCATGAAAAGCTTTATTTAACCCACTCTATTTTGACGAAAGCTGTTAGCATTTTCCAAATGTAGAATTCTTCATAATAAGTCAAAGAAGGTACATACATCTAAGATAACATTTGCAAAGATCAGAGTAACCTCATCCACCTGTTTGAAAAAAATTTGTGAAATGAATGTCTTCATACATATCAGATTTAGTATGGATTAGTTAACAGCATTTCATTTTTGTAATCATTTTGTGGCAAGCTGAATTTAAGAAAAAGGATTTATTTTGAACAAAAGAAATAAATGATAAGATGACATTTCTCTCCGTCGGAGTAAAATAACTTACCCTTCAATCAGCATTATAGATTTTTAAAAAATGTCCTGAATAATTCCAAGGAAAGCCATGTTTTGCAAGATATCAGTAATGTACAATAAATTACAGAAAAGTAAAGCAAGGGAGACCCCTTGTGGCCTGATTCTTGTCTAATAAAAACGCCATTCAGAGTTTTTAATAGTGATTATAATATACCATGGAAATAATTATATTTTCCATAAGCAAGTATGATAAATAGTACTAAAACAATCCTAAATGCTTCATAAAATCTATATATATATTTTTTACAGAAATCAACATACCTTGTTTTTACTTATGGTGTGTATAGAAATATGCAGTTCTCTTCAGTCTTTGAAAATGAATGTAATCTCTCAGATAATTTGTGGTCTAAAAATTTTCATTGATGTTGTTAACTAAAAATAAAACACATCATTCCACTTCCAGGTTATTTTTGTGCCAAAAATAGTCATCTTTAGGTGACTTTAAATCAAAATGTCTACTTGAGGCTGTAAGTGAAAACATTGCTCATTAAAAATATCCAAATAAAACATGCTACTTTTTCTAGACAAAATTGTGTGGGGAATTTTGCTCAGATACCATAATAAGCATGATCATTGACAAAACTTTCTCTTCATGAAATACTTATTAACAGAAAAAAATTAAAAAAAAGAAAATCACTTGCCTGACTTGTCTGGTAGAGTAAACTGTCTACAAAAATTGCATTTTATTTTTTTTTAAATGTAACTACAGATAATTTGCTGTAGAGACGCAGATAACCCATAAGCATTTAGACAACCTCAGGCAGAAAGCAAGACCTCTGGACGAGAATGAAGGGAAAGAGAAAGCAAAAAGATTAGAAAAAGTCAGTCAGGCCCTCAAGATGAATTCATAAGCAATGGGGAAAGGGAATGCATGAATTTACAAGATGAGGAAGTATCTTATAGATAAAGGAGGAACTATCATCCTATCTCAGTTAGGAGAAAAATTATAAAAGCCTGGTGGCAGTCAGAGATAAATACCTTAGCAGTGCTAGTTAAAGCTACAGCTGCTCTATATTTCTGAGCAACGTGATCATTCCATGGGGGAATGGGGGCACCAGAGGAATAAGCTACTCTGCTCTTAGCTAAAACAGTCAGTTTCCATATGTCTTTCCTCTGTGTTTTCATTGTAGTTAATTCAATACCAACACAGGAAAAAGTCATAGGAGAGAGAGACCTTTTGCAAAGCATAGATCTTTTCTGACCAAGGTTCTAGTCACTGCATTAACATTCCCCTCAACCTGAATGGAAGAATTTGGGGTATTTTCAAAAGTAAAACACTTTAATAATTCATGGGGCGTTAGTAAAACACACAAGCAAACAAACACCCCATGACTTGGTTCCCAAGGCAATTGTGCTAACTCGTTGACTTTCTTTGCTTTATATAAGTATTCTGATGAAAAACTTAGCAGTTGTTGCCACATAGGCCTGGAACAGAAACACATAGAACTTAATCAGGCAGATCACCTGCTGTATTATGTCATCATCAAAGTACTTACATTGTACCCATAATCATGTTACGACTCAGTCACAAGGGGAATAGACTGGCTTGGAAGTGTAAGGCTAGATGGAATTGGAAAGATTGGCTGCCGGATTAACACATAAACTTAAGCTACTACACCATGACAACTGGGGCTTTTCTTCTATGAAACTTCTCTTCCTTCATTATTAATGCCAGGGAGCTACTCCGGTGCGATGCTCCAGTCCCTGTAAGCACCTTGGCTGAGCCCAGCCGTGGGCCTTGTGGCACCAGGCCTGGGGCAGATCCACAGCTCTTGCAACACTCAGAGCCTTGGTACAGGCAGCCAGGAACACACCACACATATGGGCCGGAAATTTATCACTAGCCCAATTAATATTTTAGCAGTATAACAGTCCACATTATCTAATTATTATGGAAAGGCCCATTAATCACACCCTTAAATCTGTTAAAGAGAAAATCCTTCTTAGATTCTACTCTTTTTTTTTCTGGTACTATGTTCCCGCCATCCAGTCTGGGCTTTTTCTGTTGAGCATTTCAGCCTTCCTCAGGAAGGCTGGGGCCTGGGGACCTGGTCATGTCACTGGTGTCCTGTGGTTCCCGCTGGGATGAGTGGCCCCACTTGGGTTTCTGGGGGGGCATTTCTTCTCCCTCCCTCCCTCCCTCCCTCCCATTTCCTTCTGGAGGCCCCTTGGGGGAGAGCAGCAGGTGCCCTTCCACCCCGTAACAGAAAGGGCAGTTGCTCCCCCCCTGTTTGTCTGCTGGCAAGAAATAATTAGTCTGTCCTCCTTAAAATTTAGTCTTTTTAGAGATGAGTATGCATATCTTTCTCTGTAAGAGTCATGCCTTGCTTGTTTTCATGTAATTCATCTGGTTAGGACTATAATTGCATTTGTATATGCATGTGTGTACTGGGTCAGCCCAATAACCTATCTATCTCCAGAAGTGACTTCTCATGGACTCCTATGAAGAGTAACAACTAGATAAACACGCGATACAGTTCCCAGTATTCTCCCAATCTCAGGCTGTTTTCAGCTCTCAAGTACCATCCATGGATTGAGGGTTGTCTTAGGCCTGTTAAAGCTTCTTTACAGTAACCCACATCTGATCAGTCCTTGAATACTTGTTCAGGCTTCTTGAATCTTGCAAACTTGAATCTGTAATACTCCTTGCTGGAATTCCACAGGCTACAAGCATGCGCTTGCCTTCAATAGGTGTCTAGTTCTTGTTCTGGAAAAGACAAATTATCTTTTATCCACCCTCTTCATGCTACTCATTTCATAGATATTTGTCATATACTTCCAAAACTGGGCCAGGTTTTAAAATACTAAGTAGATAGAAGTTTCTAAGTATTTAGAAACTATTGTGCATTTAAGTCATGCCACAGGAATCCCACTAGATGACTTGCTGTATCTCGGTATGTCTAAATACTTATAAAAATCTGCTCAAAATGTGGAGAATGATAAAAAGCAAAACCATATCTCACTGCTATTAGCAGTTCAGACTGCTTTAAGCTATTATATTGAAAAGTGCTTACATCAGCCTGACCGAATTTACAATGTGGCCAAATGGTTGCTAGGATCAGAAAGACAATTATTTTCAGGAGAATACTGATACTCTTTCTGAGCTTCCTTTTACTGTGGAGGCATGTTGGCTCCATATGTCATTTATAGATTACATTGATTTGAAAATGTAACCAAGTTGTGACCACTAAGTTCTGCCATGCCTTGGTTCTCAGTGTTCCCTGCCCTTCCAGTTTATCACGTTGTCTTTCAGACTTTATGAAGTGGATGAAAAGCACTAATTATATGAGCATAAATAATTATATGGGGCAGAACTAAGGCAAGCCAATCCTGAGACACAGACATATCCAAGCATAGACATAATCTAAAGTTTTACAAGCAAAATAAAAAATGCATATGTATTCCTGTATTTTCTAGTCAATATTTCTTTATCTTAGCTATGCTTTTCTTTAATATGGGATCTACTCAATATGTTATGGAAAAACAACTTTTTACATTCTGCATTTTCAGATCATCTATGAAAAGGAGATATCACCTTGAAATTTTACGAAATGGCAAGGCAGAAACCCTGTTTGTGCTCAAAAATATTAAAAAAAAAAGAGCAAAACACAATTTTATTTCATAATGTAACACACTGAGAAAACTGAGAAATTGTACTGTAGAACAATGTCACAGACCAATAAAACTAGTTATTGTAAGCAGCCTACGAATTCTGATGACTGTGGTGCCATTATAAAATATAACTGATACTATTGTTTTGGATGTTTTGAATTTAGTCTAGACAGATATTTAGATGTGCACAATGCCAATGCTGAGCCAAGGCTCTAAATTTAATATAACTTTCTTTTCAAGAGTTTTAATGGCTCTGTAGCCAGCATGTAACTCTCCCTGGGGCATCACATATCTAAAATCTGTCTTTTGTGCTTGTGTGGCCCTTTGTATGGCCTTTTTTATGTCCCTAAATTAAGAATGACCTCATATGACCATTCCTTGTTTTCTTGAGAGTGTAATGTCCCAAGTTCTACATTTTAAAGCTCCATGCACATTACCTGTGTAAGTCTCATTAACCTTTCTTTCCCAGTAAGTTGGGGTTTTTTTTTGTTCACTGCTTTTAAGCCTTTAATACCATGCCGAAATACTAACATCATTTGCAGTAACAAACTTTAATAATTGCCACAAAGTTCCACATTACTTAGCTAATTGCACATTGTGGTAGCCCGTCTAAAAACTATCATATTCTGTATCACATATGTAGCTAATCAGTCACTTAAAATGTTTATAACCAAGTATATAGAACAAATCCAATGATATTTTCTTTTATCAGAAAGTACATAGACTTTTTCTTTAAGAAGTCGCTAATTAAGCATTGATAATATTTTCATTTCCCTCTTTTTCATTAAGGAAAGCAGTGTTAACTGCCCAAGATATTTGGTCTTTATACACTATGTCCTATCCTCCTTATACACAACAAAAGAAAATAAAACAGAAGCTGAAGAAATCTGTAATGGTTGAATGAATTGATGAATGGTTAGGTATGCAGAAAACCTGTTGGACCACCAAGTGCAAAGAATGTGATCAATAGTGTAATGTCCAGATGACAGCCAGTGACAAGCACAGTATCCAGGGGCCAATATTTGGGCCCATTTTGTTCAACATCTTTATCAGTGGCCTGCACAATGATATGGAGTGCAACATCAGGAAAGTATTTAATAGCACTAAACTTGGTGGAATGGCTGACCCAAGTGGCCAAGTGTTAATTCAGAGGGATCTCAGAAAGTAGAGGGTTAGGCCGAGAGAAACCTCGTGAGGTTCGAGAATCACAGAATCACAGAATCATTTAGGTTGGAAGGGTCCTCTTGAAATTATCCAGTCCAACTCCCCCATTCAGGTAGAGTCAGCTAGAGTACATCTGCTGAGAAGAGTCTGGCTCCCTCATCTTCATTCCCTTCTGTCAGGTATTTATACACATTGATAAGACCTCCCCCTGAGTCTTCCCTTCTTCAGGCTGAACAGTCCCAGTTTTCAGGTTCTCCTCATATGAAAGACGCTCCAATCCCTTACCCACCTTTGTGCCTCTGCACTGGACTTGCTTCAGTAAGTCCATCTTTCTCATCCTAAGGAGTCCAGAACTGGACAGAGTACTCCAGACGCAGTCTCACCAGTGCTGAGTAGAAAAGAAGGATTGTCTCCCCTGAACTGCGGATAAGACTCCTCTTAATTCAGTCCAGGACACTGTTGGCCTTTTTTTTTGCTATGAGAAAGGATTGCTGGCTCATGTTCAGTTGCTGTCCACCAGAACCCCAAAGTTCTCTGCAGCGCTGCTTTCCAGACAGTCAGCACTCAGTGTATCCTGGTGCCTGGGTTTATTCAGGCCAGTTACAAAACTTTGCATTTCCCTTTGTTGAACTTCATGAGATTCCCCTTAGGCCATTTCTCCAACCTATCTATGTCTGTCGGCAACTCCTCCCAGTTTTGTATCACCTGTGAGAACTTGCTGAGGATGCACTCTGTCCCAGCATCCTCATTAATGAAGATATTAAACAGTATTGGCCCCAGTACCAGCCCCCGGTGTACACCACCAGTGACTTGTCTCCAGCTGGACTTTATGCCGCTGATCAAAATCCAGTGGATCTGGTCTTTCAGACAGTTTTCCATCCACTTCACTGTGCACTTATGTAACCCATAGTTTGTCAGCTTATATTTGAGGATGTTGTGGAAGACAGTGCTAAACTCTTTACTAAAGTCAAGGTAAACATCATCCACCGCTGAATCTGATCTATATTCAAGAAGCATTTCTTCTTTTCAGAAGAAACATGTTCAGTACTCTTTAGAATTCTGGTTCTTTAATGACTTACATCTGCCAAACAAAAACTAAGGAACCCCAATCAGTAGGTGATTGAGAAACCTTGGCACAAGGTATTCTTTTATCAGTAAAAGTCTATCACAATTTGAGTGTTAATATTATAATAATAGAAAAGCATAAGCAAGCAGCATACTTTAAGAAAAAAATAGACCGTTACTGTTCTGTACATATGTGAATTTATCATCAATTCAAGGTGTTTACAATCTCATCTATATTCAGAAAGAGTACAAGTATATTTCTTTGTCTTCACGTATATTGTTTATGCAAGTATACGTTACTTGTCAAAGGTCCAGCTCACTAAATGTCAGCAAAGATCACCAAATTCTGCCTCCGATCCAGTAAGATACAGGGGATGAGATTTCTGTGCAGACCGACAGAACTAAACACTGATTCCCGGTGAAGCTGCACACAGTGTGTAATTCATGTAGAATTCACAGTTGCAGGTTGTTGTGAACTCTAAAAGTATATATGAGTTCAAGTAAGGAATAAGTAGATAAATTCATGACAGAAAAATGCAAGTGGATATTAGAAACAATGGGCAAAGTGCAACATCTTGCTCAGGAAAACAAGAAGCTTCTGACTTACACAAGCTGGAAAGATATATGATGTGCAGGATCAGTCTGTACCTCTTTTGTTGGTTACAATATTTTTCTAATCATCTGCTACCATCTCCAGTAACACCACTAATAGGCTGAATTTTAGTCTTACCAGCATCCTGATTTTATGTTCTTAAGCTTAATAGAGGAAAAAAACAGCTTTGAGCAACAGGAACATGAATAGTCTTGCTGAATTCAGTAGGACTATTCAAACATTACAGGTTAAGAATTTGTGTAAATACTGTATCGGGTGTGAGCTTTCCCATGTTTGAAGTACAAGTATTTATTTGTTCAAAAGCTAGTATAAAACAATATTTTTATAACACCAAAAGTCTATGTCACAGATAGACAGTGCTTCCCCTTATATTTTTCGTAGGGAAGTACTTTATCTGACTTTAAATGAATATGGTTGTAACTGCAGCTCAAATCACCAATTGATTATGTCACGTCTCTAGACAGTAAAAGAAGTTTTCAAGGACTAGTGCCACAGATGGCTGAACTCTAAGTGGTTTGTACTGCTGTGTTATAGGAATTTTGGAAACAATCATTACTTCCTGTTAATATTCTGTGACAACATTTTACGCTGTCTTCAAGTTAAAGATTTCAGTTCTCAGGAGGTGATTTGATTTCATTTACCTATTCATCTCCACATAATGTTCCAATAGAGGAATCTGTTCTGAAAAAGAGTCTCCATTTTATTACTGTAAAGTGCAGGTTTATATGCTAGATAAGGTCATATATTCTGTTGTTTGAAGAGAAAATTGAGAATGGTCAATGTCTTCTCTTCTATCAGCCACTAATAGATACCTAAAATCACCATAAAGCTATATGGATTGATAAAAGAAGTGAAATCATTAAGTTGCAAGATTGCTTATATTCAGATTGAGAAATCAATGAAAAATAAAACATTAGTGTGAAGACACAAGGAAAAAATACTATAATTTTTGCCTGTCTTACTAGTGGAAGTGTTAGTAAATGTGATGAATATGTATGTTATTAAATTTAAGCCTACATAGGCCATTTCAACTTGTTAAAATACTGGTCTTTTTTATATTCCTTACTGATGGTAGTACTTAGGCAGAAAGAATAATAGGTGTCTATTCAAACTTCAAGTCACAGAATAGCTGGTCTGAATAATTAGTGACAAATAATTGGGAAGGTAGAGCCCTTTTTGTCTCAATGAATTCCTTATGCTTTGATGTAACAGTTACTTTCATCATCATTAATATTATTGCAAATTTTCATTATTCATAAATGATGAAATAATAAGAAGGCTTCATTACACAGACAATTCTAAATTATTCACTTCAGTTACTAATACATGAATGAATCATTCTTGGAGATTTTTAACTTCATGATGGATTCTTATAAACAGATCAAAATCAAAGGAGGATCAGTAATGTCCTCTTTCTGTTGTTTATATTTTGTTAAAAAAATAGCAAAGTGCAAGAATATTTTTTTAAAAAAATTGATTGATATTTATATGTAATTCAGTGAGGTTTGCCATGGTCAGTTGCAGCAAGAAATGTAGTTCAGCAATAAGTAAAGACACCTCAAGGAATATGTTTTCTGCCAATCAGTGTGGTCACCAGAAGTTGATGGTTCATTAGTGAGGAAAAGAAAAATATAATTCTTACAAATGTTTTCTTCCTGGAATCAGGTGCAGTTTGGATTTTTTTGGTAATGCATCTAAACAGGCTCTAATCTGCCATTTTCTACAGTTCTGGAATACCTGGACCAGTACATAAAGGAATGTTTTAAGATTTGGCTGAAATAGAATTGTTTATAACCCCCCCCCCAAAAAAAAAAAAAATGTAGCTTTGTAGCTGTTTATAGAGTAAGGAACATTTCTCACTGTAGTTACTTTTTGTCCTAACATGGGGAAAAAACAAATCATAGGTGAGAACATCTACCCTTCACAAATATCTCATATGTACATTTCTTTATTAACTCTTAAAAATGGTTGGGGTTTTTTGTTGTTTTTTCTGCAATGCTCAGATGTATTCCAGTCCTATTATTTTTCAAAATTATGATAATATCTTCTAATCAGTTCTGAGTTACAGGAACATTTTGTAAGATTTGGCCCACAGGTTACTCGCCTGGGCAGGACTGAGTGTTGTTTCTCAGTACAACCTTACAAAATAAGATTCTATGGGAGATATGCAAGAAATATGTGTTTCTTTATGGCTTTAAATAGCTTTGCACTTTAATTGCCTTCTGCATACCTGCTTGTGCCTTTAACACATAGCTGTAAATATTTACCTATTGGTTTTGAGCAGGATTAATTACCAACAGAAAATCACATTGCTTCTTTGCATTCTTCACGATAGGCATTGATGGTACACAGTCCACTTACTTGGTCCTATGCTCTTTACAATTCTTTCTCTCTCTAACCTCTCCAGGTCTAAATTAAGTTTTTGATTGAAAGTGAAGGTATTTAGGCTCCTCTCTCCTAGACTTATTTTTACTGTATCACCTCAAAAAAAAAAATCCCAAACCACAGCCTGCCAGAACTTTTAAGTCACTTCTCTAGCCAATAAGTGTATGCTAGAATGCTGTTTTCTGTCATACAAGTGCAACTTTTATGTTTTCCCTTGACCTAGTAGGTCACCTTTATTTTTCCAGAAGAGCCAAATAAGAGAAAAAATTCTCAAAGGCATTATGAAATGGAATGTTACATGGGATTTTCATTTTAAGTATTTTTGTTTTGATCTCAATGAGAGACACAAACTGCATTTCTTATTACACAGATACTAAATTAAAAATAAAAAAGAAAGCTCCTTGGAGCAAATATAAGAACAGCTGTTTCTTGAGTGAGTTCCTTACCTACTAGGTTATGCATAGGGTTTTTCTTGTGTTCTCTTTTCATGTCCTGTCAATTTTGTATGCTCATCTACAACAGGAGAAGTATAGACAATCCTCAGTCTGTTCTTGATGATCTTCTCAGCCTAAACAGGGAGACTGTAGGCATAACCTTGAGTTCTCCTTTTTCCAATACACAGGAGGGAGGAGCAATTTAACCAGAACTGCAAGTTCATGCTCACATTGATACTAGGGAATGAAAAGGATAGAGGTATGCAGTGTCTTTTTAGAAATTGAAGAGAAACCCATTCCTTTCTCTGCAAGAACAGTTATAAGTGTTCATCATAATAAAAAGATTCAAGGTAGATTGTTCCAAATAATTTAAATGTCTAACCTTTCAGGAGATGTAGGATTTTAAACAAACCTGCATGCTTAGCATTTCTTCTTGGCTGTCCCTAATCCACCTACTGTCTAGTATGTCATTCAGATAAGTCTGAGACATAAAACCTTCCTCATGCACCAAATAAGGCACATAGGCAGCAGCATTTACATTCTGGACTGTATTTTCAAGGTGTAGAAAGTGAAGCATTGATTCACTGACTTGGTGGCATCAACTTTCTCTTTTGAATGGAACCCATGGTCTGTTATAACTTTTTAGCCAAATTTAATTGAATATGTTAAAGAAAACAAAGACTACAATAACAGTTTGCATTTTGATCAAATCATTGAATGAGACTGGGAAGAAAAAACAAAATGACTTTTTAAGTTAATTTTCATGATTTTTCACGTTCAGCTATATAACCATTTAGCGGCAGTGAATTATGTAAATAGCATCCTCTGAAACAGAAATAAGGGTTTTCAATTTAAATGACAAAGAGCAAATCAGGATTAGATTATTCCAAATGCTTCTTTTACTTTTTTCTAGTTTTTTTGGAATAAGTCATGTCAGCTAAAAAAAAATTGCAGTGGTCTCTGTCTCACCATTTTTTATTTTGCTTTTGAGCATTTCTAGTTCCTTGCAGTTAATTAAGCAAAGCCAGAATTATTTGTGGTTGTGAGTCTTATGTAGTTAGTCTATAATCCCCAGTAAACTGCTTTACAAACACAGAAATATCTGCACTACTAAATAATACAGGTCAGGGAGAAAGTTTGATCACTAGACCCCTTGTCATGCACATAGCTGTGAGTCCTTGACTGTTTTAGGTCAGTTTTGTTGCCCCATGCAATAACTGAACACGCCTTGTGGAACTGTTCACCACAGGAGCTGCTCCCAAGAAGCAATAGGGATAAGACTCCACCAGGGCTGCTCCTAAACTGTCTTCTCACACTGACTCAGCAGGCTTTCCACTCTCAAATGCTCTTACATGCTTTTATGTGCCACCCTACCCCCAGGATACACAGCACATATTCTTTGTTTCATACTGCAGTGGGTTACAGTGAAGTCTATGCATTTTTTTCAGTATTTGTAACTGAAACAATACTAATAAATAATAATTATGCCTTTGGGCCATTTGGCACCTAGAAAAGACCTAGGGCTAACTGCTAAGAAGTGTGAATGAAAGTCATCTGCTACACGGGGACCTAGTATTCATTCCAGACGTTTTTGGCTTTGAGATTAACAATTGAGCCCTCTTTTATTTACCAGCGTAGATGTAGCCTTCAGTGTAATAAGGTACATTGAGATTAGAACAAAGTTTTCAAGCTGAATACCAAAACATTTTTTGTGTTTGGGAGCAAATATGAAAACATCATTTTCCTGACAGTTCTGTTGAGTAATTATTTGGATTACCTGCTCATTTTAATAAAATACAGTAGCATAGAAGAAAGCTTAAAGGAATTGATGGTTACACCCACACACATGCACAGAAGCAATAGAACATCCAGTATCTCAGGACCAACAGCAAGTAGACTTTCAAATCTTCTTCTGAATTTGGCATTCGTCACTTGGGAATCAGGAAAATTTTCAGCTAAAATGAAACCAACATGATCCAGTAAAATTCTGTATGAAAGCTGAATCTTAAATCTTACAAGTTATGTAGGCAGTTTCAAACAGAATTTTTAGATGTCCTATTCTTCCTCTGGAAGTTTCCCAAGTCTGACCAGCTCTGTCTGATTGATTTGTTCTTATGGTTTCCTTTTCTCTCTTTAACAACTTATGGCAGCCATGGCATTCTCACCAGGGCCCAGTGATTATTTTTGTTTCCCACCCTAACCTTTCAGATAACTTTATTATGACTCCTGAAAAATAGTCATATGTAAAAGAGCTCCATCAGTTTCTGGTATACTGTTAGAGTAGTTGCACAATTCAAATTACGTATATGTATTTCTAAAATTAAAAAAACACGCACCTTCACTTCAAATTGACCTAGTTCTTGAAGGGAAGAAGGTGAGAGGAAGAAAAACCAAGCCAAATGAAACCAAATGAAAAAAACTTTCTGCTGGGTTATTTCCATAGATTAATTCAAAGGGATTAACCTTTTTTTTTAGTTGGCTTTATTATATTTGTTCTGCATGTCTCTTTTTCAAAAAAGAAAATATTTTCTTCCTTATCTTCTTAGTCTGTTGGGTGAATAGCCAAAGGTTTTTTTCATGTTTAACAGTGTAACTTAGACAGTCTTGGAATAAGGCTTTGATTCTTTGTTTGATTCGTTGTCAGTTGTTTTCTGCACTGGTTAGTGCCACCAGGAAAAGGGAGGAAACTTAATTCACCAACTGAGATAGGTTTCTATCCATCTGGATCTCAGATTGACCAGGGACACTGCATATCAAAGACAAGACATAAAAATTTGTCCTGGAACTGTCAAAAATCTTCACATTTACAATCAGTCCTTGAGGGAGAAATCTTTTTTCTCTCTCTTTTTAAAATGTTTTCCTCTGGCCTTTCTTGCTAATATATGTTCTCTGATCATAGCTGACTTTGGAAATCAATTTGTAAAAAAAGGAAAATGTTCTTTTTTGAGCAGGTTAGGAACAGTTTGCTGTAACCCAGTTAACACTTTTTCCATTGAAGAAATGACTAAGAGAAAAATGTAAGTTTGTAACCGTCCTCCTATGGCAAGATTATATAGAAAGGAAGTTCATGGGGAGGGGTAATACTAGTACCAGCTGATACAGAACAAATAGAAAATTCTTGTTAGGCAGATATGATATGATGTGATGGAGACACAAAAATAAAATATATTACAGCACCATCTTAACTCAGCACTGGTGCGACCACACCTGAAGTACCGTGTCCTGTTCTAGGCTCCCCAGTACAAAAGAAGTGTGGAGTTACTGGAGACATTCCAGTGAAGGGCCACAAAGGTGATTAAGGGACTGGAGAATCTCTTCAATGAGAAAAAGGTAAGAGTGCTGGGACTGCTCAGCCTGGAGAAGAGAAGGATCAGGGGGAATCTCACCAATGTGTACAAATATCTGAAGACAGAGTCATGCTCTTTCCAGTGGTGCCGAATGACAAAACCAGAGACAATGGGCCTGAAACACAGGAGGTTCTAGCTGAACATCAGGAAACACATATTCACTGTGAGGGTGACCGAGCACTGCCACAGGCTGCCCAGAGAGGTTCTGGTATCTCCTTCACTGGAGATCTTCAAGAGCTATCTGAACATGGTGCTGGACAACCAGCTCTAGGTGACTCCGCTTGAGGAGACTGATTAGACCAGATGACTTCCAAAGGTCTCTTCCAACTTCAGCCACCCTATGATTCTGTGTTTCTGTTTACTTTTGAGTTTTGCTATATTTTTATCATTTTTTTTTACCTTTCCAGCAGTTCAGACGAACGGACTGAGCTGAAATGCTCTTTAAACCAGAGCTGACCAACTGTAGTAGTTTGGAGGTTAGATATAGTTGTGGAAGAAAATTCATCTGGTCTCAAGGAGTGTGTGTTTCTCAGTTAGTTGATGTAATTATAGCTCCCAAAAATGGGAATATAGAATTTTAGTGTATTATTAGCTACACCTTTTACTTAAATTATGCCAAGAGATGCCAAAAAACTTACTCTCCAAAGCTAGGAGATATATAAAATAATGTATGTTTTCATTTACAATAAATTTATATAAAGTCACGTATTTATGATATAAAATAATTATTATGTTATTGAATGTAATTTGGAACAAGTTGCTGGAGCTGAATATATGTGTGTATACACATACATCAGTTAAGGATCATGGGCATGTTTAGAAGACTGAATCAGGTAATTTTAAACTTTAAAATATAACTTTGCTAAATTCACTCATTAACACACTTAATTATATTGGTTTGTTCTTACACATTACTAATCATCATCTCCACATATACAAAACTGCTAGTCTTTAGCAATCATATCCCAAATTACCTGTGAACATGCAATACTGTGGAGTTGATGTGATATAGTTAGCAATGATAGCTATGGTCCTTGGTGGGTCTTAGTAGCAGGAGTCAAGGTGATCAGACCTGAGAACTCTTTAATGAGATAATTTCAAACTGAAATAGGCTTGTCTTTTTTAATTTCCATCTTCCCTGGGTCATCCTTAGTGTTTTACGCTTCTCACCCTTCATCCCTCAAAGGAGCATCTCAACTGCTAGTTGTACTGATTGTCTTGCTTTCAGTTTTGCTGCTCATCCTTCTTGTGTTTTCAGCAGGATGTCCTGAATATTTGCAGTCACCAGTGTTTATGCCGTCTTCTATCTTGCACCTTTTGTTACTCAGATATCTCCCACATACAACTACAGACTTCATTGTTTGCCTCTTTTGTGGTCACACTGCTCACATACTTATATAAAATGCTTAAGGGTTCTGTCTGGCTATGGCAACACGGTGTTGCAAAATATGTATCATTGATGGCACCACTATTTTGGTTTGCATATAATTTTATTCAACACAAGCTAAATTATATACTGATTAGTGCATTTTTAATTTATAGTTGTCAGATGTGTCTGTTTTGGCTACAAAGGAACTCATTAAAATTGAGACAACTCATCTTCTAGATGAGACAAAAAAATAGGTTGGACAACAAAGGGATTCCTCCTGCCCACCATGTCTTCTTGGGATGAGTTCGTCTCACCAATACTCTCCTCAGTCCATCAGTTTTCGTGGTTTCTTTAAGGACGCCTAAACTCCACATATTCTTTTCCAAGTCATTGAAGCCTTTTTATTGTTATGTTCAAAACACATTTCTTAGTTCTGGGTTCACTTCCTAATGCAAGCAGGCAAGAAGGCACTTTCAAGAGGTGGCTGATTGCTGCTTCTGTTGCAGTCTTCTTTCCTGCTATCTTATTCTTTACCTTTCAGCCTGTCCTTAACACCTGGAGGTTCCCCAAGCCTAACATGCACAATTACTTGCAGCTGAACCAGAAGGGTGTTCAGTTAGCCAAAAATGCAATTTCTTAATCAAGCCAAGCAAAGTCTGTGCTTCTATACTTTGCTATCTACCTCCCTTACACTGTCACCAGCACTTACAGAGTCGTGAAATCCAGGAACTGACCCAGCTGTAACTCAGCCCTCCAAAAAGGTAAAAAAAAAAAAAAATTCTTTTCAGCCTTATCTGATTCAGCTACCTTGCAGCCACAGAAACACTAGTGCCCAAAGAAAAAGATCAGGGGCTAAAGAAGGAAAAGAGGAAAGAACCACTTCTTAGCAACATGAGCCCTAACCAACTGTGAAGCAGCACAGCTTGTGTTATTGTAGCCACAGTGGGACAAAACAGGCAGCCTTATTCTGTACCACCCAGCTATTCCTGTTGAAAGAAAATGTGTTGTACAATGAGCAAGTAATAAGCCACGGGCAGAGAATAAAACCATCCATCACCATACAAAGAATAATTTTATTACATTCTCAGGCCCAAAAGAACTATAGAGTCATATGTAGAGACACCCCAACGCATACTGCCAGCTTCATTTTAGCAAGGCTTATTAGTTCTGCTTCAGTCCCAGCTTTGCAGGGTTCAGACAGCTTCTTGCAGAGCAACTCAACTGTTTCTCCTAAGCCCCACAGAGTCAGAAGGGCTCATTATCTGGAACACTGGAAAAATACACAGAGCCAGCTCTTGCCTAGTGCTGTGACTGACCTAATAAGCTTGCTCAGAACTTGGTGCTCCAGGGACCATGGACAAGCACAGCTAACATTGAACCAGAGGTAATAAGCTGTGCAACTTTGAAACTGATGGTGTGTTTGGGTCTGTTTCTGCCATTCTCCTTCATGCTCCACATTCTAGGAACACAGTAGAGTGGTATCAGTGGCTTTTAGACCTGAGCTACCTCTGGAAGTAATAAACTAATAAGGCACAACGCGCAAGATGTTGCGGCTCCTTTATTAAACAGGATAAGCACTCATTCCTGCCATTCCCAAATGCATACACATGGAGTCAAAAATGCTACGAGCTTGTTGGTTTATACTCTCGCTACTTCTGTGCCCCTACATCATACTTGGCAGCACTCTACAGCTGCAATAGCACAGTGTAGGGATACTTGAGCTGATTCTTCTTTGTGAAGTTTAGGTAAAGGAGGAATTATGGGCTCAGTGACATGGTATATACAATTCCCAGTAACAACTGTTTCTACTGTCTTTCTTTCACTTTTCCTTACCTACCAGAGAGTGTTTCTTGCCACGTTTCCTCCCACATTACCATTAGCTCTCTCACAGAGGAGGACAGAGAGGCGGACAGATTAACTGTCAAAAGAAGAAACACAAGAAGTTTCAGGGGGGAAAAAATGTAACAAAAGAGGAAGCTGAGCTGCCAAATAATTGTATGCAGAGTGAGAAACCCTGAAATTGGCATCTGACACAAGCACGAATATGCTAAAAAGACAGTACTGGATAACTGCAAGAGAGAAGTTAATCCTATATAATACCAATATTTCAACTAATGCGAAAAGTCCTCATTAAGGCGATAATGCAATTAACAGCTATTATTAATTTCATGGCTTATTTTTATTTTGTCTAAATACATTGTTTTAGAAGTTGCACTTATTTGTTACACATAATCCTCTTTTCTTGGTTCTCAGAGATTTTTTTTTTTTTACTAATCTTTCTTATTTCTTTTTAAATAACCTTGGTTTTATTTTAGAAATACTCAGCTGTGGCGATTTTAGTTTTGCCTTTTTTATTTTTTATTCCATGTATTTTTATATCAATTTCTTTTTTCCTTTCTTTCTCAACAGTCACTTCTTTTGTTCATCTGCCACATCCTTTGTCCTAGTTTTCCTTCAGTCTGTTGCTTAGAACTTTTTTTCCCCTTTTCCTTTTCATATTGAGAAAGGTTCAGGAATGAACTACAATGTGTGGAGATGAGGACTTAGTATTACAGATTAAAGAACAAGGTGTTGAAACTGACAGAGGCATCTAAAGTGACACAGAGAGTTTCCCTTAAAACCAGAAGCCAAAAGTATGATAACTCAGCATTCAGTATGCTCCATGAAAAAAAAAATCCTTCTTGTGTATCCTTAGGAACTGAGAGCAGCAACCTCCCTAAACTAGCCAGTAGGGTAGTATAAGTGAAAAGAAGTCATGTGAAAATGGCTGTAACTCTGCTTGTCTTTGCTACCACTCCTGGGCCAGGGGAAAATCCAGACCCCTTACAGTACGTAAATATTCTATCTGAGGACATATCATCCTCTCTTCTGCACTCATGGTTTGTCACCACAAAAGCTAGCTGACATGCACTAGCATGTAGCCACTGTAACTAACCAATTAAGTTTCAAAGGTGAAATTCAGACAACTGTTAATACAAACATACATACCCAAAACTAGCTGAAATGTCTGTGCATATGAACTAAGGTCGATGGGAGTGATCTTTGCATTCAAATACATCAGTGGCATTTTTGGGGACCTAGCAGCCCTGTCAAAAAACTTCCCACTGCTCTCTAAGTGTTTTAAATCAGGCCTTATAAGAGTAAGTCTACCGAATGTACAGAAAAAAGCTAGAAGAAAAAAAAGTTATTCTCTATAGATGTATGTGTAAGGAAAAGAAATCTGGTATTTGAGGGTCCTTTGATCTAGAAGACAAAAGCAGAGCCAAACCCTGTGGCCAGCTGTCACTACTGAACTTGTTTGTCCTTGACATGAGTTATTTCAATCTTAATCAAACTTTGGAGTTGGTTCCACCATCAGGGTGGAGATTGTTGTCAGGGGATGTGCTCACAGAATCATTTACCAAGAAAGGATATGAAGAGATAATGTAACAGGAAGACTAAGCATGTGACCGTGCACTAGATTACACTATGTGAGCTCTGACTTCTGGGATGACAGAAATTATCACTGAATGGGAACACACCTAGGTCCAGAACTCAATGGATCCCTGGTGAAACATTAAATTCCAGGAAGATGTTTTTCTTTTGGAAATAACTCACAGATAGCATCAAATAATGCCCTACAGTGTTTTCAGTAGGATATATTGGCTCCCTTTAAGTTATTGTATACTTCTGATTACAGATATCAAATAAAGAATCAAGCCTAACTGAAAATTGCTAAATAGAAAATTCCATGCCATTTATAAACACCTGAATATGCTGATAAATTGTTTTATAATTTTTCATTTTCAAAGATGATAAACAATTAAGTTTAAGAAGAATCAACACTATGATCATAAAAAAAGTGTTTCTCATTTAGCATAGTAGTAACCATAACAAAAATATGAGGAAATAGGAATATATAGGTAAAAAATACAGTACACAGTCTAGATCCCTGAAACAATCAAAAGCAAGCTTGGGGGAAAAAAAAAAAAAGATACCTATAGTAATTAATTTACACTGTTATGGTCAAGTTAGATAAAGATATCAGCCAGGCTAAACAGTGCCAGTGAGACTTACAAGGTGCTTAAGATGATGTAAAATGATCCCAGGGTCAATGGTATCTGGAGAAGATATTAAATTGAGTAAAATGAGCCATGAAAGGACATTGTTAACAGCCTGAAGATGAAGGACATTGCAAATGTTTTCAAGGGCGATGTTGGCAGAGCACTCCCATTTTAAATTAGCGTTATTATCAGGAGATAGGAGGTATGGAAGTGAATCCCTAACTGTGTTGTAAAAACTTTTTTTCAGTACCTCTGTAGGAAAATGAATCAATTCTGCTTACTGATAAATCCTGAAATTATTAAATAGATTATAATCCTTAAATTTCAAAGGTTAATGTAACTAGAACTATAAATCTATAAGGTATTACCCCCACTAACAGGAAAATAAAAATTAACACATTACAAACTAAAGATAAGACAAAATAAGATAAAATTGAGAGCAAATGATAACATCACATAGTAGAAATACAGGACAAACTTTCTTCATCCATAAAATGATTTAAAATAAATATTATAGAGTGCTGTTGCAAGGAAAAAAATAGATTTACATTAGAAATGCAAGAAATGTCATAGTAAATGAATGTTTTAGAATTGCTAACAGCTTTTTGTGGATGATAAAAAATTTATATCGGATACAGTCTATTTCCTAATAGTTAATGAAATAATAAAATCTGGTATGTAAATAACAAATTCTGGTTTAGTTGTCACTGTTTACAGCAACATGAATGTTGTTTCCACAAAAGCCACAATAACTACTGATATTGTTGCACAGTAATTTAAAAGAAGATCAAATAGCTCCATGCTAAGGACATAATCTTAGACATACCTTGATTTAAATGGGTTAAATTCTACCTGTGTTGACTCTGTGAGTGTCTACAATTAGGAGATTCCATCGGTCTAGAGCCCTCCCAGTGGAAAGATGAGAAACTGGGGATTTTTTCAGAATTTAAGCCACCTGAGCTGACTATACAGGGAACATAGTACTTGTACACAATCTAAGCACTTCAGTCAGGAGCTAGTATCTAGTGTCATGAGCCTTTTCTCAACTGTTCAGGACAGTATTACAGCTGAAAACAATATTTTTTACAGTGAGAACAATCATTCACTGCAACAACCTTCCCAGGGACATGGTAGAGTACCCATCACTGGAGGTTTTCAAGACAGGTTTGGAGATGGTGTTAGATAATCTCATCTAGACTCTCTTTCCCACAGAGGTTGGACTAGATGATCTTTTGAAGTCCCTTCCAACCAGGTACTCCATCTGAATTTTTTTAAAAGCTTTAAAGAAAAGTTGATAGCTGGCTTTCAGAAATCAGTTCCCCCAGTATTAATTGATTCAGACACAAAAAATCACTAGTGATTTTGAAAATCTTAATTATTATGCTTATTTGGAAAACAATTGAACATAAATGACTAGGAAAAAAGTCATCCAGAACTAAATCTACACATATAAGTCTGAAACCCTCAGTCTTTTCTTACTTACATATTCTCATCTACAGTGTCTTGAAGAAAATATGGGGTTTGATTTCTTTTTCCTGAAACAAAACAAATTACAGTTCCTTGAAAGAATTATTTAATATCATTGTCACAGTGGCCAAATCATAGTCAAAACTCTAGAAAAGTTACAAAATGTTTTATGAGACAATCAATACCAGTACAGCAAAAGTTAATATGCTAAGCATTCATAAACAGTAATATGAAAGGAATATTAAATACAGTGTGTTGTTGTGGGTTGACCTTGGCTGGCTGCCAGTTCCCCACTCAGCTGCGCTCTGACTCCCCCTCCTCAACAGGACAGGGAGAGAAAATAAGATGGAAAAGCTCGAGCATTGAGATTAAGACAAGGGGATCACTTACCAATTACTGTCATGGGAAAAACAGGGAAAAGTCAATTTAATTTCTTGCTAATTAAAATAGATTTGGATAATGAGAAACAAAGACAAATTAAAACAACACCTTTCCCCCATCCACTCCCTTCTTCCCAGGCTCAACTTCACTCTTTCATTCCTGACTGCTCTTCCTCCTCCCCACAAACAGCGCAGAGGGTTGGGGAATGGGGAAGTTACGGTCAGGTCCTAAGTTTTTCTCTACCTCTCCTTCCTTGTCATGCTTTTCCCCTGCTCCAGCTTGGGCTATCCACAGGCCACAGCTCCTTCAGTGTATGTCCACCTGCTTCTGCCTGGAGTTTTCCACAGGCTGAAGTGTGAATATCTGCTCCACTGTGTTCCTCTCCATGGACTGCAGAGGCATACCTGCTCCACTGGAGTCTTGCCACAGGCTGCAGTGAAATACTTGCTTCACCATGGTGTCTTCCATCAGCTGCAGGGGAATCTCTGCTCTGGCACCTGGAGCACCTCCTCCCCCTCTTTCTTCTCTGACCTTTGCATTCATGGCATTGTTTCTCTCACATTTTTTCCTTAATCCTTACTGCCTGAGCAGAATTTTGCCCTTTGTTAAGGGCATTTTCCCAGAGGTGCCACCAGCTTGGCTGGTGGGCTCAGCTGTGTCCCACGGTGAATCTCTTTTGGAGCCAGCTGGAATCATCTGTGTCCAGTACAGGGCATCCCCTGGCCTCTTCTCACAGAGGTCACTCCTGCAACCCCCTATGACCAGCCCCTTGCCACCTACACCCAAAACAAATATCCAAATTGAACTAAGCATACGATGCTTTGCTGCTTTTCTTGTGTAGTACATTTGCATATGGGTATGAATATGATCATATTATTCGTATTATTTTTTAATATTTCACACCCATATGCAACTATTAAGGCTTTTTTTATAGTCCAATTATTGGTTATAAAGATCCCATGTACGTAAGCCAAAATAAGGAAGCAGCATTGGCATTCAAATTAAAATAAAATCTTTTTATAACTGCGTTAATAGATATGAGGGGAAGGCCCTGAGGAAGTGATGACCTTCGCTTCCTGCTCTGTTAGTCTCTACAGACAATGGGAATAAAAACAGCAATCTTGGAAATTTTGTACAAATAAATGTTTACCAGAATAATACTTTTATATTATACACTTTCAAATATAGGTGCTTTATATGAGTCTTACCTTGGGACATGATAAATCTGCTGTTACCAGATAAACAGCAGTAGTGTTGGCTTTTCTTAATGATGACTGAGTTTACAGGACATTCGTGCTTTGTTTAGACAGTAACAGAATTTTATATAGCTTTCTATCACTGAATTCTCAGTGCTGCAAAATTTTATTCAGGTATCTAATTTTACTAGTGAAAAGAATGTTGTTAGATAATAAAGATAAGCACATGTTAAAGTGACTGCAAGCCCAGGCTTGCCATACAGATTTTAACTTACAGTAGGTAGAAGTCAATACAGAATACATATGGTAAGTTTTCGGGCTTTCTCTAAGTCAATATTGGTTTACTCGTGCTAGTTATAATAACAAGTAACTGAGAAATTAGAACAAGTGTATATTTTATCTCCACTGGCATTGTTCTTTGTGAGAAAACATAATAATATTTTTGGTGAGTAGAGATTTAGTAATAATAATTTTATAATTTTATTATCTGACAATTTATTGTCAGAATCAATTTACCAATTGTCATGCTTTTCATTCTGTCTTAATAAATTACATCTCAGCTGATATTCTCAGTTCCTTGTATCAAGCTGACAGAATAAGAAAACATCAAATACAGAGTTTATAACAGAAATGCTGACAAACCATTAAATACAGTGGTGTTGTTGGGCATCTCTTTTTCTTTTAGACTTTCTCAGTAATAATTTGTCCTGTGCCAAACAGTATTATAACAGAAAAGAAATCTATTCAATCTGAAATGTGTCCATTTCGATTTCAAAAGAGAATTTGATATCAAGACTGCAAAGAAAGCAAATTAAACTGAAAGATAAAATCACATAAAGGCAACTGGTTTGCTATCCTTTCTACTTTTATACTATTTGATGTTATAGATAAGCCCAAAGCAATATTACAAATTGGAACAAACTAAGAGCTTTGAAGGTGTTTAGGCTTTGGAATAAGTACATCTCAACAGTCTCCAGTTATTTCATCTAACATTTTGAGATCTGAAAGACCTTTGGAGGCAGAAATTCATTATCCAAACCTTCCTTGAATCAGGCAGACCCAGTAAAGATCTGGTGGTAGAACAGAATGAATAGAAGTCAGAAAGGTCTGAACAATTTTGTCATTTCCTACTGTCATAGTCTCTTCAGCTGTCACTTCCTAACTGATATATTTTTTGTATAATTTAGAAATCCTCTTCATAAAGTGATAATGTGCTGCACTTTGTGCTGTGATTCCACTTGTGCTATGCCAGCCCCATTAGTCTGTCATCACTCCAGGTCTTCCTTGCCCTTTCCTATTCACTACTATTATTTCCAGGTACAGCTCAAGCTGGAGTTCCTCCAGTCTGTGCATGCTAAGTGCACAAAGCACAAAATTTTTCCTGGGTACCTGTACAGAAACACCTGAAAACTGAAACATAGTGAAACAAACATTAAACTTTCTTCTTTTTTCTCTTGTGGAGTCATACAAAGAGTTAGTGTCAGGTTTTCCAACTTCTTAGATGTGAAACTCTAGTGGCAGTAACACCTAAAATAGTATGCAAGTGTTGTACCAAGAGTTTAATTAATTCTGCTACGTGTATAAAGGAAATCTTGAAAACCGTTTTAGCGTGTGATTTGAAGGCATTATTCCTATTAGTAGAAAGCAGTTTATTATGATTTTTTGACTCAGCTGGTAGAATTTCACTGACCTGAGGGATCTTCATTTAATTCATCTGAAGATAGTTTGAAAGAACAATTTATTTACCAAATTAATTTTTCTTCCTTCACAATGATGACAAAAAGATAATAATTTTACATACACGGGAGCAGTATTACACCTTATACTTTTCTTGTGAACATGCATGTCATTATCATGAACCATCCTACACTGAATACTTTTTTTAAAGTCCAACATCCTGGAATTTTAAGGGAATTAAAGCTCTTCTGTATTTATTTGTTACTTATTTATTTATTTATAAAGGTACAGCTGCAAAGGAATGCTGGGGGGAAGAAGAGCTCTCAAGCATCTCAAATATTAGCAATTAAAAAAATTGAGATCTCAGAAATTGGACACAATTCTTACTATTTGATGTTTTCAATCATATAGTTAAATATGTCTCAAGGACAAAATCAAAATTTGGGAACACATCTGGAAAGCAAAAAATTATGAGCATAGATTATAAAAATATTTTTAAAATATTTTTTATATTTAACATAGTTTGACATGTGCACTATAAAGTTTCATGTAAATAAGTTTTGTATGTATTACTGGCCATTGCTAGAGTTATTCCTGAAATAATCTGGTGTGCTTGCTTCCTTAAAATATGTTAGAAATTAAAGATTTCCTGTGACTCTTTAATAAAGGTTTGATTTTAATTATAGTCACTTACTATGTAAATTAGTTCTAAATTACTCAGTTTATTAATAACATATCTGGAGTTGCAAAATAAATGCCATTTAAATTTCATTAAACATGCTTACAGTTTTGAGCTCTTACAGAATATCTATACTTAATTATGTGACAAATTAACAGACTGTTTTACTGGTTAAGACAATGTTTCTTGTTAGCTGATTTAAAGATTTGCAAATGTGGTACAGATGTAGGCACTTTTCTTCTCTCAAACCTAATAGGGAAAAAATCTATAAAGTTCATTTTCATTTCAAAATGCAAATTAGGCTACACTAATTTCCCCTTTGCATTTGAATCTGTAATCATATGGAATTAATACTATGCTCCTTCATACTTCTCTGAACTACATTTTCTGATGCAAATTCCTGTTTCTAGTGTGTGAATCAACAGTTTCTAACACTATTGCATATTATTTTGACTTTTAAGAATAAAATATTTAGGACTGAATTTTTTCAGACCTTCAGAATATTTAAGTGGCATTTCAAGATTTGAAAATGAGGACAAATTATATAACAATGATGTAATACATACAATTCAAAATGAAAAGTTAATTGTTTACTTATTGTAATCATGGAAAGAGGAGATAACAATAATTCTTCTACTACCAATACCTTGTCAACATTGTAGTTTCTTTTTTCAAATTTGAAAGAACTTGAAAAATATTAAGTAAATCTTTTGATTATATTCCTGTTTTCAAAAGTCTGAAGAAATGCTGAGAGAGGTTATGAAATTTGCTTAATGCTTCACAGCCAACTACTATCAGAAGTGGCCATAAAATGTCCAGGCTCTTTAATCATTAGGTCATACATATGTTCTACCCAAAACAGGACAACTTACCTCTTGTATATGCAGGCAAGGCTGTACTTATCTATTCCAGTAATAAATCTAAATATTTTGTGTATTTTCCCTTAACCCTTTTTCTGTCTGTAAAGTGGAAGGTCTTAATCCTGCAAAGATTTTGTGGCAGCTGCACCCACCATGATAAAAGACCAGGGGCTTTAGGACCCCTGTGGCCTTACTTTTTGCACCCTTACTTTTCACACCCTTACACTATGGTCACAGACACCCCTCAGGTGAGGGCCGACCATTACATACTCACCTTGGTTTGGTGACCATGGCCACAAATACACCTTCATCAAGGGATAAGGAAGTTATAGGTCTCAGCCAATAGGTACTGACATGACTATATATGACCACAGAGCACATTCAACTGGGGTATAAATGGAGCCCTGCCAGAGGGCAAATTGAATCTGTCCTTCTCAGGGCAGTGGGTCTGCAGTTAGGAACTCTCCCCTTGGGTCAGGATGCTACCCAAGGAAACTCCTTGAGGTCAAGAGCCTTCATCTTATAGGTGAGTGATTGTATGCATTTTGGATCCTCATTTCTAAAGCTTAGGAGTTCTTGAGTTGGTTGTGTAGTATTAATTCCTTATATGTTCTGAACCTGTGGTTTACTAATGTTGTCAGTGTGTTGAATGACTTTGATAAACTGCATTTTTAGTTGGTTCTCTGCTAAACAATTTTGCTTAGAATAAAGTTTATCACCTGTCTAATTTGATTTTGTAAGCTCCTGTGATAGATTTCCACAAGGTTCTATGCAGCATGAACTACTGCAAGGAAGTTACTGGAGCAGCTCACAAAGAATAAAACTCAGCATATGCAATCTTTTTATAAACAAAGCCATAGTTTTAGTACTCCTATCTTCTTCTATGTGCTGAAAATGACTTTTTTGCTGCTTTTTACAAACAGGTTTTCAGAAAGTAGCTATACTATATTGAAATGATATTAATATTTAATTAATTTCATTTAATTAGGACAAAGTTAAAAGACTATTATACATATCTGCATTAAATCAAACGAGTTTGTTGTGATAAGTACTATCACAACACATGACTAATGAAAGCAGAATTAGAAGACAGAATGAAACTCTGGTGAACTTTTATTTCCACTTTGAAAGCAAATGGAAGAGGCCTTAAGAAGGTTTTGTATCTCCGTTACTAATATTAGTGCAGAACTGATAAGAAGTATCCAGCTTTTATTCTGGAGCAAGGAGGTGACAGAGTAAAGCAGCTTTTCTCCTATCTCACAAGATATGTCCCAGTCCCCAAATCCTCCCATTTCTAAAAGCTCTCTAGTCCCCTGATGTATATGTGATTCTGTACAGATAAAGAAAAGTTCAGTCAGGGCATGTCTGCCTAGAGTTCACTTAGAGTCAAACAGCTATTCAATCTGCCTGCTTTTCCAGGTTAGCTAACTCTGTTAATTCCCCATCTTTAGCTAAAAGCTAATTGTGACACTCAGGCATGATCAGACCTGCTTGTTCCAAGGAGACGAACACCTGCCTCTTGAAGAGAACAGCACTATTTTGTGGACTGTGTTTTGGAAAAATAGTCTCATGGTAAAAATGTTGATCCACGATGTGGGAAAACCTGAATTTTCCCCCAGAGTTTTGGAGTGCTTGAAGACACATAGCAGAACAGTGACCTGGAGTTCCCAACATCACTCCCCTGAATACATTTTACATTAGATGAATATCAAAAAAAGAATAAAAACATTCTCAGGAGTGAAACAGAGACTTAGACCTCCAACCACCCAAACAACTGACCTATGTACTGCTACATAATAACCATGTTCTTCCTTAGTGGTTTTACCTTTTTTTAATTTTTTTTTATTTTGACTCCATGATACCTGGTTACAGCAAAGGCTTTGATTCAGTGCCAAGTTAAAAACAGCACAGAATTAATTTTTTTTACTTTCAGAAGGAATGTTTCAATGAACTAGATTATTATGTGAAAGGTGCGTAGTGCTGCCACCATGCTGCTTTATCATATGGCTCTGTTTGACATCCCTCTTCAGAAGAGGACTCATCCTGTAATGCCTACAGGACCATTCTGACGTATCTATGTTCCCACTACTCAATGGAGAGTGGATGCTTAAGGAACAATTACTCTCTGCTTTTAAAGGTACCTTCTTCCTTCCTTGGACATTACAGGGAATTCAAGTGGTTATTTTAGGTAGAATGGATCATCCCCATTTGGGAACACATCTAACATTTTAGTTAGGCAATGAGCAATGACTTCTTAAACTAGTTGCCTACAACTGGATTCCAAGGTTTCTTCAAGTTACAGCAATATAGATCTTATTCTGTGTTTGCACCAAGAGATGTGCAGGTTTAACTAAAATTGCATTTTAACTAAAATCTCGCTTTAATTATAGATGAAAAATCACTACAAGTTCTCAATGAGAATAAAAAGAAAGTACTTAAGTAAGCTAAATAGTAATTCAGAGATTTATATACAGAGAGAATAGGATCAGTAGAACTACAGAATTAATTTTGGAAAATTTTTGGTTTTCATATTATTTAATGAAGTAAAACTGAATTTCAAAATGTCATTTTAGATATACTTTTAAAAATAATTTTGCCTCTTCCACAGTAGTTTTGGCTATTGTTTTAGCTATTGAATACAGACTATTGACACCACACTAAAAATTCCTGGTGAATCTCCTATGTGAAACTAACTTAAATGTCAATAACCTGGATTTCTATCTGTGTATCTGTTCTGTGTGGTTGATATTGTTATGCATATTTTTTAGCTGCCAGGTGACAACATGCTGAGAAATGGCTGCTGTCCTTTTCAAAATGGAGATTTACATTAATATGTCTTTGCTGAGTGTCTTTCTCTTTCAACTTTGTTCTTGTCAGCTCTATTTTCATAAGAGCAAGGTCAGATGAAAAAAAAATTGTATCCATCTTAACAGTTGTGAAATTCCTTCATAAAAAGATTCTGGAAAAGATTTGAAAAGGAAATCAGGGTTTTCTATTTAGATTTAATGGATTTAATTATTTCTGTTTTAACAATCAAACTGGTCAAACCATTTAAGAAATCAAAGAACCCATGACTGTTGATATCCATACAGCTTTAGACTTTACACCTCAAAGTACTTTTCAAGCCACCAATAGCAAAAAATATTGTGGTACAGCACATCAAGCAGTCTTTCAGTTTGTAATGCTGCTAGTTTGCTACAGATGTTACTTTTGAAATAAGTAATGTTAGAGTTTATGCTTTATTATTACTATTTAAAAAAATGTGCAGTTATTGAGCATCAGTAACTTTCTGTTTGTAGTTTGTGTGGGGTATGCTGTTGTAATTATTCCCTAAAGGTAAAAAGAAAACTGAAATATTTTACATCATTATGGATTAATAAATCTAACTATGTACATGCAAATTCCAACAAAAAATATTTGCAAACATTTCTTTGTCAAACTAATATTCAGCAGCCATCATAAATAGACTTTTAAGCTTACATAATTACATGTATACCATTAGAATACTATATTCAACACATGGTAGGCCATAGAATTCTATATGCCTCAGACTGCATTTCTTGGACAGGTTATCAAAATAGTTACATTCCATTGGGAACTGATGATCAGAATCAACACAAGCAAAATGCCCTCTATAGAGTCAAAGAGAGTAATTGTTTTCAATTCTGAAATTAATCTTGCTCAGTGTTAGACTGCTTATGGCATGTGCCCTTAATCACTGACACAGAACCCCTGTGCAGACTTATCACTTGAAAGTGTAAGATGAGAAGCAGGATGAGAATAGATTTCCATGAAAGGATGGCATAGCAGTGTCTTCTGAATATAAGCATATCAATTCTGAAAGGACAAAGCTGTGATCTAAAAATAACATTGGAAGGCATCAAGGAAGGAAACTCATTTATAATATCTTTCTCAAATGGGCAATCCCAAAAGGAAGGCTACAGAATGTGGATCTTCTTTGGCTTCTGTCACTTCATTCATTGAAAATAACCATAGCAATCACACACTAAGGCACAGGAGTAATCCCTGCATCTGTGAATATATAGATGATGTAGCTGCTTTTATACTAGTCCCAAAAATTAGAGCATAAGAGACAAAGTCAGAGACTAGGCCAGTTGAATGTAGTTGGTCTACAATGAGTGGGATATAAAATGATGCTTAACTGAACCCTGAAAAGCATAAACATAATATAAAATGTTTATGTGGTTTTTGGGGGGGGTTTCTTGTTTGCTTGTTTGTTTTTAAATTCTGTCATAGTTACTGTATGGGCTCTAGCACTTTCAGTACGTGTTGCAACTAGTTTGGAACAAAGATTAAGATGTTATTTTTCATTTACACACATAGCTTCACAGTTTATTGCAAGTAGTCACTCGTTACTTCTCCAGCACAGATGCAGGTTTTACAATCTCACCTGGGACACCATTCTCCAATATTACAGGGTATGCAAGCTATGCCCTTCATATCCTTTTAAACATTTCTTTCCACTCCTTGGTTTCCTTTCTTCATTCTAACACAAAAGTTTAGTTAGCTCAAGGGACTGGTCCTGGAATATAGAATAATTTGTTTTCAAATAGCCTTCTTGCTGTTCAGTGATCTGTGTGAAACAAACCAGTGGCTGAAATTCAATTCCTGTAGCACAAGTGCTCCACAAAAAGTAAAACTCATCAGTTTCATCGGAGGGATTAGGCATATCCTTACAGCCAGTTTTAGCACTAAGATATTTTTCTGTTAAGCAATTCACAATACTATTTCCTTTTTGTATTACTTTGTAAATCCAGGGAGCACTACAGCCATGAATATTGCCAATCTGTCGACCTACAAAAGCACTACATTAACTTTTTGATTATTACATCTGATATTCATCATCATACAGCCCCTGATCAACATTTGTATGCATGAAACTGAGAGAGAACATGCCACCTGGCTCACTTCTAGGTTTTTATTACCAAAATTACTTTTAGCATTATCCCTTGGGTCGCCAATGGTTCCAAAGGCAGAGCCCAGGTCCCTCCTCCAGAGCCAGTCACAAGTCTTCAGGAGCAGTGTAGCTGCTGCTCCCCTTGTTGGAGTTTCAATAGGCACTTTGCTTCTCTGAGAACTCTGCCTTGCAGAGGTTCCTCTGGCACAGCTGAAGTTTACAGTCTCAATCATGACACTGGTCCCTAAGAACATTACTGGAGTAGTTCTGTCACCTAACCAGAGTTTTTCAATATAGCTGTCCAAAGGTCTTCATGCATTTGTCTGCCTAGATAGCTGCTACTCTGGAAGGGTATGGGGACTTCCTGTAGGTCCATGCCACCTCTGTCAGCTCCACATGGATTCCTCAGATACCTTAGACATTTAGAATAGCATTCAAAATAACCATTTTTAAGTAGAATCTCATCTGACTCTACTTGTTCATCTGAAATTTTTGAAAAGGTGATATTTATTTGGTGCTTTCTCTGCTATCTCTCTGCTTTTATGTTAATCTTGAACTGAGCTTTTTGCTGTGGGGCTCAACTTGTTTTGGCATTCTAACCAGAAAAAAAATCTCATCAAAGTTAGGATAAAAAGGCACGGATACTGTGCTGGGAAGGCACTATGTGTTATAATGACAGGAATTCCAGGTATAATTATTGTCTTTACATTTTTCTTGTGCTTAGTTTTAAGTTAGTTGGTCTGCACATTTCCTGGAGGCTTGTATTACTTAATCTAGAAACATATTAACAGTTCAAACTTTATTTGGCTTCAGCAATGAAGTATATATCTTAAAGACAATTTATCATGTACGGGCTTAAAGATTTATAGCTTTTTTTGTTGATAGGTTACAGAGCATAAAACATGCAATGAAAAATTACTTCAGTGTGACTTTTGAACTATTTTGTCAAAACACTTTATCACTCTGCTATTGGGACTAGCTTTGCTACTGTGAATTGGCCCCTGCTTTCTCTCTTCTCCGTCTTAATGTCTCATGATGTGAAAGGGTGAATGTTGCCACATTAGTCATCATCAAAGAAGGAATCAAAAGCTCAGTACAATATATAATGTGAGATACATCGGGGCACAAAGTTCTATTTTAGCAACGTTAAAAGAAAATCATTTTCAATTGCTTAAGTACAGGACAGAAGCAAGGTAACTAGATAGCACTAGATAACCTGAAAGCACATGTGTTTGACTTGTGTTCTTGCCAATTTTTGAACTTAGTGGTTGTGTTTGATAGACACAAAATAATTCCCATATTACTCATTAAGTATATATCTCTGTAACATGACTTGGTTTGGGTTTTTTTCCCTGTCTTTTTTCTAATTATTCACAATGTCATTAATGTAACACAGGCACATTATTTTTCATACTTCCATGACTATAACTGAAAGTCAGATATTGGAAGCTAAATTTGTCTGTCCCAAGCATTTGGAAGGTCTATGACTAAAATGCTCCATGAATTGAATAACATGACTCTCTATCACCCTATAAACTAAATTGGCTATAGTATTGGTTCCTTACTGTGGGATACTGTGCAACCTTCTTGCATTTAGGATTTGTCATATTTTTCTCTTCCCCTTCTGGGAGGAGAGGTTTTTTTACTGATTTCTTTTTTTGAAGCTTCTCAGGAAGGCTAAGTGTATACCAGTAAAATAAAAAGGACTGAGATATGGGCTTTAACAATGACATACAATTGTCTACACTTTTGACTACTAGCATAGACCATACCATATTTTTAGCCCATGCAGACTAGCATTTTCCAGATTAATATACGGAAAGGTTTGGGGTTATCTGTTAGAACTAATCCTAACAGGCAATTTGAGTGCTCTCCCCTCTTTGGGAAGGGAAAGAAAACATAAGAATGATGTGATTCTGTGTATGTATGTGAGCTGAATGGCTATGGGCTGCACCATGTCAGTTGGCCCCAAAATCAAAGAACATGTCCTAGACCATATTAATAACTAGAATACATTTAAATTTTAAGTACTATGTTACACATCATAAAGTATTATTTATACTAATTTGAAGATTAAAAGCAGTGGTTGCATATTCAGTAAAAAATTCCAATGTTAGGATTTTAGCAATATTTTCATGATAATTCTTTAAACTATTTAAAGTCAGGGAAAAAAAGAAAGAACTGCAACTGCACCAGTGGTATTACTGTTGCAAATAAGCTATTCAAACATTTCATCTTTTTGTTCTCTTAGGAATTTGCAAACAGATGCTGATTTCTATGAATGTGTTCACAATACGTTTACTGAAGAGCTGAAATGCACAATACATTTAATGAACACAATACATTTACTGAAGAGGTGAAACAAAGTACAATTATGTCTTGACTAGTGTCTATGACTAGCGGTTTGTATTAAAAATAACCAAGGATATATTACAATGAAGAGAAACTCTGTATTAAAGAGTGTCATTGTAACAATTGTTTGCTGCCCTTATGATGTTTAACAGTATGCTGATACAAATGCAAATACACTGGTGTGTGTTATGAAAGCCATGCCTTTCCGCCCTTCAGTTAAATCTGAGATCCTGTTTCCAGTTTATAACGATGAATTTGAGGTATCACTAATTTAAGAGTCTGAGTGGAATTTAAAATTTCATTGTAGAAGGGATAAATTGGAAGAGCTTTTCTGTATGTATCCTTTTGTGATAATCTCTGTATTCTCTAATTGTCATAAAGTTTAAACTTGAATTTAAAATGTACAGGGTTGAACTTGAAAGCAGTAATTGAACAAGAAATGATGAAAGTTTCTCATTTTAACTTGATAGAAGTGATATTTGACCCCTCATTCTCTAAGGAGCCAATGTGATACTTTTCTTGTACATCTTTAGTTAAAGTATTGCTGACCATTAAAGAATTATTTTGTAATTCAGCTCTCCTAATTTCAAGCCACTAATTGGGATAAATCAATAGAGAGAGATGGACCTTTCCACAGGAGAGCTCAGTCAAAGGGTATTCCTAATAAACCTTTTTATGTTGGATTTCCCCATTATGAAAATGGTGTGGAAAATGAGATAGAAACCAATAGAATTCTGCATGATTTGGTAGCAAGAATATCCTTTTTTCATAAGTTCTATGGGTACATTCAGAAAGCAATGTAAAAGTAAAATGTCTTTTACATTCTGTAATAGAGGCATCCTTATTCCAGCAAGTTCTAAATAAGATGCTATATCACAAACCATGCATTATTTGCACGGCAAATAAAATTATCCTTCTATTACTTTCTCAACATTTCAAATAATTTTCTAGGAGGGTTTTAAGTTGGGAAGCTTACAGTAAGGAGTTCCTCCAGTCAGCATATCTAGCAAGAGAATCATTGTTTTCCTTGCCTGGATTTCCTCAAATGATTCGCACTTAAGCTGATGAGTGACTTTAGTAAGGACTTAAAACCTAGGGGATTAACTGTGACTGGAAACATGCGTCTTCTTGCTTCACTCTTTGTTTACTTTTCTACAAGGCTTGTTAAAGTAGCCTGAGTCTGCGCTAATCCTTCAGTATCTACTTTTGACAATTCCTGTCAGGGAAAGGATAAGGATGAACATAATCAGTGGTGTCACTGGCACCCCCCATGAATAACAATCTGTTGCTCCTCTACTACTCTGTAGGGAAAATTGATGAAAAACTTAACTGAGTCCATACTAAGGAAGTTAAATACTTTATAACCTGCATCAGTTTTCCCATTTTAGGCACCAAGTGTTTCCTATTATTTCTCTTGTTTGAGATTCATAACAAATTTGAGAAGGATTGGGAATTTTGACTGAAAAAAACCCCAAACATTTAGCCAGCCTTTCCTAACCAGAAGTTATTATATTAGCTTATATCTAGGAGTTTTTACCTTCCTTACATCTTATGTTTTCACAGCAAATTCTACCTTTTGTTTTCCTATTAGCATTTTCTTCACACACAAAAAGCATGCGTGTGGAGAAGGAAAGCATATCTTTTCTTCAATCTAAAAATATGTCTTTCAGTAGTTGAGACCTTTTTATGAAAAAAAAAAGCCACAAACATTCCACGACTATATATTATGCAATAGAAGTGAGGCAACAAATAAACCGAGGAATCTTCAAAAAGAGATGGGGCAGCACATGATAAAGAATGTTCATGTTCCACAGAAAACAGAAGTAGTAACAGTTTTGAGGTCTATTCTATTTTACACTGAACTATGAAATGGAGAAACTATCACTCTGCTGAAGGAAAACCCACAGAGATCCAAGGAAGTGCCAAGGCTGAATAAAGTGTGATGCTAGAATGAGACTCAGTGTTGTAGTTCCATAAAATCTACATATTTTGCCCCAGGACAGGCAATCTGTCAGACACTGTCATTGAGACTGCATAAATATTATTAAGTTATATATAAAGGAAAATAAACTATGGGTCAAGAATATTTGCACGAGTCTGCGGGGGACATGAGAGTCTCTATAAGGAGCTAAATCCTTCATGAGTTATTTGTTGACAAACCTTAATAAAACTACATCAAACAACAGAGTATAGAATTAAGAGGAATTTACAGGATTCTTAGTTCAGTTATTTTCCTGTAGACAGTATGTCATATGGCGCACTCCATAACATAACCTACTTCATATTTAAAGCTGCTAACTTTCCCACTTTTTGTCCTTCCACCATTGTGTTTGGAAGGCTGTTTTAAAAAGTTACTCTTCTCACTATTACAAGTTTCTTTTTTTCTCTTGCTCTTACTTTAACATTTGTCATGATGTTTAATTGACTGGGTTAATCCAAATCCTTTGGAAACAAAGCAGCAATAGACAAATGTTATATAATTGTTACTGATTTCACACTTCATGTAACACACTTGAAATGGGAGACCAAGGGGGTGACAGCCTTAGACGTGCAGAAAGCCCAAGAGCTTGGCCTGAGGCTACATGATTAGTCATGCCATTGGTGGCTTAAGCTTAAAATCTAATTTAGAAAACAATAAATAGTTAAAACAAAAGGTGCAGGGAGGAAGTGGCTCCACACATTGGACACTTGGCACCGTGTCAATGGTTCAGTCTGAGGCAGATTCCTTAGGCCTAGGGGACAAGCCACCAGGCAGGATTTGGACAGGTTTTTGCTACTCTGGTCTTCCTATTCCCTGTTGTGTTTTCAATTACTTTGCTGTGAATGTGCATGACCAAACTTGCAACAAACCCATCTGAGGGGGTGACACTTTCACAGGGAGGAAGATCTAAATTGGGTCAAGTAACACACAGGAAAAGATAAATAATTCTGAAGGGTCAGCAGAACAGTGGCTTCCTTTTATCACAAGATGTTCTGAGGAATGGGTACTGTATGGACCTAACTTGCAGACTGCTGGACTGTGCAATATGGGCAAGAAATAGCCCTGAAAGAAGAAATAGCTAGAACAGAAGAAATAGCTAATTCTCAAGTGGTTTAATTGGATAGTGGAAGATCTCTTATGTGATAATAACTGAATGAGAGATGCAACTGAACTGTTCTGTGATAAAAACTGAGCGATTCAATTGAACTGTTCTAATTTCCTTCAGCACTAAGAACTCTCCTTGTTTGAGTAGACCTACCAATGTGTTTGCTTCAAAAATTAAACTGAACCTGAAAACTGGGTTTAAAAATAAAACTTCTGGATACTATTTTGCCAGATAGAAGAGTGAGCCATCAATTAACAACAGCTTGAAATGAATGAGAGAGAAGATCATGAAAGAAAACCAAAACATATTACTTATTTCTAAAGCTGAGTCATTATGGACACATTCACGGGAAAAAATTCTGCTAGCTAGTTTTTTTCCACCCCAATTATCTAGCAAAGACTTACTACGAAAAGGCACATTGTCAGGTAATCATAGAAATATCTTTCAGAATCAAAAATTAAGTATGTCCTTCCTTGTGCTATGTAGTACACTATAGGAAACATTTAACAACATATACTTGACTTGAAGAAATTCATGTTTTGTACAGAAACAGTTTTAGGGCCCCAGTAATCCAAAAACTGCACAATTTTCATGATAGAACTACAGAGAAATTGCCTTTACATCCAGTTTTTGTTTTGCTGAAACTATGGCTGCTACAGTTTCATTGAAAATGTAACAGCATATATGACACCAATATGCCGCACTTCAAGAAGTACTCTCTGTATAAAATTGAGAAACAGAAGGTGTATGATCTATCAGGTAAATGCAGAAAAAACACATACACTGCACAGGAGTCTCAAAGTATTTCTGAAAATATGCACAGACCCTCACCAGTGCCTCACAAGTCACGCAGTAACTCATAAGGCTATTGACAAATGTATTTAGTCTACCAGAGTATTGAAAAATGCAATATTCATTGGTTTGCAGATCCCAAGAGTAACTGACACTTCTCCTTGTTTGAGTGACACTTCTGCCACTTCTTTCTCAGAGAACTAAGAGAATGTTTATGGTTAATTGCATTTTATCCATAGGTCTCTCTCCCAGAATAAATTTGTTGGTTGTTTAAGGGATTCGCGTAGATGTGTCCATGATGCTGCTCATACCCTTCCTTTTTTCTAGTCCAAATAAAATATTAAAGCAAATTATTCAGTACTTACAATGACTTGAGGCTGTAGCAAGATACTATTAGGAACATTAAGATTACAGTGATGGGAGGTGAGAGCTAGTCCAAAGACCTGCAAACTGTACCTATGCTTTATAGAAAGGCTGCATTTCCATTCTTTCTGTGAATTTTTGTATTTTATTTTTTCATTTCTGGGATGTGTCCCTCCAACTAAATTTTATTGCTTTGGATAATTAACAGCAGATAATTAACTACCTTTAGAAAGATAGTCAAGAGCTAACCAATCCTTACATAACTTTAACTTAGTTGCCGTGTATAAACATTTCATGTTGTAGTGGAAGTCTACCTTCCCCAGCAAAAAATAGTACAACATACTTTCCCTATGTTCATTACTACAATTCCCACATTCTGCAACAAGCATGGAAAATGTATCATCAGTATCTCTGCTGTGTTCTCAGAAACTCAACAAACCGTTTTGCACAAGCCTCCCCATTATCTGTGCATTACAATTATGAAAAATCAACAGATAAACCGGTGTCTGCACTTTCAGGAAAAAAAACAAACATCAGAAGCAGTGCTCTCTAATGAGGATTTAAGTTCTTATTTTTAATAGGACAAATGTTGCATACTAACCTGAAATGTGTGATAATCAGGTAGCAACTAACCCTGTCAATCTGAGAGAAATACATGGTGCATTTTAAAGCACAGCAAAAACTCTTATATATCATCCATCAAAAGTTACTTTTAATTTATTCAGTAGGATGCCATGGTTAATAAAAAACAAATTATGTTTTAATATCCTACAGCTTTGAGATGTGCCTAAAGCCTCAGCAGAGATAGTCACCTGATAATATAAAGTTCATGGTTTATTCAACCACAGCAGCTGTTGTAAACCCTAGGTTGTCATTTATTTTCCAGCTCTCGAAAAAGATTTATAATCTGATTTTAAATGCAACATATTTAGCCCTCAGATCTGTAGCAAAAACAGTCACTCTGACACTTTACTAGACCCAGAAAAAGAAGGGGGAAAATATCTTCATGGTAATACAGGAAACAAAATGAAAATAAGTAGATTTTACTTTTTTTTTTCTTTTTTAAACACTTCTAAAATCTTCTGTAAAAAGACAAGAAAAAATCCCCATGTCTTCCTTTTTCCCTGGTTAGAACTACTTTTTTTGTCAATCAGGGGCAGGCAAATAAAACCAGAAAGGCCTAGACCGCGCACTGATGCAATTATGCTTCTCATCATTTAATCAGATTGAATAAGGATACACTTTTCTCTTAGTGGCATGGTTCTAAATTTTTAAATTTTAGAAATTGATGCCAGCTTGTGCCTTTTGTCTAAAGGATTAACACCCCGATTACTTATACCTACCAAAATATCTCATGTTTCCTGAGAATTTTGTTATTTCCACATTTCCCAGGTTCAGCCATTCCACAAATATATTGGAGACAAATCCATGTCCATATTGCATGTGCCTCTAACTCCAAACCTAAGCCACTTTTTCCACTATTTCTAGAGGTTTTCTGCCATTGTAATGGTTTCCTTGTTGTTAACAAGCCAGGTTTATGTTAATATTGTTATATATCTGACTCCATCCTGTTCCTGCACATACATGGGTGGTGCAACACTGGAACAGGTTGCCCAGAGAGGTGGTAGATGCCCCATCCCTGGAAACGTTCAAGGTCAGGTTGGATGGGGCTCTGAGCAACCTGATCTAGTTGCAGACATCCCTGTTCATTGCAAGTGATTTGGACCAGCTGACCTTTAAAGGTCCCTTCCGACCCAAACCATTCTATGATACATGAAAGTGAATTTTACTTCTGCTATAGAATCACAGTGGCTTCTCCAGGATTTAAAGCATATTGAGATATTGGCAGAATAGTTTATTTTACTTATTGCTATAAAGTACTGAAGAATGTGTTAAACAAGGATTTTCTCTGTTCTTCTAAGCAATGGAAAGATGTGTTCAAATTCACAGTCATTCAGAATGCATATTGGCATTCATTAGAAAGACAAAGAAGAATTTCCATATTTAAAATAGATTTTTTCTGGTTTTAAGTAAGAATTAAGCCTCCATGATCTTCTCTGATGCTTTTGTAGAATTTTAAAGGTATTTTAAGGACTAAAGAAACATTCTCTGAGACTATTGTAAGAGGGTAGCCTTTCTTAAACCAAGAAGAAAAGATTTGGTTGGAGAAAAAATGGTGCCCTGTGTGAAATAATAAATGTTTGTCATGCCTCATGTTATAGGTCAAAATTTGGAACCAGCAAAACAAGCAGCGTACTATAAGCAGTCATTACAGTATGTATGCATATCCATCGCTGTGTACTGCTGCATAATTTATCATTCTTTGAAGTCTTGGTGCTGTGGTTTTAAAAGACCAGACACACCAATTTAAAAACAATAAACTTTTATATATTTATTGACATATTTGTTGCATTAAGATATTCTGTTGAGCATAAGTACATGAAAACACTAACAGGCACAAATATGCTCCTTTTCACAGGAGGCACTATATCCTCCTGAAACTCTAGCCAACATGTGGAAACAGCAGTGCTCTTACAGAGTGCTCTTCATGCGGAAGCCCCTAACCCAGCGACACCGCAGCAGTGGTCCCCAGCTCCCAACAGCCCTGCTTTGCCCAGCCATGGGCCCTGTTGAGCCAGGCTCACCCGTGGGCCCATGTCCCAGCCCAGCCTCAGCCCATCCCCATTCCGAGGGAGGTACCCAGTGCCCGGGGCTGGGTCTGCCCCTGGTACCCCCAGCTGCCCTGCTCCTGGCTGGGGTGGTGGGATGTACCCTGGCTGTCAGGTCCTGCCCTGACACCCCATGGGGACACCGCCACTACTCCCAGCACCCTAGCAAGCAGCCAGCACATAAGGTACCTGACATAGTAATAATTACCCTCAAAGAAGGTAATCTGTATTTTAGACTACAGATTTTAATTACAGGATTCATAAACTTGCGAAACAGAGCTAAATGCATGCAGATTTTTTATGTTTGTATTTAAAAAGGATAAATGCCTAGAAAGTCATCATATCAAAACTTTCACAAAACATGCTTTTTGCTAATATAAGTAGATATGCTACTATAGAAAAGCCGCATGAATACTGACAGTAACTGTCAAATTTAGTTTGGGTTCAGTAGCAAAAGACATGCATAAAATAAATGTATTTTCATGCAAAGGTTCTAAGCATGCTTAAATATCTTTTCCATGTCTACCACAAGCTACAAATGTATAATTTTAATCTATATCCCTAATCACTCAGTTTAAGCCAAACCTCAGAGCCATCCATGCGAGTGACTCGCCTCCTTTCTTAGAGCAACAGAAAGTTGATACACACTAAAACTTTCTCTTCAGATATGTGCAGTCACACAGCCTCTTCCCCTGCATCCCTAGAAGTGCTGTGGTTTAATACTTCTTATTTGAACATGTTTGGCTTCTGTGGAGCAGTAGCTCAATAAACAAGTTACTGGGTTTTGTACCCATTTTCAAGAGGTAGAGGTTCAGTAGGTTGAAAGAGTAATACACAGCGTACATAATAATTTCTCACTATGATTCTAAATTGGATGCTTGCATTTAGGCTTTTAAAAACTTATTTAAGGCCTCTAGGTAAACTGCCCACTTTCCAAAGTCACTAAGGATTCTAGTTATATTGCAGTACTATGAAAATCAGGTCACAAAATTAGGACCTCAGATACGAATATACAAGCCAAAATCATAGAATGCACTCATGAAAAACTATACTGTCACCTTCCTTCGCTGGTTTAAAATAAGAAACATTTTCATAAAGTTATTGAGCTATTTTGTCAACTGTGAATGAATTAGACAATCTGGTGCTGACTCCCGGGTCATTCAATGTGGAAAGTCATGACCATTTTAGTTACAGTATTTTCTTCAGCTTGTTAACAAATGTATATCAAAATTGCTGATTAAAATAAATATGTAACACCACAGATTGTCTTTCACTCATTGGCTTCAGTTACTTCACAAGTATTTGTCATCAAATTACTCTTTTATCCTCATTTGGATAAATTAAACATGTTTTACTGGCTGTCTGTATGAAGCAGGTTTTCTTGTATCTAGATCTTCTTATAGTTCTTTTCTAAGTCCACATGTATTTCCAGTATTTTTCACATGTGCAAACAGAGTACGTTCACCAGGACTAAAGACAGTGATAATGACACCTTCCTAGTGTTTTTTCTTCAATAGCATCTGCTTACACATTTATATGTTTCTTGGAGCGCCTGAATGAGAACTCTTTTGGAAGTGTTTATTAACAAGGTCCTCAGTCCAACAGACAGTTTTCTACTTTGCAAATGTGATCATCATCATTTTTAGTTTGGATCTTAGAAATTATAGGTCAATTTCTGTGTTAAATCTCATCTTTAGAAGGCTAGATTAGATAAACATAATGCTTCCAGCTTTCCTCTAAACCTCTGAATGAAGATTTTTCCTTCAGAGGGGTCACGGGGAATTAAGATCTGCTATGATGGAAGCACAAGTATCCATCTAAGTGTACAGAATCATAGAATAGTTTTGGTTGGAAGGGAGACCTCGAAAGGTCATCCAGTCCAACCACTCTGCAATGAGCAGGGACATCTTCAACTCGATAAGGTTGCTCAGAGCCCTGTCCAACCTTACCTTGAATGTTTCCAGGGATGGGGCATCTACTGCCTCTGAGCACCCTGTTCCAGTGTTTCACCACCCTCATTGTAAAAAAACTTCTTCCTTATATCTAGTCTAAATCTACACTCTTTTAGTTAAAAAAACGTTACTGATACATATAGCAAGAAGTAGTACACTTCTTGCTGTATGAAATAACACAAGTATGATATAGGGCTTCTACAGGAGATATTAATAAATCTTGTTCCAAAGACCACTTTGGCACAGATGTCAGTATTGGGGTTTTAACATTGGGATTATAATCTCTTTGTAACACAGGATTGAAGTTCTGATCACATCAGTCCTTCAAATGACCATGTGTGGAAGCTTACTACCTTCAGTAGATTTCAGTATATGTACCTTATCAGTGCCTAAAATGTTCAAGTTAGCAGGAGCCATAATCAGTTGATGCTTTAGAGGTGCAGCTACTCCCCAGGTCCCTAAAGTGTCAAAGAAGTCTGTGTTTCATAGGTTTCTTATTCTCTCCGTACAGAATAATGAGAGAAGCCACAATCAAATCAGCCACACTCTTCAGTAAAAAAGTAAGATGTACTTTCTGATTGATTCTACTCTTTTCATCCTCCCAAAACAATTGTGGTCTTAGATGTTCTCCAAGTTTTAAATCAATAGCAAAGCTTAGTGCACATAAGTATTAGTTCTTATCTCTTACTTGTCCAGTTTTGATTATATGACAGTATTGTACAAGACATCTTTCCTAGTGTCTTAATCAGTACATAAGTATAGCTGAATTTAGTACTATTTTTTTACTTTTTTTTTCTCAGGAGGGCTATTCTGCTCTCTTCACACTTTTTTCTAAGGCATTCTGGATTATCCTCCTACTGTATAGATTATATAGATTATCTCTCTCATTTTCTGATGAGTATTTTTTATATACATTTTATCTCACTTTTCTTCCTGCAAACTTTTATTTTCTTTTTTTTTATTACCAAGTAACACGTTTACTTTCAAGATCCTATCTCTATATTGGAGATTTGTGAGGGAGGTGGGAAGATTTTTTTCAGAATTATCATTTCCTGGCTGAAAGTGATTAGTAAATGCAAAAGAAAAAATCAAAACTGAAGTTGGCCTTCACATATTTCCTATATTTTTTCCCCTGATATGCAGATGTATTTTTGATCTATTGCTTTAAAATGAATGAATCTCCATGTCATGGTCAATCTTAATCAATATATAACTCCATTCCTTGTCTTCACTAGATACTCACAGTCTTTTTTTCAGGATTGCTGTGTTTTATGAATACCACAAGATCATTTTTCCTATTTTTAAATTCTTTGACATTATCAGTAGGCTTTTTTATTATTCAGCTTTTGATCTGCATGAATCCCACAAAACTTTAGAGACCTAGGTAGGTCCCTAGATTAAGGCCATAAAGTTATTGAGTTTAGGCCCACCTTTTTATTCAGTGGGCAGGGAGACAGGGAGGGAGAACTAAGATCAGTCCTGTTCATTTAAATCTGAATCCATGGGATTCACCACGGGCTGCAGGGGAATGTCTACTTCGGTGCCTAGAGTACCTCCTCCCCTTTCTTCTTCACTGACCTTGGTTTCTGCAGAGCTGTTTCTTTCACATATTATCACTCCTCCCTCTCTTCCAGCTGCTGTCGTGCAGCAGTTTTTACCCTTTCTTAAATATGTTATCCCAGAGGAAGTACCACCGTTGCTGATGGGCACAGCCTTGGCCAGCTGTCTTGGAGCTGGCTTGCATTGGCTCTATCGGACATAGGCGAAGCTTCTAGCATCTTCTCACAGAAGTCATCCCTGCAGCCCCCCTGCTACAGAAACCTTGCCATGCAAACCCAATACACTATGTAGGAAAAACATACAGCTTAACTAGAATGTTAACTTTGGTACATCATTTAAATGCTTGTATTTAGATGGGCTAGAGGTTGATCAACACAATTATTTTTACATGAAAATTGCACTGATAATAGAATTGTTAGTGGTAAAAGCAAAGAATATTGACATTTACTTCTAAATTGTGTGAAAGAAAAAAAGTTATTGTCCTTGCATACAATTTCACTTCTCAATCATTTTAATCAAAACATACTATTAGAATCATGATTCTTATAACCTGAAAGGAATGACACTTAACATTCATCTAACTTATCATTAAAACCTTCTTTGATCTTCTGAAATAAAAATTTCTTAAAAGCCATTAGGTGTAGTATTTATAGTGAAATGTACACATATTAAGTTACTATGCCTGGGTATTGTTCCAGACATTATAGAACATGTAGAGAGGATTCATCCATAGTTATAACTCTAAATGTAAGAGAGAACACCAGCCAGCTTTATTGCCACAGGCAGGATTTCTCTTTTTTTCCTTTGTGATCAGTGCAAAGCAGCTGACTTCCTTTCTTTTTTTTTTTTTTTTTTTTTTTTTTCAGATTGGTTACTGTCTTACTGTGTCTGGTATCTTTATGCTATACAAGCTTCCTTAATGGTGGTGAGGTTAAAGCTGGTTAACACCTGTAGAAATAAGAATAGAAACAAGACACGAGGACATAAAAGCCTTTCTAATCCAAAGGATATTAGGAATGGGGGAGATATGACGCTTTTTTTTTTTTAATTATTGAGCCTTTAAAGCCAATGGTGATTTTAATATTTATTATTCATTTTATTGCACAAATAGACAAACACTGATCTCAGCAAGAAAAAAGACCCCCTGGGGCTTTTCCAATTATTTCATATAAGAATTCTACCATACCCCTAATGGTTCTCATCTCAAGTCTTTTAAATCATTTACCTGACAAACTCTATGAAAAGTGGTGGCCCAGGAAGAACAAGGAGAAACACACTCCACTCTGTTGCCAAAGAGATCTTTATACTGAAAGTTTCAATCTTCATTCTAATCTTTTTTATCTAGAACAACTGAAAAAAAATATATTTCATGTCAGGTAATATTAAGTCAATTAATATATTAACTGAAAATAAATGTGTATTATTTTAACATTACCCATATTTCTTCAGTCCATTATCTTATAATCCCAACTTTTTTTTAAAAAAAAATCATTCAATTAAACAAAGATTGTCTTCAATCATGTCTAGGCTGCCAAATAACTTCATTTTCTGGTTAATTCAAAATTCTGATTCCTTGGATCCTTCTTTCACAATTTTCTGTGTTAAGGATTGCCACGTTCTCTTCCAGAGTGACCTAAATAGTTCCTTCTAGGTTGAAAACAAAGCACAGTTCAAAGGAGAATGCACTCCAGAGACCATTCTCAAGAATATGAATAGATACGGACAAAAACTATAGGAGATCTGTATCCCTTCAGCTCACATCATCCTACAACAGTCCAGAAAATTTTGTATCCTAAAATTTCTACACCTATCCTTTATGTCACACTTCTGAAAATGCAGTGCATACCTTCAGTTTCATACTACAAAAACACAATTCTGATAGGCCAAAAGATAATTTTACATTATTTCAGGCACTTCCAACAGAGAAAAATCATGAACACACACATTAGTAATTATGACTGAATGCCAGAAGGGCACAACACAGGGCCCAAACAAGACCCAAGCCCAGATGCTGCGTAACATAGATGTGATGAATCTCTCCTGGCTTGCGTTAGCCCTGTACAGTGAGCGGGTGAGCCACACTGAATCAGTCAGTTTCTGGTAGTTAAAGTCAGAGTTGCCTCAAGTCATATCCAAGTTCATTTTTCCCTTAGGAAATGCAATTAAATTAACACTAAATGGCTAACAAGCTGACCAAGTATTCCCTTCTGTTATTATTATATTGAATTGGGTAATAATGACTTTCACTAAAGTTAAAAAATACTTACAATGAGTAATGTGTGGGAGACAGGATATGCACTCTTCCAGATGAGATGGAAAAGCAAAACTCTTGACATTAGTAAATTTAATTCCTTCAAACTTTGTGGGTACAATTCAGCTCCAGATTATACACATCTAAAATTGGATACCCATATATAGTCAGCTAAATACATCCTTTCATTCACTAGGTTGACTACAGATTTGATTTACTTCCACTCACATGAGCATTCAGTGCCTGCTCATATACTCCGGGGAATGAAAGATGCATACATATAGCTGGCAGATGCAACACAGGACTAACAAAAGACCCATGCTTTTCTGAAGATATGGTAAGAGAACAGTTAGAAGGATATCCTGGGGCACATCAAAGGGCATTGGATGCCTGTGTTTGTACAAGTGAATTAAACTCTTGGCTTCCAATGATTATAAGACCTTAGTCATGTAACTTGGATGTAAGTGTTTGTGTACAGTCCTCCTAATTTGGTATCCTAATCTGGAGCTGAATCCCACTTGGACACCTACAATCTGAAGTTGATCTCAAAGCCTCCATTTGCGTAAACATAAACATCTAGATTAATTTCAGATGTCTAAGGTATCCAAGACATCCACACAAGACTGGCAGGTATAGTGCCTGATCTAAGGGAGTGCAAAGCCTCTCTGGGCAAGCAGATAAGCAAGGATGAGTGAAATGGCACTAGACACATGATTACATCCATTGGCAGAACAAGATCTTATAAAAAGTGCCATAGGAATATTGCTAATAACACCTGGCAGGATTCATCTAAGTTTTGGGCAGCTTAAATTCAGCCAATGAATATTATACGAGGTGACTGTCATAGCAATGGAGTTGTGCTAACTGAATTCTAATCCACTAAATTGCAACCTATATGCCTAAAAACCTTCTGGGCATTCTATTCAATACAACTGTTTTTCAGTTCCTTCTCTGAATTTTTAAATAATTATCTTGCATATCTTATTTAGTCAGCTGCAGCTATCACATTACTGTAGGCTGAATTTCAGTAATCGACTACATTATTTCTACATAGTCTTTATGTATCTCAAAGGGATGCTGTGAATCATAATTAATGTGTTTGAAATCTTTGGAAAAGATCAAGTGGAAATCAATGGAGAAAACTAGAAAATTTTAAAAGGCAGTTGAGAAAAATAATCAGATAGCAGTTGTAAAACTGGCATAAGTACTGTGGAATAAATAGTCTTATTGTAGATAAATAGTCTTACCATAAATAACTGTAACAACTATTCAAGCAGACACTTTTGAAATAGAAAGTTTTATTTTCATTCCACTTGTATTAAATGCAGAAAAGACATTCTTAATTAAAATGGAGGGTGTCCATACTATGGTTTCCATCAGAGTAAAAAAACTGGTTTTAAAACCATCTAACAGGAAACCAGTGTAAACTTCATGTTCAACAAAGGCCCACAGTATACCACTTCTAAATTAAAGTGTTATGCTCTTTCTCAGCTTCTCTTATAATTTCCAATAATAGCAAATAGAAAAACTTCCAATAATAACAAAGAAACATTTTTAAAATCCAAATTTAATTTAAGTTATAAAATTTGAGGTTCAGCAATATTGAATGCAAATGGTAAAGTAGTGATGATATTGCATAGGTAAAAATAAGATGTCAAAACCATTAGAAAATAATGAGTGCTGAGGGATATACGTGCATAACTAGAAATCCTCACCTCCTTGTGAGGTTCCAGAATATCTAAGGCTGTAAGAATAAGAACAAAGGGAGACAGAAGCATTACTGCAAGAAATTAAAGTATTCCCTGACTATTCAAATGACAGTAAGAAATCCTTTCTCTTGTAATCCCTTGGATTTCAGATGCTTACAGAATGTTGGGGAGCACTTAATACATACAGACTCCAAAAACCACACAAACAAACATGCCATAGTACAGTAAAAACCAACAAGGGGTAAAAAGAGGTGAACTCTTAAGTTGATGGTAATCTACATCCATCCTTTTTCCATCTTTGCCTTCCTTCTCTGTAAAATTGACTCTCCCTTGTTAGTCTGTTTTCTTACATTTCTGTTCTCTGGATTGCCTGTACAAGATGTTTCTCATGACTTAGGTTTTGTTCTGCACTCATTCTGCCCAGACCTTCTGTCCAGCTCATACTAATCAGTCTCTTAAGGGTTTTGCTCCAGTACTCAGATTTATTTCCACAGATTTTTTCTCCTTTTGTTCATCTCTCCAGAAATACTATGTCATCTAGAACAAGTGGAAATAATAGGAGGAAACAATACTAAATTTCACCAAAAAAAAGAATGAAACTGTCTCATATAACTTGATGGAGTCCTTCCCTCTGTGGCCTCAGTCTATACAGAAAGAAGAAAAAATCTTACTGCTGTAACATGTCTGTGGGAAAATTAAGCACAACTAGTACTGGATTATGTAACTTCTTTCATTAAGAATCTCATGTACTTTATGTATTCTAATGAAAGTTTATGTATTTGCAAATAAATTAGTCAATATAGAAGAAAATTTTAAGGAACAGAAAATAAAACTTGCACTACCGTGGAGCCATGAATAGCACCAAGTAGTTCCAAAATACTTCATATCTTTGCATTTAAAACATACTGACAAGTTTTAGGCTCATTTATTATTTAAAAAAATTAAAAAACTAGCTTCATTGATTTGAACTTATTGATGCTCTCAAAAGGAAATTTACTTTTCAGTAATCATCTTGGAAGTATTTAATTGTAACTGGCAAAGTTATTGCTAGAATGTTGTAGCTTGCTGTAAGACAAATTCTTTATCAGTCACCTTAAAATCAGGTTTCCATGGCTTCCATTTCCCCAAAATAAAAGCAGCTAGTCAAATAGCATTCAAAGAGCACACTCTCTCCAAAACAATTGCTAGCATGGAAAATTGCTTTGAATAGTTCTAAGCTTTGTACTGACAATAAATTCACAAGTTTTCTCACATTTAAGTTTATATTCTTTGCTTTTTTTCTGTAGGTTTACACAAAATGTCAAGAAAAATCAATGGGTCAAAATCAGCTTGAAGATACAGGCGGGCGATTTCCATTGCAGTAAAAAAAAAAAAGTCATGTATGTATACCTGAGAGCAGAATTTGGCTTACTGAAAAAAGACCACCAACATTATGAATTTGCATGGACAACAGAAATTCAAGCAGAAGCTCTCACTCCCTTTCCATATTCCATCGTTAAGGTAATATTCTAAATAAGAATGCAGAACTGTGAGGCAATTAGCATTTCACAGTAAATTCTGTATTGTTATATGCTTCCATAAGCATCTGTTGCTGGTCTGTCTAGAGATCTAGACAACCTAAACATTTGGTCTGAAACAGTTAAGTAATTCTATTATTCTTATGGCTACATACTCAATAGTCAAGAAGTGCAGTCTGTTTATTGTGCCACCGACTTCATATGAGAATGGCTGAAATGGAAGAGTGCATTGGCAGATCTTATTATATAGGATTGATGAGGGAATTCAGGAGGAAAGTAAGGACCATTCAATTGTATTTAGAAGGCAAAGAGCACAGAACATTGCCTATGAAGCTGGCCAGAATGGCTCAGATGAAAAAGTTGTCTGCTGTGTATTACTTCTGCTGAAAATAGATGAATTCTGCTGTGGCATGGTATTTTATTACTCCCAGACAGAGACTATACAAGTAAATAGGATTATTTTTAAATGTTCTTTAATTTCTGTATCACTCCGACATTTCATCTACCTGTTCCTTACATTTTGCAATATTTAGGTACAGATCTGTTTACAGAGCTGTGGTGTCCTTTTCCACAACATTATTCTCCTGCTCTATAATTAACCTTTTGTTTAGCAATAGCAATTATAATTAAATTAGCATGCTGAACTATATAATATTTCATGCTAAGCCTGCAGCTGTTGACTTCGTATGTTGTATGAATATAGCCATGGTACTGACATAGATTTTCCCCTATACCATCTTATTAAAATAATTATAGGTGTCTTTTAAAAAGTACAATCTTAATGAACTTAAATTAACTTTTAATTTGAACAACTGTTTTTTTCATTAATATATTACAGATGTTGTGGCTCACCATGAAACATCAAGCATTTAAGGAATTAAACAGAACACAATTTTAATTAATTCCTACATACTAAGATGATATTCAATTGATTATGCTTTACAACACCTGCTAAATACACTGTTTGGTTTTTTTCTAACCCCTTATAATTTCTCGTTGTTCTTTCTTTTTCTCTTGTACTCTTCTTGACACCTTTTTCACAGACTAGTTCAAATATCTGTTATTAAAGCTGTGTCCCATAACTGTCCAGCAAGTTTATGTGCTGAATATTCTGTTCTGCTGCATTAGATAACGGTTCTTACTTCTTACAGGAGTCTTTAGTTCAAATCTGTTTTATTTTATATCAGCTCAGCTGTCAGTCACAGCATCCGGTCTCCAGAGTTATCTGCTCCTATATACATGCCTTTCCCTGTTGTAGTTTTGTGAATGCAATATCTGGTTTGAATGAGTCCATTAATTCATTCTCAACTTTTTAAAATATAATTTTATATCCCACCCACAGGGGGATATTATTATTCCTTCAAACATCAGTCTGGCTATCACATAGCATGAAACTAAGAAATATGTGGGCTTACTGCTAATTACTAAATATGTATTCCCAAAATGAAACCTTCTTCTGGTGTGTAATAATGATGACAGCTTTCCAGTTCTCTAAGCCAATCCAAGTCATCCCACGGTTACGTACTCTGTTCTTCTTGCCATAATAAATTTCTTCTATTTAAGCTTCTTGCTTAGCTGAACCTTCACTGAGACCAGTCCTCACTGACACGAAGCATGGAATTCATCTGACTAAATAGTCAGAAACACATTTTGAGAGGGTGATTCATCTCATATAAGTATAGAAATCTGGAATAGGTTAGATGACTCATATTCTGTTTCTCCCGTTCAATACAAAGGGACAATACATGTCACTTGAATTACTTGAAAGTATTCTACTTTGGCTAATTCCACAGTAGTATTTATCTGCTTATCTGCTGGAAACTTTTCCACTGTGTGATAGGTTGACCACAGCCAGCAGCTACGCACCCACACAGCTGCTGGCTCACTCCCACACGCACATCTGATGGGATGGGAGAGGGATAGGAATCCACCTGTTCACCAATAGCCAGAACACTGATATGTTATAACACTGTTTTATTCAGAAATCCAGAACACAGCTCCATTCTGGCTGCTTCAGTGAAAGTTAACTACATCCTATCCATATCCAGTACACAGAGCCATCTCAAAAAAAAAGAAAAAAAGAAGGAATACTTTGGCCCTTATTTCTAGTCACAGTAGTTTGAACTGTAGGGAGCATGATGGGAAGTATTATCCTAAAACTAAATTTCTGTGTCTATGGAGAAAGCAAGGAACAGCTTTTGCCCTTTCTATTTCATGCTGTATATCCACTCCCACACAGAACATCTTTGCTTGTGCCCTTTCTTCTGCTAGCAAAAACTGATTTTAAGCAAAGTAACCAATATTGTCAACTCCTCTACCTTTCCCTGCATCAAACATATCAAAGGCAGTAACGACCAGCCAGTTTTCATACTGAAAACCAAAGCAAGCCTTTAGCACTTCAAGTGTAAACAGTCATCATAGAGTTCTTTTTAACAGGGCATGCTTTCCATATAAACTCAGCTGTAAACCAGGTACAATTTTATGATTGAGTAACATACCTTAGAAATTACAAGCAGACATAACAGCTGCCTATAGATTAAACTTTTCAGACTTGTGCTTCCTCTCTGCATTTACTATGCACTTTTCTATGAAAGTGTTTACTAAAGCATCTCTGCTCCAGAAACAAATCCACAGTACTCCAAAATGATATTGTGCTCTACAGTATTCTTTCAGTATAAATGTAGTCTACTTTGGGGATAGTAGCGCTAATTGCATAAAACCAAACTGAGCTCTGTAATTCCCTTTTCTAACTTTTTAAATCTTTAGTGGACTTGATGACCAGCTTAAAATAAATATACTGCATCTACAGAGATAAGTGATTAGTGTACTTTTTTCACCCTTATGGAAAAACGATGCCACTGAGAACTTTGTTCCAGTTCAGAACATTTGCATATTTGCTTAAATTTGGTTTCACGCAACAGCCTGATTGAATTCACATATTAACACTGAAATTCAAAAATGCCTTTCCAGTAGGTTTTTCAACTCTCTGCAAAAGTCTCCTATCTATCTACCTTCTTCACATGTAAGTTAACCCTTTTTCTTTTTTTAAGATTTCTTTGGCTATATTACTACATGCCTTAATTTTAGACATCTAGTTGTCTAGTGGAGTTTGTTTTTATACATCCAGGCTAAACATTCAGGCTCTGTATCCAGTGCATAAAAAGAGTTAATTGGTTAAGAAAGCCACAAGACTCCACGTGCTGAGAAACTCACCTAGATGCGGCAGTGGGGATGGAATTAATCTGCCTTATGCCCAAGCTACCCACATATTATAATCACTAGAAAGAAATAGATACATTCAGAGGCTAAGTCACCTGTCCTGTCTTAGCTTTGTGTCTTATGAGGAGATGAATCACCCCCTAAAGATGACAGTTTATCTGTTTTGAATATAAAGCTTGACAGAAATGACCAGCTAACTTTTAGACGGTCAATCAGAACAGAGGACTCCTAGTCTTAAGAACATACTTGGGCTTAAGAACGTACAGTATGCTGGGTCGATACTCAGAATTCTCAGCTTTAAGAGCAGGACAGCAATTGATACCTCAATGCCTTCTGCTAAAAAGTGACTTATTTCTTCCAAGATATTGCAGAAGCAGCTAGAAGTAAGATTTTAATTCCATTATTTAGTCCTAAAATATATTCGTCTTTTCATTTATGCACACATACAAGCACACATATATAGACATCTTTGATTAAATATATAATCTACCATAAAAACAAGGACTTGAACCTGGAAATCACACTCTAATTGCTTCATGAAAATGCTTCATGAAAAGTAAAATAACCTTGCCAATATGAATCACAATAGATTTATAATAAAATATCTTATGACACAACAGGGTGTTCTAGTGGATAAAGTAGATTCAACCAACCATAGCCCAAACAGGAATCCAGACTCCAGGCTCTGCAATTTGAAGTCCAAGTATCCCTTTAGTTGTGGCACATTTTGCACCAAACAGACCAGTGCCTCAGAACAAAACACAAATCTGAATGCAAAAAAGACTGTGCTGGATGCTGCTGTAGTTTTTCCTATTACTGGCTCTTTTCACTGTCTCTCTCATCAAAAGCCTGTTTTATTAGCATCTGAGAACACAGGACAGATCTGAATTGGCAGACAAGATATGCAAAGGAGCAGGCTGTAGATATTACAGAAGAGGCGGACCTATTCTGCAGTACTAGAAGTGAATTTTTTCTGGTACGCTGAGATTCTGATATTAAAGATCTCTCTGTTTTGTAACAATAAACATTTTCAGAGTCAGTCAGCAGCTAAAGGGGGTTGGGATGCAGGAGTTAACAGTTTTCAATTAAGAAAACATGTAGAGATAGTTAGATGTTTAAATCTTGTGCAGGTCCCCATATGGATCTAGCCAGAAGGCATTTTTTTAATATTTAACACATAGAGGCAATTGGCTTTGTTCTGTATTGACTAACAGTTTATGCATTTCCATCTAAAGTACTCCACAGAAGGAATAATTCCTTTTGAAGACAAGCAAAGTAACCATTCTGCCAAATGTTGAATGACAGCCAAGCTGTCCAGGGTCAGTTTCTGAGCACACTTTCTGAAAACATTTAAACAACTCAAGCCTCCACCTAGACACCCACGAAATTACCAACATAGTACAAAGTCCTGTTAGCACAGAAAAATTTATTTTGAATTACAGCTTACATATCAAACACTTAAAGAGTCACAGAATCATAGAATCATTCATGTTGGAAAAGACCTTTAAGATCAAGTCCAACCATTAACCTAGCACTGTCAGGTCCACCATTAACCATGTCCCTAAGCACCACAACTACACATCCTTTAAAAACCTCCAGGGATGGCAACTCAACCACTTCCCTGGGCAGCCTGTTCCAATGCTTGACAACCCTTTCAGTGATGAAATTTTTCCCAATATCCAATCTAAACCTCCCCTGGTGCAACCTGAGGCTGTTTCCTGCTATCCTATTCCTTGTTACTAGGGAGAAGAGATCGACAGCTACCTCACTACAACCTCCTTTCAGGTAGTTGTAGAGACCAATAAGGTCTCCCCTCAGCCTCTTTCTCTCCAGACTGGGGTGGTCTACCCCAGGTCCCTCAGCTGCTCCTCATAAAACTTGTGCTCTAGACCCCTCACCAACTTCATTGCCCTTTAGACATGCTCCAGAATCTCAATGTCTTTCGTGTAGTGAGGAGCTCAAAACTGAACACAGTACTCGAGGTGGAGCCTCACCAATGCTGAGTACAGGGGGACAGTCACTTCACTAGTCCTGCTCGCCACACTATTTCTGATGCAAGCCAGGATGCAGTTTGCTCTCTTGGCTGCCAGGACACAATGCTGGCTCATATTTAGCCAGCAGTCGACCAACACCTCCAGGTCCTTTTCTGCCAGGGAGCCTTCCAGCCACTCTTCCCCAAGCCTGTAGTATTGCACAGGTTTTTTGTGACACAAGTGCAGGACCCAGCACTTGGCCTTGTTGAATCTCATACCATTGCCCTTGGTCCATTGATCCAGCCTGTCCACATCCCTCTGTAGAACTTTCCTACCCTCAGGCAGATCAACACTCCCACCCAACTTGGTATCGTCTGCAAACTTACTAAGGGTGCATTCGATTCCCTCATCCAGATTGTTGATAAAGATATTAAACAGAACCGTCTCCAGTACTGAGCCCTGGGGAACACTGGCTGCTAACTGGATTTAACTCCATTCACCACCACTCTTTGGGACCAGCCATCCAGCCAGTATTTTACCCAGTGAAGAGTATATCCATCCAAGGCATGAGCAGCCAGTTTCTCCAGGAGAATGCTGGTACTAGTTCAGTTCCTAGTTCATTGCCATATTCTGCTTCAGACCAAAACTGGTTGTTGGAGCGGCACCACATTCTCCCTGACTTTATCCTTTCCGTCCTCACTTAAGGGAGTCATTGCACCTGGAGTATAAGGAGGGAATGTTCATCTTCGCATTCAAAGACGTCAAAGGCACGCCTCCCCACCCCCAGCCAGGCCCATACTTTATAGACATCATATCACAGGATTTACACATAACTTACTGAAAAATATGAACATACACTTTGAAATACTTCATGCTACCACTTTTGGTTAATCTATTCATTAATACATATTAAATGTCATCCTTAAGTCAAACAGATTGCTCCAGATATACTATTAAATATTGTTTAGAATTGTACAGTGGTCCTGTAGCTTCAGTGACTTGATGCAATTATTCTTAATTTACATCAGAATGACTGAAATTAAAATCCATCTAGGACACCAAAAGTTTTAAAGGCCAGGAGGACAAAACCCTCTTATTGGCAAGTTCTTCAAAAATTAAATGACCAACACTGTTGGGGGAAATTCCCTTACTAACTACTTTTAAGAATAATTCTATAGTATAGATAATTTGAACTGCTTTTTGTATAAATACTTGAGTTCAAAATAGCGTTTCACACTAATTGTCTGCAGTTTAAGCTAAGAATGATTATGGAAAAGAAATTTAGCATTTTAGCTGGTATAAGCCATCATGGTCCATTAACGTCAGGACAGATAATTCTGTATAGATTGCCGGATTTATACCAGCTAAGAATTTTAATGTTTTTTCTCCCTTGCCTGGAGTGGATTGGTGGTTTGGATAGATTTGGGGTCACTATCTAGCATTGCCTTGTTTTCTCTCTGAAGATGATTTGCACTGTACAATGAAATTATGCTGATAAAAAAGTGACATCAGATAGCCCTGGAGGAAATTGCTTTGTCATGTCATCCAGATTTAATTAGGCAAAACTAGAAGCTTAGCTGACATTGAATGCCATTCATGTATTTCTAAGATTAGAATTCCCTGTGCCTTGGTACTGAAAAAATTGGAAGTCATCTTATATTTTGTTATGATTCAATTTTAAGAAAACATTTTATTATTTCAATGTAATTAACTGAATAATGAAAAAGATACAAATCAATTCCATGATGAAAGTGTTTTTGCAGCTGTCAGACTCTTTTGGTTTTGCAGTATATGCTACCATTTCTGGTTTTTGGTTGTTCCTCCCTGCCTTTTATTTTTATGATTGAGATTGTACATACAGCATCTACAGAGATAAGTGGTTAGTGTCCTTTTTTGCCCTTATGAAAAAAGGATGCCACTGAGAACTTTGTTCCAGTTCAGAACATTTGCATATTTGCTTAAATTTGGTTTCACATAACAGCCTGATTGAGTTCATATATTAGCACTGAAATTCAGTGTAGATAATTTTTTAGTGATGATAGCTATACATCAAAAAAAAAAAAAAAGAAAAATTAAAATATCCTTATACAATGATGAGCTCTTAGCTGAGTACTGCTATTCAGGGACAAGGTCCCAAAACTACAATGTGTGGTTCTCTGAAAAGATCAGTCTAGTGTCCAGTAGTAATCAAAAATTCAACTTAATTTTAGGAGTTTCTGGGAAATACAACAGATAACAGAAAAAAAATGCCACTGCAAATTCATGCTGCATGTGGATCTCTAATACTTTGTACAACTCTTGTCCTCCCATTTCAAAAAGGGTGTAATAAAACAGAGAAATATTTAGAGAGGAGCAAAGATCATCAAAGAAGAATTTGGAGGAACTTGGAACTAAGCATCTTTAGACTGGAAAACTGAAAAGCAGAGGGAGAGAAAGAGATAGAAGATGATTATGATGATGAAGATGAAATCCATGAAGTCATGAATGGCACAAAGTTGGTGAACAGTGAGTGTCTGTTCATTGCCTTTACTTTTCAAGAACTAGAGGTACCTTTGACCTGGCTTTGCCATGTTATGGTCTCGTGCAGAATCTTGAGCCTTTCCGCATAAGAAAAAGAAAGAAAAACACAAGAAAAAAAGAATTCAAAGAAAGTGGTCTTAATTTCTAACTTATACACTCTAAGCAGAAGTAATTTTCACAGTAGAGACACTGATCTAGTAAATAATGAAATTTGACTTATTTGAGAGCTGAACTTCTTGAGTGCTTTCAAACACCTGTGAAAGTCTAACCTTTTTGTAGGAGCCTATGGAATCCAGATCAGAGATTTCAGATACTGCAAGGAATCTGAAGGTCTCATACATTAGAATTAAATTTGGTTAGAAATTATTTGCAGGGTATTCCTTCTTTATAATCTGTTCCTTCATTTCTAAAGGGAATCGCATTGACCTCTTTCAGTTAAACGTTCTGAACATAACAAATTTTCATATAACGTGATTTGACATAAGGTGCCCTAAGTTTGGACATACTAGAGGAATAGTAAGGGAAGGACCCTCTGGAAGAGTAAATACTGGAAAAATGGATAACAGGACTGTAAGTCTTTTGCCTGCAAAAATTATTCTTCTTTTACTATTCTTTTAGAAGTAGTACTCCATGTCATGATTATGGTTCCCAGCTCAGTCTTCCATGCTACTAGGCCAGATGCTGAGAGAATTCAGGTTTACTTAAATCACAATAATGTAACAGTTTCATTTTCCAGTACTAAAATAGCTTTTCAAGAATATGATATGTTTCATATTACATGTCTGCTATATGAGCTGTGAGGCCTTATAAGAAATACTTTTTTTTTTCATTTAACTGTCCTCAATGTGGAAAAATTAATGAAATAAGACTTACTATTCTAAGTCGTTAAACTGAATGGTTTCTGCCATAAGTTACAGTAGTTGCTAGATGGATAATGCAGTAACAGTCATTCCCTTGGCTTCAAAGCTGCAAGCTGAACATTTTGCAGAGGGGCTCTGTTACAGGAACTCTCATCATATTCAAACATTTGTGGTTTTTTTGTTTTTCAGAGTAAATTGTCCGTGCTAGGTACCCCGTGGACTTCACATAAATAAAATTCCTAAAAAGCCAAATGGACGTTTAATATAATATTATTAAAGAACACACTTATATTTCAACATAATTTTTTTTTTAATTCTTATGGGAATCAATTCTTGTAGCTAAGCTAAATATGACCATTTTACTTAGCTATTTTCTTCGTTCTATTACAACTTTTTCTAGAGAAAAGACAATGAATTATTATGAATTATCTGTAAACAAGGTGTATATATCCATTTATAAAATGTAGTGTATCAACATTTTTTAAAATGGCACCCATATTCTTACAGGAATTTGCCCCTCTTTGTCACTACCAATGCTATCAAGCAAATAATTTGTTACTTTTAAAACCTATATAAATTTAGCAGTTTTGCAATCGGATAATACTGGCTTGAGATTTGCTAAAGTAGGTGGCTGTTTTGTAAGCTTTCCTTTCAAATTTTGCCAGTACTAGTCCATTCAGAGTGGCAGCCCCAGAGGCTTGTTTATGTGCTTAGATTCCAGGCTGTCCTCTCTATTTAAAAATGAAAGCAAATCAGAGATTTAGACATGTGCATAGCAAAGAACCCTATTGACTTGATGTAGTTTTTGAAGCTAAATGCATAATTGGGAGGAAAGAGCCATGTGTCGGTTTAAGTAAATTTTATTAGTCAGTCTTATAGGCTAAGTAGTGTTATGCAGTTTTGAAGAAGATAAGTTCTGCAAGTGTGTAAAGCTTCTTTGTGACTGATTGGAGGTATGCCTTTTTCTGCTTTTCCCACATTCTTCACAGAAACAGCTTAGGCTGATAACTTCAGTTTTGGATAATCCAAGGATCTGTCTCTTCTGCTAAGTAAAATATGCTCAAGCCTTGTATACTGGTCAGATCCACATGGCATTTACAAACTGGGTCAGTCGCTTGCTCTTTTCTGGAGTGGTCCAATGACTCTCCTGTCTTCAGGTAGAGCACATTCTGGAGAAAGTTCACCCAACCCACTGCTTCTAAAAGGGAAGCCTGGAGAAGACTGGTCCAGTCTTCTCTCCATTCCCTCTACCCTCAATAGCTCTCTAACATTACTCAAAAAAGTTTTGTGCCTGCAAACAGCCTGTGTGCCTTAATGTCATACCAGATAGCAATGTTTACTAATTGAATCCAGCCCTTCTTAATTTCAGGAGTGGATTTGAGCTCACTTAAATGTAGATGACTAAGTTTCTATTATACTTAGTGAAAATCTAGTAAGTACAGTAGGTGGTATTCCGCCATAGTTATCATAGCCTAATATAGAACTTCATTATCTGAATTGGTTGTTATTTGGATGTCCTTCAAGACTCATGATTGTATTGATAGGGGGCCTATTTCTGTTTCCTAAACATGGGAGTCTAACACTGTGTGAAATACTTGAAGACATCCAAAACATCTGCCTGGGGCTGACAGACATAAGACAGGACCTATAGGAAACCTATGCCTGCAGGTGAGCCCAGCTCAGTGGCACCCATGGTTGGGCAGGGTAGGGCGGTGGGGAGCCCTGCTATGGCATCACTGGGGCAGGGGCTGACAGCCTGGGGGAGGTGACATAGAGTCCTGGGCCACAGGCAGCAGAGGAAGCCCCAGTGGAGGCTGGACTGGGACAGTGAAGCCTGGTGGTGTCCTCAAAGTCCTGACAAACAGAGTCTTAATCATCAAGTGGTGGTGAATGGAATACCATGCTAGATGTTTCCAGTTAAGTAACAGTCATTGATCAGAACTTCCTAAGTGTAAATTTTGGCTGTGATATTTACACACATTTGAATGTAGTTATTTACATTTTGCCCGAATGTAAATAAGAAACCAGTTAAAGAGCAGATATAATGGAAAAAAACTACAGAGTGAAAAGAGATAATAGCTCAAGGTTGTAATAGTATGAGACTCCCATCAAAAACAAGAGAAAGGGGTCAGAACATCTCATTCAAGAAAGACTGAGATGGCTAAAGAAGACACAGTCAGATAAACCAGAGGAACAGGACCTCAGACAGCTAATTCTGAAGAAAAATGTCAAAGCACAGAATCATAGCATAGCATAGCATAGCATCGTCTAGGTTGGAAGGGACCTTTAAGATCATCGAGTCCAACCATCAACCTAACATATTGCCAAAACCACCACTAAACCATGTCCCTAAGCACCATGTCTACCCATCTTTTAAATACCTCCAGGGATGGTGATTCCATCACATCCCTGGGCAGCCTGTTCCAATGCTTAACAACCTCTTCTGTGAAGCAATTTTTCCTAATATCCATCCTAAACCTTCCCTGACGCAACTTGAGGCCATTTCCTCTTGTCCTACCGCCTGTTACTTGGGAGAAGAGATTGACCCCCCAGCTCGCTACAACTTCCTTTCAGGTAGTTGTAGAGAGTGATAAGGTCTCTCCTGAGCCTCCTTTTCTCCAGGCTGAACAACCCGAGTTCCCTCAGCTGCTCCTCATAAGACTTGTTCTCCAGACCCTTTGATCACACATAATTAACTGAAGTCTGTTTATGTCTCAGTTTAAATTAGCTATAAGGTGTATGCATTTCAGTCAGTAGAATTAAGGAAATTTAAAAAAAAAAATCTAGAAAACAGTTATATGATGCCCATATTAATATAGCAGATTCTTACATGGATTGTTCAATGGAAAGTCAAGGAGATTTGCTGATGTAAGATCACAGAATCATAGAATCATAGAATGGTTTAGGTTGGAAGGGACCTTGAAGATCATTGAGTTCCAACCCCCCTGCCATGGGCAGGGACACCTTCCACTAGACCAGGTTGCTCAAAGCCCCATCCAACCTGGCCTAAAACACCTCCAGGGATGGGACCTATACAACTTCCCTGGTCAACTTCTTCCAGTGTCTCACCACCCTCAGGACAAGAATGTCTTCCTAATATCTAATCTAAGTCTACCCTCTTGCAGTTTGAAGCCATTCCCCCTCGTCCTATCACTACATGCCCTTGTAAAAAGTCCTTCCCCAGCTCTCCTGTAGGCCCCCTTTAGGTACCGGAAGGCCGCTATAAGGTCTCCCTGGAGCATTCTCTTCTCCGGGCTGAACAACCCCAACTCTCTCAGCCTTTAGATTCCACATTCCTAGACTCAGATGACAAAATTTTAAGGTGCAAGTAGCCAAGATTTCCTACACATTTATTTTTCAAAAGCATTAAAGTCACTAAAAATTTCAAAGGGACCAAAATAGTAAATTTCAGACAAATCTACCTGGAAGCTCCCTTACATGAATAAGTATCTTACTCAATGACAAACCCACAATGTTAGTAGTTTTGCATTAACACATTATTCAAAGTCTAAACACATTTTTGAGTTGCTGAAAGAGTTATCCTGGGACAGCCAAAAAAATAAATCTTTTTCAGGCACCCACAGAGTGGGTGAGAGAATATGACAGAGCTAAGCAAGAAGCAATGAATTGCAAATTTTACAGAATTACTCACTGTGCATATCTGGAGATAATTTATGGTTTAGAGAATACATCAGATGAATTTGAAAGGATCTGGAAGCAATTTCTAAAACACACTTAATTCTAGATCCAACACTTAACTGGTAGCATATGGCTTAACAACATGTGTAACATATACAGGTGCTGACACTGAGATAGAGCAATTTTTTTATTCTTCATTCATTTATGACTAACCATTTCTTTTATCTTTCAATGTGTACATGGAGAAGTGTTCAACACAATCCAAAAAAGATACCAGTAAAAATTATGGCTCTTATAATGCCAAGACTTATTTGTGGCTGTAGTGGGTTAGTTGCTAGCTAGACAAAATGAATACTAAGAAAGCTTACTTTATAAATTGGAAGTTTAAAAATATTGACTTAAAAATTAACTACTATAGCAGCTGTGATTATTCTAGCTTATTTCTAGCTAAAGCACCATGAATTTTATAAGGACCTTTTATTTCTGAAAATATTAGTGTAAATTTTAAAAGTGAACATTTTCTGTGCTTCTTTCTGGTTGGCTTCATACAGTATCTATTTAATTTATAATGCATGTTTTCCACTAATTCTGGTACATTTAAATTGATATAAGACTGTACGTGTTAAACTTTTTTTTTCATTCAGTAATACTCTTTCATGGTACCTGAAGTCATTCTGACCTGTCAAAAACTTAGACAACAGACCCTGAAGAACTTATTTTCTTATTTTAAGTGATGCTGTCCATGTGTAAAAAAAACCCCAAAACAAACAAAAAAACCACAAACAAATAAAGAAACCCACCCACATATCATTTTGGCAGAATCATATTCAGGCACACTGCATGCACAAAAGCACAATGTATTTCTGTTATTGTGTCACACAAGAGCACGGTCTCTTCTCAGGGCTAACAGGGGAAGGAAACTGTAGTTTGCATTAGTATTGCTTGCTCTTCTATTGATTTTTTTGTTGTTGTTAAAACTGCACAGGTTCTTAAATATGTAAGATTAGCTGTGTTTGCAGGAATGAACTTCTGTAAAATACAGCTATAATGCTTTCTTCAAGCCTTATTTAGTGAGTTGGAATATGTTCCAATGAATTATTCTAACTAAACTCTAGCTCTTGTCCAGTTGAGGACAAATAAAGTGTGGGAGGTCTCAGCTACTTGGTGACTAGTGTCTATCAGAGCTTGCCCTCTCATATATGAACTCTTTCAATTTCAGTGAAATCCAACAAACCTAACCTATATTTTTCCAATAATTAATGTTAAACTAGTAAATCTCACATTCGTTTTAAAAAGGCCAAATAAAAAAAGTAATAACTTAGTTTTCTAGACCTTGGCTGTGCCATGAAGATTTCATATTGTCAATATTTTTACTAAACCTCCTCCTGTCTCTTTCATCAACCTGAGTACAGTCTCTTCTGATTTTATCAGATTACCAAGTGATAGATTTTTATATCCAGAAAATTTCTTCTCAGAAACAGCATGAAGTTTAGCTAGGAGCAAAAGTTCAGGATCTGTTCTCTCTTTGATAAAGCCTTCCTTGATCTGCTTAAAGTCACTCCCAAGTTTCCGTCCTGAAGTTAAGATCTACAAACTAAAAAAAAACATTTCACTGAAATGATTTCTTTCTCACTTCTGACTCCCATAAATCCACTTGTGGCACTAGTATTGATAAGCATGTCAATAAGTATTTTGCCTGACTATCATTCACACTCTAATTGTCAATAATGGCAGATGAAAAGATGCTACAGATCAGAATGGAATTTCTTTTATATTTAGACTTACTTATGAGTATGAGATTTCTCATGAACTTGAACCTCAAAGATTTGATAGGTGAAACCTTACACTGAAATCATGCAGCTAGCCAGTACAGTATGTCATTTTTAGCAGTATTTTCAGTCACGATACATGAATAATTGTGAGTGGGGTGGGTGGGGTGTAGATACAGCTAGTACAGAAACAAATAATTTTGAAATTCTTCTAGATGTAAAAACATTTAGAACCCTATTTTTTTTTTTTCTCCTACAAGAATATGGATAGATATTACAGTGGTATCTCAAATCTGATCTCCGGATTTGATTTTTGAAATCTGAGTGGAGTTTAACACAGATCGTGGTATGACTTGGCTTCTCTTTAGTAAGCTAATACAAATAATCAATATATTAGTTTTTTTCCCAAGTTTTACAGGATTTAAATTGTATTTCTTTCATCACTTTTTTAAATTCCATATTTACTGTGTATCTAATTTCGAGATGAGTTTTTTCTTCAGTAATGACAGTTTAGGGATTTGAGGGTCTCTCACAAGCCAGACTAGAGTCACAGACCTGAAACTCACTGTCACAGAAATTGCTTGGCAGTTTTGTCTAGTCTTGATCAACAGCTAATAAACACATTTAAACTAATGTCTTTTGTATGTTGAATGGGCTTTAAACTAGATTTGAAGGGGGAAGGGGATAAAACCAGACTTTCTAGAGACAAGACTAGGGATGGTGTGCCAAAGTTTGTGGGATGATATGCTAGCGAAGTCCTTCGGTCTGCTGTCTCAAAGAAGGGAGGGGATGGAGATCCATGTGGCAGCAAAGTTGCAAGAGTTATTGATGGGTTAGAAACTACGGTAGCACCTGGGAACGGTCAAGAAGGAATTAGGACTTCTCCCAGCAAAAAGGTGGGGGGACCAATACCCCATGTGTACCCCATGTGTGTAATGTGCCCTGCTGGACCTGTTGTAAATGGAGAAGGACTTGTGGGGGATGTGAGGGTTGAAGGCCATCTTGAGCATAACAATCAGAGTTTCTGGTTCTTGAAGAAGCAAGGAGGGGAGTCAGCAGAACTGCAACCTTGGACTTCCAGAGGGCAGACTTTGGTCTTTTCAGGAGCCTGGTTGACAGAGTCCCTTTGGAGGCAGTCCTGAGGGCAAAGGAGTCCAGTAAGGCTGGACGTTCTTCAAGAAGAAAGTCTTAAAGGCTCAAGAGCAGGCCACCACCATGTGCCAAAAGATGAGCCACTGGGGAAAAAGACCGGCCTGGCTGAAAAGAGAGCTCTGGTTGTAACTCGGGGAAAAAAGGAGTATTTATGGCCTTTGGAAGAAGGGGCAGACAACTCATGAGGACTACAAAGATGTTGTGAGGTTATGTAGGGAGAAAATTAGAAGGGCCAAAGCCCAACTAGAACTTGATCTGGCTTCTGATGTTAAAGACAATAAAAATTATTTCTATAAATACATTAGCAATAAAAGGAGGACTAAGGATAATCTCCATCCTTTTTTAGATGAGGGCAGAAACCTAGTGACCAAGGATGAGGAATAGGCTGAGGTACTTAATGCCGTCTTTGCCTCAGTTTTAACAGTAAGACCAGTTGCTCCCTGAGTACCCAACTCCCTGTGCTAGTAGATAGGGGCGGGCAGCAGAATGAACCCTCCATAATCCAAGGGGAAATGGTTAGTGACCTGCTACACCACTTAAAAATACACAGGTCTATGGAGCTGGATGAGGTCCACTCAAGAGTACTGAGAGAGCTGGCAGAAGTGCTCACCAAGCCGCTTTCCATCATTTATCAGCAGCCTGGCTAACTGGGGAGGTTACAAAGCGACGCCCAACCACAAGAAGAGCCAGAAGGAGGATCCATGGAACTACAGGCCTGTCAGTCTGCCCTCGGTGCCAGGGAAGGTTATGGAGCAGATTGTCTTGAGTGCAATCACGTGGCAGATGCAGGACAAGCAGGTGATCAGGCGCAGTCAGCATGGCTTCATGAAGGGCGAGTCCTGCATGACAAACCTGATCTCCTTCTATGATAAGGTGACATAGTGGATGAGGGAAAGGCTGTGGATGTTATTTACCTGGACTTCAGTAAAGCCTTTGACATGGTTTCCCACAGCATTCTCCTGGAGAAACTGGCTCCTCATGACTTGGATGAGGGTACTCTTTGCTGGGTAAAACAGTGGTTGGATGACCGGGCCCAAAGAGTTGTGGCGAATGAAGTTAAAGCCAGTTGGCAGCCAGTCACAAGTGGTGTTCCCCAGGGCTCAGTACTGGGACCAGTCCTCTTTAATATGTCTTTATCACCGGCCTGGATGGGGGGATGGAGTGCACCCTCAGTAAGTTTACAGATGGCACCAAGTTGGGTAGGAGCATCGACCCGCTTGAGGGTAGGATGGCTCTACAGAGGGATCTGGACAGGCTGGATCAATGGGCTGAGGCCAATGGTATGAGGCTCAACAAGGCCAAGTGCCGGGTTCTGCAATTGTGTCACCACAACCCCATGCAGCGTTACAGGCTTGGGGAAGAGTGGCTGGAAAGCTGCCTGGCAGAAAAGGACCTGGAGGTGTTGGTCGACTGCCAGCTGAATTTGAGCCAGCAGTGCACCCAGGTGGTCAAGGCAGCAAATAGCATCCCGGCCTGTATCAGGAATAGTGTGGCGAGCAGGACTAGGGAAGTGATTGTCCCCCTGTACTCGACACTGGTAAGGCCCCACCTCGAGTACTGTGTTCAGTTTTGAGCTCTTCACTACAAGAAAGACATTGAGATTCTGGAGCATGTCTAAAGGGCAATGAAGTTGGTGAGGGGTCTAGAGCACAAGTCTTATGAAGAGCAGCTGAGGCAACTGGGGTTGTTTAGTCTGGAGAGAAAGAGAGAGACCTTATTGGTCTCTACAACTACCTGAAAGGAGGTTGTAGTGAGGTGGCTGTCGATCTCTTCTCCATAGTAACAAGCAATAGGACAAGAGGAAATAGCCTCAAGTTACGCCGGGAGGCAGGGGTGGGTGTTAGGAAGGATAGTAGGAAAAATTTCTTCACCGAAAGGGTTATCAAACCTTGGAACAGGCTGCTGAGGGAAGTGGTGGAGGTATTTAAAAGACATGTAGATGTGGTGCTTAGAGACATGGTTTCGTAATGGTATTGGCAGGGTTAGGTTAATGGTTGCAGTAGGTGATCTTAAAGGTCCCTTCTAACTTAGACAATTCTATGATTCTATTAAAAAAAAAGGACAAAATTTTGAATACAGTAAATCAGATTTGTAATTGTGTCTCTGAAAAAAATCTCTCTACATTAAATTGAAAGAGCAGTGTAGGTTTTTCTGTTTTTAAAGTATATGTTGGGAACTTAGAAATCATGAAACAAATTTTGTCTTTATCATAAAGTATGACATCTTGCAGAGAATAAACATAGAGGTCTTAAACAGCACGTTTGGGTATTTTTCCCCCAAATTATGAATTTATTCCATTCATTCTCAATGGCAATAAAGAATGTTATGATTTATTTACAATATTCTAGGAAAAAAATAAAATATTGACAAAAAATTCTGTTTTACTGAAAAGTAGTTAAGAAAAATTACAGTTTTTTCAGTTGTTCTTGTTGTTTATGTTGCCCTTAGTTAATCTTGTATTAGTCGTAAAAGGCTTATAACAAGATTTAAATACAAAAATATGTTTACTAAACTGTGTTGAATCCTTTTTGTGATCTGTTATTTCAAGTCCTCACTATTCTGTTGTTAAACAGTCTATATGTTTAGATTCCTAAGTGATTTTTTAAACATTTCCATTACATACACCTTTTACAATATCTTTGTCAGACAGAGAATTGTTTTTGAGCATATTGTCAGCATGTTCCTGCATGTATATAAAAATCTTAACAACTTAGAACATCATTCTACTTATATTCTGCTTGATTCCTTACACATATGCTTTCATTTCATAGCTGGAATTTACCATTATTGCTTAGTCTGCTATCTGCATCATTGAGGACTGCAGTCATTCCTTAATGTTCATCCTGTGAATTTACCAAAAAAAAAAAAAAAAGATACAAATTATATAAATGTTCAGAGGAAATCAGCATCATCCTTTAGGTATCATTCTGATTGCCAATAAATATACATTATTTTCTCCCAAATAAGTGTGTGGAGATAATTTTAGAATTGTATTATGAATATCCTCAGAGCAATAGTCCCTAAAAGTTGTATCCATAATCTGTACATACTGTAGTAAGTCCTGCAGAGGATGCGTATGATGATAATGGAGGTTCTGTGCATTCCCTTACTAGCACCCAGGCTGCACGGGCCAGCTGGAGTGAGTTATGGGCTCCCAGACCCCTCACTATCCCTGGCATCCCAGCATTAGGACTGTACTGGGATCCTCTCTGGCCTGCCCACCCAGGTTTCCTCCCTGTGAAAGCAAGGGGGATGTGCATGGTATCTCAGTGTCTGAGATATATGCATGGCGATTTTGTGTGACAAAGTTTCTATGGGTTGCTTGTGTTCATCTGCAGCAGTAGCCAGGAGTCAGGAAGGGTAACCAGTACTTCAGACGATGCTAATGGCCTGTGTGCAGCTTCCTTGGACTTTTTCTCTCAAGATGGTCACCCCTATCAGTTTTCACTTTACTGCTTTTATGGTGGGATTCAGTTGCTTATGCATGGCACTTAGTGCCATTTGAGATGCATAAAGTACTTCACCTGGCCTCCAGCTGCCACCCAGAAGACTGGAAACCCCTGTAAACTCTCTGCTTTACCTGCGAGGTTCATGCAGACAGCTTGGACACTCCAATGCATCCTAAAACGGACTAAGGGGCCATGTCTGAACAACTGAATTGAACCATGGATCTCCCCTGATTACTGTGAGTGCCTCTATGTAGATATTCTTATCTAGGTATCTACATTTAGGGGTCTTAATCTCAAGCAAATTCAACTTGAGTTCTACACATGCATAAAGAAACAATAACCTAAAATAGCTGGCATATAAGGAGCAGGTAGTCTATTCTAGGCTAAGGGAATATTGCTGAAATGAAACGTATTTTACCTAATATAAATAATGTAAAATGTAGGGAGAAAAAAAAAGGCAAACTCTTGTGTGAACTGTGTGTTTCTCTTCATTATTACTTGTCGATACTGTGAAGTCTTGTAATGATCAGGCTTTGTCAGCATTGTAACTGCAAACACCAAACCTCATCCTGGATTGATTATATTTGGACATACTCAGGCTGCACGTTACAAGTGCAATAGTGAGTGAAGAGACGGCAGAGTGATGCTGATGAACTTTTGTTACCCAGGTAGCACAGCTATGACAGGTCAAATTAAGTTTGATCCTGTTGCTTGTTGTCTCTGCTCCATGTTTTCTCCATCTACAAAACTTGGGTTTACATTGCTGCACATTTGTATCTACCAAGGTATTGCTAAAGATGAGTAGGTACATTCTGAATAATTTTGTCTCATAGGTCAATACACCACTACTATTAAATGACTTTTGTGGAGTGAAGATTTATGTAACAAAAATGAGGGTACCCAAATCTGGCTTCCAATATACATCTTGTAAGAGGACCGTTATTCTTCAGTATGTTTAATAAACTATAAGCTTAATTTGCAGTTTGTATGACCCACTTTTTCTATGTAATCTTTTGGGTAGCTAAAAGCTTGATGTTCCTTGAATTTGATGCATGCCTAGCCAAAAAAACTGCAACTACTGTTACACTACGAATATGTTTCCTTTCATATATTCCATATAGATAAGCTACAGATGTTTTTTAACTCATGCTTTAATTTTTTATTTGTGGTGAACTAGTAAATTGAATTTATGTCTAATAAAAAATGCTAAAATAAAATTCAAACCACATGGTAAATAAAATATAATGACTCGAGATGTACTAACTGCTCTCAGCCTGTGGCAGATTACCATAATCAATCAGTGGGCTTGTTCAAGCTGAGGATGCTCCGTTCTGAAGGAGATGGTGTTGCTGGCAGGAATTTTTAATAATGTTTTAGGAAGGTGAGGTAAGATATTGGTATGATGTAGTAAAGCTGAATGGAATGTTATGTTTCAGTAGTGCAAAGAAGTTGTACACGTTGATGAGTAGCACTTCTGTAAGTATTCTCGTTCTGTCTCTAATAATACTATCTCCTTAAATTACTTTGCTGGATTAAAACTATGTTATAAAGTGGCAGTAAATTCTGTATGTTGGTGAAAATCCTTTTGAGTGCTTTTCCAGATGTTAAATGAACCAGATTACATTGTTTCCCTTCAGCTTCACCTTTAGCTTTGCCGAGAGAATAGATTTGCAAAAATTTACATGAATTTGCAAAGCCAAGGCATAGATGTAAACTCATTGCACAATTTTGTATGTATCAGCCTTTATCCTGGCAAACACTGGGAATTTGAGCTGGAGACTGCTGGAGACAGTAGTATGAGTTTCTATGATACAAACTAAACCACATTACTAAAATCAGATCTGTAACCATAACCTATGAAAAACTATGTAGAAGGGCAAAAATCAAAATTCTACACCTACAATCTAAAAGCACTCCCCAAAAAGCTGTACTTGAGTGAAGACTCCAAGCGTGGAGTTCAGCTACATCCTTTAAAAACATGACTGTGGCTTTCTCAGTCTGGAGCTGAAATGCATCCTAGACTGTAGTTTCTGACAAAGTTTAAAATCTAAAATTTGCACCTATAGTTCATGTTCCTATTCTGACTTTGATATCTACAATGAGACTTTTTGCATTTAGATTTTGCCATTTGTCAGTTTTCTAGCTGTCTGTAGCAATAACTTTCAATTATTTTTTGTTTAAAAAGTATCCACTAATCATCTGCTTTAAGTAAAATTAAAAATCATCTATATGTTTTTGGTTTTTTCCTGGTTTTCTGATTGTTACGGAACATTTGTGACAACTTTTTTTTAAGCCCTTTATTTCTTTCTGTCCTGTACACAAGTAATTTAGTTAATCTATTCTGTATGAATATTTTTTGCAGATCATCTGTGCTTTAACATATATGAAAGAAGGAGTTGGAGCTTGCCATGAAAAGCATCTTTTCTTCATGTTTCACAGAAAAGAAATTCAGAGATAGGTTTCTGATAGATCTAAAATACGTTTTTCTGAGATTAGTGTGAAGCTAGCAGCACTGTAGTACAGACATTAAAAGCTGCTTACTTAGTGCAAGCACTACATCTGCCTTGAAATCTGAATTTCTTTTTTTTTCAAACCTTTTAAAAATATGCTGATTGGATGGTCTTCATTAAAGAAAAAAATTACCTGACATAGAGAACTTTAATGGGGTATTGTTGTCGTTAAACGCTTTGCAAAACCGGGTATTTGAAAAATGTTTGCTAAACATAGAGCAGTACTCTAAGATGACCTCCCACAGATGGCTGAATAATCCATTTCACTGAACATGATGATTTATCATCATCTCTTTAGTCAATTGGGTAAATTTTGGTCCCTTTGCACAAAGAGAGAATTTCATACCTCAAATCTATAAAATCATAAAGCATCATCTATCTGATCCATTAGGTACACCAAAATAATTTAATTAAATAAAGAATCTACAGATTTTTATGAATATAATAATAATTATATATAATAACACATTAAGAAATGATAATGTAAAAAAAAATCACATAGCTTTTAACAATTTTTTTTTGAAAAATTATCATGTTTCCTTGAACTTGAGATTTTTCATGTTTTAAGGCATAGTTTTATATTGCAGCACATCTATCCACAGGTGTTCCAACAGGGGACTTCAAAGCCACTATCTCTAGCATAATACATATTACCAAGCTGAAAACCTCACAGCCATGGTACTCTCAATGGCATAAATTCAGTTTCAGAGGCAGCATTTCAAGTTCCAATTACATGAGTTATTAAAGAAGTTTTGCTTGCAAGACTACACAAAATATAATGAATACTATGGCATGTAAATATAAATGGATGGGAAGATTATTTTTGTGGGTGCAAACAAACGGCAGACTACAACTTGAGTAACTGCAGTGGTGATGATGTTTCTGAAAACACGGAAACCTAGTGGAGGCAGTGGCTTCAAAAAGAACTCGCTGAATCTGAAAATGTTTTCAACCATATTTATTGTGTTGTGTAAAAAGGAACAGGTTAGCACAATTTAATTCACAACTGAACTAAGCAATTTGGTATTAAGCTAGGCTTTTGCTGCTGACTGGGAAGTTGGGTTCCGAGTTAAAACAGAAACTTAAGGGAAATGTTGAAGGTGCTGGAAGAATTCAAAACATTTATGGTGCTCAGCAATTTTGTCAACACTATATACTCACAATTCTGTGGTGGTAACCCCAATATAGTTATGTTAGACTGTAGTTTGGTAAAAGGGTTTATTGCTACAAGAAGAGGAAAAAATAAGTAAAAAGAATGGCAGTGTTATGTATAAGACAATTAACCCATCTTAACTTCATATACTAGAATAAATTGTCAGAGCTAACATTTTAAAAGGAAAAAAAAGAAATCCCAAGAAATATTCTTTTTCTTTAAGAAAACAGTAAAATAGCTGGTTGCTTTTCATTTGGGTTACAAATTCCCTGGGAAATCTCGAAGTTTAGACATATTCCACAGTATCCAGCTACACGTTTAAAAACGTATGTTTAAGACCAGGCACTGGGAAACATCTCTTTAAGAGCAGAGTGCTACATTGCTCTACATTGCTTCTGCACAAAATGGTCCATGGTGATTATTAGGAGAAGAAAACAGTGACACTCAATGATTGTTGTGGGGTACTGTACACTGAAAAGATGGTTTGCAACCTGTTTTTAGGGATTTTTTTTCTACATTAAGGATAGGAAGGTACTGCTTTTTGCTATTTTAGCCTGAATTTACTCTTTGCACCAGACAAACTCAAGTAGAAATAAAGCAATGCATTATTCTACACTTTATTCACCAACAGTTTAGAATCAAGCTCATAGCTACCTGTACCTTACATCAGCTCCAAGTTTCTTTTTTTGTCTCATCCAACTAGCAAGTAGTCAGAACGATGACAAAGACTTCTTGAGGCTGGTATACCGTCCCTATTTAAAAAAAAAAAAAAAGAAGAAAAAGAGAAAAGAAGTATTTGTCTTATGCACTATTTCACTGAGTAAGATCTGAATTTGAAAATTCATGTATCATGGTATGCATTGACTAAAAACTCCTTTCTACAGAATCTTATAACTAAATTTGACTATTAGCTCTGGTAGCTTTCTTGAAAGATTATTCACTTCTAATTCTTATCTTTCAAAAGTGACATTATCACTCCACTGTAAATGTCAGTTAGGCATAAATAAGTAGAACTAACTCCCATCCAGATTACAGATAAAAATTATTGATAATATTTCTGGCAATTGACTGGGTTGCAACAAATTTCTAATACATTGTGAATACTATGTATTATCAAGGTGAGGAAGAGAAGACTGCTATCAGTTTATCGTGTTTGTATACCTTATATCATAGAATCATGGAATGGTTTATGTTGGAAGGGACCTTAAAAATTATCAAGTTCCAAGCCCCCTACTGTGGGCAGGGACACCTCCCACTAGACCAGGTTGCTCAAAGCTCCATCCAGCCTGGTCTTGAACACTTCCAGGGATGGGGTATCCACAACTTCTCTGGGCAACCTGTTCCGGTGTCTCACCACCCTCATAGGGAAAATTTTCTTCCTGATATCTAATCTAAATCTGCCCTCTTCTAGTTTGAAGCCATTCCTCCTCATCTATCATTACATACCCCTGTAAAAAGTCCCTCTCAAGTTTTCTTGTAGGAGCCCTTCAGATACTGAAAGTCTGCTATAAGGTCTCCCCGGAGCCTTCTCTTCTCTGAAATATATACTGAAATCTATATTTGAACTGTACTACATAGTTACAAGTTATCACAGAATTACAGAATCATCTAGGTTGGAAGTGACCTTTAAGATCATCTAGTTCAACCATTGACATAATGCTGCCAAAACCACCACTAAACCATGTCCCTAAGCACCATGTCTACATGTCTTTTAAATACCTCCAGGGATAGTGATTCAACCACTTCTCTGGGCAGCCTATTCCAATGCTTGACAACCATTTCTGTGAAGAAATGCTTCCTAATATCCTTCCTAAACCTCCCCTGGTGCAACTTGAGGCCATTTTCTCTTGTCCTATTACTTGTTATTTTGGGAGATGAGACCAACAGCCACCTCTCTACAACCTCCTTTCAGGTAGTTGTAGAGACCGATAAGGTCTCCCCTGAGCCTCCTCTTCTCCAAACTAAACAACCCCAGTTCCCTCAGCTGCTCCTTAGAATTCTGACTTGTGCTCTAGACCCCTCACCAGCTTTGTTGCCCTTCTCTGGACATGCTCCAGCACCTTTAGATGAGCCCTGCCAACTCCTGTGCCAAGAACCTTTTTCCCCTTTGAGACAGGTATACCACATCTGTCAACAGCAGGCCTGGTGTTGTGTAAACCAACCTGTGATCAAAAAGCCCAAAGTCCTGCCACTGACACCAGGACTGGAGCCAGATATTGATCTGCCAGCTCTTCTTGTTTCTTCCCTCATCCTTCCCTGCAACTGGAACAATAAATGAGAACACCACTTGTGCTCCCGATCCCTTAACCAGTCATCCCAAGGCCCAAAAGTCTCTCTTGATCACCTTCAGGTTTCTCGTTGCCAGTTTATCACCGCCTGTCTGAAAAATCAGTAATGGTTAGTAATCTAATGGACGTACCAGGGAAGGAAGCTTTCTCTTTATATTTTTCACCCAGGCCCCAGGGAGGTAGCAGACTTCCCTGAGAAGTGGGTCCAGTCTGCATATTGGGCCTTCTGCTCCCTTCAGGAGTGAGTGATCTACAACTATGAACCATCATTTTTTCTTTACTGAAGAGTTTTTGATGCAGGGTGTAGTTTGGCTTAACCTCAGCGACACATCCACGCACCTTGAATCATCTTCCTTGTCATAGTTTGGTTCCACTTGCAGAGCCTCATACCTATTTTGCAAGGGTAGATTTTTGGTAAATTTTAATTTGGTCACATGAATAAGAAAAATTTTCGTTTTTTTTTTTCCTTGGTAGCTTTGCAAAATTGGTCAAAGGACTTTTGTCCTGCTTTGTACATTAGAATAAAGACTTTTCTTTCCTAGCATTTGTTGAAATGGAAGTGGTCCTATGAAACTGGGTGAAGCTTTGCAATATCATTTAAATTTTAAGTGATTTTCAAAGACTGTCTAATATTCAAAACTTTGGAGGTCAATATTAAACTGTCTGGAGGGGAACTGATCTCAAAGAAACAACATAGAATTTTGCAGTTCTCTTTCAATTTTTGTCATTGGTTCACACACAATGTTACACTTTACAAACCTCAGTCAAATAGATCTGCAAGCACGGAAGCTGTAGTAAATGGAAATCACTGTGAATCTAACAGATTACACAGTGAGACAAAACAAAGAGGAAAAAAAATATATGCCATTTTTGCCTGCTTATTTTGGGACTTAATCCAACTTTTGCTAAAACCTGTGGAAATTTTTCCATAGTCTTCTGGGACTTTGAAAGAAAGTTTACTATGTTTGCCTTTGGTATTTATAGTATTCATAGCATCCTGGTACCCAGGACTCACATTTTCATAATCGCACAAAATCTAATGTCCCTCACTCTCTTTAGAAATTGGAGGAAATACCCACAAAATCAGATGCAGTTTCTTATGATTAAGAAGGTCAGAATTTGGTCCTTGGTATTTTACTAGTTATAAGTTCTAGTGGTTTTTTTTTTCTGTTCTTATTCTGTAAATAAAATAGAAGAGCATGTGATGGTCTAGTAAGGAGAAAGACAAGGATAAATATCTTACTCAAAATCTAAGAACAAAAGAATAAAGTGTAAAATTATAATCTATCTAAACTAGCTATTACCTGCAGCCAATGTGAGCTTGTTAGATAAGTAGAATCTTAAACACTATTTAATTCAGGCTTATGAATTAAAAGATAACAGTTATTAACTTTTTTGTTCTCTGGTACATCTCCTATTACACTATAGAAATATCATTCTGCTAGAAACGCTATTTACCATTCAGGATTTGGATAACTCAAATAGTGAATTCTCAGAAGAAAATTATATAGTCCTTTTATGTGTATTAACTTTCTAACATATGTTTAATCTCTCTTGTTAGCACTTCTTCTATGAAAGATGCAAAACAATGATTAGAAGTGGAGCATGTACCAATAACACACATATGAGAAAGGAGCTAAAACCAATAAGAAAACCACTTTGGCATTTAAGTTTCCCATTGTCATTGGATATATGGCTCAGAAAAGCTAGGCCATGAATTTTTTCAACCCATACACTTTTATTTCCTTGTTAACTGATTACCCTGAACAACTTTGCTGCTGATAAATGTTAATTACATGGTGATAGCTCCATAACTTACTTCTAGCAGCACACACAAGTTTAAAATTCCTGCTCTCTCATGAATAGCTCCTGAATTCTTTTTTTTCCTCACAAAAAATGCATTACCAGTCCAGTTCATTGTTCTTAACAATAAGACTGCAGTCCTGAGAGTTCACTGTGCATTACTGAATTTTAGCCTAAACCAAATTCTCCACAAATATTATCTGGTTAAGTTTCACAGTCTTTGCATTCTTCAGTGTGAAACAACAATAGAGACTATCTTTGCCTTTCTCTTTGACTGCCCTTTCAGCCTGTCATGTCATGCCATTGTCCATGCTCATAAAGGAACTTAGGTACCTAAATGTTTTGCTAGGTTCAGCCTCCTAACCAGAAGTTAGGCAAGGTTATAATGTGATCATAGTGTGATTTAAATTCTCAGACCCCCAGCTAAACCTTCAGGCATCTAATTCTATACTAAAGGTGCCCAAAACCCAATCTTTTTTCTCTCAATCTCACAGTCTTCACATATATTTCTTTTGTAAGATCTGTTGTTCTCCACAAATTGAGTTTACTTCTAAGTTTCCCCAAGAAGCTCAATCTCAAATGTATTATATTGAATCCAGCATGCTGTAGACAGTGTTTAAATTGCTTTACCACTTCAAAGAATTGATGTTTCTGCCTCCCATTTCCTAGGAGCTTGCCCCATCTATCAGGCATCCAGGATTAATGGGATAGCTGATTGATCATACTAGTTTTGGCTGGGATAGAGTTAATTTTCTTCATAGTAGCTTGTATGGTGCTATGTTTTGGATTTGGGATGAAAATAGTGTTGATACCACACCGCTGTTTTAGCAATTGCATAAAAGTACTTACACAGCATCAAGGCCTTTTCTGCTTGTCACGCTACCCCATCAGCAAGCAGGCCGGGGGTGCACAAGAAGCTGGGAGAGTACACAGATGGGACAGCTGACCCCAGCTGACCAAAGGGATATCCCATATCATATGACATTATGCTCAGCAATAGAAGCTGGGTGGGAAGAAGGAGGAAGGGGAAATCTGTATTCCCAGGCAATCATTACATGTGAGGGAGCCCTGCTTTCCTGAGGATGGCTAAACACCTGCCTGCTGGTGGAAAGTAGAGAATGAATTCCTTATTTTGCTTTGCTTGCATGCGCAGCTTTTGCTTTCGCTGTTAAACTATCTTTATCTCAACCCACGTGTGTTCGCACTTTTACCCTTCCAATTCTCTCCCTCATCCCACCAAGGGAGAGTGAGTGAGCGGCTGTGTGGTGCTTAGTTGCCACCTGGGGTTAAACCACGACATCACTTTGTGTACAAGTGATGGTTTATTGAGCTAAAAGGCAACCAAAATGAAATACAAGACTACTATTTTCACCAAGAGTATGGGCTATGCACCTGTGTGGAAAACTGCATCTAGATTTGTCCCCTCTCCCAAGACTGTTGATCAAGTCTGTGAAGCGTTTAGGAGTGGAGAGTTGAATTTGGTGCTTTTCGCTAAATGGGTAGCAGAGTGGTAACAGAAGACGTTAGAGTCTCCAGAAAAGATGGAGCCCTCTGTGAGGACAGTGGATTGGATGCGCCAGACTGTGTACCTGCTCTGTTATAGTTTAAGATAAATGTTTTTAACCTGAAAACACCAATTATGTAAATGACATCAGGAGGGAAGATAAGGTGTTTGGCAGGAAACATTACCCTACACAGTGCCAGAAACTGCAGTGATGTCTTATAGGTGCCAGAAAGGAAAATCAGAAAGGAACAGCACAAAATGCCTCTGTTTTGCAGTAAGGAGTGAGCTGGGATCTTGCTGAACACTTTTTCCACTTCAGAGAGCTGGCACGCAGCAAATGTTCTTTTAGGTGCCCAGCAGACCAGCAGACATTGGCACACAGATATTAGTAAACTAAGCAGAACAAGGAACCATTTTCCAGCCCTGAGGCCAAGAAGCATGGCATGGCCACCTCTGCACAGCATACTACTTGGCTACAGATCTTTTCTAGGCCTTATGTGGTGCATTGCTGGCAAGGAGAACTGGTTGTCACTTTTTATCTATTTTTATCCGTTCAAAATCAGTGGAAAAAATTCTACCGCTGACTCTGAGATTACATGATACATACACTGATGATCTGCAGCGTAACATAAAAATTTGTGGGGGAGTTTGAAGATCAAAAGCCCCCTGAGATAGTTCTAGAGAATGGAACAGAGCAGAAGGATCCAAACATGGAGCAGTGCTGTTGATAATGACTTTTGGGAGTGTTCCTTGGCACCTACTCTCTTCAACTTGTGCTCAGACAAAATTCGAGAGAATGCTGTTTGGCACAGCCAAAGCTGTACCAGTGATGACACTAAGAATTAAGTAGTCAAAACAATCCCAGGTTAGTGCTGAAAACATTCCTCTGGCCCCGTTTTATTTTTTTAACATAGACATAGTCAGCAAAGGTTTGGTTGAAGTCATAAAAAGAAGCTGGCTAGAGACGCTGTATTTCAACTGGGAAAGACAATAAAGCTCTTATGCCAAAGCTCATAAAATTCTTGCCAATCTAGTAAAGTTTTCAGGGTAAATCAAAGGCTTGGTACTATTCATGGGACATAACCAGAAGGACAGATTGGATACATAGAGTTAGCTAGTGCAGGTATCAGGATGTTGGCCTTTCCTCAGAGTCTGTAAGTGCATAGTTGTTTCAGTGCAAGGAGGTCCCACAGGTCCAAGGTATTCTCTTCCCCTCATTCTCATGATGGTATCTTCAATCTTTCACTCTTTTTTGTACACTCTATGTGTGAACAGAGTTTGGTCTGGATCACAGACTCAGACCCACCCTCTATAAGTGTGGTAAACTTAGCCCATATAAATCCATGCAGTAGTGAAACAAAAGTAAGGTGCACTGTAAGATCGTCTGGATTTAAAGTAACTGTGGGGATTAGCTGGATGTTCCCTTCACTACAGACCAAATGGACAGACCTGAATATATCTTCTATGCAGGTTCTAACGTGCAGTGTTTGAATAGACAATAGATCTTTTGAGCTTGCAAAGCTTTTAGGACTGACACAACAAATTCAAAAAGAGCTTATCTACAGCTCTAATATATGTTGATTCATCACATGCTAAGCTGACAGCTGCAGTAGAAGTGGCCTTTGATTTTAGTTGCTCTGTTAGTTTTTTTGGAAGATGGGAGATCTGATGACACATAGTATCATTAGTAGCTTTTTACCCCTCTTAAAAGTCCATCCTTATTTGTCAAATCTTAATGTACAGATTCTGCAGATGCTAAAAGAATTCTTTATCACTATTCAGGTCTTTATTACCAAATGCTTTTCCCTCTGCAGTAACTGTCCTTGTCATTTGAAAAATTAAGTCTTTTGTCATAGTTTAGTCTGGGCTGGCCACTAAATAAATGACAGGTACTCTCTTTAACCTCTCTCCCTTCCCAAGAGAAGGGACAGACAATAAGGGAGAGAGACTTATGTGTTAAAAAGAAAATGAAAACTACTTTAATGAAATATTAATAATAAAAATAAACTATAATATTTTTAAAAATACAATAATTAAATATATACAATGTATACAACCCCTATCGAGCTCCCAGGATGATGATCACATCACAGGCAGGCACTGGGAAAGTTCCAGGCTAGACTCAATGACGGACAGGAGCTGAACTCAGAAACTGGATTCAGGAATGTGTGGACCACAATCAAAGGCAGGTGAACAGAGTCTTCCTCAGATGCCAGCCATCGAACAAGACAGGGCTGACCCCTTTGATCCCTCAGCTTTTATACTGAGCATGAGGCAGATGGGATGGAATACCCTGTTGGTCAGTTTTGGGTCACCTGTCCTGTCCACTCCTCCCCACAGGTGGGACCCCTCTATGCTTTTCCGCTTCTGACCTTCCAATGTGGCAAATAACAAAGTTAGCTGGCCTTGGGTGTTATAGCAATAAGTATAAGCAAGAGCCTGTCTGCATACCCTTCCTTGTCATCAACTATAAACATCAGTCGTTATATGCTAGGAGCAGACACTGTCCGAAAAATATGCCATTAATTTCAGAGTTAGCTATTTAGAAGACACTTAACTGAAAAGTAAAATTACTGAAAAGAAAATTGGTTCTGTTCTACCTCAGATGAGTACACCTTTGCATTAGTCCAGCTTAAAGTAGCATGCAACATTTTTTCCTCTGTATTTAGTATTCCCAGAAGTCATCTCATTATTAATTTCTTAGCTCATACTTATTAGAGTATCTTCCTCTAATATCTCTCTGCTTTATCACAGCTTGCTTTTTAACATTAGCAAGTAGCACGTATTTCAATAATAGTTTGGCCCTGTTAACTAGAACAACTTCCTTTTCAGTTGAGCAACAACTGAACTTACAACTGACTTATTCTTTACAATTCTCTTATCCTCTTTCATAAGTTATAGTATTTTCTTTATTTTGTCTATATTCATACACAGTTCCTCTAGACTGTCTTCTTTGTATTTTTTCTTCCTTTGACAAGGAACTACCCATTCCATTTTCATTTTTATCTACTTCATTAAGTACAACTAATGTTGGCATTTAAAGCACTAGCATACAGCAACAATTAATTATAAAGTCAAGCTGCTTTGCCAAAGGACAGGAATTGCTCAGTTAAACCAGAGGAATAGACTATGAGGGCAACTAGTACTGCACAAGCAGGTCATCTGTACTATTGCTTGAGATCACTTGTATTAAATCAAACTGCTAGCGTTTTGAAACAAGCTATTTGACCTTCCACCTTTTCTGCTATAGCCTCAAAGATGATGAAAACCATGAAAGATGAAACCCAGCACTCCTGCTATGCCTACCAATAACTGAGTGCTTAGAAGTACATCACATGTCCCAAAAGTAAAAAAAAAAATCATTTCCATTTAATAAATACTGATATGAGCTTTAGCTTTTCATGGAAGCTATACATGCTTTCAAAACATGCCTTCACCTCACCTTCTTCCTTCTTTATCATTCCAGATTCCTCATGAAGATGTTGAAACCTGATTTGGTCCCATTTCTTCTAACCATCTTTCCTGTCCATTGACAGCAGTGCCTGCTTAAGACTGCATGGGTAAACTAAATTCCTCCCAAGAAAGGCAGTTTTTGTGAATTTCACAACTGCTTTACCATTTGGCAGTAAAAGTGCGAAAACCTTCACTTTATCTAGGAATCATCTTTTGTTGTTTCTTGCTTCTCGTGAACTGCCACTATTTTGTTTAATTGTTCTCCAAGGTTTAGATCTTAGGAGGAATTCAGAAGCTCTACTGATTCAAATGAGACCTAAATGAAAAGTAATGAAGCACAATATAGAGAGCTAAACCCAGGATCTGGAAGGCAGTGACTATATTAGACCCAGGTCCAACGATGTTCCTTATTTCCACATATTTCATCCAAAAGTTGAAATCCAAGTATATGTATTGGTGGCCCTACTTGAGCAGGAGGGCTGGACCAAATTACCTCGAGAGGTCCTTTCCAACTTCAACCATTTTATGATTCTGTGATGTACCTGTTCATTGACTCTGGGTTTATGTGGCTTGACTATAAAACAAGCTGTCTTAAAGAAAAATCAGTGAAAGTCAATCCTCTAGATGACACTGGATGTCAAGAAATTGAGGGGTCTGGTCTTTCAAAGCACAAAATACTTCAGAATAAATTTCTGGAACAGAGATGGATTTTCCCCTACATTGCTTTCTGTTGACAACAAATAACTGGTGAGACAAAATTTTACTGGAGCTTTTGAGCGGGCTTTCTGGCCAGCACATGAGCTACGCATTATGAGTGTCCTCTGTATTGGAAAGCTTTCTGAAAGTGACTGGATTATTTCAGAATTTATTTTTAAGCTTTATAGGAATTTGAACTTGCATCCATCCAGTCCAATCAGTACCAGTGGGGTGTCCCAAAAAGCTTCCAAAATGTGTCATTCAGCTGTGGTATATTCTACGAAGAACACTGCATCAGAAGGCATTTAAATCAATGCTAGTGTGGAAAAGGAGCAAGAGTTCAAAATTATACCTGATATGATATGGCTAATGTGGATTTGTTAAAACATTTGTGTGAGAGGTGGTTCCTCCAGCTGGTTCCTCTTCTATCTCTCCAATCAAATTTTACCTAAACTGGAAATAAGCTGTAGTTTAGATTCATTGCTAGCAAAGAATAATGTGGGATATGTGTAAATATTCTGTGCTGTTCCTACAAAGCCTGTAAAATAAAACAGTAAAAACTGCAGAACTTTAAATGCCTTAGTAATGAGACTTCTCATTTTTATTCCAACAAAATGTAAGAGTTTCAGGTTAAAATATCAGAATTGTGATTTTACTTTTTCAGACTATCTTAACCATGCTGTTTCTCCTGCACATAGAGATAGACTGTTTTTCTTCCTTTCCTTTTTTAACCAGATTATTTCTTTTCATTATTTCTTCAGAGTATAAGGAAGATATAACTGTTAGAGCATGCATTGTGTTCGGACAAAATACATTCAGGCTTCTCAGATAAGTGGCTTATATGTAGAAAAAAAAGCAAGATTAAAAAAACCTAAGGACAAGCAAAGGGAATACATACTAAGTGGTCTTGCAACACACAGGAGAAAGAAAAAATCTCCAAAGCCTGCAGAGTGATACTTCAGAGGAGTAATAAAGCAAACAAGAGTAGAGTGCACAATAGTAGAGTGCACAAATGGCATGAGTAGATACAAATAAAGAGAAATTAATGAAACGTTCTTCTAAAAGAGACTGACTTATAAGTGCTATTCATATTTCTAGTTATCTCTGAAGAGAGCTTACTGGAAAGGAAAAGTAACAGTAAGAAACACAGAGGGTAATATAAGAACTCAGACTGTTATAATAGCTGCTCAGACAGTTAAAAGTCTGTATAGGAAAAAAATGTGGGCTTGGCCTATTCTAGTGGTGGCAAAATTCTGAAAACTGTTGAAATTGCTCTGAACCATAGTCAGGGCTATTGTGTACTAGCACCAGAAAGTTACAGAGACTTCTTAAATATAACAAAATATTTTCAAAGTCCTTGCTCTCATTTTTGAACAAACATGTATGCACTATTACAAAGGAACAAACCATGATTATAGTGTATAGATGCATACACATACATGTTCCTGCCTTCAGATGCACTACGTTTCTAGGAGTCCACTTTTAAAAGGTACAGCTGCCATTTTGTGGGTAACAGGGATGTAACGTCTTGAAGAGAGGATGCAGAGAATAGGTCCATACAACATTACATTACATGCATTTGCAGACTCCTTTGATCTCAAGCCTCAAACATGCAATAAAGAGGGTGGGTGACTGAATACTTGACTTCAGCCCATGCACCTGGTACCTTACCATTTGAGGAAGACAAGACTTAGGTTTGTCCATGCTCCCCAGCGGAGTCCTCTGCTCACTAATATCTACTGGTCTGTCCTTGTATCATCCTGTCAGTGCTGGGAAAGCAAGTTGCACAAGTTTTAATCTGTAAGAGCCTCCAGCATAATCAGATTTGTAAGAATGGACATTTCATGCATGTGAGGACATAATGACTATCTACAGTAATAAGTAGTAAAAGAGCAAGGGGTGATACTAAGCAAAGTGGCACCAACTATATCCACATTGCTTTAGATCCCTGTAGACAGGTTTTGTCTTGGAGAGAGCCAGCCCAGAGCCAGGGGTCAAGCCAACAGTGAGGGCAGTCACGGGTCCACTTCCTGACCGCGCTTTATCTAGTAACACACACATACTCTGTGAAGGACAGATCAGAAAGGCAACCATTTGCCTTATTAACAGTTCATGTAGCTGAAGAACACCTGTGAACAATTTTAATGTTTCAGCTGTGCTATATCCCAGTGTCTTTCTCTTCCCTTAAAACCATAGTCCCACAACAACTGTTCTTTCTAGGATTAAACCATGTATTTTTCCTTCCTTTCAGTGTACACCAGTTTAGAAGTCCATTTTTTTCAGACCCGTATCACTTTGATGAATTTGTAACTAGTAGAAAAGGAGACCAGAGGATCTATATTTGAAGATACTGAAAAATAAGTTGATTCAAAGTAGAGCAAGCTGAAGAACTGGGTCCCTACATGACCCCCATTAGAGCTGGGTAATCATAGAATGGTTTAGGTTGGAAGGGACCTTAAAATTCATCGAGTTCCAAGCCCCCTGCCATGGGCAGGGACACCTCCCACTCGACTATATTGCTCAAAGCCCCATCCAGCCTGGCCTTCAACACCCCCAGGGATGCAGCTTCCACAACTTCTGGGCAACCTGTTTCAGTGTCTTACCACCCTCAAAGTGAAAATTTTCTTCCTGATATCTAATCTAAATCTACCTTCTTCCAGTTTGAAGCCATTCCCCCTCATCCTATCACTACATACCCTAGTAAAAAGTCCTTCCCCAGATCTCCTGTAGGTCCCCTTTAGGTACTGGAAGGCCACAATAAGGTCTCCCCAGAGCCTTTTCTTTTCCAGGCTGAACAACCCCAACTCTCAGCCTTTACTCATAGGAGAGATGTTTCAGCCCCCTGATCATTGTGGCCCTCCTCTGGACCCACTCCAACAGGTGCATATCATTCCTATGCTGGGGGCTCCAGAGCTGGATGCAGTACTCCAGGTGGGGTCTCAGCAGAGTAGAGTAAAGGGGCAGAATCACCTCCCTTGACCTACTGGCCACACTTCTTCTGATGCAGCCCAGAATACGGTTGGCGTTCTGGGCTACAATCGCACATTGTTTAATATATTCATCAATGACCTGGATGAAGGGATAGAGTGTACCATCAGCAAGTTTGCTGATGATACAAAACTGGGAGGGGTGGCTGACACGCTGGAAGGCTGTGCTGCCATACAGCGTGACTTGGACAGGGTGGAGAGTTGGGCAGAAAAAAACCTGATGAGGTTCAATAAAGGCAAGTGTAGGGTACTGCATCTGGGGAGGAATAACCCCATGCATCAGTACAGGTTGGGGGCTGACCTCCTGGAGAGCAGCTCTGTGGAAAGGGACCTGGGAGTCCTGGTGGACAACAGGATGACCATGAGCCAGAAATGTGCCCTGGTGGCCAAGAAGGCCAATGGCATCCTGGGGTGCATCAAGAAGAGTGTGGCCAGCAGGTCGAGGGAGGTCATCCTCCCCCTCTACTCTGCCCTGGTGAGGCCGCATCTGGAGTACTGTGTCCAGTTCTGGGCTCCCCGGTTCAAGAAGGACAGGGAACTGTTGGAGAGGGTCTAGCAAAGAGCTACAAAGAAGATTAGGGGACTGGAGCATCTTTCTTATGAGGAAAGGCTGAGGGACTTGGGTCTTCTTAGTCTAGAAAAAAGAAGACTTGGGGAGGATCTTATCAATACTTATAAGTACTTAAGGGGAGGGTGCCAGGTAGATGAGAAGAGTCTTTTTTCAGTTGTGCCCAGTGACAGGACAAGAGGTAATGGGCAAAAACTTGAGCATAGGAAGTTCCATCTTAACATGAGGAGGAACTTCTTTACTCTGAGGGTGGCAGAGCACTGGCACAGGCTGCCCAGAGAGGTTGTGGAGTCTCCCACACTGGAGACATTCAAAACCCGCCTGGATGCCGTCCTGTGCAATGTGCTGTAGGTGTCCCTGCAGTGGCAGGGGGGATTGGACTTAGATGATCTCCAGAGGTCCCTTCCAACCCTGACGATACTGTGATACTGTGATTGTTGGCTCATGTTAAGCTTCATGTCAATCAGCACCCCCAGGTCCTTCTCCACAGGGCTGCTCTCAATCCATTCTCCACTGAGCCTGTATTTGTGCTTGGGATCACCACAACCCAGATGTAGGACCTTGCATTTGGCCTTGTTGAACTTCATGAGGTTGGCATGGGCCCACCTCTCCAGATTGTCCCAGTCCCTCTGGATGGTATCCCTCCCCTCCAGTGTGTCTACCTCACCACAGAGCTTGGTATCATCAGCCAACTTGCTGAAGATGCACTCTATTCCACTGTCCATGTCATCAACAAAGACATTGAACAGCACGGGTCCCAGTACCATAATGAGTAATAACTCATGCTACAGTATAGAATTACAGTGGCTTTGAAAATGTAAAGTGTCAATGTGTAGCTGAAATATAAAACTCTTTTGTAATTGATAGAAGGAAAGAAAATGTGGAAAAAGGCTTTGCTTTTTTATGAGCTTCATCCAGAATTTAAAATGGACACCACAGTTCTGACATAGGACAGCACTAAAGTAATCTACAAGCAGAGCATCATTACCTGAATGAATAAAGTTGATTATACTGTAAAGAGAATGTCAGTCTTAATAAGTCAATATGATCAATATTTAAAGAGACAAAACTATCATTCGAGCTCAAGTATTTTATCTTAAAAAATATTCTCACTGAAATAATATATATTTGTGTATGCAGTGCAAAGGGCAATTGCCTCCCCTCTTTTCAGTTCCAGTTTTCTGTAACACATGATTAATGATCTAAAGTACTGACCAAGATTCACAATCTTGCTTTATAAATTCAACCTGAATGTTTTAACATCGTATTTTTTTTATTCCAAGCACTCAATAAAAAATATTATGACCCATTATTATAAAGGTAAGAGCTTACAAAATTATTTCTTTTCCGTGAGTTATAACTGAAACTGTAGCCACAGTTAATCATTTCAGTGTACATTGTAAGCAAAGCTTCAGTTTTATTTACAACAATGATCCCATGAACTTCAAAGAGATTTTTCTTTTATATAAAAGTATGCATAAGCTTAAGTATTTTTAGGATTGAGGACTGAGTCTTTGGTTTTTTGATAACGATTTTTGGGTTTGTTGTAACTCTGCTTAGTTGTGGCTACTAATCCGATATTTTAACAAGTATCTTTGCTAATCTTTTTTTATATTTGCTAGCAGCAAATATATATAGATATATAAAAGCAAGGCTCTAACTTGACAAGAAAGTGGAATGTAACAGTGCCTTAAAAATATCACAGATTTTATTACCTGTCCACAGAAAATGTGAAAGAAAAAAAATTCAATTACATCTCTATCCCGGATGAAAGTTGGGGGAGGGGAAAAGAATGTCATACACATTATTAAGCAGATTTCATCACTGCAGATTTAATGAAAGATGCACCACACTGAACCCTAGCATTTCATTACTTATGAAAAAACCCATATGCTTACATGAAGAAAATCAATGAGACTGAGACAGCCAATAATACTGCAGCTTTAAAAAGTCTAGAGGAATAAAATTACTTGCATTCATTTCAGCCATATGTGCATAATAATGGCTTTTACTAATATTTTATTAATCTATGCTTAAAAAGAATTCATTTCCCAAAGTGATAAGGAGAGTGATTGTTTTCTATCAAGAGTGAAAACATCATAAAATGAGAGAGAAATAAGTAGACCAAAAAAGCAACAGAAACCTCAGCTAGTACTTGGACAACATATTGCTGAAAAAAATATATCATTTTTGTTGGCTGCAAAGCAGCTTTCTTGAATGAAAAATTCAGTTAAAGATATCTGTGAGATAGGGGCTGGATTTGTTATATCTGTTGTGATGCACCCCTTTGTCCTTTTTTCCCAAGGCAGTATGTAGAACATACAGGTAGAAACTTTCTGTGTTGTTCTATGCTCTTAAACAGAATATTTGGTAAAATCCTTCTTATTTTAAATAAAACAAATCACTGTCCTACTGAGGACTTGAAATGGCTCTTGTTCTCTATGCTTTAGCTGGCTTCTTCGGTAGTAGATAAGTCCATAGTAAGTCCATAGAAGACAATTTTTTAGGATGTTAAAAAATCTGTTGAAAATCATACCAGATAAAGGTCATGCCATGGAAGCAATGTACAACTGAAATGTTGATGCTTAATAAAAACAAAATTCATTTATCAAGAGCAAGTAAATAACAGATATCCAGAGAGATAACAGCAAGACTATCATTAACGTATAACAGTAATAGAGAGACATTTAATCACTTTTCCTCCATGCACAAGATATTTAGTCTGAATATTCTTACAAATAACTACTATATCACACTTACTAAAGGTACAACACTAATAAAAAAATAAAACCAACTTAGAGATCTGAAATGGTGACAAGATAAAAGCAAGAGAGGTAAAATGTTTCAATTTAGTGACTTTCCAAACAGCAACATAGAGAACCATGGTGTAATATTAGGTTACACTAGGTTGCATTTTATTGTGATTAAAAATTAAAATTAAAAAATTTATACATGAGTGGTAAATACATCATAATTTTCTGCAGTTATGGTAGAATATTGATATGTTTAAAATTTTGAATTTGTGATTTTTGTGAAAGTACCTGGAAAGTTGAGATGTGGAAATCAAATATGCAGGGTAGTTCCTGTAATGGCTGTTAGGTAATGTAATGTATGTAATGGCATTTCATTTCTAGAGAAATATATTCTCACAAATCATTTGTTCAATAACTTGAAAATGATACAGTGCTTCCTTAGGTACAACTTGTGTCAGAAAAAGTGTGTAAGATTGGATTCTTCACCAGCAACTTTGTTCAGCAGCTGTGGTTTTGTCACTCTTCTGATTTAAAGCCAAGATACATTAAAAAGCTAATGTTAAAATTTTTAGGCACAGGAAATATTTTTTTCCAGTGCTTTACTACCATTATTTTATTAATTTTTTTTTCATGAAGCACACCTATGTCTTGATTGTTCAGTCACACTGTTGTGTGTTTCTTGGATTTCTCTTGCTACTCGCTCTCAAGATTTCTTTTGATCCTATAATAACTTTTCCTTATGTTTATGGAAGACTGTGCAATGATTTGATAAAATATCATAACTGTCCAACAACTATGAAAAATAAATACTGGGAATAATCAATAATCAACTGCTAATTGTATGGAAAATTTGGGTCCTTAATTATTGACACCTTACCTGGAACAGGCAGTTAATACACAATCTTTCCACCTACCAGTAAAGTCTTTCAGTTTATCCACTACTTCATATATTAGACTGGCAATTTTTTCTGCTTTTCCATACTTAGAAATGAATACTCACTTTCATTTTATATGATCTTGTTCTTTAATTAAAGCTGTATGGTTGTAAATGTTATCCCTAGTTTCAGACCCTCTGGATTCTTTGTTAGACTTGATAATGTATTTGACTTCATAATCTGAAGAAAACTGTAGAAAGTTGTCAGGACATTCCTTCCTCCTTTGAGAATGTGGGAGAACAACCATGCTCCATTGAACTGATTCTTGCAAAATTACACAGGCTCTTTTCCGGAGAGAAATCAATTGTAAGTTCATCAACAATCCTAAAGCTTCCTCCTAAACTACCAAGAGAAAGCAGCACAGAAATTTTCCCCCATTTGATCTGCAGTTTCTGTAGCCAGACAATGCACTACATTTCTGTTTCTGTATTTTATTCAATTAACTCATCATTTTTTCCTCATTCTCACTGCTTTCTCCTCTCTTCTTCTGCCTTTTGGGCCTTACTGGTCTTGAATTCTATTTTGCATAATGTTGCAGCTCAACCAAAGTGCTGAAAGGCGCTTTCTTCCATTCTAACAAACTATCAGGGAATACTTGTCTTCAAATACTGTCATGCTGAGGACAGCACTGAATTCAGCTCTCCAGTTCTCACCTTTTCCAAATTTATGACTAAATTAAGTAATCTGGACTATTATTAAAAAGCTACATAAGCATACTGTAAGAAACTTGTCTTAAAAGAGGAGACTGAAGTTATTATTCGGATTAGAAGAAATATATTCTTGAGTGCAACTAAAAGTTCCAGACCTGAATCCAGTCTCACATGGCTCTTAACTCAGTGGTAGTTAGGTGTCTAAGAGAGGAAGATGATTTCAAACATGCCTTTATCTTCACATTTTTATTGGCTGACATAGCAATCTGCTTTTTATATCACTTCCACTAAAAGGTTGGGAAGAGTGCAGCTGAATATATATGCTCTTTACTGGCTTTGGGTCTTGAACTTTCTCTTTAAGATGAAGAGAAATATTCTTCCACCAATTATTTTTTCTCATTTATATCAAAAAAGTTCTTTGAGGCATAAGCAGTTTCTTTAAAAACCACAAAGCCCAGTGCGAACCACAACATCCGTCAGGGCTTATACATGCTGCTATACACCATTTACTTAACATTAATTGTAACCAGTCTATGAGGCACAGTCGTTGATTGATGAAATTAATGGTCAGTTGCTGGCTGATGCTAAGTGAAGCAGTATGATTCATATATATCTATCCAGCTACAATACTAATGAATCACAGGTCACAGCTGCATTGCTTCTACATGCTTAACAAAAATGTATTGTTAACAGTGCAACCGGGGACTGTAAGGGATGGCTGCTTTTACTATCTGCCTCTACGTGAGGAACAGCCAGGGTACCTGAAGAGCAGTAAATTGGCCTCTTTCCTCCTTCCAACAAATCTATTTTTAGCAGTGGTACTTGAAGATAGCCCGCTGAACTAATTTTCTGACTCTGCATCTTCTCTCATCGACTCTACTGGTCTCCGTTTGCACAGAGGACTGGACATAATTTTGCTGGGGGCAGCTCTCCACTGCTGCAGAAATGGGCTATGGCAGTGCAGTTAACTAAAATGCTTACTTTTGCTTCAGTATATTTAATGTTCAAGTCTGTTTCTTATGAAACAAATAACATCAAGACATGCCTATAGAGATTCTGAGCACTGAGCTAGAAGGCTTCACTTACTTATTTTCAAGGGTAAGTGGCAGCCCTTTTTACTTCTCTCCCCCCTTAGTTTCCTTATTCCTTATGAGGTATTTCATGCTTGCTATCTTTAATAGGAAAATATTATTGCAATGTTTCATATTCTCCATTTTTGTTTACCAAATTTAACTTCATTCAAAAGTAGGCACTTCTCTATCACTTTTACCCTTCAAGCCAGCCCTGAAGGAAGTGACTTCCTGAGCCCCTGGTAATGAAATTGCATAATCCAGTTGTTAATTTACTGAGATCTTCTTAAAAGTAGTCAAGCTGCTGGCTCCTACTATTTTCAGTGGAAGGCTGTTCTAGGACTTCATTCTTCTCTTCTCACAATTAGAATCTTCCTAATCTCTGCTCTAAATATATTAAATGGCAATTTTGAATCCTGTTTCTGAGACAGTGTTTAAGTAGGTTTCCCCCCTCCCCAGACCGTATCCTGGGCTGCATCAAAAGAAGCATGGCCAGCAGGTCGAGGGAGGTGATTCTGCCCATCTATTCTGCTCTGGTGAGACCCCACCTGGAGTACTGCATCCAGTTCTGGGGCTCCTCAACATAAGAAGGACACGGACCTGTTGGAGAGGTCCAGAGGAGGGCCACAAATATGATCAGAGGGTTGGAGCACCTCTCCTATGAAGACAGGCTGAGAGTTGAGGTTGTTCAGCATGAAGAAGAGAAGGCTCTGGGGAGACCTTACAGCAGCTTTCCAGTACTTAAAGGAGGCCTACAGGAAAGCTGGGGAGGGACTCTTTTTCAGGGAGTGTAGTGACAGGATGAGGGGTAGTGGTTTTCAACTGCAAGAGGGTAGATTTAGGTTAGATATCAGGAAGAAATTATTTACTCTGAGAGTGGTGAGACACTAGAACCAGTTGCCCAGTGAAGTTGTGGATGCCCCATCTCTAGAAGTGTTCAAGACCAGGTTGGATGATTCTTTAAGCAACCTGGTCTCCTAGAAGGTGTCCCTGCCCATGGCAGGAGGCTTGGAACTCGATGATTTTTAAGGTCTCTTCCAACTCTAACCATTCTATGATTCTATGAAGTGTTCAAGATATATGTAGATAGGAGTCAGTCGTCTTTTCAGCCTCCACTAAACAAGATATGTTCTTTGAATGACTACTTCTTAGATGGACTCTCCATTCTCCTATAGCATTCTAGTAATCCTTGCCTACATGATTTATAGTAATTCTTCTTTCCTAAGGACTTGTGACCAGCCTTATACAGATATAGTTGCATCCTGTGTTCCAGACTTCCTCAAAAATATCAGTAATACGTTGATTCAATTGGTAATATTTTGCCTGATGACATCTGTCTCTCCTACAAATGTTATCTCATTCCCATGTGGTCTGACTACTTCTAGATTGTAATAGAGGTGAGCTCTGCATGCCCGGCAGTCTTGGGTTCCCAACTACAGGGACTGAAGAATAATTTGGAAAAATCTATGGCCCTAATCTGAACTTTACAAGTAAACCAGTTCATGGTTGTGGAGTCAGTCTAATAATAAATCAGAATACATTTCAGCACATACCTATTTGGAGGTTATGGTAAATAATCTTGGGAGCAATACCAAATATCAAATGGTAAACCTACCTTTTTCTTTTTCTATGTTGAAAGTTGCGATCAAAAGATAAACCTGAAGCAAAAGTGTAAGTACACATCTTTCTTGTATAAGACAACCCACACTTCCTGAAAAGATCATGTGGGATCACAGCATTATCTAGTCAAGTTCAATCAATCTTAATACTTAATACACGGAGTTACCAGCATTACCTGTTTAATTTTTATCAGATATTTCTGGAATTTCTATGTGGAAGTTAAACCTTTTCAGGAAAAAGTATCATTAAATATAAACAAGTTTCAAATACATTTTAAGGTTTTGTTTTCAAACTCCAGTGAACACAGTTAAGGAAGTAATTATTTCTGCCTAACTATCTGTCTCCTGAGGATGAACAGTTGGTGGCATTGATTCTTCAGTGAATTTCACATCTTTTTACCTGCAAAAAGATTCCCAGTCTTTCCAGAAGCAGTCTTGATGGATTGAGCAAGAAGCATGTACACTACAATTTTTCACTACATTATAATAAAATGAATGTTTTCTAAATGTCACAGTTTAAATTTCATGGGGCATGAAATCTACTTTTGAAATGAAATTTAAAACCCTTTTCTAAATAAGAAGTCTAATCTTATAGTCAAAAACACTTTATATTTCCTGACATTATTAACCTTGGAGGGCTCCCTGCAAGACGATAACACTATCTGACATATTAAAACTGAATTTTCTTTTATATAATTATGTTACAGAATGTTTAAAATAGATAAGATTCCAAGAAAAATATTAATGTGCGTTTCGCAGTATTTTCATTTACTAATAATAAATCTAACTGCCCTTCATTTTAGCATGTTAATGTTAACACAAATACCAACAAATTACTTCTAAAGAAAACTATTTTTGGACTAATCATGTTGCTTAATGTCAAGAAATATAACACTTTGCAGTAATCTCAAGGAAGCTCAACATTAAATATACTCACTCGCTATTGAATCTGTAATATATGTTGCAATTTTTGTTTGCAAATAAAAGGAGAACGAAGATTTATATCAGATTCTAAATAGTTGTAATAGATCTCATACTTATATAGCAATCCATAATTAATTCATTCATTATTGTGATACCTAAACCCAGTCTTTTTTTACACCAATTTTAAAAAAAACATATAGAGAGAACTGAAGATTTTCACATGCTTCAACTCTGAAATTCTAAAACACGGACTAGGAAAAAACAAATGAGAAACCCATAAAACACAAAAAAGCAATATCTTTTTGGAGGCTATCAGGTCTTGATAAGAATAAAAAAGTATTTTGCCTTTTCTTTGTTTTTGCGTTTGAACAATAGACTTGGTGTTATTTCCATTTCAAGTCTGTTGTATAAGCAGAACAGTAAGATAGACAGATGTATAAAAATAAAGATTACTTTTAATGTCAGCATAGCATTCTCCCTTGATGCAGAACAAATAGGGAAGACTTTGATCCCATGTTATTTAATATCTTACTTTACCTTGAAGCAGCCATATATTCAAGCATAAGACAACTTGAGAAAATAAGCATGAAGTATCAATTGTGTTCACAGCATTTTTTTTTTTAGTGGAAACGTGTTGGAAAGCTACCAGTTTTTCTCATAGGCATCAATAAAATGTACTTCCAGTTGCAGAAACCAGACATTTAATCGGAAAGGAAGAATAAGTCTGATGGTTTAGACACTAGGCTGAAATTTAGAAAACCTGGATTTAATTTCTGAATTCAGCACTCCTCTCTCTCTTCATATACTTATTAACTTGATCATGATCTAGTCTCCTGTGAATTCTACCAGAATGTCACAAGAATTAGCCCTGGATCACGTCCTTCATATGATGCCTGAGAGAGTTGTGCTTCACTTGTCCCTTTAGACTTGCAAATCTTCTGTTTACCATTTTTTGCAGGTAATGTATCTTCCACAGTTTTTTTCCAAGATAAAGCTGCACTCAAATTAGTCTGTTGGAAACAGGTGCAGCACTCAAAAAACTGCTACCACCAAATTGTTTGTATCTCAGGTTTATCTCTTACCTTGGGTTTAGTGGGATCCATCCTCATCAGAAGTTGATAGCCCTCAGTAAAATCTTGTTGAGACTCATTTCCCTCTGGGTCTAAGGGCAGATGGCACATGCTAGCACCAACGTCAGCACCACAACACATCACAAGAGGAAGTACACAGCAGCACAGGGACCCTAGACCTCAGCTGGAATCCCCCTGGCTACCACCAATTTCCCAGAGGTGGCTATGCAACAACATGGCTGAGCATTAAAAACAGTGAGTTGCTGGGTCCTGCTACCCCATTTGTCCCGTGATTTCAAGCATGAGATGATTTGTGAGACTTTATTCTGTAACTGTGTGCTTTGACCCTCCTTTTTATGAGGAAACTGAATGACAGATTTTTGGTGCTGAAAAAGCAAGTTCAGTGACATCACTACATAGTTCCCATGCTTTTGTGCACCTGTGCTGTAGACCTCAGCGTTGCTGAGTGCTGGCTGTCCCTGAGGTCATAGAAATGAACATATGACAGCACGGGCTGAGCATGAAAAGAGACAAACAGGAGAAAGGAGAAAGTAGCAATGTCCTTTAACCTTAATCATGGCCGTTTTGGGGCATTCCAACATACAACCATTAAATATCCTTCTTGAGTTAGTATTGTCATGATAACTTATGTACAGTTCTTGTTTTGTATGACGCTGCTCTCGCAAACTTCCAGTGTCTTATACATAAGTGCACACACAAACATACACACACCCCTTACCACAGAATATTCTTTTGAGATCCCCACTAGATAACAAGCACTTGCGCCACTGCCACTTGCAGACACCCATTTGCAGTTACCTACAAGATCTTACCCTACAAGATCTGTGGTGAGAGCCCTCTATGACAGCTCCTTATCCCACTTCAGAAAAAAAAAAATGAACCAAAGCATAAAATCATCTTTATCAGCTGTTTGAACTCCACCGTTTTTGACATGAAGTAGGCAAGGAGTGTTCACATGATGCCTTGCACCATCTTAAGGTCTTCAGATATCTAAGTCTAGAAGCACTCAAGGACAGGTTCAGCATAGCTAACTTCAAACTTGAAAAAGTCGTATTCATGCCTGATGCCAGAGGCTTCCTTGCTGGGAGAAAGACACATTTCTAGGCAATTCAAGGGATCTACCTTAAACACTCCTAAGAAATGAATCACCCTTAGGAGGTACATATCTTTCTTACTTGTCTGACAGGGGAGTCTAGGCTGACTAGTTCATATTTAAGAATATGACTTTCAGATGCTTAAATGAGGACAGATGAAGTCAATTCCATTCGTCCGTGGCTTTAATTGGCAGTATGAATTGCTACAATAGAAACACCGAAGAACTGTGTCTGTGAAATGTTACTTTCCTGCCATTAAGAATCTTAGAGACAAGGGTGATAACATTCATTAAAAACATTTTATCCAATATCCTCCACGATTTCTTATGTGAATCTGAGATTCAAAGCCTGTTATATGTGCACACACAGGACATCCTTTTCAACTGCCAGATAAGGTAATAAAAGACAGCAAGGCATAGGGTAAGGCATAATATCTCTCCGAATGCTGTAAAACCTGCAGGAAATTTAAAGTTGTTGCAACTGTGATACATGCCAAAAATGCATGTGGCATGCCACAGGATATCTGTAAAGTACAGTAGCCAAAACTGTTTTGAAGATGTCAGATCAAGGAAAGTACATTCCATTTATTGGAAGCATTTTCAAATTACAATGCTGTCTCACTGTTGTGAATATAAAGCTGTGGCTTCCCTTGGTTTTCTATATCACTTCATGCAGATTTTCTACAAAACACTTGTGAGCCATAAATGTTTTCTGAGACTAGCCCTATCACAGAAACTCCAGCTGAGCTTTCATGCAGGGTAAAAACAAGCATTCATTTGAGCAGCACTGACTTTTATCACATTTATTATCTGTTGTCTTTTTCTGCTGCAATCAATAAAGTGAACGTCTATGCAAATGAAACATTTTCAGTGCTGAGCTGAGACATATGTCTTGCAGGAGGTCACTGTACAAACTTTATCCATCTGATACAGACTGCAGCATTTTGCTGTTGAAATGTAAGGTGTCTCTCAAACTCTTACTTTCCCAGAACACACTGTTGAACAAAGAAGCAAAATTAAAGCAACCTATACTTTGCCATGGTCCAGAAAACGGTTTGAATTTAATCTCAGGAATAAAAGATTATTTCTAACCTGGTGTAAAAATAATCACTAAAAACTGCAATTGCTTATTTTCAGGGGCCTGATGAAAAGGGAAACAGAGGGAGATGGGCATTGCAAAGGAAGCAAATAAACAGAAGATGAAACTTGAGGTTTCTTTAAAGCTTCAGACAGGACTTTCTGAGGAACAGAGAAAGGAAACATTTCTTGATTTATGTTTAATAAGATGTGGCTCCATCTCCTCTCTTGTATTATGAGGAATCGGAAAAACAACTTATATCTTCTATGATCAGTCTGTGATGAGGAAGCTTGTTTTCATTAGGCATGGTTTATATCTAAAAGTTTCATACCGTGCTTCTGAATATGTTAACCTATAGGCATTAATATCACAGGTCAAATACTTTTTTCCATGTTTTTTGCAAACACAAAATATCCAACAAAAGTCACTAACTTGCCAAATAACTACACTGAGCTAGATCCTCCACAGGCTCACTCAGTTCCAATGAATTTGTACTGTATCACTTGAGGATATGATCAGAACATTTCAAGGTGGTTTTTCTTCCAATATTTCTTGGTTTTCTCTATCATCTGATCGATAGCTTGACTGCTGAAAGCTGTTAGATCTTGTACCCGTGAACCTTTACAGCTAGTCAAACTACAGTCATATTTCTGAATTAATGTATTTTAAAGTCAGTAAAATAGAAAACAAGTTAGTAATTATCCCCTATATTCTGGAACGATGCAGAAATGGCAGAACTAAAGCTCTACTAAAGTTGGAGTGACTCACATTTTTTAAATCATGGCCTGAGTCAACTAAAATAAAGAATTAATTTTGTACTACCTAAAAGTCTCACTCTCCTTATCAGATCAGGCCAGCAGCTTTATATGCGTAAGAGAGGTATATGCAAAGAGAGGCATAGCCTGCTGATGGGTGTTTTTGTAGACCCTGGCAAAATAAGCCTGTGAGGTCAGCTGGGGATTCCAAATATTCTTGAAATGTTTTTCAATAGATCGTTGATCATAATCATTGATGACAATAACAACAGACAATAACTGATGTCAGTGGGATCTATATACATATAAGAACTCAGCAAGACATTATAACTTATTCTTGTAATTTATAATTATAATAATAACAAAGCTAATGATAATTAATAATAATATCAACAACAACAACTAACAGTAATAGCAACAAAAATGGTATCTCTAGATGCCACACTTCAAGAAATTCTATAAATATGTATGCTGGGACTTAAAATAAAACTCTTTTTAAACACCAGATAGTTGGACTTGATGCTTAAGAAGTTTTGCGTGTCCTAAGGTCTGCAGCAGCTGCTTAAAATTTAATGTATGTAAATATCAAGAATTTAAGGGTCCCCTTACCACTATTAACGTAATTTACATGGCAATTGAGGGAAATAAGCTGTCACCTGAAAACCCTTATAGAGCACCATAACAGCTTCCAAACTGAAGAATATTCTGCAGGCATGTATGTGTTGCTCTTCTGATTTGTATTTCGCAATCAGTTACATCTTGTGCCAAAAGAAAGTGAAGGCAGCTTCTCTCCAATATTGGGATTTCACTTAAGTGCCTCCTCCCTTGAATAAAGCCCAGAATTTAGAATAAATACATTGAAATTCTAGCTTTATATAACTTCCAGAGGCCCAGAAAGTCTTTCAATTCCTAAGAGAGACTGCTGCTTCTCATAGTAATGATGAACTTGGTGTGAATGCATCAGCTAAGAGCACTATGTAAAAAAACTGGCTTCCTTTCTTTCCCTTCTCAGAATTTTCTCATCTATTTCTTAGAGGACTGAACAACTGAAGCCAGGGCTGAGCAGTATTTAATGATAGCCATTAAAAAAAAAAAAGTATTAATACATTTGGCTCTGATTTCTTTCACCTAACTTCAGGCTCCTGAATGTAAGCAGGTAATTGTTCCATGCTGCTTCTGCTTTCAGCAGGGAGTAATTTCCATAAGCCAATTCAGATTTTACTTGGGCCGAGATGTCCTCTGGGAGTGTCTCTCTCTATTGACCGTAGAGAGATCATGCACCCCTGACACCCAAAAGTTAGTTGTCTAAACTCAGGTAGGCTGAGTCTGGGTCTTAGTGAGGACAGTTTATTGAATTAAAGCTTTAGTATGCCTACTTTTAAACAAATAGGTATTTAGAATAACAAATTTACATACAGACAAGTAAAACCAAAAAGTTTTTCAAAAATATCCTAAATCCTTTGTGAATGTTAAGTGTCATTTTGATAATTAAGGCCTGATTCCTGAAGAGAGAAAAAATGATCAGAAACTCAGGCCAGACAACAGCAACTGGTGACAAAAGGGACATACCCTCTTTCCAGCCCAGATTATGCACTCCTGTTTCTGTTCCTGCACTGTATCTGCTAACTCTTTAATTCAAAACATACAGAATGTTCCCAGAGTAATACCACAGCTGGAACCTTGTCTCATCTTTCCGAGTGGAAAAAATGCTATTCACATGGTCTGACTACAAGACCACAGCCCTTCTTGCATTCTCTCTCAGTGGTCCATGGCCCACATTTCATTTCTGCCACTGGAATAGCTTCCTTCAGGACAGGGGAAAACAATATCCCCATCTTATCCTTGCAGTACCTCATATTTTCTATGACAGTCTGAAGATTGTAAGACGCTTACAAGAGTCTGCATCTGCTACTCAATTTTTAGAACAGTATTTTTGTCTTGGCAATTCTGAGAGCCTTCCCTGTCCTATCCTCACCTCTTCCCAACTCCTACACACACACACACACACAGGGTGAAACAGTTTTATTGTTAATACAGCATTGGAAAGATTTATCTTCAAAGTCGATCTTCATTTTTCCTTCTTGTTAGTATAACTGTCTTTCATTGTTTCAAACATCTTTTTGGATAAGCATATTTTGCTTTTCATTATGAATTAAAGAAAAAAAGAATGTGTCTTTCTGAAAATACACAAGCAACAAGTCTTTTTCAGGCTAATGGTGAGGTCCTGGGACTCAGATTGTATGTCACTTTCAGGTTATGACTTTCAGGTTGTGTCTACTATTCAATTCATTTCACATCTTCAACATGTAAGAGTAAGCCCACAGCCCACTGTGAAATGCAGAGGAAGCAAGGAGTTGGGCAATTTGGGCTCACCCTGACCTTAAATGTAAGTCAAAGACTATTTATAGCTGCAATTTAAACACATACATACAGTCTGCTAAATTACCTATACTAAGTAGACATCCACTCAGTGTAATTGTCCTGCCCAGAAGAAGAGCAATGCATATCTCTTAAAAAACCCACAAAAACAAAGTAAAACAAAACAAACAACCTATGTAAATATCTGAAGCACTTTCCACCACCTAATTCAGAATAATAGCCCAAGATATTTTCACCAGATAATTATCTTCTTGCTTGAAAGATGACCATGAACAAAATACATTCAAGAATTTAAATACAGTGAGCAGAATTAAATTAGCATGACTGTGTAGAGTCAAAGCAGATGGACTGGATCTACAGGAATCTCAGTGTTTAATTTGAAATAAATTGCTCGATTCCAATTTATTTTCACAATCTCAAATTAGTGCTGGCAGTAACATTTTAATATATGAATACAAATGGAGACACAGTTAAACATAGGGCCTAAATGGAGTCAGGCAAATAAAAAACGAGAAACCATTGCAGAGTAATCCAAAGCAAAAGAAGCAGAATGCAGATTTAAATAATGAACTACAATATTAATATGTATTTAAATAAGAAAAAATACAGTCCAAGGACTAGATCAAATCCTTTCCCTTTGGGGGCAAGCATTAATGCATTTGCAGTTGATTTGGTTGATCATCAGAAATTTTCCCTGTCTGGGAGGCAACTAAAATCAACAGACATTTTTTTAAAAAATCATTACCTTTTTGGCCCATATTTTGACTCATCATTACTGAAAAGTGCTGATGTCTGAAGACTACATTCTTTTAGCTTAGTAAGAGACTGGATTATGTTTGAGTTTTAATGAAACCTAGAATTCATAGTTGAAAAAAGGTTTTACATCTACCCTTTCTTAAGACAAATCTAAGGACAGCTTCTTACAAGTCTCATAAAGGATGCTGAGATGGAAATCTATACTACCATTATTATTTTATTTTCTTCTCAAGGCCATTTTATGGTTTACAAGAAAGGATCAAGCTATTCCACTATTGTTCATGGAAATGTTTATCCTGTGAAGACCCCAGCACCCCAGTAAATGGCAATCAGAGGTGCCAAGAAACAGAGATGAGAGGCAACCTCTCAGCCTAAGTGGCTCATGAAGGAAGGTTTAGCATTATGACAGACATCATTTCCACTGTACAGTTTTTGGTGGGTGTTTTTTTCAATTTTGTGGATGAATGAAAAGCCAGGATTGCAGTGCCTTCTTGTAATTAAATTTAAAATGTGCTTTAGAAGCTATAAATCCATAATTCATTCTTTACAGGGCATAAAGACAATTTGACATTCAAAATGTAACCCTTATTTTTCTTCATACAAATTCACTTCTTGTTCCTTATTTTAGGCTCTGAGAATTATTTTTGTTTTGTGTTTACAGTATCATACGTAACGGGAATAGGGGGACTGCAATTCTTAGATTCTATGATAATAAAAACAATTAGCTGTAAGAGAAACAGAAAACAAAAATACTGATTCAGTTATTCCATTTTTATTATGAGGGATGAGCAAGAGATTTGCTTCTTTGTTCATTAGCTGAAGGAACATAATTAGATTGAGATTCCAGACTCCGAATGGCCCTCTAATGGGAATAAGGCATAAAAATGATCACAGAATTTGTAGATTTCCTCTCTACTTGGTATTGCAAAACACTGGTAATTGACGGACAAATACATTCAACTAATATTAACTCTTATTAAGAATCAGATCAAATGGAATCATCTGTAATTTGGATAGGAAGAGGGTATGGTGAAGAGTAAAAACTATAAAAGATGGGATAATGTACTCTTTGTTATTTATTTATTAATTAGAGTAAAATACAAAAAAGGTTTGGATAGGATCCAGCATCACTACCTAAACAGATTTTTTTTTCCGTTGCAAGAGAAGAGTTCTCTTCCATCCACGGTGGTAATTGTTACATAAAGTGGTCAGGCTGTTACCTAAACAAGAAGAATTTATCATGCATACATATTCCAGCATATATCCTTGATTCCCAGCAACAGCAATCATACAAATGTGTATCACCCTTGGCTAATGTGACAGTGCAACCATCTGATGAGCAAGGACAGAAAGAATGATGAAAGAAAAAAAAAAAAAAAGAGGATGCATTTTCAAGATAACATAGTTGCTTCCTGCAGTAGAATTTCAAATAATTCTTTAAAAAATATTGGCAGAACAAAACTGCAACAAATAATGAAATATAAATTGTATAGAGAACAGTATAGAAGTAAAGAAGAAAAAAAAAAAGAGAATGGGATGCATTTTCAAGATAACATGCTTGTTTCTTGCAGTAGAATTTAAAACAATTCTTTAAAGAATATCGGCACAGCAAGACTACAACAATTAATGAAATATAAAATGTATAGAAAACAGTATAGAAGTTCCTTCCAATTCCAATTGTAATTCTACTGATTCCATTGCAAGCCCTATTAAATAAGCATCCACCATTTCTGCATTCACACACATGAGTTAAAATTTCTATAAACACGCTCTCATGATATAATAGTGCTTCACCCTTTTGCAAAAGACACAAATGTACAGAAAATACAGCTAACAAAAAAACTAGCAGTCCTACCACAGGAATTAAAGAATCATCAGATCACTCTAATTACAAGGCATATTTCTTGGAGTGTGCCCTCTCTAGCACATATCACTGTGCATCTGTGCATTGCTTTAATTGCCAAAAGAAGCTCTCCCTCACACACACTTGTCTCCTTGGGAGAAGCTGACAGTACAAATATGCAGTGGATGTTAATTATTCAATGCACTACCATAAGGAACTCAGGTGTTATGATGATAAGCACAATGTAAGAGCACATATAAAAAATAATAGAACAACCCACACTGCAGGAGTCTGACAAAGCTGAAATAAATTACAAGCTGAAGCAGCAAGCAAACGTTAATATCTCTACTAGGAAAATGGTTTTTAACAGATTCCGAAAACCTAATGTCCATGCTTCTTTCCTGTCATTCATATTAGCAATAAACCTTGTTATTTTTCAGACTGATTTACTTTTTCTTGGTCTTTCAGAGTACATAAGAATTATGTGCCTCTATGAGGTCATCTGTGGCTCAACAAGACGCATACAGTGTCTGCCATGTCTCCATTAGCTGACAGTAAAAATACATGTGTAATACTTCAATTTGTTCTTTGAAATTCTGCAACTGCAACTCTGTTCTCATCAACAGAGGTTCTATATTGCTGCATACAGCTATTAGAAGAAATTAAACCAGGTTCAGGCAACATATTGCATGCTAGATCTAGCATAGTGCTTGCTGTACAGGAAAGCAATTGCTCTTTTACAGAAAGATTTTTGGTCATACTTAACCCCAGGAAAATGGAAACACAAGCAACAAACAAGTTTGACTTTAAGGTTAATGCAGCAGAAACCATTTAATTCCAATCCATTCTCTTTCTAACCTGTGATTTATTTATTTTTATTATTGTTTTTCAGCGTTGTAAGAGTTGAGTGGTACTTAAATAGAATTATTTAGGAAGAAATAAGATTTTTAACATGTAGATGCTCATAAACACTAGTGCAGATTTTTAGAAAATAGGATAACCCTCCTGTTTAGACATTGACAAAATTAAATCACAAAGGAAGATGTGGTCTACATCTGCCATCTACTGTACGAAGAAAATACTGCAGGTCTTCTGCTTGAACCAAAATTTAAACAACAAAATAAAAGATTATTAGATTGTCTTTATCATTTAGACCTACTTCTGAAATCAAATTACAATTGATTTAAATACACATCAATAAAAAAGGGATGACAGCATAGATGTACTATAAAAAATAATGTAAGTCCGTTGTTTGAAAAACAGACCATATTGTCAATTTGTTGTAAATTTAAAAATGGGGATTCAAACAGCACAAAGAAAATGAGCTTATAATTTTAGAGTTTTTGTTACCACCAAGAGACAGTGTGTGACAAACTACTATAAGCATCATAGTGAAAGTATGAACTATTGGACTTTTTCTTCAATGCTTGCATACTTGTCTTAATATATAAATATAATTCCAGCTTTAAACCTCATTAATATACTGTCCTGGTTTGAGGACCCTCAAAGCTCTAAACTCGTAAGTCTCTTTTCCCTCCTCTACCGCTCTCTTTGAAGAGGGGTAGAGGGGAGCATCTGTCGGTCCCATCTGGGGTCCCCTATGTCCCCAGTGGCCGATTTGGCCTAAACCACGACATATACCCAGCTTCCAGAAATAGTGGGCAAAGATAACTTTTAAGTTATGGTGCATTTTGGTTATGAGGCAGCCTCTATAGATATGTCCACACTCCAAAGAGAAGTCCAAGGACAGGTATCAAGTGCTGGTTTCCTTATCATCTGTACCATTTTTTAACTTTCTCCCTGGACTTGTGCTGGATTGGTCCAAATACATATCTGCAGGCTTTGAGGTCACAGATCTTTCTCTGACCGTCCTTTCTCAGGCTGGGCAGAGAACGGATCAAGAGCAGCCGTGAGGAGAAGGAGTTGGGGGTGTTGGTGGATGAGAAGCTTAACATGAGCCAAGAATGTGTGCTTGCAGCCCAGAATGCCAACTGTACCCTGGGCTGCATCAAAAGAAGTGTGCCCAGCAGGTCAAGGGAGGTGATTCTGCCCCTCTACTCCACTCTCGTGAGACCCCGCCTGGAACACTGCCTCCAGCTCTGGGGTACCCAGCATAAGAAGGACATGCACCTGTTGGAGCGAGTCCAGAGGAGGGCCATGAAAATTATCAGAGGGCTGAAGCACCTCTCCTATGAAGACAGGCTGAGAGTTGGGGTTGTTCAGCCTGGCGAAGAGAAGGCTCTGGGGAGACCTTATAGCAGCTTTCCAGTACATGAAGGCCATCTACAAGAAAGCTGGAGAGGGACTTTTTACAAGGGCATGTAGTGATAGGGTGAGGGGTAATGGTTTTCAACTGGAAGAGGGTAGATTTAGACCAGATATCAGGAAGAAGTTTTTCCCTATGAGGGTGGTGAGATGTTGGAACAGGTTGCCCAGAAAAGTTGTGGATCCTCCATCCCTGGAAGTGTTCAAGGCCAGGTTGGATGGGGCTTTGAGCAACCTGGTCTAGTGGGAGGTGTCCCTGCCCATGGCAGGGGGGTTGGGACTAGATGGTCTTTAAGGTCCCTTCCAACTCTAACCATTCTGTGATTCTATGATTTAGCAGCAGAGAGCTAATTTGTGTGAACTGACTGCACTGGCACACAGTCATCAGCTTCTTTTAGCTGGTTAGGCCAGTAATGACACCACCTGGGAAAGGCGATAGTGTCAAAAAGATATTAGTGCTGTATTAGCAGAACTTTCTTTAGAGCACAGGCAAAATTTTAGTGTCTATCTAGGCAGATTTGGGCATGTTACTTGTTGCATACCCATCAACGGACCCAGATCCTGAGCAGTGAAAAAGCTTCTTCAATGGTCAGCTCCTCCTAATGACTTCTTACTGTCAACTTTGGAAAAAAACAAGATTACTTTCTTAGGCTTCAAGGACCATTTCTTAGAATCCCATCTGCAGGAGAGTATCACAGTATCACAGTATCGTCAGGGCTGGAAGGGACCTCTGGAGATCATCTAAGTCCAACCCCCCTGCCACAGCAGGGACACCTACAGCACATTGCACAGGACGGCATCCAGGCGGGTTTTGAACGTCTCCAGTGTGGGAGACTCCACAACCTCCTTGGGCAGCCTGTTCCAGTGCTCCACCACCCTCAGAGTAAAGAAGTTCCTCCTCATGTTAAGATGGAACTTCCTGTGCTCAAGTTTGTGCCCGTTACCTCTAGTCCTATCACTGGGCACCACTGAAAAAAAGGCTATTCTCATTTACCTGGCACCCTCGCCTTAAATACTTAAAAGTATTGATAAGATCCCCCCTGAGTCTTCTTTTTTCTAGACTAAAAAGCCCCAAGTCCCTGAGCCTTTCTTCATAAGAAAGATGCTCCAGTCCCCTAATCATCTTTGTAGCTCTTTGCTGGACAACAAGAGTATTAACATAAAATCAAGTCAACCTGGAATAAAGCTGTGACAAGCCCTCACAGAGGTATTACTTCAATGTCTCTTCTCTGCGGCATTCAAAGGCAGACATCTTCATCTTACCACACAACAGAAATTTAAAAGCTACCCTTTGACAGACTAATGCCTGAAAAAGACCATCTACTAGCTGAATTAAACTTATGCCCCTTACAGATATCAGAATTATTTTTTTAAAAATCACCAAAAAAAATCTTCTAATATATTTCTGCCTGGGAAGATAATATTTTGCATTTTCAAGGTATCTATCCTATCTATCTATCTAAATTTATAAGATTTCTTATGCATATAATAATTATAAGACTTTTTTTATCGTTCTTTGCGTATGTGGATGTCTCATAAATGATCCCTCTACCTTGAAAAAGACAACATTTTTGAAAAAAAGCAACTTTTACAGAACGTGCTTCATCTGAAAAATGTCAACTGTTTCAGGAATATATATAGAATATATATATTTTTTTATATAAGCATCTAAGTTTTATGCTCCTTTTTTTCTTTTTTTTAAATATTGCTCAAAAGTGCTTTTAAACTGTGAACACACAATGTGCCAGTTGGGGGGATTACATCAAGCAAAATTTAGTCTGTTCTTTTCCTCTTCCACTCTTGGTTAAATTTCAGTTCCCACCCTGCAAGTCCAACTATCACGCTGGTTTCTTTTCAGGAAGCAATAAGACTTTCACTAAAATACCAGAATGAACAAAGTTACATTCATTATTTACTTCAGTTCTCCTGAGAAGGAAAGAGACACCGAGGATTTTACTTTTGCTAACACTATGGGCAACAAGACAGATAAATGTGACAGGCTGCTTCCAGAGTTATCTGATGGGTGCTTCATCCTCCACGGCACTTGTTTTCTACTCTTTTGGATCTGGGAGATGCTGCCACTTATTCCTAGCTCAGATACCCATCTTTTTCTCTTCCATGGAGACGGGGGAACAACAGAGCAGAGGGTGATATACACTGCACATCACACTTTCATACCAAATCAGGACATGGCAGAAGCAGTCACCTGGACTTAAAAAGTAGTCTCAGGCCTGGCAGCTCATTTCTGTCCCACTTGCTGCTTCTTCTGAGGTACACAGTGAAAATCCCAACTCCTCTTACATACCACTGTGCTCATTTCTGCTGAAAAAAGGATGTGAAGAAGAAAAAAGATCACACTAATATAAAAAGGCCTATCTTTTGCTTAAAGACCCAATATGAGCAGAATGTCTGAATTAATTCTGCATGACAAGAATCCCTCCCAAACATGACAGGAAGCTACATTACCCGAATAATGAGGATTCAGCTGAGGTAAATCGGGGAAATGCATGGACTAGTATATGCAAATACAATGCCTCATTTAATGCCTAGAACATACAGACAAGTCCAAGAAGGCTCCGTGTTAATCAAAGCACATTAGAAGATTTTGAGAATATTCAAAATCCAATCACATTTTGCAACAGACATACCTGTCCTAGGAATTCAGTATAGTCTCTAGGGGATTTATTGTATATTTCTGAGCAGCAGAGCAAGTACAGCATGGTTTATAAAGATTTGCTACCACGAAAATGCAGAAGGCAGTGACCTGTATAACTGCATATAAGGCTGCTATCCAAGCTTTGCATTAAGAGGAATTTCCTTCTCTCTCCCTGTCTCTCTCCCTCTGGGGAAGGGGATTTGAATTGCAGATAGCATCACTCATCATAATGCAACACTGCTAACCACTTGTGTATTTCAGGTACTAGACACTAATTTCAACAGAAAACTACTCTACCAGAGGATGTAACATCTAAGAAATAACCCCTCGGTTTTCCTTATTAGGAGTTTGTTTCTACCTGCTCCTTCAGTTTCGGAAAAGCCCCTTCCTTAACTGCTGTGCTATACCAAGAGACATTGGGAACTTCAATACTTATGGAGAGGCTTTGAAAATCACAGCTGAATGCAGTCAAAACGCCCGGTATCGGGCTGGGGAGTGCCTTTCTCTGTTCACAATTCAAGTGAAGAGCGCATATGGGAGAAATTACATATGCCCAAACTTTCGCACCCCTTCATATATGCGGAAACTGAAAAGACGTTTGCCAATTTAAAGTGAGTTTTTCACTGCCAGTGTATTAAGAAGACCACACATCTGGGTTTTTTTCCCCAAACAATTATTTCCCCCAAAATATTTAAATAGTTAGCTTGCATAAGGTAACTGTTTTATTTTATTTACCACTATGAAGGACTTTTATAGCACATTTTGGTCTGAATACCATCTACCATTTGGTTTTCTTATTTTTCAGTCTGCAGGGTGAGTATACAAACACCCTTTCTCACATACAGTTGCCCCCTAAGGCAGCCAACTAGCTGCAGTAACCTGCTCACCCAGCTGCTAAGTTTCTTAATAATTGAAGGAGTTAAACACGAAGAGCAATAACACATTGAAGTATTTCTCATTAAAAGAAGTGTAGTTTGCAGTTATTTCAGCAACTGCCAAAGAGTTTGAAAGTATGTAGTTATTTCTAAAAATATTAAAAATGCTATCTGATATATATTTAAGAAATATTCATGATGTCATAGAACATAACCCTCATTGTAACTATGGTAGGAGGTAAAGTTGCTTCTATTTTTCATCTTCCAAATATTGATCCAAGGCTTGACTTCTCTATTTTTGACACAGAACTCAAGTTCGTATCTTATGTGCATCTATAAACCTTGCTACTAGTTTTGTCCCAGAGGTGTATTCTTTATCACAACAGGGGTAAATGTGGCCCAGTATTTTGCTGCAAATCATGGCAAATAGCTTTTAGAATAGCTGGTGAGCTTCTAGGCATCTCTGTCTTTGGGACTTTTTCTTCAAAACGGAAATAAAACATGTTAGCAATGCAAGAAAAAAATTGTTATAAATAGATGATACTTAAAAAAAATTAATCGGGCTTCTGAAGCCTCTGTCCCAAACTGACTTGTGGTTTTAATATGTCACTTAAATTAACCTACAGCTGAGGAAACCATGAGAAATAGATCAACCTGCTGAGTGTCGTGGCCTCACAAAGGCAGGACTATGTTATAAAAGGACTCTTTGCTAATAAATTACCAGGTCTCAGGGTTACTACTAGACAATGCAGCAAAGACACGATTCTTTGAAAATAAAAATGTCCTTTGTTACTATCACAAAGAATGGACTAATTCCCTCCACTCTCTTTTCTCTAATCCTTGGTCAGTGAAACATTCCTGCTCCTAGTTACAAGGGCAATATAGCAGAATCATTTACCTTATATTGTACTATGAGGCTATAAAAAAAAAAAAAAAAAAGAAAGTAAAAAGCTAGATGCTTTACTCTATTTTCCACATCTATTGATAAGCAAGCTACACAACTACTTTCTCACCTAGAATCCTATGTGTATTTTATCAGTCAGATTAAATGGATTATCCCAAGCAAAACACAGACATACATATGAAACACGGCTTCTCTTCTACAAAAAAATATAAAGCTGGTTTGTGCTGCTCCTGTGGAGCAAAATAGTGATTCAGTCAGTGAAGCCGTCTCCTTTAGGATCTCCTCTTCCCCAGGAACTGCATGGATTGAACACATCTGCAATTACTCCTACACTGCAAAACCATTCCCTTTTCTGGCGAGGATGGCACTATGGGGAGCACCCAGCTGATAATACACCTTTATTTCAGAACATGAAGACTCTCAAGGAGAAAGTGAGTCTTCGAAAGACTGCTAGAGTTATCATCTGTGGTTTACTATCTGTGTTATGAAAGATCTGCATTGCTTTTAAATTAACCTAGAAAATTCACGGCATAGGAAAAAGAAAATGCATTTTAAATACCGTTGGACAGGTTCTCCTGAATTCATCTGAATTTCATAGCACTCTCATCCATAAAATACGGACTTCAGATGCTACCCACTGGGAACCAAAGCCATTTAAAATGTGGTCCTGCACTTATCAACCAGCAGAGGGGGCAGGACGAGCAAGGGACATTCAAATAAAGTCAATTTGTCTGCACTTTTATTTTTAGGTACAGCACTGAAAAAGTTATTAAAATAAGTTTTGAAAAGTAATTAGTTCCTACAGCTAGCGTTGTCTTTTCCATATACAGTTCTGATAAGTATACAGCTTCATGTCAGTAGTTCTGCACTAGCATATGTGCTTCTTTCAATGGAAATGGAGACCAGAGGTGATGGATTCCACACTTGATCCATAAATCTGCCACATAAATGAACGAACTTCATAATGGCACATTAAAAAGAGAGGGGAAGTCATACACAGCCCTTTACATGCATTAAAACCTTTGAAGAATTCTGTTTTACTTGAAGTGATCTTTTTCAGGTGTTTCTACTTTAAAGAGAAGAATTATGGCATGAAATGTTACTATTAGTACTAAAATGAGCACAAAGATGATGTCATTTGACAGGAAATACTATGTAAATGCTTCTGCCTCAGAATTAGTATTTCTAAAAGCCTGCTCTTTGTCATTACTGATTAAAAGTCAATGATGCAACACCTATGTGCTTTACTCCCCCACAAAGACGTGGCCAGTAAGCACAGATGAAAAATGTTACGCAAAAATGGTGGTGGTTATTATTATAATCCTCATCATCATTATTATTATTGTTATATTTTACTGTGCAAATGCTTACACACAGAGCAAATCAGCAAGGGGAAAAAAAAACACATGCAGCCTGCAGCAATGGCTAGATACCACAAAAGAAATCACATCTATTACTATTACGTACAGCTCTACAACAGTGCAGCCTTTCCCCACACGCACTGAGAACTGTTCCTGGTGTGCGTTATGCTCTGCTGTACCGACGCAACAGACAGGGTTTGTCTCACCTAACCTGAGATGCCAACAGCATGAGCTGTTCACTGCAGGCTCTGTATAAAATCCAGGGAGACAAATAGGCAATTCTAGAGCACAATCCGAGTTATTTTAGACGTACAAATTAGGATAAGATGAACTGCACCCTAGAAAGGGGCCTAGGGTGATTAGATCAGATGTGGAAGTCTGCGTTTTGTAAATGAACCCCACCCACGCTGTCTGCTCCGGAGGGCCGTCGTCTCAACAGACTAGGCAGGCAAAGGGGAAAAGCTGAAGCACTGGCAAAATATAGCAGTGCTCTTATAGCTCACTGCTCCATGCACTGAACACACTGGCTTTGGGGGGATTTTGTGTCCATAGTGTCTTTCTTATTTTTAATTAAAGGATTCCAACATCAGTGAGTGAATTTGTCCCAAATCCAAAAGTAAAGAAATAAAAAAAAACCTAATAAACCAGTATTATCTCTAAAACTGACCTATGATCTAAAGCTGTCTTCATGCTTCATTGAAGAGCCTCTGCCTAGAATTTTGCTCCAAGCTCAATCATTTCCTGGTACAGCTGTAGAGAAAGATTACAAATATGGTCACAATTTGTACTGTCATTACCCCTCTACAACCAGCACATTAAGGCTGCAATTTACCTGCTATTGTGAGACTCAGAACATTTTAGCCACTGGTTTAGCAAACTGCCTTAATCATGAAAGTGATGGCGTGATAACAAATGAAAAAAGTCTGGTATTGGGGATTCTGATGGTCATTTTGAACTCAGGTTGAATCACAGCATGATAGGCAGGGTTACAGTGGGTGGAAGAATGGTATTTGTTCCCGCGATTCCAAAATATGAGTTGTATTCTATATTAAAGGTCTTTTGGAGGATCAGAAGTTATATTTGATGCTGATGTTGAGCTAATAGTTTTGTTGGTTAAATCTCCCTGGGACATGCAGACACTCCCAGTTTTTAATAGGGATTCTCTGAAGGGGATAGTAGCTGACTTCAGGTACACACTCTTTAATTTCAGGGGGACTATTCCAGCATATTTGAAGTTATGTAGCTCCTTCAGTACCCTATTGAACTGGGACCTAAATGAATAAAAAGCTATTATGCAACTGAATATACCAAGGTTATTATGCATTCTTATAGAATTGGTTTGGGTTTTCAAGAAGGCAAATATTCTGCTCTCCTTAAGATCAGCTTAGTGGATGTTGCATCCACAGAGTTTAAGTGGACTATTACAGCTCTTCTAAAAAATCTGGAATTGAAGGTTTGCTCTAAGGATAGCAAAATCTTTCCATTGAATTTTCATGAGGAAAATTAAATTTCCAATGAGCTATATTCTTAAGGTGGCATGTAAGGAGATTTTAGCTTTAATGTACAGTAGAGGCATATCTGTACGCATCTCAGATATTTAACCTTACCAGAAACAGATGCTCCTTTAAATTAGGGCAGTTACAATTTAGACATACATCTGCAGACACATTGCACTAGGGCTTTCATCAGAAAAAAGCTCAATACTAAGCAAATTCCTCAGACAATGCACCATGCACACTGATATAGTATACTCGTACAGTCCAGTAGTTCACATATAAATTCTGGTTTTTTGTGATGCCAATCACCCCACTGTTAACACGAATTATTTTGGTGCTGTTTTAGTATCAGAAAATCCTCACTGTAATCATCAAAGAGTTAAGTTAGGTATTCATGGGTTCAAAAAGCTGTAGTCTTGCTGTTTGAACTCCTCACCTGGGTCCTACAAAAGCATGTCAAGCTGACCTGTGGTAGTCAATTCTTATTGCCCTTATCTAAAAGGATTCCCTGCCGCAGAACAGTCTTGTGCTGCAATGGTAATAGCAGGAAAATGAAAACAGACTCTTTTATATCAACAGGAGCTTCATTTATAGTGCACGCATACTGTAAGAGCAGTCCTGGGTTTCCTACCAGCATGCCTGAGCCTAATTACACCTGCTGTAGTCCTGAATCACCAGCCAAAGGCCTGGAGTAGTACTTCAGTGCCTTGCTGAATTCAAAGAATAGCTGAGATGGAGCCTGCAGACAACTAATGTGCTCTAAGAACAATGTGACAGTCGTTTCATGGGGCGAACTGAGGGATTTCGAGGGAGCTGCCACAGAGACTACACATTGTTGCAGAGCAACGGTACTGTTTTGTGTACTGCACTTCACTCTAACATTTACACTTGAAAACTAAGCTATTCAAACCCAAATAAAACCCTGAGTCTCCTGGACTAATTTTTAACATCAGGGGGTTTGTTTATTTGTTTTTCCAGCTGCTGAACTTTTTTTTCTGTATATACATCCGTCATTTTTCTACCTTGTAAGTAACAGAGTCTCTTTACAGTATTCCTTCTTTCTCCAGTTTCCTATGCTTTCTTCTTCTTTTGTGTGCTTGTTTTGATTCCTAACACACTCGCTACTCTCAGCCCCAGTTGCTGCTGCATGGCACTAGTGAAAATGGGGGCAGCATTCCAAAATTTCTGTAGTCTGAAGCATCTGCTTTTTCGCATTTCATCTTTCTCTTATTGCAAGGGTGGAAAGCCTCTGGCTCCTGGGCAATTTCTGACTCTTGAGACGTTCAAGTCACAAGACTTGCTACCAGCACAAGCAACATATCTTGCTTGTTGTCCTGGTTTGAGGTGAACCAGGACCAATTCTGTTCAGTAACTTTGCTTCTTAGCTGGGCCTCTTCTAACTACTGAAATTAACAGCATATTGTGCAGACAATGTTCGCTCTGTCAGAGTGATAAGGCCTATGTTTGTAGCTGATGCCCAAGCATGGTATGCAGAGAGGCTCTTGCTTATACTTATTGTTATAACACCCAAGGGCAACCAACTTTGTTATTTTGCCCCGTTGGAGGGTCAGAAGCAGAAAAGCGTAGTGGGGTCCCACCTGCGGGGAGGAGTGGACAGCACAGGTGACCCAAAACTGACCAACAGGGTATTCCATCCCATCTGCCTCATGCTCAGTATAAAAAGCTGAGGGATCAAAGGGTCAGTTCTCTTTCTTCAATGGCCAATGTCCGAGGAGGACTCTGTCTGTTCGTCTGCCTTTGATCCGGATCCTGAATCCAGATCTGGAATCCAGTTCCCGTCCGTCACTGAGTCCAGCCTGGGACTCCCCCAGTGCCAGCCGGTGTCATGATTGTCATCCTGGAAGCTTGATACAGTTTTGTATATTTTTCATTATTTCCTTTTACTTTTGTTATTAATATTTCATTAAAGTAGTTTAGTTCCTTCTAAACTCATAAGTTTCTTTTTCCCTCCTCTGCCTCTCTCTTTGAAGAGGGGTAGAGGAGAGCATCTGTCGGTCCCATCTGGGGTCCCCTATGTCCCCAGTGGCCGATTTGGCCTAAACCACGACACTTGTGAAGGCCACTACCCTCTGTGAGGCCAGGATCCCAATCTGGCCTAGCTTTAGAGGGGAAAGAGTCCCTTTCTTCATGTAGCCATTGCCATCTCCAGTGCCCCCACAGCTGCATTCAGAATCTGGAATGTGTTTTAAGGCTCTCAATCAAATAAAAATATTAATCTAATCATCAGAAAAGCTGCAAAATGCTACTCTACTGTGTCTTTTCTATAACTGCCTCTTGACCATATTCTAACATAGGTATTTTTTGTGCTAGATGAGACAAATTGTTCGTTCTGTCCACAGCTTCACTTACATGCTCTGTTAAACTTCTCAGTTCTTCGTTCTGGTAGAACCTTAGTTCTGCATAAAACACAACTGTAACTGTTGACTGAAATCTCTCTTCCACAGAATAAAATAACTGTTGAAAATGCAAGGGAATAGAAATACAGACCATAGTGAAAGTCACTGACAAGCTACGCCCAATTCCTGTTTTCATATGATATCATAGACAAACTGCAAGGTACTCCAGTCAGTCATGGATATTTTAAATCTCCAAGGCACAGAAAATGGGGCAGATAGCACATTAAATGAATTTTCAAGGTTTTGCTGGAACAGCAGACTAATAAAATTAAACCTATATATCCTAGAGACAAAACAAAGAGGGAGTAAGGGGATACTGATGTAAGGACTTAAAAAAATCTAGGGAAAAAAAACTCTCTGGTTAGCTCACCCAGACCAACAACTTCAGAAAAAAAAACCACCAACCCATGCCTTTATGAATAAAAGAAAACTTAACTATGCTTGACCAAACCTTAAAAGCTGAAGCAGGGATTTCTCTTTGGGTAAAAATTAAATACATCACATTTTTAAGTTACCTTCCCCAGAAATTCAAACAGAAGCAATGCTATAACCTCGGTGAGAAGGCAAGGTTTCAGTTTTCCTGTGCCTATGAAATACTACTAAATAAAAACACTGAAGGCAAGAAGCTTGAGCAGTGGTGGTCTCATCACCTGAACTGCTTAACTCTTAGCTACAGAGGTTTAGACTATGCCAAGTAGCAGTTGCTGGGGCAGTGCTTGGGCATAGTTCAGGGGACAGCACATGCTGTCTGCCGTTCCCAATGTGTAGCCTGAACTAGACTGCACCAGGTTTGGTTCCCTTCACACTCCATATCTCAGCAGGATTTACAGATCCTCAAGCATCACTGCTGGCCCTCATGCCACATCCCAGAGCTTGCAAAAGGTATTCTCAAATTTATGGCGTGAAAATACGAACCCAGTGGGCTGCCCTCATATTGTATCAAGCACTTTGAACTGGAAAAACAAATAAACCAAAATAAACCCAAACAAAACAACTCCAAAAAAAAGCTCACAAAATGATAACTGTGTCTTAGGGACAAAAAACAAGCGTGGCATAGGCCCAGAAGAGACCCAGAGCCAAAGTTTGGTTGCAGCCAAGATGTAACACTTGGCCTCAAGGCCAGAGAAAGGTCCCTTACCATGTTTTATTTAGCAGTAGAGATATAGTCATTACATCCGTCTAGCCTATCATCTCCTCAATAGTAGATAGCAGCAGGTGTTGAGGGGAAATGTGTATGACAAACTTCCACAGGCACACCTTTCCAAATTCTAGCAGTCCTCTGGTTTAGGATTTCCAGGTTCAGATGTTGAATCCAGACTCCAGTGCTTGATAGCTAAATATGTTCAATGCTCTTTTTTGGACTAACACATATTTTTGGCTTCCAGAATGTCTTGTCACAGATAATCCCTACAATTTAATTTTTCCCTCTGTAGAAAAAAAGTCTTTCTTCTTTTTTTAAAATCTACTGTGCAATTATTTCATTAGGTGACACTTGGATTTTCTTTTCACTAAAGAGAATTTCTCTACAAAGTTTCTGTTCTCTCAAACTCTTCCATACCTTGGTCCATAATTCCTAATATATCTTATCTTCCCTGATTCTGTTGTGGGCCTTTTGTGTCTTTTTTTAATCCTGTGGACTTTAACTGCATGCATTATTAAGATGTGGGTGCATGATGCATAGATGCACCATAGCACAACAATGTTCTTTCCCAATAAGTCTAATAATTCCTAACATTGCACTGCATTTTGACTGCTATTGAGCATAGAGTTGATGTTGTCAGAGAACTATTACAAGGTCTCCAAGATATCTGCTGGGAGGTAGTGGATAAATTACAACTTAATTGTGGACATATAGAATGTATATCAACAGACTATCACCTGCTTTTACTGTCTAGCTTTAATAACCTGTTGTGGTTTAGGCCAAATCAGCTACTGGGGACGTGGAGCACCCCAGATGGGACTGACAGATGCTCCCCCCTCCCTTCAAAGAGAGAGGCAGAGGAGAGATTTATGAGTTTAGAAGGAACTAAACTACTTTAATGAAATATTAATAATAAAATAAAAAGGAAATAAAAAAACATATACAAAAACATATTAAGGTCCCAGGATGACAATCACATCACCGGCTGGCACTGGTGAAGTCCCAGACTGGACTCAGTAATGACAGGAATTGGATTCTGGATTTGGATTCAGGATCCGGATCAAAGGCAGACGAACAGACAGAGTCTTCCTTGGACATTGGCCATTGAAGAAAGAGAACTGACCCTTTGATCTCTCAGCTTTTATACTGAGCATGAGGCAGATGGGATGGAATACCCTGTTGGTCAGTTTTGGGTCACCTGTGCTGTCCACTCCTCCCCACAGGTGAGACCCCACTACACTTTTCTGCTTCTGGCCCTCCAATGGGGCAAGTAACAAAGTTAGCTGGCCTTGGGTGTTATAGCAATAAGTAGAAGCAAGAGCCTCTCTGCATACTGTGCCTTGGCATCAGCTATAAACATAGGTCTTGTCACTCTGAGAGCGAACATTGTCTGCACAATATGCTGTTAATTTCAGTAGTTAGAAGAGGCCCAGCTAAGAAGCAAAGTTACTGAACAGAATTGGTCCTGGTTTATCTCAAAACAAGACACCTATAAAGCACGTACCCAGGAAACTAATTATTAGGTTAAATATAATATCAAGATACAAGAAGATTATACATGTATCTGAAAAATATTTTTTATTTCATTGAACAAATAATACTTATCTACAAGAATATAACGTGCACTTTAAATAGTTCTACTTCTAACTCTTTCAAGCATATGATCCCATGTTGTGCTGATGCTTTAAAGTTGATTCTGCACTACTTGCAAGTTATATAAATCGAGAGCAGAATAACTTAGATAATATGACTGGTCAGTGCAATATATAAGCTTCTAAGTACAAAATACAATAGTGGCTATGCAGAAGCACAATTCCCTATCAATAGTGCAGCTGCAGCTGCACCTATTTATTTCTCTATATTACTCACAACAAAACAGTAGCTTTTTCTGTCCCCTTTGCACTCATGCAAATGACTTCATAAGCAACAAGGCAATGATGAAGCGCTCCTTTTTCAACTCACTCTTGCTGTATGCCCCCTGGGACCATACAAGACAAGCCTTTTGTCCCATATAACTTACCTTTAAATGGAAAAAACAGAAATATGCTAAAAAATAAATACAAAATATTGAAGGAGATTGTGTGAAGCAAAAATTATCATTTTAAACAGGTAGGAACAAAGAAAGAACTTTCCTGTCATGTAATCAACATCCCCTGGCTAGTGCTTGTTTTTCTTTGACTTAGACATTCATGTAAAATCACTAGTTCAACAGCAAATAAAAGATAACAAAGGAATTCCATGTGGCAACGGTTTCCCAAATAGAGGACCAAAGAAGTCCCTATGGACCTATACAGTGCATTCCTGACAGACAACAGTAATATGAGATGTATTCAAAGCAACTGAACAGAGAGAGCATCCAACTTTTATTTAAAACAAATTCATAATATATTTAATTATTCATTAAATCTTCTCCTTATCAAACTCTATAATTTCCTATTCTGAAACTATAATTCAAATGTAAAATAAAAGGAAACTTTTTTTTAAAATCATAATTCAACTATCATTTTATTTCTCTTCTACTGAATTACATTCCATGGAGCAATAACTGTCTTTATCTGTACTTAATAAGTCATTTCTCATATTATACAAGTGCTTTTAGGGCTTTTGTATTGTGTTTCTGGGGTTTGATTTTATTCATTTCTAATATAACCATTTTACAGAGTCTCCAAAGAATAATTCAGACAAGGAGTTGGCACAATAATGTGTCTCACATTGAAACGAGCTGATTTTTGGAGAGAGGGCCACTCTGTGATATGTGGAAGTTATCATTATCCTTATAGGGTCAATTCAATTTAAAACTTCTCAAGTAAGTTGAGCATTTTAAAAGGCATTCCAAAGAACAGAGGAAAGACTATTTGGAGCTTTCAGAAAATGTTGGTGGCATTAATATGAGAAATACCCACACCTTTTCATCTATTAGTTTCAGCACATTACCCTTGTGTAAATAGAACTATCAATTTCTCTTTAAGAGTAGGTAAATACTGAATAATATCAGAAATCAGAGAAACAACTTTCTATGATCTTCTAGGCGACTTTATTGGATCTCAAGATATATAAAGAATGCAGGCAAAACCAGTTGGGTTTTGTTTAGTCTTTCCCCACTCTTGCTTGCATGCAAATGGGCTTATCATCAGTTGGGGCCGCTACTTGCTCTTGCAATACAGTGCATAGACTCACCATGCATTTCATAATGTTTAAAAGAACGTTTAAAAAAAACGTCAAAGCATAGTGGAATTCAGATGCTGAGGTCAACCCAGATGTGTCCAATGAATACTAGGCTTTACTTTAGTTCACAGCTTAAGCAGAAATCCACTGCTTGTCCTCTTCAGAAGAGGAAGTCACTGCGTACCTGAGTACACCATCCACAGTCCTGCAGGTGGAGCAGAGCCTGTGCTGCTCCCAGGCTATGGACTACAGGTGGAGAGTTGCAGGTTCTTAACTTTCTTTCCTGGATCAGAAGCTGTATGTTGTTTGGTATATGCCGTTGTTAGGTACACACCATTTGTATGAGGAGAATAGTTGTAATGTATTAAAATCCCATTGTTTTTTATTGACTTTAAGGCATAATTTTTCTTGCTGTTTTAAACACTGTAAATCTAATTAAAGCAGAATTATGACAATGATTTTAAGCTATGTGAAACTTATAAGGTACATGAGAGGATATTTTCAGTCTAATGATGCTTAAAACTATGACAATGCCACACATGCCACTGTTTTCATTGCCTACAACAAATTACAGGGTTTCACTGGAAAGCAAAAAATAAAATACTTCACAGTAGTGGTCTCTATGTATTTGGTGGCTAGAGACCTAACCAGTGTGAAGCTCCCCTATTACTTTCAGCATGCCTGGAGCTTTTCAGTCAGTGGAAAGCTGTGAGTTTGTCACAATCTTGTGCCATGTAGTTAAGAATTAATACTGATCATTTAGCTTTGCTATCGGGCTAAGTTAAAGACCCTGCACCAATGTGGGTTTAAAGGTTTCACAGAAAAAGCATTTATACAATTTCTTCATAAGAAAAGAGAGACTGTATTTTGCCACCAGCATTCACCTTCATCTTCCTTCTAAAAACACATATGTACAACCCTTAGGGATGGTAAATCATGTGCAGCCTGAGAGATGCAGGCTCAAATCTAAGACCAGGAAGAAATCAACCTTAGTTAGCTACTACCTGGTTATGTGAAAACAGACACCATATTCTTCTTATCTGCTGAATCAAGTATTAACTTTCACAGTTTTTCCCCAGGTGAAATGGTCAAATTATCTGACCTGCAGTTTGAAAATTTTATATTTACGTACTGGCATCAGGCTTTTTAAGGCATAGATTAATAGCAGAAAAAACCTGTCCAGACATAATTACTATATTAAAAGACAGCAGGTAGCAAGTTTTTGGAAGCATTTTTACTTAGAACACAGCAGAGGGTAAAATTAATTTCTCAATTATCTTAAGCCAACCTGTTATTATAACACTTCTGAGTCACGGGTATGCTTATCAACAGCATCAATTTTTCACCAGATTTCTCCATTTTTTCAGTCCCAAAAATGTTAGCTAGACCTACTGGTGAGCATTAATCACAGTTAACATTGTGCACTTTTTCAAAGTACACTTTTTCAAAGCCAAACTGTATTACTCAGTAGTAGGAGTGAGAAAATATATCAAAAGGAGTTTTTTGTTATTCCCTTTTCTCACCTCCTCCTTGTCTCTCCTCCCACTTCCTTCTCTCACCCTTTCCTTCCTCTTCCTCCAGGAAAGAATCACGTGTAAATTTCCACAAGTTCTTAATTAAATGGAACTGTGGTTGATCAGAAATGATTTAAAAATGGAATGTTACTGCAAACTTTCAGGACACCTTTTTATTTTGTTTTTTTATTCCAGAAAGACTGGAGAGCAAGTATCTGGTTTAGACTATAAGGGAGAAACATTACTTCCCTGCACAATTAATCCCATAATAATTTGTAGGGTTCTTAAGATTAAATAAAGGAATTAAGGTAATAAACCATGTAAATGGGCATTAGAGAAATAAAACACTTTAAAAATCAGAAAAGAACCTGGAAATTAAATGAAATCAAGAATTTCTATCAAATATAATAAAAGACAGGTGTTTAGCAATTAAGAGGGATGATTGTTGTAAGAGGGGGAGCTGAAAATGGTAAGAGAACAGCTGCTCCTTAACATTACTTCTATATTAGTTCTATATTAACAATGAATGCTTGTTTTTCATTTGCTTTCCTGAAAATATTACATTACTGCTAACTCAGAAAAGAAATTCAAAGCTAGCAATAATACTTCAATTAACAGCTTCATAATAGTATGAAATTGCACAGTAAAAATAATTTCTGAACATTTGTGCACTGGTCTTAAGCATCAGTTGGGTGGCTATTGCATAGTTATTCACTAGATTGGCTGAACATTAAACAATGCTTCTCAACTACAATTCCTAAACAAATCATCATATCATGGAGGAAACAAAAAAAAGTCTCCTAGAAAATCATCTGTTGACTTGAATGTGCTTTCCTCCCTCATTCTTTGTGGTCCAAGCAAGTCCTAATGATACAATATCTCACTTAGTATTAGTGTGTCTTTTCAGAAAACATTTTAATGACCAGGTATTTTACATTATTTATTTTCCAACTGGTGAAACTTTTAGAATTATACTGCTGCTTCAGCATTTCATAGTGCTGCACTCATAAGGATGATTCACATTTTATCAGGGTAGTTTGAGACAGGTTGTCTAATGACCAACACTGACATTATATACATCCAAACATACAACAGATAAAAGGTTAGATTTTTTAGACTTAGCTTCTTATTGTTGCAAATGCCATTTTGCACACACAGCTTGATTGAAAAGGCATTTTTATACTCTTCGTTGACTACCCTAGTACCACAGAAAGCTGAAGAGAAAGACTTGCCACTTCTGTAGAAAGGAAGACTGTTTTATGTCTACATCCAGAAGTCATATTGCAGATAATGTGGATATAGATCACACAGATTGTATCAAAACCCTCTTTAAAAAATAAGTGAAATGTAATAATGAAAAACACACACAAAAGATAATATTTACCTCAAACTTATCTGTACTTTATGAGAATTTCTTCTTTTTCCCTTTCTTGTTCTAATTCTCCTCTGCCTTTGGTGTCTCTGCCCAGTCTGATTTTAAAAAGTGTGTGATCTATACTGGCAGGATTGAACAGACTGAGAAAAGGCCTTTGCTGTTGTGTGATAACATGATCTAACACCCAAACACTAAGTGAGAAAGTATAGACATCAGCTGTTGATTGTATCGGTTGCTCCAAAGAAGAGGCTTCAGGTGGGACCACAACAACCATTTACTGACTCTCCTCTGAGCTGGTGTTGCCAAAAGTACAACCCTAACCAGGACAGAGCTCCCTACCAAAACCCTGGCAGCCATTTACCCCTACACACTGGTGCACAGTCACTATGTGTTCATGTCTTCACCAATGTTAAGCAGTGTTGGCATTATAAACTTTATTCCATGTACCACTTTTAATCTTTATACTCAGCCTATGAAGAAGTGGGCATGCTTCTCCTCTGACCTCGCTTCACATGCCCTAACGCTTATAGCAATGGGACCAATTTTATGTGGGTTTTTTCAGTCTTGAGTCGGGATGCATTTCGAAGTTATCTTACTTATTTACATAGTTATTTTATGCCCTTTTTGTGTGTGGTTGTTCACAAATTTAAGAGAATTATCAGAAAATTATATATGAATGCGGTTGTTTATTTTTATGTAATTGGAGTTTATCATTCATGAACTAATTTGAAGGGAAAAAAAATCAAACTTTTTACAAAATATGCTAAACATAAAACAAAACACAGGCTGCTGAAGGACCTAGTTAGTAAGGTGCCCTGGGAATCTGCTTTTGAAGTATTGGGGTCCACAAATGATGGTCACTTTTTAAAAGCCGTGTATTAAGTGTGCAGGAGCAAGCAATTCCAAAGTGTCAGAAGTCAAGCAAGCAGGGCAGAAGGCCAGCTTGGCTGAGTAGGGATCAAGGGAAATCTATGGACATTGGATGCAAGGACAGGCAACATGAAGGACTACAGAGATGCTTTTCACCAGTGTAGGGAGAAAATTTGTGTGGCTGAAGATCAATTAGGGTTCAAGCTGGCCAGCACTGTGAAGGACAACAAAAAGGGCTTTTTAAATATGTTAATAGCAAAAAGAGAATCAGAGATAACATAGGTCTGTTTCTCGATGAGGTCAGTCACCTCAAAAATAGGGATGTAGACAAAGTGGAGATGTTTAAGGCCTTCTTCACCTCTATCTTCAACATGATGATGGGCCCTGGGAGCCCTGGAGCCCTGTGTTGGAAGACCGTAACTGTGGGGATGATGAATTCTCATCCGACCTTGAACTTGTTCGAGACTTGCTGCTCCAGCTGGATGCGCATAATACTATGGGGTCCGATGGGATTCATCCCAGGGTACTGAAAGAGATGGCTGGTGTCATCACAGGACCTCTCCTATTTTTCAATGGTTTTGGGAGTTTGGAGACCTCCCAGTCGGCTGGAAACTGGCAAATGTTTTCCCAATTTTCAAGAGGTGTAAGAAGGAAGACCCTGGTAATTACAGGCCTGTCAGTCTCACTTCATTGCTTGGTAAAATTATGGAAATGTTATTCTGAGAGTTATTGACAAACACTTGAGAGACAAAACAGTCATTGGTAGTAGCCAGATTGGGTTCATGAGGGGAAATTCCTGCTTAACTAATTTAATTTCCTTTTATGACAAGGTCACCCATCTAGTTGACCAAGGGAAATCAGTAGATGTGGTGGTTTTGGATTTTAGCAAAGCTTTTGATACTGTCTCCCACAGTATCCTTCTGGACAAAATGTCCAGCACACAGCTAAACAAGTCCATAATATGTTGGGTGAGCAATTGGCTGATGGGTCGAGCTCCAAGAGTGATATTAAATGGGGTTACATTAGGCTGGTGGCCAGTCACCAGTAAGGTTCCCCAGGGCTCAATTTTAGGGCCAGGGCTCTTTAATGTTTTTATACGTTATCTGGACGCAGGAATGAAGCGTTCATTAAGTATGTTTGCCAATGATACTAAACTAGGAAGAGCTATGGACTCCCTTGAGGGTAGAAGTACCTTACAGAGAGATCTGGATAGACCAGAGAGTTGGGCAATTACCAACCATATGAAATTTAACAAAAGCAAGTGCCCAATTCTCCACCTGGGATTGGGTAATCCTGGTTATACACATAAACTGGAGGACAAGAGGCTGGAGAACAGCCCTGCGGAAAGAGATCTGGGGGTTTGGGTAGATGGCAAGTTAAATATGAGTTAACAGCGTGGCCTGGCAGCCCAAAGGGCCAACTGTGTCCTGGGATGCATCAAGCACAGCATAGCTAGCCAGTTGAGGGAGGTGATTGTGCTTTACACTGCACTGGTGCAGCCCCACCTTGAGTACTGTGTGCAGTTTTGGGTGCCTCAATATAAGGATGTTAAACTATTACAGTGTGTCCAGAGGAGGGCAACCAAGATGATGAAACCTCTCAAGGATAAAACTTAGGAGGAGTGGCTGAGGTCACTTGGTTTGTTCGGCTTGAAGAAGAGAAGGCTGAGGGATGACCTCATCGCAGTCTACAACTTCCTCGAGGGGGGCAGTGGAGGGGGAGCTGATGATCTCCTCTCTCTGGTGATCAGCGATAGGACGATAGGATGTGAGGAAATGGAATGAAGCTGCATCAGGGGAAGATCAGATTGGACATTAGGAAAAGGTTCTTCACTGAGAGGGTGGTAGGTAACTGGAGCAGGCTTCCCTGGGAAGTAGTCACAGCACCAAGCTGTCAGAGTTCAAGGAGCATCTGTACAATGCTCTTAGTCATATAGTTTAGTTTTAGGTAGTCCGGTGAGGAGCAAGGAGCTGGACTCAATGATCCTTATAGGTCCCTTACAACTTGAGATAGTCTGTGAGTCTATGATAAATGTTCATAAGTAAAATATCCATATCTAGTCTTAGCCTATTAAAGTGTATTTAAGCTGAACTGAGATTTCTGTCTTCAGTGTCATTTGTTATATCTCATACAGCACATAGGTGCCTAAAAATCAGAGATCACAATGCATAGCTTTTAGATGCTTTGGGGGTGATTTAAGCTTATATGCCACATGAAGAAACTATTGAGACAAAGGAAATAACTCTTGTGTAAATGTTGAACTGTTTTATTTTTTAATTTCCTGAGATGAAATTGAAAGTTCATTTCTGAAAAAAATGAACCGATGTTAAGTCAATAAATAGTACCAAAACATCAGCTTCTTATGTCACTTTTTGGATGAGAGAAAAAAGACAATGATAAGATAATGGAAGACAAGGGAAACGCCGAAGACAGGTGGGAATGATCTAAGGCAGCAGATAAATGATTAATGAATGATGATTGAGACAAAATTCTAAAGTGAGATAGCTTTCTCAACCTGCTTTAATGAATGTGGTCAAACAAAATGCATAATAAAATTAAGAAGTCTTTTTGGTTTCCGTAATTGATTTCACTAACAATTATTTAGAAATAACTGTTGAAAGCAAGGTAGCAGTATACTGTTTACATCATAATTATCAATGTTAGTTGGGACATAATTTAAACATTTAGGGGTGCACAAATTGTTCCGATGGTATAAAAAGAATTCTGGTATGAAAAGTAACTTGGCGCTGAAATTAAATAATTGTATTGTCTAAGACTTCTATCTTAATAGGGCAATTTAAAAAGAAAGATTAATATATTTCAGTGGTTCTACACAAAGTATAAATGACAAAACCACTATATTTAACATGATCATGTCCAGCGTGTTTGGCATTCTGTTCATATAATTCATAACACATTGAACTTAAAAGGCCTTTCATGCAGTGACTGCAGTGTACTTTGCAGTTATATGAAACAACAAATATCCTGAGACGAAGCTGTTCTTTCTACTGAATATTGATTTTGCCAGGATTTTTTACCACTGACCCAAATGGGGTGAAAATTTTACGTTTCCAATTATCCATACCTGAGGGAATACAATTCATTCCTATTTAAACTGGACATCTATCAGAATCAGGAATTAGTGTGAGTCCTCACCAACTCTTTTAAAGACACTTTACAGTCTGAATGCAATGAGAATAAGGCTTTTTAGCAACTGTGTTTCAGCATGGTGAGTTAAATGTTTTAATGATTTCATACTGTTACTTTCTCACAGTGTACGCAATAAAAGTGAGCCTATGCCAGAACAATATTTATTTTGATTCACCAAAGCTATTCACGTAACAGCAGGAGAGATGCCTGTATGAGGTATTTGGAACAAAACTTGAGGTATTTGGAACAAAACTTACCTCTAGGGTTATGCTTTGTATGGGGAATATCTTAATTAAGTTCCATTGCAATATTGAAACTTGAGAATGAGGTCGTAGCCTGCTGTAGCATGAAAGCCTTTAATTTGCACACTTCTGTTCTATTGAATAATCAAGGAAAGTTTAATTGAGCACTCTAGAGCCCTGGGTGTTCAGAGTTTCTATGTACTTATATTGTGTTCTCTGTGCTGTGGTTTAACTCCACATAGTTATTTAGGAGCTCATTTAAGGCAATTAAAAACTACAGCTGGGGTTTTGTTGGACTGGCTGTGCTCAACCTGGTTGGGTAATTAGACTCAAATGGATACCTTGCACCCACTTCAGCCTCAGACTAGCAATGCTTTGTGTGTGAAACAGAAAAGCATTTTTTTTCCGGTTGGAGTTTTTATTCTTACAAAGAAAAAAAAACAAATATAATATGTGCTTTACACTAGAGTCATAAAAATTATTTCTTCACTGTTGATAGCAATTCACACTAAGGTGACATTTTAAAAAGAAGCCAAGGTAGCATATATTCAAAATATTTTGGCACCTTTAGGGATTTCTTAGTATTGGCCTAAATCCCATTTTAGATTGTTTGAAAAGCTTGCTAGCCTCAGACCTCAATAACTTGAAGTGTTAGCTGGGGCTCATAAAACCACAAAAGTGCCATTTATCTGTCAGTAGTTGCCTAGGTCTAAAAAGTAGGTCCTCAGGAGCCTGTCTCAGCTGCTGGGCATCCTCAGGGCTCTTGCATCACTTATGCAAACAGCTTCTGCAAAGCAGGTAGGCTGGCAGCTGAGCCTCTGCTTCCAGACATGCCCACAAATCCCCAGGCAACATCCTGTTCATGGCCATCAAGATTATTTCGCAACTACGTCCTACAGGGATTTACCAACTATATACTGCCCTCAAGCAGCTGGAAGGCACAAAGAGAGAGGCACTCCAGGGACATCTGTGCTACTAGGTAGACAAGGGCCGGGGAGCCATCTCAAGCACTGGGCCCTTGAGCATCAAAACTGCCCCCTCGTTTACTCCCTGGCCATGTTTTGTACCATCCCAACTAACTCCCTTAAGGATAAATCTGCAACATAGGAGGCTAGCCCTCACTAGCCTAGAGGCAGTCCGTGCCACTCATCTTGTAAGGCCAGGGGTGAATTTTTGACTCAACAGTGTCTGGCTGTACCCAGTGAGACTCTACCCATTGCACTGAGCTTCCTCCTAAACACAGCCAGGGAAGCAGCTGCGTCCATGTTGTTCTGTGACAACATTCAGACGTTTAATTTCCAGCTCTACCTGAGGAGATGTAGAACATTCTGAGCCCACAAATACAGGTTATTTTAAAGCAGAAAACCCTTCCTGAAATTCCTTCCTGAAATCGCTTAGTGGGGGAAAAAATCATCCAATAGGAAAAATGAAAAGGAAACACAAAACTGATTTTACAATCTTGTAGTCTGTCCTTGAGTTGACAAGCTTCAGCTGGAACACAGGAGACATCAGGTTTAAATCATGTCCCCCAGATACTACAGATTTTATATGAAGGGAAATAAATTAATCCAAGGAGATGCACTAAGAATAAATTGCCTCAAAACATCCCGTAGCTTGGCAAATAGGGAGCAGTTTTGGAAGGCTGGAGTTGGGATTCAAGAACCTACTCCAAATCAATCCAAAAAAAGGCTGAAAAACACTTTTCTGATCTTCAAAACTGACTATCTTAAATCCTCTTGTGCTGCTTCATTGAGGAAAAACCTGAGGGACCTATCCTCCTCTTTAATATTTTCTGTTGATTAAAACTTATACAACCTCCTCAATATAAGGATCTCTGCTAAACTCACCCCCAGAATCTGATTTTCCCCAGGCACGCTCACAGACACATGTATCTCGGAGGCTTCAGATGGCAGAACACCTGCTTGCAGCAATTCAATACACCGCCGTGTCTAACTACACTGAGTACTGGAAGCAGTATACCTATTTTTTTTCCCCATTTGGATTCACACAATACACTTCACGGGGTTGGTCAGCCTGCAGTAACTGCTGCAGCAATGTCACTATACTGCTTCTTGATCTGAGCTCCTTTGTATCTTTCCATAGTATTGTCATATGTAGCAATTTCTAAAAATAAAGCATCACAATGTCTATATCAAATTTGGCCTTCTAGCTTTAGTTTAGATCTAATTAATTTAGATCAGATTTTAATTAATCAATTGATTCTAATTTAATTTAGATCTAATTTTAATTAATTCTATCTTTAATTTAGATCTAATAAAGGATGTAGATGCCTATGTATAGCTAAGCAAAGAGCCAAATATTCAAAGAGATGACAAGGAGAAATATAGTAAGAGCAACAGAAAAAAAAACATCTACTCCTAATTGCAGAGTTGATGTGTTCTGAAGAGAAATAATTATTAGGGGACTTGAAGAAAGAACAAGGTAGTTGCAATAGTGGGACAGAAAGAGAGAGCCGACTAAAAGAATACAGGAGAGGATGCATGAGAGTTCCCATAAAATATTTTTTTTTCCAGTGAACTACTATAGTTATGGCTTACATCAGAAAGAGAATTGGGTATTAAAGCTTATTTGCTTTATTGAAGAGGTTTAGACTTTCTGCTCCATTTAATTATTCTTTATGATGCCAAACCCTGAAAGAAGAGAGCTCAAAATGATAATCCTATTATGCAAGTTAATATATGAGTAGTAAATGTCTTCAGTAAGGAAACTGTAAAGGAAAAATGTTTTTTTTTAAATATTCTTCAATGATTTCAAAGAAATATAAAGAATTTTTTTTTGTTTCAAAGGCACAGAACTAGTCCAAGTTTACCGTAATATAACTACAAACGTAACTTTCCTCAATCCTTCTGCTTGATACTTTTTCTACCTTTACTTTAAGAAATGCATGTAAATTGCATCAGCTTTGCTTTTTTTTTTCTTCCTCACGGGAAATCTAAAAAATTCTGATTATGGCTTTCACTTTCATGTTAACAAGTCAAAATTGAAAGAATTCTGAAGGGGGATTAAAAAGTATGTGTACGTATCTGCATGCACATTCATTGTGACCTACTTAGTCGTGTTAATAGGGCAGTGGGTTGCAATAAAACTGAGGCAGCCTTAAAATCCCCCCAAATTATTATCAGTAACAAAGTCATAAATCACTCAGTTTCTTTATTAATTTCATACTTCAATGGCATCAGATGTTTAAATATTTACTGGACACACTTGTAGAAGTGTAACTAGAAGCACACAGCCTCTTGGATTTAGAGATAACCCAAGACAAGCCAATAAGAAGCAAAAGATTTCTATAGAAAGTTTTCACAAAAGGAAATTTGACCTTCAGGCCAGCAGATTTGTCATTCAGCAGTATAATAGGAACAATGTGCATTTTTTAATTGGCTTGTGATTCCTTTCCAGTTTTCTGAAATTATGTTGACTGAGACAGTTGAGAATATAATCAAGTTTTCAATAGTAGCTGATAAATGACCTGTATTATTAATATATAACATTAGGATCAAAATCTTAATTAAATCGACGCAATTAAAAGACAGTTCACGTATGCCCCAGTGTTCTACCAATGAAAAAGGAATTTACCAAATGTGTTCAATGAAGGAGAACTTGTTTTGAGAACAGAAACTTGATTCAAAACTTGATTGATACTCTGTAGAGTTTTAATTTTAAGATCTTGAAAGTGAATAGTGCAAAACCTTAGCAGATTCAAAGTCTCTTTAACTACCTGTTGGTTTACTTCTCATTCATGCCTGTCCCTTACATGGTTTAACTCTTCATACATTATTTCTGCTCTCTTTTGGCCTGTATTCAGAAATGAGCTGCCCATTAAATAAACCCGGACTTTTTTCATACTTGAGAAAAGCAAGCACTCTATGTATTCACGTTCTTATACTGGTTCAGAATTCACTGATATGTATTGCTTAGTACATAGTGGGGCAACTGGATTAACATGCTAAAAACTAAAGAGAAAGAAAGTGTAAGCCTTTGACTTTCATAAAATAAAGTATTTGAGAATACTGGTTCACATCAAAGCAACTGACCTGTTCAGGACAGCAGTCAAAAATTCTTAAATGCCATATAATAAGTGCTAGGTAGAAACCAAAGAAACAGTGCAAAATAGGATGCCAGCATAATAACAGCCTTCTGGTTTGCTACTCTTCAGGTCTGCTACAGTGAAGTTAATCCGCACTCCTACCTGAGTCCTGTTACATTCATTGGTCTGAGTTCACATCCTATCCTTCCCTGTCATTAGTGTTAACTTCAGCTGCAAAAAGTGTAGGTACGACAGTGAATTCAAAAGATTTAATCTTTCAGATAAGAGTTCAGCACCAACATAATTTTATGGTTTTTGAAGGAGTCGCAGAATGAAATCTTATGACCCGCTCTTTGCAAGGGGTCAGTCTAGCTGGCCTTAAAATCTGTTATTCCTAGGATTCTTCTTATCAGGATACATTTGAGACATCATGCACGGTGCAGAGGTCAGAATTTTTTTGATCACAGCTTTTCTTTCCTTGGGTAAGAAGAATACTCTCAACTGTCATAAGTCAAGTCCTGTACAAGTACAGGGTATTTCCAGATATGTTCACCAGAAAGCCAAAACAGCAAAAAGTCCCTAGCATATCTTGAAGAGCTGTTGTTTTACAGACCTGAGGGAGCAGAGGGCCAGGGAACAGTCACATCACAATGTCATCGGTATTTCCACAGATATATCCACTGTGGTGGGAAATAACCTGTCCACACACAGCACTGCACGCACTGTGCGTGATGCATAAGGCAGTGCTGCCGGAGCTATGAGCAGATCTGCAGTTATTCTCCTGAATTTCCAAACAGACAGGAGGTGGGTCAGCTCCAGTGCAGAGGACTGTATGAGCAGTAACTTTATGTACTCTGCCTCTTCAGGTGTCATGGCAGTGTTGCTTATGTCAGGTTTTTGGTCATCTCAGAATAACCCTGCACTCTCACTAATCTCACATCTGCCTTATACCTGCCCCCTGTATACTATGTCACACATCACTGCAGAATAACAAGGGTGTCCTAAAAGGCTGTATCCTCATCACGTATTTTTAACCACTTTTTTTGTCTACCTAGGGTATATGTTAATGAACATTAGCTAATAAGGAGAGTAATTCTAATGCATCTTCCCTTATCAACTGCAAATGTAAGAAATGTCACGATTAGAAACCTACTGAATTAGATCAGTACTTATAGGAAGTTACAATGATTTAACTGGGAGATGGGTATATAACCAGGATCCACATGTAAGAAAGGAATAAAGCTCTGGTTGAATATATAGAACTCCTAGCTGTTAAACTTGCATAATTACAAAAAAGTGAATGAAGCAAAGCCCATGAATATTGACAGCAATCCACATTTCTGCAGAGAGAGTACAATTCCCAGTAGCAGACTTACTTTTGCTTAAGATAGAAAAATTCTGCAAGTTGTAAGGAAAAAAATAATGGGCCCAAATATGTCAAAACTATGAAGAAAATAGATGTAAATATCTTAGAATTGTCTGAAACTCACTGGTTGAATAATAGTTAAAAGTGATAAAATTAGAGAAGAAACTTCTACTTAAATGTGCTGTAGCTAAGGGCTGTGCAGGAACATGAGATTATACTGCAATCTTCACATTTTGAAATATACAGGAAGACAAATTTACATTTTAAAAACATTCCCCAATCATGACTATAATGCCTGTTCTGTGCTTTGGTATAACGTTAATGATTACTAAGAAAGTCATAACCCAAGAGACAGAGTATTCAATAAGCACATTTCTCAGTTAGTATTGTCTGCTGGAAATGAACAAGAAAAAGACCAGTCTTTGGGGAATGGCAAAATACAGAGCTCCCTGTGTTTTCTTGTGATGAGCAGTCATGAAAATTTACATCTGTAATTGCACACATGACTGGGTGAATTTACTATATTCTTTGACAAAACTAGAGAAGGTAGAAAGGTAGCAACACCAGAAACAGTTGCTAAGACAAAAAAAAAAAAAAAAAAAAAAAAAAAAAAAACCACGTTAGTGGCTACAAACTAAAATTTTAAGTACAAACATGGAAGTCCTAAAAGAAGTCTAGGAAGTATAGAGTGATACCAAAGCATTTAAATCCCTTTATTCTAATAATTTCCTAGAGTCCTTCTTTCTGCTTCATCTGAACAATTCATTATTTTATCTGAAAAAGTTTGCTGATATTTCCACACTGAATTTAGAGGACTTTGAGAAGGGGTAGCTCATCTAGATATATCAGTACCTGGTCTTCTCAGGCAGTTTATAACAGCTGGACTGCAGAAGTGACTACCCAGAAACACCAAACCATCAAAGTTTAAATGGCTTTGCTTTTTTTCCCCAAAACACAAACGAGTTCCTGGTACTCCTGGGCAATGACTGATTTCCCCATCCCAATCTGTAGATTCCTACACTGTTCAAATTATTTTGTAATGTCTGGGATTATTAGCCTATGTCAAATGCCTGTCTGATCAAATGTTGCCACAGGGAGAAGATAAGAAATTAGACCAGGGTGCTTGGAGGTATGGAAGAACAGAAGAGGAACAGTTAAGGGCCAGTCTGTGTAGCCTGCAGCCAGGCAGTGTGGTACCTCAGTGATGGGTGTAAACTGGCTGGTTTTCAAGGGGTATAGTCTGAAAGGCTCACTTGACTTGTTCTATTGATCTGCATGTGGCTTTTTGCCTGTTAAAGCAATTCTCAAAATGAATAAAACCTTAGCAATCTCTTTTTTTCTTCTTAGCAAGTTACGCAGTCTGGCTCTAAATTAAGGTAATCCTTTGAATCTTTCAGCGCTTCCTACCCTCTCTGTGCACTTCCAGTTGTGTTCTGCTCAGCAGGGGACCCATATTGGGTTGGGCTTCCAGATGCACTTTATCTAGAAATATCTCAGACATGAAATCAAAAAGCAATCCCAGATCATCCCTGTAACAAAACTCAGAACAGTTTTTCATTTAAAAATATTATAGCCAGGGTCACCTGATTGCTACCTCTTCTGCATAGTTTTGAGGTATTTACTAGGAGTTTATTACAAGCATAAAGACTAGACAGTGCATATGTAGTTGTTTTATGTGTAGATGTCGAGGTTTTGGCAGCAGGGGGCTGCAGGGGTGGCCTCTGTGAGAAGAGGCCAGGGACTGACCCATGCCAGACACAGCTGGCTCCAAAACAGACCCATAGCAGGATGCAACTGAGCCCATGTGCCGGGCTTGTGGTGCCTCCATGATAACATATTTAAGAAAGGGCAAAAATGCTGCAAAGGCAGAAGAGAAAAAAAGAAAAAAAAGAATGAAAAACAGCAGAGAGAACACTAAGGTCAGAGAAGGAGGAGCAGGGAAAGGTGCTTCAGGCACCAGAGCAGAAACTCCCCTGAAGCCAAAGGTCAACCCACGTTGGAGCAGGTATTTCTCTACAGCCCACTGAGGACCCCATGCTGGAGGTCCACCATCAGATTCCCTTCAGGGGATATCCCCCATGCATATTCCCTGAAGGAAGCTGCAGTCTCTGTGGGGAGAGCCCCCACAGGAACAGCAGAAACGTGTGATGAGGAAGGAACAGCGCTGCAGCCCATTTGCCCCCACCCCTACTCTGCTGCGGAGAAGCTAGAGGAGTTGGGAACGAAGGAATGAAGTTGAGCTTGGGAAGAAGGGGGGATGAAAAATTTTTTTTAATGTTTCTCTTTGTTTCTTACTACCTGGATCTATCTTAGCTCTCAATAAATTAAATTATTTTTTCCCAAGTCAAGATTATTTTGCCCGCAACAGTAATTGGTAAATGATCTCCCTGTCTTTATCTTGACCCACAAGATTTCTTGCCCTATTTTCTCCTCCTGCCCCACTGAAGAGATTGAGTGTGTGAGTAGCTGGGTGGGATTTTGGCCCTTAGCCAAGGTCAGCCTACCACAGTTGTTCAATGTGGTAGGCACGACTCTCAGACTTTTCTGCCCCAGGCTCCATTATGCACAACAGTGAGACTGCAGAGAAATTGGTTGTCAATGACTGACTCTGGAATGAACCAGTCATTCTGCTGTGACCCGTCATGCTTGTTTTTAAAGCCTTCTTAGGGCTGCTTCTTATTATACCCTCAACAGGAAAATCTCAATGGGCAACCTATGGGGTTGCCCACTAGCTATGAATCTCCATTGAGTCAAGTTGAATGATAACATTTAGCATAATTTTTAAAAGGCACTGATTATATGAGGTTTGCATCCCAGGTTTCACTTTCAGAGGAGGTAGACCTTCTCTGGATTTTTTAAAATGGGTAGAACACACTTACCATAGTGGTGCAAAGGGAATATAGCTGGATTAAGTTTATAGTGTTTAGTGAGGAAATCTTCTATCTAGAAAAAGAATTGCATGCTTGCATGTCATTAATATATTTCTGTGGTTCATGGAGTAGAAAATTCTTAGCTTTTATGTTGCAATACATAGTTTACTTATTCAAAAATTTTTAAGAAAACAAAGATTATCAATAAAGACTATCTTGCATAATATTGTATAGAAGAATGTATTTTTGCAACCACAAATATGCCTAAACATCAAGAAAACAATGCAACATAATCCCTTTGATTTAGAGTGTCAATAACCTGATTCATTAAGCACATCTAATGTATGTCTCCTCCCAATTATTACTGCAATTATTTAAAGATTAAGGCTCCCTAAAGGTACACAATATGATAAACTACAATAATTCCTCCAAAATGTATGGTCTGAAGATATTCCACTGAACTGCGGATAATGATTTATGGTCTGTTGGTAAGAGATGCAATTTAATTGCACTTTGGAACATTCCTAAAACAGCAATCATCATGTCACAGAGTACCTGCAAAATGTCAAACTCTAATTATTTCCATGACAATATTTCTCAGATTTGACTCTGGTAATCCTTCACTCTGAAGCTTTATCCACAGAAAATGAAGCATCAAATAAATTATGCTCAGCTGTCATCTTTACCATGTGCCATTTTGTCTAAATTTTGCCAGTGTTTGAAAACAGGGAGGTGATCTGATCTGCTATGAAGCTAATCCTAATTCCCTTAATACTTATGTAGCTTCAGTTAGTTTAGAAAACTATACCTGGGAATTGATAGGTAGATATGTGGATAGGAACTATATTTATTTCAGGAAAACAATAAACTCCTAATTTTTAGCTTTGTGGTCAGATTCCAACCTGCTTTCCTGTATTTTGACATCTATGGATCTGTACTGCTTTTAATGGCATTAAAATATACACCAGCATACATCTGGTCAGAATGAAGTCTACTTTTCTCAGTTTCAGCAGGAAAAAAAAATAAAAAACACTGAATCTACAAAACCACTACTCTACAAAATTTCCATCCCTTTATCTCAAAGTCTAAGTTTGCAAATAAATTAATTCAGTCTATCCTCTTCAAACAGGTTCACTGGCTCTCTCCCAGTGCTTCTATAACTGTTGTGGTGGAACCTCTGATGCTTTTTTCACCGTTTGGAAGTGCCCCAGAGATTTCCCCTGTATCTCATAGTTACACTTTGATCTTTCCCCCACAAGATTAGCTCTTCAGCCAGTGCTGCAGGTCCATGCTGTGATTATCTCTGAATACACTCCCCCCTGGTATCCGCATGGAGGTTGTTCTTGGCTGTCCTAGAGGCATGTTACTCACACCAGTGAAATTCAAACAGGAGCCTGAGGGCAGATCTTAGTTTGAAATTCAGTAATTGTGAGCCTGCATGAAGTTATTACTCACTGTTACATTCATGTCACATGCCTCCAAAGAATCTCTACTCATGGGCACACACCGTAAAGTTAGAACACAAAAAAATAAAAAACCTGGAAGTCCTACAATCAGAAGAAATTAGGGAAGACAGGAAACATTACTTGAAAGTCAGCAATAAAATAACTGGAATAAAAGTGCTAGGCCTTCAGTGAAAGTAATGGTATTTTGTGCCTGAGCAGTGCAAAACATTGGAAATGGCTCTCAGATGAGACACTGCCACTGTACATGCACTTTGCCCAGGACTGACTTAATCACAAATCTCAGAGGAAACAGACAATTAGCGCTCGTCTTTAAAAACGATGACAACTATGTGAAATTTGATTTTTAAACTATCTAAATATTACGTGGAGGACTGGTGGAAGTGCAGAGGTCTTTACTGTAGAGACATACGCTTATAACATTTTACACAAGCAGTTCTCCACGAAATTCCAGAGACAATTTATATTGCATTTCTCCTTGCATGTAATACAGCTAGGTTGCAAAGGCTTTAAAGTTATTTTATGTGTAAAGTTTTTGCAATCGAAGATTAGCAAAATAGTCTCTTTGCACAGCTTAATGCTTATATGCCATGTAAGTATTCTGAATTAACCTTTTGCATCATTTGTTAGTGCTCTACCACTGGGAAACAGTGAAGACATGAGGGAGGAGGAAGCAGCCTCACTTCACATTTATTTGAGAGGTGGGCAGACTCACCTGGGCCTTGCAGGTGAGAAGAGTGTCCTGTTTCCCTATTCCGCAGTGTTTTAGGCACTGAGCTGGCCCATAGTGAATGGAACAACAACAGAAATGAAGGAGCACAGAGAACATGTACCCATATGTACTGCTGGGTACATATTGGGTATTCAAGGTGGTACAGATGTTAAACAGAAATTGTGAGAACCTACCTTTTGTACATAAATTGCTTAATTTGCTTTGTGGTTCTTTCCTGTATTTCTTACTTATGGCACTGTATGAAGACCTGGTCTTTTTTTCATGTATGTTTATGTAGAGAGAGAGAGAAAGCAAGTCAACAGTCTCCACTGTATTAAACAAATGGCTTTCTTATTATCCTTTTATTGATGAGCTACCATTGTAGCCCTTAAAAGAAACAATTAAAAACAGTTTGAGGCAACAGAGGTATGTTGCAAGACAAGAGGATATGTCACTGAAAAGTGTCCTGTAATGTAATATTAAGCTCTAGAATTTATGGCTGTTTTCTTCCTTGTGGTGTTTTTCAATACGCTTTTATTACAGGCTCTAAATTATACTTTCACAGAAAAGGTCTCTCTTTAAACCTTTAGGTCAGAATTGTTCAGGTCTTTTCACACTGAATCAGTCAGCTTTAAAGCTGGCAAAATCCTTGGCAGGCTTGTAAATCTTTCAAAAGATCTTATCCAATTACCCTTCATGGTCCAAAGGCTTCTACGGCGTGACTGTTTCCTTCTATGTGAGGAATTAAGTGCTCATGAAAGGTTAGGAACCAATGGAGTTGAAAAGTAAGCCAGCACATTTTTCTACAGTTCAGATACTATGGCTATATCTACAGAGACAACGTAGAGATCCATAAAGAAATTTAGTCATGGTCAAGAACACTGATGTTCCTTTGAGACCAGAAGAACAGTAAGGCCAGAAATTTTTATTTTATTTGTTTATAAAACACAATCAGTCATGTTAAAACTGGAAATTTCTGCATATGCATCTAAGGTCTTAAATCTTGCCTAGGACCACAAAATATATTTCATTCTATCTGTACCTATCATAAACCTTGGTCTTCGTCATATGTAAGAAATACATTTGTCCAGGAAAGGTGGCAAGAGGACATAGATATCCTAGGTTTTTTAATATGAAAAGGAATATAGTGAAGAGTAAACTCTGAAGGAAGTACTTTGTTGTTGTTGTTGTTGTTATTTATATACATATTTAACACCTTTATTAACTAAGGGAATATAAAAGCTAAATATTTACTAAGAAGTTTGTTAATATCAGAAAGAATTTTAGATCTCAGCAATTTTTAAACTGCAGTATTTATTCCAGTGACATATAAACTGCAATTACCAGGCTATAGCAGAAAAGGAAGAAAATCACTAAATCATTTTCACATGTAGCATAAAAATAGTATTTCATCTCACTCTGTTGGTCAGGATTACTAGAAAAATGCCCCTTCAAAAACATTACATGGGTAATAAAATAACATTTTAGAACAAATGAGAAAATGTGTGCTGTCTCTTTGAAGGAGAGCTTAAAAAATTCTTTTCTTTGTAATGCAAAAAAAAAGATTGCAGTGAGAGAAATCCAGCTGCATATTGAACCTCAGTTAGTGACCTCTAACTAAACTTTGACATGCTGTGATTTTGCAAATTTATGCATATATATTAAGATATACATATTCATTTTATTGGTACATACGTATATATAATGTGTTCATTTTTTTCCATTTCACAGTGAGAAGGACTTTCATTTCTCAATTGAAGATCTGAAGAATTACATAGCAATCAACTGCTACTCCAAGCCCTTTCTACGTCTGATTTTCAATTGTATCTTTTGTAATTATTCATTTATGTTGGTGCAAGACAGAAGGATCTTGAGATGTGAAACTTCACACAGTGGAACTAACTGAAAAGCAATCACGTCAAGCAGAATTAGGTCCTTGTTAGTTTGGTTGTTCCTAATACACTTCAATTCTGAATAGGGAAATTAAGTTAAAAGGAATTTTCATACGCAGCTTTTAAAAAGCTTTCAATTTTACAGCTTGTGTGCTTCATTGTATTGTTACCTCAACAGAACTTGTACTCATTTCAAACAACAATGTGAAATCGAGGAAATAAAATAAAAGCTTAATATGATCCCAAAGTCTATAATTAGAGGGCTTATGTATATAAGGAAAATGCTGTTAGTCATTAAAAAATACATTATTGAGGTGGTGTGGGTTTCTGCAGAGTTCAACCTTTCTGTGACTTTCATGTTTATAGATAAAAAAGTATTCCATTTAGTGAAATTTTGTCCAGTTCAGACTCCAGAAAGCTTGTCAATGTCATGTGTCCCAAGACTAAATTGCATTTATAAACTCATCTGTCAAATAAATAAAAGGTCACTGCTTGGTTTCCAGCAAGAAATTGCTTATTATTTAAAAGGAAGTTTCCAGATCTAGTGGGAGAATAGTGCTGCATTCTAAAGAGAGTAAAGTGCATTACTAATGCTGTTGCTCATGGTTATTTCACAAAATTACAAATTACAGCACAAAGCTAGTATAAAGCAGGCAGGTTCTTTTCTATATGTTTTATTTACCAGTGCTGTACATTTTGAGTAGCCACCATAAGCTGCTAAAAATTGCACAGAAGTTTTTTTGTATGTGGTATTTACCCATAACTTGGGAACTTTTCATCCTGACCAAACCAGGACAAGAACAGAATAGAATAGACATCTGCATGGGAACACTAGACATAGATTATAAATTTAGTGCTCACCAGCTAGATGAGATATCTGAAACTTCTGAATACAACTGCCCTTCATCGAAATCACTTGCATAAAGATTTCACCTCAACTAGTGATGTGTGTTACAACAGGATCAAGAATTATGTGTATAATAAATGTAATCAAATCTGGTAGAATTTGGGGTTTGTTATAGAAAATAAAATGAAGAAAGATATTTCAGTTTATGAATTTAGAAAGGAACGTAATTTTAAAGGAACAAAAATAGAAATACTTCTGTAAAAATAATATATTGATGCTTTTATTTCTCCTTTATTTCCTTTTTTTTTTACTAAAAATAAGAAAATCAATACTAAGTGTGTTCCGTAAACATTTCCACAACATTTTTCACGGGTTTGATTTTTGACAGATTATTTGAATGAGGATTATTTAAGAGAAATGACTGAAGACCAAATAATCAATTTGATCTTAACACTATTGCAATGTATACAGTTCATTCCATGTCCTGCATTTTGAAGGCAAGTATAACCACTCTTGCCTCTTCTCTTACCAGGGATCCTCAGTAATGAGTCAAACGACCTTGCCCAATACTCTCTATAACAGAAAGAAGCACTTCCATGAATCTGAGATTGACTCTCTTGATCTAGTAACTCATTTTGCTGTCTTCCATCCTACTGACTCTCTTATTGCTTCTCCAAGTTTAAAATTTTAGCAGACCTTTACTCCCTGAGGAGTGGTTTGCTGAAATCAGATATATCCAGTGGATGTTTTTGTCAGTGTTCTTTTCCCTACTAAGGTATCATGTATCATGAAAGATTGCAGAGAAAGATGGCTATATGAAGACTTTGCTGACTTCCTTAAGCATCTTTTCTTCCTCTTTTTTAAGTTTGGTTCTTGTGACAATGGGTCAGCTCAATTTTTAAAAAAAACTTCTGAATTTATTCAGAAAATGAGGTAATATTTTCAAAAATTTTCAGAAATATTCTTAAATTTCTTTCTGTTACCTAAGGCTATGACTATTACAGTTGAGATCTAAAACAGTACCCCAGAGAAAATTATCAGAATGAAGTGAGCAACTGAATATTCTAGCCTATTTTTTTTGTTTTCCATACTCGCAGACTCTGACTCAACTGATTTGAGTGAATATGGAAGCCTCAAGTGTAAAGAAAACTTCTGTTTACATCTTGAATCTACAGTCATTCTAGTTTCCTCACAAACTGCCTGTGTTAAGACATCTAAAATGCTCAGTTATCTGACTTTGGCTATGCAGATGGCAAGATTAAGTTATCATTTACTTGATATGGTTTGGGGTAATAGCTTTTATTGTTATTTCATCTCTTTCCCTTGCCTTGATTGGTCATTGCGTGAACACTTACTCTATTACTTTTCTGGAGTGAAGAAGGTCGTACATCTTCAAATCACTAATGCTTGATGTAAAAGCATGATGCCATTCCAAAGATTACATAGCCATGTCAGTCATAAAGATGGAAAGTGTCTGCTCTTACTGTTAGCTTTTGCTAACGTCTCTAATCACTTGGACTCTGGTTTTTTTATTCCGCTGTGGGCTGACAATCATTGTTGATGAAAACGTATGTATTGCCAGCTCAAGCTACATGTGTGTATGTCATGGGAAATGCTCCACACCTCGAGGTATTAGTCATTATGAAAAGGGCATGCACAAAACAAGCAGAGGCATACCTGGCCAAGAAGATGAAAGTTATTGCAGTTCCCAGTATAATTCAGAATGGTTTCTGAGCTAGTCCAACTTGTGAGTGGCTACTTACAGCTCTAGAGCTATTCAGTGATGGCCAGGTTTTTGGAAGACCTATTTGCATGATCCCTGACCCAGTGAAACAGGATAGTGCCATTCCTGAATTATTTCTGCAGTATGAACATTCACTGTGAAAATGAACTGAGATAATCAGATTATTCCCCAGAGACTGTTTAAGAGGTACAAAACTTCTTATTCAAACCTTCTACTATTTCAAACTGAGCTTCTGTCATTTTTTATTGTCAAGTTTGAATTAACTTTAAGATAAAAAAGCATTCCATATTTTGCCAAAGTTATGACTGACTTCAGTAATTACTCTGTTGGTTTGTATTGTTTCATTTCTCCTGTCTTTTTGATTTATTAAACTGTGACCCGTACAAAATAGGGTAAAATTTATAAAATATGAAACAGCTTTTAAATAAAATCATTCAGGTAAGTTGAAGATCATCCATTTAGTTAATTCCTAGTTGTCGTGGTTTGGCCGGACCCGCGCCGCCCGCCGCAGCCCGCGCTGAGCAGCGACTTCCTGGCCCCTCCCCCGGCAGCTCCCCCCCACCGTCCGGGCATGGCTCACATGGTGTGGAATACCTGTCCCCTCCCATCCTTGGGGAAATTAACCCCAGCCCTGCTGGAACCAGGACATTATCCACCCCTTATTCCATACCATCTGTGCCATGCCCAGATCCTACAGTTCCCAATCATTTACCACCACTTCCCCCTGTCTTTTATATATACAAACATATGTACATCTATATACATACAGATTTAATCCCCACCGTCCATGGGCGATCCCTCTAAAATATTCATTGAGTTAATTTAGTCCATCACTGTGGGCCGCATCTGTGAAAGCAGTCTCTCAGGGCAGGTGAGATGGTGTGTGGTGCTGGACTGGTGCACGCTGCATTTGGAGCTCATGGCTGGTGTACCCGCTGTGGCCCATGCCCGCAGTTCACAGGTTGAAGACGTTGATCCCAAGGAAGTTGCTGGGCGCCAGCTGATGAGGTCAGTTCTTGTTACCTCACCGCTGCACTTTACTCCGCCTTATCAAAATCCATCTGTCATTGGTTTGGGAGATTCTTACTATAGTACCCTTGATAGCAGTTATCATAATGATGACACACAGTGACAGGGTTATTTAGCACATACCATCATAAGATTTGATTTATTGACCATTCTCACCTAGAATCAAATCCCCATGAGGTACACATCGGACCTCCCCATCCTCCCGCATCACCCACCACGTGCACCCAGGTCCTTGTGCAAAAGCAATCCCACGGATGGGTTTGCCTTTGCCTGAGGCAGGGCTAACCCAGACTGTCTTCCCTAACATATTCTTCATGTGCACTACAGGGACTTTATCCCCTTCTACTGTACGTGGAAGTTTTGATTGGGCAGGGCCAGCTCGGTTGGCAGATCCCCTGGTGTTGACTAGCCAGGTGGCCTTTGCTAAATGCGTATCCCAGTGTTTGAAAGTTCCACCACCCATGGCTCTCAGGGTAGTCTTTAACAGTCCGTTGTATCGTTCTATCTTCCCTGAGGCCCGTGCGTGATAGGGGATGTGAAACACCCACTCAATGCCATGCTCTTTGGCCCAGGTGTCTATGAGGCTGTTTCGAAAATGAGTCCCATTGTCTGACTCAATCCTCTCCGGAGTGCCATGTCGCCATAAGACTTGTTTTTCAAGGCCCAGGATAGTGTTCCGGGCAGTGGCATGGGGCACAGGGTATGTTTCCAGCCACCCGGTGGTTGCTTCCACCATTTTGAGCACATGGCGCTTGCCTTGGCGGGTTTGTGGGAGTGTGATATAATCAATCTGCCAGGCCTCCCCATATTTGTATTTTAGCCATCGTCCTCCATACCAAAGAGGCTTTAACCGCTTGGCTTGCTTAACTGCAGCACATGTTTCACATTCATGGATGACCTGTGCAATAGTGTCCATGGTCAAATCCACCCCTCGGTCTCGAGCCCATCTATATGTCGCATCTCTTCCCTGATGGCCTGAGGCATCATGAGCCCACTGAGCTATGAATAATTCACCCTTATGTTGCCAGTCCAGATCCACCTGAGCCACTTCAATCTTAGCGGCCTGATCTACCTGCTGGTTGTTTTGATGTTCCTCAGTGGCGCGACTCCTGGGTACGTGGGCATCTACATGACGTACTTTCACAACCAGATTCTCTATCCGGGCAGCAATATCTTGCCACAGTTCAGCCGCCCAGATGGGTTTACCTCTGCGCTGCCAGCTGCTCTCTTTCCACTGCTGTAACCACCCCCACAGAGCATTTGCCACCATCCATGAATCAGTATAGAGGTAAAGTACTGGCCATTTCTCTCGTTCAGCAATGTCTAAAGCCAGCTGGATGGCTTTCACCTCTGCAAACTGGCTCGATTCGCCTTGTCCTTCAGTGGCTTCTGCAACTCGTCGTGTAGGACTCCACACAGCAGCCTTCCACTTCCGATGCTTCCCCACAATCCGGCAGGACCCATCAGTGAACAAGGCATGTTTCCTCTCATTTTCTGGTAGTTTATTATACGGTGGAGCCTCTTCTGCACGCGTCACCTCCTCCTCTGGTGATATTCCAAAATCTTTGCCTTCTGGCCAGTCCATGATCACTTCAAGTATTCCTGGGCGATTGGGGTTTCCCATTCGAGTCCGCTGTGTGATCAGTGCAATCCACTTACTCCATGTGGCATCAGTCGCATGGTGTGTGGCAGGGACCCTTTCTTTGAACATCCAGCCCAGCACTGGCAGTCGAGGTGCCAAGAGGAGCTGTGCCTCAGTACCAACCACTTCTGAAGCAGCTCGAACCCCCTCGTATGCTGCCAATATCTCTTTTTCGGTTGGAGTATAGCAGGCTTCAGATCCTCTGTATCCCCGACTCCAAAACCCCAGGGGTCGACCTCGAGTCTCCCCTGGTGCTTTCTGCCAGAGACTCCAGGTAGGGCCATTCTCCCCGGCTGCGGTGTAGAGCACATTTTTAACATCTTGTCCTGCCCGGACTGGCCCCAGGGCTACTGCATGAACTATTTCCTGCTTAATTTGTTCGAAGGCTTGTCGTTGCTCAGGGCCCCATTTAAAGTCATTCTTTTTCCGGGTCACTTGATATAGAGGGCTCACAATCAGACTGTAATTTGGAATATGCATCCTCCAAAAACCCACAACACCTAAGAAAGCTTGCGTTTCCTTTTTACTAGTTGGTGGAGACATAGCTGCTATTTTGTTGATCACATCCATCGGGATCTGACGGCGTCCATCTTGCCATTTTATTCCTAAAAACTGGATCTCCTGTGCGGGTCCCTTGACCTTACTTCGTTTTATTGCAAAACCAGCTTTCAGAAGGATTTGAACTATTCTATTCCCTTTCTCAAAAACTTCCTCTGCTGTGTTGCCCCATACAATGATGTCGTCAATGTACTGCAGATGTTCCGGAGCTTCACCCTGTTCTAGTGTGGTCTGGATTAGTCCATGGCAAATGGTGGGGCTGTGTTTCCACCCCTGGGGCAGTCGATTCCAGGTGTACTGGACACCCCTCCAAGTGAAAGCAAACTGTGGTCTGCACTCTGCTGCCAAAGGGATTGAGAAGAATGCATTGGTGATATCAATTGTTGCATACCACTTGGCTGCCTTTGACTCCAGTTCGTATTGAAGTTCTAGCATGTCCGGCACGGCAGCGCTCAGCGGTGGTGTAACTTCGTTCAGGCCACGATAGTCCACTGTTAGCCTCCACTCTCCATTAGATTTTCGCACTGGCCATATGGGACTATTAAAGGGTGAGCGGGTTTTGCTGATCACTCCTTGAGTCTCTAGTTGACGAATCAGCATATGGATGGGGATCAGAGAATCTCGGTTAGTGCGATATTGCCGCCGATGCACTGTCGTGGTAGCAATCGGCACCTGTTGTTCTTTGACCCTCAACAAACCTACCACAGAAGGGTCCTCCGAGAGACCAGGCAATGTAGACAGCTGTTTAATTTCCTCTGTCTCCAAAGCAGCTATGCCAAAAGCCCACCGGTATCCTTTTGGGTCCTTGAAGTATCCTCTCCTGAGATAGTCTATGCCAAGGATGCACGGAGCCTCTGGGCCAGTCACAATGGGATGCTTTTGCCACTCATTTCCAGTCAGGCTCACCTCAGCTTCCAATACAGTCAACTCTTGGGATCCCCCTGTCACTCCAGAAATACAAATGGGTTCTGCCCCTCTGTAACTTGATGGTATTAAGGTACATTGAGCTCCAGTGTCCACTAGAGCCCTATACTCCTGTGGCTCTGATGTGCCAGGCCATCGAATCCACACGTTCCAATAAACCCGGTTGTCCCTTTCCCCCACCTGGCTGGAGGCAGGGCCCCTCTAATCCTGATCATAGTATCCATTACTCACTTGTTGCAGAAATGACTTGGAGGTCCCTTCAAGAGGATCAGAGGTAAGATCAGGCCTTCTGCTCTGTCTGGGGGGCTGCCTGCTGGCAACGGGAGCAGCACTTTTCCTGGAGGGATCCCCTTTTGTGATTGTTCTTCCTTGCAACTCACGTACCCATGCCCGTAGGGTCGAGGTAGGTTGTCCATCCCACCTCCTCATGTCCTCACCGTGGTCACGCAAGTAAAACCACAGGGTGCCTCGTGGTGTGTACCCTCTATACTCTCCCTCTTGAGTAGGGAAACGCTTGCTCCTAATAGCTGAGATGCTGGCCTGTACAGGTGGGGAGTAGGACATATTCTCTTCGAGTTGTTGGACCTTCTGGGACAGTTTCTCCACAGCTGAGACAAGGGGGGAAGAGAGACTTTCTTCATATTGCCGGAGTCGGCCAGCCACCTCATCCACCGTTGGTCCCTCTTCGCCTTTCCATTCCATCACTGCCAAGGAGTTGGCATACAATGATGGTGCACTCCATACAAACTTCCACCATATGGGCCTTGTGCATTGGACTTCATCAGGGTCTGTGGGTAACTGCGCGTTATCTGGGTCATAGTAAATCATCTCCCGCACGGCTAATTCCCTGAGGTACTGGATACCTTTTTCCATGGTGGTCCACTTGCTTGGGCGGCATACAACATCTTCACTGAAGGGGTACCTTTCCCTCACACCTGACAGGAGTCGCCTCCAGAGGCTGAGGGCTTGTGTCTTCTTCCCAATCGCCTTGCCAATGCCCCCTTCCCTAGACAGGGATCCCAGCTGCCTGGCCTCCCTGCCCTCTAATTCCAAGCTACTGGCCCCGTTATCCCAGCATCGGAGCAGCCAGGTGACAATGTGCTCGCCCGGAAGTCGGCTGAAATCTTTTCGCATATCTCTCAGCTCACTCAGGGATAGGGATCAGGTGATGATCTCTGGTTCCATCTCTTCCTCCCTTTCCTTTGATGGCCCTGGTTCATCATCATCCCTAACTAAGCGAACTGATTTCTTGGTGTATTTCTTCTTCTGTATAGGGGCAACTGATACGGGCACGGGCTGGTTGTCCGGTTCAGCTGCAGTGTCCGCCACTGGGGTTTGAGCGGCTGCATTGTCTGCTACAGGGGTTGGAATAGCTGCAGGGTCTGCCGCAGGGGCTTGAGTGGCCACAGGGCCTGCCACCGGGGTGGGAATAGCCGCATTGTCCACTGCAGGGGTTGGAATAGCTGCAGTGCCTACTGGTCTGGTTTCCTCCTCTTTCCCCTGAGGGTGCTGCATAACACTGAGCAGTGTTTGGTAGATACTGGCCAGGGCCCAGTACAGTGCAGTGAGTTGTGCATCTCTGGGATAGCCACGGCATTTTCCTTTTAAAAATTCTACCACTTTATCAGGGTCCTGTAGTTGTTCGGGGGTGAAGTCCCAAACCACTGGAGGTGAGAAGTTCTCTAGATACCTGCCCATATTCTCCCACATGCCATGCCACCCCTGACTATCCAGCCTCGGGGCAGATCTCTGGGTGGTAGTCTTAAACAGTTGTTTAACCCTAAACAAAACCTGAAACACATTCAGGAGACATAGCAATAGGAACATGCTGGTTTGAGCATCCAGAGGATATTCGAAATTCTCAAAAGCTGTCATACCTGGCCCGAAGGAGAAAAGGGAGGTGAAAGAGCTAGGGAAAGTATCCCCCCCTGTTTCCCCCATAGATCGGGTATGATTATTAATAAATTCTGCAAGACGGCGACCAAGGTATGGGCAGGACAGCAATACTGCATAAACACCCCAACACAGCGACCTGAGCAGTGATGCTATCATATCATATGCTGATATCGCACAGGACAGCAAAATGATACTCCTGATCCCTCTCCCCGAGGTAACAAACATCATCACGGGGAGTACATAGAACACGTAAGAATTTGCATAACACAGCCACGCAAACAAACGAAGGAACATTGTAACCGGCGATTATCTAACTAATATGAGAAATATATATAACAAACTCGTGTTAACAATCTCGGGTCGGATCTGTCGTTATCTCAACCCTCGAGCCCCACGTTGGGCGCCAAAAAGGACTGTCGTGGTTTGGCCTGAGCCGGCAGAAACGAACCACGCGGCCGCTCGCTCAGCCCCCCACAGCCGTGGGGGGGGGGGGGGAAATACGAAAAAAAAGGCGAAACTCGTGGGCTGAGATAAAGGCAGTTTAACAGAACAGCAAAGGGAAGAGAAAACAATAACAATAACACGGATAACGGAATATACAAACGCGATCAGGGCACCGCCGCTCACCGACCGGACCCGGACCCGCGCCGCCGCAGCCCGCGCTGAGCAGCGACTTCCGGCCCCCTCCCCCGGCAGCTCCCCCCCACCGTCCGGGCATGGCTCACATGGCATGGAATACCTGTGTCCCCTCCCATCCTTGGGGAAATTAACCCCAGCCCTGCTGGAACCAGGACACTAGTATTTCAGAAAAGCTGAGTTAATTTCTTTTTAATTTAAAAGTGTTTGTTTCTTGTGAAATCCTGATTCTCTTCCTCATGCTTGTCAACATAGGCCCTTTAGATTTCCCAAGGTTCGTGTGAGTAAAGACTAATCTGCGCTTCTGTCTCACAGCATCACTCAATGTTTGAGGTTGGAAGGGACCTCTGGAGGTAATCCAATCTAATCCTGCTCAAAGCAGAGTCAGCTATGTCGTGGTTTGGGCCAGAATGGCTAATGAAATGAAAGACAAATGCTCTCCCCTACCTCTCCCTTCAAGGAGACGAGGATGAGAGAGAAAGAGACTTCTTAGTGTAAAAGATACTGAACTACTTTAATGAAATACTAATAATAAAATAATAAACCCAAAGATAATATCAAAAAGAAAATAATGAAATTGATATACAATATATACAAAATCAGTATCAAGATCCCAGGATGATGATCACGTCACTGACAGGCACTGGGAAAGTCCCAGATTGGACTCAGCAATGGACGGGAACTAGATTCCGCATCTGGATTGAGGAATGCAGGGATTGGGATCAAAGGCAGACAAACAGACAGAGTCCTCCTTGTACACCGGCCATTGAAGAAAGAGGGTTGACCCCTCTGATCCCTCAGCTTTTATACTGAGCATGAAGCAGATGGGATGGAATACCCTGTTGGTCAGTTTTGGGTCACCTGTCCTGTCCGCTCCCCACCACAGGTGGGACCCCACTGCGCTTTTCCGCTTCTGACCCTCCAATGGGGCAAGGAACAAAGTTAGCTGGCCTTGGGTGTTATAGCAATAAGTATAAGCAAGAGCCTCTCTGCATACCATTCTTTGGTATAAGTTATAAACAATCAGGTCTTATCACTCTGGAGGCGGACTACTGTCTGAAAAATACACCATTAATTTCAGAGGGTTCAGTTAGTTAGAAGAGGCTTAGCTGCAAAGTAAAACTACTGAATAGAAAATTGGTTTTGTTTTACCTCAAGCCAGGACAAGCTAGAACATGTTGCCCAGGACTGTGTCCAGTTGAGTTTTGAGCATCTCCAAGGATGGAGGTTCCACAGACTCTCTGAGCAACCTGCTCCAGGGTTTCATGGCTCTCACAGTGAAAGGTTTTTCTTATGCTTAAGCAGAATTTCATGTATTTCAATAATGCTCTTTGTGGCAGGTTACCCTTCACTGTCTTCCAGGCTCCCACCAAGCTACTCTCTCACTCCTCCTCGTCAGCAGGACAGCAGAAGAAAATAAGATTTAAAAGCTCGTTGGATCAGATAAGAACAGGGAGATCACTCACCAGTTATCAACATGGGCAAAACAGACTCAACTTGGGAATTATTTGAATCTGTCACCAATTAAACCACAGAAGGTTGGTGAGAAACAGAAATAAAACACCACACCACCCCCTGCTTCTTCCCAGGCTCCACTTCAGCCCTTCATTCTCAACTCTTCTGTCTCCTACTCTCTCACCACAAGCAATGCAGGGGAATGGGGAAGGAAGGTTGTGGTCAGTTCTTAACAGTTCATCTCTGCTGCTCCTTCCTCCTCATGCTGTTCCCTTGCTCCAACATGGCGTCGTTCCTACAGGATACAGTCCTGCATGAACTGCTCCAGTGTGGGTCCTTTGCATGGGGTGCAGTCCTTCCTTCAGGAACAGACTGCTACAGTGTGAGTCCCCACGTGGGCCACAGTTCCTGACAGAAAAACTGCTCCTACATGGGCTTCTCTCCACGGACCACAGCTCCTGCCAGGAGTCTGCTCCTGTGTGACCTCTCAACAGGTTGCAGCTTCCTTCAAGGCACATCCACCTGCCCCAGCATGGGGCTGTCCATGGGCTACAGTGTGGATATCTGCTCCACCATGGTTCTCCATGGGCTACAGGGGTACAACTTGTGTCACCATGGTCTTCATCATGGGGTGCGGGGAACCTCTGCTCCAGCACCTGGAGCACCTCTTCTCCCTCCTTCTTCCCTGGCTTTGGTGTCTGCAGGGCTGTTTCTCTCACGTTTTTCTCACTCCTCTCTCTCCCAGCTGCTGCCCAGCATTTTTTACCCATTCTTAAATATGTTTGCTGATTGTTGCAGATTTGGCAAGTGGTGGGTCCATTTTGGAGATGGCTGAAATTGGCTCTGTCTGACGTGGGCAGCCCCTGGTTTCTTCTCACAGAGGCCACCCTGCAGTCTGCCTCCTACCAAAACCTTTACACATACTCACAATATACTCTTCTCAATGCAGCCCAGGAGATTAACGGCCTTCTTTGTGACAAGAGCATGTTCTGAGCTCATGTGCAACTTGTTGGACACCAGGATGCCCAGATCCTTCTCTGCAAAGCTGCTTTCTAGCCAGTCAGCCCCAGCATGCTGGTGCATGGGATTATTCTTCCCCAGGTGCAAGACTGTGTACTTCCCTTTGTTGAACTTCATGAGGTCCATGCCTGCCCATTTCTCTAGCCTGTCGAGTTTCCCTCTTAATGACAGCACAACCATCTGGTGTACCAACGACTCCCCCCAGCTTTGTACCATCTGTGAGAACTCACTGAGAGTATATTTGGTCCCATCATTCGGGTCATGAATGAAGATGTTAAACAGTATTGTGCTCAGTGTCAGACCCTGGGTTACGCCAATAGGAACTGACCTCCAGTTGGACTTCATGCCACTGAGCCCAATTGTTCAGCCAGTTTTCAATCCACTTCACTGTCCGTTGACCTAGCCCAAGTTTTGTCAGTTTGTCAATGAGGATGTTATGGTAGGCAGTGTTTAAATCCTCACTAAAAGTCAAGCTAAAAAACTTTTACTGCTCTATCCTCACCCACCGAGACAATCATCTCATCACAGAAGGCTATCAGGTTGGTCAGGCATGATTTTCTCTTCACAAATCCATGCTGACTACTCCCAATTACCTTCTTGTTCTTCATAAGTTTGGAAGTGGTTTCCAGGATTAGTTGCTCTGTCACTTTCTTATAGATCAAAGTGAGGCTCATTGGCCTGTATTTTCCCACATGCTTCCTCTCGCCCTTCTGAAGAAAGAAGTGACATTTGCTTTCTCCCAGTCCTCAGGAATCTCCCCAGACTGCCATGACCTTTCAAAGGGAATTGAGAATGACCTTGCAGTGACATCAGCCGGTTCCCTGAGCACTCACGGATGGATCTCATCAGGCCCACAGACTTGAGTATGTACATGTTGCAAAATCTTTCCTAACTTGATTCTTCTCTACCAAGGGTAAGTATTCCTTGCTGCAGACTCTCCCACAGGTCTCAGGGGACTGGTATTACTGAAGGCAAATCTCACCAGCAAAGACTGAGCAAAGAAGACGATGAACACTTTGGCCTTTTCCATGTCCTTTGGGCACCAGATACCTTGCTCCATGCAGCAGGAAGTCCACATTTTCCCTTAGTCTTCCTTTCGTTGTCTATGTATCAATAAAAGCCTTTCTTGCTGCCGTTCACATGCCGTTGCTCATCAGGTTTAACTCCAGATGGTCTTTGACTTTTCTTATCCCTTCCCTGCATGCATGGACAGTGTCTCTATGTTCTTCCGGGGTCATCTGTCCTTGTTTCCATCTCTTATCATAGAATCATAGAATGGGTTAGATTGGAAGGGACCTTAAAGATCATCTAGTTCCGATTCCCCTGCCATGGGCAGGGACACCTCCCACCAGACCAGGTTGCTCAAAGCCCCATCCAACCTGGCCTTGAACACCTCTAGGGATGGGGCCTCAACAACTTCTCTGGGCAACCTGTTCCAGTGCCTCACCACCTTCATAGTGAAAAATTTCTTCCTGATATCTAATCTAAATCTACCCTCTTCCAGTTTGAAGCCATTACTCCTCATCCTATCACTACATGCCCTAGTTAAAAAGTCCTTCTCCAGCTCTCCTGTAGGTCCCCTTTAGGTACTGGAAGGCCACAATAAGGTCTCTCCAGAGCCTTCTCTTCTCCAGGCTGAACAACCCCAACTCTCTCAGCCTTTCCTCATAGAAAAGGTGCTCCAGCCCTCTGAGAATCTTTGTGGCCCTCCTCTGGACCTGCTCCAACAGGTGCATGTCCTTCTTATGCTGGGTGCCCCAGAGTTGGAGGCAGTGTTCCAGGCGGGGTCTCATGAGAGTGGAGTAGAGGGGCAGAATCACCTCCCTCAACCTACTGGCCATACTTCTTTTGATGCAGCCCAGGATGCAGTTGGCTTTCTGGGCTGCAAGTGCACATTGCTGGCTCATGTTGAGCTTCTAATCCACGAACACCCCCAGGCCCTTCTCCTCAGGGCTGCTCTCAATCCATTCTCTGCCCAGCCTGTATTTGTGCCTGGGATTGCCACAACCCACGTGCAGGACCTTGCATTTGGCCTTGTTGAACCTCATGAGGTTTGCACCTCTCTTGTGTGCTTCCTTCCTGCATTTGAGTTTTGTTCATCTGTGCAGAAATCCTGGTGCTTTTGCATGATTTCTTGCTTGGGAGCATGGACGACTACTGACATTGGAGGAGCTGAGCCTTTGAAAAACAACCAGTTATCCTGGACCCCCCACTCTCTCCAGGCCATTGCCCTGTGATTCTTCCAAGCAGATCCCTGAACAGGTGAAAGCTCTGCTCTGCTCTCCTCTCCTGAAGTCCAGGATTGTGATACTGCTATTTGCCTTTTTCTGTCCCCTCATGAGGAACTTGTGAGAACTCCTGCACTTCATGGTCACTGCCAAAGCTGCCCCTGACCTTCAAACCACCAGCCAGCTCTTCCTTGTTTGTTAGTGTCAAGTCCAGCAAAGCACCTCCCTTCATCAGTATCTCGATCATCTGTGTCAAGGAAGTTGTCACCAATCCACTCCAGAAATGTCCTGCATTACTTGTGCCCTGCTGTGTTTTCCTTCCAGCAGATATCAGTGAAATTCAAGTCCTCCATAAGGGTCAGAGCCTACAAACAGGAGACTTCCTCCAGTTGTCTGAAGCAGGCTTCAGCTCCTTTTTCCTCATCAGGTGGTCTGTAGCAGACACCCACTGCATCACCTACGATGATCTGTCCACTAACTCTGACCCCACGTTTTCAGGTGGATCCTTTCTTACAAGCTGTCCTCAATTGTCAAAGATGCTTTCATGGTCACAAAAAAACCAAATCCCTGTTGTTGACACCAGCTGCACAACCAGCTGAATGTGCAGGATCCATCCACTCCTCCGCAAGTCTTCCCCACCACTAGAAAGACAAAGAAGAATACCAAACTTTCAATTAAAAAATAAAGCACTACTAAAATGAAGGAGGCAGAGATTCTAATCTGAGTTGCAAAGCTGCAAATCTCATTTTAATGGAAATGCTTTTGAAAATCAGAATTTGCCCCCTGAACTATTAAATAAAACAAACCAAATAGAATTTCTGCTTTCCTCTATTCTCAGTCCTTTGTGGTGAATTTTCTTCTTGGTCTGTGAGCTTGTTATTGATTTTTTACTATCTGCACCACTCATTCAATAAGCTTATCACCAAACTTGGCCCTAAAAGATGCTCAAAGCAAATGAGAAAGTGCAGTATCTATTCTCTTTCAGTAATGACTAAATTCGCCTTTGTTTCAGAGGAGTCCTTATGAAAAAAAATCAGACTAGCAAAAAGTTGGAAAATAGACTCAAGTATCGTATTCACCAGCATGAGCACAAGGGAAGATCTGGTCAAAGGACAAAGGAAACTATTTGCATGGATATATCCTTGAAAACAATAGTTTGATAGTTGAGGTTTACTGGTTCTCCCAAAGGTTTAAAAGCTGGCAATGCAGGAGACTGTCTCAACATAAGCGTTTAGATTCTTTATGTTATGAGATACATTTGAATCATCCCCTTACAACCTAAAACAAAAAAAAATCAAGGAAAAGCCAAGATCTCCTTACAGGGCTTCCCTAGGATCACATGGTAGGGGAGATGATATACTGTCTCCTACGTAAAAAAAAAATCAAAAAACCCCGAAATCAGCAGATGGGCAGTCCCTTAATTTTAGAAACTCCCCAAAACCTGCATGCACCCAGGGGTCTTTTGCCTCCACACAGGCACTCATAAACCCCCTGTAGTATTCTATGACTTTTTTTTCTATGACTTTTTTTTTTTTTATGTAGAATATTCCTAGGCTCTAGGTTTTCAATGTGTCACTGTATATTTCAAAGAACATTAAAAAGATACCCTTCCAAAATCTGTAATAACATTAAAGATTTTTATAAATGTAAAATAGCATGAAAAGTATCAAGATGCTAAAATCTGTCTCTGTGATCACTTTCAGACATTTGACTGTATCACAGAGAGTGAGGGATCTGTGTTACTTAAAAAGAAAATTATCTACATCTCAGTTTATCTAATTGAAAGAATGTGATTTGACTGAAAGGAGTTGTAAAAAAAGAAAAAAGCCAGAAATAAACCATCAGAGAGAAAATGAGAGGCCCAAAAAACACTAAGAGAGGGAAAGGGTGAAAAATCCTTATTTGAGTTTTACTAATAGGGTGATCAACTGATGTTGCCAAAGCCAGAGATTAGTGTTAGAAAGCAAGGAAACAAACAAACAACCCCCCTACTAAGCGGTTAAAATTTCCAGCCTACAAGTAGGGAGAGGAGAAGATATTGAGAAAGAGGTACTGATAAATAGCGAGCAAGGAACGGGGAGGGGCGGGGGGGGGAGCTACAAGCCACCTGAGACAGTGGGATTCACTTTGGCTTGGAGAGATCTGAGGAGGTACAGATGAGATGCAAACATCTCTTAAGATGTGTACATGGTGGGTATAACCCCATTTTTGGCTGTATTCCTTTAGGTGAGTACACAGTACATCCATTTAGAAAGAAGTTATCTGAATCATTTTAGTCAGCTCACAGGCTTCAGAAAAGAGGTGTCTTAAAGGTGATAATTACTGTTAGTAGGCAGATATGGGTGTTATGTGAGAAGATGAAGAAGGGCAACGATATTTGGCATTCTTCCTATGTAATCCTGACAAGACAGCAAAATTAGTGGGCTTGCAGAGATGTGCTCCAGATTCAACTCACCTAGAAAAAGGTACAGGATGAGATTTGAAACTTGGAGGAAGCGTGCAGGGAGACTAGGGAGAGTTCATACACTGTTTCCCTGTAGGTCATTACATGAACTACAAAAATGTCTTATTCGTCTCTGTTTCCAAAAAGTTTTAGAACTCTAAGAATCAGTTGTTTGGTATGCTTGTAAAAAAAGGTATTTTGTTTACAGAAAAACTTTCTATACAGGTCTTTTTAGATATCTCTTGCTGTTGAATAGTTTCTGAGTTCAATAAAGCACTGATGCAGCAGCAAACCCTCTATAGGTGAACTCTTCAGGATTTGTCTGTGTGGGGTTTCTTGCAAGATTAATTCTGGCTTCTTTTCATGACCATTCCTTGGTTTCTTGAACATACCTTTATCTACAGACACCATTTGATAAAAAAATATTAATACTCTGAAAAACTTGTTTCTTGTTTATTCCGTGGAGCCAAAGGGAAATCAACAGATTTCATGTTTATTTCCATGGCAGTTAGACTTGAAATTCCTTACAAGTTATTTATTCTGAGATCCCTTCTATCCAGTTTTTACATTTGGATACAAAGATAGAGTTTAGACTTACTTATAAGTACTAATTTATGTTAAAAAAAAAGCCAGAAAATACACGCATTCTTAAAACTGGGCAGAAGATTTTAGTTGTAAGGAGTTCAGGCAGGCTTTTCTACATAATAATTGTATTTATGTGACACTATTCTATTGATATGTTTCAGTATCAGAGACAGCAATTAATCCAAAATATCAGTGCAGCAAGTTCTGCTTTGATATTGTAGCAGCAACCCCACATTAGGGAAGTTAAAAATCAGTGCAGAGCTGAGAAGTCCAATAACAACCTATGATAGGTCATCATTACTGCACCTCCTACTGGCTTTCACAACTTCAAAGGAAAAACTTCTATAAGAATTTAGCTAGGAATCTTTTGTGCTGGTCAATGACTTCCTTTTGTGTAGACACAGAAATCTAAAGAGTTACATATACTGACCCCTCCATTTCAGTATTGTACCTAATTTGGAAAGTCCATTGCCAAAAAAAGATTGACTTGGGTAAACAGCTCTAGCACATACAGGTAACAGAATGTTTAGAGCCTGACATCAAGAGTTTTTGAGGCCCAGAAACTCCAGCTGAATAACATGGAAGATTAATGTTCAACATCTTTGGAAAAAAAAAAAGCTTTTATTTTGTCTAGCAAGGGAAATGCTGGTCTATTTCTTACTAGGAATTTGCAGCACTCTCAGTGTCCAGGGATGCTAACACATGAATACATATTTGTGCAGGATCAGTTAAATCCTCAAGAAAAAAAAACAGGGAAATGAAGTAGAGTCAATATTTTTGTGATCTTACAGGATTTCTCATGGCTATGCTTCTGAGTATATAATTAATTAATTGTAGTATTGTAGTGTCTAAAATCTCTCTAAGGGGTTATGAAAGAAGGAGTGTGTTGTGTCAGGAGCAGTCAAATTCAATACAAAATACAGCCATCACCCCAGAGATTTTTCTACTACAATGATTAGATCAATAAACATTAGTATACTTCTCTTACCTTAATAATTCCATTCAAAACATAGGAAAAGTAATTATGTACTTACAATACCAGAATTAAAGCTGCTGAGCTAAATTATCCTGTGACATGCCAATCATTTTCTCCCAATAAAGAAATAACCCACTGCTGGAATGTCACCTGTGATCCAGGAAACAACTATCAAAAAATGAAACACTGAATATAATACATCACAGAGGATAGAAGGAGTCATCCAGAAAAGGATACATGAGAAAAGGCAGATGAACCTCACCAGAGATCATCACCTTCACCTGTTCTGATGAACTTTACTCCTCAACCCATTTTAGCCTTGGATAACTTGTTTTATTCCCCACTGGACTTAAAAGAGATCCAGCTGGTGTTAAAAGAAGAATGTGAATTGTTCAGTTACTTTAAAGTCCTGAAGTGTCAATGGTCACATTGGGTGTAAGGAGACTGAAAACTTTTTTTTTTTTCACTGAGTACTTCAGTAGGACAAATTTTCACATTAAGTCTTTTAAAATTCATCAAGCAACAAAATGCTAACACTATGAGTTATTTCTTTATATGATCTTTTCTGGATCACCTGAGATCTTCCCTGAACAGTACAGGAAAAAAGTCACTAAACAGCACAGCCTCTTTTGTAGGACAAAACACAATCACATCTCAGATTATTCAAGATTAATTATCTCTCTTCGTTATCTGTACCTAATGAAGATGGTGGCATAGAAGATGGTAAGAGTGTTTTACTTCCTTTGGATTTTTTACTTAGGCAGTTGTAAGATTTTTCTTAGGTGAGCCGGAACACTTTCAGAGTCACAGGAGTGGGTAAATCCCATAATCTTCAAGACGGTTATAAAAGTCACATGCAGATTTTGTTAAGATTGACAGGAGTCTTTTCATTGACCCTAATGGAAAACAGATTATGCAGAGGAGCAGGTTATGCAGATTTGCAAGATGGACCTACCCTTTCACACACAAAATAGCACTACTTTGGATAAATTCTTTAAAACTAGAGGACATATGGTCTGGAAATGCATTTGAATTTCCAGAAAGAAGCAATGGAAAAGACAGTTCATATGCGGCCAGTTACAACCACGACTTAAATCTCTGGTTATCCCTTGCATCATGATTTTGCTTTCCCTTAATTCCATTTATCTGAATATTTCAATGATCCCTAAACATTTTGAATTATTAGAATTGGGCATTAAGAGATTCATGGATTTTAAGTCCATAAGTGATAACTGGTTACAGCTTTGATCTCTCTTTAACTGTTGCCCTGGTTTGAGGTAAACCAGGACAAATTTTGTTCAGTAACTTTGCTTAGCTGGGCCTCTTCTAACTACTGAAATTAACAGCATATTGTGCAGACAATGATTGATCTCTCAGAGTGATAAGACCTATGTTCATAGCTGATGTCCAGACATGGTATGCAGAGAGGCTCTTGCTTATACTTATTGCTATAACACCCAAGGGCAACCAACTTTGTTACGTGCCCCGTTGGAGGGTCGGATGCGGAAAAGCGTAGTGGGGTCCCACCTACGGGGAGGAGCGGACAGGACAGGTGACCCAAAACTGACCAACAGGGTATTCCATCCCATCTGCCTCATGCTCAGTATAAAAGCTGAAGGATCAAACTGCTCGCTCTCTTCCTTCCTTCTCCTTCTGCTTATCATCATAGAATCATAGAATGGTTTAGGTTGGAAGGGACCTTGAAGATCATCGAGTTCCAACCCCCCTGCCACAGGCAGGGATACCTCTCACTAGACCAGGTTGCCCAAGGCCACGTCCAGCCTGGCCTTGAACACCTCCAGGGATGGGGCTTCAACAACCTCTCTGGGCAACCTGTTCCAGTGCCTCACCACCCTTAAAGTGAAAAACTTCTTCCTAATGTTTAATCTAAACCTGCCCTCTTCCAGCTTAAAGCCGTTCCCCCTCGTCCTATCACTACATGCCCTAGTAAAAAGTCCTTCCCCAGTTCTCCTGTAGGCCCCCTTTAGGTACTGGAAAGCCGCAATAAGATCTCCCCGGAGCCTTCTCTTCTCCAGGCTGAACAGCCCCAACTCTCTCAGCCTCTCCTCATAGCAGAGGTGCTCCAGCCCTCTGATCATCCTCGTGGCTCTCCTCTGGACGCACTCCAGCAGGTCCATGTCCTTCTTATGTTGGGGACTCCCCAGCTGGATGCAGTACTCCAGGTGGGGTCTCACGAGAGCGGAGTAGAGGGGCAGAATCACCTCCCTTGACCTGCTGGCCACACTTCTTTTGATGCAGCCCAGGATACGGTTGGCCTTCTGGGCTGCGATCGCACACTGCTTGCTCATGTCGAGCTTCTCATCAATCATCACCCCCAGGTCCTTCTCCACAGGGCTGCTCTCCAGCCATTCTCCGCCGAGCCTGTATTTGTGCTTGGGATTGCCCCGACCCAGATGTAGGACTTTGCACTTGGCCTTGTTGAACTGCATGAGGTTGGCTTGGGCCCACCTCTCCAGCCTGTCCAGGTCCCTCTGGATGGCATCCCTCCCCTCCAGCGTGTCTGCCTCGCCAAACAGCTTGGTATCATCAGCAAACTTGCTGAGGGTGCACTCTACCCCACTGTCCATGTCACTAACAAAGATATTGAACAGTACGGGTCCCAGTACCAACCCCTGAGGAACGCTACTCGTCACTGCTCTCCACTTGGACACCGAGCCGTTGACCGCAACCCTTTGAGTGCGACCATCCAGCCAGTTCTTTATCCACCGAGTGGTCCATTTATCGAATCCATTTATCCTTTCCTTTGGATTTGCCTGATCATCTCCAGCGTGAAATTGCAGAGTATGGGCTATCTTGCTTCATGTGCCTGGGTGAACAGTGCCAAGCACAGTATCCACGGTCAGCACCACGGCAAGTCTGCTATCACCAATAAAAAAATAAAGCTCTGTCTGGGTGTGTGGGCTACTTCCAATACCAGCACTGCAGTCTTTTGGAGGGTTAACTGAAGCCGAAGGAACCTAATTTAACTCAATGAAATTGTGGGTGTGCTCATTTCCTAGTGCTGAGCATCCTCACTGAGGCTATTTCACAAGGCTACACTCAGGATTTCTTGTGATCAGATCAGTTCTGGAGAGGTCAAGCACTCTGCTGCAGTGTCAGCCTTTGAAATTGAAAGTGCAAGGGAAGCCGCAGGGAGTCAGGCCTCTCCTGCAGTGAAGGAGGCAAAGCGGCCTTTGCTCTGTATGCACCATCGTTTGATTATTGTTTCTTTTGTTCTCCTGTTAGTGGGCCCGGTCCTACCCACCTTCCCAGAGACAACTAGCTTGAAGTCAAACAATTTTTTGCTTTTCAGGTTTGGACACAGGCTTTCTTAGTGCAGTGGGAAAAAAAAAGATCCTGCTTTGCAACAAAGTGGTCTGTTGGTCTGTTTTCTGTATCAAAATGTAGTTTTATTTTCTTTTCCTTGAGGATATATTAAGACAGTACTTTAGGAAGAGGTAGAATGATCAAAAATAAACTAAAATTGTTTGATTAATATGTAGAATCACTACTTTCAGAAAATGTATATACTCTAAAATACATCTAAAAATCATAAGTATTCTGACATGTTAGGAAAGTTTTTATTAAGCTTAACAACCCACAAATGTATCTGTGTGACAGTATTTGAACTCAGATTTATTTGTTATTAACTAGACTTAAATTTTCTGTTACCCTTCTAACGAACAACAATAAACACTCATGAAGTGACAAACCCCAACACCATCTCTAACCTGATATTTTAGAAAGGGTAACCCTAGAGCAAACTATTAAAGTAAAAAATGGTAACCCATACTAGTACAGATTATTAAATGACAGTGATTCAAAAAGCTTGTTGTAGAATTCCTGTTGATTTGCTGGAAATTCTGAAGAGTTTTACTACTTATGCTGAATTTCTAAAAAAGTCTATATTCCTCAGGAAAAAAAATGCACAGAGGGAAGGAGAGGTTATCTTAAAGTAGACTTGAAATTGTTTTGTCTACAAAATGAAAAGTTTGCTTTATGCCTGGAAACTAAGTACCAGTATGTTAGTTTTTGTATTCCTAAATGTAATGCAAAGAGATTGATACTAACATTAATGTAATTCAGAAGAGGCAGCATGAATAAAGATGAGAATTAAAAAATGGAAATATATTCTACCTAAACTCACTAATAATATGTTTTTGCATTTAGAATTCTGCTTTAGAAAAGATTAAGAGGATAATTCACCTCCATAACTGAGCAGAACTCTATACAGAAAACAAGACAGAAGTACAAACATCAATTTATAGTTCATCTATGGATGGAGCGCCAGAGGCTAAACAGTATATTTTGGTACTCTTTTGGCCCTGGGACCCCATCCTTTATGTCTTTGCTCCCCAAATGGGAAAGTTTCAAAGGCAGCCACCATCACAAACCCTGTTTCCAAACCCAATGTGAGAGGATCACACCACAGGGACCCCAAGAGTAAGAGGTTTTAATGTGACTCATATGTGAACCAACAGCACATATTTGGAAATGGATAATTGCATCTGAAAAAAACATTTGTCACATTTTTTCAGCTGCCAAACTCTTAAATAATGACATTGCTTCTGACCTGAAGTAAAAGGATCTTGAAAGTGAACTTCACCTTAGAATAACACAGAAGACCCAACTAACAAGGTATAAGCAACCTGTTCTTACATGGAAATTGTAAAGTAAAACTTCTGTGTCTCAGTTCATCATCACATGTGCCCCTTTTACCAAATGAGAGAAGTAAGCATTTTCAGGAGGTGATACATCTAATTTTAAGATAGATGTGTGAGATAGATGTACTGCCTTTTGGAGGTGACATTTTTTCTCTCCATTGATCACTAAGGTGACCTAGGATGAACTAGATCATGTTTTGATGTCTGCTTTGTAGATAAGTTGAGAAGAAATGTTTCTCAAGTTAGGTTTCTCCCATTTCTTTCTGAAATAAAATGTTCCAGTCCCTCAAATCATAGAGGAGTCATGAGAAATATTTTTCTTTAAGATTTATATTTCTCTTTCCTGACAATGTTTTTAAGTGTCCATTTGCCCTTCAGGAATCAAATCACGTACATTTTAAAAAATATAATTAAATTTCTTAAAAATAATTGAAAGTAAAGAAACAACTTTCACCCAAAGACCACAAGTTTCTCAGCAGTATTAAAAAGTATTAAAATTTATTTGCTAAAAAGGTGGTAAAAGAGAGCCAAGGAATTGCTAAAGGAGCAACTGTGGAAACTAAGTTAATAACCTCAGCTGATTTTTTCTTGTTAGTGTAATGCGGTTGTGTGGGTCTGTGTGGGATACAGTGGCTTTGACCCCATTTTACTAGCTCCAAAACACCATTCTTGATTTTTAAAAAAAAAAATTTTGTTAAAAATGACAATTCATCCTATTTCATGTCTGAGACTGTTTCTTTTGAAATCCTAGGATACGGTGCTAGAGCAAGTTACGGCAAAGGAAAATGTCTGTTAGGAAGTCAGAGGAGTTTGAGACTGCCTTTTTCAGAACTAGTTTCTAGTGGCTGAATCTTACAGGCACTTCAAAGTCAGGTGAACTAAAAACCCACTTTTGATAAACATAGTATAAACTTACCAGAAACTGGGACCATGAAGACATTTTCCGATATGTCTTTGCACTTGAGATACAGGTGTTCTAAAACAAAACAAAACAAAACAAAAGCTATTTCCTGCCATTCAATATATGAAGAACCTGAAGGTTTCATATCAAAGGCAGACTACCAGACCTTATTTATTTCCTCTGTGGTGGTCACTTTTGTCCATACCTGGTGTCTTCATGTCAAAATGCTAGTGATGACAACAACAACATTTGAAATTTATGGTGTAAATGGTCCACTGTCACAGCTATAGAGTAAGCAAAAAAATGATGAGCATTTATAAAAGCAGCAGAGCTGGTTAAAGTATATATACTGTCTTTCTTTAAAATAGCTTGATATCTTGGTTGAACCCTGTATTTCCTTAAATTTCTGAATGGGTGGGTTTTCCTCTCATAAGAACAATTTATACAGGCCTTAAGGAAGAGAACTGGATGCTATGTAGACTCAAATCTATATGGTAGGTTTTCAACATGGTTTGGGAGACTTTAACTACTGAATAAATGTTTCTGATTAGATTATTTAGTTAATTTAGAAAACTAAACAATGTATCTAGCTGCTTCTCATTTCTTGATTTAGAAGGCTCATCTCACTGTATTTAGTGCAGAAAAGAAGAGTACTTGCTATTCTGACAGGTGAAATATCCTGAGGAGAAAAAAATGTAAAATGCTTTGTTTTCCTTAAGAGAGATAATATCAGACAAATGCCTATGGCATTCTCCTCACCAAGATACTGCTTTTTTTAAAGGGGGAGGGGAAAAAAAAAAAAGAAAAAAAAAGAGAAGTTCATAATTTTGAAAAATTTTGTGCAATTCTTGGTAGCTAATGGCTATATTCAAATACATTCAAATGACTGGAAATTTTCTTAGCATGATAAGATATATAAATATTGCCAAAATGTGAAGAAAAACACTATATTTAGTGCATGTCTGCCTTAGTTCTGCATAAACTACTGCAACTGTCCTTTGCAATTATACATTGTTTAATGATATACTTTTCCTCTGAGAAGCTTCTCAAATATAGTAGTCCAATAGAGTTTCAATATAGTCATCCAAAACTGTTTTAGTTTGAAGATTTATGTTCTCCAAAGACTAGGCACTTTTTTATGGAATTATGACAGATAGCATATGTAGAAGAGCTCTTAGCTTTACTAAGAGAAGGCAAGAATAAAATTATGAAATAGAGGAGTTGGTAGCAGGAAGGAAGCACCTTAATTCTTTCTTTTTTCTTTCACTATGCATTCTGTCTTTCTCTTAGCCAGAGCCTGAATAGAGGCACATGGCACTAACAATGAAACAAGTTGTCTTCCTCATAGAGTAATCAAACTTGAATGAAAATGTTAATATTGAATTTAAAATTTTAGAATTTAGACATAAAAGTTAGGATTTGTAAAAGGAAAATTATTTTGCAGATTCAACTCAGCCTAAAGTAGCCATTTAAAATGGATCAGCTAAACAGAACTCGAAAAGTGTCAAAAAATCACTGAATCACAGAATGACAGAATGGTTGAGGTTGGAAGGGACCTCTGGAGGTCAACTCGTCCAAACACCTCTGCTCAAGCAGGGTCACCTGCAGCAAGTTTCCTAGAACCACGTACAGATGGGTTTTTAATGTCTCCAAGGATGGAGATTCCACAACCTCCCTGGGCAACCTGTGCCAATGCTCGGTCGCCTTCACAGTAAAAAAGTGTTTCCTGCTGTTCAGAGGGAACCCCCCATGTTTCAGTTTGTGCTCATGGCTGCTGGTCCTCTCACTGAGCACCACTGAAAAGAGCCTGGGTCCCTCTTCTTTGCACCCTCCCTTTGGGTATTTACATACGCTGATGAGATCCCTCCTGCGCCTTCTTTTCTCCAGGGTAAACCGTCCCAGCTCTCAGTCTTTCTTGATATATGAGGTACTCCAATCCCTTAATCGTAGGTCTCTCTTCTCTATTGTCTCTCCGCTTATTCGTTAAGGATTCTAAGATTATTAACTCAGACACATATAATGGGGATATCTATGTTTAGTCAGAGTCAAGAGCTGAAACGACCATACTTCTTAAGATGATATTCACTTGATTATGTAGTGCATCTGCTCATTTCTGCAATATACTTCAGACCTATTATCATGTTTAACACAGAAAGCTTTACTAGAATCTTTGGCATATATAACATACAGCTGTTCTAGCAGTTTATGTTTCGAAGTGTACTACCTTATTTCCTGGCTCCAGAGGATTTGCTTTCTCAATATTTCAAAAATGCTATCTCTTCATATGATTCCCTGCTGGTCACCGCAAAGAATACTCAAATACTTTCTTCCAAAATACTAGTTTGTTCTGCATCAGTGAATGATCTGGTCCCTTCTTTGAAAGGCTGAGCCGTAGACAAAACCCAACCAAGTAGCAACCAATACCACCGACCTTTCCAGAAGTTCCACTGTAATAACCTGGTAGTGAAGACAGTGTGAATCTGGGTATCAGTGTTATAACATCTTTGGACTTTACAGTCTGTATAAAGCAGAAAGAAGCAACATATCAATCTAATACAGAACCTTTTGGTTTTAACAGTTTTTTAAAAACTGATGGACTAATAATATGAACGTATTAGAAGAAAATTAATTGCAATCAAAGAACTTCAGAGTTACAGCAAAATTAGATAACTAACAATTTGATATTACATTTTAAAAATATAAAAATCTAAGAATATTAAAGCTCAAGCACATTGAGATCTAAACATCAAAAATCCACCTTCTTATTTTTTTAAATGGTTATTGTGTTTGCATTATGAAAAATCAGATGAGGTGGTGATGTTGGTGATGTGCTTTTGCCTCATGCCTTATTACACAGCTAAAACTTGCATAAATCCGTGCTACTTGATGCTCTGCCTGGCCTTGCCTTGATTACTTAAATGAAGGTTTATTGAAGAAACTATAGTAATAAAGACTAAACTGCACCTTTGAATCAGTGCTGCAATGTACGACATTACAGGAAGAGGATCTCAGGGGGTTTTTTATGTGTGGTTTCTTTTAGCCCTTTAAAAAAAAAAGTAGGAAAGTGATAAAACAGTAATGTTTAAAATAAGAAATAAACGAATGTATAGAACTACGCAATGCCTTAAAGTTTCCAGCAGCGTTGCAGAGGTACTGTCACGTGAACAGTGCCATCTAATGGTGTTTTTGAGATTAGCTGGCACAAGTATTCACGAAACTGACTAGCAGCATTCTCATGCTGTTGTGGCAGAGCAGGTACCTAAGCATTATTAGGAACATTAACAATACATTTATTGGTAGAATCGTGCATTGTCATAATTTAGGAAAATGACATTTTCGAGATAATCATATGGTTTCAGGCACTGTTCTTGTTTTAATATGCAATGTTTAAACTTGATTTCAACATGACACCGTCACACAGCTATTTATTTGTTTTAAAAATAAACTGCAATAATTTCAATATTGAAACCATAAAAATAATTTTTTAAAACGGTAAATAAAAATATTTTTTGATCTAGAGATCGAGAAGTAAAATGTCAGAACAGAAAATAGAGGAGGTATTGAGAAAGCAGGAAAACAAGAAGAAACCTCTGAATTATAGTGTTTTATCCCATTCTTAGCTAGATGTAAAAATTGAACCACAATAACTGAAGAACTCTTACTTCTTCCCTACCACTCTCAATCTCTAACTTCTTATTCTATCTTCCTGTAACCCTAAAATACATATAGGGGTGTTTTTACTTCATAATTTTATTTCAAGTTGATTTTGGCTATGCAACAATATTTTTAGTGTAGTGATCTTCATGGAATTTAATATTGAAAAATAACCTTTATATACGACAAGAATTCCACAGCAGGAATGTGTCTCTGTTGTACTATCTAAGATAGCTTAGAATAAATAGAACAAGAAGCTTCCCATGGAGCTTTAAGCCACCCTATAGAATCCAGTATTCCTGCCACAGAATTCTGTAAAAAATCTATAGGGATGATAACATACTCTTAAGCCATACAGCATTTTTTTCCACAGGGGAAAAAGAACAGAACTGTAGTCACAAAGAAAACCAAGGATGATCGCTGCAATAAAACTACGGGCCATGTTTTATGAAGCTATAAACACAAGCTTCAGCCACAAAATAAGCTAGCTGTCTTTAGCCTACTCAACAAGCAGATACATTTCCAGACCTTATAAAATATCTCTGAGCTTCTAATTAATAAAACTCCAAGCTGTAACCTGTGCAGTTCAGGTAATTCAGTGAATATCTAATATTGATGTGTACTCAATGCAACTCATAGCTATGTTGCAATATCTAGAGGAACTTTCACAGCATTTAATGAATTGTAATTATGGATGACCTTGCTCTTGACGGCTTGAGCTGTGCACGCCTTGTGCATGCATTGTAAGACAAAATCCCATCACAGCATTTCTATTAAAGGACCTCCAGCTGCTCAGAGACTGATGGCTTAGCAGGTCGCTCTGGCACCTTGTTGGGAATTAAAATTTGACCAGCAGTTCTGTGAGGGGTATACAGGCAGATGTATCTCAAGGTAAAAGGTTCTCCTGAAGCAGGTGTTGCTAAAACTTGGGAGTGACTCAGCTGGGTGGGTCGTTTTGCCATCAGGCATCAGCATGTCATGAGTCAAGCAAATAAATTGTAATGACGCATTTTGAAAACCCAGGCACTAAGCAACAACTGCATAGCTTATGATTTCATCATTGTCAATTATAGAAACAATATGAAGCTTGAATTAAAAAAGACTAATAATTTTTGTTTTAAATAGTAGTAAGTACTGAAGGTGAATCAGTTAGATGATCAATGTCACTCATTCAGATACCTAAGAAGTGAAATCTGTTGTTTTGATGCTCAGATTCTTTACACAAAACTCTGTGAACCCCCGTGCTTTTCCGCTAATCTCCATTGTGTTTTCTGACATTCCCTGTGGCCTCTCCAACCTTTATTCCTCACTTTAAAATATGTATATACTTTATTCCTCCACCTATATCAGTCCTATAGCAAGACTGTGTTCCTTTTCCCTGTCTTTATTCTCATGGGTTTTTATTAATCTCTGTTGTTAGAACCACTATTTCCCCTGCCTGTATTACTTAAACAAGCAGGGATTATTTTATGAAGTCATACGCCCTGAAAGGTCCATAGAATCACAGAATCACAGAATCTCCTAGATTGGAAAAGACCTGTAAGATCATCTAGTCCAATCATTAACCTAACACTGACAAGCCCACCACTAAACCATGTCCCTAAGCACTATATCTACACAACCCTTAAATACCTCCAGGGATGGGGACTCCACCACTGCCCTGGGTAACGCATTCCAATGCCTGATGACCCTTTCAGTGAAAAAATTCTTACTAATATCTGATTTAAACTTCCCTTGGTGCAACTGGAAGCCATTTCCTCTTGTTCTATCACCTGTTACTTGACAGAACTGGTCCACTCCCACCTCTCTGCAACCTCCTTTCAGATAGTTGTAGAGAGTGATAAGGTCTCCCCTGAGCCTCCTTTTCTCCAGGCTAAACAACCCCAGTTCCCTCAGCCACTCCTCATAAGACACGTGCTCCAGACTCCTCACCAGTTGCATTGCCCTTCTTTGCACACACTCCAGCGCCTCAATGTCCTTCTTGTGGTGAAGGGCCCAAAACTGAAAGCAGTACTCAAGGTGAAGCCTCACCAGTGCTGAGTACAGGGGAAAAATCACCTCCCTGGTCCTACTGGCTACACTGTTCCTGAAGCAGGCCAGGATGCTGTTGGCCTTCTTGGCCACCTGGGCACACTGCTGGCTCATGTTCAGCCGGCTATCAATCAACACACTCAGGTCCCTCTCTGCTGAGCAGCTTTCCAGCCACTCCTCCTCAAGCCTGTAGCGTTGGTGGGGGTTGTGGCCAGAGTGTAAGACCCAGCATTTGGCCTCATTGAAACTCATCCAGTTTGCCTTGGCCCATCGATCCAGTCTGTCTAAATCCCCCTGCAGGGCCTCCCTACCCTCAGGTAGATCAACACTTCCACCCAGCTTGGTGTCATCTGCAAACTTACTGAGGGTGCACTCAATCCCTTCATCCAGATCATTGATAAAGATATGAAACAGGACTGGCCCCAGTACCGAGCCCTGGGGGACACCACTCGTGACCGGCCACCAACTGGAATTAACTCCATTCACCACCGCTCTCTGGGCCCGGCCTTCCAGCCAGTTTTTTACCCAGCAAAGTGTATGCCCATCCAAGCCATGAGCAGTCAGTTTCTCCAGCAGAATGCCGTAGGAAATGGTGTCAAAGGCTTTACTAAAGTCCAGATAGACAACATCCACAGCTTTTCCCTCATCCGCTAAGCGGGTGACCATGTTGTAGAAGGAGATCAGGTTAGTCAAGCAGGACCTGCCTTTCATAAACCTATGTTGACTGGGCTGGATCATCCGGTTGTCCTGTGCATGCTGCGTGATGGTACTCAGTATGATCTGCTCCATCAGCTTTCCTGGCACTGAAGTCAAACTGACCTGCCTGTAGTTTCCCAGATCCTCCTTCCGGCCCTTCTTGTAGATGGGTGTCACATTGGCTAGTCTTGAAATAAATATTTAATCTGAATTCTCCTTCAAAATAGGAAAATAAAACCTATAAATAAATGTTTCACACAATTTTCTGAGGGTCTTTTTCCGTTAGCAAAATACTGTAATGTACCGCAGTCTTGTATATCTTGATTAATGCTGCCATCTAGCGTCCGTTAGAGAAATTAAAAGCCACTTTGTTCAAACATACGCAGTCTTCCAGCTCCATGACCTATTTAAGACCTATTTAGCTTTTTCCTAGACTCAATTACTTCAGAGAAGACATTCAGTGAAGTGTGTAAGGAGTTAGCTCCAAAACTGTCATTTAACATTATATTCTGGTCTCATGCAATGAATTTAGTTTTCATGCCAAATAGTGCAGTTACTAGAAATATTTTGGGGTTTTTCTCCCATAGAAGAATATATATAGACAAAATGAAAATAAAAGAAATCAACAATTTTCTATTTAACAGGTATATGAATATGTTTATCCTAACACTTTTTATATACTTGGTTTTCTTGATTATCTACCTTTCCTACCATCAGTTCATATGAGAAGGGATGTTTTCTTAAAATTTGTGAAAAGAAATAAAATTACAGACAGATAAATATCATTGACTTAAGGAGATCAAGACCAGACCTATCTCAAAAGCTATAAAATTATTGCAAACACATATTTTTATTTTAGAATAAATCTAAGGCATAAATGTTCCAACTTTTTCGTGGTAAGAAATCTGTCTTAACAATTCATGAATCATATTCTTTTGCTCCCAGGATAACGTCATTCGTGTCTACACTCAAAGTTACAATACTGAACAAATATCTCTCAGGAGTCTTTCAATGACATCTGCTTTTCTCTGTTGATTTTATAGGCAGTTAAACATTAGCTTTAAGAGGACTGGGTCCTAAAACTTGAAATGCCTTACTCCAACAGAATCACTGTTAGGCTGTTTTTACCACCAAGAGGCTCTGGCATAGATTAAGAGCATTTGCTTACCAACCAGTGCTGCACTGCTTGCATATGTTTTTTGTCAGTGCATGGGTTGGCAGGCAGGTAGTTTGGTGGACTAAAGGGAGATGGAAGTGCTGAACCTTTTCTTGGGCACAAATTGGCTGAAAGATCATAAAACAATTACATCTCTGAATGAATATGAAAAGCCGGAGCAGAGTCTACTCATTATCCTCCTAAAGAGGTTATAATTTGTTTATTCCAGAATTTTCTCATCACTAGGAACATTATTGGTCTTCCTCCTATATTTCCATGATGACTTCCCTAGAAATCCAATCTTTACTCCAATTTCTGTATCAGTAAACAACACAGTTATTGCCAGTGCAGCTGCTTGTCATCAAAAAGTTATCTTCCCTAATTCATACAGTTCTGGAATGGAAAGCAGATCTATTTTCTAAAAGCCTTGTTTCCATACACTTCTATGATGTAAATTGAACAGTTTTATAGAATTATACTATGGGTAAACTTAGCTATAAGCCTGAATATTTTAGATACTTTTAGACCTAGTCATAATACTGTGAATCATTGTCACTCTGCTAAACAGCTCTTAGAAAAAAAACCAAGGGAAAAATAGTTCAGTACATTTAATAACTAGGCTTTCATTCAGATATGTTGTTTTATTCCTTCCTCCCTGACAACCATCAAAATAAAACTAGCATTAGGAGCAGTTCATAGAAAAGGGGATGGGGAAATGACTGTTTCTATACTTAATTCCACCATTTTATTCATAGTGATGAGAATTGCCTGCCAAATGACAAAATTGTGATAGGCCTAGACAGAGCACTGGATGAAAGGGGTGAAAAAGATCTCAACTGTACAAAATCTAGTAAAACCTTTGATGTGATGCCACACTGAAAAGTTGTTCATTTGATTAAGGACACTGAAATTAGTAGATTAATTAGTAAATTAGTTGAGTTTGGTAAATACATTCATAAATTAACTAAGGGATTGGAAAAAATGAAGGTTATGCAGAAAGGAAGTTTCACCAACCAGGCTGAAAATAGGTGCAAAATAGATTCTTCCAGATCATGCTTGAAAATCGTTTTATTTAACATTTTGATTGTAGGACCCTCACACTAGAAGTTGGGAGCTGTAGGTGGAATCTGAAAGTGATGTAAAGGCTGGAGATATTCAATATTGATATCAATATCAAAGGCCAGACTAGCGAGATGGGAAGATGTATAGAAGTAAGAAATGTTAGATTGTGCAGTTAGAGACCCATACAAGAAAACTGATATTATGAACTGAAAATTTAGCAGCCTAAAATGACAGACAAAGAAAAGTAACTATGTTTCTCTGGATCCTATTAGTTGCCAGTGGAGTACAGCCAAAGTGAATACAACCCTTGTCAGCTAAGAAACTGTTAGTTCTGCCGTCTGTCCAGTTGAGGATTTGAGGTACTGTACATAATTCGGATGAACCCATTGAAGAAAGATGAAGAACATTTCAAAGAGATATAAAGAAGATCACATGGGCTTAAGAAAACAAGGAAAGAAGCCCAAAAGACCAGGCTTGCCTCATTTAGTAAAACAAAGGCTGAGAAAGGATACAATTCATGGCCCTTTACTTCCTCTACTGGAAAAATAAGAGAACAATGAGAACTTCATTGTCATTCCTTGTGATTAAAACCAGATATATCCTGTCTATTCTGCTTTGTTATCTTCTACTGAGGAGAGAATTCAAGGGAGAAGAGGAAGTAAAAGGCAGGTGATTTTGGCCTGACAGAATGATCCCTGGGCAATCATTCCACCCGGCATCACTTTAATTGTAGCTTTTCTATAAAGCTATTTTTTGCACTGTGCTACTAGGATCTTGGGGCTTTCACTCTTCAGCTGTGCCTACCATGAGCTGAATCACAATGTAAATTTCTAATTATATCAACTAATGTCATGCATTCAGATTGCGGAACTCTCAGCTAGCCACCTAAGGCTCCCTTTACAGTCAACAGAAAGAAGTGGGACTTACAGGCACAATTTATCTGCCTTATCTTAAATTTGTGCGGCAACGTCAGATAAAGGGCATCCCAGAAGTACATACCGAATGATTAGCTGAGAAACGGACTTCTAAAATACAGTAGGTGAGATGAATGTCACTCTATGTTTCTAACATGTACGTGTTAAAACAGAGGCTGTGTGGAGTGCTGCACTCCCCAGGTACCACAGACTCAGGAGAAAATGAAAGCCATTCTGTGACAGAGATGCAGAAAGAACTCAGAACAGCTGTGGTTTGAGCCATTTATTTAGTACATATTATAGGAAGAACTGCACATACTATCTGCAATTCTCACAGGATAAAAAAATAACTCCAGAATGAATACAAGGACTGAAATTATTTAGGGAGTCCTTTTATCATCATAAGCTGTCATCATGAGAATACGACTGAAATCAGTTTATATGAATCAGCAAATCCAAAGCAATGAATGTCGCTATGCATGCACTTTGGGACTGTATTATGCCCTTTATAATTTTTGTGTAGAGCTTGGCATTCTGAAACATCATATAAAATCAACGGCCTTCACCATTAACTGTATAGAGCTCTGAAATGCCATGAAACACTATGATGAGCAAGAATGAATGCTGCCCAATTAACTTCATTTATAGACACATTCTGTCCTTGCAAGCCCATTACATACAGACTATGCTTTTGATATTTTCCTTCTTTTATGCACAGACTGCAAAGGGATGAACATTTTTCTGTGTTTGTAGCTGTGATTACAAATTATTTTAACCTCCTTTTGTTAGCTGTATGTAAACAACAATGCTAATGACTGTGGGTTGACAGACGAGCACATAAATGAAAACTTTCCTCTGCTATTAACATTTGTTTAATCAACTCTAAGATGAATAAAAAAATGACACTGAAAAATATAGTCAGTTAATATTCTAAGAACTATCCATAACTAGTAATTGTTCCTTTGTGTATGCATATAAAATGTACATCACTGGAACTCTCATTTCCCATTGTTTTTTCTGAATTCTATACAAAACAAAATAATCACAATTATCACTATGAAATCAGCACATTCAACTACATACACCTGTAGATAAAAGTGATTAAATGCATAACTCACCATTATCTGTTTCAAGAATTTTTTGGGGTTGTAAAGCCAGATATTCTGACACTTTATTTTCTATTTTGAGTAGCACATGAATTTGCCATAGACAATTTATTTTGCTGAGTTAATTTCTTGTAATGTCCAATGAACCTCAGAAAGAAAAGTCATGGGTTTGTGAACACAGTAACTACCCAAGTCACCTATGATACATTTAATTCAATAAAATCTCATGTCCTAATAAATAAGGCAGCTATTCTTAAAATGATACTCCTTGAATTTCAAACATCTTATTGCCTTTTATTGAGTGAAGTGCATTGATATACTACTTTATGCAGTTACAAAATATGACATCCATCAGAGTAGTATACGACATCTGAAACAGAAAAAAGATACCTTCAGCATCAAGTTTTTTATAATTTTTGAAAAAATGGGTTTCTGATATACTGACAATGTACGTAAGAGTACAGCCATGAAAATAAAATATGTCAATGTGAGATACTACTGTACTGTTGTAGAGCAGTATATCTACATACGCAAAATGACCGAGGCATTTAAATCCTCTGAGATCAATAACAAGGTACTTGTTTTTGTCAGCTGAGGAGTTGATCTAATATATGAAAGTCATAAATGCAAATATTCAATTGTCTTATCTCTTTTAAGTTGTCGAGTTAACAATGACCTCATATATTTAAAAAATAACAATTGTATTCCCTGCATTTTGTGAGATGAATGCTGTGGGTTTTTTAAAGAAGAACTTGTGGGAGAGCAGAATGGATCATAGAGCGCTAGTAATGCCTTTTTTAAATTTCCTAAAATCATCAGCTCCTTAGCTTCAAAGAACTGAAAGACCATCTGGGCTTCTGATACCAACCTAAATGGATTTACCTGCACATTTCTCCAAATTTCATGTTGATCTAAGATGTTAGATGATGGTTTTGGTAGGTTTTTTGAGATTTTTAAGCGAAGTAACTTTCCAAGTGTGGGTATTTTCTTCACCATAAAGTATTTGCTGATCTGTGGGAAGAAATTTAGGGAAAAAATCCTTTATCTTGTAATGAAATTAAGGAGTAAATGATTCAAGATTCTGGTCATCACAGAAAATAAAAAAATGAGAAACTTATATTTTGATGTTCTGAACCGACTGTACTAAAGCTATTGATATACCTTAAATGCAAGTTTTCCCACATGTACTTTAAGTTTTGGTGTTATGCTAACTAACAAAACTGTAATTGATGTAAAATGCAATGTGTTATCTAACTTCCATCATTACTCTGTTGGTTTTTGTATGATTTTCCCAAGTTTTAATGATAGGCCAATGTTAAAAAAAAAGAGAGAGAGAAGAAAACTAAATAAACCATGGATCAAGTCAGTTGCACTCATATTTAATATGAGATCAGAGCTGAATTCTAAGCGATTTCCTCTTTGATCTCCTTTCTTGCCCAGGTTACCCTGTCTAGAAACTACACAGCCAGGAACAAATACAAGTCAGTGATGTGGCTGATCAAAGAGTATGGGCTATGTGCTTACATGATTATAAGCAAGTTGGGTGGACTTTTTTGGTACTCGGTTTGGAAAAGAGGAAAGGCTTCCTTTTCTCAGCTTCTTTTCAGTTCTCATTCACAACTTGTAACAGTTGGAAATTACGTTTAACACAATCAACTACAACTATCTAATTCAAGTATTAAATTATTATACTAGCCTTTCACACCTGGAAATGTGATTTTAAAGTCTTCTGAGATAAAACATGAAAATGAATTGGTAGATTGATCCGATGACTATTTTTAGCCATAGTGCAAAAATATCTATCCTTTAGGCGTAACTGGGAATTTTGTTAATTCAAGACTCAGGAATAAAATAGAATTCAGTTATCTCAGGACTGTTAGCACAAAGTGCCAGCTTACAGCAGACATGGCCATATTCATAAGAACTCCACAGTTCGTCTCATATTTTAGTTGTTTCTTCCTAGAAGACAGAAATGCATTTTCAAAAGATTATAAAATAGTAAAAGGAGCAGTAAATTGTTCTCCAAAACATGCTTTCAAATTTCTATTCCACTTAGTATCTGTATAGGATTATGATCACATAAAATATTTACTCCATAGAAGCCAGAACCAACTTTTCAGTAGCTTTCCCTGGGCTGCAGTTAAAAAAGGACAATTTAAAAAGAAAATGTGTTTCTTCTAATTCTCTTAGGACTTTAAACCAACTGCTGGTACTTTGCTCTTGGTACAGACACCAAGCATTAAACACTTCAGCTCCAAAGCGAAATGTTTCAGAAAGTTGTGACAAGACTGGGATATCATGGAAATTGTTCTATGACCTTCGCAACAGTGCAGAGAAGTAACAGCTGCTGCAATTAAGAAGTCCAGTGGAAGCAAAGTGACAAAAATCAAACTGTGTATCCTTTTTGATCTCTGTTTAGTCCTGATGCAGAGATTACTAAGCATGTGGACCAAATTCTGTCACTGTGATGCTGAGTTTCAGAAGAAACTCCCACTATACATACCTGCAAGATAACTAACACTTTGGGTCACACTGCCACCATCAGCTCTGACTTTAAGATAACTATTTAGTCCATTATCTCATGTGTGAGGCATTACATTCACTTCCATGAAAACGGAGTTGTACATTGACAAATCTCTACATCAAAATCACACTTGTGTTTGTTGTTTTAGTTGTACTCTAAACAACACTGGGGGTATAGTTTTGTTTTTTAAAAGAATATATAAATTATGCTTTGTTAAAAAATTGCAAGTTAGAAAAACTCTGAGAAGTCAGAAAAGCATGAAAAAGTGTATGGAATAGATCCAAATTCCAAGCAGCTCTTTCAACATCTACCTAAGAAATTATTAACACCCTTTATCTTCAAGTTCCTCTTGTTTTGATGATTTTCACTGATTTTGATAATTAAGTTTTTTTGATTGCTAAAGATTTTAGAATTAAACTATGGGTTTTTTTCAGTTGCATTTAAACTGAATCCTGGAATCATTCTATCTCATGTTATTTTCTTTAACCAAATTTTTTATATTTTCTCTACTCCACTTCTTGGATTTTGTATCACATGCAAAACAGTCAAATCTATCCAGAAGTATCTGGCATATTTATTCTCCACATGGTAACTGGAAAGTTAGTATCTTTCTTAACCCCTTAATTGTAAGTACTGTTCAGCTACCTATCAAAACTGATACCTCTATTACTATCTAAACCTGACCCTGAGGTCCCACAGCTCAGACTCTGTGCAGGCAGTGCCTGAATTGTAGTTATTACTGTCCAGGATGATTTCAGATGTGCTGAATACATGTGCCTTCATGCACAAATCAACAAATCTAGAAAATGTGATCTCTTACTGGCATTTGTAAATACTAAAAAAATCCAAACAAACAAACAAAAGAAACCCAGCGTATTTGTAAGTACTTCTAAAATAGTTTAAATTCCTGATCTGTAAAATAGATTTTTCACCAGTCATAATCCAGAATCTATTCCTAAATTTAATGGCAGGAGGAGGAATCCACCTAAACTGTCTCGAAATACCAAAACTTCGGAAGTTACACCACTGATGTAATGTGTGATTCAGTGTGTTTTCCCTCTGTTTCACTAGGTGGCAGACTCAAGTGGCTCTGGTTTGAAAGGATCCTCCTTTCATGGGTCAGACCGGAGTTTCATTGTCGCATAAAATATTGTTCAAATACCCATATGCAAATGATTTTTTAAGACATCCACTTAAGCTGAACCAATTCATGAATACGCAGCCTCAGGTTATTGTGAATTATTTAACAGAGTAACTTCTCAAGACAGTTTATTACGTCTGGTGGATTTTTGGCATGTGTCCACTTTACAAATCCTGTGTGAAAGACACACTCTGTACTACATCTTACACAAAATAGCTAGTCTTACCCTTAAAATAGCTAAAGGTACTTTCAGCATTTTGTTAAGGGCTTTCAAACAATCTCATGTGTAGAAAGACTGGCCTTAAATAACACTGAAAGAATAAAAATAACCATGCATACCCTCTTATCCAGAAAAAAATAACAGCAAATCTTTTTTTTTTCCTGTCACTATATCAATTTTAAAAATATTATTCAGGATTAAAAAATATTGAAAAGACAACTCATTCTGGACTTAAAACAAAGGAGGACTAATAAATTAGTTCCTTGCAAAGATTGTGGGTCTGAAAAGATGTTGTGATAAGTTAGTGCTCCCATGCTCCCACTCCAGGCCTGCAACCATTATCTGATAAACAGGTTTTAAACTGAGGATTTTGTAAGTTGCAAATGTGCCCAAACTCCCATTATTGCTAATGGAAGCTACCTACACACTCTCTAGCTTTTTTTTTTTTTTAATTTCCTTGGAAAGTACATTATCTAAAGCACTTAGCACGGTGGTAGCTAATAGCAAACACAATTTAAACAGAGAAGCACTAATAATGTGTAAAAGGGATCTCAGTTTGTCTGCTCTACGTGATTCCGTGCTTCCGTCGTCTTCTCTCATTTTTTTCCATGATGTGAAACATTTTAATTTACACTGAATGTATAAATGATACCAAAAAAAAGCAAAATTGCCATGAGAAATAGCTTATTACTCGGTTGGGGAAAGTACTAAGATTTATGGTCATGGCATGGATATTTCCTGTTGCCTATTTTAAAATTGCGTATCTCCACTGACAACAGAAATTTATAGCATTATCAGTGAGATGGGAGCCTGACCCTGTTTGTTTAAGCAGAAAAGAACTGTCCTACCAGCCTCAGACAGTGTGGCCCAAGGAGCTCTATCCACGTGGGGAATCTCCTTCTGGTAATACAGAGCATTACCCAAAAAATCTTCATACACCGTGTGCGATGCTTTCTTCAGCCAAGCTGCATGACTAGAAGTGGATGAAAACCCTCTATCGTTAACAGGGGAATATGCTGAGGTTTTACTTGTTCTTTTTATTTTATCCCAGAGAGAACAGGTTTGTGTGATATCTCTAAACATATCAACAGAGGAGACAAACTACTACATGACCTACAAGTAGTCATGTCTTCGAGAAACCACATTTTTTCCAAAACTTTTATGTGAATATACTTAGTTTACATGTGTGTGTGTATGCCTCCTTCTAGTACACAAATTTATCTCTGGTCTGTTTTCTGAAGGCAGGCAGGAGTCAGCAATCCCTCCTTCCAGGGCAATGACTAATGTCCCTTGCATGGCTCAGAAGAGATGGTAATCTTTTATTGTGTGGCATCTTCCCATGTAAATCTTTATAAGACCATCACACAGGCGGGGCTGGCAAGCTTACTTCCCCCCAACGAGCAATCCGTATCTCTTTAAAGAAGCATGGTGTGGGATCTGTATAAGCATGGAAAAGAAAGAGGTACAGAGACAAAAGGTTGTTTATTTGAAAGAATTATGTATTCTTTTATAACATGCAAGAACGTGCTTTGATTCAAAGTGCAATGATTAAGCATGTATTGTTTAGTATAAATTATTTTCAAGTCAGATTCTTGAAAAGTGTTCCTTTGCGTCTTAACCCAAGTGTAAGTGGATAATCTCAAGATATACAAAGCTATTTACAAAGATAACTTCTCAGATGAGATGTTGCTGCTGCTGGAAATGAACTAATATTAATCGCCTTGCCAAGCTGTTCCCCCCAAAAAAACAAAAGGAGAAACAAAAAATCTTATTTCAGGTATTTCTTTAGTACAACTATGTTTATTTGCAAAGGAAGATTACAGAGTTGCCTTTTTTCAAAGAGAATAGACAATAGGAGGCCATCTCTTTATTCAAAAAACCAAGTCTGTTTTTGCAGGCAGTTCCGTGCCTAAAAGAAGCTCTCTCTGTCTCTCTCCTGGATTCCTCCTACAGCAACACTCACACTGCTTCCCTCACTGTTGAGTTGTTTTCAGACCCACGTAAATACACCCTGTCTTCATGCTTGGTTACACATGGATACGGATGTGTGAGCACATGCATTGCTCTGTTTATTTTAATTTAAATATTGTGGTTATCATCTCCATTTATGCAAAAGAAAATTTCTTCAGCTACTTGGGCCAGTTTCTGTTCATAATTTGCAATGCTGACCTATGTCTGGGCACAAGTATCCTAACATTTCAGGCACCAATAAAGAAAAAGCACTTAACTGCACCCTCAAATAGCTTGAATAAAACAGGGATTAACAAGTTATTTTATGCATGAGACTGGCAGCAACATCTTTTAACACCACGATTTCCATCTTTCAGTCTCTCTGCAATATCTATCCAAAGCCATGTATTTAAAAGCTGTTATTTTCCAATACATATGAAATACATCTGTATGAAATTCAGCCAGCATACAACCAAATAGCTGATCATTTGTTTCCTTATTACATTAAAAGGAAAAGAGATTTATTAGAATTGACAAAGAGGTATTTTCTTACAATAAATTCTGTCTCTTGCTTTCCTTTGTATCCTTTATTAATTTTGTGGAATAACAGTGGGAAGAAGAAAGGTCACAAGGCATTTGTTTATTATATTGCTTAGCTATCACTTAATGTCTTTGTCTTTTATTTACAATTAGTCATTTACTATGGTGGTGTGTATGTGTGCCTAGAATGGACACTGGGTGACACCTCACCTATCCTGTCCCTGTTTTCCTCGGATTTTTTTCATGTGCTGCTGTGATGGTTTTGTCTCCACCCTACCTCTTAAGCCGCTATACTTGCACAGAAGTCAGTGGCCTCTGACTCTGGGCATATCTGCTAACTTTGAGATGTTTCTCCTAGCCCAGCTATGCTGGAGCTCTCTTTATGATGCCATGTAAACTTTTATGCATTTTGAGGAAGAATTTTTCTGCATGGGGTAGTCTTCTGCATTGTAGATTGGGGTGGGTTAAGACACAGACCCACAAGGGTAAAAAAGGTAATTTACTGCTATCAGTGTAAAAAATAAAAATAAATAAATAAATAAATAAATAAATACTATTAACAGAAGCCTCAAAACTATTACTTGCACAGCTGACTTTAACACAGGTTCATTTGTTTTTCAGGGTTTATTTGATTTTTTACTGTCTTAACAGTGCCCAGTCTTGGTTACAGAATTAAACTATTTCCTTGCCAATGTTCTAGCCCTAACCCTCTATTTTGATATTGGTTTTAATTCGTCATCAAAGGGTCTGACAACATTTGAATTTTCAGATGATTTTCAAGATCCTCTAGCTCAAATATAAGCAGTCTTAGACAACAACTTTCAAAAAATCTTCCTTCTAGATACTAAAAATTTGTACTGAAAAAAAAAAACAAAAAAGAAAATCAAAAATATTTATAAGTAATTTAGTAATTTTTTAAAAAGCCAGTTTTTAAAAAGGAAGTTAAAAATGGGTCTAAACTATTATGTTAAGAATACTTAAGTTAGGAATGAGGGAGCAAGAGACATATTTACCTTTTTTTATATTCACATGCACATCACACACTTTTTTCAGTTTGTCTAGTACATGCTCTGCTCTCCTCTTCAGCATATCCATGAAAGCCAGACACTTTCATGACCTCGTTTCAGATCTTAGTACCACTTGTTCTGTTGCTTTACAGCTGAGAACTGTGGAAAATGGTTTAGAGAACACGGATGAGAACTGCTCTGTATTCTAGAAGCAGCAATCTGGCAGTGAAAGAGAAAAGAAACAGATTATTAGCAACTAATCAAGAAAGAGATGGTAATCAGCAAGTTGTTTTTATCACCTTGAATCTTACTGTGATACATGCATCTTGCATGTGATGCTGTATTGATTTTCCATTCTCTGCAAGCAAACTGCAATGCAACACACTTTCATAACCTACCTACAGGTAATGCTATACTTCCTGGGACACCCTGGGCTTCAGAAATTCTAGAAACATAAATTCTCCACCTCATCAGTGATAGAACCAGCGTAAATCCCTTTCCTGTATCGAGTGACAAGAGCATCTCCTTACTGGAAGACAAAGTCATAGCAAACATCCCTTAAAATAAGTTATCTGTCAAGGACTGAAATAAACACTTTTATTTCTATGACCTCCACTGATGTTTTTATATTATCTATCATACCACTCTGTTAGGAAAACCTGGCGGAAGATGAGCTCAACTTTTATCTTTCAAACAAGTGTTGTCATTCAATTCCAAGAACTTAAAAAAATTAGTTGTCCTGCGTGTTCTCTGAAAATGCCATTACTTGGATTTAAATGCCTTTTTTGTTCTTCTTTCTCTTTTCTTAAAGATCAGTTAAGCCAAAAAGGTCAGTCTTACAAATCATTCAGTTTCCAAGGGCCAGTAATTACCAGATGTCTTGGTGTGGTCTCCAGATTTGTGCCTGTACTATACAGAATTACTTGGGGGTGCTAGGGAGAAGTCCATCTGGGTCCCAATCTATTTAGACGGCAGCACTCCAAGGCTGCACCTATATAGACATACACATACGTTTTCACATGCTGCCATCCCCTGTTAAACAAGAGCAGCCATGAGGCTGGAGCCAATGTGCCAACTCACACTGAGGTCATGCAGATCAAACATGCTCTTAGGAGTTCAGCCTGCTATAGACATAGTTGTTATTGTAAGAGTTTCCTAATGAAATATTAAAGGAATTAAATAGAGTACTACGAGAGTCAATGAAAACCTTCACATTAAGCTATCAACCTGCTTCTCAAATACAGTTTTCCCAATGGAATTCCTCTGAAGTGCATGTTTCTTTTGACTGTTCCTATCTAAAATTTCCCATTATACTATTTAATTTTTCAGTACTACATTCCATTTATTTTTACTTCTGATAATTATTTAAAATATATTTTTCCTCTGTTTCACAACCTGGCACTGTTGTTGGAGTGACAAAGAAGTTCACAGAAAATGGGGCAAAGCCAGTCTAATTAAAAAATATAAATAGTTATTTAACAGAATGTCTAGCAGTCAATACTGAATCTATGATAAGGACAATATTCAAGTCACTAAAGATTGTTACATTAGTACAGGTAATTTTAGCATGTGAACATATGATCATTTGATCCAACTCCGGACGAAAATTTAAATCCGTCCTTTAGCGTATCTTAGAATTGGAATTGGCCTATGGATAAAATTGTGATTGAGACTATCCTGATGTGTCTCTTGCCCTGTCAATCATTTCCTGTATCCTTGCAGACATCGTTATGTGTATACAGAGAAAGACTTTTTCTAGTCTGTAGCATGGGAGAATGAGTACCTTCTCATTGCATGTGGTACTGGGAATCTAGGGCTATGTCTGTATTTTAAATTTGATATGAGAACATGGATTCTAGCCAAGTAAATGAAATTACTGTGAGTAGCCCACATCAATGAGGTCCTTAAATTGCTGTCATCAGGCCTCTACTGATGACTTATGTTCTTATATATATACATAAATGTGTGTCTCTATAAATAACAGGATGTACACAGATGACACGAAGTAGTTAAAAAAATCCAGCATCATAGTCTGACTTCTCAGTGGTTTTACAGTGTACGATTGTGCTTGGTTTTTTACACATCGGCTTCTTTTTGTGAACTAACACCAGTATGTTGCAGTATTTTTATACACTGTTGAAAAACAACCATTAATTTAGTTAGTGTAAGTAACTGTTGGCTGTTGTATTCATCAAGAACACCCAATATCCAAGCTGTATTAGTTAATTTTACATAGATAGACTAAATATACTGTTGCTTCCTTTCCTATTAGCTAAATGCAGGATGTATGAGTTACTGATTATTTAAAGGAATGAGTAATACTGGACAAGCTTGTGCAGTCTTGCTTCTTTTCGTGCACAGATAATAAAACACAGAGTTCTTAAAAGTTGCTAGCTAGTTAAGTGTGGAGAGTTCAACTTCACCCTTATTGAGACAAGTACAAATAACTACTCTTTTAATTTGCTGTGAATGCACCAGTCCATGTTCCATTCAGGACTTGTCATGAATAGGGGAAAAAAATGAAATCATTTCTAAATTTTACTTGTTAGATTATTCTTTTATTTTTTCTTTGGCAAAATTATACTAAAATCCTTCTTTTAAAATGAAATTTTTTTTGTTAGATTTTTGAGATTGACAGAAAAATGTCAACAGCAATAAAAAATCAAAGTGCTTATTTAAAGAATGTCAATACAAAACTTTTTTGTCTTTTTTTTTATAGAAGCTCATGATTTCTTTTTACTTAATGTATCTGTAGAAAGCCTGTACTTATTCATCATTGTCTAATTCTGAACATACAACATGGGATGCAACATGAGTGCAGTACCAGATACTGCCCAAAGTTCTGATTTCATTGCTGTTAACTGGTTTACTTAGCAAAAAAATCCTTCCTAAACTGCTTTCTCTCCTTTTTTTTTTCCCTGTAAATTACAGACTTACAATATTCTCCCACCTCTCAGACTTTGAAATATAAATTACTTTTGCTTTGTCTATAGACAAATGTAGATTACTAGCCTGCAGAATATATAATGTATTCATTTACTCTAGAGCAAAATTCCACATTCATACACACCAGCAGTAGTTTGGAGCATTACAGTAGTTAATTAATATCTTCATAAAAGAGGAGAAGAAAAGCGTGACTCTTTAATATCCGTGCAGCTTCTTTCACAATGTCTCTGGAAAATCCCTTCTGTATGTCCAGGTCATTGCCCATGCCTCAGTTCCTTCAGCATTAAAAATCAAACAGTAACTGCCACCATGCTACACTCAGCTGCAAGTTAAAAAGCCCAGATTCTTATCTTCATCTCTACTACTGTGTTAAAATTTTATTCAATGCCTAAATATCTATCCAGAGGTTGTAAAAGGTTTCCTTTTGAGTCAATGAGATGTGGATTGTACGTAACATAGCTGAACTGAAACCCCTGTCCTCCTGGAGACAACGGCCAGCAGTAATCAGATCCGGTGGTAACAGTGGTCTTCTGGTTGTGATTGACGTGCCTATCACCACATCCTTTAAAGTTTCCAGGTTATAAAATTACTCGGGTTTGAGGGTTCAGTTATGAAATTAAAGCAACAGTCGTCTTTTGCGTTTACATATTTTAGTTGGAGAAGCTAACTAAGCTAGTGAGTTAACTAAGGCTAAGACGGTTGTTAACATCTTCAGGATTAAGAGGGTCAAACAGTTTATGTATACATAAATAAATATATATGTATAGATATATAAAATTCAAAAGCAATCTAATTATCATTGTGGTACCAACGGAGAGGACATGCTTAACAAGACCAATTAAGTGTACTTAGCTTTAATTTATTAAGGACAATAGAGGACAACCAATTATTGTTTTTTCAACTAGTTCTAATTACAGTAACTGGGGATGGTAGCAAGAAGGAAAGAGATAAAAGTCTTCAAGAACAGAGAGGAATATATCCAGACCTTCCTGGCAAGTAGCACATCAGAACCTAAGAATAACTATAGTAAAAAAGCTGAAGCCCCGATTCTGTAATGAATAGGAACTTTTCAGCTGTGAAAAACTGATGGAAAACAATACAAATTGGAAATGAGCTGATTTGTTCCATTACAGTCAGTAAACATAACAGCTAAAGGTTTCCATAGAACCATTAACTTACCAAATGCACAAATTATTCATTGAAGTACACAGTAGTCCAGTGGACAGTTGCAAACACTTCAGATCTACAATACTTGTAGACTACTATTGCTATGGAAACCTTAATTTGCATTCTCCATTTATTTTTATTTTAGGTTTGCAATGTAAATCGCCTACAATATCATTTCCTATTGCATGATTAACTTAAAAGGAAAACAAAAGAATTACTAAAAGGTGGTTTACTATAGCAAGCTATGCAAATATTAAGTTTCCATACACTTTTCTTTGGCATCAGCCCACACAACATTAGTTTTTCTCTTCTTTATGGGTTTCTGCTCTTAAAATGCACATATTTCTCCCAATTAAAAGAGAAAAAGGTAAGATTTAGAAAAATGAGAGAAATGGGAGGTATTTCTCTAAATATAGACGAATCATAGGCTTATGCACACAGAAAATATTGCCAGCAAGATTACTAACAGAGGCCAGAAAAAAAATGAAAAAGCTATTCCACCTAAAAGGTAGAAATATGGGCATAATTGGACTGCAGAATCAGTGCAGAATGCAAATTTCTGAGCTTAGATAAACACAGATTTTCCCCGTATTTTCTTCAGGAATATCTTCGAGGATTTTTCATACTTTAAACGTGATTTCAGATAAATGACATGTAATACACAGTAGCTCCACCAATATATGGCAGACCCAAATGTTCATCCTAGATAGGTGTTTCCACTGTAGATCCTCAAAGAAATAACCTTGCTGTGCAGGTTGATAGGCTGCAGAATTTGAGACTGATGCTCCCAGGAAATACTTTCTTTTGTGTAGTGCACAGGTTGCACTGGAAGTTCAGTGCTTCCAAGTGTGGATTTACCAGTCACGAAGAGAAGCACCTACGCGCTGCATACACAGTCCCATACATTGAACTGATGCCTTCTGTAACTTCCAGATTTATTGCATGTGATTTTATAAAGCGTTCAGCACTATTTCCATTTAGGAATCCTCACAGGAAACATTCTAGCCTTAGCCTGCGCCAATCACTCTGTGGCACACATACAAACCAAAATCTATCAAATTATGCCACTGTGGGGACAAAACACAGCATCTCCTGGTGCTTCCTATCTCATTAATTAGGGCACATCCCTAATGTCCACTAAGCTGCAAACATAATTTAAGGCAGTAAATCCACAATTCACTATAGCACAGTATCTTGTCACTTATGGACAGCTTGAGCCCAAGGCAAAACAAGAAAAACAATATCAGTTGTCACTGGTCCGTGTTCCCAAATTTTGGTTTTGGCTTAAGGACAGACAAAGCTTGCTTTGGTGTCTCTGGCTTGGTCAATGATGTCTTTTGATTCACGGTGAACTGGTTTCCTTACTTCCATGTTAACTAATCATTAATAAATTAAGAACAAGTAAGTCTACCACCATTATAGAGTTCTTAAATAAAATCAGGGAATCAAATATGAAAGTCTTATGTAAATCTTGCAGTGTTCTTACACTTGTAAGAAAAGGCTTATCTCTTCAGTTAAATCAGAGATACTACAACTGTGAAACTCATTTTATTGTGACATTTTGTTTTCCAGCCAAAACCAAGAAACCTACAACTTGTGAAAAAGAAATTAAAATATTTTCCAGATCTTTGGTATTTTTGCTTTCTTCAGTCTAGTTGAAATTCACAGGCCAGTAAAAATTCAGTTCCACCTAACTGCCTGCTACTTCTTCTAATCATTTCACAAGTTTCCTTAACCTGGAATATCATAAACAGGAAATGCCTTGCCACTCTCAACTAAATGTGTTATCGTATCTGGAAGCAGTGATGTTAGCAGATAATACATCAGAGAAGATGGCAGTTGGTGTTCAATCCAAACCACAGGTCAATGTGGTATACTGTTAGTAGCCATAATAAATCATTAAGAGGAACTAGCTACGACACTTCCAGGATGTGTGTTAGCCCTACATGGAATTTTTATATCACAATCCATAAATATCTCCTTAATTACATGCAAAGTGACATAACCATGTACCATAATCTATAGCTGTTTGGGTTTTAACTAGAAATTACTGAAGGAAGAGAAAAGAAAATCCTTTCTGGTTTTTTGCCATTTTAACCTTTCAGGCTGAAGTGCTTGACTTAGGCAATTCATTTGAACTATTAAAATGAGTTCTTGACCTAAGTGTGAAATGTACAGTCCATCTCTTAATTTCTGCATGAAAACTAATTAAATGCAAATTGATAAGCAAATTGCCAGTAATTTGTATAAAAGTCTTGTGTATAAGTTCTTCCAAAGCTGCCATCCCGTTTCTGTTGGAATTAAAAAGGTCTTTTAACACCAGGAAAAGGCATTCCTATGTTGTAAGGATATTGTAATAATATTGTAAGACATGATGTTATAAAATAAAACTTTGTTTGAGCAATAGCAAACACTCAGTAGGTTCCTAGACTCTAAGCAGCTCCACTCTATCATCAACACAGTGTAAAAAAGCCACTCCACCTAAATTAAAGGGCTTTCTAGATACATATCCTTGTACTGTGTATTTAACAATTGGTCTATATGATCCCACATGTGTATTGCAACCCAGTCTGGGTGGACTATCTTTGCTCTGTGAGGGACATCCTCAATCCACTTGACTCAAGGGGACCAACAACCTTGTAACCCCTTCGATAGATTTTGGCACAAGCTAAATATTGACTACATATTTTTGATGACCATTTTTAATGGATAGAGAAGTTTCATCACTTTGGATTAGTTAAAAAACTTTTGGCATATTACTTAAATAGTAGTTAATTATTAGAGACATTTATAGTTCAGTTATATTCTGAGATGCAGCTTCTGCTCACACGGCAAGGAATCTATTCCCAACCATCTTGGTGACCATCCAGTAGGTTTGTCCCAAGTCTGACAATGCCTTTCTTGCTCTGGGTGAGGAACTGTATGCAGTAGTCTATATGTGGCCTGAAAAATGGAAGACAAAGTGAATATTCAGTCTCCTGGCTATGGTCACTCTGGTATGCTGTTAGCCTTCACTGCTGCTAGAGCACACTGCTCACATATGTTTAGACACCTATCACTTCCAGAGCTCCATGATTTTCCCAAAGACCAAAGGAAGGAAAGTCATTCTGTCAATGGACCACTCTGTAGTTAGCCAGATATCATCCTTTTCCCTCTTTTAGAAGATGGGTGCAACAGTTACCTTTTCCGTTCATCCAACACCTTCCCCGATCTCCACAACCTTTCAATTACCATTAAGTAAAAACATCCCAGATGTTGCAAAGCAACGAAACTCCCATGAAAGCATGTGTGGCTGGCAGATGGGTGCCTCCATCTCCTGCAGGAGGGAATCTTTGACCTCTATCACCCACCACTTCCTTCTGGAGCTCGTGCTTACAGAGTACTATGAAAATCCTAGTCAGCATGTTGAAATTTCTAGGCAGAATTTTTTTTTAAAGCCATGAGCTACGGCTTATATCTGTTGCTTTTGAAACTGAATTACAAAACCTACAGTGACCATGAGAAAAACAAGTTAGATCAAAACTAAGAGCCCTTTGCAAATTCGACTCTGTGTGTGCGTCTTCTACCACTTAAGTAAAATAGTTAACTACAGAAATTACTATTACAATTTCAGTTAAAAAGTTTCAACTAATTCTCACTTCAATGACTTCACAGTAAAAAAGGAAAAATCCCATTTCCCTGCTGTTTGCCAATGCCTATGTGCTGTGAGTAACTGATGTTTCTCCATGTGTTTCATTTTCAAGTCATACTGAGTCCACAATGACTAGCTATTCAGACTTCTATCATACTATTGTTACCTATATCTTTTACTAAAAAAACTGTCAGGCTCATACTTCAATGTTCCACAAATTTTTTATATTATATTCTCCACAACTGGTGTTGAATGGCTTGACTTCAATGGTCTGTAGAATCAGCTTGAATACTCTTTTGGAGAACATTGTGTCAGTCAAATACAAACACTTTATCTGCACAGGTTGTCCTACTAAGATCTGTGAGGCTATTCATATTATTAAAGGAACTTATCCACATATCCTCAGTCACATTCTACAAATGCGTAATCTAATATAAATGGTGCCTATTAATTACTTCATTTTATTTGATTTTTTTCCCTCTTTTTCCCTCATTTTTTTACAGCTATCCATGACTATAAAATCTCTTAACAAATGCAATTCTGGTTTCCCCACTCAATGAATATATATTCAGTTACACTATCTAAACCTTTCTAAACTTCTAGTGTTATTCTTTATTTAAATTGTAGGGGTTTCAAAATATAAGTTTCCTTCACTCTGTGCATACATAGGGCCTCACAAATGACTGCCTTAAAAATAGTCTTTCTTTTCCTTCGCTCACAAAAATCTTTCTGAAAGTGAATTCATCCCACAGATAATGACAGGACATATTTTATCTTCAGTTTTTACATTTATTGCTCTCTTTCAAAAATAGCATGATACGAATATATTTAAATTGGAAGCAAAGAGAATGTTCGGAAGAGAAACAAATCTTCTTGGCTCCATCAGGGAGGAATTGCACTGGGAAATAAAATAAGAAAAAGAAGGAAAATAAAACCTTCCAAAATAAAAAAAAAAATAAATACATTAACATGGGAATTCCAGAACATTGAAGATACAACATATATTACATTTCTTCTTCATGACAGTGCCTCAAAAATATTAAAACTACATATAACCAAAGAAGTAGACAGACTAAGAGGTATTCTGAAATAAACCGATAGTTACAGTTTTCTTACTTAGCCGTCTCATGACACCTAGAGACATCATCTGCAATACCTTGTAAGCAACACATAGCGAGTTCGATTATTTTTCCAAATTAAGATTGTTCCCATGAACCCAGAGGTAGCCGTAGTTCTACGATCACACTATGATACAGAACATATGCAAGTCTACGGGGCCAGATGTGATCCGTCCGAGGGTACTGAGGGAGCTGGCAGAAGTGCTCACCAAGCCACTTTCCATCATTTATCAGCAGTCCTGGCTAACTAGGGAGATCCCAGTTGACTGGAGGTTAGCAAATGTGATGCCCATCCACAAGAAGGGCCAGAAGGAGAATCTAGGGAACTACGGGCCTGTCAGTCTGACCTCGGTGTCTGGGAAAGTTATGGAAAAGATCATCTTGAGTGTCATTATGCAGCACATGCAGGACAACCAGGTGATCGGGCCCAGTCAACATGGGTTCATGAAAGCCAGGTCCTGCTTGACAAACCTGATCTCCTTCTATGACAAGGTGACCCGCTTAGTGGATGAGGGAAAAGCTGTGAATGTTGTTTACCTGGACTAGGGAAGTGATCGTCCCCCTGAACTCAGCACTGGTAAGGCCCCACCTAAAATACTGTGTTCAGTTTTGGGCCCCTCACTACAAGAAAGACATTGAGGTGCCAGAGCATGTCCAGAGAAGGGCAACAAAGCTGGTGAGGGGTCTGGAGAACAAGTCGTCTGAGGAGCAGCTGAGGGAACTGGAATTGTTTAGCCTGGAGAAAAGGAGGCTGAGGGGAGACCTTATCACTCTCTTACAACTACCTGAAAGGAGGTTGTAGAGAGGCGGGGGCTGACCTTTTCTAGCTAGTAACAACTTATAGGAAAAGACAAAATGGCCTCAAGTTGCTCCGGGGCTGGTTTAGATTGGATATTAGGAAAAAGTTCTTCACAGAAAGGGTTGTTAAGCATTGGAACAGGCTGCCCAGGGAAGTGGTGGAGTCGCCATCCCTGGAGGTATTTAAATGACAGATAGATGTGATTCTTAGGGACATGGTTTGGTGGTGGTTTTGGCAGTGTTAGGTTGATGGTTGGACTGAATGATCTTCAAGGTCCTCCCTTCCAACCTAGACAATTCTGTTTCTATCATTCTATATGGTCTTGTTTCTTATCATTTTTCTTCATTTTATATTCTATTTAATGGTTGAGCTTCAGATTGAGAATGTAGTTGTAAGACTTATTCTATTTCTATGGATATCATGGCCTGCGAAACAAGACAAAGCGTCAGAAAGGAAATGTGAATTGGGTTAAATATTACATGAAAGATTATACGTCCCATTAAACAGTTTATCAGTTGAATAGCTAAATTTCACTAGCTGAGAAATGGACTTCCATTTTTAAAACTTTCCCATTTGCCTTCATAACTGTCACAGCTAATGCTAATTATTTGTTATGTGCACAAGTTTATCCAGATATTTATATGGACTCTAAATTGATTGTGCATACAGAACAAAGGATATGCTTCTCAGGCACTTTCCTGGAAATCATTATTACTTTTTTGCATCTCATTATTTTATTATTCTGAACCCGTACATTTGGCCAAAATCTGCCTTTAGTTTAATTTTCTTCAGATCTGAAGTACATATTTGAAAAGGATAATGATGTAAAAATTACAATTCTTCCAGAACTGTATGAAATAAGGCTGAGCCTTGCCTTCAGTGATTTTAGTCTTTTGTGACTCACAGAGACAAAAGACACGCACAATGACTGCAGCTAGTGACTGATCGAAGTCCCAAACACATTGTGTTCTCGCAAAGACATAAATATCTTCTGTGTTCCTACTTGCTCTAAGGATAAGTACAATAGGACTACTCATGTAGGTTAATGCAAGCATTTGCAGCATTTCTTAGTGCTCTCTCATTGTGTTAACCCTAACAGCATATTCCCCTCTTTTACAAGACTCCTTTTCCTCTCATTATTGTAACATTCAAATGAAAAATACGGATTTGTTTGTATACAATTTAGCAAAACTCTAAATTCTGTTGAACTGTGTCAATGGGCTTTGGATCACATCTTTTGCTCCCAGTCCCAGCTAAATTTGGTATCATACACAATACATTGTTTTCCTAAAATATCCCTGTCCAATCAGTAAAAGCAAGACACGATGTCGGAAAAAAAGTACATTTTTAACTGAAGGGGTTTTGTTTCTTACTCCATAAGATGGGCTTAAACAAATAAATAGAAAGAAGAACTTGTGCTGAAGAGCCTTTTCAATTTGCTTCAGTTTAGCTAAAGTGGCAGATGGCAGCTATCTCTGTTCTTCTCCCAGTCCTGCTCTCTGTATGGCTTCTCTCCGCTGTTCAAAGGAACTCCACACTCTATACAAATTATTTCAGAAAAAGGAATATTAAGGTGCTAGCTGAAAGAAGTGCTTTCATGAAAAGCAGGAAGCTGCTCTGAGGAGAAAAAACAAGTTCTTTGTTGACGGAACAGGACAGGGGGCAGAGCAGCGCGGCTTTGAGTGGCAACAGAATGCACCAGAACTTTAGTATCACCCTAAAGCACTTGCTAGTATTTCTGACTAAGTCTAAACTACAATAATATTGAAATAAAAACTGATGCAAACATTTCTTGGTCTTTTACTGTATTAAGAACAATTGCTCACCTCACAAAATGTTTTGATGAAAAGAAAATTCAGCTTGTTCATTTCTCATGACCAACTGTATATTAGTTTTTTGTGAATGTTCATTTGATTAAAAAAAATAAAATCAGTTCCATGGGCTTCTTTAGTTCTCTTTAATTAGCATCATAAATTCAAATTCATGGCATTTCTTTCAAAGCAAGCGTAACATTCTGATATGAATTTGTAGTGCCTTGAAACACTAACTCCTCAGAATTTCTTTAAGTAAAGCCAGATATTTCTGAAACTACAATTCATTTAAAGTATTACAGAAATTTTACAGATTGTTTTTTACAGATTGTTACACCCATTTTCAATAGGTAGCTTCTACATTATTATTTCTACCTATTTTTGTCCACTATAAAATAATTAAAGATTGTATTTCCTACTGTTGCTTCACATACTAACAGTTTGCTTCTGACATACGTAAGGTTTTGAATATCTTCCAGATTCCACTGTGCTGAGTGCTGTACGTATGCAATAATAAGACATCCTGAACTATCATGCTTACTCTAAACACGGGAAAAAGCTAAGAGGAGAATGGGAAAAGATTATTTTTAAGTTGCAAAATAAGATGCCTAAGTACCAATTATGCAAAATGAATTTGTGAAGGATTATGATTTTGGATTATTTTTAACTTTTCTAATTTTGAAACAATAATGCTTTAAAGGATATTTTTTCCTTCCACATTCACTTTCACTTTTCCATTAGAAAGCTATAAGACAAGTTTAATAAAAACGAAATTAGAGAACAAAACCAAAACACCTACTTACTCTTTTCCTTTTTTTCTCACTGAAAAATAAAAAGATAGAAAAGTACAATGCTCAAAGAAAACTGAAAGACAGGGTAAGGATGAGGAGTGCAATGTAGAAGACAGATTTGAAAGGAACATTTTAATAAATTTTCCAGAAGATAAAAAAGGGAAGTAAAAGTATGGAAGAACATTAAAAATCTTCAGTTTGTCTCTGGTTACTTTTTCCCACAAATATACCTGCTTCTCTACGATAAAGAAAAATAACCATGAGACACAAGGAATCAATAGAAAGACAAAGAATGCTGGCTCCTATTATTTCAGTTACCTATTCCACAAACCAATATCTTTACCTCTCACATTTATCCTGAATATATAGCAAAAGTTACATTCATAGGCTTCAGAAACATTTCTATTGACCTTGGGGGGAAACATCCAGTTGCCCATATTTCAGGATATGGTTTTGCAGCATGCCCTGAACTTAACAGGTTTCTTTTTCTCAAAGGAGAAAGTTTAGCTTTTCCCTTCCATCTGCACTACCCCGCACTCCTACAGCTTACTTAGAACAAGTGCTGGTGTTAATTTTATCACAAGATAAACTGATTCACCTCATTAAAATGGCAAAAAAACATAACTTTGCAGAAAAGAAAAAATAACAGGGGACGCAGGTTGGCCAGGTTAAGGAATTGAATCTGCTGCAATTACACAAAACGATAAAGCCAGCACAAGGCGGGAGTAAATAATGCAGCTGATAGCAGGGACAAGTAGAAGAAGGAACCAAACAAAAGATGAACCAAACGAGCTCTTATAAAGGGAAAGAATGTTTTTTTAATCTCTGTTTTCGTTTTTTGCTGCTGCTAGCCAGTAATTTGGCACAAATGTAAAGAAAAATCAGTACAAATTAAACTGAGCAGGTGTCGTCAACTCATATTTAGCTTTGAAGTCTGTTGCTTCTATGCCAGACTTAAGAAGGGTTTGTACATTTGGGGTTTTTTCCAAATATACACACTATTCTAAGAAAATATATTACCTCTACCTACAAGCCATGTCTTTTCTCAATACAATTGCCTGCTTGGTTTGGTGAATGTGACAGGATGCCTAAGACTGGCTGTAATACATCAGCATATGGACAAGATGTTAAAATTGTTAATTTCTGTTGATGCTGTCAGAGTTTCAGCTGAAGACATTAAGTAAAACAGTGGCAGCTATGTCCTCCTTACAGAAGATAAAGCTTAAGAGTCAGATTTTTTAGGATTAGGGACTGTGACAGTTTGCAGAGGCTAACCAGATACTGCTTAGGACTTCTGTGAAACGTTCCACATTACATTACCAATGTGTTAGAGAATTCCAGGCTGATTTCAGGTTATTAAAACTTCTGTAAGCAAGCTTTAGTCCTATCTGAAGTGTAGGAGAAGGCACTTGTGGGTGACTAAGAAAAAACAGGTGTAAAAAGTTGAAGACGCAGCTGAGGTATGGGATATGTAAAAAAGGGGGAGCTAGCTGGGAAACTACAATAAAAAAGAGTGTGTCAAACAGTTGCAGAAGTCTTGGCTAGCTGACAAGACCTGCCAGTTGAGCTCACCATAAAGAAACTGTTAGTAATTTTCTATGGGAGTGTGTGAGAAAAACTGGGCCCTGGTGTCAGCCAAAAGGAGCTGATGGTTCTGCTCTCATTGACAGGGACATAAGCCTCACTCTAGAGAAACACTGACAGTCTCAAGTCACCCCTAAAATAAATTATTTTAACCAATTATTCAACTTACCTATGTTGCCAAATTAATTTTATATATATTCTGTACAGGAAAGGTGATGGAGAAGCGTGCCAGTTATGAATCCTATTGTTCTCCTTCTATGGCATAAGGCCAAACAGGTTCCAAGGTCCTGACTGTGGGAATGTCAAAAGTCATTCTGAGAAATGCATGTTTGAGAATTGTTTCACAAATCAATTCTCAAAGCGTCACAGAGACAAACTCAGGAGAACAGAAGGAAACCTCAAGGTTGTTGATCTGGAAAAAAACAGCAAAAAAAAAGTCTTCTGTGACCCAGAAGGAGGGAAAGAAACAAAACGTTGCCAGGCTCTGCATGTTTTTTTCAAATGTGTAAAAAAGTTCTTTGTTCCGTTTGATTTGGTCAGTTCCATCCGTGCGATTTTGAAACTGCAAAACTCATCACTACAGTCTCAGGATTGCATTATTCGCTCTCAGTTGAGCAAAAGATATACACTGGGGCCAGCGTTATCAGAAACTGAATTCCCCAAGCTTAGAGGACAGCATTCTGGGTGACAGTTATACAGTCTTTCTGCTTGCCCAAGCAGTATTGTTTGCTATTATACATCTATGTATTTGCCAAACGTACTTTCAAAAATACCAAGTATTTGAGTTTTCACTGCTTCCCTTGAGAGACTGTTCCACAGTCTAATATATTTAGCTGTCAAGAAGCAAAAGACTAATTCTGAGTATTTTCAGTTTCAGGCTGAATCTTTTGTACAGTTCTGCCTACATTCATACTCCAGCCTGCATTAGCTACTTTTTACCCTGAAAATTTGTTTCAGAGTTTTGCTATTCTAGCATTGTGTGTCTTAAATAATACATGAGTAACCCACATCAGGGACCAACTGGAAGTACTAACGCTGGAACTACTGACTGTTTCTAAATATTGTATAATCTTGAGAGAATGAGAGGAAACACATTTTCTTTCAAAGGCCTCTGCAGAGGGACACCTCTTCGTATGTGTCAGATTACATCTCTGACATCCCTCTGGGTGAACCTCAATGCTGTTTAACTTCCTTCCAGAGCAGTGTGTAGCTTAATGTAGATGTTTGCTTCTTTTTATCATACTGTGTGCAGTTTTTTTCATAAATTTCACTGTCGTGTCTTTATCAGTGTATTATATTTAATATATGTTGAGAGCTCTTTGGAAATTAAGTTCAGTCAACTTGAATGAATTGCTATTTCATTTGCCTCAATCTAAAAATAATGACAAAAACTTTATACATATATTCAACACGATCTTCCATAAGTCATTCTTTAAGTCATCCTTTAGACAGATGAAATACACACAGCAATTTTTCTTTTTATTTTTTTTATCTATTTTAAATAACTTTGATCATTTACTCTGTGCTTAACTGTTTTGCCTTTTACAACTTGGTGTACCATTACTGCCTACTCATAATCTGGTATTATGTCTTAAAACTTCATTGTTTTAATGGAAATTTGTTGGGTTTAGTGCACATATTTAAAAAGTAAACAAGTTCTTCTGTCATATGATCCTTTCAACAAGTTGGATCATCAGAAAGTAAAGGGATTGATTTTTACCGTCTAATTTCTGTTTTGACTTAACAGTCCATGATTATTAAAATCTGAAAAGATAATAAAAATAGAAGGCTACCTGACACATAGTACTGATAAAGCACTGTGTCACTGCCAGCTCTTTGGAGCCTTAGTGGCATGAGAAGGTTCAAATTTCTGATTTGATAACAGCTAATATCTACAAATTAATACATCCCAGTTGATCAGACCCCAAGTTTTGGTTCATCCAATTTTAGAAAAAAGGGTCTGCCTTGGAGTTCAGTTTTGGGTTATCCAGAAGAAGGAACTGATCCAACCTCAGAGGATGCAAGGAGGTCTATCAGTCGATTAGCAGCTGACTCTGGTCATTGTCAGTTCAATAGAGTCCGTAAGAGAGGTTTTTGGTCCCTTTCTCCAAAGGTTCACCATTAAATTGCTCCTTGATTAAAAGCAATTACATCTTTTCTGTGGGTAGTGAGATATCTGTTCTCATACTTTAATTCAAGAACTTAAAGTTATTAAGTGCATTTTGAAATACTTGTAACACTAATATTACATTAATGTTTTCAAGGATTTCTATGTTGTTCTAAATGCAGACAAGATTCTTATTACTCTTTTGTGACAAAGCTGAACTTGTACCTTCCCAGATCTGTGGGTTTGGACCTATATCTCAGTATTAAGTTTAACTGGAGGAAGCCTAAAATAGTCCTATAAAATAATCTGTCCTAGTAGCCTGTGAACAATGGTAATTTAAATTCTTGCCAGTAACTGATATTAAGGTTAACCACCTCCTCAGGAATTGCATTAAGCCTGAGGTTGATAGATATAACCAAAACCAATTTGAGTAAAGTAATTTAACAGGCAGCAGATGATATGCACAGATGGGATTTCCCAATTGTATCACTTTGGGGATAGAGCGAGTGTTATGAAAAAAATAAATCATGCCACTTCATAGATGCTTTCCATAGGAACTCCCCTAAAGAACACTGGAACTGACAAGATTTTTGTTTCAATACATTTAATCAATGCTTTTTGACCTGGAGGGGGGAGAAAGGTAGAGAACCTTTCCAAACAAATCATCATTTAATCCAACTTAATTTATACCTTTACTTGTGGACAGTAATATGTCCAAACTACAGATAAGCAGAGAAAACATATTGATTTAGTTGCCTTCTCTGATTACTTTTTCAATCAACTTGTTCACCCTTGCCTAACACACTAATGAGCAACTGTTCTGCTTAAACGTCAAGCAGATCATCTGTAAGTAAAATTAACATCTAAAACTACATAGTTTAGATGTAACAATAGAAAAATTATGTTCAAAATACAAACCTATATTTTATTCTAGGTGTATAAGTACACATACAGAAAAGTATACAATTATCATTGATTTTCTGTGTTCTTGGTATTTAAGGGTGTGAATATAAACACGAACTGGGAATTTGTATCATCAAAGCCAAAATATACAGGACATAAATATTTATGGTCCTTACTTAAATAAATACAACTGCTTATATGAAGTAGCAACAGAAGATCAGGGTCCCAATGTAATTATTGTTCAGTAAATACAGAAGAAAACACACAGCATATCCCCATTCCCCAGAAGCAAGGATAAGAGCCTTCCTTATAACTTCCCAATTTTGAGTATTTACAGGTTTTTTAGGAATCGTGTTTGTTTGTCTGTTTTTTTGCTTATAAAATCACACATATAAGACAGGGATATTGTATATAACATTACAATATATCCTAACAGAAAGACACACACAGATTCCTCCTTGCCTTGCTAACTGAAACCTACACGTTCCCAAACACTCACAATCTAGGGCTTGTTCACACTGTAGGTCATGTTTGACCCCAGGCTTCACATAAGATGTTCCAGGGAAGATGGTCGGAACCCACACCAAACCATAGCTGAGATTTACCTTTAAAATAGAGTAATGTTTAGTCAGCAACACACTTCAGTTCACAATGAAAATATTGAAAGAATGTACCAAACCATGGGAAAACTCACTTACCATTACCATCAGCCATTTATGGGGCAGAAGTAGATTATTCATAACTTCTTGAGCAACTGCTGTTTTGTTCGTATTTCAGATAAGGTTACACTACTGTACCTGATTTGACCTTAAAATTCTGCTGCAGAGTTGTATTTTCCTCTATCTGAAGTAGACTCAAATGTTGAGACTGCTTTACATTATAAGTTATACAATCGCTCTTTAAGCATCCTAAACACTTTACTGTACCACTCTATGAACTGTAGAGTTTGCTTTTCCACATCTTTCCCTACCCTGTACAGCAGGACAAGCCTTTGAATTTTTCAGTGACAGAATATATCAAGCCTGATTTGCAACTGAATTTCCCAGTTTTATGACAAATGGGGCTTCACTGAAATCAATGAAATACAATTGCAACTCAAAATTGTTCTTTGCTGGCACAGTGCCATTTGGAACAGGGAGGTATAGGCAGTAAATGACCTGTTTCTAGCTATGCTCACCTATGAGGGGAAAAAATATGGGGAAATAGAGCACCTAAAGTGTACATAATCATGAACTTGAACTGAAAATGGTGTGTGTTATGTTTTACATGCTTGATTGTAAACTACACCTGCTCAGGAACAAATGCAATTCTGTTTCGTACAATGCCACGATAATGGCAGGCTTTGGGAAAAACAAGTAGGTTAGACCCAACCCAGCTAAATCCACCCACATATTTGAGTCACTGTCCTAGCAGTTACAGCTAACTCTCTAGAACTCAAATTAAATCCCTCCCATTCTGATCTTCTTGCATGGAGCCAGAGGCTTCTTTTTTTAAAAAGCATAATACACAGATTACCATTCAGTTTAGTGACTAAAACAGAAATCTATCAAGTTAAATGTTGGTGTGTGGAGTGTATAATTGGGAGGTAATGTCTATAAACACTTCATTTTATCACATTGAACCTTATAACGTTTCAGGTATAAAATTAAGGGGAGAGAGAAAAAGAGTTAAGTACAAAATTAAAAAGGGATGAAAGTGATAATTAAACACAACAGAAGGACAATGAATTAACAAATGCTTTCCCCCTACTGTCTTCATAACAAGAAGAGAAGACATGTTCATTTCAGTGAGGGGTTCATTTTGCAGACCAAATGATGTTAGGAATATTCAGTAACCTTTTTTGCGCAATGGCGTTGAAACTGGCACTAGTAATAGACAGTACTGCACTGTGCCATTGCAGCTGGGTATGAACCCAAGTGCTAGCTTTTTGAAAACCTAACAAAGCTTCTTTTGGACTCTTTACATTTCAATTTAACTGAATTGAAGTACTGACACATTCCAGTTTATCTGCCATCCTTTCTGCCAATGTGGGAGCTTTAACAATAATGTTTATTGCATTTTCCCCAGGTAGTCGCTTACAAAACATTAACATTTTCACTAATTTTGGTCTTTAATAACTACTGTATCAACCAAATATGTTAGAATCAAGGACTGCTTTAAAACAAACAAACAAACAACAAAACAAAAACCCACAGTAATATTCTGCATGTACTAAACATACACATAATGATGCTAGAAAATTTCCTTAGCTATATCATAAAGAATTTAATATGCACAATTGAAAAATTGTTCCTCCGATCATTTTTCCCACAGTAGTAATAAAAAAGTAACAAGCTACTTTTTTAAATAAGCTGTAAAAAAGATACACGTTAAGGACAAGATTGCAACACTCTTACTCACTCTGAATAGTAATGTTCATCATAACTGGTTCCACTGTAATCAAAGGGATTGCCTACAAAATAAAAGGAAGTTTTCATCTGAGAAAGAACAATCTAGATCTAGCAAAGTAATAAGATTATGTGACTGAAAATAAATAGATAAATACCATGGTGACATTTACTATTTTCTACAAGTTGAGTCATGAAAAGATCTTTCTATAGGAAACCAAAAAATATTGTGACCAAACCAGATATTTAGATAAAAACATATATGCCATATACTCATTAAAGACAACACAAACACTATATTCTGTTTTGTTGCATCACAAAAGGAGCACCAAAGTATGATGGGGGGGCAGGGACAAAACAGACAGACCCAAACCACAGAAACACGCTCTTAATCTTTTAATCGCAGCAGCCTCCACATGACATCTTACAAGCCAACTTCTCTTCATTTTTACAATGATGATGTCTAGAGCGTTGCTCAAAGATGACTCCCTCTTGGACCACTCTGTGTTTGGTGCATTCCTGTCAGTAAGATGCAATAACCAGAAAGCTGATGCTGAGTACTGCCAACTAATTTCTTGCATGGCAGAGAGCTGTAATTCCTGACTGCAGGTGTAAATCTGCAATTCCCTGAAATAGCTACCTGGCTGGTAGCAACTAGTGGTAGTTTAACTGTACCCAGTCCAGTACTTGTAGATGCTTCTTACTTCCTCCCTCTGAAGAAATTGAGGTAATTCTAGAAAGAGGTCAGATATTTTTTTTTCCTTTTATATTTTTTACAATTATTTCCACCTTTTAAAATTATCTAAAGTTTTATAACACTTTGAGACTTCTTAGCACCTTCCTGTAACACTCTGGAGTTTTCATGATTCACTTTGAGAAACACAGCCCTTGCTGATCTATGCTACAAGCAGAAAAAGAACCACCAGCCTAATAAATTCCAGCTACTCACACAACTGTATGGTCTTTCTCTCAGGATATTTTGCACCATTTGTTCATAACAATCTCATAATATTGACATTTTCATCAAGTTCCCTCTGATTCTCTAATAACTGACTGAGAAGACCCCCTTGCAGCCAAGCCCAAATGATATGCTTATCAATGCCCAAACATCTATTGACAGAGACAGATTATTTTTTAGAAAGTGATCTCTGTTTTATTAGCTAATCTCAGTTCCTGTAGCTCTGTTCTCAGCCACGCTGACTATCAGTCATTCAGATGGTTCTTGTAGACTCACAGGTGTAGGCTCAGGATCCAATAAATCAGTTCTTGTAATGTCTCGTTATATACTCAGACCAGTAGTGTTTATTGTCCTTTCCAACATCTGTGCAACAAGTGGCAGGGCTACTCCTGCTCTTAAATGTTCCCGTTCTGTCTCTTTAATAGATCAATGGCAATCCTTCAAAAAGACATGAACTTCTCCAAATGTAAAGAGGAGGTTCTTTCGAAGTCCAAATTTCTTTGACCCCTTCAGTACCTCACACAGAGGAGTTGATGGGTTTCTTTGCTCAGTCTCATGGATTGGAAGTAGTGTGGCGCACACGGTGTTCTTATTGACTGTATACTGGAAACTCAGTGGAAAGAAATGCAGTGTAGCAGCCCTACAAACTTATCCCTCTTCAAGAGAAGGGGGCCAGCGCAAGCTTTCAAATCCTACTGAGCCTTCTTAAGCACCATCACAATGTAATGTCAATGTGATTCAAAAAACCCCAAACCCTAGTGATTTCCATGTGATTATTTGCCAAATCGTCTCCCAAACAACAATTTTGTTAGCATGATCCTGTCTTTGGTAGGTTTTGATTTCTGTGAACACCTTTCCTGAAGCCAGCAAGATGAAGCAGGAGAATTCTCAATCCTGAAATCATAAAACAAGAATGGATCTTTTCTGTACCTAAGAAAATGTCTCTTTGAGCAATCTCTCTCTTTCTTGCTCAGCACATTATAATTAGTGTCCCAACTAAGCTAACCTTATACCAGGTCTTTATGTATTTTTTAATCATTAAATTACAGGTTTTTTTCAGTTTCTTCATGAGTTGCCCTTCTCATTATTTCTGTATTTAAAGATCCATGCTGAGATGCATGTTTTTCCCTGATGACAAACTTACTTTCCTGCAAAGAGTGAAAGCAACGTTCCCCAGCTTTCAAAAATGCTGAGAACTCTCTTTCATAGCACGATAATTTAAATTTTGACAATTTAGAATTGTGTTATAAAAATCTACCATTCTCGCAACTGCTTTCACACAATAAGTAATAATATTTGTTTTCAATACAAGAGGCTTCCTGAAACAGTCACGAATACTAGTAATAGTCTTTTCAAATCCAAAACTGTTACCTTAATCTTTTAAAGGCATTGTCTCCCACCCATCTATGCAACATGAGCAAATGCACACAGTCCATTTCTGTAACAAGTTCTACAAACTTCTTCATATCCAGTGTGTTTGGGAGACTTCTTGTGCTACCAAATCTCAGTTGTCTTTTTGTTATTTTTGTAATGTGTGGTAATGAAAAAGACCTTCTTACAGATTGTTCTCTTTCCTGAAGCAGTTTACACTTCGAGCATTAACTCCAGGTTAGAAAACTGTCTGTGATGGTACTACACTGGGCCACTATTAGCAGTCCTTTTCCAAAACTGTAAAAATATTGTGATCTGATAGGTTGCAACCAATGTGCTTTTTTTCTTCTTTTTTTTTTTTTTTTTTTAATAACTGCAGCTTGTAAAAGCAGTCAGAGAAACAGAGAGTTTAACTTGTTCCCCATTTTAGATCTGTTAAGGCTGTGGCAACTTGGATTCTCAGAGATTCCTGACCTTAAACCAGAATTTCATCATTCCGTATATGGAACCTGTAATAGTTTCTGCTTTTCTGGACTCATTAGAGAAAGGTAGGGGCGTATATACTTCACCTTTTCAACAAAAAAAGGTGGCTTACTAAACAGTTAAGTTTAGGAGATAAGGAGGAAAGAGAAGAAAAGGAGGAAAGGCACAATGGAAAAATGCAAAGGAAGATGATAAGAAGGAAAAAAGAAATAAGGAGGAAGACAAGAAAGAAAGTGTGAAAGCATGAGACAAGAAAAGAGAGTAAGAGAAGGAGAGAATGAAGAAAGAAAGAGAAACAGAGAAACAGAGAAACAGAAAAAAGAGAGAGAGAAAGAGCGAGAGAAAGAAAGAAGGAAAGAGAAAGAAGAAGAAAGAGAAAGAAAGAGAGAAAGAAGGAGAGAAAGAAAGCTGTTTCCATATTTCTGAAAGGGAAACAAACCCTAGTTAAGAGGAGGGTCAGGCTGTCTTTAATCGCACCCATTATAATACTTTGGAGAGGAGATTGCCTGTAAGAACTGGAATACTTGACACCATGAGGAAGGCAGTCATACAAGATGCCTGTAGGTACGGAGGTGAGTCAAGTTACTGAAGTAGAGATTTTACATAATTTTAGTATAACTAGATTAAATTCATATTTTGTTTATGTCTTTTATAAAGAAATGCCTTTTTTTCCCCTTATTTCCTTAGTCTGGTTTTGTTTTAGCTAACTGGGTAATAATAAAATATTCTTAACTGAAATGTGCAATAGAGGTATGAGTAAAACTTCAGAGTGCACGAGCTCCCCAGCACACCTCACACTGTAGCCAAAGGGTGAGAGTGGCATCTCACTTGAGTGACATCTGCTAGGAGAACAATGAGTACCATGGGCATCACCGAGGGCACAAGTGTCTTGCAGTGACCGTGGCAGGGACTGGAGAATCTCCAGCATGTAGTTAAGATACTCAGACATCCCAGTCAACCTTGAAGATCCCAGAGGAGACTGCAATACAGTTTATCTTATCTGCTCAAATTTCCTTTCAAATATGAATTTTCAGGCAGACCATGCTCTATCTTTGCTGTCTCCACTTATGACCAATTGAATGGTTTTCTTTCATAGCTATTATTGACTAGCTCATTAATAAAGTGGGATCTAAAACCTTCAGTTTCTGCACTTGTCCAATATTTTTTAAGCTTTCCAAGATGTCACTACATATTCCTATCATTATCATTCAACTATGAGAGCTTAAATAAACAAATAATGACAGAAGGAAATTTCTTGGCTAGCCTCTGCTCTTCCAGATTTTGCTGCTGCAAGATTTCTTAAAAAATAATAAAGTTCAGGTCTGGCTGACTATATTTTTAACAGCCCTTTTTGCAGATATATTTTCATCACTTACCAAATCTCAACTATTATGTTTCCATTATTGCTACACTCCTTTATTCCACAAATTGAATTTAACATGATTTGTCTACTCACTCAAAAAGCCAAAATCATTTTCTGTCACAGGGCTGTACTTCTAAGGTTTGTATCTTAGCAAATTTCACAACTCAGAGTGATCTAATCCTATTTTCAATCAATTTCAAGTGCAATTCCAGTTCTACCTAAATATTTAAAATTTATTTACTGCAAATTGAACCTGCTCCAGCAAAGTCTCAGCTTACAAAAAAATAGGTAACAGCTGCAAAAAACTCAATCCTATGCAAATTCTTTGGGTGGCCCAAATGTAAAACCAAGTAGATCTTTTCCATCAGCCTTTCCTGCAGCTCATTTTTGTCAGCTCTTCTTTGAAGAAAACCTTTTCTTAATGGCAGTTAGGTTGCCGGCCACCTACTCAATCTGCCTGTTTTACTCTGGAATTTTTTCAGTTGTGCTTCCCTGGGCAGCTGGAGAAAATGTTTATAGCGGGCCAGAATTTTCAAGAGAATATCTTCTTAAAGAAAATACATCTTCAATCTCACTGTAGCACCAAGTCGAACAAGATACCTCATGAAAATGGAGAACCCATCCACTAGGACAGATGAGACAGAGTGTGAAAAAGAGTTTTGCCTACAACAACTTTCCAGTCTTGCTCTCAATCTAGCAACTTACAGTGTTGTTTGTTAGTTGCAAAAAAAAAAAAAAGCATACACACTTCATCTGAGATCTTCATCCTTAGGAAAAGCCTCTTGACCACTGTCTTAAGTTTGGCAACTCATCTGTTCCCTCCTTAGGGATCACGCTATGTGTTTTCTTTCATTCCCTTCTTCCATAATACTGCACAGTAAAAGCTTCCAACCCAAGCCTACCCTGCCCTGCTGAGTGGCTCTTTGGGATGGTACACAACCCTGGGATTTGCCTTGACCCATTCTGCTCCAGCCTGGACAAGACAAAGAGGCAAACTAGCCTTTCTGGCCACCCAGAGAAATTTCTTTGACAAACCATGAAATTCAAATCCAGTAAACAAATAAAGTAGACAGCATTCATCATACTGTTCCACCATATTGCATCTCTTCTTGCCTTTTTTTTTTTTTTTTTGGGGGGGGGGGGGGGCGCCGTGGGGGGAGTGTGGGAACTGTCAGATTACCTTTAATTCCATTTGGTCTCCATTTGGATATTTTTTTAGCTTCTTTTGGTGGTTTCAGATTTCCCCAGGCATTTTCCCTGAATCACTTATCCATTTTGGTTCAGCAGAACTTGCTTCCAGGTCTATTTTTTTAAAAAAAGCCCAATCAGTGACACTTTTGTTATCCCTTCTGTGAGATAAATAAGTAGAAAAAATTCACAAAACATAAACTGTTTTGATTCAGAAAAGAAACCGATGGCAGAATCAGTTACTTCTTTGGAGTAATCCTATTTTTTTTCTTATAAAGGATGTACAAAGTCTTCCTCTCTAGAGTTGGAAAGTTAGAACTATTAGCATTCAACATAAACACCCTCTTTCTTCAGCTTTTCCTCAAGGGCAAATACATTATCAGATGTTTTATGTCATGCTTTGTTACTTCCTTCTTTCATGCTCTTGGGGATTTTCTCTCTGTAAGAGTGCGGTTCAGTGACACAGAGCTAAGGCAGTTGCTGCTACAGGAGGTGGCTGTGGAGACCCAGCTCTTCTCCTTGGCTTCTGCCTGCACACCCAACTGTGCAGCTCATGTCCCTCTTTTGCCGTGTCTCTGGCTCTTCCTGGAAGTGCCCACTTGGCTGATTTCAGCCTCTAAAAGAGCTGAAAGCTACTGTCTATCAATCATGTTAATTTTCTGTTAATTTACCAAACAATCTTCAGCATGTCTGACAAGTGCTAGAGTGGATGCGGGGGGGGACAACAGGGTTGGGGGCTGGAGGAGCAGAACCATCCCACTTTGGTGGCAGATGGATATTACATTAGCCATTTTGTTGAACTGTATCTGTACACATGCAGCTTCTCACTAGAACAATATTCACAATCTCCATACCTACTTTATTTACATTTTTGTGAGATAGCCTCACATTTGTGTCCCTTCTGTGTGCTGACATGAAGGCATGTTTGAGCCGTGGACTCTTTCTGTTTTATTGTGGGGAGGTAACTTATGAGAGATCTTAAAAGGCCTTTAAAATTAAAACTCTTTTAAACGAATGGCAAACGCTTCACTCACATGCTTCATTCAGTACACATTAACATATCTAAAATTTGCTGTGCTCCAACTGATGAGGCCAATAGTAGGCATGTGTTACAAATCTTTGTTGATAACAACCCACCGCCGCCGACAACAACGAAGGCATTAAAGAGATTAAAATAGTAACCCCAAAAAGCACGGAAATAAATATACAATGCCAAAAAATGGGAAAACAGTAAAGAAACAAAATGGTATTTGGTGGCAGTATAAAGGATGATTTGCAGACTTCTCTGCTTGGCCACAATATGAGATATAGTGCCTCTCCCATTTACTTCCACTGGGAATATTTTATCTCTGACCATGTTTTATAACCTATTCTGGTTTTGGATGTGGTCCCTTGTCTTTTATTCATTTTTGGACCATATTACTCCCTCCTTGTTGTTGTCTTCTTTGAATGCTATTGTTTTTCTTCTGCTGCCAGCTTTAGCTCTTGCTTGATGCTAAAATTTCACTGTTTGGTTCTTTCTATTTAGCAATAAAATACAGCATTTAGCTAATGTGTTTGTGCCAGATGTAGGTGGAGGAAGCTAGCTGCAGGCTGCTTTTTTGTTCCCTGAACTCCTGACAAACTGAGGGCTCATCTGTGCGCGTTTGAGCTGTGTGGTGTTATGCCATTATGTATAAAACAATATGCAAATAGAATTCTGGTACAGCATTTCATCCATTGCTTATACTGTGCCTGGTTGTTTTAATATTTTCAATGATTTACCTTGACATGAACAGGACAACACTATAAAAATAAAGTAGACCTCAATAACTAAAAAGCCAACCTTTGTCTTGGGTTTTTGTTGTTGTTTTTGTTTTCCTCATGTTTTGCCTCTCAAAAGCAGGTAGAACAGCTGGACTTGTTGCTAGCACTGCTTTCTTCTCCTGTAAGAGGTGATATCTTTAATGACGTAGATTTAGCAACTGAGGCACTTCATTAGGAATACTGTCAAACATAGAAGGAATACAAGTTCCCTATACACAAAGTAGAGAGAAACGGGCAGATTTAAAAGGTGATTAGACCCATTTACAGTCACCTTTGTCCTGAGAGATGTTTACTTCTCTTTATTGGATATTCAGGGAGGTTTAACAATTACACTCTCAATTGGGCACTTCTTTTAAAGTTAGGTGTGTCAATCTGTATTTAAGAACTGCCAGAGACAAAATGCATCTTTGACTGTTCCTTTGCTAATCAAAGTAGAACTCTTGTTTTACAACTATGTGCTCAAATCTTGTCCAATGATGATCTGTTCTGTAAAGCAAGTAACTTCTTTACTGTCTCATAAAAGAGAAATCCTTTCTCAACATATGGAAGATGAAGTTTCCTTCACAATAATCACGTCAGGTAGTTTCTGTTCCATATAAGGAGCATGCCATTCCATTTTCTGTTAATTAGTTTCCATGATGTACAGAGTTTTAGCAATTCTGAATTTGTTTTCACTTTTACAGATTGATTCATACCTACATATTTGGAAGAATATTTTGGCAGAATATTATCCGAGTAACATACTCAGCTCTTTGGAACACTATTCATGTAGCACTAATTTGAAAAAAAAATCCATTTGTGGATTTCAAAGTACTTCCTAAATATTAGTTCATTATGTCTCTTTATACCTCTGTGAAAAACTATTCCCAGTTTACAGCTGAGGAAACTCAGGCCCAGATCATTACAGAAAACTTACAGAAACATATTCAAGTATTCTGACTTTTAAAATATGTGACTTAGAAATAACAGAATTTTTTTTTCTCTCCATTAAGCAAGAAAGCATCAACTGATAGCTACTCAATGAAAATAAATTGAACTATTCCAATACATTTTACTTACTGTTTCTGTCTGGTGTTATAATAATTTGTATCTTATTAACTGGCTCTTACTATTGGAAACAGAACCGCTTGGCAAATGGTGTCTTAAAAAATATCTGAAGTTATAACATTTTCCATCACTCCTTCTAGGCAGTCCTAATGATCTGTCATATATAATTACCCTAGAAAAGTAAGAGTTGAGTACTAATCAATATCAGTAGACAGATGGAAACCCAAACGGGAAAACAGAGGAAGAGGTTGCTGTCTGACCCACCGGGTCTGTTTTTTTCTTTAAATTAGAAGTATATTGTCAGAATGTTTGACTGATTTATTTTCCTTTTAAATGTGAAAAAGGACATTAGTCTGAAAGTTTTAACACTTTTTTTCCACAGGGAGTTTTAGTAATATGATGAGAAGAACACACTGGCTATGTGAAACTTTGAACTATGCTGGTGCAGACTAAAGATACAGTTGCTTTAATCGAAACTAAATTGACTGTGCTGATGAGAAGGTCATCCTACCCTCGCTACAATTGTCTTCCATGTGCATACACAAGGATTCAGGCATCCAGACAGCTGTGGGAACTGACAGTGCTGGGGCCAACAACAAACTCCTCCTGTGTGGTGCCAGGTCTCTGCCAGCGTAGCTCCCTGATTTGGAAATGGTCTTGCAAAGACTAGTACCAGCAAAAGCAAAGTGTTGGAAATTGTGGTACAGGCAGGGACAGATGCTCGTTTTGGGGGAGGAAGGCTAACCGTCATTTTCTCATTAAATATCTTAAAGAAGAAAGCATTCACAGTTCAGTCTAATACTTGCACAAAGCAAACTTCAGATTTAAGCATCCAGAGTGCACATATTTAGCATAAATTGGGCCATACTGTACCCTACGTACTTCGCTGGTTGGGGAAATCTGTATGTAATCCTCTGGCTCAGAATCTGTTATCATCTGAAACAACTCAGCTATGTACATTGTTGCCCTACACTCAGGATTTCGTAAAGACTCTGGTCAAATGCCAAAGGCAAGTTAGTCTCCTTCTAAGTTCAGTGACTCGGTCGAATGAGCCTACACATAAAGTACAGAAAGAAAGAACCTTTCTGACATTGTATTGCAGAAAGCTGTCTATGATTTTAAGCATTGATTTGAATCCATGCATGAATATTAGTACAAGTCACAATCCTAAGAGCAGCCACCTTCTTGAGGATGGTGCTCCTTGAGGAGCATCTGTTCCTCAAAAGCTATATGGAACTTTTCTACTTCCTGTGATTTCAACTCTATCCCGCTATTGCACATAATGCTCTGGCATCCATCTTACTTTCTTTGTAAATGAGTCAAAGATGTTCCTTACTTTCTAGAAACTGTATAGATACTAAATAAGATCTTTAAAAATATACATAAAGCATCATGAATTTCAAGAATTATTCATTCCCCGTTATGTCAGAGGTGACACAAGAAAAAAACAGTTCTTGAAAGAGAATCCACAGGATTAAATGATTAGCAAGGATTTTTTCAAGAGGAACAAAGATAAGTTTCTCAGTGAATAACTGTATAACTATTCTAGCACAAACATAAAAGATTCTTAAGGAATAGTCCATAGAAGTAGTTTCTCCTCTGAATATGGAGTGAAGAACTAATTCTTCAATGAATTAATTAAATTTTGTATATCCTTTACAGCAAGGTAATATCATTGTTGTTATCTTCCTTGCCCTTTATCTCATTTACTACCCCTCTTCAAAACAAGTGCTGAGTAGGTACTGCTGTTTTACAGCATTTTACATTCAAACTTAGCACAGATGGAAATGAGTTTAAAAGCTTCAAGGCAGTGGGGTATTATTTTCACAGCATCTAAGGGTCTGTCTTCATTCAAGACATTTGCATGTGAAAATATCTAAAAAATTCAGTTGCTTTAGTGCAAACCCCAATTTATAACAGATTAGCAAGCATATATTATGAATCAGTACTACTCCAAGTAAGATAGGGTGACTTTATGTAACGTGGCTGACATTATAACAACATTGCTAGCCAGCTCTTTCCCACTTTAAACTGCTGTAATTCTGCTATAGCTTCCTTACAGTTTTAATAAAAGTCCTAATATGTGCAGATCTTAGAGCAGTTACAGGGTTTTTTTTGACAACACGTACCAAGTCAGACTACAGCTGTTCAGAGCAGACATTGAGTGAGACTCACTTCACCTAACTTTAGTGGCTGAAACTAGTCAATAGAGAGAAATGGCCACTTTCTGGTCAAATTTGTCCTAAATGCTTGGTTTAGGATGAAAGTGATTACTTTTTGTGTCTTCCTGGTTTTTCATAGTAACGGTCAAAGAAGTCTGAGGTAGACAGTTTTGACAATGGATGACTATCTCTTAGAAACCTAGTTTAGCCAGATGAATCCCAACCATTCCTCCTATGCAGCCACCCCTGATTTATAGTTAAATTTTAAATAATATATATTTTTATAATTACCGGTTAACACTTTGGCATAGTAATTCCCTGATCTAATCTCTCTAAGCAATTTAAGTGCCAAAAACGGTGGTGGCAAAGACAGTTTGATGCTTTTGTTACACAGTTCACTAATTCCAGAGACAGAGAAAAGTGAGGAGGTCTCCATACTGATAGGAAAAGCCTGAGACTTGCAAGTTATCCTACAGGTCTGATCTAGCAGCTGGAGATCACCAAAGCACAGCAGGTTTCCAAATACATTTTCTGTAGGCTATGAACAAAGACAGGCTTTACAGTAAGAGCTACATGACACCTAGGTATTTGTACCACCGTAAGTCCTGAAGAAAGCAGTCTTTTGCATCACAGAAAGAAGAAATGAGACAGTGGGAAGAACAGGAATCTGGTAGTTACATGTGTCTATTCTAGATCAGGGGTTGGACATTTCCTTTACCCTGGACCTTTTTACCCTCAATCTTGCTCACCCGTAAATTTATACCATGAGAAATATCTTCCAGATGTATGCTACAACACATAGGTCATGTGTATGACATACCAGTACTATTACAGCCTTGCAGGTTCATACAAAGGGCTTCATTGCTCTGCCTTAAATGCGCATCTTTCTTCACCATCAAAGGCAAAATTTTATTACGGGGTACTTTGATGTTTATTTCCTACTAGCAGCAGCAAGAGCATAGCATTAACTCCTAATAGCAAGTATGGTATTGCTAATGCATTACACTAGAGTTTTAAGGAGTTTAAGAAAGGAGTATTGCATGAAGCATATTCAGATTGCTGACCAAACATGGCCATCTTCTGCAGAAGATGCACCACTGCAGCAATGTCACACCCTGTCTCTTTCCGTAGCACATGGAGGGTTTCACCACAGAGCTCAGCTCCAGTGTTGCTTGCACTTGCAGTACATTGCTGCTGTACCCCACCAACAGGCTCCAGAAGTCTGAGTACACCACAGTGACTCATTACATTCAACAGTTTCTGAAAATACTAGCTCAAACGGGGCGTTTGCATTCTAGCTAGCTGAGAGCGAACCTGAAGTTATGCCTTTTTCCCTTTTTCCTGCACTAACTTCCCTGCTTCACCAGTGTTTTGTCCAGAGAAAGATGTATAGCTCTCACTATGCTATTTATGCTTTACCCTGAACACCTCAGCTCCTCCACTAGTCTTTTAACCTTCAGGTTTTTATCTCAAAGAAAGCAGCTAGCAAACTGCTCTACTGCACTCCTAAGTCTCACATATCTGCAGCTTTTATGTTTGCTACAGTGAAATCAGCTAGCATTTTTTCTACTCTTTTTCTTACTTGAGCCGTCTTAAAATCTGTGGAGTCAACAGTCATATCCTCTTCAACCTTTCGCCATCTCAAAGGAAATGTCCACAGCTTTTCCACTATCGGTATCCAGCAGCGCCCAGCTGTCTTGATCTGTGCCTTCCCTTTCCGCATTTGTTGGCTTCAGGTACCACCCCTTTCTCCTAATCAGACCCAAAAGGCAAACAATACCAGTTCAACATGAGGCTTTTAAACACATCTTTTTCAAGAAGATAGACGTACAGTGATGAGAAATCTAGCCCTAAACCCACACAATTTTCCTGAGGCAAAGTATATGACTAACTTACATAAATTTGCAGACATGTTGCCATAAAATTGCCATTTCAACCACATTTCCACATTTCCCCCTCTCATTCTTTCTTATGGCCAAACTTCACAGCTGGTTGACCTCCCCAGCTGCAAAGCTTATCCTCACTGTCCTCATAATCACGCCACCAGATCATCTCTTCACTTAACAAACGTGAGCGGGAAAACATTTCTTTTGAGTAATTCCTCAGGAGTCTGTACCAGAAGTTTCAGGGGAAGATAATAAATAAACTTTCTGGGCTGATTTACTGCTCTGTCAGGTTCTGCTGAAAAGGGCGAAGGTGAAAATTTTCCAATAAAGTATCAGTATTTATTTTTCTTTTTATAGAGAAAAAAAAAATCAAACAAACAAACTCATGTATAGAAAAGGGATATCTCAAGTGGGTTAGTATAGCTGAATTCAAATAGTGTCTCAGTTCATTTATTTTTCAGTAGGTGCACGTAGTATTTTCTAAAAGCATACATATAAATATATAAGCTCCAAATTTCTACATGCTGGTGCATTGCTATCATGAACCACCTGAGTTTCTATTTAATGTTTTCAAGACAATACTGTCTATCTCTTTGTTATGTTAGGCTAGAACAGAAAATGAATACCAGGATTAAAATGTATGGAGAAGGGGAAAATACAATATTACTCTTTCTGACTGAGATACCTGGAAACATGTCTATTTTAATGCCCTGCTTATATCAGCTGGTATAGGAAAGATAGTACCTCTCCTGACAGATTACTTCTTGCTATATTCTTTAATCATCACATCTACAACAACATTGCTACCTCCAACATATTGTACATAATTTTCCATATAAGTATTAATCACAGTTTTGGAATATTCTTTTGCTACATTGTATATTAATTAATGATCAAAACTGAAAATTTAATGAGTCAATATGGAATTTTGAAGTCTTGATATGGATATGTGAAAGCCCAATTTCTTACACTAATGTATGTGAAAAATACTAATATACTTAGGAAATACTTATAAAGGCTACCTTGATATAAAAGTCCATGTAACCATTGATTATAGGTAAGTATTTAAGTATTGCATGTACTAGATGTGATGGTTTTATTTAACTTATTTTCTTCTTCCAATTTTATACCTATTTTCTTCATTATTTATTGTGTTACACTTCTCAACCCTCAAAAATAAAATTCAAGCGAAGAAAAAAAAAAAGAGTAATTTCACTTTAAATACCTCCTGGAGAGTGTCAAATTCAATGTTTAAAAGTACTGCAAACAGATTGACAATATTTCTTGCAATATATTGCCATCTAGAGGAAAAAATGTATGTTGCTGCAAAACAAAATATGAGTGTTTAGGTGTTATTTCTAATTCCTGTTTTGCTGTTGAAAACACACATTGTATTTTCTCGGCAAAGTGACGTGCCATATTCACAAAATCGGGTAGACATAGAAAGCCTAAATGCACAAGTGCAAAACATGCAATAAAACATATACACACATATGTTGAATACTGTAAGTCACCCAATCATACATATATATATATATCAGCCAAACAAATGTTATTGGAATTTTCAGTCTGCTGCAGCAAATAAAAGAAAAGGGTTTCTAAATAATTCACTTTGTTCATCAAAACCTGTAACTTAATTTCTAATTAAGGCTAAGTAGCACTCTTTTCAGATAGTGGCACCAAAAAAATTAAACTTACTGATTAGGTGAATGGAATTAAGTGAGATGCACTGCAGGATAGCTGTGTAGCTACATACTTGATTATACCTAGAAATAAATGGGATATACAAGTCTAAAGAAATAACTGAAGGTATTAGGTATAAGTTCTGACTCTCATGTTGCATATAGTAGAAATATACAGTATATAGTACTGAAGCAGTTTAGACACTGGATTCATTTGGACTACCAAGGCCTCAAAAATAAATTATGTATTTGAGTACTTTGCTGAATCAGACTTCTGTTTTCAACTGTTGTTGTTGATCATAAATGTGACTACCCTAAGTATATTTAGATATGAACAAATGGTAAAAGAATTATTCTGGTTCCTTTACAGTTCTTTTGTATTAAAGTTTTCTAGTTATTGTTTTAAATTATTGGAAAATATGTTCAACTATAACAGAATATGTTAGGAAAAGAGCAAATTGAGTATAAAACCCCCTAAAACAGTATGAGGTCAATTAGTGCAACCTAACTCACATGTAGCAAACTCTGTTGCAAGTACTGTTTATCTCAGATTGGTAAAGTGCAGTTAAATACAGGCTCTCCCATACATGCAAAGTAGTGATCTCACTTTTTCAAAAACGTGGCAAAAAGTAGTAGTAGTAATTATCTCAAAGAAGCAAGAATTTGAATTGCTTCTCTATAAATGTAAAAAAAAAAAAAAAAAAAAAAAAAGAAGAAACTAGCATTTACCCTCACGAGGTTCCACAAGAGAAAGTGCAAGGTCCTGCACCTGGGGAGGAACAACCCCAGGCACCAGTACACGCTGGTGGCCAACCAGCTGGAAAGCAGTTTGGCAGAAAAGGACTTGGGGGTCCTGCTGAACGCCAAGTTGAACACGAGCCAGCGATGTGCCCCTGTGGCAAAGAGGGTTAATGGTATCCTGGGCTGCATTAAGGGGAGTGTTGCCAGCAAGTGAGAGAGGTGATCCTTCCCTTCCACTCAGCACTAGTGAGGCCATACCTGGAGTACTGGGTCCAGTTCTGGGCTCCTCAGTCTAAAAGAGACATGGACATACTGGACAGAGTCCAGCAAAGGGCCACGAAGCTGATGATGAAAGGACTGGAGCATGTCTTGTATAAGGAAAGGCTGAGAGAGCTGGGACTGTTTGGTCTGGAGAAGAGAAGGCTCAGGGAAAATATCATCAATGTGTAAAAATACCTGAAAAGAGGGTGCAAACAGGACAGAGCCAGGCTCTTTTCAGTGGTGCCAAGTGACAGGACCAGAGGCCATGGGCACACATTGACACTCAGGAGTTTCTGTCTGAACATCAGGAAACGCTTTTTCATTGTGAGGGTGACCAAGCACTGGCACAGCCTGCCCAGAGGGGCTGTAGAGTCTCTGTCCTTGGAGATATTAAAAAAATGTCTGTACACAGTCCTGATAAACCAGCTGTAGGTGGCCCTGCTTGAACTGGGGGGGGGGGGGGGTTGGAACAGCCACCTTCAGAGGTCCCTTCCAACCTCCACCATTCTGTGATTCTGTGATATGAATACACATAGTTGGTATTCTGGCACTTCAAGGAGGGAAAAGTACATATATTGACAACCAGTGCAGACAGTGGGGGAAACCTCAACCTCCTCTGCTTTTTATTATTTCCTTAACATCTCTCTCAGAGGAGATGGAGAACTCACTAATTTTCACTTCTGATTTATTTCTGAGGCATAGCTTATAAATTTTTTAAGTTCTTTTTCACTGAGGCAAAGGAATATAAACATATAATTTTATATTTAGTCAGGAAATAAAGAAAATCATGCATTCACAGCAAGTAGTTATGTCAGAGGTCATTTTGCTCCTGAAAAACACAAAGTGACAAGAACTGAGGTCTTTTACGGATTGCTTCCTTGCATTTGAAGCTATTTAACTTCCAAAATTAAAAAAACAGGCCACAGAGAAGTGTGTATCTGGGTAGTTTAGCAGGAGACTAATTGAATGATTTTTGGATTAAAACACTTAGACTTTTTCAAAATAAAGGTAAACAAAAACTTTCCTTTGTTGACATGAGTGTTACATTTGAAATTTGGATGGCCTCTGGAAACTAAATTATTCCAGTTATGTTTTGTTCACTTTTCTTAAAGCTGGTATTTTTATAAGATAATCAGTAGTAACTCAGGTAATGATATAACAATAATACCTGTAGCAGAGACTTAATTAAGTTTGTCAGTATCTGTTTGTATTAAGTATCAATGTTAGCAGTATAAAAGAATTTAATCGTAAACACCTAATTCATTCTGTTTTCACTTTTAATTAAAAGTCAGGTAAAATCAAATCTTACGTTTAGGCATCTAAATATATATCAAAAAATTACATTTAATGGGAGCTTTCAGTGAACAAAAATTGTAGCCACTAGTACAGCTAGCTGTAACATAAGTGGGCAAAAAGTTAAAGCAAATAGAAAGTCTACGTTTTTATTGACTTCTTGTATTATTACTAAATTAAGTAAGTAATAAAGTAATTAAGTTTAAGACAAAAGGTGGTAAATAATATACTTTAAGAAAACAAAGAAGAAAAATGAAACTAGAAAAGTATTTTTTAGACAAAATGCAGAGACTTACTGGCTGGTGATTAATATGTCTTTTAATACAAACAGGCAGTCTATGATGCTAAGGAAAGGCACAATTTATCTTAAATAATTTATTCTAATTGTTAGATTTTGTGTAAATTTAGATATATTAGATACAGCTTCTGTTACAGTTCTATGGACATGAATGAACACAGTATCCACCTAAACAAGATAGGACAAGAAAATGCACTTTTATAAAAGGTTGATACTGGTTTGTAATCTTGCCTACATGTGCTTTGGCATTGCTAGGAGCTAGCTTAAACATGCTCTCACAGCAGTTTTGAAAATACTAGAAATGCCACATTTTGTAATTCTTTATAATTTTTTTCCATAACTCCAATTCCATAATATTGTTGCCTTGTTTAGAAGATAACGTGCACACATTTTATTTATTCCTGTGTCGTTATTACCATATCGAACTTACAGTTGTATCTCAAGTGAAGGGAAGTACACTCATGATGTGCTCTACAGTCCTGATCCTCCACCCTCCAGACCAGGATGCCTGCTGGAAAGCACTTCCAACCACTCAATTTTTTCAGTGGCATCCAGAAAGATGGTAGGAAGTTAGGGGTGGTGTACAATCAGTTCTCACTGTACATGCCACATTGATCCACTGAGACTTGTTAAAAACAACACAGGAATTTTTTTTGATTGATACACATGAAGAGAAACATGAAGAAAATAAATGGTTTATATTCCAAGACTGAGTTAATTTAAGATCAAAGATCGGCTAGTCTTGGTAATACCCATTAATTTAATAACACTGGTGTTTTGTAAAAAGAAAACCCACAGCAGTTAAAAGCATCACTTTGCCAAGCTTAAGTAATCATTGCTTACAGAGCATATTCTGATAGCCAAAATCGAGTTTTTCGGAAGTGACTTTTGGCTGTCGTGATGTGGCTGTTCAATGCTGAAACTGAGACGCGGACAGGATCTAGCTGGAAAAGGTAGAAAATTAATGGGTAAATAATTAATTCTGAAAATCGGGGTACTGCCTACATGCAAGCAATCAAACATATCGAAAAAGATGAGGATAAGCGCAGGATTTGAAAAACTGGTATGCAGGCAACTTGTATGTTCCTGAAAGCAAAGATGTATATGGGTATCCAGCGTGTGACTGCAGCACACTGAGAATAAGTGCAATGTAAGTTCCTTCACCTTGTTGAAACCTCACATCTAAACCTGTATCATTACACAAGGTCTCCAAAGACACCTCTTTACTTCTTCATGAGTTTAGTGATTTGAAAGAATAAGAGACCTAGCATGCTTTATATATATATAAATAAACTCATTATATTCCATATGTTTCTTATTTTGTCATACCAAATATAGATTAGCATAGAGGTAATGTTTTCTTTTTTTTTAAATTCAATGCAAAATATAATAGTAATGAGACAGTTGATAATGAATAATCGGCTGTCATTTAGGTTGCCAGTGAAAGAAGTGACAGCCAAGAACTTCAAACATTTTTCTAACAAAAACTTTCTTTCCAAGACTCCTAAGTAACTCATGAGGTCTTATTCCCTCATAGTCTTGTATGTCACTACAAGCAATACTCCCCTCCTTGCTGTCCCTGCATAATTTTCTTCAAAGGGCTTCATGGCAACCTGTATTTTGTTCTTTGGCTTCTTCTCTGTATCTTTCTCATGTTTCCCGTGCCACCTTCTCTTTGCATGACACTCTTCCTCTGGGACTGTATTTCCTCCAAAATGCCACCCGCAATGCTGCCCTCGCTACGCATCTGTAATTAGGGACAGTTTGTTCCAAACTTATTTGAAACAATTGACTGTAATGGCCATTTTTCATAGTATAAAACAAATTTCCTTCCCCTCTGAAGCAGAAAAAAAGGGTCAGTTTTGTCCTAAACCTTGTTTCAGTTCAGTTGAAGACTCTGCAAAAGTATCTGCTCTAGTCAAAGCATACAGGAGACATCCTGCCACTTCTTCTGTTACTACAATCAAGTTTAAAACAAACAAAACAAAAGTCCCAAAGTCTACATAAAACCTTGTCGCTCATCATAACACTGAAGCATTGTCCATTTTCCAGCTCTGTTCTACTATTTTGCTACCTGTTATCATTATAAGCATGAGTATTGATCGCTTCAGAAAAAATCCTCTGAATTGCACAGGCAACATGAAAGGACAAAATAGAAATATCCTCTAGATAGACAAATATATTTACAATTACTGCTTATATTTTATTTCTGTTTTCTTTAGTATTATGTTATTTTAATTGTAGTTTTTAAATGAACAATGAAGAGCTTGTTTCAGTAGCAGAACTGAGCCTACCCTTATTTTTGCTTCCAAATTAACCGACATTTGTGTGCACCATAAGAACAACTGTGGGTGACAGAGGTCATCTTGAATGAAAGAGAATATGGGACTAAATTATTTGTCTTTAATAGTCACATATAAAAAAAATCATGTCCGTGACACGGATGAAAGAAGAAAAAAAACCCAAACAAACAGATTGAAGGAGAACATACCAGAAATGTCAGTTACCACCTTACTTTCAATGAAGTTTTAGCACCTCATGGAAGCTCTTGAGTCCTTAAGGAAAATTTGCCACTTGTAACAGTTTAATATAATCAGGTATTCTTTGTCCGTAACAACAACATCTGAGCATCTGGCCCTATTTTCAAGGAAAATGCTATAAACAGTATGGTAAAATAAATAATTAATATTCCTTTTAGTGTTAAGGTAGCCAAGAACACCGAAGAATACTAGCATGCAAATTTTGGAGAAACTTAACCTTACTATAAAATCTATTCCACATTGTTGTCCAGCATCCAGAATCCCTTTGCTGGGCAAGTGTCAGTGACCAGACTTCATTAGCTTCTGTCGTTATTCTTTTTTGGTTGAGGTTGAAGTCGGGACATGCCAAAATGAACTCCTTGTGTTGCATACTGCAGGTACAGAGAGGCACAGTCCTTCACCATTATTTTTCTAGGTGTGTGAACAATTTATGCAAATACATGGGAAGAAACGACGAAGTGCTCTGGCATCTGTTTGTGTTTGTTTCTTTGTTTCAGGTAGATCCCAGAATATATGTTTCTTCATGGCAAAATTCTGAAGTTTCAAGAGTATTAATATTTTACACATTCCTACATACATGCATAGCATGCACAGGTCAGAGAGAGCATGCAATCTAAAAAACTTTGAACAGAGGAGGATATAGGTCTTTCTTGTTCTATAGACTTTCTGTATATTCTTCATAAATATTTTTTTGCCTGAGAGAAATAAGCAAAATCAAAATCAACCTTTATACTTCAGGAGTGCTATAGTTTGGACATAGCTGACATCCTTTAAGACAGCTGCAGTAGAAGTTACATTTCCTAATAGAACCAGAAAGCTTCAGGATAATGATAAAGGTCCCAGTCTTAAATAGAACATATTTCCTGGTTTGGAAAATGATCTACTTTTCTAAAACTTTATTTCATTCCTAAAATGAGTCACACCAAACTTTTCCAAATTTTAAGTTTACTGAAAATCTGGGAGAGAAGAAGTAGAAGAGCTGTTTCTGAAGTGAAACTCTAATGTCCATGGTCCCTGGAGAGTCTGTGTGGCAGGAAAGCTGGAAAGGGACCCTTTATCAGGGAGTGTAGTGATAGGATGAGGGGTAATGGTTTTAAACTGGCAGAGGGTAGATTTAGATTAGATATTAGGAAGAAATTTTTCACTATGAGGGTGGTGAGGGACTGAAACAGGTTGCCCAGGGAAGTTGTGGAGGTCCCATCCCTGGAAGTGTCCAAGGCCACGGTGGATGGGGCTTTGAGCAATATGGGCTAGTGGAAGGTGTCCTTACCCATGGCAGGGGAATTGGAACTAGATGATCTTTAAGGTCGCTTCCAACCCAAACCATTCTATGATTCTATGTTTCTATGATTCTGCTGTCCTGGGGCCATAGGAAAACTGTGATTGCACCAAGAAGATAATTTTGTAGGGCTCCTCAACGGCTGTTTCTTCAATTCTGAGTTAAACAGAAAAGTCCTGTTACTCAGGATCCCAAAACAGTCCAGGTCTAAATAACTGAGAAGCTATTTCCAAGAATTGCAAAAGAGCTAAAGAAACAAAGTTTTAGCTGTTAGATACCCTGAAAAAAAAAAATTCCAAATGGCAGGACATCTGTTATGCAACTATTTATCAAAGCAAGTCAAATTTACTTTTATCTTGAGTATATTCAGATCAAGAGGTAGAACCCACCCCCTTTTTTCTTCTGGTTTCCTGTTATTGTTACTGCAGCTGTATATTTCTTCTTCCATTTCACTTTGTGCTTTCAATAAAAAGCTAAGCTGTGACTCTTGGCTTAAAATTGTGTTAAAGTTTTGAACGTTGGTTTTGAATTGCTTTACTACCTGAAGATCGTTATCAAAGTGACTGTTTCTTCTCAAGAAAGGAGGTAAGAATATATCTGTTCTCCCTACATCATGTTCCAATTCTTGAAGTTCCAGGAATCTTGGATTTAACAAATTGAATTTGGAGTGACTGATGAAAAAATAAGCTGACAATAAAATACTTGTCTCTCCTTAAAACACTTAAAACATCTTGCTTCAAAGTTTTCAGTTTATTACTAGAGCAAGTTAAAGCTTCCTTCTCATGAAGATTTTTTCTCATCTTATTGTAGAACCATAAAAATGCAGGTAGGTTGCTAATATCCATAGGAGATTGCTCTAATTTCCACTGCATTTTACTGACATTTTTTCTGGAAGATAAAAGTTAAAGTAAACAAAACATGCATACATAATCTTTCTTGCCACAGAGTTTTTCAAGGAAAAAGGTTACATTTCATTCTAGACTCTTCTTTTCTAACATAATCTAGATAATTTTACATTCTTCAGTCTATAATACAGATGACTAAAATGGCCAACAACTAAGAAACATTATTTTCTTCTTTTACAGAATAATTGAAAATTCATCTCTCAGTTGTCACAGTTATAGCATACCTCTGCAAGCACACACCCATGCACAAATACACGTGTACATTATAGAAATAAGAATATCTTTTACATTAAAAATATAATCATTGTAGGAAAATATTTTTTTATACTTTTTCTTTGGGGTTTTGGTTGGTTGGTTGGTTTGGCTTTGGTTGGGGTTTTTTTTGCTTTAGTATCTTTGAATATCATTATACATGGAGCTTTTTGTTTACCATTCTCAAATTAAGTAGAAGTCATTTGCTGTGTAATGCTGTGGAGCAAAATATTCCAGGTTAATTACTGGATGAAAATAATTTCAAAAGGAAATTAGTAGTACTTTTTAGGGAAAAAGTATTACTATGTATTTCCTCAGTGATCAGGAACGTGGGATTTGGAAAAGCAGTAACATTTGGAGAATAGAGTAAAAACATACTACCTCCTGTTTGGCCACAGCTGAGCACTCAAAATCTTTTTTAACTCTTTTTAAGCATAATTACAGCTTGGTCTCCCATTTCAAATGCTATGAGACGTAATACGGCTTCCCCTAAAGAAGACAAACCCATCGAAATCACCATCCCTCTTGTCACTTAACGCTAGTCTGAGTCCACATTAGCAAGAATACTGTGAGAAGGAATCATTTTCTAACACATTAAAATATTCTGAAATTCCAATTCCTTACAAGTAAGCCTCAAGTGCAACTCATATGATGAGGCTGTTCTGTATAGTACTTGTGCAGCTGATACTTTGTTAGGTGCATAACACGTGGTACCTATAGCTGATATGGATAGAGCTGACAGTTGGGAATACTGAGCCATGAAAGGATCTAAACAGGTTGTTCTCTGACAGGCAGCTGCCTCTGGATTGTGTTCAGACTGCCTAGCCTCGGCTCTTAATTTTCACTTTGCAGGACATGAAGGGCAGCCACCTAAACCCAGTAACCTGATTCTTGGCACATGAACTAGAAGTCTGTATCCTGAATATAATCAGTAGCAAAGAGCAACATAACTGGTTCTTGAAGAGGTTTTGGTTGAATTTTACCACCCACTTATAACAAACTACGTGTTGTTTGTTAACGTCAGAAGCTGGGATGACTGAGACATCTTTCTCCTTCCCTCACAAGCCATTTTTCGTGAATGTTTTTCTCCTACCTGTTGTTATATGAAACACTCATCAGAGCTAAAAACACTCATTCAAACTCTCTAATAATCTACCAGTGAAGAAAATTCTACAGCCTCCTCCTAAGGCATCTCTGAGACCCTACAAAGAGTAATTTGGTGTCTAAATTAGGAGACAGTCTCTCTCCGTTTACTGTAAGCCTCGATGTCTCTGCAGGGGGATGGAGTGCTACCATGCTGCACAGTGAGTGCCTCCACAGCAGGAGATAGTAGGAGCAGAAGTGCAACCGAAAAGAAGGTCCTGACCCCAGGCTTTGCAGCACTTCTCTTTATTCAGGAGGCAAAATCCTCTTCCCAGGGTGCAGTGCAGGAAAAACAGGAGCATTAGTGGGGGGAGATGCTCATGGTCAGAGGACCCACCTGGGAAAGGGGGGGACCTACGATGGCTGCCAGCCTCAGTCAGAGGGGGTTTCAACCAGAAACTGTCTTTTCCTGGAAAGTGCCCTAAAAGCAAGTAGGGAAACGCTGCTGGGCCAGCCCACAGGAAAGACTACCGTGAGCTCGAGGGAGAAAGCCAGCGAGAAGCAGCCTCGTTCTCCAGTCCCTGTGGGAAAGCGGAAGCCCTGGGGTCTGTTCACAACAATTGAAAAGAGCAGGTAGTTTGTGACTGGTAATAAAAACATGATAGCTGGCAGCGATGGTAGCTGGCATGAGAAATGTGAGCTGGGGTTATCGGGGAGCAGAGGGCAGATTGCCGTTGTGATTACAGAGCTCCAGGAGCCAGAGTAGAGGGTGAGTTTTGGCTTCCCTGGGTTCCCAGGTGGTGATGGAGTACTGCAAAAGGGTGTTAAAAGAAGCTGTGCCCCCATGGACAGTGGAAGTTGTGTTCCCTCCCCCAACCTGAAGCTTGAGAAAAGTCTGTAAGCTCCTTCACACCACATCAGCAGCTTGCAGGGGGATAAAACAAATTGTGATGAGCCTTTACTCCAGCCACTCTCAAGGGTTTTTGGAAAAAGGGGGAAACGTAACCCTAAATCAGTCAGTATAAACAAATGAGATCCTGACCAAAATTATGCGTTTTGGTTACTTTCTTGAAAACTAGCTTGTCCCTAAATTGTATACGTAGATTTCTGGATTAAAAAGAGATTTAAATAAGTGTAGGTAGAAGGGCAAATCTGTGGCTTCCCTATTACAGAGGAATAAGGTATCATAAAACACCTCCTACTCGCCTGCTGGGAGAACAAGAATATGTGAGGCAATTTTCCCCTTTCCCATGCACGTGGGCAGTGGGTGGGTTGGCAAGGGGAAAAAATAGGAGAAAGACTGATTGATACACTACTGAAAAGGCAAGATAGACTAAATAGGACCAAAAAAACAACTAGACCAAAGGTAAAGATAGACCAGTCTGCCCAGTGTATAATAGCAAGAGCAGAAATAATCCATTGGATAATTCTTATCAGACAGTTACCAGAAGCTTTAGTTAAAACTTGAGTCTGTTAAATAAAACAAAAAAGTTTCACCTATTTAAGAACGATAAATGAGTTAAAAATTAGTTTTTATCCAGCCACTCCAAAAATAAAAATTTGTAATAAGCAATACACCACATGGACAAGATTACTTCCTTAAAAATCATTTTGGTGTCCAAAATTAATGTTAATTTGAGTAAAGTACTATACAGTAACACCAACGTTAGGCAGGATTTGTGTTGACTGATTTATGCCATCTGTTCACGACTCAGATGTCACTTTCTCTAGCTTTCAAATAGGGAAAACAAAAACAAAACTTGCTCTTCCCAATCTCGATTAAGGTATTTAGTGAATTTAGTTGAATTTTCAACATTTACTGAACTGTTTATTTGAAAAATTACACTGATACCATAACGTTCAGTTATGCTACAGCAAAAAGCACCCTCTGCAAGGTATCAATGTTTAAAGGGGAAAGAAGGAATAAGTATTGTAATTAGCAAATGTTTTGCTAACAGCTAGAAATGTACATCCACTCTGTAGACTTGTTGGAACATAAACTGCTTTTTTCCCTACATCTGGTATCCATAAAAAAAAAAAAAAAAAAAAAAGAACCTAGCAACCAAACTTTACATATAGCACTTTAAAGAGGCAGTACACAATAAATTACTCCTCTCTTTAAATAATACCGGAGCCTTTTCATGGAAAAAAAAAAAATTAAAAAAAAAAATGGAATTAACAGATCAGTGCCTATTTGAAGTGTCAACCGATTTAGATATAAAACCGCTATAGATTTTCATTTTGCTGACAGCATTTTGTGTCCGGGATTATTGACAATCCCAACTCGCGGGCAAAATTCCCTTCGGGCTAAATTCCTCCCATTTCACTTAATTCCCCTGATTTCAGCTGAGCCGCTCCTTCTGCGAAAAGCCCGCTGCCCTCGCAGCCTTGCGCTCGGGGAACGATCCCTGAACCGCCTCCCGTAAAGGGCACTGCTCCCCCGTGCCCTCCTCACCGCCCCGGGGAAAGAAAGAGCCGAGCGGACCGGGAGCTCCGCCATCCCCGGCACCGCGTCCCGCCGCCCCGCCGGCTCCCGCCGCGGCCGCTGGGGGGCAGCATGGCGCGGCGGCGGCGGCCGGGGATGCTCTGCGGGCGGGGAGGGCGGCCGGGGATGCTCTGCGGGACGGGAGGGCGGCCGGGGATGCTCTGCGGGCGGGGAAGGCGGCCGGGGATGCCCTGCGGGCCGGGAGGGCGGCCGGGGATGCCCTGCGGGCGGGGAAGGCGGCCGGGGATGCTCTGCGGGACGGGAGGGCGGCCGGGAATGCTCTACGGGCGGCGCGGTATTGATGCACCTCTCTCCTGCTGTGGGTCTCGGCGTCTCCCCGTCCGGGCCAAGGAACAGGGGGTGTCCCGGGATGGAGACAACTGTTGGGGAGAGGGAAAGGGCTGCGAGGCGGCGGTGTTTACACACACACACACCCCCGTCACGTTTTCTCAGCAATCGAGAGTCAAACGTGTGCTTCGCCGGGAAGAGCCCGTGTGCACTCTGTGACAGCGCTGCTCGCTCGCTGATGCACGCCCAGTCCTGGCATCACGCTACATGCTGTTTCGAGAACAAAGAACTCTTAACTTTCCAGCAGTAACTGCCTAAATATTCCCCATCTGTTAGTGCCGCTGGAGTAATTAGTTGTTCCGTGTTAGGTCACAGAAAGCCCTGGTGGGGCCAACAGAAATCTCCTCAGGTTCCGCTTGCGGAAAGACCAAGGTCTGCACCCGAGATGGCATCACCTTGCAGCCCCACTGGTCTGTGGTCAACTGTTTCCAGGAAAGCACCAGATGTTACAGCAGATGCCATGGCCAACGTGAGCCCAAAGCAGATTTTCATGGGCCAACAACATACTAGGCTGTATTATGAGCTGGATGGCCAATGGATGGAGGGAAGTTACTGTTCCTCTCTACTTGACACTGGTAGGCTGAAGCTGGCATACAACAGTCAGTGCCAGGGCCGCTCAGTTATAGCAAAAACTGGTCCGGTAATGGGTGACGGAGATGGTCAGGGCCTAAAACATACCCCACAAAAAAGGGATTGAGGGACTGGGCTTTCGTGGTCTTGGGAAGAGAAGGCTAAGGCGGGACCTAGTGATTGCTTGTTATGAAGATGACAATAGTGCCAGAGAGTGTAAAGAGTGGGCAAATACTTCGCATTTAATCTTGGGAGGTTCAGTTTGGACTTTAGGGAAAAAAAAGTCAGGAGGGTTGTTCAAGACTAGAAGTTGCCAGCAACACCAAGGAGTCTGTCCTTGGAGGGCCCAGACATCAAAGCTGACCTGAGAGTGGAGCAGCAGTCCTGTTTCAAGCAGGAGGTTGAACTCAATGATCTACAGAAACCTTTTCCAACCAATTCCATGATTTGTGTACTTGTCAAGTTTGACAGTTCTGCCTTTCTACACAAATTAAGAATATACAGAAAAGCACAAAAAAGTACTGTAATTTACCAATAAGGTTTTGTATTTTTGTTGTACAAAGTATACAGTACAACACATGGTTTATTACTGTTGCATATTACTACTGTATGTCCCAGCATTTGTAAATGCATTTATAGCAGGGTGAATGAGATTAAGCATTCATTTGTTTCTATAATGGAAGAAAAACCCTTTGGGATAAACCTTAATACAGGAGTTATTGGCTTATAAGCATCCCTGTCCTGCAACTACTTATGAAATAAATTAGTTGACCTATTTTGAATCTCTTGGTTCAATAGGTATGGGTAGGATTTTTAAAGCACTTTAAATCTTGATATTAAAAAGACTGTAACTTTGCCTTAGACATCACGCGCTGTTAAAAGGTATTAATTCTGTGAAGTAGGTCTTATGTTGTGCCTCCTGGTTGCAAGATGTAGATCTCTGAATATATACTAGGAGTAATGGTAAACCTGAATCTAGACACCACAGAAATTTTACCTCAATGTCACCAAGGACCAGCACTACCGATGAGAACTGCTACTATTAACTCCTGCCTACAGAGCCTAATTTATCAAGATGCCATAAACCCCACAAAACTAGTTCAATTTGTGATAATATACTTGACTATATTCGAGTGGCCTCCTCCAGAAGCAGGCATGAGTCTTGAACAACAAAAAGTTAATCTATCAAACTCCAGTTTAGTCCTGAAAGGTGTGGGTTTTCGTGCTTTTCATCTTACAAAGCAAAATTGAGTTTCAGTTTCCTCAGAAACTGTAGCTTTAGTCAAAAGTAGAAATTTGAAACATTACTGTCGGCACCTACAATAAAAAATATCCAATTGCAAAATTTAGCGAGGAAGGAAAGGGTAAGCAGCTGAAATCTCCTTACATTTTTGCAAATGGTGTTTAACAGTGACAGTTAAGAAAGTAGGGTGTTTCTATCAAATCATTACTGATTGATAAGTAATGATCAATACATGAAAAGAGCATCCCAGGTTTCAGATTTGATCTGAAAAGTTCTCTCTCTATGATTCAATGGGCATGGAATAAACATACATTTCAAGGTGTCAAAAAAAAAAAGAAAAAACTTATAAATTAAATGTACAACTCAATATATTTTTTCTCATTCTTCAGAAAACTCATTTACATAAGTGACAGCACAGCTTACAATATTTGTTTCTTCAGCATCAAGATATCTGCTGAATTTTTTTTTAGGATTAGTGTCTCTGTGTCAATTGGAATGACTGGAGGTAAAAATGAACATATCCTACATCAGATATAAATAATGTCTACTGTTGCATTCTACGTCATGTCTGTGCTCTGAGCCCTCAGCTGGTCCATCAGGAGTGCCACGACTAGTCTGTTAACTTCATCCACTGAGGATCATGAATATCAAGTTTTCCTTAGGAAGTAGATACTACCTACACAGGCTTCTTTTTCAATATATAAGACAACTAGGCAAGAAATACGTTTCTAAGAGGCAAAGAATGGCCTAAGAGGAATTCCTTACCCATGGATGTGATGCCAATTCTCAGTTCCCTCTGAAAGCAACATGGTAATAGAAAAAAGCAGTATGTCTGAATGACATTTTTCTTCACCTTAATGACCTTAATACTGTTCTACAGCCTGGATGGAAGCACAAAAAATGCATGCAGATTTTATTCAGGCACTGTTAGTGGTGTTAATTATTTCTGAGGAAAGAAAAAACCTTTTATGTCACCAGCATAAATGGAGATATATGGGAATATCTGAGAGCACAGAGTAGCATCAGAGAATGATAGAGGGCGGAAGGATTGTGGTCCCATCCGTACAATCTCTGCCGTGAGCCGGGGGGTGGTTCTTCCTTTGCAGATGTTGGGGTCCATCCCCTCAAACCTTTAGATGCCTTGGTAAAAGCTTTATCAGTCTTATTTCCCTCTTGTGCTAAGTGTGGACAGTGCACGTGCTAGCAACAAGCCTGGCACAGCAACACACAGGAATGAGATGTAAGCACCAGAGCGGGTGTGCGGGAAATCCTCCGCGGGGATTTCACCGCCTGTGTCCAACATCACAGCGACAGGCAGACGGCAGCTCAAGCTGAACGTGAAAAAGGCAACACAGGAGAAAGTTACCAAACCCTTTCATTTTTTTTATGTTTTCCAGCATAAAACCACTGAATGTTCTCTTTTTCTTAGCATTGTGATAATGAATAACCAGTACTGTTTGTGCTTTGTATAGATTTGTTTTATCAAACCTCTGGTGTGGATATGTGTTTGCATGCATGCACAAGTTGACTGCAAAGTTTTCTGCTAAGAGCCATATAGTGTTACACCTAAACAACATTAGAACTGCCAGTAGAGTGAACTACCCCCAAAACTGTATCTGGTTTTGTTTCACAAGAAACTGGGTATTTTTTTTTCTTTTTTTTCTAAAAGAAAGCCCATGATTAAGCTAACGTTTACATTGTGTGGATGATAAGGAGATGAGGGCTCAGGAGCGAACCGAAGAGGTGTGCCATTCAATATTGTAGATGTACCTTTTATGAATCTTAAGGATTTCCACAAGCATCCCAAACCAAATTTAAATAAGATTTAATGGTTTATATGGATTTTTTTTTTCAGCTTTTCAAAAAGGTAAGGAAATACCAACACATGAATGATCAACTCAATACATAAATTTTATAATGGAGAATAGAGTTGAGCACTTCTGGAATTAAACACACATGACCTCTAAGTAGCCTTAGACGGGTGCTTTTAATGACATTTGGACAGAGATTACTTTCCCAGTTACACCAAATGGCAATTTTTGCTATTAATAACGTTGGATTCTACTTTTTTTTTATATGAGAGTGTGTTTTTGAGGCAAGTCTATAAACAGAGTGGTTTTATTTTAGAAATGTTTCAGTGGTTACTTAATAATTGCAACATCCAGTCATACATTAAACTTTGAACAGCTTTCTGATAATCAAAGGGTTATGCTTCATATTTCAGAATGTGCCAAAGGCCTTATGTTTAAAGTTTAAGAAATTAATGAAACAAATATCACCTTATGGGTTTACTAAAAGACGATATATACATATAAAGATGGAAGAAATTATGTTTAATGAGAAGTATAATGTTGGACCTCTTCAGAATATAAAGAGAATCTAAATAATTTTTAAATAGTAGAAGTAATTTTACAGACTGTACTATGTATTAAGACAGGAAAGTGGTGCTTATGAAAATTAAACAGTCCTTATTCATTATGTGGACAAAGTGGTAATTAAGAAAGGAATTTTATAAAAGGACATATTTGGAGAATTATTTCAGCTAAATTTAACATTGCATTGTTAATTGTGTAAATAAAACAAAGCTAATACCCCCACTTTATCCCAGCCGCATAGACAGCATGATTACACTCCATACATTATACACATTGCTTTCAAAACAGCTGGAAATACTGCCAGTTCACATTGCTTTTTAAAATTAAAACTGGAAGACAAGCTATTCTTTCCATGAATAAGTTACTGCGCATGTTAAGTTAATCTCTGAATTAATAAATTCAGGTTTCATTTGAAAGTTTCATAAAGGTTTCAGGTTTTTTACTCTTAAAACTTTCAGGTATACACAACTGATGAAGCTTCATTCCATAATGATTTTTAAGGTAAAATTCCTCTCGGCAAATTTTAGGCATCAGGCGTGTAAACAATTGCATCTGAGCTAGTCATCCTGGGCTCTCCTTGGAATCAAAGGAGAGAAGAACTTTTGGGGTACAATTCATCTGGCCAGCTTTAGGTTTCTTTATTGGTGTGTGATAGATTACACCACAGAATCACCTGTTTCTTTCCACTAATTGCCAAAGAAATGACTGGCACACGTCCTACCCTTTGTCACCCAGCCATAGAATCATAGAATCATGGAATGGTTTAGGTTGGAAGGGACCTTGAAGATCATCAAGTTCCAACCCCCCTGCCATAGGCAGAGACACCATCCTTTAGAGGTTTGTCTTGTATTTAAACACAATCAGTAGGGTTGCTTTTGCCTGCATTCCTAGAAAGCTAGATTTATCGGATTATGTATTTTGACATGTAATAGTTTCACGATCATTTGAGTAAAGTCTCTTAGAGCCTAAATTGCTGTGAAAATACACCAGTATTAATTTTATCTACAGTAGCTTGGATTACTGAATATTATCCTTTATTTTTTTATTTGGCTTGGGGCTTTTTTTTCCTCCATGATTTTCAACAGTTGTTCCAAAATATTTACAGATACTGTAAAGTTGTTTCTACGTGTGTCTGTATGTCTCAAATGGAAATCTTCGTCACTTCAAGAAAACAAATTCACGCATGGAAACCAAAATTCATACAGAAATAGCTGAACAGGAAGATCTGTGTACGTAACTGGAACTGTGCTGTATGAACTAGCATTTGAGTCTGTGCTGTACTAAATATTGAGTTTGGAAGGACATAGTGTAACAAGAGCATGTCCAAAACCTGCATTTACCTGGGGCTCCTCTGCGCTTGGAAGATGCCCCCACTACTCACACTCTGTAATTTTAAGGTATATCTGATCAGTATAACCGACAGACATATCAGTTTACAGAATTTTACCTCATAACTTTATCTTGTAGACAAAGCTAGGAAATATGAGCAAAGCTATCGCTGACTGTTAAGGGAAAGAAGGGTTATATATATTTATGAGAGCTTTTGTGAACAATCAACATCAACTTGTGCATCAGTGAAATACAATTCCTTGTAGAAAAAGAAGTCTGAAAACTAAAACTGTAACAGAAGATTTCATTTTGTGAAATGTGAAGTTGTATTGAGGCATCTACTTCACCAAAATCTAAAAAAAAAAACCCAGCCCCAAAACAGAAAACCCTAGTGAAATGCTCATTGACCTAAAACAAAAGCAGTCGTTAATGTCACCTGACTTTCTAACACAACTAATTTCAAACAGATTGTACAGATCTATTTCCATGTTTTTACAGAAGCATAGAAGGAAGAAAGAAATGTTCAGTAAAGTAAATCTAACTTTACAAATTAAACATCCGTCAGCCTGATGACTAGGGAAACACTCAGAGGCAGTTGGACTAGATGATTGTTGTAGGTCCTTTCCAACCGAAATATTCTATCCTATTCTCACATTATTCTATTTTCTACTGTCTCCTCACTGTTATTTCCACCTCTGAGTTTCTGACTGCATTGTCTTGCTCTGCTCTCCTGTTTTATCCACTTTACATCAGAATTATTTCATCAACATCTCAAGCCCAGGCTTCCAGGCACAAAAGGTTCAGATAAGCATTCATTTTTTAATTACTTTTTCTGGCCCTTCAGATTTTTAGGAGACTCACTAAACATGTTCAGCTATCCACTAATCATCATGAGAACATGTTTCAGTCTTTGTTTTACAAGACATCCATTCTGTCAATATTTCCCCCAGTGGAAAAACCTGCAATATTGGGCGATTACAGACTGAAATCTACTATAGAGATAGTCATAGCAGGTGTGGAGTAATCCATCAGATGTCAATTTGAAACAGTGATTAATACATTATTAATATTTTCATAGATAAATAAATGTATCTTCTCAAGGCTGAACCTTTAATTTCCCACCCTTGCAGCTCTACATTTTTTTAGTAGCACTGTCATCTTCAAGTGACATCTTTATCAAAATATTACCAATAGAAACTTTCAAAAAACTATTATTTAACTTACTAGTTTTCCTATTTTTAGAAAGTAAAATTATAGAACAGACAAAGTATGTGCAGTGACTGTTGCTATGTCTGTTTGGAAAAGTAATTTCATTTTGGCTGGCTTTGCACCCACTTACTTCACTCACTCACCCTAAAATTTCTGTCTTTCTTAAACAAATGGTCGTCCAGAAACCAAAAACTATGTGGATTAGTTTTACTCCACTTCAGACTGCTTGAAATTTACACGGTGGCACTAGTAAGTAGTTTTGGCTGAGGAACTGACAGCCTAATATCGTATGAATCTCTTAAAGATGCTTTAACTCATGGGAGAAAGTATTGTGTATATGACATTACAGACAAAACTTTGCCAACCAAAACTGAATTCCAGTTGAATTATTTGTTATCTGCTCCTTTCCAATGATTAAAAGAGAGATTCCAGATATTACGTACTGAAAAATCTACTGAATCCTTATATAAGCATTGAGTAAGATGAAATCCTGCTTTGTGTGTTAGAGTCTCAGCCTTCTAACAGCATTCACAGTGGCAGCTCATCTGAACCAGATTCTTTAGAAACCCATGATGAGCTAAGATTCTTGATTCTTGGTTTCCAGCCAAAACTTGCACTAGTGAAAATATAGCATTGAAAATATAAATCCACTTCCAAACATGTCTGTTCTTCTGTGTATTTCATTACTTTTTTTCCTAAAGTATAGAATTTGATGAATGCAGCCGCTTGTGAATACTTTAAAATATTTTAGGTATTTTGTGACATATAATAGCTAAGACAAGTAATATGTTGTACATCATTAACCAAAGTAATTGATTATTCTGAATATTTTAAGCATAGAGCTATCTATAATGTAACATAATTTAATATGTGGGTTTTTATCTCAATATCACTAATTAAAAAAGCTCGGGTTTTTTGTATGTTTTAAGGGGGATTTTCTACTTAACTCCACTGCTGTTCTTTTTTGGGGGGTTGGTTTTGGTTTTATAATGGAAATAGTGACTTGGGTATGAAAGGTTGCAGTTTCCCTCTGTTTTTTTCTAGCATGTCTTTGGACAGAAGGTGGAGGAAAAATCAAGTTTGGAAGGAACCCTAAAACATTCAGGGGGGAGGTGGAGGGTATTGATATTGTTCTTTTAGCTCTACTTCTCATCTCCTAGTGTGGAGAAGTTCTATTACACAACAGATACAAATCCTGTGATAACTTAAGGAAATTAAGGATATGGAATTGTTAAAAATGCTATCCCCTGACTCATGCCTGGACCCTGTTCCTTTGTCTATAGCACTAATAAACAGGGTGAGGGCATGCAGCAGATGCTGAAGTGCTACTAGCGGGCGCTCTCTCATACAATGTGATTTGCTGGTACATAAGCTCCTATGTTTTTGGTCCTTGCTAACTAAGGCTCTGTCAGAACATGTTTAGGTGCTGTCTAGGAATCACCGCTGGACAGAGACTGTTCTCTTCTAGGCAGTAAGCATGAGTCTATCCAGTATGGGAATGAAAAATTATTTTAGCTTTATGGGCATGTTTGACACTGCCATCAGGGCCAGCAGACCAGCCCTTGTCCTTTTTATTTATTCATGTAAATGTAGCTTCAGGGTTTGCCCTAGATGATTGGTAGCCAGAGGATAACCAAATAAAAGAGCATTACTTTAATGGGAGTGCTTGTGACCTGTTTGTTATTTGAGATTCTGGTCAAGGTTGCAGACAATCCTAAAGGAGGAAACAAGTTTGTCCTAGAAAAGGAGAAGAATAAACTGCTCAGTGAAAGAATTGGAAAAAAAGTTACAAAGCCATTAAATAAAAAAAAAGTAGAAGGCAAATTTAGAATATGCCTTAAAATAACTCCTAAAGTCTGCTCATGGTTGTCCATAAGGATTTCCTAATGTGTACGTTAGCCATAAAAACTGAGGAAACAATTCAGCTACAGCCCATCCCAGAGTATTGCCTTTTGGAATCAGTTCCAAGCTTCCCCTGGGGACAGGAAAACACTACCATTTCTCCCAAGTCTCCACAGTGCTGCAGCCTTGAGCAATTTTATTTCCCTTTGGTACAAATGCATCCTCTCTCTTTTTTTTTTTTTTTTTTTTTTTTTAATCTGCTATTATTCTCAGCCTGACTTATTCTGCTGTTCAGAGCAAATTCATCAAGTAGACCTCATCCTACTTTCAGGGAGGTTGTTTAATTCCTACTGTATTATTTATTTGCATGTTGCTTCTAGCTTAAATGACGTTCTAGTTAACAAGATGTTTTCAAAACTCCTATAATGTGTTGTGAATGTATACCTGAAGAAGTATTTGTTTTATGTATGTGTGTATGTGTATGTGTATGTGTATGCGTATGTGTATATATGCACACCCTAAACTGACATTCTTAAAACTTTTGTTTAAATCTTCACAGCCTAAGCTATGAAGAAGGTGTGTAAAGCAAGGGCCTTTCTTGGATATACTACAGCTTCTTCCTTACTCATCCAAAGAGCTATCATTGCTATCATCCAATTAGGAAGCAGCTGGATTATACACCTGGATCCACTAGCTGGGAAATGTTCCTAGGCTTCTCTATTTAGACACGTTCTTAATGTTAATAATACAAATGATGTTAATAATATGGGTGAAAAATTGTATGTTTTAGAATGTTTTGTCTCCTCCTGGAAGCCTTTTGTCATTTTTTGATCTTCTGCCGTTGTGGTAACAGACGGTAAAAAATGACATTATAAACATTAATTTTAATACTAAATATTAAACTTTAATAGCTCTAATGATGTTAAAGTTCTTCACTGAGCACCAGAAGTAATGAAATCTGAAAGAGAAATCAGTTGACCTTTATTAGACACCTCACACCTAAATGCCCTGTTTGTTGGAGCAATCTTTCTAAAAGTGCTTAAGTTTCCTGGATAGTCAATAGTAAGAGTTTGTTTCACGTAAAGGCCTCAAGAGAGTGATTCTGCCTGCTTCATTTTAACAAGCAAAGTTAAGCTAATTGGATTTCCTTACGGTATCTTCAAAAAAAAACCCTAGCCTTCCTCATTGACTGCAGAAGGAACTCAGGTGCCCTGAGAGTAGTTCAGAAGCTTACAGGATGGGATTAATCATACCTAATTTAAACTGTTTAAAAGCTGATTGTCTAGACTAAGCTTATTGCTTACATTTGAACTATGATCAACAGCAGAGGTAAGTCTTTCCAAGGATAATTCATCTCATCCTCTGGAGATGCCCGTTAGCTCCACTGACTGTAGATATCCTACTGTCCAATAAAAGATTGTCAGGGAATGAGCTCAGACACTGGTTACCTACTTACTCACACTATTTAATTGCTTACCGTCTTCCTGGAAGTGCCTTGGATTGTTACAGCTTGTTTTCTCCCAGCCAAATCCACCGTATAAGATGCAGATGCAATTAATGATATTAAAGTTGTTCAGTCAGCACCAGAATCAACTAAAATCTGAATCAGAACTCCGTCCATCTTTATTAGATGCCTTACACAGTTTTCCTCAAACAAGTACCTAAGTTTCCTGGAGAGCCAACAGTGCTACTAGTCACTGCTATTCAGTGCTACTCACTTTCAGGGCTGTTTCATTCAGCACTACAGACATAGTCTGTATGACTAGTTTGGGGTAAACAACTAACTTTCCATGGCTAGTGCTGATGAGGTAACTCTTATATAAGCTGTAAGTAGAAATGAGATGTCCAAGTCAGGTAAATTGAATTCTCTTACTCACAACTTTTTACCTGGCAGTGAATTGGGAGACGTTACCAAAGTTGTTTGTGTAGCTTGTTTTTTTTCCCAGTGGTCCTTTCTTTTATTTAGATTAATATGGTCTCCTCTTCCCAAGTACCTGTTTTTATGAAAATTGTAAGACCTTACCTATTTTTGATGCTTCCAGCTCTCTGTCAGAAGTGACTGACATTAAGCAGTATGGGACTGAAATTAAGTTAGTAGCATATACATTACCATACCCACACAGTGAGTGTTGCCACAGGAGTCTGGTTTCCTTAGGGGATCATCTGAGAACTTTTTATTAATAATCAGCAAAGGCAATGGCAATGTAATGTCCTGCTAAGTATTGAAACTCTTTTATTGTAATGTTGTAAATACCCTCATTCATTTCAGAATCTTAAAAAAATGTGGCAGATGTAACTATTAAGTGACAGTACTCAAGAACCTATGGCCTTTTGTTGGAAACGACGACTTTCGTTCTGGCATTATCACTTTATTGGTAGCCAGTTTCAGATATTTGTGAAGAAGTAAGTGTTCTTTCAGGATGCCTGCAGCTTTTAGGAGAATGGATGTACAGCTGGCCTGATAACTTATCATGTATTATGCTTGCTTACCAGTATTTTTATAAACTGGGTTTATTAGGAAATAATTGAAGAAAATAAATTATTGGAATAATAAAGCATCTTATACATACAGAAAGGTGTAAGACATTATATAACAAAATTCTCCAAAAGTTATCATTATCCACCTCCATCCTTAGAGTCACAGGACTGGTCATTCTGAAGGCTTTCTGCATATATTCACTTACTTTGAGTGTTCGCAAACTATTACATGTGAGAGCCCAACAGGGTGATAATAGACTCAAACAGCAGTAAATTTTTTCCAAGTGTTACAGCAAAATGAAAGCTTCATAAGTATAGTTGTTTCACATATCAAAAAACACACAAAAGCCCCAAAATGTGCTTTTCTCCCAGCTTATCATGCTGTGGTTACTGACTCTTTGAGACCTTTCAACTTCAGCTAGTGTCATTTTTACCATTTCATAAGACCAAAGGCCAAAAGTGTTGTTACCAGCTGGAAGCAGCAATATCCTAACATAAACAGAATGGAAAAGAATTTTTTTGTTTCCATTCCTTCCCATAAAACTTCTGTCTAAAACAATTCATTTTAAGTTCTCCTACCTTCAGTTTCATGGCTTCTTCTATGCTGTCCTTTATGTCTGGAAGAAGGAATATATATCACTGAAATGTTTCTTTGAAACAAACCGTTATGCCTTTCAGCAGAAAACCATATTATAATCAAATGTAAAATAAGATGCACACCAATTTTAAACTTGGTCTTTAAACTGGACAGCTGGGAAATGTTCTGTTTGGACTGCATTATCTGTCTAATTGAACTGCTTTCTGAGCAATGCAGGCTGTGGTGAAAGGTGCCCTCTAGCAAGATGGCATTTCTAATTGACTCATCTGAACTGTAGCATTATTGCTGTCTTTCATTTGTTTGGGTCATGGTGAGTACATCATGATGCTTATGATCTTTAGGGAGGGCGGATCACCTTCCTAAATTTAGGATGTTATGAATTATGGGCACCAAAATTGTTGTTTACACACAAACAACCAACTGAATTTCTTCCTGACATGGTCTGTTACTACGAAGACATTAGAGATGCTATTTTAAGTCACATGTGGAAGCTGCCTGGAGACTATAATCAGGTTGAATAATCAGGTGGCAGGGCAAATTTGGAGTCTTGTATGGTACATTGAGTCCACTGTCTTTGTATTCAACTCTAATATTTTTTACTTACTAAGGAAATAAAATCTCCTTTCTCCTCGCTTGCATTAAAAAGTGGGTATACAGTTGCACTGAACTCTTCTCAGTTATGTGCCAGTATCAGATACAGGATAAAACCTTGCTAACTAGGCGCTCCTAAAAGCAGTATTATAGTGCATATGCTCTTATTTCAGAGCCTTGAATAAAGATAGAAGGAAGTCTGTGTTGCTAATGGTTTGTTGGTTTGTGGCTCATTTGCTAGTTCTCCCTTTCCAAAATATTGCTTGCATATTTTGTAGTCCATGATTATGCAGAGACAAAACCACAAATGTTTATATTACTGAGGTTTCCCTCTTCTAACTGCATAGTATCTTAAGCACATCCCATGAAAAACCCATGTCTTATCCTTTCATTTCATAATCATGTTAGAGATCTTCTGGAAGCAGCGTTTTATGGTCTTTTTATGATTCTCCTCAATTTCTTTGCCTTCCATTCTTCATTTCTTTCTTTCTTTCCTGTGTCCTTCTATCTCATTGGCATGTCTGACTGCTGGCAGCACTGTCAAGTCATCCATCCTCTTCTGTTGCTGTGCTTCAGATTCATTATACAATCACTGGAGTGATTATCCAGTGTCCAAATCTTGGCTTGATGTTCCTCACAATGACAAACTAGTCCCCAGTGGCACAGTCAAACCAATGGTATATACTTGGAACAAAAGTTTTTTTGTCATTCTCCAAAAGTACAATACGAAGACATATGAAATTTGTTTTTGCCTTCCATCTAATCAAAATATTTCTGGAGGGAAAGGGGTTTGGGAAGGATTACTAACGGGAGTCTAATTCCTGAGGATGGAATTAACATGGTCTAACTGCAGCAGTCTAAATCTGTAGCTGGCCTATACTAGTCATCCAGGCTTGTCAGTGTAGAGAAACAAGAACATCTAAGGTTGCTGCATGCCAGCTACCCTAAACAGCTATCTTAGAAGACAAGAGTCATCCGTTTGAAGGACCGTGCATCACTGACTATAAAGGGAACTAACTTATAATTCTAGTCGCATCTGCAACCTTAAAACGATGTTCTGCTTCAAGAACCAGTAGAGGAAAGGCTAATTATTCCAGTTATCTTCTATGAGTCTTGGGAAAAAAAAGTAACAGGAAGGGATTTCAAGTTACAATGCCAGTACGAGGAACTTGCTTTATCAAATAGTTTCAGAACTCATGGACTTCTTACTTAGTTAAGAAGGTATATTTTATCACTGTCCAGAAAATGGCTAGAGTGAGAACAACAATAGAGCAACCACTATGCTGACAAGAGGCTGTTGCATTATTCAAGGTGCTTGAGATAATGCTGGGTGTATTTAACCACACTTTTCTTGTAATTTATTGTTTGCTAAGGACATAGCCATATAGTCTTAAACATTTGTATAAATATTGTTGTTCTATATAAATATTGTTGCTCTTTCCATTAAGGTGCTATTGTTCTCTTCAGTTTCAAAATAGTCTTGAAATACATTTTTCTTTCTCCAGCCTGAGCAGCATAGCTGAAAGACAGAAATTAAAGGAAGTAGATGTGGGGGTGAAAGGACAAACTTGCTGGTACTACAGCCAACTTCATCTGATGTTAAGATTGCAGGTGAGTAACATGCGAAAATTTTTTTTCGTACTGCCCATGATAATTATAAAGAAAATACCCTATTTTTATGAGAATGAGGTTCCAAGCCCCTGCCATTTTCTTCAGTCTGAACAATTTCTACCAAGTTATGTTATATCACATCGTTAGAATCATTCAAGTTACAAAGCTACATATTTCCTTGCTTTAAGGGGAGCTATCTGCTCACATCAATGTTCTCCACAACTGATCATAAAGGTAACAATGGTAGGGCACCAGAAGGTTATTATTTCTGCCTCTGCTCCTTTCTGGTAACACACCTTGAGCCTCTTTACCTTCTTTCTAGAGAAACATCCTGTCTGTGTAGTCCTAGACTGAAACCGCAGAGGTGTACTTTGACACAATTCAATATTTCTCTTCAAACTTTTAAAGCTGTACAGTTTTCTCACTTCAGTTTGAAGCTCTTCAAAACTCTTCTGTATTCAGACAGTAAGTACACTGATGTTGAAGTAATAATACTATTGTTTCAAACTCTAGAGACATAAAACCTGAAGAAAGATTGAAGGAAATGGGAATGTAGACACAAAGGAAGTTGGAAGTTGGATCATATTTAGTCAGAGTCCAGATCACATACAGTCTATTATATGACAAAGCATAAAAGCATGTTGTTCAACAGGTGTGTAGGAGGAGTTTGAAGATCCGTGATATATCAGTTATTGTGAATGCCTACATAGAGTGTTAACTTTTTGGGAACAAAATGTAATCAAAGGTACTTGTGGTTTGCAGGGCTGAAAGCTACTTTTGTTAGATTAGATCTTGGTGGCTGGTACACAGACATATGAACAGATATATGTTATTTTGAGTGGAAAACAGAACAAAACATCTTTTCAGTATGTAATAAGTACATCTCATGTGGCTTTAGCTCTCTACAATATCTAAAGTTGAGTTAGTCAGGGTAGGCTTCCTTTATAGTTAAAGGACAGTAAAAGGCACTTTTAGGAATTTTTTATTGACTTCAGTATGCAAAAAGTCCACTCTAGAAGAAACTGTTCTTCTCTACTGTGTAAAAAGGCAGTCTAGATGACTAGATCAGATGTAGACACCTACAGTTTGCATATATGTATTTAATAAGGTGAATTCCAGCAACAGGGTTGGAGTTGACTTCACCAGTGGCCAACAAAAGTCTTGACTTACCTTATATTGGCTGACAACCTGATAGCAACTAAACACTGGAATTATTTCTCAGTTGGTGACTGATGAGGAAATGTGTTGGATTTCACATTAACTTTTTGGTTATTTTTTGGTGCAGGAAACACTAAACAGTTCTTTCCTTTTTTTTCCTAGCTTGCAGTATGAGCATGGGAAGATAGTCCTTGTTAAAAAACAACAAATCTGGCATGTATACAGCAAATTAACGTCATAAGAATATTAGAAGGTAGTGATAAACCCTATAGATTTTAGAGAAAACTTAAGATGAATTCTGCACAGGGTGGAAAAACATAAAGACAAAAAATACTGGAATTTACCAAAAATTCAGTGTGTATTAATGGCCACAAAAGGAACCATTCTGTAAAAACCACAGACTATAGTACTTCTCAATTTTTGCAGTAGGATAAAATATGGACAGCGTAGTATTCATTGAGTGTTCAAGTTCCACATCCAAAAAGTAACTTTACATGGCAAGACTTAATGTCTTCTTATCTAACTCTTAAATGTGTGAAATGGAATTGAATGCACAAAGCTAGGCTCTCTTGGTGTCGATCAGAAGGACCTGTGCTGCTATGAATGAGCTAAACTACCTTGAACACTAAGGGGACATTTTGACAACAGAAGTGGGGGTATCTACTGCCAGCACTATTCAGTAGCGTGATCGTTCTTTTCTTGTTTCTTCTCTTGTTTCCATCTCCAGAAAGCTGAGCTTTAGATTCTTATTAGACTTAAGGACACAAGTCTCTCACTCTGTTGTCAGCAGTATAATACCTTAGCATTAGCAAAAGGCAGGAACCAGCAACCATATTGAATGATAGAAATCATGCTTGCAATGGTTTCTGTTAAATGTAATGGCATCCATGTCAGTATTCTTCTGGAACGTAGCTGTGGAGACACTTTGTTTATGAGTCTTAAATGGCTGTAGACCAGATAGGTTACTAAATTATTTGCTCTGCACTTCAGCATTTTCAGGCTTCAGAACTTCAGCTACCAGAGCACATCTGGCAGCAAAATGAAGATGGATTTTTGGACCTCAACTTTATCTTTGATGGTGCTTGCAAGAACTCTATTTTATTATGTCTTGTTCTAAGCCGATAAAGATAGGATCTTCATGTTGGACATCCAGATTGCTTTCTGTGAAGCTTGGCCTTGAGAGGCCCCACATTGTCTTTTGTACCAAACAAAAATGTAACATGCCAAAAGGTAATATTAACATAATATATGACATGGATACTTATAACCAATTTGATACTAACCATGCTAACACTGTGGAAAAATAGGCATTAAGAAGCCTCCAGAATTCCAGCCTTCCTGTAGCCTGGAGCTGTTAAGCCCTGGCATCCTGAGGCTGTGCAGTCCCACATGCTCTGAAGCTTTAAGGGTTAACTTGTTTCATTTGTCCACTTATTTATTGACAAGTAGGGATGACTCTGGCCCTCTTATTTTCAGCTTCTGTTGAACAAACGTCAAGAGAAAACACTGCATGCTTTGTAAGTGCCATTCCACAACTTAAATGATAAATATGGACTAGAATCTGGTTTGCCATCAGTTTTTACCAGTCCTTTAATAATGATCACATCATATTAGACAAGGTAAGTGTGGACTCATGCTTGCATATCTAAATACGTTTCAAATCAAAGAAAGAAAATTCATGATCATGAAATCACAGTGTCAAGCATCTATAAAAACAGATCAGACGTGCAATCACCTGTTTAGTTTCTAGTTGAGCTACTGCTTGAAAATGAGAAAAAATCCAGAACACGTAAAATAGTCAGGTTTCTATTCTATTTTTGAAAAATGTAGAAAAATATATATGCTTTGAGAGTATTTTTCCTCTGTCATCCACGTGGATTCTTTCACCTCATTTCACTTGTATGTGGCCTTTACATTCTGCTTTTATAACTATGAATACACAATCTCCGTATTCTCAGGGTACAGAAAAGTATTTGCTAGTTCTTCTTTGGCAATAGTGGTAATTGCTTTCTGGTTAATGTCAGTTAATAGCACATGCCCCTCCATAAGTAAAGAAATAGAAAGAGTTACATGCATGAAATAAAAACAAAATTTCCTTTCTATTTGAGCTTGCTGATGCACAGGTATTGTTAATATTGATGCATGAGCCATGTGTTCCATTTCATCCATGCAAAAAGGAGACTGTTTCTAAACATTCCTGGAATCATCCAACAGCAACTTAGAGAACTGCACACATTTTCATACTGTATCAGCATTTGGGCATCGAAATTATGCCTTCAGTTTCTTAGCTTTTCCTTGCTGCAGATGTGAATCTTGCCATTTGCCTTTCATTTTCATTGGATATCTTTGCACAGAAACAATATCTGGTTGCCACTCAGGATACCTATATTAATATAACTAATTTTGCTGCATAGGTTAACATTGTAAGGATTTATATGTAGCATCCAGTATCTGATGGCATACAATGCTTGAAATGCTTGAGAGTTATTTTTTTTATTCTATATCCACTTCCAGCTAGGTATGTATAAGGACAGAGTATTCAAGCAGGCTGTCCAGCATGTCTGGGAAGCTCAGTCTCCAGTATCATAATCAGCAGCCTTCTACTATCTTTCCATTTTCAGGGTTTATAAGTTTGGATCTATTATCAAATTAGATAGGCATATCTATCTATCAATTAAATCATCATTTATAAAAGATGAGACATCAATACCAAATAAAAGATACAAACTCACAAAGATGAAACATCAGTCAAAATCTGATATCATACTGAAAGCCCAAATTGTTAAAAAAATCAAAATACAGAATCAAAATACAGTCCCACCAAACAAAAACACTGATGCAAAGTAATAAGAAGTAACATTATTTTCTTATTTACATTCAGTTTTACAGCATATAGGGCTTCAAGTTTTACTCTGCAGCCAGGAAGATGAAAACTTTTAAAAATTAAAGTTGAACTATCATGTGATTGAAGAGGAACCTAAACAAACTCCCACAAAAATTGTCTGTATTTGGTAAGACATGGAATCAAATAATGAGATAGCATATTATACAAATTTCAAATTCAGCTCTGCTTAACATCAATTCATAATTGGAGAACAGCTCATTTTCAAAAGCATGGACTGAGAACACGGTGAATTCAGAGAAAAGCCATAAGTAAACTCATACATCAACTTCCATACATTTCAAGGACGCAGGTAAAACAGATTATTATGTAAACAAAGATGCAAGAACAAGGAAAGCAAATCTTACATGTGGGAAATTAAAATATCTATTTGAAAATCTAGTGTTGAAAACCTTGAAAAGTACAGAATGTTCACACTGAAAAATTCAAGGATTTCAAAATAAACAAGATGAAGATACCAGGAAAGTATCAACAAAAAGGTGATCAACAAAAAGGGCTAAAGGTGTTGAGACAGTAGATGCTTTTTGTTCATGTAAGGAAAGATGACAAAAATAACAGGACTATAATCGATAATTCTGTTTACCAACTTTTAAGGTCAGGAACTTGTTTTTAACCTCCATGCTTGCAATGAATGTAGCACTTCTTTGTTCTGCAGAAGATTTGTTATACAACAATGGGGAAACAGATGCTGGTTTTTGAACTCAAGCAGAATATCAAGCCAGAATGTCAGGAGAATAGGTTGTTTGTAAAGGTCAAAACATTGGAATTAACAAGACAAAAATGTGTATAACTATTTGAATATTAACTTCATTTACAGAAATGTAAATTGATTTATAAATTTGGAAGGAAAAACCCCACCTTTCTAGTGGGGTACTTTCTGGGGTATGCTGACATTAAAGCCAACACTATCATAATATATCTGGTGTCTTTAAATCTGAACATATACATGCATATGCACATACATAATTTCCTGAATAGACTATACTTTAGGATTTGATTTTGATAAAGCTACAGCATGGCCATTTGAAAAAATTCCGTCCATGTATCATCTTTTTTTCAGAGAAGAACGGCAGAGATTAATGTCCTTGTGTGTGTAAAAGTCTCCGTTTGTTGTTAATTTTAATTGTATATATTTGTGTTAGAGACCCATAAATGCTGTCATTCTGGATCATTTGGTGCACCTAGCCCAGTCTATTTGCCTTCAGTAGCTGACAACAGATGTCGCTACGTCTTGTAACAGATGTTGCATTTCCTGTACATTAAAGTACAAGTGGTGCTGAAAAAATCATCGAAACATAAAGAGAAGGTAGAATCTGCCATTCCCAAAGATCATTTCTTGATATCCACAGGTCTGGATAACAGCACACGCCAAGAAAACCACTTAGCTTTCTGTTGCGGATCTCATTACAACGGACTCTGTAGCTCAGTTCTGGCCTGACATTCTCATCTTGGTGTCCTATCTGGTCACCTCTGCTGTTTTAGTTATGTTGTTCCATAGTGTGGGGTTTTTGTAAAGATTGTCCCATCTCATTGTTTTACCACAGTCTAACCAGAATCAAGGATTTACAAATTTAATGAAACTCATTGGAAAATCAGGTTAATTAATTTACTGACCTTCTGCTGAGGCAGGAAGTTTTGGGCTGGCGTTTTTGGTGTTTGTTTTCTCATTGTTTGGTTTTTTTTTTTTTTTCCTTTCATATGTATAAAGACAAATAATAAAATTCTGTTTGATTTTTTTTTTTAAATAATCTGTAATTAAGTGGGAAATTTCTAGAAGACAGATTTCAACACAGTTTTCCAAAGAGCTGTCTCCTCATTCCTCCTCTCTCCCCAAATCAGCATATTGGAAGTATGCATTTGTTCTGTAGTAATGAGAAGTTAATTTACAGTTTCTTCACTCCTTATTTGAAGAAATCCATATGAAAAGAGGAAACTATTTTTGGTCCAGGAACATATGGAAAGAAATGGGAGAACTCATATCTCACATTAACCGCAATCTTCTAAATCAGAATAAAGACAAAGATATTAAAGATGAACTCACTGAACATCTTTATATCTTTTGAAAGTATAGTTAAATACCATCACATTTCTCCCATTGTTCTCTCTAGTTCTCCTTATTATTGCGATTACATCTACAACATTCTTCTTCTCTTCTGTTGTCTATTAAAGTTGATTCTTAAGTTTCATAGAGCATAAGGACTTGGGTTGTATTTCATTTTATATTGTCAATATCAGTTTGACTACACCCTTTCCTACATTCTGCAAGGAATTTGTTTTTATCTTCAGTCTTGCATTTGTTGGATCAAGTTGCTAGCTACCTATGACACCTTATGGTGTCAAAAGTCTACTGAATTTATGCTATTGATAAATCTGTCCCACGGTTACTGGCCAGAAAAAGCTATTGAGAAGAGTCAATGTTATAGTAAATATTTTGCTTAGATACTGGGCTGTGGAACAAGATAGAGTAGTGTAACTTTTTCTGGTAAAGAAGTATCTTAAAATGGTTTAGATTACAAATTGAAAAAAAAATCGATCATTTGTACATATTGTACAAACTCATTATTTCATATTGCTTATGCTTCTTATTCACAAGAGTTTGAGCCTGAAATTCTCAGCTTAGAGGTCCTAAAAAACTTCTTCCTTGTTGTGATAAAAAGTAAACCTTGCTGCAGATGCCACAATGGCATAGGTACATTTCAAAACCAAAATATATCCAGTTCATCCTATACAAAATGCAAGAGTTTAAGTTCAGATTACTTTTAAGCTGTTAATATCAGTTGTCTGCTCACCAGATAAACTTGCTGGAGGAAGTTGACTGGTGTAACTGACCAAAGCTGAAATAAAAAAAAATAAATTATTTTGTTTTGTAAAAATAAAATGTATGGATAATTTCCTGTGCTGCATTCGTCAGGCAAAAATGAGATAATATTTAAAGTAATATTCAGCTTTCTAACCACAATTATCACTGCAGAATTCTTGTCATCAATGTCATTTTATCAATAGCATATGCATACGTGCATTGTGAAAATAAATTTGTATATTTTTCATTTTCACATTACATCAAACCACAATTTTCAGTCTGAGACCGCAAGACACAATAAGATATGCTGATCATATTAGTGTGCAAATACAGCTATATGATAAATATTCTAAGTACATTTCTGAACTTCAGAATAATGAAGTAAGATGCTGTGGTCAAAATGTTGTGCTTAGATTTCTGATTTATTCCTATTTGGGCACACAGGGAGACAATGAGTGTATTGACATCCCAGCGCAAGCAATCAGGTGCAGGGCGCTTGGCATCTCGCAAGTTACTGGTGCTCAGCACTTTTGGAAAAAAATGTGCTTTGCAAGTGTGTCCACAGGCTACTACGATGCAGTGTGATGCTGCGACACCTAAAGTAGCTGTTAGTGAGCTAAGTTTGTGTACTGTAAACAGTATTACCACATTCATTATGCTTGGGCTAATTATAGGGCTGAAACGTCTTTTTGAGGGAAAAACCTAGAAAGTGTGATGCAGATGGAAGGAGACAAGATAATGGAATAAAATAAAATGAGAAAATATTTTGAGGAGAAGTAGGGAAAGTATATATTTGAGACTTCTTGAAAATGTTATCATTGACACACTTTTTATCTTACTAGGTGGAACAAGATTTTCTCCTTTAGATTCCTGTTTTTAAAAAAAAAAGAAAAAAGAAAGAAAAAAAAAAAAAAAAAAAGAGGCCAGGCTATTTTTGGACAATTAGCGTTTGATCAGAGCTGAAAATATAGAATGTAGTATTTTTTGTTCATGTAGGGAAATAGTGCAGCCGAGGTCAAAAATAGCTTTACCTTTGCTCCAAAAGGAACATGACTAAGCTTAATTAATGCATAACTCTACATTTTTTAAAGGTATGTCTAACAGTCCTAACTGTTATGTGTCTTAATGACTACTATAATTTCTTAGAGAAGGACAAGATATTTGTATTTCTTTCTCTTCATAAAAATTCTATTTTTTCCTCTGCATTTGTGTTTTATTTGTTCCATTTAAATCATAACGTGAGGTTAAAGTATTTCAAATTATTTGCCACATCAACTAAATTATTTAGCAAATTTTTAAGTTTTAGTGTAATATTCCATGACAAAAAGAAAGATGCCAGATTTCTTCACTGTCTAATGTCTATAGGTTTTTTTTTTCATTTGAATAATTCTGCGTGATCATAATCTACTTATTGGACTTAACAGTACTGTCCGATTTTTTTCATGGTAAAAATGACTGAACAACTAACTGAAACTGCAACAGCTCATTCAGTTTCAAAGCTGTTCGATCTTTCTTTTTACATGCACACATGTATAATGCTGACGATTCATCATTATTGGCTTCAATTTTTAACTTGCTGGTTAAGATTAACAGTTATAACACATTGTTGTGCAAGTCTCTAACTTTATTCGTGTGCTTTATTTTGTTTAAGGAAATTCATCGCTTGAAATATGTGTAGTTAAATTTTCCTAAATAAAAAGATGAAGATAGCAAATGTAATTGGTTGCATAAGAATTTCGGGGTTTTTTTAATCTTAAGGTAGTGGCTTCTGAATGTTGAAATATATGAAAATACACTGTTAGTTTATGTCTCTGAAGAAGTAAGCAGCTTTTACAAATTAAACTCATTTAACAGCTCTGTTGACAATGAAAATAAAATTGGGAAAAAATACCAAAATCTCTCACAGACACGCTTTTTTTTTTCTTCAGGTTTAACAAATAATGATTATATGAAAGAGATCTTGTCAATCAATAGAGTAGATACGACACGGATTATATGTATGGAGCAGATCCACTGAATAAGCAGAGTCTATTTCTACAGTCATACTGCACACTATAAAATAGCTTGGTCAAATTCAATTCTATTGTAACAAGAAGAACTTGCTAAGTATCAGTGGAGTTTTGCTTTCTTCCACTAAAACAAACTGTGGGCTCCCTCATAGTCTTTGAAGACATGCATAACATATTAAAAAGCAAAATTTTAAGCCTATGTTAAACAGATATTATTTGCCATACAATTTGAAAGAGCATCTTAAAGCAAAACAGTTAGCAGTATGTTCAAGTAAATGAATAAGTTACTCTTAATTAATATATTATCAAATAAATCATTATTAAATAAAGTATTAATTTATCATTAAATAAATAGTTATTAAATACAATTTTAAAATAATTAAGTCCTATTATAACTTTTAATAAAAATATATCTGTCCTCTGAATATGGAAGCTCTGATTTCTGAATTTTTAATTTTCAAATAATATTTCTTGGATCCTTCAAATTCATTCATATTTATATTTTTTCCTATACTTTGCTATTTTCAGATAAATGAGATTAAAAAATGCAGATTTATTTTATTCTGAAAAACCAATATGATCCAGATTTGATTTTTTCAAATTTACTCTGCTAATAAACACCATATGTAAAGGGCGTGAAAGTGACTTGTAGTATCTGAAAGCTTGCGGAACGTGACATTTGTTTTGCTGGAGTTCAATATTTTAAGTTCCATGCTACAATTTGGCACAGCTCTTGAGCACACATACTATATTCAGTTAAGATGAATCTCTGCTCACAAAAGAATCTGGACTATCTAGACTAGCTTTGGCGTAGCTGACTGCAGACCGTACTGCAAACCTGTGACTGAGACAGAACAGTGATGTACACAACCGGAGGAGGGTTTGCTGACAAAAAGGTGACTAAATTTTTCTAAATGTAGTTGAAAACCCGTCCCCATTTGATACGTACCTATCTATCTGCACAAGTAGACTGCATGTCTAAAATACGTGTCACAAATGGTGGTCAAACTCATTAATCAAAGGTACTGACACAGAACCATTTTTTCTCCTTTTTCCCCACGCTGCTACTGCGTTAGCTGACCAGATAGCTCTTGTCCAAGCCTCCATCTCTGGCAGGCGTTGAATTATCTTTTCTACTGAAGCAATATGAATCATAGAAAAGGAGATATAGGGAATGGCGGGACGTGTGTTGTCAGCGCAATGACAGCATCTAGTCCAGTACCTCACTTCTAAACCTCTCAGTGGTTTCCCTACCACTTCGAGGAGGAGGCAAGAACAGGAGGCAAGGAACAGTCATAGAATTAGGCAAAAAGTTGTCTACTCTACACTTGCTGAGGGCTGTGGGCTAGTCAAGAATACCTTCCAAGCAACAGAGCACTCCTCACCTCAAGTCAGGTGAATGGACTGATAGAGACAACTTGCTGTTAGTAACATCTAGTGAAAATCACCATTAGAATAATGAAAATATTTTTAGTTCAATGCGTGAAGCCATCTAAAATGGGAGTAAAGCAATTGAGAAGAATTTCCTCTTTTGAAAGGGCCTATCATTCTTCTTTTCTGGAACCAGTGTATTCAACCCAGATTGCAACAGTCATAAATTCTCACAAGTTGCTGACCCGACATAGGATATTCATCTGCGGGCACACTGATGTCACCAAGAACCATTAGTCTCACTGACACAAAGCTTCTGAGAAATCTAAAATCTTGGCCCAATATTCTACAGTAGACTAGGGCAAGCTGAATGCTTATGGCATCACTACCATTTTTTTTATTGGTGCATACGTGCATCCGTACATATGTTTATTTTCTTATAGTATTTTAAGCACAGTCCCATAATGAAGGGTAGAGTCACTGTGATCTTCAATATATATGTATGAACAGCCATCCACTTGCATTTACTGAGTGACCTTTCTCACCAACAAGAGAGGGCTTTTTAACAGTCTGCACACAGGTAGCCCAGCTGCCCAGGTGATGTTGAAAATGATGAAAGTACTATATTTTGCTGTGATAGGTAGAGTAAGATGGTAAAGCTACATTAAAAGGGGAGGAAATAAATACCTGAAGTTTGTTCCTAGCTTGACTGATGTCTTAAAATTATTTAAAATGAGAAGAAAATAGAGTTGTATGTATACCCTTTTCATCTATACCCGTCTCACAGTTGATCACCTCACGAGAAGGGATGGTTGCATCACAGGGCTTTGTAGCAGCTGTGGATGGTGCTGGAGAGGACGAGAAGGATCAAGTATTTGCGGAAATGCAAAATAAGGGCGGGGGGGAACCTGATGGAGAGCACGCAGCTTGCAGAGGCTGGACGGCTTCATTCTCCCTTGGGATGAGGACACCCTCTGTCCACCCAGCTCAAGATGCACCCCTAAGGAGGGGTTGTCAGAGGATGTCTTGGATGTGTAACAGTCATTGCCTGTAGAGATGCAGGCAGTAAGTGGAAGTACAAGATTTATTACTGCACATTGTCCACGAACAGATGCTTCTCAAGTCACCTCATTCCATTGTGCAGCCCAATTATTCGGGCCTCTGGTTGGACAGCAGGGTTATGTTAGGTCAACAAAGTTGCCAAATGCTTCAAAAAAACATGAACAGTGGCTCCTCTGAGGCATTACTTTGGTCCTGGTGCCATGGTGGTGCTTTAGTTGTTGAATAATTTCAGGGTCAAAGGCCACTCACAGAGCAGGGATCTCAGAAGAAGACCTGAAGTACAATTTAACATTAGTCCTGCAGATTCAGGGGACAGCCAGAGGTGTAAAAGTCTCAAATACAAATATCAAGAATTTATAGATATTATTCTGAAGCATATCCATATAATAATTATACATTATATATATCCATATATAAGAATATCTACAGGTGTTACTGTAATATTCAAAAGGTACCACTGTGCCTTGGTGTCCAGCTATCGCTCTCACATGAACATACAAAGCCTCTCAAAACCCCATTTTTTTCACCACTCATAATTTTCTCTTCATTACACAATAATTCCCTCTTCCATATTAATTCTCTCTCTCCCTTAGTCTATTAATCATCATATTCCCAAATCCCTACAGTACATGTGTTGTCCCAGTCCTTCCATCTACCGTTTTCATCCTTTTCCACTCCTTCATCATTGTTCATCTTCATTCTCTAATTAATCCAGGAGACGGGTAGCTGTATGAAGCATTTGGGTTAGCTAACCCAGGTACAGGGAATCCCTAAAAGATAACCATGTCTCTATAATAATTATTTCAGTAATTGTTCGTACACATCTGTGAAGGTATATGACATAATTATATGCGTTAATGCACCAGGATGCATTCCTATACAACAGTGGAAAAACTATCCCATGGAGTGTGGGGAGGGGATTTTGGGGAAGGGTACAACAGCCATTTTGCTTTCTCTCTCCTGGCACGTTCTTTTATTTAGCCTCAACAAAGTACTGCGAGGCTTGAAACCATGCTCTTAGTCATTCTGAATGTTTGCAAAGCAGGAAAAAAAAAAGTACATGCTTTTTGCATGGCTGCAAATGGAACAGAAGGCAAGAATTACATCTACCAGTACCTAGAAAGGCTAAAGCACAGACGGATTTATTAGACATTTGTAAAAACAGTGTCAGAGCACAACTTCATCCTGGAGAGATCCTGCCCCTATTGCTCTCAAGTTTTTCTTCCCCCTTTTCTCAGAGCCTCTTCTTAAGCATCTTCGTCTTACTTTCTAAATCCCTTCTTTTTAAAGACCACTCTTACATCCGTGCTTTCCTCCCTTCCACCCCCCATGTTTTTATGTCTGATTTGCTCAGAAGTAAATTCCTATGGGCTTCTCCTATTTCCAGCTGTTCAGTGCTTTTCATGCTCCTCTCCCTCTAGACTGCGTATTTAAGAGAGCACAGGGAAGGTACTTAGGAACTGAGAAAAGGAAAGGCAGTGAGCGGCTTGAAACAGGTAAGCAGTGAGAGAGTTTCAACAGCCAAGAAAGTAAAATTGTGAGACAGAGGACAGAACAGTTGAAGATGAAGCAGCTTTATCTTCAGTCCTTCCTTTCCCAGCAACGTGTTTGCTTCCTATAGCCGAGTCTGGATGGCACCAACAGTAACATCTCTCCAAATTATTTCAGAATGGCCCAACGTCCTAACAAGGAGGAGTATTTCCAGTTTCTTATCAGCATTCTCAGGAAACTGAAGGCACACCTTGCAGGCAAAACATCGCCCCCCATAAAAAAATCAGAGAAGCAGATGCTTTTGGCCAGCTTGCAAGTGAGGGGGGTAAGAGCCCTCCTGCCTGTACCCAGCCACTCCAGCCTCAGAGCGTGCAAAATCTCGAGCCGCAGAGGAGGGCAGAGGGAAGGGAAACACTTGCTGCAAACGTTAACGCTCTCCAGTTATAAACGTGCCTTCCTTCCAGGCTGCTTCAGCTGTTAAATTTTCAGCTCTCCGCAAATGCTGAATATACCCACAAATTAGAGGACTCTATACCTCAGAGAAAGTACTGCATAGTGGGGAACACTTTTACAAGTGAAATGAAGTAGGTAGAGTCTGTGGCAAACACTGATCTGCAGATAGGATAACGTCATAACACTGGGAAATAAAATTAATGGTTGAATTGATAACAGTACTAAAGTCTCAAGATTAATAATCAGATATAGATGTTTAACTGCCTGTGACGGAGGACTCCTGTATCTTGTTATAACTCACCTCCCTAGAGTACATGCCTCCTTCTAAATATAAATATTTGAAATTAAGATTCATGTGTACTTGAGTATGATAAAATGTGCAGGAATTAAAGGCTTGACTCTAAAAAAATGGTATGACTGGAAAGTGTATTTTAATCCTAAAAACAGAGAAGCCTCTTTACACATTTTTTTTGCTGTTTTGTGAATTTTATCTAGTGTTCTTGAAACTATAAGCAGACTAGTAAGTATTAGCTCTGAAAAATCAGTAATTCCAAAATGTTTTTTACTTTATACAAGTTCACTTTCTTAACTTTAACTGGCTCATGCATTACCAGTGATAGATAAATAGAAAAAGGTATTTGGGGGATTTTTCATCCTGTTTTCTTCTTTCTGATTGAAATCTACTAAATGTCACTTCTGCTACAGATAAAGTTTGTAAATTTTGAAGCAATAATACAATTTTTTTAAAAAAAAGAGAATTTTAAATGCTGGGAGTAAAATACCAAACTAGAGCACCTTCTGTTAGTCTGCCACTACTCATTTTATTAGAACCAAATGACCCTAAAATCACCAAAAAGAATGCTGCAAGCTCTTTTTTTTTAATAACCCCCACTCTCTTCAGTTTAGGAACTGCAAATGGACAAGGAGCTGGCATCACTACTGTACATCTCGTTAGATAATGACGTTTCCTTAACAAACTTGCAGAAGCTTTAGTTTTACTTCAGATAATGTTTTCTTTCTTTTCTTTTCGGGGGCAGCTTGCTAAATTAGCTATTTCCCAAGATTGCTTAGTAGCGTGTATTGTGTAACATACACATTATGTGTGATCTTGAGCGATGCATAAAAAATACTGATTTTTTCCATATTCTTTGTATCGATTAAAATAGACAAAATTGGGGTTAGTTAAGGTGTCAGCCTTGGCTTTGAAAGAGCTAACTTCTGTTCCTTACTATGTCAGATTCCTCATCTGTTACATGGGAATAGTAATTGCCATGTCACACTGTGTTGTGAAGGTAAATATTATGATAAATGTGATGTGCTCAGCTACTGTAGTAAAGAAAAATAAGATGGGTAGCACTCCATAAAGGACAAACAGATGAGTTAGTACATGTTAAAGGAGAGTGACCTTAGGGCCTTCATTTCCAAGTATTTTCTGCAAGATACAGAACAGTATTTACCGTTTAGCAAATTTCCACTTTAAGGGAATTCATAGTTGCGTCAGTTTTCCTTTTAGGAAATCTGTTCTCACTTAGTGGTTCTACTCCAAAGCTACGCGCAAAGAAAGTTATCTGTAGGACAATCCGCTAGAGCTATGAAACACAAAATACAGCGACATGCGTGCTCACGGACGACCTGTGTGCCCAGGGGGTTTATGAACATCATTCCACTGGTTTCAGTGGGAGCCGGGTTGGATCCTATGGATATAACAATTTGGATCAGTGAAATAATACATTTAATTTTCTTCCTTAATGGCATGTTTCTTCTAGGTGTGTTGACAGGAACACAGACACCTAAGTCCTGAATTCAGTATATCCCCGCTGTTGCAAATGAATAAAGTAATTGGAAAAAAAACAAAACAGTTTTGTATTCTTTCTTGCTTACGCTTTTGTTGTCTCTTTTCAGCCAGTGGACTGTTTGGTACAATGTGACGTTACTTTCCCTATCACTTTATTTACCCTAGGTTCTGAGGATACCAGATACTTGCCCAGCTTTGCACAAGTAATTTGGAATCTTTGGATATAAGACAAGGATTGCAATCTTACCTGTTTGATCAGCAGTGCTACTGCCACCAACTTTGGTAAGGCCTGGAGTTCATCCAAAGCAGTAAGAACAAAAATATGCGGATATTTGCATCTTTATTGATTACCTTTTGTTGGCCCTTTTGCCAAAAGTGACAGGCAAACAGGGAGAAAAAAAAAAAAAAAGGAGAAAGAAAAAAAGGAAAAATAAAGAAATGGGGTGGTGGTGAATAGGGTTAAGGAGTGAGAAAGGAGCCTTAGCTGCAAGGGAGAAAAACTTCAATATTACTCAAATACAGTAAAAAGACAACTACATTTTGTATTACTGTGATTTTAAAAAGCAGCTATGGTTTTCAGTTGAAACGGTCCTTTATCAAATATAGTATTGTAAAAGAAATTTTGGTGTGCATCAGTAAATATACATTTAAGATTAAAAACCAACAAAATAAAGGGTGTGGATCAAATAACCTCACAGTCAACTTCCCTGACATGTGACATCACATATAAATGCTAAAAAAAAAAGAATACTCTCTAGTTTATTCCTTTCTGAAGGCTCAAACACAGCAAAGCTACCTAAAAGATAATGTGTAGCTTTCATGAAACGTAGTACGAGCTTAGGAACGACTGGCATCCTATTCCAAACAACTACAAAACAAGACAAACTGAGAACAAGCACACTTTTCCTGCTATACGGTGGAGGTAACTAGAATAACTAATAAAAACAAATATTCTGTTGCCTGCAGAAATCATTGGAATGATACGACAACAAAAACCTCAAAGTGCTTTGGAAACGGCAAATTCAGACTGCAATTTTTCTGATCTTTTTATTCGGAAGATGAAGTGATTTCTCCATTTATAACAAGATAAGGAATCGCAGAAGTGTTGGTCTATAAAATATTACTGTCGTGTAAAATACACACAACCGAAGGCACTTTCACCTTTTGAAATATGGCGTTAAATACATCTTTGTAAAACGAGCAACTATGTCACAGAAAAGTACGTTGATCTCTCAACCATCATTTTATATCTGAGTCCAGAAAACCGCGGCCAAAGCAACGATGACACAGGGCCATGGGAAAACCTAGGAATTTTTTTTTTTTTTTTTCCACATACGTCACTTCAAACACTTTTCCCCCCTCCTCCCTCCTCCCCCCCCCCCCGCCCCCCCCCCCCTCCATTTGCTACAAAGAGCATCCCACAGGTCCTGCCACTTTTTCCTCCCGCAGCACCACCACGTTGCCCGGTTTCTGCTGTCCCCGGCCCTGGGGACGCTGCAGTTAATGGTGGCTCCGGCAAAGGGCACATCTGCTCGGGGGACCGCGCTGCTCCCGGCAGCCGCCCCCCCCCATACCCCTCCCCATCCCACCCCCACCACCCGACCCCCCCCCCGGGGAGAGGCTGCGGAGCGCGGCGAGCGGCACCGGCCGGAGAGCCCAGCGCACCCACGGGGGTTCCCACCACCGGGGAACCGCGAGTGGCGGCGGGTGGGACTCCCCGCCCAAAAGCGGCCACCCGGGATGCTGCTCCTCACCGCCCCCCCCCCCCCCCCCCGGTCACCTTCCCACTCGCATCCTCTCGACTTCGGTGTGCCCCCCCCCCCTCCCGGCCCCCTCCCCTTTTCGGCCAGGCGCAAGTGCAGGAGTTTCCCCTCGGACAAGTGCAGCCACACGCGGGACCACTCCCCCCCCACACCGCTCCACTCCGCGTGGGGCCGGGTGGGACGGCCGCCGTGCCCCCCCCCTTTCCCCACCACGCTCAACTTCGCGGGGCGGCGGCGGCGGCGGGCGGGCCCGGCCCAGCCCTGCCCGCCCCTCACGGCCCTCCCGTGAGCGCGGGGCCACCATGTGCATCCCCCCTACCTCCCTCCGCTCCCGCCCCCCCCCCCAGCCCGCTCCTACCCTCCCCTTCCCCTTCCCCACCGCCTGCGCAGGCAGGATGCGCGCAGCACCGCCATCCCGCCCCAGCGGGAACCCGGAGCGCAGCGGCGGAGTACCCCGCTCCCCCACCGCGGCCCGGCCCGGCCCGGCCCTTAAGCGGAACGGCGGAGACAAAGTTTGCGGCGGCGGCGGAGGTGCCCGGGCGGCCCGGCGCGGAGCAGGCCGGGCGGGCGGCTCGGTGCATGCCTGGTGTGTGGATGAATCGCAGCGGGCGGGGGCGGGAGGGGTGGTGGTGATGGGGGGGGGTGAGGTTGGGGAGGGGGGGGGGGGTGGTGGTGCCGCGGCCGGCGATTGGGCGGCGCGGCGCTCGGAAGCACTTTGTTTTCTATTCTAATGAGGGCGGAGCGGGGCTTGTGGATATTTACGTTGAGGCGGGAGCCGCCGCCCTTCATTCACCCACATGGTCCCCGAGCCCGGCCGCCGCTGCCGCCCGGGACCTGCCTTCGCGCCACTTCCCTCCCCCCCCCCCCCCTCCTCTCCCTTCTCCTCCTCCTCCTTCCCTTACACCCGCCCCGCCGGGGAGCGGCGCGGCTCCCCTCGGCCGGGCTCGCCCCGCCGCGCCGGGGGCCGCGGGAGGAGGGAAGATGGTGGCGGCGGCGGCCGCCGCTGGCTGGTGAGTGTCGCTGCCGCGCGCGCGTGTGTGTGTGTGGCTGACAGGAAACCTGTTGTTGAGGCGGCGGCGGTGGTGGCGGCCGCCCGGCGCGGGGGGCGAGAGCCGGGGAGGCAGCGGGGTGGTGGTTGGTGGGGGGGGGGGCGGGCGGCCGGCCGAGCGCGGCGCGGAGGCAGCGGTTAACGGGCGCGGGGGGTGCTGGCGGGCGGCTGTGAGTGGCCGGGGCGGCGGGAGGGGGGTGTGGGTGGGCGGCGGACGGGAAAGCGGAGGGCGGGGTGGGGGGTGGTGGGTGGGGGGGGGAGGTGGTGGCGGCGGTGGAAGAGAAGCGGGAGCAGGGCGCATGGCAGCGGCCGCCGCGGCGGCGGCGCCTCCCGAGCTCGCACACGGGGCGGGAGGGGCCGGAATGAGGGAGATTTGAAAAAGCGTGCGCGCCGCTCGCTGCTGCAGTGAGTCCCGCCGCCCCCTTCCCGCCTCTCCACTACCCCCCCCCTTCACCCCCCCCCTCCGCTTCATCCCGCCGCGCTCCGGGCCGGGGCGGCCCGCCGGGCCGGCGCGGGGAGCGGCCGGCGGCGGCCGAGCCCCCCGGGGGCGGGCAGGGCGGCGCGCACGGCACAATGGCAGCTGCCGGGGGCCGTGGAGGGGGGGGGAGCAGGAGGGGGTTTCATGCCCCCCGCGGGGGAAGGCCCGTCCGGGAAAGTTTGCGCCGTGCCCGCCGCGGCTGCGGGGAAGTAGTGGGGCGGGAGGGGGGGGGGGGGGGAGTTGGCGGCACCAGAACAAAGCCGCACATGGGGCAGAGGCCGCGGCGGCGCGGGGGCTCCGCTCGCCGCCCACGCCCAGCTCGGGGAACGGCAGCGGCGGTAAAAGAGGCGGCGGTGGCGGGCGGGGAGGGAGGGAGGGAAGGCGCGGGGGGGGGGGGGGGGGCTCTCGGGGAGTTCCCGGCGGAGGCGCTTTGTGCTTCGCCGCCCCCCCCCCCTCCCCGCCCCGGGGGAGGGGGCGCGGGGCCCCGGGGAGGGGGCAGCGCCGCGGGCTGTGAGCGCGTCCCGGGCCCCTCCGCATGGGCTTTTGTTCGCAGGAGGGGCGGGGGCGGCGGGCCCTCCTCTTCCCCCCCCTACCCCTTTCCCCGCCGGGCCGCGGGTGGCGGGGCCGCGGGTTCCCCGCCTCTCCCGGGCCGGCGGGCAGTGGGCAGCCGGCGGGCCCCGCGCCGCCGCCACCGCCGCTCGGGAGCCGCGGGCTTCATTACGAAATCGGCGCGGCGGCGGCGGCAGCTGCGGGGCCTCGGCGGCGCCATGTTGCTGGGGAAGGGGGGGGGGGGGGGGAGGTAGGCGGGGGACATGGCGGCGGCTGCGTGCTGGGGCCGATTGTTCCCTGTTAGGCCCGGAGCCGCGTGTGGGCAGCGGCGGCGCGGGGAGCCGCTTCCCCTCCCCCTCTGGTTCCCCGCCGAGGCCCCTTCCCGGCCCGTGAGGCCCCCGGGAGCGGGCGGGACCGGACCTTTCCCCTCCGCCCGGGGGCTGCGGGGCTCGGCGGGCCCGGGCGGGGGGTGGGGGGGGCGTCACGCCGTAGCCGGGCTGTGACCTCCGCGCTGCCGGTGGCGGCGCCCCCTGGCGGGCGCGGGGCGCGCGGGCGCCCCTGTGTTCTCGCAGGAGCACGTGCTGCGCGCTGAGGGGAGCGGGCCCGGGCCGGGAAGGGGCCTGCGGGCCCCGGCGGCGGCGTACACCCCCCCCGGCCCCACGCCCCGACCTCCCTTGGGCCGCCCCGAGCCGCCGGAGCAGCATCGGTCGGACCGAGGAGGGTGCCCGGCGAGGGGGTGGTGGTAGTGGGGGCGGTTGGTTCTCCGGGAAGGGACCCGGGGCGGGGGGGGGGGGGGGGGGGGGGAGAGCCCGCGTGTGGGGCGTCGGGTTTTTGGCTGGCCGAGGAAAAAGGGTACCGGAGCGTTTCGAACCCCCCCCACCCCCGCGGGTGGCGTGGGGCTGGGGAGCACTGGCGTTCGGGAACTCGCTCGGTGACTTTGTTCTCTCCTCGGCAACAAAAAGCAAATAACTCGGTGGGTTGTTTTTTTTTTTCTTTTTTTTTTTTTTTTTTGCAGTATCGACACGTGCTGCAGGAAATAATGAAGCTTTCTGTGGATGTTGCAGTAGCGTGTTTGCGGAGGAAATTACTTTTTACAGCGAACGGTAAGTTTTTATTTCGTTAATAATTTTATCTTTTTTAAAATATAGAGGCAGAATCAGTGCTTCTGAGGCTGAGCCTGAGAATTTAGGTAGGAGCACTAAATTCCAAAGAGTTCCTTGGGGTTGGAGGCACGTGGAGCAGTCCAGAATTTCCCTCATTGAGTGCTTGAAAAACTTGTATTATTCTCCCTTATTTATCCCACTAAAGCAGCTGAATGATGAGAGAGTCTTAAAAATGTTTAAATTCGGTATCTGGGATTATTTTTTTCTTTGTGCAGATCTCCTTTTTGAGTATAACAAAAGTTGCAGTTTTCTTATGGTTTCGAAGTATTATATTAAGTATCGGGTAGGAGAGACTTTACTTTTACATGATCCTTCAAGTTTATATTCCTATTAAAGAAGGGATAAAAATGTGCTTTCAAATTTTGAACATAATTTGGTTGTGGTAGTATACTTTACAACCATCATTTAGAAACTGCTTTTGTGTTGCTAGATCTAAATACAACAGCAAGAATTGTGTTTTGGGGCAGGGTGTGTGTGGCAGTAGCAGCAAATATTTTAACCTGCCAGCAAAGAAAGTAATTGGAAAACTTAAGAGAGCACCTGGCATGTCATAAGATACTTTCTGGACTTCAGAAAGGTGATGGTATGATCTGTTGGATATAATTTTTAAGTTTCTGATGACCTAGAATTGGGTATAAACTTTGTTTATACTTGATTTAACTCTTACTGGTCTTGTCTTTTTTTTTTTTTATTGACCAGAGGCAGTGGTGGGAGTTTTTACTCTATTTTAGGTTGGTCTTTGAAAACTAATAGTTATTTTTGTCTCCACAATTTGTGACGGTGTTCAGAGAACAGTATGGGAGAAGCAGTAGACTCACTTTTGCAATTGGGCTCTTCCACTGTCAATCAGCACTGATTTTTGGTACTCCTAGTATTGTGTATGAGAGTCCTGGATTGGGCTAATGTGCTGCTTCAGCTGACTCTGAAGGAGGTCTTAAACCCTGAAACAAAATGTGAATATTTGTTCCAAAGCTCGGTTGTCAAAGGTGTGCAATTCAAAACCTGATCAAATACTCACTTTGTTCTTTTCTTTCAGCAGGTGCGAGGTAGACAACATATCTTGAATTACTAAAAACGCTGGTTGCGTCAGAGTAATGTCAAAGTGCTTACAGTGCAGGTAGTGATATATAGAACCTACTGCAGTGAAGGCACTTGTAGCATTATGTTGACAACCGCCTCAGGAGATCTTGCAGGACTTCAGAGATTGGAAAGGTACAGTGTGGTGGTGTCAAGTGCTTTTTGTACTAAGGTGCATCTAGTGCAGATAGTGAAGTAGATTAGCATCTACTGCCCTAAGTGCTCCTTCTGGCATAAGAAGTTATGTCTTCATCCAGTCACTCAGGTTAAGACTGTAGATGTTCCGGTAGTTTTCTGCTTTGCAGTCTTCTGTTAGTTTTGCATAGTTGCACTACAAGAAGAGTGTAGTTGTGCAAATCTATGCAAAACTGATGGTGGCCTGTTATAATCTACATCAAGGAGTTTGAATGCTTTCTGCTGGTTATGGGATATTTTGTGGCCTTCCTCATTTTAACAGCGGTCTAGTGAATGACGGCTCTTGTAGCACTAAAGTGCTTATAGTGCAGGTAGTGTTCACTAATCTACTGCATTATAAGCACTTAAAGTACTGCTAGCTGTAGAACTACATATTCAGCATGCCTTACAATTTATTTGTTGTTTAATTGAACACTGTTCTCTGGTTAGTTTTGCAGGTTTGCATCCAGCTGTATGATACTCTGCTGTGCAAATCCATGCAAAACTGACTGTGGCAGTGACAAGTCAGTCAGTGAGTGTGGAAAAATTGTACCCCTTTCTACACAGGTTGGGATCAGTTGCAATGCTGTGTGTGTCTGTGGTATTGCACTTGTCCCGGCCTGTTGAGGTTGGTGGGGATAGAGGCTGAAACATCTTCGTAGCTTTAAGGAATTTGTCCTTCACTGATCCAGGAGACTTAAGATTTTTAAGTTTCTTCTTGGAAAAAAAATGTCATGTAACTTCTTGTGTAACCAGGCTTTCATTTTCTGTATTTGGCTTTTTTATTTGTATGTACTGGATTTGTTGCTGGCAATATGTATTTACTGAAATCCTTGAGTGTGGATTTTTATTTTTAAGGCTATTATTAGCTTTCTATTAAACCGAGGTGGATACTTATATACAGTTTCTTCATGAATTTGTTGAGAAGAAATGGGTCTTGGGGATCAGAAAACCTGGATGAAAGTTTTAACTTGTTGAGTATAGCCTCCTTCTCAAATTCAAATTACATGAAGAATTTGGCAGCTTTTTTTGGTAGTCCTTTTTATTATATTGAAACTCTGTGTATGTTCTAATTGGTAATAGAGCACATTTTATCGCCTTAGTTCTTCCATCCAGAATTTGTCAAATCCGAGAGTAATAAATGAGGTTAGAGGCAGGGCCTTAATCATTCCTTAGCTAAGGAATCTCTAATGCTAGTCAGTTGTCCACTTCTTGTGGAGTATCTGTGTTCATGGTGAGTGTAACGGTGGTCAACTTCTAACCTTTGGAGTGAATCATCTAGCATGTTACACACAGCAATGAAATAAAACATCTCTTCAGCTACCTGAAGAACTTAACCTGGGGGAAAGCTCATGTGTATAACTGCTTCAAAGAAGCTGAGGTTGGTTGGGGAAGACATGTTAACTGGGTTCTGTGAGGAAGTGTCAATGTAAAATCTGCAAGTGGAGCATTCAACACGCCTTGCTTTTTGAATGAGATGTGTGTTAGTAAACTGCACTTGTAGCTCAAACATTAATGGGTTTATTTCCTAGAGTGGGCTTCCAGAGGGCTAATACTGTAAATTCAGAGTACTTTGGTAGTCACTTACAGCCGCTAGACTCTTATATAGTACTCTAAAGTACCTTTGTGGTAGGAAAATTCAGAATATTTGGGTCAATGCTGCCCTTGCTGTTCTTACTTCAAATTAAAACAGCATACTAAGCCAATTGGGTCGTTCCGAAGAGTGTTGAACACTGTTTTCCAGAGTCAGTCCAGGTATATGGCAATGCTTCCTTGATTACTCTGTCCTCCAGCAAGATGTTGAAAATTTAGATGGGTTTAGCATCTCTTAAGTTTCTTTCTGAAGTAGCCAAGCCAACTTGGGCTCATACTATGAGCCACTTGATTTCTGCCCCTTTTTCTATTCGTATTTCTTATGAACGTATTGCTCAGACAGGTTTCTTACCCAAAATGTTCTTTTCCCAAGTTTAAAAGTTTCTTTTTAATTTAATCTTGCTGATTAGAGGAAGCTTGTGTCAGTGAAGTCAGCAGATGAAGATACGTGTCTCATCCCAATTTCTGTACGATAAGTTTCTGCAATAATCTGCTGGCGATGGCAGGTTTAACTCCTTTTTGAGTGTAAAAGCAATATTCTTAAAAGTTGAAATGCAGGAAGCGTTTCAATATGTGATTATGTTTATACTGCTTTATGGAAGCATCACTGCTTAAAGATGTATATTACATACAGGTAGACAATGAAGCTTGTAAAACTGAGTGCTGGCAAGCAGTTTTTATGCCCATGGAGCTTTAAATTGCCAGTCAGGTATGTTGGAGTGTACCTAGTTCTAATACTTTTGTGTGGAAAATGAACTATGTGATATTTGTTAGTGTTTCCATCATTTAATCTTTTAATGGCCTGGACTCCAAAAAAATATTTTCACACGGTGCAAGTCTGTGAGGAATAATTTTGTAACTGTCATACAGCATTTTAAAGATGTGGTAAGCTACACTTTAGTCAAGGGGCAATTAGAACAATGCCTGTGTAAACTGTATTATCAGTCTTATTTGCATGTGTTCAATACAGTTTTGGCTTATTAATTATATAACCTATGGTATCAGAAGTTTCAAGTTAATCACATGCTCTTTTTTGAAAATACATGTAATACATTAGAATGAGTTGTAACAGTGTAAAAGTATCAGTAGCTTTCTTATGGGTAATAAGTGAATATAGTCTTGCCTTGTGCATCAAGTTCTGTGTAAATTATATTATTTTTTTTTCCATAGTCACTTCAGTGTCTGCTAAGAAGTGATCGTTAATCCTGTGTATGTTAGTTTCAGCATAGTGGAGATGTTGAACTCTGGTTGACAGGAGACGGTAGGGAGAGAGTGAACGGTGCTAAGTTCAGCTGGTTTTACTGAAATAAGTTGAGCCTTGTCACTGATACTTCTGTAGAAGGTTGACCGGAGTGGAGTGGTTAGGTAGCTAATACAAGTGCCAGTTTAAAAGTCCTGCAGAAATACCAAGAAGCATTTTCTGCAGGTGTGTTCAGCTGAGTTTAAGACACTGTCACGTGGATGAGAAGCTTATTTCTTTCTGCTGGGATTGGTACAAGTGATAATTTTTCAAGTGAACTCCTGCTATGAATTAGTCTCAGCCATATGAACCTCTGTGAGCTTGGCACTTATTAATAAAGATAAGCCTGCACGGATTTTTAGGAATTTTCTAAAATGTTTTTTTATGTATATTATGCAGGAAGAGCATAACTTAGTGTGTCTTTCTAAACAAAAAGCAAGAAATTCCAAGCAGTATTAATACTGGCCTGAAGTTCTAGTATAGCACAGTTAGCCTTATAAGGAAAACCTTGTCTGTTAACCATAGAAAACTTTTCTCTGTACACTCTCAGTATCTGAAAGCATGCTGGGAAATTAAGCAGTTGTTTTTCACTAATTTGTCACTGGATGATACTGAAAAACTTGCTCAGTTCTTTAGAATTGACTTTCTTGTGTTGACTTGAGAATATCAAAGCAACTAGTGAGATGACTGTCAAGAGCAGACATTTTGAGTAATAGCTAGTTCATAGGCATTAAATGAACATAGGACTAGAAGGGGACATCCCCTGCTGTGGTGGCACAGGCTTGTGTCTTTCCTGCATAGCTGACATACTATTATGAGAAAATACAACACTCCATGTTCTGCTTTTCACTAATTCTCATCTTTAAAATACATCACTTGTATTTGTTTCATTCATAAGTGGTCTTGTCTATGAAGTCTTACTTGAAGAGCCGCAGCTTTCTTCAAATCTGGGACTTAACTTACAGAGTCTTTTTCCACACCACCTTTCTCCTCCCTGTCCTCCCCCTTCACTAGACTAGAATTCATTCCCTGAAGCCACCTTCTCTCTAAATGTTAGATTTTAGTAGCTTCAGGTGAATAGGCAAATAGCATTCAGTATATAAGACATAGAAATGTCATGGAGACAGGAGATAAAGCAACTGATAAAACAGTGGACTGCATCACATTGTGACTCTTCATCATAGGCTTGCTATGAAATCTACAGTTATGTTCTCAAAGAGCGTTCACTTCTGGCCATTCGCTTTCCTGGTCACCTTTTGGACGTCTAAATGAGAAGATGCTGGGGAGGGAAGATAAAAATGTGAAACTAGGGTTCTTTTCAACTCCATTTAGTAATTTACTGCTATTCCCGATGGATTATTTGCTGCGCTGGTCTCTCTTACAACTGTGTAGCTATGTTAACAAGCATCTGTCTTCCCTCAGTTGATACGGTCAGCAGAAGAGTTGAGACTGATACTGTTGAGACTGTTAACGTGCTGCATGAGCATTATCAGTCTGGAATCATCGAGGCTGAACATGTGTTCCCACCCTGGCATCATTACACGCTACCAGGTTTGAAGCTTCCTGTTTTGGAAGGTAGTTTGAAACAGAGGGCAAACAAAAAATGTTGCATATGTTGAGTGAAGTTAGGTTTTTAACAGGATTTAATACAAGGCTGTTACTGCAGCCGGTAGGATTCCTGGCTGGAGGCGAACTGACCGTGTAAGTAGAGACTGGGAGTTGTAAAATGGATCTTCTCTCATTGTTCCAAGAAAAAAAATACAAAAAGCACCCCACAACATAGCATTTCATTCTTACTGTTAAATAAAACTTGATTTTGCGTAGTTTCCCAAAGGGATTTAATGAATGAACAATTCTCTGGATTCAGTCTCATTTCAGGCTCACCTGTTAGGGTTTTGGTTGTTTGTTTCTTGGGGTGGGGTGTGGTGGTTTTTTCATTACACTTAACTCAGTAGGGTGATGTGACATAAGTAATTCCAGCCCAAGTGTCCAGATACAGAATGCTTGGTGTTCAGCTGACTTAAAGCTCCTTTGGAACTGGATCACATTCTTTAAATGTGTAGCAAACTGTACAGGCAAAGCTGTAAATGCAAATAGCTGTGATTTGGGTAGCCTTAGATGGCTTTTTGTGACTTGAAGAGATTAGTGCTTCCGTTCGTCACTAGAAGGACCGATTCTTTTAAGCATTGCAAATTGTACCAGGTTTAGGCACCCACTACAGCTGAGGGAAGGAATCTCCCTAGTTAATATTAAGGAAAAAAATAAAAAAATTCTTAATGGCTATTATGTGTGGCCAGCATGCTTTGCATGGAACAGCATTTTTACACAAGTTTGAAGAGAGCTAGCTGAGACTATTTTAACTGAAGAAATGTGTATATTGGTGATGGGTGTTCTGTGAGTATATGGAATTCAGACCATGGTTTTGATTACTGTCAGCTGGGCTTACTGATTAATGCTAGCTATTAATGTATAGTCTGAACTCCTAATGGAGTGATGTTTGAAAAGACAAAAAAAAAAGTCTGTGACAAATGCTTGGGTGCTAATCTTTGTATATTGTAGTTACTGGAAAATATGTCTGCTCTCGTGAGTTTGGCTGAAGAGATGTATGTTTTGGGGAATCTGATGGGCAGATAGGCATGTCCCACTTGCAGTAGAAATATGTGGGCCTGTTTCCTGCTGGAAAAAGTGTGATATTTCCTGGGAGATGGGAGGCAATCACGGATGCAGTTAACGGTAGGGGAAATGAAAACAAGATAGATGGGAAAAGAAAGAGTAGAAAGCTCAGTTAAGGCAGCAGACTAGTATAACTTGAGTTACTTAATCTGTATTTTCTATGCCTTGTACACTGCTGTGACTGACAAGAATGTTAGAGCAACTGTCCTGCTGTGGGGCATGTCAGCAGTTTGGATAGAAATGGTCTGGATTTTAACAATGGATAAGGCATTGTACAACAATAAGAAATCCTTTGGGTGACATGTTATAGAATGTTTAAAAGATTCCAGATACCCACATATTTGCAGTGTGTTTATGGCAGTGCTTTTTTCTGCTATAGAACAAATTAACTAGTTCCTGCTTAATGTACTTGATGCAGAAGGAAACCTACTGCTACTACGACTGGCACTTTTCTAGGCATTTCTCTAGTTCTTTAACTGTCCTCTCTGCAGAGATGTAAAATATGAGTACTTAGGAAGTACTGAGTCACTAGGTAGTTGTTTTGATATGTATGTATCTTTTTTCTTTTTTTTTTTTTTCCCACACCACACTACTTTGGCAAAGGCCCATGTTTTATTTGGGAAATCTACCTTAACTCTGTAGTTTCTGAATATTGCTGTAATACTTGGAAAGCTTGTAAATACTTTGAAATAGAAAATCTTTGTGTTAAGCCTGCAGAGGTTTACAGGGTTTAAGTTTGGGTTTTTTTTACTTTCCTGGTTGTTTTCCAAAGACCAAAAAATGCTGCGTCTTGTGAGATGTGAGAGGCTTCTTTTAAGTATCTTATTTTCTACAGTCAGATTCTAGAAATTGGCACTACTAAGTGGCTGATCAGACTTTTTTTTCATATTATTCAGTAAAAACAGTGAAGAGAAAGGTTACATAATGAAACAAGAATGACTTAGGGACAACTTTCTTAACTGCATAAGAGAATATTGGTGTGTGTGATAAGCTCTGCTAATGGTGTCTTAATTTACGTAAAAATTCCTTCTCACCTAGCAAAAGCTTTTGAAAAACATGCTTTTTTTCAGTAATTGATACCTAGATTTTATGATTGGAAGTTACTATATGTGGGGTGGAGCTGTGTGATTGCATTACGTTAAATAGTTCTTGATATGACATATAATGAGCGAGATGCTACAGTTCTGTGATGTAGTTTCTTTCATTTGCATCAATATTGTCAGATGAAGCATACATATGAGTATGCAAGTCATGAGTACATACGTATCTGTCTATCAAAACAACTGTTGCACTGTAAGTCATGAATCTCTTTGAAATTACATTATGCTTATGTTCTTAAGGTCTGTGGCAGTAAATAGTGTTTCTTAGGGTTTTGTGTTAAGAAGTGCCTGCTTTTAGGCATTGCACAGAAATTCTGCGAGCACCTGTTCCAGTATGATGCTGCACAGGATGGCTACCTGTCATGAGTAGATTTTGCCCTCTGAACTGTTCAGTTCATAATTTGGTTCCAGCCTGAAGGTCATACAGCTGATTTTTAACATTCTTCTGTATGTCACCAAATACGTGGTCCTTGTATTTGTTGGCATCTTCTAGTAGAGATTTAGCCCTGGTCTTGCAGTAACAGATAGCTGGTGTTTCTAAAAGTGTTGGACTGGATTTCTGTGCAGGTGAGTATGCTGTGAGAACTGGTTAGGTGTTAGAAAGCCCAAATATGCTTACTGACATAATTGCAAGAATGAATGTAGAGTATTTTGAATTTGTCATGATTAACAAACATACCAGAGGTGTTTTGGAGTATTTTCAACAGTTGGTCTGTAAGCTTGGAACACCTCTGACTTTGTGGCAAACTAGGACTAGAGATGTTAAAAAAAAAAAAAAAAAATTGACTCTTAATTCTGCCTGGGTCTCTGTGCTTTAATATCTGGGTGCCTGGGGGAGTAGTCAGGAAGTAGTTCTTTCCTGTTCTTCCCATTCACCTGTCTCCATTTGCAGAAAGCTCAATGATCCCAGGTGAAATCAAATGGTTGAATTATGAATAGATCCTAGTAGACAGCATTTGAGAGGCTGCTTTAGCAGGGTAGTGAAAGCAGGTTTTGCTCAGAGATGGCATGAGCAGTCTGTAATATGGGTTATCCACGGAGATCAGTGCAAACAAAAGTGAGCATGTTCTTTGTCTGGCCAGGTCTGAGTCAGCTCCCGTTTGAAGCTGTATGATGAATTAGGATGTTTCTTTTTACCTTTATTTCCTAGCAGCTCATGTCTAAGGATTGTACCGATCACTTTGACAACAGATGTTCACTTGTTGGTATCTACTATTCAAGTTATTTTTGTCCCTTTTTAAGGTTTGTTTATTAAATTCAGCCAATAATTAAACACCCAGTCGGTAGACAGATGCAGTTATACATGGATTCAAATATGTACTGCACTTGAAATTCGGAGGAGAAAAATACCTTTATTCATATCATATTTCTGTGACTAAAGCATTTCTAAACATGAGGGGAGGTTGAGATGGATGGAGGTTAAAACTCAGGCTAGAGTAGGGGAGGAAAGGAAGGAAAAAGGTATTTACTGGAAGAGAACCCTGTATGTTGGGGAGGCTAGAATGTGGTGCTTTCTCCAAGAAAATGTTGAGGCAGACTGTGCTTGGAGTGATAAACAGTGTTTTGCCACTCTGGGTTTAGAATATTGCAGCGGTTGTATATATTGCAAACCTAGTTTCATTAGAAGAGAGCAACATCCATTTTTGTGCTCTTTTTCTTGTTAGTTTCTTGCTTGGCGTTGTTTTAGTTTTTTTTCAGATAAGTGAGAGGTGAAAAAAGCCTGCAGAGCTTTGTCTGCTGGACCAGTGGCCTATTCTCAGTTCTTACTAGTCGTATCCTAACATGGCTATTGAGGGTGCCTAACAGTATTTTGATTTTTCTAAGGTATCCCATTCTGCTGTGGTGATGTGTTATACATAGGGAAGCTTAGTTGTTTTGGATTTTTTAGGGGGTGGTGGTGATTTTTTGGCACTTCAGAGGAGGAAATGTGGGAGTGTTACAGTTTTGAACTGTTCCATGAAGACCATAAGTGAAGGATTCCCCTTTTCACGTAAGTTGTTTGTAGTTTCTTGGATATTGAGAATCCTTATAGGTCGCTTCAAACTGGTGGTTTTCAAAATTTTTTTCACAAAAGTGAAAAACTTTTCATAATTTCTCACTGTGAGAATGAAGAGTAGTGGTTAAAAAGGAATCAAAGCCTTGGAGAATCCATTCTGTGCTATTTTGTGATGGTGTGTTCTAAGACCATCCTGGATTCCAACTGAAGATGACTGTACTCTTGTTACTAATACTACTTTCTCGTTCTCCCCAAATGGTAAAGTTGTTGCCTGGCAGCGTAGCCTAGTATATCAAAAAGTAAGCCTTCTTATGCTAATTGGATGGTTCTCTGGGTTACTTTCATGTAGCAATTGTCAAAATAGCATGTCTGGACACAACCTGGAATCTGAGCTCTGTCCTTGATCTACTGGTATAATTCCCACTCAAACTCAAGCGGCACCACTGGCCTTGACAGACGTACTTCATGCTCTGACATGTGAGTGGTTACCTGGGGAAATAATTTGTTTGTGGGAGCTGTGAACAGCACTGTGTATACTGAGGCATTCAGTATTGACAGCTGGGTAAATGGTGTTCGTGTCTTGGAGCCACATTCAGGTATCTGCAACCATGTGGAGTTACACTTGAAAATGACTTGCTCCATCTATGCATATGTGTAGTTCCACTTGGTAAGTGCTTCTCTAGTACTAAATTAGAGTTCGGTCTAAAATGTGTATTGATTTGTAGGCCTGTTCCCCTTTGGGGATAGAGAAACTATAGTACGTTGGCGATCACCTACTTCTAGAAATCTGCAGATTTCTAGGACATTTAAATTAGGTTAGACTCCACCTTACATTCTTTTATAAGAAGCATGAGGAGCCAACAAGAATGTAAGCATATTATGGACATTGAAGGAAAAAAAAGGAACTGTCTAGCATTCAAGAAAAATTTAAGGGATGTGATTTATTCATAAAACATGAACTACGCATTTCAGAGTTCTGCTAGTGATAAACTGAGTCTTCTCTCATAGCCTGAAGGAGCTTGGAAAGTCTGCCCCTTCCCTCTCCTTTATAAAAGTTAACTGCAAGGGAACCTTTGCCAAATAATCTAAACAACAAATGGGTAAAAAAGCTGTTTCTTAGTCATCTTCTAGAGGATTTTGATAAAGCAGAGTGGAAAAAAAACTATACAAAGTTGTATAAAAACGTGCGTTTATATTTCTTCCTTGTCTGCTAAGAGATAGGGAGAGAAGGAAGTAACTGAGAACTAGATGCTGTAGGGGGGCTACTGAAGTAGTGTTAAGGCTACTTTAGTTGTCTCAGCCAGAGACTCTGTGCAGAGCCACTTTTTTTTTTTGGGGGGGGGGGGGGGGGGGGGGGGGGGGGGGGGGGGGGGGTGGGGGGGGGGGGGGGGGGGGGGGGAGGAGGAGAAACGGGGAATGTAAAGGTCCCTCCTTGGTAAAATAGCAAGTCACCTTAACATGCTGAGAGAAGAAAAGCTATAAAAGTTAAGTGAAATTAAGCTGAGAATTAAAATACCTGTCCCTTTGTACCTTCTCAGATTTGTGGTTTGTTTGGTTTTTTTTTTTAAATATACTGGCCTTGGGCAATGAGCCAACAGTGAGGAACCTGTTAAGCTTTCCTGTGTACCCCAAACAGAAAGCTCCAGATCAGTCACCCTTACATTCGCTGTTGTAACAGCTTTTGTTATGGCTTCCACCAGATGGTACTCCTAGACCACAATTCTGGAGTGGGACGTGGTGCTGCTATGGCAGAAGCATTCCTTGGGATTAAGTGGTCCTTGCTGTTGTGATGAGACCAGCCCCATGCTTGGAACTGTGACCTTTCTGTCTTCTGTTTACCCAAGTTACCTTGAATTTCTTTTATGGGTTTTCAATGTTGGCCTGGCATCCAAGGTCACTGGTATTCAGAGAAATCAAGGGAGCACTTCAGTATTCAGGACTTGAGGTGGCCTGCAGTGTGCTCAAGATACCAGAGTGCCTCTTCCATAGGGCAGCAACACCACCTTGCGTCTGACTGGCAAGGCAGGGCATGTGCAGTGTTCTTTCATGTGGTAGCTGTAACCTGTAGAACGAGTGCATTAATCAGTAGTTGAATCTCCCATGTGATTTGAACACCTTGTCAGAGCCACAGTTAGCTGCTTCAGTCTTCTGTTCACTAATGAGGGATCCATCTCCGTTTTAGTCACTGGGAACATCCTCATGTATTGGCTTTTTATGGCCCCAACAAAATCGGGACTTGCCTGGTGTCTGGGTCTCTGGCGCTCTCCCAATTTATACTTCAGAAGTTTGTTGCGTACCTTATTCTGAGATTCTCATGAGTGGTAAGGACATGGACACTGATAATCCTGGTAACCCTGATACTAGAACAGACCAACTAGGTCAATGTTTGCCTTTTGCTAAGAGTTCTCAGGCCTTTTTTTCGTAGATCTGCCAACAAGTCCAAAAGTGCAGCAGTTGCACCAGTCTTCCTTGACTTTATGTTTAAAAGTTTTCCGGTCCGTTATGATGCTAATGTAAAAGGAGTCTTTCTGCCTAAAATTCCAGAATATTAAGCATACTTCTTGGGCAAATGTGGAGGGAGTACTAAGGACCAGTACTTTTATTTTGTGTGCAAGTGCAATGCAATGTTGTAGCAATGTTGTAGCACTGAAGTGAGTTACAGGAGAAAGAAGAAAGAAAGAAAAAAAAAAAAAGGGCGGAACTTGGAGGGAATGTGTTAAATGGGGGTGTTGATAAAGAGGGATACCTGTCGCATTTCTTACTTTGAACAACCTCTAGCAAAATGTACATTAGGTCTTCAGACTTAGAAGTGATGCTCAGATTCCTTCATTGAGGCATTAAACGGGTAAAATCACAACTGACTGGTGTCTATCTAACATGTTGCTTTCAACCTGAGTGCCTTTACAGCTTCCAGTCTTCCCAACTAATGTCCAGGGATACTAGAAATTTAATTCAGAGATACTTAGCTATGATCTCACAGATTAAACCCTAGGACTTTGACAAAACAGATGCTTTTTTGATATATATAGTTCCAAAAACACTCTGATCCGTGAAGATGAACCTAAAAAGATGCGACTAGCATTTGTTGTAATAGACCTACTTTCCTTTAATGAAACTCAGTTACTTCTAAGCTGATCAGTCCTTTTGATGAAATGTTTGATAGATAGCTTGTACTTTACAGCTGCCAAATCATCACATTCCAATCACAGGTTGTCCAGTGCTTTGAGTAGGTGGTTTTCTGTTCATATATAGAACCTGCACAACAATGAGTAACGAGTCAAGGTTGGAGATTAGAAGGTCCTTTATTCACTGTACAGAGGTGTGGACTGTTTAAATTTTTTGGTAAAGGTATATATCTCTTAGGCTGTGACTTTAGGATTCTAGGATTGATGTTGAAAGGTGTATGTAGAGAATCTTCTTTCTGACTCACTGCTGCGTTTGCTGTTTTTTGGTTTGCTTGTTTTTAAGACTGGGAATCCCATTTTAAATTCAAAGACAACTTTGGAAGTTCACCTTCAGTTAGTTTCAAGTAAAGTAAATTACTGGGCGTAAGCGCTGCTGATGTTTCATACTGTCCTTTTTGTTCTTATAAACATAGCACAACCATGCTTCTCCATAGTTAGAATTTCTTATTGCAAGAAGTACTAATGTTGTTCCCCTTACCTATAGCTATCCATCCCACTTCATGTATAGATAATTAGTAGCCTTTTATAGTGTTGCTTCAAATGTTCAACTTGCTGTGTGTTAGTCAGAATTTTAAATACTGTGGATTTCAGAGAACGTTTTGGGGAGGCATTTAATAAACCTACAGATCTGCAATTTCTCTGATTTTTAAATTGCTCTAATGTCCCGTGACTTTTTTCCAGGGCTAGCCTTTCCCTGTGCATACAAGGTCAAAACCTAATTAATGACATTACACCTTTGTCCTTGAGGGGCCTGAGAAATGTGTTGTTACAAACAAACCAGGATCTTTCCTAGTTTCTTCAAACTTCATGAAATGTTCTTTCTTCGTAGCTGCTTCTTGTTTCCCTAGTCTATGCTTCCTCTCTTACAGTATGTGTATGTGTGTCTGTGTAGGTGCATACACCTTCTGTGTGCATAAATATGCATATGGGGAATGCTACCAATATACAAAAGCTAGTGTATATTTTTGTCCACACAATGTAGAGCAAAGAACAGGTTGGTTAGTAAAATGACTTTCTGATAATACCTGCTACAAATGATCAGGAGGTGGAGAAGGAATCACCGTAGCTTGACAAAACATCAGCATTTTATGTGTATTCTCTCATTCTCATTGGTGGTGTCTATGAAACTTAAGTTCTTCCTGGAAAACCTGTTTGGGAGTGGAAGAAGCTATTTTTATTTGAATGCATTTTCTGATGACTGAAGTCGGTTGTGGACAGTGCAGGTGCTGAACCTGGAAGCACACAAGGATTTCTCCTCTTTTTCGATAATCTTGAAATATTGGCAGGGTGAGCTTTTTTGCCTTAGCTGGATTGCAAACATCTAAAGATGCCCAAATATGTTGGGAGTGGTGGGGGGTGCAATTGGTCAAAACCGGCAGGGGGAGTACATGAGGGATGTTTAAAGAAAGTGTGACTAGTAATTCAGGTAGTTCTGAAGTCTCAGATGCTTGGAAGGACACAGGGGAATTGTTACATTCTTCCCCAGGGATCTGATACTACAATTGGGATACTGAATGAACACAGCTGTAGTATGACCTTGCCACAGTCCTTACACCCTCATGGAGGAGTCGTTTCTCCATCAAGGAATTAGGTGGTTGTACAATAGTAGCAGAGCTACGATGGCTTAAATATCTGAAGAAAAGTCTGTGTCATGAAGCTTCTCATATCTTACATTTCTTCTTGCTGTGCAGTCTGCTTCAGTTCTTTTTGTAAGAATTTTCTTAGATGCTTGAGCTATTACTTCACTTTATTGACCACCTCTCTAGGATGCCTGTTGCAGTGTTTGATCACCCTCTTGGTAAAGAAATGCTTCCTAATACCCAGTGTAAACCTCCCCTGGTGCAGCTTTGAACTGCTCCTGTGTATCCTGTCACTGGATCCCAGGGAGCTCAGCACCTCCTTCTCCACTTCCCCTCCTCAGGAAGCTGTAGAGAGCAATGAGGTCGCTCCTCAGCCTCCTTTTCTCCAAACTAGACAAGCCCAAAGTCCTTAGCCGCTCCTCATAGGACATGCTGTCCAGCCCTTTCACCAGCTTCGTTGCCCTCCTCTGGGCGCATTCAAGGACCTTCATGCCCTTCTTTAATTGTGGGGCCCGGAACTGCACATGGTTTTCAAAATGAGGCTGCACCAAAGCTGAATAAAGCAGGGTAATCGCCTCTTTTGACTGTCTGGTGATACTGTGTTTGACGCACCCCAGGATGCAGTTTGCCCTCTTGGCTGCCAGGGCACACTGCTGACTCCTGTTGAGCCTGCTGTCGACCATCACCCCCAGATTCCTTTCTGCAGGGCTGCTCTCCAGCCACGCCTCTCCCAGTTTGTACTTGTGACCAGCATTACTGTCCTAGGTACAGAATACAGCACCTGGACTTGGTAAATTTCTTGTCGTTGATGATTGTCCAGTGCTCCAATCTATATAGATCCTTCTGCAAAGGTCTCTTGTTCCTCAAGAGAGTCAACAGCACCTCCCAGATTGGTGTGGTCAGCAAACTTGCTAATGGTGCACTCCACAGAATGGCAGAGCTTGGAACAGCTGAGGCATTCGGCTGCCTCACCTGGGTTGGTACAGCTCAATGACAAATTCATGGTTAAAATGAGGAAATGAAATAGGGGGAATGAATACATATCTGGATTTGAAGATAAACATTCAAGATGAACTTTAAAAATCAAGTAAAAATACTGCTCTTTTGTCGAGTGTACACTTGAAGCAAAACAGGCAGTTTTTTGTACCAGTATGCTCTGAAGTGACTCTGGTCTCCTTTATGCTGATTTATTTATTAATTGACTTCCAATAAGTATTTTGAAAATTATGGATATAATTGTTTGATAGTGATAAATCTGTAAAATTCTTTATAAAAGGCTGGTGCAAACTTATTTCGATGAACTGGTGCACAAGGAGACCGTATCTGCTGTATACCTCTGGCAGAGTAACTGCCTTAATTTGAGTGTCTAATTGAAGGGAGAACTGAAGAGCTTCTAGGGGGTATTAAGTTCATGTCCTGTCTTCAGAGGTAGCAATTAACCATTGAGATAAGATATAATTTTTTTTCTATCAAATACAAAGTTTTCAGAATTTTAATAGGACAAATATAATATTGTGTCTTAAGTAATGAAGGAAATTCGGTGGTGACAGAACCTATTTTGCACATTGGATTTTGTATAAACTACTCTGGAGTAGAAGTTAGGTAGCTGTTGCCATGTTTGAACAGTTGGTGGCTCCAATGCTTTGCAGCTGTCACTATACATAATGCCAAAACAAGCTAATTCAGTTCTAGCTGTATTGAACTAGTCAGAAATTAAAAAAAAAAAAAAATCAGAATCAGGAACTTAGTAAACAGCCAAACGCATCCAACTTGCATTTTAAGCCACTATGTAAATGCCCTTCTTAGTTCTTAAGTAAGTGTAAACTCCACTCTTTCTATATAGCTTAAGACTAAAATATAAGGGTCTCCTTTGCAAAGTGCCAGTTCAGAATCAATAGCAATATACTTAGAAAGCATTCCTGCTCCATATTGCAGGATTATACAGGCAAGACAGATGACAGCTCACCTGACCAAAAAAAGGAAGGGGGAATAATCAAAGAATCCATTTCTGGAAAAGAGGCAGATATGAGCAAATACTGTGTAGGCGATCTTGAAACTGAGATTCACACAACTGCTTATGTACTTAAAAAGGGAAGTGCTTTTGTTTACACTTTGAAATAACGGATTTAGTGGGCAGTGGAGTTTGATAGAACAATAATATCTTAACAGAAGAGCAGGTACTGATTAGCTGTCACTTTCAGTCATTGCAGGAACATTTAATAAACACAAGACTTGAATAGGATAGATAACTTTGTGAAAAGTGCTGGGTCCTAAAAGTCTGGAGAAAGCCTTGATAAACATGTAGAAACGAGACTAGAAACTTCCGGTAATGACTTCTTCCAACTTTTTAGCCCAGGAAAATATGATTAGAGAGATGGAACAATGTTTTCCGTGTTGTAGGGAAAAGGAAATGTTAAGTATCTCTGTTGTTGTTCACTATTGAAAAACTACGGCTTTTCTATTATTAACTGAAATATTTGATTGAGTCTGTCCTGAACTATCTATAGGCACCCTATGTTGCTGTTTTCCTTCATGCCTTGTTTCTCATCTGGATTTGTGTGACCATGCTTTGTTCATGGAACTTTTGTAGCTTATGATAGGAAACGGTGCTGTGGGACAAAATGATGGGGAACGCAGCCTTGCAGGTAGCAGCTTAGCCCCGGAATTAATGAGGTGGAGAGCAGCTTGAGAAGACACAAGCCAATGAAACATAGTGACCCAAAGCTACATGTGAGTGCAGTCTGCATAGCATTCTATTTCTGCAGAGTTGAATGTTATGTGCTGATTGGAGTTTCTGTTTGGGGGTGAAAAAAGGGGGAGGGGGTGTGAGAGAAGCCTTTGCAATGTGTGAAACAAAATTCCTTAGCACCACACTTCATTTTTGTTTTCTTTCTCCTGGATGAGACAAAAGAACAAAAAACAGAACTTGTATGTCAGTTTTGATTACTGTATAAATCATACTAATCTTAGCAATGTTTCATCAAACAATATATTCTAGCAAAATGAAGCCAAAAAAAAGGTATCTTTTCCAACACCTACCCTCACATGCTTTTTTCCTTTTGCTTTTAAAATTAAGATTTTTTGAACTATTTTTTTTTTATGCTAAAGTCATTTAAGAGTTGCACTTGAAGACCAAGGCTGGAATGTAGTTAGGAGGTACAGTGTTTACCAGAAAACTGCCTTAGCTTTTCCTCTAAGCTATAAACACTTTCCAAAATATATTATTTGTTCATTTTTTTGCCTAGTTATTTCTAATATTTCTATTATATTAAGGTATTAAGTGTTGATAAGTCCTACTGAAACCATGTAGTACTAAGATTAAACCTACATGCTTGTATTGTCCTTATTGTGCTCTGGAGCAGTTAGTGGGTAACAGCATACTAACCTCTCAAAGTATTTACATGCTGCAATGTCTAATGTCTTGTTTCTGCAGTGGACTTCCAAGTACACGTAATATATAGTTTCCATGAAATGTATGTCAATGTTGTTGCAATACAGGAACACATACAATTCCACAGATCCTCATCCAGGATATGCCTTGAGCCTAAGACTGGTCGGCTACATTAAACTGGAAGTATTTTGGTTCCAGTTTGTAAAAGCTTTTGTTCCTATGTAATAGCAAATATCATTTCATTTGGGTGGCAGCAGGATGTGGTATGAAAATTGATGGTGTCTAAGTATCTCCTTAAGCACCTCTTCTTTATGGGCTGTTTCCATACACTAATTTCATGTATCTGTTTAATACAAAGTGAGAAGATAAACTTGAGGTACAGCTTCACAAGTCGTTCAGGGGCAGCATAATTCATGAAACCTTGTTGTGTGGTGGTCGTCTTTGGTATCAAAAGTGAACCCAACTTCCACTTGAAGCTGCTTCTGTAACTGAGGCATCTCTGATATACCAGAGAAATACCAATTAACAAGTTGTTATGGGCAGATAGGCATTAACATCATTACACTGTGATTTTTATTTTTTAAATGAAATATAAGGTTGGTAATTGACTTTTTGTATTGTGAATTTCATTACCAAGTTCATAAGGTTTTGTGTACTGATGGAAATTGCATCTTGCTAAATATAGAGTGATCTATCAAAAGCATGTGATGTAGTTAGGGAGGAGGTTCAACAGCCTTTCAATGGAAAGTTATGGCTGTATTTTGTGTATTTCTAATGCAGAAAGAAATCAGTGCTACCATTTTAAGATTAAATAATTGATCATCTGTAGAGATCAAAGCCCAGTACGTCTTTCTTCCAGTACCCCAGCTTGGTAGACAGGTTTTGCTCTCTGCCAGACCCACTGCTACAACTACTACAGTGCATGTTGGAATAACCTCAGAGACTTTACTGAGTAGCCCTCTCACTTTAAAAATATGTTAATCTCTCATATGTTCACCTGGGAGAGGTATGGAAAGTTTGAATCTGTGTCAAGCAGACAGACAGCCAGTCACTTGCATCTTGAATGTGCAAATGGTATTAAAGAAAATGAGGGTGTCAGCATTCATTTTCTTTGATGCTCATTTACATAAGATATGACCAAATTACTGCCTTTTGGTCTGAAGGTGAGATTTGGTAGGCATTCTTTCACTTAGTTTGTTGATTCAGGTGGGACCTAATGGTGAGGTAGGTCGCCTGCTCAACACCGGCAGCACGTAGCTACTAGTGATCTAAAAATAGGTGACTGGGAGTCATTACTGATGGAAATTGAAGCCCTTACTGACTTCTAGGAATGCCTTGGTTTGCCCTAATTTTTAAATTAATAAATTCTGGATTTAGTGCCAGTGAAGCATGCATCTATAACTGCCTGGATTACATTGCATGAATTGGGTACTAGGACTCAGTGGAGAAAAGTTGGGAAGAAATGAAGAGTTGATCCCTAAGGGCAAAACTCAGTGCAGAATTAAATTTGAGTGCTGTGGCAGGATCATTTCCAGTTCTGTTCTATGGACAATAAAAACCACACTTTGAAAAACATGAGAGCTGAAGGAAAAAACACCAACAAGAGTTGTACCTCTCTGCGTGAAGTTTTTCTACGAGGACTGAAGTAACACTCTGGGCAAACACACAGTGTCTTCAAAGTTTGCTGTTTGGGGTAGCTGTGTGTGAAGGCCTGCAGGGACGTGAAGAACACAGGCACCTTTTATCTTTGAATATCAGTTTGTAAGACTGTATATGACTAGTAGAAGTAGCATGCAACTGTAAGATAGGGTCTGGAGTTCTGAAGGATGCTATAACCTGCGTTTTACTGTCTTAGGGGAATGTCCTGAGGTGTATTTTTTCACTTTTTTACTGTTGTTCTAAGTAAAATGAATGTGACTCCAGCTTGTTACTCTACCAATGGAGCTTGTATAGGTAAGGGTCACACATATAATTGCAAGGCAAAACTGGGACATTTCTCAGATTTACAATTGTTTAGAACTTAGTGAATCAATAAGGACCTACTTTTTTTTTTGGGGGGGGGGCATATTTTTTAATATTTTCGGTGTTCATCTGCTTGGGGGGGAAAAACCTGGAAAGCTAAAATCTGGAACACTATTGAACTGGAATCTGGAACTTCATTGGTCCAGTTGCAGGAAACAAGCATCACGTATGTTCTGCTCAGGTGCAAGTCATGTGGTTTATACCTCTTAGGAATAGTTTTTAATGCATTTTAACCACCAGCAAAAAATGAGAAGCTGGGGCACCAATTACAGAGTTAGAGTAAATGCTTCCCAAATTGCAAGGGCATGAGGAATAGTAACAGAAGCTGTGAGTGATTCTCAATGTGCATATTGGCTTACCTGCTAACTTACAAAGGTGGTGCCTGGTCCTCTTGTTGAACAAATAGTTTCTGATTGTGGAGTCTCCTGGGGCGTCCTTGTCAGATGAAGTAAAAATATTGTGAATGTCAGATATGGACTAAGGGAAATTAATTCACATCTCTAGGCACAATGAAACTTGAATTTGAGTGTATAAAATGTGAACACCTGTCCCTTTGTGGCATGTAGGGAAACGAAGATGTACCTCCTTGTGTGTTCTGTGTTTAGAGATGACCAAAATTGTGTTGACCTTTTGTTGATGCTTCAAAGAAGAAGGTTTAAATATCCACACAAGTCTGGCTTTTTTTTTTTAATCCTGATGATGCTAGACTGAAATTGATATGGAATATAGATTTCTGTTCTATTAAGATCAGGTTGCAGAACTGTACTTCTTCCAATTAAACAACAGATTCTTTCTGTGTTACATGCTAGTATTTTGTAGAAGTTGCTGCTTTTCTTTGCAGCAGTCTCCTCTACAGTGCATTCCCTCTTAGGTGTTCTTTCTGGTAATGTCTTAATTGTACAGGTCTGAGTTAACTATCCTGCAAGTAAGACAAGTGATATTAATGAAAAGAAAACGACATTAAGAATGTTCATCCTAGCGTATCTGAGGAAGTCTCCATGGAAACAGTGTACCTAGCAGTAAGGCGAAGTACTTTTCAAAGTAAATGGCTGACTGCTAAGCTATGCTTGAAGTATAAATTATTAAATAAATAAAACCCTTGTGAAAATATATGTGCAGTTACATTCTGGATATAGTACTCCGAAGTGAATGCTTGAACTTAGAATTATTGTAAAGAACCGAAGCTCCTTCAGTGCAGGCAGGCTGCAATGTCTGTATTGTTGAAACCTTTTCCCTTTCGCTTATGGGAAAGCTTTGAGCAATATAACTTGGGGGGCAAGGAGGGGGACCCTTCCCCTGCCTGGGGAAGGATGTGTGTGTGGCATGAGTAGTTAACACTTTGCAGGTCTGCCAGTGGTGTTTTTGGCAGTTGTTTGCTGATTTCACTGGGAAGGTGAAGATGGTGAGGAGTTTCGCAGAGGCAGGAAACTGGAATGCTAGGGCTATAATGCACTGGGGGAAGCAGCAATTGAAGTTTAGATTGGAATACAGAATAATAGTAGAATAGCATTTTTGTTTTGCACTTGGGGATGGGAGTAGGCAGTGCTGATGGTCTATGACTCTCCTGTGTGGCCTGCAACTACTTCCCCAGTGTTCTGTCTCCCATTTGTCCCTACCTGAAATCTCAGCTGACAATTCTTTGTAATTGCAAGCATGAAACAAAAACAGTTTTCTCATTAAGATTTCATAAAGTTTTTCAGTTTAAATTAATTAATTTTTATTAAAAGAAAAAAAAAATGCTCTGAGGATTTATCTCCAAATACAGGTCAAACTTTTGTAATACTGATATCAGCTTTCCGGCATCACTGTTAATGGACCCTTAGATGAGTTAAACTTGGAGTTCTGTGAAGTCTTACTGGCCTCACTGTAAGTTTATGGGGTCGTTGATAACAGAGTGTGGTAGTGTTATGAATCAAAATGCTGTATAGCATTTAGTTCTAGTTTACTAGCTTAATTATCTCAACCTAAAGTATGAGGACTTTTTTTTTTTTTACTTATGGAATGGTTCTGTATACCTGAAGAAAAAGTTGGTGGCTTGTTGGTTGGGTTTTTTTTCCTCTGTGCTGTTGCTGTAACTTCAGGGAGCTCCATTTGAGTGCTAGGATCCCCGCTCTGTTCAAAGCTGTGTGAAAAGCAAAAGGATAGTATCAAAACCAAGAGTTTACAGAGAGCATGTATTAGACCAGAAATAGATGGGTAGAATTTGCCACTGGGATATGATGTGAACATACTAGTAAACATAACAGTCCATGTTCTTAATGAAAAACTTCCTTAAATTGCTTTGATATGTATAAAAATAATAATTAAAAGACTCATAGTAAAGAGAGCTTTGAAGAATGACTTAGAAGAATGAGGCAGCTTAATGGATATTTGAACTACTTTCAGATATATGAGACAAAACAGGAGATGGCATGAAAGTATTTGATCATTTCAGATTTTGGAGGTAGAGACAGGTGCTGTAGAAAGATACAAACAGGGAAGATGGCACAGCTGAATAAAGCATTTTGAGTAGTTACAAGATGGCAGTCCAAAGGAGAACATCATCTATGTAGATGAGCAGGAAACTTAGTGCTGTGTGCCAAAAATAGTATAAAGTTTCATTTCAGCAGATTGCTGCTTCATGGTCAACTTGTCCACCAGGACTCCCAGGTCTGTCTCTGCAGAGCTGCTTTCCAGTAGCTCAACCTCTAACCTGTACTGGTGTGTGGGGTTATTCCTCCCCAGGTGCAGGACCTTACACTTGGCCTTGTTGAATTTCATTAGGTTCCTCTCCGCCCAACTCTCCAGCCTGTCCAGGTCTCACTGTATGGCTGCACGGCCTTCTGGTGTGTCAGCCATTCCTCCCAGTTTTGCATCATCAGCAAACTTGCTGAGGGTACGCTCTGTCCCTTTATCCAGGTCGTTGATTAATACATTGAAGAAGACGACACAGTACTGACCCCTGTGGAACACTGCAGGTTACAGGACTCCAACTAGACTCTGCGCTGCTGAGGGCAGATGCGCCACCCAGGGCATGTGCGGCTTCGATCAAGAAAAGAGACAAGTCTGTAGCCAATGTCGATGTCCTCTCATCAAGTTCATAGATATATACATTCTTGTGTTAAAATGAGAAGTCACTTTCTTCTGCATATGGTTGCACGTATGCAGACAACTTTTCCGGAAGATTTGGTTCATGAAACTTGTTAGCTAAAACACACATTTTAACACTAAAATCAGGGAAGCTTTGAATCATAAAACCTGCAAGAAAATTAAAATCAGTCTCATAATTAAGCCAAAGTTAATTATTTCTTTCACAGTCCCTATGCTGAAATTATTTTAAAAACAAACCTAAGCCACCATGCACCCCCCCCACACCCCCACCCCATCTTTTGGACTAAACTGGAATCTTCCTCATCTTGTAAGAGCCAGTTAAAACATGTATAGTTGATATCTTACTGAAAAGCTCCCTTTTATCTTAGCCTGTAGAATTGGAGGATAGAAGTTCCTCTGAATTGCTACTAGTGGAAGATGGGAAGAAGCGGTGATTCAATTTAAAGCCATTGGATTCTAGAGTTGTTCCAAAATCATCTGTTGTTGTTGGCAAACTTTGTCATTGTGAAGTAAATGAGAAACTTGGATTTATTTTTTTAAGTAGTAATACTTGTCTGTGTTTCGTAGCCTGCAAGAGATTTTCCCTGTCTCCTAATAGTTTATTTTCCTATATTTGTTGTGAGTGCTGCATGTCTTGTAGTTGGTGTTGAGGTTGGCATTTCATGATTCCCAGAACTTTTTCTACCATCTTCAAGCTGCTGGATAAGATCCTACATTTTCTGGCTCCCGTATTCGGATTGTTTTCCCCAGCAATATTCTTTAATATTTAAAAATGTGTTCTATTTAAGAAAGTGTTTTGCTGACTGACAAGGGGTTTGCTGCCTATTACCAGCTTCCACACAAGGTATTACTTTTTTATTTCTATTTTTTTATCTAAAAAAAATTTTATTTGCAGTGGGACTCCCTGTTTTCTTTTCCCTTCTTTTTCTTATGAAGGGCCTAAAATGCCTTTTGCTGTAGTTTACTTTATCAAAAAAGATTGTAACCTGTCATCTGTGTTCATTCTTTATACATCAACAGTGTAAGAACAGTAGGACAAATTCTGTTAAAGGACATTTCATATAATGTATGTTGGAACTTGCTGACAGAAGGAAATTGCCAAGTCCAGGAGTATAGATGATTTAAAAAAAGGGAAATACTAGTCCTCTCTGCTTTTTGCGGGCTAAGTTGTCACTCAGTAGACGATAATGTTAGTGTAATGCTCTGCTTTTATTGCTTTGCTCAGCAGAGAAATGGTTGATCTCTAGTTCAAGTTTTAATACCTTACGTGTCAATTTGTTACCTGTGTGCAAATGGATATATAGAATAATTCACACTTAGACCTGTTTTTTGTCTTGTGTCGGAATTGCTGCCACAGGTAAAAGATTTATTTTAAAGTGAAAGCTGGGATAGAGTAATGCTGTACAGTGCTGAGTGACCACCAGCAGCTTCAAAACAGACTAAGAACGATTTCCAGCTGTAAGGGGTAAGGTGTGACATTTAAATTTGTGCGTGGAGAGGACTCTTAAATCTGGCATCAAGGAAGCTATTTAAAAGATAACCTGGTGAGTCCCAGCAGCTTCCTTGGCTGCTCTGACAGATAGCACTGGACTCTGGCTTGTAGACACGACAGGGTTTTGTAAACTGGTCCTTTGTCACTTTTGCCTAAGAAAACTGAAATTTCTGAAGCCCCTCTTGAAGATAACTGAATTCTTGGAGATTTTTGTCAGAAAAACAAAAATTTGGCATTTGAAGCCAAACTGAATTGTATATGTTACTGCCAGTTTCTAAGCCTACTGCGAATAGTTCCCAAAACCACTACAAATTATTTTAAGTCTCTTTTTTGGGGTGCTTTTTGGGGTTTACTGCTTACATAGCAAGACGTTGCTTCTTTTCTCTGCAGGTTTCTCTTCCCCACCCCGCACCCCCACCGCCCGGGGTGTACGGGGTGGTGGTGGTGGTGTCTCCTCCCCCCTCTCCCCCCACCTCCAAGCCCCGACGGGGCGGTGTGAAGGCACCGCCACACCGGCGGTGGGCAGCGCCCTCCCGCTGCCGCCCCCGGCGTCGGGGGGGGAGAGGGGGGAGCGGGCGGGGGCCGGGCCGGGCCGGGCCGGGGGAGGGTCCCGGCGGGCGGCGCTGGCAGCCTCTCCCCGCGGCGGCGGTGGTGGCGGAGGCTCGGGGGCGCCTCGTCCACGCTCCCTGCGGCAGCTGGCGGCGGCCGGCGGGCCATGGAGGGGAAGACCCTCATCCTCGGCATCCTCATCCTCGGCGCCCTGCTCCTGGCCGCCGCCTCCGGGGGTGCGGAGCCGCCGCCGCCGAGCTGCGAGGGCGTGCGGAAAGTTTTCCAGCTGCGGCAGCTCGGCCCCCTCAGAGGCATCCCGGAGTCGCCGCGGGCAGGTAAAGGGAAAACCCGCCGAAGGCAGGCTGCGGAAAGGCGCAAGGGGCGGCGGGGACCGGGGGCTGCCCTGCCTGGCTGCGGGGACGGCGGGTTTGAATTTGGTGCCGCCGGCGGTGATGAGCGGGCGGGTGGTGCCGGCGGCGGGGCTCGCCGGTGCTCGCCCGCTCCAGCTGCGGCACCGCTGGGCGCTTCATGTCACCCCCCCGCCCGCGCCCGTGCGCCCCGGGTTGGAGGCGGGGGTGCGGGCCGTCCTGCCTCCGCGGCTACATCGGGGGTTGATGGGGACGTTCATGATGGGGGGGGGGGGGGCGTCCGGCTCCTTCTTCAAGAGAGAAAATGCGCTTCTCGGGATGAGGGCTCTGCAAAAACTGGAGCACCCCGACACTTGCCTAAAAGCCCCTTGCGCCCCCTTCCATGCTTTCTGGTGTGGGGCGCTGAGGAGACGGCCAGTTTCAGCTGGGTGGGGTGTGTGGGGGGTCACCCTGCTTTCAGCCGTCCGTGGGCAGGCACAGGGACATCGGTGAAATCGTCCCCGAAGGACGGGGAGAGCCGCCGAACTGCGTCTTGGGCTGGTGGAGTTACTCTTGTGTGAAATGAGAATGATTTAACACCACTGCGAGTGGTGGATCTGCACATTTTTGTCTACTGGATGTCTGCCTATAGCTGTAACTGAACAAAATTCCCGGGAAAGTAATGCCTTAAGTAATAGCAGTTTGAGTACATCTTAGCGTTTATGTCAACCGTGAAACTTTTTTTGAGTGGATTCCAAACGACATGACAAAGCATGTATGTAAGAAAATGTGCTTTCTTAGATTTGGTGTTTGTTTCCAGTCTCGTGAAAACCTCAGTTGATTTCAGTAGTGCTAATCACAAAATTAGAAAACAGGTATTTTCATGATCAGGGATATAGGATTGGAAAATACTTTTTTTTTTTTAACACACGTATCTGTAAAGTGTCTTCAGCTTAGATGACAAGTTAACTAGTAAATGTGAGTCAGTGCTTTCCTGACAGAAAATGACTTCTCAATGCAACAAAAGCTTAATTAACACCCCCTTCACTTTAAAATATCAATAGCATCTTCCTTTTTCTAAGGTAATCTGTGTAGTTTTTATGAACTCTGCACATTGAGATAAGGCGTACTATTTTTATTCTGAAAGGAATCACTTCAAAATACAGCTTTTTAATGACTGATTTTAAGCATAAAAGATAATTCTAAACACAATATTTCAGTGTGCGGTTTACAAATCAAAGTACTATATGTAGGCTATTATACATTTCACAACATGCATTGTCTTCTTACATTGTCCTTAGCTAAGGATTTTATTATTTTATTCATGAAAAAGAAAATAAACACTTTGATTGGAAAGCCTAATTAGATAGGTACTGCGCAAATGAAGATGTCTGGAAAGTGAAATCTGAGTCAAAGCCCTGTCACTGATTTAATTTTTTTGTGTTGATTATTTGTGTGAATAATATGACTCTGAATGGTATGGTATCAGTTTATCTGTGTTCTTCTTACTTCATAGTCTAGCGTAACTATTACACTTTCTCTGCCATTGTCTTTTATTTTGATATCGTACAGTCACTTGTAGACTGGGGATAGGGAGGAAACATGTTGCTTCAAGAGGAAAGAATTACAGTACTTTGTTTCTTCTGCCCTGCTCTCTGATTTCCTCCCGTTCCCTGTAATATTTTTATAACACCACTCTCATTTTCTTCTTCCGACTTTTCTGTATTTCCTGTTCCCAAAGCAAAAGCCGGTTTTGAATTAAAAGAGTAATAAAAGAACTCCTTTCTCTGCCGCTGCCCCTGCGAGCAGCAGTCAGCAGGAGGTGCGGTACAGCTGCGTGGTCAGCAGCCTTTCACACTTTGAAGGAATTGCATTGCTGTGGGCAGCACAGAAAACACTGGCCCTCAAGGAGCCGAGTACAAGCATCAGTTCTCGCTCTGAGTGGCTTTGATCTCAGAGGTACACGAAACAAATAATTGTGAACAGTAAAATCTATTCAAAACTGGGGATGACAAGAAAATGGGGATTAAATGAGTATTTTAGAAAGTTTAGGTGTGATTAAAGGTATTCGTAGGCTGAAAACATAATGTGAAGAGGAAAGAAATGTCACTTTTGCTACTGATCTTTTATATTCAGCCTTCTTTTGAGGCAAGAAGTAAAAAATATTTTAAAACCTTGTCTGATGGCACTTAGAAATGTGTTTGTGTGTAATACAAACATAAACACTTTTCTGTAGGTGTCCACTTGTGAAAACAGGTGTCAAAGCTGCCTTTATAAGGCTTAACTGAGTTGCTTAAATGTAGGCATCTGGCACAATTTGAGTTTCCGTAGAGTCTCTGGAATATCCCCACGGGGCTGGCAGGTGCGATACCTCTGGGAGACCTGTGTCTTTCTGGAGTGGCAGCGGGCAGCGGGTGGAGGACCTTTGGCATCTCATGCTCCCTGTGGGCAACTGCACAGTGCAGTGCACGGTGCAGCCAGTGGCATCTAGGAGCTACTCAGCTATCAAATGTTAGATGTCGATTTCAGAATGAGCTGCCTAGGTCCTTTGCCTCTATTGTATTGCCTACATTTCTTTATTTTAGTGGTACTTTAGACCTAGCTTGTGTAAGGTCACCGTCATTTAAGTGTCTTAAGCTGAACCACACCTTTTACGTGGAAAAGGATCGCTAGCTGAAAAAAAGTGGGAATGTTAGTTGGTGTATGGTTTTGTATACAGTGGAAGGCTATCTCTACAGTCAGTAAAATTATAAGGAAGAAGTTGGCTTATATTTGCCTTGTTCTTATTGTGTATATTAAAATAAGACTAGCATTCACAATTGTATTTTTTCCTCTTAGTGGTAATAAACTAAGCAGCCTTATATTACTAAATCATGCAAATCTTAATTCTGTTTCATTTAAGGACTGCCATGTGTCTGTATTTTGAATTTGTTAGCTCAAAACACTATGCATTATTTTATATAATTAGCTTTGCAGCAATTGTATGTAGTTCATGTACCTTTGAAGGTGCAAAAACATCTATATCATCATATGCAAAAATGGCAGAGATAAGCATGAAGGTGATTTTAAGGGATATGGGAACCACAAATTTGAGTTTGTGTTATCACTTACATAACACAGGATATCATGGTGTTGAAATTAGCAACTAATAAACAAGATATTCGTTTATCTTTAACAAAACCAAGGTTTTTATTGCTACCCCCCAGCAATGAAGAAACCTGACTAACTGTGCTCAATCTTGTAGCTGTGATTTGTGAGCTATAGTACAGACTTATGCTCAGCCCCATCACATGCTATATTGAAACATTTATCACTTTCATACTGATTTTAAATGTTAGTTGCAAAAATACTTTGTTTTTTCCTGTCTGGTTCTGTGCTATAACTGCAGTGTTGTTGGGACTGTACGGAAAACCCTCAATAATTAAAAATCCTAAAACCCCCTTTTCATTGTATGAAGGATCAAGCAATATGGAAAGCATGTATTAAATGCAAAAGGCCTCAAAGGTTTGGTTTGGACTTTTTAATTTCATTTTTGTGTCTATATATTGTTTGGATTATTTACAAAAAATATCTGTGTCTGCAAAATACTTTTTTTTAACACTTTTTTGTTTCCTAGGTTCAATTTCTGGTATTGTAACACAAACAACTTTTCAAGAATTCCACTTTTTTACCCCATATATGCTAGTAAAGCTAGAGCTTTTAACTGATTTCAGCAGCTCATTTTTCAGACAGATTAAATGGGAGCTCTCAACTCTTCTTGTTCTCTTGGTTGCAAGTGAGGATTCTCTGATTTCCTTCTCTTGGAATCTGCAGAACAGCAGAATAGGATCGACAGTTAACCAGTCACCCTTGCCTTCTTGACAAAGGGCTTCCAGTAGGTACATCAGTGAACAAACTGTCAGCCTTCTGTTTGCACCAAAAAGCTGAATTCCATGGCTTATCGAAAAAACGTTACATTTGCTGGAACTGTAGAACCAAACAGTTCCCGATGAAGTGGAAGAAAGTGCTGGAGATATTTTTCCAAGTTCTCAGCAGGTTTTTTTGTTGTTTTAGTTTAGTGGTTTGTTTTTTTTTTTTAAGGAATCAATCTAGATTTCTTTTCAGCAGCCTTTGGGAGGTCATGTATGCAGCTCTGAGAACAAAGAAGCGTAATAAAGAATGAAGACTATGTGATTAGTATAAATCTTATTGCAGTGGCTTTTTAATAGAGAATCTTTATCCATATGAAGTTGAATAAATGAGACAAACTATGCTTGAAGGATGAGGTAATCTCAGAAAAAGTTGGTGTGTAATACTCATGTTAATTCAAGGGAAAATATTTTTGCTAATTCAGCTGAAAGTGACAATAGAAATCAGTTTAAGATCCAGATCAGATTACTCTGCAACTCCAAGATGATCTTTGAATTTTAATTTTGGTTTCCAGTGTGAGTTACATTCAAGTAGTTTGGATTTTGGTTCTATCTGAAGTCAAATCAAGATTTACTTATTTTTTCTTTGGTGTGTGCAGGCAGGGGCACTTTTAGTTACTCTATTTGTCGAACTGGCATTTGGATCTCAGGAAATGCTTTTAGGTAGGTACAAAAACTGAGTTGATCTGTCATATCAGTTATTGATGTTCATTATATCATGTCTGTTTTTGTAAGGACTGTTGCCCACAACATATTTTTTTGTGTGTGTGAACATACAGTGTTGTTCCTGAATGCAAGTAGTAGTTCCCCTGTGGATCCACAAAATGATTACTGTGAAACAATTCTTAAAACATTTTGGGATTAAAACCAACAAAAAAATGGGCTCAACTGCGTATCAGTTTTCCCATCTGTCTCCCATATTTCAACTTCTCTTGGAAGTCAGCTGTACTTGATCTGGCTGGGAAGACCTGGAAGGTGGTGTCTATACTGCTAAAATAGAGGACAGGGGACCAACTCTGGGTTCTCGTGCTGGGTGGAATGGATTGGCTCATGTCTACGTTGCTTAAGGCTGATATCCTGTAGAATGGACTGACTGTCCTCACTCGATGGTGTTTACCCTTGAGTCTTCTCTAGATCCAATATGATGCTCTTGTAATGCCAAGGCACTATGGATTTTTGGGGTTCCCTTCCTCCACAATTCAAGCAGCCTTAAAAATAGGAAGGCTTTTTGCAAGCAGCAACTGTAGTGTAACATGAATGCACATTTTGTGCTGTGAGCTGTAGTGTGGGTGTATGGAGGAATGCCTGTGCCTGATAGTTGGCAAATGATCTTAGAGGATGTTAGGAAGGAGCCAAACCTGTACTACAGTGTTGCGTATCGTATCCTCTGAAAGCTGTATGTAGAATGCACCATGTCTAGAAGTGCAGCTGGACACTGACTGTTCATCCTGACAACCCTAGGTTCGTTTGGGGATTTTTCAGAGTCTGGATTTGATCTCATAGAAGTATTTGTCAAAGTAGACAGGCAGAAATTTACCACACATCTGGTATTTTCTCTTCCTGGCAATTAACATCCTCATCCTGTGAGCAGCTGTTTATCTCAAGGTACTGAAAATACGGATTTGAACAGCTGAGACCATGAATGAAAGTTTGAAATCACTTCCAGATCTTCTGGAAATAGGTAAACCTATACCTCATAATTTTATTCTTGCTTTATTGTTTTTTCTATACTCATCTAGTCTGTTTTCAGTTGTAAAAACTTTCCTATACTATAGCTGTTTATGTTAATATGTATTTATTACAGGCTAAGTTATTTCACTTTTTGTTGTCTTGTGATCTTGTCTAAAAATAGACTGCAGCATAAAATTGCAGTTTCATAATTTGGTGTTGAAAAGAGCCAATATTCCTTATTGGAGCAGAAAATGTTTTCTCACTGTATTTCAAAATAATTGGTTATTGACAAAACAATTCTTGTGAAGATAGCAAGATTTTTAGATGTGAAAGCACAGAAAATAAGTATGTGGGGTTTTAACATTGGTTGTACTGAAATGGAACAACCTGTTTGCATACCCTCTTGTGAAACACTATCTGTAAGCTGTTGCTTGTTCTGTAGCTCTATAAAGAAACAACTACAAAGCCACTCTGTGGATTTTGAGCAACTACTCCATTTTTAGTCAGTTGGGTTGTTTTGCATGTTGTGTTTGGTTACTTTTTCCTGACCATTGAAAGCAGCTGTGTTTAATGAGCTGGAACCAGAAGTAGGTCAATAAAATGTACTTTATATGTACGTGATTAGCAGCCTTAAAGTATAAAACAAAGTTCCCTTAGGGTTGGGAATGATGTCCATGTTAAAAAGATGCTGCTTAGAAAAAAAAATTACCATAAAATCAAGGGAATAAAAGAATATTGAAGAGTCAGCTGAAACCATAAACAAATACTCATTATTAGAGTTTTTCTGGAAGTCAAGTGTCTTCTTGAAGCTATACTAAAGCCCATAGTAAGCCTAGGTAAAATTTCATATTAGCTCCTGCTTTACAAGAGGTAAAGCACAGAAGGTTTGAAAGCTGAGCAGTGCCTAACATTTGTTTAAAATATTAAGCACAGTTTGGGTAATAGAGCTAATCTTCAGGTTATTTAATTTTAATACTAAAGTATTCTGCACATATGAGCCTATATACACATGGAACTGCATGCGAGCAAATGCTGTGTGTATTATTTGTCAATAACTGAAATGTAGTTGTTGAAAGGTCATACATATTGGAAAAATGACAGGTTTGTGCAAGATCTGCTTTTCTGAACCTCGTAGGAAAAAGGAGATCACTGCTTCTAAGAAATAAACCTACTGTTTACTTGTGAAAGAGACATACTTCAAGTCAGAAGGAGAATGAGGAACAGTACTCACAAGTTCTAATTTTTGCTTGGTTTGACAGCTTAGCTGCACATTTCTGATCCTGAATTTATGATTTATTATACAACAATGCCATTGACTAAAATGATGCTATATGTAATGCAATGTTACTTGTGTTTGGGGCAACTTATTACCAAGTTGCCAAGTTTTCTCTCTTACATTTTCAGTTCCAAGCAGAAAGTAGTAGTAGTTACTGTAGTTACTGTACAGATACTGTTAGTATCTGTAGTTACTATCTGCTAAGATTTAAAAGGTAAGGTAGGTCATCTTATATACATAGAATCATGGAATCACAGAATGGTTTAGGTTGGAAGGGACCTTGAAGATCATCAAGTTCCAACCCCCCTGCCATTCATGGATCCCTTGAATGTCAGCATTGTGGCCTCCCAGTCTAATGTCCATGACTGATTCCCCTTAACTGCTATGCCAATCTCCTCCTGCTCTCCTCTCCGTTAAGTTAGTCCAGCTTGATGTTTGCAGGTAAACAGATGTGGGCACTCACTCCTCCACAGTTGCAGATCCCTTGAATATTACCATGGGCTCTCCATGTCCCCAGTACCTGTGCCTGGAGTGTGGACCTCCTTACTCACCACTGGCTCAGACATGAGTCTTTGCAGAGGCAGGCCTCCTCCTACTCAGTGGCTATTCCAGTTTGAAATGTACTAGTGAATTACACATAAACATACACAGGATTAAATGCACCGGGGAAATAAAATGCATTGAGGTCTTTCCTGTTTCTGGCGTTCAGACCTCTCACACCTAAGCATGCACATAGTCCCTGGTTTGTCCAGTTGCTGGCATGTAGATCTTGCAGCACTCACAAATAAGACAGAGTTAGTTAAGAGAAAAGGGTTTGTTAGGAAGACAAGATAGACCACGGTGCTCAGTGAAGCAAGCATGCTAACTGGCCTTGTTTACATGTGTCCAACCTCTTACCCCTGCTTTCCCTCTATTTTTGCATGCTTGTTTCTTCTTTCGTCCCACCTTTTCCCCACCTTTTGGCTCTCACCCTAAATATCCCATAAGTTTTGTACAGTCCCACAAGACCCTTATGTTATCCCATAATAAGTTTCCCACAGTTCCAGGTATTAACAATACTCAAGTTAGTCGTGTTTCCTCTTCCTCATCAGTTACGATGTTCAGGCTGACACTCTTAAAGGCTCTGAGTTCCTTTATGGCCCATCAGTCAGTGGCTGACAAATTCTGGTCTTTGTTACTCTCCCTGCTTGTCACCTGCTTTATAGTGTGTGTTTGTCTGTTTGTTATTTTCCTTGTGACTTGCCATTTTATACTGAATAGTCCATAACCAGGCAAATTAATGGGCCAGATACCATTACATTCGATGTAGCCTCACACCTGGGCTGTGTGCGTTTGTGTACCTGCACTGGAGGTGGGCCCCCTTTCAACCTGCTTTATTCTTCCTCGGGGCTCTCTTGTACCCGTCTCTGGGTCACCGCCGCTGACCTCCCTTCCCATGCTTGCTTGCAAACTGTTTGTTGTCAGCATCTCCCCGACACGCCTACGTGAAAGCCCTGCTTGCTGGGCTGGCCACCTTCTTGGCGAAGTTGCTTTTACTCCGTTTTGTCAAACAGATCCTGTCTTTCACTAACAATCTTTCTTCCTTAAAGAGGGACCCCATGGTCATAAAAGCCAAAGCGCTCTGTGTGATATTTCAAGGGAAAAAACCGCTCAGTACAAGTAGTCTAAGACAAATCAGGATGAAAGTGGTTTAATGGTTTGTTGAAGACACCCGACAATCAGTTAATTATACATTCAGGATCAATATCAGGAAGACGAGATAAACAGTACTAGACACAAAATGGTAATAAACACCTGCAAATTTCTAAGTGCCTTTCTTTAACTAATTCCAAAATTTTCTAGTCCCCTGTTCCCACCGTGGTTACATGCAGCCCCCACGCTGGCTGTGCAGGCTCCTCTGGGTGCACTGCCCTCCTGTGGGAGACAGAGCTGCCCTGGCTTTGTGTATCCCTGCTGCTCCCTACTGATGCACCCCCTCAGCGAGGAGGTGTCCCTGCACCCCGAGGTGGTGTCCCTGTGTGCTGCTCCCATGCTGCCAGCCCACTGCTCGGTGCCGGCTTCTCCCAGCGCCCCACAGGGAGGCTGCGCTGCCCGGCCTGGGCATGGGTCGGGGTGCCTCGGGGACACTGCTGGCAGGGACAGACCCACTCTGATGGCTGCTGCTTCTTCTCCACCATAGCTTCTTGCTGTCACAAATGTTTGTGCTTCTTGCCAAGTCACTCCTCTCTTTCAAGAACCTTGTCATTCCCCAGTTAATGTGTGATACAGCTAATGGTCATCTTCCTATATTCAGCATGATGAGTTCTGAGCAAACGACTCTCTTGAGCAGTTCTGCAGTTTTGGTGTACCTTCCTGGTATTAACAGCTGCTGTTGTCACAGATGGCAGAGTGGCTGAGGTGGGAAGGTGCTTCTGGAGATCCTCTAGGAGACCCCGCTGCTCAAAGCAGCATCAGCTCCAGCAGGTTGCTCAGAACCATCTCCAGTCAGGTTTTGAGTGTCTCCGAGGTTCAAGACTCCGTGACCTCTCAGGGCAATCTGTTCTAGTGTCAAACCAATCCTCATGGTGATTTTTTTTCCCCCCCCTGAAGTGACTGCTTTGCCAAGGGTGGTGAATGGTTTATCACATATTTCAATTAATAAATAAGTTGCAGGAAAAGGAATAAATGAAATTAGTTTTAAATAATCATAAACTGCATTAACTTGAATTATGACATGTCACATATTGCCTAAATTGTGCTTTGCTGCTTCTCTTTTTGGTAAAATTTGGGAAAGATTGCAGTTTCAAGAAATCTGTACCTTTTAATTAAAAGAAAAAAAAGCCTCTAAAAGTTTAACTAATCTGATTCAGCCCTGTAAAATGTGAATGCTTTTATGTTGTTAGTAAAACAAAATGGTGTACGTTACAACTGAGGGTAGTATCAGGAAAACATGGCATTCTTCTTTTTTCTCTTTTTATGCTGCACTAGGAATAGAATTCAGTTAAATGTAATGACCTTACTGTGATAAAAATGTTCTCAAATAAAGGTCAAAAAGAAGAAAAATTAGTTTTGATCAGGAAATCTAGAGCCTGAAGCCAATAAGGGGGATGATATACAGTTTAACATTTTACATTTTCAGGGAAGGGTTTCGAGGCAAAAGCATGGTATCTCTGTGTGTATTTAATGTCACTGACTTTAATCGATGCTAGAAGCTAAACAACTATGGCACTTTCTTCTTTTTAACATCAGTGAATAAATCTTCATGGCAATAACAACTAAACCAAAATGTATGGTAGTCCTGAAATTACACAAGGAGAGAGGGGAAATAGGTGTGCTGTAGGAAAATTGCATGGCAGACCCTGTGACCCTGTAGTTCTGTTCATGGCTGGCATCTGCCGCAGCTCCCTCTAACCTGTGTTGGTAAATCTTCCTAACCCTGTGCTGGAGGGGGACACCAAGTGCCTGGAGCTCAGTATGAACCTGAAACACGGCCAGCACGCAGGTGAGGACTCCGTATCTGGGAAATGCTGTTGCATCCCACAGCTGAGATGTCCCCAGGCCCAGACAGAGCCCAGACCAATAACTACCTGACAGGATTTGTACTTCCTGAAGAAATCACAAATGAAATTATCACGAGATCCCACCACTGTGGTGCTGGCAAGGTTAAAATTCAGGAGCCCCTTTTCTCTACTGATGTGTTCTGATTACTGTGCATTGCCCTTCTGTACACAACTCAAAGCAGACAAAAAAGCAGCGGGAACATCACAAGTTATGAATTACCAGCTCCAAGCGAGCATTTTGCATACTTTGAAGGGTTGCTTCATTAGTTGGGTATCTTGTTGTGTTGTCATTCTTGCCTTGTGGCTGCTGCCTGCCTTTTCTCTAAGGGACAGCAAGCCAAAAATTTTACTCTTGCTCTTCAGTAACAGCTGAAGCAATTCAGCTAATGGCCAATCTCATACAGCTGATTCCCTGTGCACCCAGACATACATGCACAAAAAAAAACCCCACAGAAGAGAAAAAAAAGCAAATTATGTTTACAAATGTCATGAACAAAAAAAGAAAAGAAAACAAAAGGCATTGTCCGTGCTACATTTGGATCAAACTTACTCCAGCCACTTACAAACCTTGCTTCTTCATTTAATAAACCAATGGCATATGTCATAGAGAAAGTCAGAATAGTTGTTTGTAATGCTTTAAATACCATGGAAACATGTCTGTGAAGCTCTAAAAAAGATATACTTGATATTTCAGATTAGTATTTAGGATCACAGACCTGGTTCAAAACTATAGTCAATAAAGGCCATGATTGATTCCTGCATATACGCCTCTAGAGAACAGCTAGAAAATCTTGAATTCTTGTTGATGATGTTAATACAAAAGTGTCTAATTTTACTTTTTTAAATATCCTTCTTATTCTTAATGCTTTTCACTTCAACTATACTAAAATAGCTAACCTAGCCCTGAAAAAGACTTGAGTATATTTGTTATGTTCCACCTGTAAATTAACAGTTGAACCTTCAAAGTTTTTCTGCTTTTTAAGACTTTCTGTGCTGGAGCACCTCTCCTATGAGGAGAGGCTGAGAGAATTGGGGCTGTTCAGCCTGGAGAAGAGAAGGCTCCGGGGAGATCTTATTGTGGCCTTCCAGTACCTAAAGGGTGCCTACAGGAGAGCTGGGGAAGGACTTTTTACTAGGGCATGTAGTGATAGGATGAGGGGGAATGGCTTCAAACTGGAAGAGGGTAGGTTTAGATTAAATATTAGGAAGAAATTTTTCACTTTAAGGGTGGTAATACACTGGAACAGGTTGCCCAGAGAAGTTGTTGAGGCCCCATCGCTGGAGGTGTTCAAGGCCAGGTTGGATGTGGCCTTGGGCAACGTGGTCTAGTGGGAGGTGTCCCTGCCTATGGCAGGGGGGTTGGAACTCGATGATCTTCAAGGTCCCTTCCAACCTAAACCATTCTATGATTAATTCACTAGTTCTGTTTGTGGCCTTGAAAATGCATTCCATATTGATATGATAACATTTTTGTCTAAGTTCATCTCTGAAAATGTGTATATTGGACACTCCATCACTGCAGAGAAGCAAGTTGTGAAAAGTGTAGGGGAGCACATGAGTCTTCAGTGTCACACTGTGTAGTTCTGTTTTCTTCATCATCATGTTTGCAGCTCATGAAGAAGAACACGAGAAAGTCCTGATGTAGACAATGCTTAGTAAAATTAATCTAGATTAATTTATCCTCCACTTTGTCGTTTAATTCTAATTCTAACTACTGCTGTGTTTCTTATTCTGACAGATTTGTTGGGCTTTTATAATAGTACTTAAATTTTGCTGAGGTTAAGGAGAAAATAAGGATGGTTAGGCATATTAAACTTAAACAGTATGAAATTGAGAATTATGAGAATTACTTAGAATCATGCTAGAAAACAAATATTTGTATTTTATGTAAATATAGAATTATAGTAAATATTTATGAAAGATATATGAGAGATGAAAGAGATGAGATCCACATGAGATAAGTGGATCAATGTTCTCAGGCTGCTTTGTGAAATTTGTAGTGAGAGGAACATGTTGAGGATGATTGCTTTCAGCATCTGGTAGAATAAAAGGAGTTGGAAGCCAAAGCTATCATGAGGAATCTCAGCGCTAATGGTAAACTGAAGAAGCACTTTGCAGGAAGAGTGGAGACGCCTTTTTTAGAAAAATATAGGAGAAGTGGGTTATCTTCTGATATCTAGGAATGAAATAATTTGATTAGTGTTTTTGTCCCCATAAAACTGGTGCAGCTTTGAGGGAAAGCCAAGCTCAGGGTTGTTTGCATTTAGCTTCTGTGTCAGTCTCTTAAGTAGGTGCTGAGCATGTTTGTTGACAAAAACAGGCTTTGGGCAAGGTCAGACATAAATTTAACATGTATCTTATAGTAAAATTTCCAATAGCTGTAGAGGTTTCGGCAACATAGGAGTTCATAATCTAGTCCAGATGTTAGTCTGATTAGATGAATTGATGAAATCATGGATTTGTGCCAGCCTGTTCAGCTTCTATTTCTTGAGGCCATCTTATAGGACAAAAATATTCTCTTAATAGGATATTTCCACTGTAGAGTCCCAATTCAGCTGTACTAAAGTTAATGGATATATTAGTTCCCAAATGTAAGTTTGACCAGCAGTATTAATAATGATGGAGCAGACACCTCAAAATTTGTGCATGTGGGTTAAAAAATCTTTCTGTCTCAGATTTGTAGTATCACAAGTGACCTCCGTCCCCCATGCACTGTTTTTTCGTAAGTCATGCTGGTTAGAAACTTCTTTATGAAGATAAAAGACCTTCCTGGAACAGCGGAATTGGACTTTTAAGAAAAAACAAGTACTGCAAAGAATTGTAAAATTGCTTGGTTTGTCAATGTGAGACGAATAGACAAATGCTAATAGATCAGGTTATATGACAAATTCTTTCTGAGCTCTCTGCTGATTTGTTTGAAGGTTAGTAAAGAGAAATCAAATACACATAATTAAAAATAATTAAAGATAATCTACTTTTAAATAAGCAAATGTAAATAAAACCTTTTATTTTCAGAAAAGAAACCAAAGAACATATATGGGGGAATAAGGAATACAGTAAATCTGAAATTGGTATTGCATTGAAATGTATCCAAACAACTTAGTAACATGGTTCCTCTCTTTTACAGTGTCTGTTACATGACTAGATAGCTGCCTGCCTTTTTTTGACAGTAGTGAGTTGTTTTTTGTTACAAGCAGAAGATAATATTCAGCAGCCAAAAAGGAAAAAAGGCTGTTGTAATGCAATACTGTGAATATTGCTATCAGTATAAATATTTTTTCTCTTGATGTTTGTCAGGTGTTTTGCTACTGGCATACTACAGACTATACCTTGGCTTGTCTCATACTGTGATACTTTTTGTGTGATAAACTCTTTGAGAGTAAAAAAAAAAATTAAAGGGGAGAGAGATAACTGTGTGTCATACCTGTGAATAGACCTTTCTGGTATGATGAGTAAATATTGCTGCAGGCTTATTTATCATTGTTTGAATTTGTTTGTAGGTGGGTGGTATATTAGTCCAGTTTGCTGCTTGCTGTTTTAACAGTATGTTATTTTAAAATTCTCATTTGCTATAGCTAATATTTAAATTAATTAGTATTCAGTATGACAGTAAATGTATCTAATCATGAGGAAGAGGATTTAAAAGGATTAATAGAAACTTGCAGTGTTTTATTTCCTTAGACAATGTCAACTTCAACATGTTTTGCATTAATTATTGTGCTTGAAGTTACATGTTTTATACACACACGGCATGACTCACCCCTGGAATAGGTCCTACTGCCATAGCTTTAATCCTTACATTTCTTGATTTGAGCTATGCACCACTAATCTGTTCTCTGACCCATTACCTTGTGTAACCTGCTGTCTCCTTCCATAACCAAATTTTGCTGAAGCCATGACCACTGCCCTGATAAAAAGATTTAACTTTTAAACAAGTGTTGTAAGAGGTACAGCTATAGGTTGCAAAAAATCCAAACTTTCATGTAGTTCAAGTTCCAGTTTTGCCTGTTTTAAATCCTAGGTGTGGCGAGCCTTAGGCACAAGCATTTGAAGTGGTTGCTTGGGGTCCTGTGACTTGGTCCATTCCTGCTGCTGCTTCTTCCCCACTTTTTACTTTTAGCTGCGCTGCAGCAATTGCCCTCTGCAGAGACCTGCACCCAGAGCAGCTAATCTGCATTATATTATTGCTCTTACGTGATGTAGCAGTTTCTATATCTGCTTTGTTTTATCCTGGGCTGCGATTTGGGCTATTGCAGGGCATGCCATTATTTTGTGAAGAATAGTCGTATGAGAGTCTGCAGTATTTTGGGGGTGGGGTCATGGTGTCCGGAACTGGGTATGCAGGAATGCTGCAGGAAGGTAGGGATGGTCAGCAGCGCAGGGGCCTCAGTTTGGAGAGCTGGTATGGACTGGGAGGTTGGAGTCGGTGGGGTCAAAGGATTGAAATCTGGCTTGGGGAAGCATGCAGTGGAGATGGAGGAGAAGGAGGCTGTATATAGATATTACATGGATTCTGAGGTTGTAGAGCACTGGTGAACTGTATTTTTAATACTCATAATAAAAATTATTTTAAGACTCATTAATGCTGCTTGGAGGAAGCAACTTTGTTAAAGGCTGGCTCTGACACTAAAGCATGTACTTTGGCATGCATAACAGAAATACTAGAGTAGCTAATAAAAAGATCATTTAATAGACCACCTTATTTTTGCAGCTTTATTTTCATTCTTTGGCTGAATTGGAATGTCAGAGGATGGAATATTACAGTTTTTACATGGCAAGAGATTTGTAAAGACGGCCGGTCAGGAGAAATTACTTAGTTTGTAAATTGTAAAAATGTACATACTGAAGGACACAGAAATTCTATTTTTAAATAAATAAAGAGGATTAATAGCCTTCAAAAATGTCAAGCTGTTATGAGGAAGAAGATATCTTGTAGCAATAGTTTAACACTTAAGAAATAACATTTCTTAGTACTCGCAGTGCAGTGATTCATACCTGCATTAGAATAGAGTTTTGACTTTCTGTTGTGATAGTGAAAGTGTTCAGCTTCCTGGACTATGGCTTTTGGGTGTACTAATCACTGTGTGTTAAACTGCTACTAGAAACCACTTCAAAGAGACTTACAGGGATATCACTTGACTTAGTTCATTTTCACATCCAGAGGTTACTTTCTTACTTTTGCATGCTACCATGAAGGCAATCTCAGATTTGCGAATTCTGTATAGTAGTAGGATTTCTTAAAGTATCTACTGCGTTTCCTTTAACATAATGATATTTACTGCTGCTTATTTCTGTGAAATGGATTTATTTCAAGGCACGCATTTTTACCATGGGCAGTAAATTGTTCTTGTGCATATGGAGTCAAACTTTTGTCTTCATAAATATGGAATTATATCAATTCCTGAGCAGCACTCCTAATTAAAATGAATTAGTTTTGCCTGAAAACTTACATCATATGACCTAAAGCATGAAGCAGGAAAGATCCTTTAAAAATTAAGAGAAATTCTGTAGTATTTAATACTGAAAGTTCAAATGTATCCTCCTTCCACGCCTGCTTTTGGGTTGAGGGACAAGGAATTGTGAAGATGGAAACCACCGATGTCAGAAGGAAATGTTCTGCAATTCTGAGACTGTATTATCTGCAATTAGCTAGGGAAGTTTGTTTATTTGTCATGGGAATCAAATTATTTCTGTGTAGTATTGTAGAGACAAGTATTGTAGGATAACTCCCTTTTTTTAATTGTCCATATCATCTACCTATTTCATTCTGGTCTTGTGCTTTTCTACATGTGATGTCCAAGCAATCTTCTGGATCTTTTCTACCTATCTAAATATAACACAGTGGGTTCCTGCTTCAGGACTGGCTTTGCTGTATGTAAATAATAACATTTTTTCCTACTGTGTAGCCGAAATGAAGTTCCAGGGCCAGGAATCTCTTCATTAAGGTTGCTTCAGCCAGCACATGGATAAAAGGACATGTTTGATATAATGAATTCAAACATTTTGCCGTTCTTCCAGAATGCTCTGATCCAGCCCTCAGCAGCTTAACTTTTCTTTCTTAGCTTTCTGCAGTACATTATTTAAAACACCTAATGTACATAAGATAACTCATGGAATATTTAGGGTGGAACATGTCTAAGGCCTCCATTTTCCCATAACTATATTCACACTACGTTAGAATGATTTATCAGAGAAAAATAGGGAAAAAAAAGATTTAAAAGGAATGTTAAATCTTGTAGGTTTAGTGGTAGGGAAATAAAAGGCTAAGTACAAAGAGGTGGTGAAAGAGCTGAAAGTGAGTATAAAGGCAAGGGCAATGTGGATTTAAGTTTTGACATTTGAATTTCTTATCTTTTTTCTTCTGATCATGATCTTACCTTTTTAACTGTTATGAAGAAAGAGTAATGCATATACACACAACCACAGAATTAGACTTTAGTCCACAGAGCAGATAAAAGAATGTTTCTCATTATGTTTACTGGAAATCTTGTGATATCTCTCAGTGAAACAGTGTATCTGAGAACAGAATTTGGATTGGACCGTTACATTTTGTATTAATATAATTTAAATTCTCACATTTTTCTTCTTTCATGAAATGTTTGTTTCCTCATTTTAGAAAGCATTGTTTAGATACAGTGTAAAAAAGATTTTAAATAGCACATAATAACAAGGTGAATAAGGTATTTTCATGCTTGATTATGTTCCAGTTATAAAAAAAATATGAAACAGGCAGCTGTTATAACAGTACTGAATTGCACCTCTTGAATTTCAGCATGCCCAGAATTTGACAAGATATTCCTTTCCAGGAACATCTCCCAGCCTATTAGTGAAGTAGTGGATTGGCGTGACAGATACATGCCAATGTTAGACAATAGAGAAAGACACAGTAAGAGAGATTAGACTGGAACTTAGGACTGCTCCATATAAAAGTTAATGTGAGAGTGTTTGCTATAAACCTATCAGGAATGGGCTTTCCACTGGTGTGTTTGTAATATTTAGCAATAGTTAGCTCTTTCCAGTCCAAGATTTACAGAAGAACAAGAGGGCCAGCCATGAGCTGGCCCAGCAGTTCAGTATTCCAGAAGATCATAGAATCATAGAATGGCTTGGGTTGGAAGGGACCTTTAAAGGTCATTTAGTCCAACGCCCCTGCAATGAGCAGGAACATCTTCAACTAGATCAGGTTGCTCAGAGCCCCATCCAAGCTGACTTTGGATGTGTCCAGGGATGGGACATCTGCCACCTGTACAATGATGTACAAGGCATATTCAATGTATTTTACCAACATTAGTTAGCAATATTCACAGCTGGAATAAGATTACAGTGTCAGGAGAATTGTATTATATGTTAATTATTACCTGTAGTAAGTGTACTCTTCCCACAGAATTTTAGTTAGTATCCCTTTCTATTTTTTGTTTAACAAGACTAGATGTCTTTGAAACTGTGGGTATTTTATATGTCTATGCCTATGTAAAAAAAACCCCAAACAGCCTAACCGTTTTCTATGTATGTGTGTATTGTGTATTTCTGTTTTGTAGTAATCAATGTAATTATCTTTTTCTCTAGGGGTTGATCTCCAGGTTTGTACTTCTAAAAATCCAACATGCTGTACCAAAAAGATGGAAGAAAGATATCAGACTGCAGCAAGGCAAGATATACGGCAAGTGCTTCAAACATCAAGCGCTACATTAAAATTTTTAATATCTCGTAATGCAGCTGCTTTTCAAGGTAAGGCTTTCTGCTTTTTGTTTTCAAACTTGTTCCTACTTTTCTTGATTTTCATCTTTGATTAGTTTATGCATGTAATAAAAGTTATCTGATAATTTTTAGTTTCTCCCTATGCTTTTGTGCTTTCAAAGGAGTATTAAATCATGCAGGTGATTAGAAACTGCATTGCTTTTGGAATCTGTGACTTTTAAAAATTATACTTGAGAAAAAGTAAGAAACTGTTTTAGAAAGATGCTTTGATTTGAATAGTAAACCAGTAACTTGGCGTTCCTCTTGAACTTCTTTAATTTGGATGATACTAAAATGCAAAATTATTGCCTAGAGTGCTACAAAAGAGAGATTTTGTTATTCTAGTATTTCCGCCCACCATGTTCGTTGTCTTGTTCTAATAGAAATACTTGGGTAGTTTGTTTTTGAGGTTCATTTTTGGGATCTAGTTTTGTAAGGTTTTGAGTTGCTAAAATTTTTTTCTGCGTTTCTAAAAATAATTTAAAAAAAATTGGAGGTTGAGTTACAGTTGTTCAATGCACAATAGGAAGCTATCTGATAAATTAATAGTTATTTGGGCTGGTGGTGGGATTGCCTTTTAGTAATTACGCTGCATACTATTCAGTTTTCTCTGAATTAATAAGGCCTACGTCAGTGCAGAAATTGGTTAGGAGCTGGGAAGATGTGAGAAATCATGGCAATATGAGGTTTTACGTAATAGAAAGGGATATAGAGTTCATGTGCATTGAGGACAAAACCCTACAGTCTTGTAATTTGTCTATTAATGTGTACTTATGGCCTTAATGACTTTTTGGTTGGACAGGGTAAGATGGTAACTTTGTACAGGCTTAGGAAGTTGTCCTTGTGGTGACTCTCTTGTTTTTAACCTGTGAAGCTAAAATGATTAGCAGAAAAAACCCAACTGCCTAAGGTCATAAAATGGGCAGCAAAGTTGACTTGTGGTCCTAAAGCCTTCCCTTTTTGAAATTTGGGCTGTCTAATGCTAAAAACGTGTTGCAATTGCACTCTGCTTTCTGGGAGTATTGTCATTTAGCCTACCTAACACAGCTGTCAATGGGTGTCATGATCAGGAGATCACTGGTAAAATGTGCAAAGAAATCTCTCTCTCCCTCTCTTCTGCCTCTGTTCTTCCTTCCAATTTCCGTATATTATCTCTCTTTTTTGCACCATAATAGTATAATATGCTGTATTGCTTTGCTGACCTAGGGCTGTAGAGTCTGTAGAGCTGAGTAACCAACTGTACTTTCCTTAAGTGAGGGCTGTACTCTATGCCTTGGTGTTTTAACACCTCCTCCTTTCCCCCACCCCTAGAAAAAAAAATAACCAAACAACGCACAAAAAACCTCCTAGGTATCTAGATAACATACTTGTGCAATCCCAAGATTTCTCAGTCTTCACAAGAGTGGGATTGAAGTGACAGTTAAGTGAAGTGAAATTGGGACCCAGGAAATATATTTCTGTTTCTTTTATGTCCTGAGGAGCTCAATCAGTGGGGTGTTTTCAGAGTGTGTGCAGTGTACATCTCCCCCGTAGGTGAGTTCTCCCTGAAAGATGGGGATACATGCATGCCTTTGAGGAGAAATGGTTGTGCTTCCCTCAAGTGCAATCTAAGCAGATATTCAGGGTGTGTGTTCTGGGCCCTTTACAGCTTTAAAGATTCAAATTGTGTTGCCTGCCAGTCCAGGAGGATGCCCTAAACACCAGTTCAGAGGCTAATGTGGGACATACGCGCTTTTCACTCTCTCAGTAGTGCTATTTTACAGTGCAGAAAGGAATTCAGGAAGCACTGACCCAAAGAAGAGAGCCTGCCTCTGTAGCCTAGTGATGATATGTCCTCCCTATAGACAGATGGTTTCAGTACTGCTTGAGAATTACAGGTTTTCATTTTTTTGTGAAACACGTGTGAGCAGTTCTTGTTGCAGGAACACAAGCCATCCTTCCTAAATATGTAGCCTAACACTAATTACTTCTCCCACTGTCTTTCTTTCATCATTAGCTTTTAAACAAATATTTTTCAAAGCATATACTTCAAAGTATAAATATTTTATATACCTTGTACACTTCATATATTTTTGAAGTACATGCTTTAGTACTTTTGTCTTTAATATCCTTTTGTGCAAAGAAGTATAATTGAGAGAGAATATTGTGTGTATTATGGTATTGTTTAGATGTAAAACCCTGAAGCAGTTATTTGTGGAAGAACATACTGTTGAACATACTACTAATTTTTGAAGAATTGCTACAGTTGCTAACTAAAATTCAAGCCAAATGATTTCAGATTCAGAAACCAAAATAAGATGCTGCTGATGTGTTTGTGGTTTTGAACTCTAGGAACATAATAAGACATTATACCTGGTCTGAATACAGTTTTGACCCTGCTTTGAGCAGGAGTTTGGACTGGAGACCTCCTGAAGGTCCTTTCCAACTGAATTACTGTATGACACGGTGTCTGGCTTAGCATTCACCACCAATTCTTTAGGCATTGCCTTTGTGTTTAGCTGAGGCTGGGCTGTGCAGCTAGGAGTGCAGTTACCTCTTCTGCTACTTTGGCAACTGGACAGACATCTCAGCAGTCACACAGAAAGCGTGAAGGGGATTGTTGTGGTGGGTACGGATGGGAGCAGGTGTCGTGGACGTTGCTACGGTTGCCACCTGCCTCTTCTCGAAGTTTGTCGAGGTTCGGTGCCTTGGCCTAAAAGAGGTGGACTGAATCCAAACAGAACAAATAGCTAATGTGTTCTCTGAGTTTCTTACATGTTCAGTAGAGAGAGGTAGGCAGTTAAAATAAATAAACTGTATCTTTCTCTGGAGGTCTTCAGAGGTATGTTTTCTCTCTTTATTAAATATAGTCTAGAGATCCTGAGTACTTCAGGATGACTAAGTACTAAATACTTTAGGATGGCTGTGTTCATGAAATGAAGCGTGCGTCTGTCTGTCCATCTGTTAACTGTATGTGTGTGTATATGTATCTTTACATAAGAGTAAATATAGATAAATATTGACCTGTCTTTGCCACTGTCTAAAGTTTGTTAAAATCCTGTGGTTCTATATTGTGGTAAGTGCTGCCTGTTGACTGTAACCCTCTAGTGACAATTTTCAAGTGTTGCAAAAATTCCATGTTTCTTAGGACATGTCAAGCTGCATGGTGCCAATGGCACCACTTGTGTACTACTTCCTAGTAAGTACTGTTACAGTTTTTTCCTTAAATTTCAGGGTGTTTCAGAGTGCATATTTTCTTTTTCATGGTGAATCTTGTTTCTTTTTAATACCTTTGAGGAGTGGTAAGGGAACAGAAGGTTAGGTGAGAGTGAAGTTAAATAAGATATTAATCTGGTAAGTGGGAGATAGATTATGGAGAGCAAGAAATCATTCTTCCCTTGGGAGGGGTGACTAGAGAACTTAATCTATATGATAATCATGTTTCAAGACAGTTAATTTGATAGGATAACTTTTATTCACATCTCTGCATTTTTAGTATTTATCATCTTAATAATACCTGAGAAATGTATTGTGAATGTTGTACAGGGATTGCCGTAACACCTCCATTCTAGTGGTAACTATAAAAACAAATGCTTTTTTGACCTTTATTTTATATGCTCTAGACCTATATATAGGTCTACACACACTCCTTTTGCACAGTTCTTAGATGTTACTGAGAGTTCACACCGACCCTTGTCTATACCTCTAAACAAAAGAGGAACAAGTGCCACCAGGGTCAACCCTTGTATAGTCGCAATGTAGTGCCAGTTTTTGTGTAGGGGAAAATAATCCCTACGATTTGTAATAAATTGGAAGGGAATTGAATAGGCATCTAAGAATCTGGTGATTTGGAGTGGGATGGAGCTCTGTGTGACAGAATAGCAGATCTTGTGTCACTGTACTGTTTTACCATGCTGAGACCTCATAACCCTTTAAAAAGTGGCAATAGATGACATAGAACAAGGTTGCAGCTTGTCTGGTTGAATGGGAAGTTTAGAGATGGTAATTAGGTTGTAGAGTTTGAAAGCAAATGCACTTTTCTTTGTCCTACTATATTTGGCAACTCTAGTACTGTACAATTGATTTAAAAATAAGGAACTGTGAATCATTTATGAGTGTGGCAACTTGTCACCAAAACAGCGGACTTGGCAAGTATGCTTCTCTAAGAGGTAATAAACTGCATTTTTCAATATAGCGTTTCCTGACCCTTTTACTACTATGTGGAAAAACTAATGCCTTTGTGATGTAAGTACTGGAGTATATTGAATCAGGTTTTCCTGATGCAGTTTCATGTTCTTCTGTGAAATTATTACTACACAATTGATCAATGTCCACTTTAACCTAGACCAGAATTAAGTGAAGTCAAATTGTTATATCATATTGTTTGAGGTCACAGTACAATTACTACATTTGAATATGATAAAGTTGTAGTCAGTAGCTAAAATAAATTGCGTGAACTAGAAAATGTGTTGAAATCTTCTGAGCTGCTTTCTCTGGTAGCATGGTAAGCCATAAGAAATAATGGAATATCTGTTCATCCTTGTAAAACTAAATCTGCCCTGGCGCTGATTCAATTGTTTTCCATTTGTGAAGTTTTCTGAAGAATGATTTGAAGATCAGAAAACTCTTTTAGCAAGAGCTGCTGTATATATCACTTATGGTTTCAAATGATACATTGCCTTCTATATAATTTTAAATGTGAAGAACTACTTTGAAGTTCCAACATTTTCCTCTTTCTGTACTCCATAATCCTTTATATTTTAAGTGTGATATAAATAAGCTAAAATTCAAATACTCGTGAATCCCAACTTTAATTAATCAAATGAAACTGAGTGATTCTGTTAAAAGTCAAAAAAGTGAACAGGCTAAGAGACCTGATTGTCACTCTGTTGTTGTACTGCGGGATGAGGGTCTCAAAAATGTCTGTGGTTCACCACAGTTATGCTCCTTGTTCTTTGTTGCTCTGCAGACCTTCCCCACAGCTACAATTGTGTTCCTTATTGGGCTGAAGAAGTAGGGAATTCTAATAACGTGGGACAATGATTATACCACTGGTTGGTTTAAGGAGCAGAGCTGTTATACAAACCTTATTAACTTCAGAAATCATCCATTCAGATGGTGTTTTCATTCCTTTATAATACAAAAGCAGGATAAACAGTATGCTAGTATAATTTAGAATTGGACACAGTATGTCTATATTTACATAAAACATAGCATTAAGGGGCTGTTCTAAGTGCAGAAATCTGGAGATTTAGATTAATACTTAAAATTTCATTATTAATCCTGAGTTTTATTTCTGTATTGCAAGCAAATCTTTTATCATTTTATAGGGATTTACTTCCATTGTATCTCATTCTTATCTTTTATATACTTATTTGCATACATGTATGCTGTGCTACAGGCATTCCTGGAGTGTATATACACAGGGATTTAATGAGCTTCTGTAATAATAGTTTTCAGCACATCAGTCTTTTCTTAAATTGTACTTTTTTAGTGTGCACTTGTGCTTGTGAATTCTTGTCTCAGACTACAGTTACTTACCATCACTTAATTATTTCTCCTAATTACAATAATACCTGAGCTACAATTAAGCTGACGTAGGTGCACTGGCCAAAGTTTCACACTGACATATTTGGTGAATAGTAAGGTTTTTTCATAATCGTATTTTTGTTAGTACCCAGCTAAATACTATTTTGGTTTACGTCTGTGTAACGCAGTAATCAGTGTAGATGTATGCTAATTTAGAATTTGTATACTTTATGTAGTGCTTGTACATTAGAAAAAAACTGTGAAGTACGAATTCAAAGCATCATTCCCTTGCGAGCAGTGCCTATAAAAAGTTTGCATTTTCACAGAACTGTGGATGCCTGTTTCCTGCTTATTCTGAGAATTTTGGGAAACTGATTTGCTGGCAAAATGTAGGAGTTTGAAAAAAGACTGAACTCCAACAGAAGAAGGCAGTATAAAGTTGGTAGTTTAGAATGAATGTTTAGTTGTTGTTTCAAAGATAGGATTTTCTGTAGCCTTTTAGAATTCCAGTTTCCACTGTTTTTCTAAGTACATATGGAAAAGTTTTCACTTAGTATTTTTATTCTCTCTGTTAAGAAAATGAAAAAACATCAGCAAGTCAAGTCTCGTTGAAAGACAGAACTCAGAATAATCTTGACAAGTTGGAGACAAAGTCTAAAATAATGCTGTTTAGCAGGAACAAATGCAAGGTGCTACATTTAATGGGGGAGAAACAATGGAAGATGTAACAGTATGAGGGGTAACTTGGAATGGACTTGTAGGAAAAGTTCTGGGAGTAATGATGGACCAAAAGCTGACAGAAGTCAGCAATCTCATGCTGTTGTGAGTCAGGCAGCTATCATTGTAGGATTCTTAAACAGAAAGACAGCAGAGAAGGTTTGTGAACCGAAACTTTTCTGTTTTGCACTGATAAACTGGAGTAACAGTGGAACTGTTGTGTATAGAGCTATTAAATCTGTACACTGTCACTTGAATAGATACTTAGTAATTACACTATTATGAACTACGCATTCCATGTGGGAAGTTCAAGGAATTTTGCAGTTTTTACAATACAGAAAGTAATATTTTTAGCCCCATTTTTTTCAAATTTCATCTCAGTGAGCCTGACATGCTGCTTAGAAGAAGTGAAATAATCTACTGCATTTTCAAAGGCTTTGTGAGAAAGAAAATTTTCTTTTCCAGAAAAAGTCAACTAAAATTGTATGGTTTTAGGGGGAATTTTTAAACATAGATACTTTTACATCTACAGTAGGTAAATCTAATTGCAATTTAAGTGACGCTTTTAATTAGAGAACCATATTGTAAAAACAGCAAATAGGAAAAATAAGGGAGGGTACAATTGCATGAAACTGGAACTAATCAAATAAACATTAGAATACATTATTACAAAATTTAACAAACCAGATACTGACTTTTCCTGTAAATAATTATACCTGCACTTTAAAAAGTAGATGATGAGTAATAAAGTGAGAATTATACTGGGAGATCTGCAAAAAAAAGAACTGAACAGCTAACATAAACCTGGGAGGATAATTTTGCTCCTGTGGAGAAAAAAATCTGAAGTTATTGCTGGACACCTTAGGGCGTGTCAAATGTCACTTGAAACCTATGGTTGGACAACTGAACTGAGCCCAGTGTCACCCTTGACTGTAATGAAAGCTTGGACACTTAGATTTCAAATATTTAGATACCTACACTGAGGTGCCTGAAGCTGTGCCCTAATGTATATATAATACACACCAAAGTAACAACCCTCAGAAGTTCCCTACTCTCTGAAGCCTTACAGCCCCTCTGTCTAATGTAGCTCAAGGGCGTCGAGGAAGGTCTGGGAACACAAGCAGGTTATTGAGCAATAAACTAATATTTGAGTGTCCAGCCTATCAGCTGCTTGGAGGCAATTGCTTTTATCCTGAAGTAAATGAAAGCTGGCTCACTGCTCGGAGTGAACTGTTTCCCTCCTGCCAGAGAGGTAGAAATGTGCAAGTAGATTCTGTGCACAGAATGTGAAACCTACTGTTCACCCCTTTGCTTGTCATGTGTCAATTTGCTTACATGCAAAATAGGAAGTGATTACTTTTCTTTCTGTTCTTTTTCTGGCATGAAGCAGAAAGGTATGTCTGTCTCATCATGAAGTAGGTGGTATAGTGATTTGAACAGTGGTAACAAAACAAACATTTACTAACATTAAACAGGTCATCCCCAGGTGTCGGTAACTGTATTTTGAGTCTTAAAAGCTATTGATACAAGTATTGTCAATTTTTAATAAATCTACGAGTCTCAGCTTGCATTAAGGGTTTGAACTTAGGTCTGTGCAGACTAGAGGAGTGCCGTGATAGAGATCTGCTGATCCTGGACTTCCAGAAGAGAATGTTTTATATTCACTCTGTAAGTGCATTTAAAATGCATATGCATAGCAGGTCACGATACAGAATGCTACAGATTTTCTGTAGATCAGCTGTATAGCTGTTCAGCACATGTATAGTAGCCATTTATGTAGGATTTTTGGGTAGTGTTTAAAAATACACTAGATTATGGAGGAGAGTTCGCTGTTTTATGGATTATTTATTTTGCAGTGTATAACTCTTAGACTTCCGTGTTGCAGCTGTTCTGGTCTGTATAGCTACTTAATATTCATTGGGACAGAAGCAAAGTGAAAAATTAGCTCTGTAGTTCAGTGGTTAGGGTACTCATCTGCAACAAAGGAAGGTTGCATGTTGCTGCTCCAGTGAGTATTTTTAATTATTTGTGTAATCGATAAATATAGCCTGCACTGGCATAGTTTCACCTGCTAGGCCTGAATCACCTTAGAACAAGTGTTTTTTTCAAGGCATATAGGAACTGTGGGCTGGATATACTTCCAGTTTTCCGTATCTCCTCAATTTTGTTGTTGCCCTTTTCAGTGGATCCTGTACAGTAACCAGGACTTTAAAAAGAAGGAATTATGTGCTGAATGGGAGGCAATTAACTAACTTCTCTTAAAAAATGAAGATATTCATCTAAATTGAGATGGTTGTTCACCTCCACTACTACCACTGTGACAGCTGTGGGCTGGCTGCTTGTTTTGAATAAGATAAACTTGTGCAACGTATAGCATAGATGTTCTGCAGAATCAGGCTTATTACGTGGCTGAGACAATTTATTTCAAATCAAATTAATGTGTTATTTCTATACTGAAGTATAGCATGTCTTTGTGTTTGTGTAAAATGCATTATGTATGTATAAATATATTTATTTTTTGTTAAATATCTAAAAAAAAAAAAATATTTGAAGTATCCCTTGTTCTTTATGTTGTACCTACAAGGTCTTTGTGATCTGTGAGATGGGATATTGTAGTTACAATTTGCAAGGTTTGTAGATGTACAGAATGGGGCTAGAAATTTTAGGTTATAGCATGGCTTTGCATTGTGCTCCCATTATATCATGGCAATTTTAAACTTAAGTAGTTTGTAAGCAAATTTTCTTGCTTTGCCTAACACAATTTTAACCTCATGATATTTTGAACAAATTGCTGGTACCATAAAATATCTGATTATCACCAATAAGTATTTAGTTTTGTCACTCCTGATATGTTACTTAAAAGCTGCAGGCAAGAATCCTGTAAGCAAAGTAAGGCCTAGCTCAACCGTATTAAAATTCTATTTACATTTTAATTTGCTTTCTGCTGTGTGACTGTGTTACACTGAAGCTATTACCTGGCTCAGTGGTCCCCACAGACAATTTCCCTTTCTCATTCTCATTTTATTGTAAATGATTGTCAGCATAGTACAGGAAACTGCAAATTCAATTTTGATCAGTCCCATGAGGGACTTGATTCTTCATGACTTATTCTTGTTGTTTTAAAAATAAATTGAAATAGCCATCTAATTTAAGGGTTTCCTTCAGAGTAGAGGATTAAAATTTGTAATTTCTTTTATGCAAGGGTTTTTCCTTTATTGTGTTATTATGTAGAAGCTAATATTTAAGGAAATTTTGTATCAATTATCCCCTTGGGAGAGATTTAGTTCTTCATTTAATATTGCTATTTTATATTTAATGGTTCATTAAGCTGGCTTTTTTTCTTTCTTTACACCTGGTGATCATAAACCTGCTGTTTTATTTTAAGGATGTTTTCTTGAGTATTTATTATAATTTAAGATTTAAATATAGCCCTTCCTGCACTCACTGCACTTAGTCCTTACTGTGAAACAGATCAATGACCCCTTTGGTTTAAAGAACTTTAATTTTGCTTCCTTTCTGTGTGCTGTGTTACTGTGAGACAGAATAGCCAAGAACGTAGAAGATGAAATAGTGCAAAGTTAGAAGGGGGGCACGAGGAGAAGAGAAGGTAACTGCATAAGAACAAAAAAGGTTAGTGATACAGTGCAGTGTGACCCTCTTAGAGGCAAAGGTATTAACAGGAAATCATTGAGATGATATTCAGGACTTCATCCAGCTGCACAACAGGCATCTATCTAGTGCTGTTTTAGCTGTCATAGAGTGTCCTGTCTGTCCTCCAGGCCTACTTCTACAGAGAGGTGCTGGTCCTGTTTGTCCTCTGTCATATCTGCTGTTTCCATGGGGGACATCGTCCATAACCTCGAGAAAAGCAAATGACACTATATTTTGGGCAAAAGATTCAAGTTCACTCTTTCAGACTGTAGATGTCCACATCTAGTGTCTACATGTGGGGTAGGCGCATTTGGTCCCATAATGGTCAATGGAAATAGGATCAAATACGTCTATTTTAAATGGAGGTAAGTAACTCCAGTGACTACACCTATATTGACAGTTTTTACTTACATAAACTGTATATATTGTATATTTATATTTTAAAAGTAAGGGACTAAGTTATATTAAAGCCTTAGACAATGTCACCATTACAGAACAGTCACTGGAGCCTGAGGGGGGAAAAGAAAAAAAATTGCAATTCAAATTGCCGCTCTTTAGGAACATCACACTTTTTGAATTAGATACAGAACAGACAAGGTAGTAGGGTGAAAAAAAATCACGACTGTAGGTTTGTTCTTGCTTCTAACTACAGATTTGTTTCTCTAGCTGAAATAGTTCTTTGATACTCAGTTTCCCTCCCTGTAGTTGCTATGGTACCTAATGCAACTGGAACAGGAGCATACTGTCAGGCAGATTTGGGAAGATGCACTGAGGCTGAAGGTTTTTGTATGTCTTCTTAAAACTTAGCTCCTCTTATAAAACCAATCAAGAGCACTTATACTAGTGACTTAAATAATGAAAAATATCCATGTCCATTAAAGGTCTTTAAGAAATATCCAGGGATAAGCTTATGTTTGTGCACTGATCAAGGCAATCAACTGGGGAATGGATTAAAAAACCCAAATAAACAAACCAGAAATTAATAAATCCTAAAAAGGCAAACCTTAGAGAAGTATGGATTTAGGACATTGGGAAGAAAGAAGACAAGAGAAAGGGGAAAATAGTTGTGGTCTTTTTTGTTTCTTCTTTTCTATAGAACTTTACACCCTCAGTTCCCTCAGCTATGCAGTGTACAACCATAATCAACAGTCCTTTCTTGAGATTACAAGCTAAAATTACTCTAAGTATCGGAAAGGAAGGGGGAAATCAAAGACAGTATTAAGAATTCAGTGTATCCAATTAATCAGCTGGTTGTTGTAGAGAATCTGCAGTTTCTTTTCTGCGCTCCAAATGAGGACACTGCTACTTATGTAACCTGAAGAGAAGAAAATTTGACTGTTTCTCCTCTAAAATTTGACGATGATTCCTCTCTTCTCTGCATCATCTAGCTTTAGATTTCAGTGAAGCACATTATGGCTAGAAGCTGTAAAGAGTAGTTCCCTAACTTAGTCCATTTATGTGCAAGTATCTTCTGTAACACTGAAAGAAGGCCAGCCATGGCATCTTCTCACTATGTACATTGAGAATTCGGAACAAGTGATAGTTTTTTGACTTATCATTTGAAAATGTAAAATCTCATACAGTGTGAGAACAGCATTATAACATTTTCCTGAAAAGTTAAAATGAAAATTCTTAAGACCAAGAAAAGTCTATTTGAGGTTCTAGTGGAATGAAGTAAGAAAAACATTCTAAATAGAGCATGTAAAGTTTAATTCAAAGTATAAGTAGTTTCTCAAAAAAAGCTGCTAAGCTGCTTCTGTTCCCATAATGATATAGGAAAAAGTAAAATTGGTTATTCTGACTCAAAACTTCAGAGCATGTACAAATTCTGGGGAAAAACATGTTCTGTTTTGCTTTACAGCGCTACATCTAGATTTTCCATTACCTTAAGCTTCAGAAGTCATTGCTATCTATTTAATATGGAGATGCAGCATCAGTGGCATTGTTTTGCTGTCACTTTGTATCCACTTTCACAGAGTAAATACTCAGTTATCTGAAGGACTCAGCGTATGGATCCAGTCCATGTCAGCTATTAAGTAAATCTACACAGGTAAATGTATCTCTTAAGCAGGGTGATCTCTGGCCATGAGGAGGCACCCAGCTTGGTTGAGGTGCATGTGCAATCTCCAGGCATAAGCATTATCTAAGCCAGTGGTTCCACAGTACACGAACAGCATCCATGTAATGTGTTAAGATGGACCATTTGCTGCCCTTATGCTCCATAACGTGATTATTTTCACAGGTTTTCTTTTTAGCTTGAGGGTGTCTGAAATAATGATGGTAGCCCATCAGTGTAGTGTTTTTTGAGCATGGCATCAGATGTATGTGTTGCATGCCCATGGGTGTGGTGTTGGGGCAAATGGGGGTGCTTGAGTGGCAAAGGCTGCTGGAACAGTGATAAGGAACTGTATAGGCTGGAGGGAGCCAGACTCACCTATGCTGCTTTTTAGTCCCAGGTCCCTGGAGTGAAGTGATGTTTTGTTTCAGTGGGCACAAGTTGGCTCACATCAGTCTTTGGAGCAAGCTGGCATTTAGACAATACAGATGATCAGGGGAGGTGGGAATGAACCAGGGGAGCTAACTTGCTTGGCCTTGTATATGTAGCTATACTCTGATTAGTCTTCCAGGAAACTTTTGACAAAGTCCGCCAAAAAAAGTATTTATTAGACAAGATAACCAAGATAAAATATAAAATCCTTGTATGACTGAATAATTGCGGGGGTGGGGGAAAGAAAGAACAAGTTAACAAAAACATATAGGAAGAAATGGTTGATTCTTACAGTGGAGGAAGGTCACCAAAGCAGTCTTTAAGGGTGTGTGGTGTTCAACATAGAGCAAAAAAATAAAACCTGGAAGAAGGAACAAAAAGTGAAGCAGTGCTTATGATCATAAGTTATACAGCGTAATATAGAAGACAGCCAAATGCAAAAAGTTGCAGAAAGGCTTTACAAGTGTGGCTAAATGGGAATTAAAATGGCAAACAAAATCCGGTAAAATTGCATTTCAAGTGATACATAAGGGGAAGATAAATCCTGTTTCTTGTAGAAAATGATAGTCTCTGAGTTGACCAGTAATAAGATCTTGTGATTGAGATAGGCAATTCTGTGAAAAATGCAGCTTGATGCTCTGTAGCAGTTAGAAAAGTAAACAGCATATTAGAAACTGTTAGAAAAGGAACAGATGGCAAAGCAGGAACCATTGTATGTTGTTACCTAAATCCATGTTCTCCTGCATTTTGAATACCATGTACAGTAGACTGCTGACACAGGCTTTGGAATCCCTTGTCATTGAAGCTCTCTAACTTCTAATCAGAAAAATCCCTCAGCAGGGATTCCCTGTCAGGAAAGTTATAGTTGTCATTTATCCTTTCTTGGGGAAGAATGAGAGATTTGATGACTTCTCAGAGTTGGTTCAATCTGTATTTTGTTCTGGGATTTTATTTTTATAGCTTATCAGTAGCTACAATATTCTGGGTACTAAAGAGATCTTTAGTAACTGATGCCATAAACAGCCACTGTCTGGGAGCTCAGCCAGATGGAGTCAGATGAGAAATAAGCCATAAATTTTAATATTCAAGGTCATTAGCCACTGGAAAAAGCTGTCTATGCGGATGGTAGAATATCAACCCCATCTCAGGTTCTTCAGTTCCAGTTTAGCATCAGCTTTTGAAGATGTGCTGTAATCAAATGCTGGCCACTGCCCTATTTTTTAAAGAAATATTTTGCAGGCCCAAGGTGTGTTACAGCAGTCAGATTCTACTATCCTACTTTGATCTTAAAAATGGTGACTGTGAACACATGAAGGTATTCATCGTAGTACAGTCTGGCTCTAGAATTGTTCCTCGAAGGATGAATAATGTCAATTTAGTCAGAAAACTGAATACAGTCTACTCCACACACATCCCCCCGTGGTTTTCTTCCTCATGCAGAGAGTTAATGAAAGACCAATGAGTTATTCAGGTTTTCCAAGCACTTTTACAACTAAGTGGGATTTAGTGTGGTATGTGTATCATGAAATTCTTCCGAATTATAAATGCCACATCAAGTGTTTATGGTTGCTTTGGATTCTCTTTGCATGCTTTACATGTTTTTTAAGGACCTTAAGACCCATTCATTTTTGTATCCTTAGTGAATCCTTTCTGGGTTGCTAGACTTAGGTGTATCAAGTCACGTTACACATTTCAGTCTTGAAGTCACTTTCACCTATTTCTTTCAACATTGCAGACTTGCACACCACTGGCATTATTGCTCTGTGCTGTCAGTTTTTGTATAATTATTTGTTAAGGCTTTTTTGAAAAACAGATAATGGCCAAAATTTCTTCCATTTCTCTTTGCACTCTTCACCATGATTCATACTGTCTAATTGAATTTGGCTCCAGCTTCTAAGAAAGTAGTAGTTAGAGCCTGAGAGCCATCAATGGACCTTCAAACCAGCAAGTTTTACAAGAAAACAGGACTTTAAAGATTTTGGCAAATGTCTTATTTTTTGGTCACAAATGGAGAAAGGTTGTGCATGGCAACTATTTTACTTCTTACCAAGCTAAGATACTTTCTGCATCTTGAAATCTTGCAACACTCTTATTTCACCATGAAGAAACAATACCTTTGCCCCACCCCAGAGTCCTCTTTAGGTTATCACATGAAATCCGTAGCATAATAGAGGGAAAGAATAACTTTGGAAGCAAGCTGCCATGATTTATTATTACTTGTTAAATGAGTCTTTACCCTACATGAAACAATATTTTGCCTTCTTTCTTTAGCAGGCTAAAACTTAACATGCCTTATCAATTACCTACATATGAAGTGGAACCAGATTATTTTTCATACATGATTCTCTAGTGAATATTATTTTAAGCTGTTGTTTGTTTTCGCTTTTCACTTTATCTTTTGTGATTCATGACTCTGTTACTATGGTAAGTGTATAGGATTGAGAACATGCCTAGCTGAAGGAGGTAAACAAATGCTAGAATGACAAGATATGACTTTTATATCATATAAAGTATCATTAAAAGTCCAATTTTTGCTGGATTTTATTATCTAAAATAAGTTAGGCAAAAATTCGTAGACAGAGATAATTTCTCTTATGATCTGTATTGAGTGGATAAACTTCCAACTATGTTTTTTGAGTTCTTAAAAACATATTACCTCTATCTACAAATACTGGTCTTATCTGTGTCATTAGGTCACCAGAGTTGTAGGAACAGTACGATATTAGATAGTGTACTTTAGATATATGAAAATTAATCCAAAGAGAAAATTCTTGTACTCAATACTGTCTCAATTAAGTTCTACTTCAGGAGTTTTTGAAAGTGTTTTGCTTTGTCCTCTCCCAGATCTCCACTGGTATCTAGTTGCCCTGTGAAGACCAAGGCCTGTTCTAATCTAGTTGTTTTTATTAACTTAGTAAAGTTACGCCTCTGAGGACCTTTGAGAAATGTGTTAAGTGAAAGGACTAGCATTTTTACTTGTGATTTACCTTTTTGTCTTGTTGCTTTGATAAATGTTCGAACATTAGATGTAACAGCTGCTTCTAAGTATTTACCTGGTGAGAGCACAATGGTAAAAATCTTTCCTAATGCTTTAATTATGCTGCTTTTATGCAAACACATACTTTGTCCCGTTCCATTCAGGGAGGGAAAAGGTGCCTACCTAGAGATGGACAGCAGGGGGACTTGGACTGGGTTCTCTGAACGACTTATGTATTTTATTTTAAACAGCCAGTGGATTCAAAACAACAGTAGAAACCAGAATGCTTCTTGTGCTGACATGGCATCCTTGGTTCGTGTCTTCGAGACAGGGACTAAACCAGTAGGTCTTTCTTCCCTTATCAGAGCTTTCGATGATTAAGCTAGAGCTAGGTTTCTGCTGCCTGCTGTCCTTCCCACCCTGAGAATCTTACATCCCAGGCCAGAGGGTGGCTGGCTGAGCTTTCACAGGAGTAATGGAAGGTGTTTTCTCCCACACTGTTTGATTGATAGTCCCAAGGAGGTGCCCCATCTGACTCTTTCCAGATTTAAAGAAGAGAATTTGTGTTTCCAGACTGAATATAACTTAATGTTTGGATGTTTTGTATCAGTGTATGTACATTAGTGGTTTCATCTATCTATTTATTTGTTATAAGCTTAATACAGCACCAGGGGGTTTTTAAGTAAGTTTTAAGTGGTTTGATTGCCTTATAATTATTCTTTTAAAATTATACCATATCAGAATGATAGTTATCTTTCAATAAAGTGCTAGACTAGACCACAGTGTTCAATCCTTAGTAATACCGCAGATTACCAACGTGAACTAAGAAGTCATTTAGTCACTCTGGGGAATATAGTCTGTGTAAGGCCTACCTAAATGTTGAGTAAAGCAACTAAAAGTGTAGCTGGATTCTGAACAGTGATGCAGACCAACTACTTTTCAACAGTACCTTGGTATCTGGGTACCTAAACTGAATAGATATGTCTGTTCTTGGATGTATTTCTGCTTAGAGACAAGAGAAGGAAGTAAGGCTGGGTTGTTAGAATAGAGGGCAGAAGAACTCAGAAAGTCTGCTCTGTAGTCTTGTGGGGGTGAATTTACATTAGCAATGTAAGTTAAATTAAGAGAGTTCTTTTGAAGGGATTTTGAAGCATTTGACACTGTTCTACACGACACCCTTGTCTCTAAATTGCAGAGACATTGATTTGACGGATGGACCACTTGGTGGGTAGGGAATTGGCTGGATGGTCGCACTCAAAGACTTACGGTCAATGGCTTGATGTCCATGTGGTGACCAGTGACGAATGGAGTTCCTCAGGGGTTGGTACTGAGACTGGTGCTGTTTAACATCTTTGTTGGTGACATGGGCAGTGGAATTGAGTGCACCCTCAGCAAGTTTGCCAACGACACCAACCTGTGTGGCGTGGTTGACACGCTGGAGGGAAGGGATGCCATCCAGAGGCACCTGGACAGGCTGGAGGGGTGGGCCCGTGCAAACCTCATGAAATTCAACAAGGCCAAATGCAAGGTCCTACATCTGGGTTGGGGCAATCGCAAGCACAAATACAGGCTGGGCAGAGAATGGATTGAGAGCAGCCCTGAGAAGAAGGACCTGGGGGTGCTGATTGATGGGAAGCTTCACATGAGCCGGGAACGCATGATCTCAGCCCAGAAAGCCAAGTGCATCCTGGGCTGCATCAAAAGAAGCGTGGCCAGCAGGTTGAGGAAGGTGATTCTGCCCCTCTACTCCAGTCTGGTGAGACCCCACCTGGAGTACTGCATCCAGCTGTAGAGCCCCCAACATCAGAAGGACATGGACCTGTTGGAGTGTGTCCAGAGGAGGGCCACAGAAATGATCAGAGGGAGCACCTCTCCTATGAGGACAGGCTGAGAGAGTTGGGGTTGTTCAGCCTGGAGAAGAGAAGACTCTGGGGAGACATTATAGTATTCTTCCAGTACTTAAAGGAGGCCTACAAGAAAGATGGGGAGGGGCTCTTTATCAGGGAGTGTGACAATAGGATGAGGGGTAACGGTTTTAAACTGAAAGAGGGTAGATTTAGAATACATATTAGGAAGAAATTCTTTACTGAGGGGATGGTGAGACACTGGAACAGGTTGCCCAGTGAAGTTGTGTGTGCCCCATCCCTGGAAGTGTTCAAGGCCAGGTTGGATGGGGCTTTGGGCAGCCTGGCCTAGTGGAAGGTGTCCCTGCCCGTTGCAGGGGGACTGGAACTGGACGATCTTTAAGGTGCCTTCCAGCCCAAACAATTCTACAATTCTATGAAATTGACTGTAGCAGTGCTGGAAGAGTCAAGTTATCCTATTGGATTGCCTTTTGAGTGCAGATTTTTTCTTAGCAGGACACTATATGTGCAAGACTCCATAAGAGCAGACCATCATATCCCTGGTCCAGGCACTATCTCTTCAGAACAGACCTACAACTAAGTATGGATTTGTCTTAGCTCAGCATAAAACAAAGGAATGTTGTAAAAGGAAATTTTTGGGAGAAGCTAAGTATTATAAGCTTCAGAAACTACAGGATAGAGACCCATAGCAGCCGTCATTGTGGGAGCAGCCACAGCTGCGACAGTGGCTTATTATATAAAAGGTTTTTAGGAGAGGCCTGTGAGGCCTACGGGCAGGTAGAAACATGACAAGGAAGGTTAATGTATGAGAAGGAGGTGGTGATGGCCACAGGAACTGTAAGATGTCTTCAAGGGAAACAGAGTACTTATCTCTTAATTTAGGATTCAGAGTTTTTTTTTTTTAAGATCAATACTTTAATAATTTTATTGCTTTTCCTGTGAGTGAGGTGTGTGAAGAGTTAATCCCATTCTGTTGTTTTTAGTACATCTTCAGGAAAACAGAATGTTTTAAGTGTTAAATATTTTAACAACATGGAGATCCAGTTCTATTCTATTGCTTCTTTTTTTCTTTCTGTGTACAGCACAGATATCATATTTTTCCTTGCTAGAGGAGGCCACAGACAACTGGCTTGGCTAAGGACAAAGCCAGACAAAGCTCTGCAACTAGGAGAACTTGAACAACAAGCTAAAAAGTGATTGAAAAGCTTGTTACTAACCTGGAGGGTGAAATGCGTGAACATTCTTCGGCAGAAAAGATTAAACTTCATTCCCAAATACTGTTCTCGGAAGCTCCAGCATATCTAACATCAGGAGAATGCTGCAGTACAGACCTTTTGTTTTAATAATTTTCCTTTGTTTCTATGGATAAGTTTTTTTCAAAACAGAGATTGTGGTCTGTCTGCATCATCTTTACACCGATTTCAGAAAGTACATCTATTGCAAAGATAAACCCCTTTATATTGCCAAAGAAACACAGGTGGCAGTCACTCTCAGATTAGAGAGAATCCTTGATAATGCCTTTGATAGATGTGCTGAGTTCCTCAGCAGAAAAAATGGGGAGAAACAAAGACACATTCAGTCCCAAAAAGATAACAGTTCGTAGCCAGCTTGCAGAGAATGAGGAGTCCTAGTTCTTTTTTTACTTACTTTCAGTTTTTTATATTAATCGTATTTCTTTAAGTTGAATACTTCATGCTGTTGCTCATGCATGTACATTTCCTGTCTGATTTATGTGGTGTTCCTTCTTACGCTCAAAACTTTCTTTTCTATACCCATTTTTATTTTGTTTACTTTTAGTTAATACTTTCATTTGACTCTGAGATTAAAATCAGTAGTATTAAAAGAAAAGCTGTTCTGTTCCTGTGTATTAGACAAATAAAGCATTTTTTGTGATTTGGTTTCCTAAGTGCAAACATCTAATACTAGTATTTGGTGATCTGGAACCTCTTACCTGGCCCTAGGGGCTCTTCTGGAGAAGTGCAGGTCTCCTGTGGATCCTGTGCCACATCTTCCTGGCTGTCACAGATACTCTGGGGCTCTTCCAGTGGCACTGTATGTTTATGGTTAGGTAGCTGAACCCCATTGAATTTGCTTTTAAGCAGATGTTATTGACAGTAGTGTTGATGGCAGTGGAACTGATAGACAATAGCATTTTTAACACTGCTATTTAGGAATTAGCTGAAAGCAATGAGACTGGGAGAATAAGCTATTCTTTACTCGGCAGGCATGAAAAGCTTAGTCTATAGTTTACTGGAATGCGTGCAGGAATCTGGCTTCCCATGGAAGAAGGAACAAGTGAGATGTGATATAGTGGCATCCTTTTAGGGTCTTTGCTGAAGTTACAGAGTTGTTTTGCCATGTTAAGACACCAGCAGTCAAAGGCCCATAATTACTAGAAAGTATCTTTATTTCTGCAAAGAGACATTTGATGCCAGAGGGAGGATTGCACAGATGGGCTAATACCTAGTCAGGTATTTTTTCAAAATTTTCCTTTTCCTTTTCTGGATCTGGTTGCTCATTAAAATACCTAGAAGCCAGATTCAAATCCCATCAAGGGGAGTGTTGGACAATGCCTTAATGCGGATCAAGACTTGAAACATGGATTCTGTTTGACATGCCGTATGTAGTGATAGAATCACATACTCTTAGTGTTTAGTGTTATGGTATCAGAAACTCAAAATAGCATAATAAATATACATTCATTGTTTCAGTCTACTTTTTTCCTAACTAGACACTGTTTTGTTTCATCATTTAGATTGCCTCACAATTGCCTTTTCCTGCATCCTCTGCCAAAAAGGTTTAGAAGTCAAAAGAAACAGCATTTTCTTAGGTGTCTCTGAAACTCTTTAAAGAAAATAAAGAGCTCTCTTTGTAGACAGTGAGAGCATTTCAGTCAAAACTACCTTGATCAAACATAACAGATGACTGAGATTTTAACTGCGCTTTCAAAAGACAGCTTTGTTGGTAATGTGAAAGTTAAGCAATTAGTTTGCTTTCCAGACTTCTCAGCTATTATTCACAAGGAAAGTATTGTGAGAAATTCTACTCTTGCCTTTGACCCTTTCCTTCACACTTACAAATACATGAAAGTGAAAACCAGTGTTCTCTGTTCTTTATAAATTTTTCACTTAAAGCTCTCAAGAATAACCATGAAAGATTGCATGTAATGGTTTATAAATATAGTTTCTCTTATACTTCTACTTTGAGAATAATAGAGAAAACCATTGTGGTTACATTTGCTTCAAAAGTTAAAACTGTGTTGAATGCCTGCAGTATCAGTCTGAAGGAAAAGTAGTTTGAGGAACATTTTATAGCTAAACAGTTTTTCCTACTATAATGTGCTCTGAACCTACAAGCACAGTAATCCAGAAAATTTCAGTTTATGTTTTCTCTTCCGGTACAGAAAAAGCAGGAGTTTTTGCAACATACATGTTCAGATTATATCTTTTTTCCTTTTTTATAAATTTTCATAGAAAGGATAGGTATTTGTACCACCCTCCTGTTCATATGCTGAATGTGTGAAGACTTCGAAGTCCAGGATTTGTCATTTTTTTCAGCTGAGAGGTGGTAAGTGGAGGGTACACCTCACTGAAATTAGTTTGATAGCATGGTGATTTGGCGTTGAGTCATGCGACAGCTGAGTGGTGGGACCACTGAGATAACTAATTCATCTGTTAAGGATGTGCTGAAAGGCTTTTCTGAGACGCATCATCTGAATTTGCCATTGAAAGGTACCTATTTCTTACTGTTGTCCACTCACACTCAGAGTTTATAAGTTCTAGAAAATTTGATGAAAGTAATTCTGTCCTAAATTAGGTACTTTAACTCCCAGTGTAGTGTGCAGAGAGAAAGGATAATGTAGTGCACCAAAGTCAGACTCCTGGACATAGGTTTGCTTTCTCCACTAACAACAGAAAGAGCCAAGGGCCACGAGACTCCTTACTATCTGTACTTAAGTGCAGTGCATTTGAGTGGCTGGACTAAATCCACAAAGGTATTAAAACCCCACTTCTTTCCGTTTAACTCGGACACCTAAGTTAGGAGCCTAGCTTTCCTGGGCTCCTTTGCTGTCAACAGTGAGAGAAAGGTACTTGCAGAGGAAGATTAGCCTGCTGCTTTGTCTTCTACCTCAGTGCCTCAGTTGGTACCTGAAGTTAGACAGCATGAATTGAGGTATCAAGTCCCATCAATTTCATTAGGAATTGGGTTGCCATTGTGAATTTGGATATTAAGAAGCATATTCACTATCTTTAAATATTTTGGTATATAACATCTATGTTCAGACTCCTTGTGCAAATAGAGGTTCAGCTGATTCGGTTAGGAATCTGCTTCTCTCTGTTGGCTTTGTGGGGTGCCCTACAATCCTGACTTCCTTATTTAATATAGGTTCCTACATTAAGTCAGTATGAATTTCATCCTTTTGTGAGCATGGCTTTTATTTTCAGTTTCTGTGCTTGCATATAATACTTCCTTACCTTGCAAGTATCTGTGGTACTGGAAGACTAAAATAAATTCAAAGGCTTGCGAGCCAGCTGAGTATTGGAGATGTCTTTTAACAGAACTACCTAGTTTTATCTTATTTGACTTGCTCCACTTAATTTTCATTGATTCATATCAGAAACATTTATATTGAGCAATAGTATTTTTGTTGAAACAGGATGGGATATCTTTGTCTGGCAGTTTTTTAGTTAAGTGCCAGTTTTGATCATGGGCATTCATAAAGCTCTTTTTAATTTTACTTTTTTTTTTTTTTTGCACTGATATGAACTTTGAGGTATTCCTGTTCCTTGGTTCGTACCTCTGACAGCATGTGGTGTGTCCTCTACTCTTTGTAGTAGCCCAATCACTTTTGTATCTGCTTTGTGAAGTGGAGTGGGAAGTTAACGCTGGATAGTTTTTTCCTTCTGTATTATATTTAAATTGGATACTTTCCCTGATCTGCTTCATGAAGCAGCTGCACAAACAGTTGTGTGACTGTCTGATACTGCAGCCAAAGACTTGTGAAAGCATGGTCTAAGTCACAATGCTTTTGAGCTACTTCCAGTGCTTGTAATTAAAAGGAAGCTATGATTACAGGTCTGTCATGACTTCTGTTTTTGTAATCTTTCTTATTAGAATAAATACTCACATCCATCCCAAGAGGTAGTTATTAACCACATCTGCTTTACTGTAAATCAAATGGGCTACTTTAAGTTCAGGGAAGGGAAGCAGTAGGGTAGTCTTGCCATTTCAAGTGCTTTGTATAACTAATGCTAAAATGTATTTAATTAAAAGGTTGAATAGTTTGTCTGTAACATAGTATAATTCATATCAGATATTTATAATCAGGTAAATACATCAGAACCATATTCTACTTCATAAGGATTTGTTTGCAAATTTGTTGCACGATTTCTGTACAGTAGAGACGGAAAATATAGTAGTATTTAATTAATATACAAATTTCTGCCGAAACAGTAGATGGCAACAATGCTAGTATAAAATGTGAGTGATCCACAAATTAGATAAATCTATGAATTACTGTAGAATTTCTGAACTGAACTCTAAATTCAGCAGAACTTAAACTGGGAATAAATGCTGAGGTGCATTGAAGTTGCAGTGACGGAAGATATGACTAATATTTCATTTAAAGTATTTCTTCCACCCCTCAAAGTTGCATCCATCTGAAGAAAACAAAATTTTGAAGTTTAGCATCTATCTCAGTTTAAAAGTAATCCAATATAAATATTCAGATTTAAGGTGACAAGTAATAATTTAGAAGACAGTTACGAATCAAAGGAAAAAGGAAATTGTTTCCTTATTCTTAGAGCTGACCAGCAAAATCTCAGAAGTAGGAATTAATCTGTAAGTTAATATATATTTAGAAATTAGCCCAAGTATCAGCAATTCTTTGTTTTGACTTTATTTCTCTTTTATACTTTTTTTTTATTTTAAGGTCTTTCCTATCCAGCTCTTGGTTCACATATACTCCAGACGTTAAATGCTGGGAATTTTTGGATAGCAGAAGCTTTTGAACAGATACATATTAGGTATCTTCACTTTTTGCCTCAGGATATAAAAGAGTTCTTGTATTTTTGTTTTATCAGTAAATAAGCATACATATGTTGTCCTTAGTCAAGGTATATTGCATAAAGTGACTATCTCTCAGAAGATTTGTAATCATCCTTTGTGATGTTGTATTTTTCCAGAGAGATTTTAAAAGTGAGGGAAACAGATAAGAAAATGTTTATATTAGCTACTGTCATAAATATTCTTTTTGATTCAGATGCAGCAGGTTCTTCTAGATGCCTGTTTTCTCAACCAAGAAAAGTCTCTGCTGCTTGCAAATTCACCAACTCTCAGCTCTTTGCAAACAAAACTGTAGCAATTAAATAAAATGGAAAATCTGCAGGCTTTTGTACAAAAAGAAGCGTAATTCATCTATAGAGCACAAGGGTGGATTTATGTTGGCAGGTCTCAGTAAGGGAGAGATGCAATTAGACACACGCTCATATGTGGTCACAGAGATGTGACATCATACTGTGGCCATGCCTTCAGCACCTGGGTACTCTCATCCGGGGTGAAAATACTGTAATCTTAGGCTCGTATTCATCTTCCCTAGCTTTGGTTTGAGCTGCATCTGTACTGATAAATAACACATATCCTGGGAGGAAGATTGAAAGTATTATTTACCTGTGTTGCTTAAGCATTAGTATTTTCTCTGGTAACATTTTGACTTGTGCCATGTTGTGCTCTCTGAAAATGTTAATCACAGAGACTAATCCCTAAAGACCATTTGGATGAGACCGTGGTAAGTTTGGCTGTCTTCACCCTACATGGACCTCAGACATTACTGTCATAAGACATTGTGCTCTGTTACGTGCTGTAAAAAGGCACTTCAGCTGGCTGTGACACACCTTCAGATGCTTTTGAACAGAAAATGAAAATTAAGTGCTGATGTCATAGGGTTCACTAGCTAGTTGGTGGGCAGAGCCTGTGCTTCAGAGGTGGTACAGATGACCCAAAGCTGACCTGCTATTTGGGATGCCTCTCTTACTTCATAGGTGCAGAGGCAGTCTGAAGTGGCTGTGGTCTTCATTTAGGCTCCCCAACCCCAATTTAATGTGAGATCAGCTCACATATCTGAACTTGCCGAGCTTTATGAAGAGCTTCTTGGATATATAAAAGGTGAAATATCAAGTGATACTGGCACGTTTTTCAAGTCTATACTTTCACTCTGTCATGTATAAGAGCCTTCTGATTTTCTGTAGAGGTCTGTACTTGAAGTATCAACTAAAAAGTGTCTTACCATGAATATAGTTTTTTTCAAAATGACAGCTGGAACTTGTCGAACACATTAGGTTGACTTTTAACCTCAATTTCCAACATTCCACACACACCCCTTCACTCTCTCCCCCCCCGAAAAAAAGGCTTCTTTCCATCACCTGTGCTAGAGGCAAGCTGAGATACCTGTTTCTCTCCATTGATTCTGCAGGATCTAAAATGACTACCTCAGATGTAGTTGTCTACACTGGAGACATCTAAAATCAAATGAGAAGGATCACATATGATACATCTGGACATAACTTTTTGTCGTTGTATTGGAAATATTGTTGCTAGTGAGAGAAAAAAAAATCTGTGGTGGATAATATGGATTTGAACTTGTGATTGCACTTGCTATGATGCTAAATAACTTAGCAGTACACCTGGGTCACATGGTATTTGCCTTTATCTTTGTAGATCAAATCAAAGGGACTTTACCCTGAGGCAGTGATAGGTGGAGTCTCATAAATTAATAAATGCTAATTCATGGCAATATCTGTGCTCTTAAAATTATAAGCAGGTTGCAAGTTTTGCTAAATAGAAAGGAGAAGTGCTCGATAGAACAACAACAAAAAAAATCAGTAGCAGACATTAGAAATCGTGAGGAACTAGAAATTCTTTATACACTATGGTGATGAGTATGAATACATAGAGAACCTGATCCAGTTTTTTTATCCGTGCTGCATTTTGTGGCTGGAGTATTTTAAAGTATTCCTTTAAATAGTTTTGTTAGGTAAGGATAATCTGGTTTCTTGCAATTACTACATAATTTCCTTTTCCACTTACAATCACACCTAGACAGATGGCATTCTGGTTTTTATTTCTGTTAATGTTGTTTTTCCCCTAGTCAGTTAGCTATATGCGACTTTTAGTAATGCACATTAAAAACGTGGAATCTAGATTACTAACCTTAGTTTTACTGTGTAGTACACAAATTCACTCACACTGCATAAATCGACTTTAGAGCTGCGCTTTAAATCACAAATTATTCCTAGAATGCTTAAAAATATACAGAATCTCTTTTTATTGTGTTAAAATCCCGTGGAATAAAATACATGAGCCAATGTTCCAGGGAATGAAATATCAACATAAGAGAAAAGCAACATTAAAAGAAATATTATGAGATGGATTAAATGTAATAAGAATGAGGAAGCAATTTTCCATTTTCTGTTATAACAACTGCATGTGTTCATTCACTTATAGCTATAGTGTTAATGTACAGCTTCTAGACTATGAGTTTGAAAAGACGTGTGCTAAATGAGGTTAAGCCTGCAAGGCTGAATCGTTCCTCTTGTGCCCATTACTGTTTTCTACAAAAATCCAGATGTTTTAAGACACGTATTGACACTACTTCCTCTGTCAGTTTGGATGTCTTGCTTGCTTGCTACCGTACTAATACGTAACTCTGCGGCATGTAGCTAGTTTGTACTTTTTGATGACCAGCTGTAAGTTTTGGAGAGTCGCCATCACTTTCACCAGCTGCATGTGAGAAAAGTACATCATTCTCCCACAGACCTGTTCATATAATTCCTTACTTATAGTTTTTGACAGCTGGAGTCCTATCTGAACTGTGATAAAATGTAGATCATGTAATCAGTAGATCATCTAGTCAAACATGTTTTTACATCTATATGGAGTTGAATAAGTAAAATTTAGCTAAAACTATTTTCCAGAGAGGTATCCAATTTTGGTTTGAAGTTGTCAGGAGGAGAAGATGAACCCATTGTTTCTTTGATAATTTGATCCAGTAGGTAATCACACTGCATGTGAACATCTTTTCTGTTCTATTAAAGAGCCTTTTAATATCCAGCATTTTCTCCGTATGAATGCAATTATATCAATCTCAATCATATTTTCAGTAAGCTAAGCAACTCTCTAAGTGCCTTACTGTAAAAAATTTTATCCAATCATCAAATAGTTTTACTGGTGTAAATTATGTATTGTTTTATGATGTACGGATGCAGTGTACAGATAATGTTAGTCTGATCCTGAAAATAGGCAAAGAAGAGCTGACACTAATAAAAAGTCAAAGGCAGGAAGCTGAAAACCCAACCCAGCTAAGTTACATAGAAATAAAATTATTATCCTAAGTCTAATAAACTGCATTTTTTCCTGTAACCAAGAAGCGTTAAGCCCCCTGAAAACACAGAGATGGTATGGGTTTATGGAAGACTTGTTGTGAGCTTTGTGCATTCAGGGTGAATGCAAGATACGAGGACAGTGTCCTTTCACTGCTCTTAGGGGCAATAATTCCCATCATTCCTTCCTCACATGAGAAATGAAGTGCCATTGCAATCCATCTGTCTTCTTCCAATGGCAAGAGAATGAGGAGAATTCCCTGTTTTTTCCCAGTAGTTCCAACTTCTTTGAATCAGGAACTAGCAGAAAAATGGGGCCCACAATCTTTCTTTTTTTTTTTTTTAGCATGTGTGAGGAAAGAGAAAGGCCTCCATGTCCCACATCAGATGAAGAGAGTAAGGCAGAGAATCTCCAGGAGATAAAATTGACAATATGTAACAAAAAATTCTGGCACCTCTGGTGTATAAAGGAAATATTGGTATCCATATTCCTGGAATTTTCAGCAAAGGTGGTAGGTGAGAGGTCAAGAAACATACTGCTTGGCTTTTACATTTCATGGAGGCAATGGAGAAGAATATAGACTAAGGATCTTCTGAGTAATCAAGTTGGAAGTCAAGAATTTTGAAATAAGGACAAATATGGAGTGCAAGGAAGGAGTGCAAGGAAGGAAGTAGCCCTGGTGAGAGGCTACACAGGCAGTTGAGCAACTTTTAGATAGAAACTAGCTCATGTTGTATATATGTGGGCTCGGTCTGTAGGCAAAGCAAGCTCAGATTGCTCTGCGGGGTCCTGTGTGGATATATCCTTCGACTCAGCTTCATTCCTCCCAACTTTAGTCATATAAATCATGAGTATAAACACTGGCTTTACTTGTTCAGTCCATGGAGAGAAGTAGACAAGGCAGTTTGGGCTGTGGGCAAATGACTAGTCCCTGTTCTGAGGTTGAGATAATCAAACAGGATGTTAGAAACTACTGGATATGACACGAGAAATAGGCATTTGGGACAAATGACAGTGCGTGAAGCTCACAGAAATTGCAAATGAGGAATGGCTGGATTTCTTAGGTAGTTAAGGGGGAGTTACATGCGAAATGGCTGAATGTCGCAGATAATTGGAGGGAAGCGTTGAAGACCATTAGTGGAGCAGAGTCTTGCCAAGCTGGCAGTACATAGGTAACTGTACCAGTTGCGATTACCCAGGTAATGGTACAAGATGTTCCAAATTTGAGTATGAACGTAGCAAAACAGCCACCAAAGGGGAAAAACTAGGGATGGGTTGTGTATGTGAGAGGAGACTGGGGTGATGAAAGGGAGACTCAGGAGTGGTGAAAAGGAGGGCAAAGTAATGGCAGAAGGGATAAGAAGCCGTGCAGTTCATGTTGTGGGTGGTGGCCAAGGGCACCTGTCAGCCCTGCACCAGGTCACTGCAGAGGGAGCAGGACAGTAATCCAAATCCCTTGTTCTGACAATACCACAAGTCAAACTTCTGTGGCAAAGAAGACTGGATCAGGGGAGCGTCCTGTGTTTAAGTTTTATTTCTCACAAATCTTTCTTAGTGTTTGTAGAGTTTTTATTGATCATTCTCTTCTGCAGATTTGGCACACTGAATTCTGACTGATTCGATGACTGAAAGTGGTCTGCCTCTGTGAGCAATTATGCATCTATTGGTCTTGCATGGTAATACGTTACCAAAACCTCTCCTTTATAGATCCCTATTACAAGTTTTTCTCCAAAGAATGTATTCTGTCTGCATCTAATACATTCATCTAATTACCATTCATTTACACTTTGTTTTATTGAAATGAAAGTGTAGCCTTTGCCCTTAACTATTGCTCATCTTCCTTTTAACAGTCTGAATGAAAAGCATTTATGCATACATCATACTAAATTAAGAAGCCTTTCTTTTGTAGGGGAGTATTAATGTCTTCTATTTATTAATTTACAAAGCTATTCTAATTCCTTTGGGAAAATATGATCTTTTATTTTCATTACAGTCTTGCTAGATCCCTTTATCTTCTGACAGCTTAAATCTCCAAGGAGAATATTGTATAACAATATTTGTCTGTAAAACATTCTCATACTCATTTCCTTCTGGAGTTTCTGATATTCTATATTTATTTGTCAGATGAAGGATGATTTAGAAACAATTTGGATCTCAAGCTAATTGATATATCTGATAACATACTTATTTTTATGTATGTATGTGAGTTTTTTAATTTATTTTAATTTTTTTGAGTTATTTCTAGTAACCTAATTGCTTGTACCTTGGGAGTTCTGTTCACCCAAAGAATAATGGTTTTGTAAGTATCATACCTTAAATGGTGTATGTATGTTTCCGCTTTGCGTGTCTGGGAGAACTCTTTAGGTATTTGAAGCCATAAACCATTTATCTTTACAAAGGTTAATGAATACTTGTTAATAACTGAAAAAAAAATGTTTCTCTGGCATCTTTCTCTTTCTTCTGAAATACTATATGTGCTAAAAGTGACTGTGGTTTGGCTGAGTTTGGAGACTCATTTCCTTTATCAGTTAACGGAAATCTCAGAGAATAGCTAATAATTATTAAAGCCGAACAGGAGGGAAGAATATAATGTTACATAGGATATATATGTACAGCATGTATGTGCAAGAAAGTCTTCCTTGGATTTGGGTACACGTATATCCTGTGTATGTATGTGTTTTGTTGGCTTTGATTGCACAGTGTTGGCAGTTGATATAAAAGGTTGCTTACTATCATACGAGCAACATACACACAATTCTTACGCTTTACTTTAGATCTTGCCTATAAGATAGACCCTTCATTGTTTTAGTGGATTCCTGTTTTTTGTTCTGTCCCTTTCAACCCATATGATTAACAAAGAATGTTTTAGCTCAAAGTTCCGTTGTTTAGAGATCACATCAGTTGTTTCCACAGAGGACTAATGAGGCCGTTTCCAAAATCTGTATTATGTTTAGAAAACATTTTTCCTGAGAAGACAGTCAAATTTGCACAATGAAAGACAGGAGTGCTTGAAGATGAGCTGATAAGTGGCAATTGGGAGTTAGCTTGTTAGCTTAAAATTCATCTAAGTTTGTCCTGGTTTTTTATAGGTTAGAAGACATTCATTCATATGAAAATATACCATGAGTGTTCCTATTTATAACAGAAGATATAAACGTAAGTGATGCTGCATATTAATGGAAATCTGCTCAATGAAGTCTAACAAGTTACATTTATTACGATATTTTCCAGTTTCTGTGGGAATGAATTTGGACTGAGAGGCAGGATTTCTGAAACCAGTGATAGTGTGACCAAGCTGCTGTTAACATGAGACAGAAAGTAATGTAGCTTTCCAGAAGATATTGCAGAGGAATGAGGGTGGTGGGGAGGTGGCGGATTGTATTTGAAAATAATATGAAATTTGATAAAAAATATGAGGACTTTCAGGTATTGAATCAGAAGAAAGGGGAACTTTGTTTTCCTATTAGGTTTAATCAAGAGGAGCTTGAGGAGCTATGAGGAAATCAATGTCAGAACTGAAAACTCTTGTTGATTTCTGTTTTCAGTCTACAACACACTTGTCATCTGTTGGAAATCCACTGCAATATTTTTCAGTGATTTTTAGGATACTTCTGTTCTGGAAAGCTGGCTGCTATTACCAGTTAATGAAAGTATGATCAAGTGCTGATATATATTTTAGAACTGCATAAAATAACGTGAGAAAATTCTCCATGTCTTTGTACTGAATCAAGTACTGTGATTTTCTGACAAAACTACAGCTGAGAGTCTGTTAATATAAAAGATGGAGAAAACACTGAGAGTTAAAATGACATGAGGTTTCTCAGTGTAAAATGCCATTTTATTTATAGATTGATTTGTGATTTCAGCCTTTTAGTTTGAAAAGAAGTTAGTCTGTTCTTTTAATACGGAAGCACTCGTTATAGCTGCCCTGAGGGAATTCATTAAGAGCAACTTAGGTAACCAGCCTATGGAGTTATGGAGTATATGGAGTTACCAGCGCAATGCAGAATACTGCAGAATAATTTCAAGAAACAAACACTTCGCATAAAGGTGTAAAGAGAATCCAGGATGTTTTCATAGAAATGTTTAACACTGCTACTACAATGAGTAGTCCATACTAGCCCTGTGCTGCTACATTTTAATATTTTATTGCTTCCCTAGACTGTTGGTTTTGGGTTTTTTTTTTGTAGGTTTTTTTTTTTTGTAGGTTTTTTTTACAAATAAATACAAGAATTATGTTTGTCCTTGATTTACGTGTTGCAAAGTTTTATGTAATTGTATGAAAGGTATGTATAATAATATGTTGCCTCCATAATATGCTTTTACTCACACTTCTGGTTTTCAGTTTGTTCTGTGTGCCACCAGGGTGCATACCATTTCTGTTACATAAGGATTCAAGTATCATACTACTGAGCTTAGAAAGTTTTCTGTGTATTTAGCGGTTTCCACAATCTTTTCCATTCATTTTAGGGCTTGCAGATATTTTTCATCTGAGAAAGGATTTACTGGGAAAATTAGTAGATGCTGTAATAAAGAATAGAATTAGTGAATACAGGGATGAGTAATTTGAGGGGAGAGACAACATGGATTTGTGAAGAGAGGTTATTCTTCACATTTATTGCAGTTTTTGGAAGCAATCAGCAGTTAACTGGATAAAGAACATACAGTGAATATAACCTACTTGGATCTCCAAAAGACTTCTGACAAAGAACTCAGCCATAAGTAAGATGCAGGTTCTTGTATGGATAAATAATTGGTTAACAGATAAGCAATGGGGGATAAAAATAAATTTTCTATTCTCAGAGTGGAAGGGGGTCACCAGTGGAGTTCTAGATGGAGATCTAGTTTTGGAATACAGTTCATCATATTTCTAAGTAATCTGGAAAGGGGGTAGCAAAATTACAAAGCTTGCTTTTGATGCCAAGTGTTTTAGGGTAGTAAAAGTAAGGACCAACTGTGCAGGGCTGCATGGGTATCTTTTTGAGAGGTAGAGCAACTGCAAGTTAGAAGGTCAGATGACACGCAGTGTAAGTTTGATAGCATTATGGAAAAAGAAAAAAAAATATTTTATGCAAAAAATAGTGGCTGTGAGCTGTTTCCATTCAGTGCTGAGATACTGGGTTTATGATAGTTCTATGAGTATGTCAGTTCAATGCCCCGTAGTGGTCAAAAATCCCAGTGTGCTCAGAAAGGGCGGAAAAAAATCCAAACCAAAACAAAGAAGAAAACAGAGTATTAGGCTGCTAAAGGAGAAAGCCATAGTAGGCTTTCATTTTGAAAACTTTCCAGCTCTTTTCTATCCATCTCAAAATGGATACTGTAGACTGTAGAACTGGAAAGGTTCAGAGGGAGAAACAAGGTAGTCACAGATGCGGAAAAGCATCTGCATGAGGAATGACAAAGTAGTTCTGGAGTAGTCTTTAATAACATCTCTTTGGTCTAGGAAATGGATTAACAGGGAAGAGTATGATAGAGATGTCTAAAATCCTGAGTGGCATGGATGGAATAAACAGAGATCCATTTTTCGCTCTTTTAAATACAAGAATTAGGGGCATCAAATGAACTTCTTAGAAGGTGGTTCTTCTCACAACGTGTTAACTGTGTCACGAATGGCATCAGGATGGGAGTGGTTGCAAAAATTTTACATCAGTTCACCTCTAGGGAGTAGTTTACTCATATGTGCAAAGTTGCCCCCTTTGGCTAAGAGAGACTTCCAGTCTCAAGTGGTTGCAAACTGGGAAAGTTCTCTGGAGAATGACTGCCCTATATTATGAGTTTCAATAGGGATCGGTTCCACCACTTCAGACAGGATATTAATATAGCTGGATCTTTGTTCTGATTCTGTCCATATAGTATTACAAGCTGACGCAATTGTTCCCTTTATTTGATATGGATCATAAAATTACATAAACTTTAAGTACATTAAGGGTAAAATTAAGGTAATGGCATTGTACTTTTAAACTCAACTGTTTAAAGATAGGAAAATAAAAATCCCAAACTATGATAATTTGATAGAGTTATTTCTTACAGAGAATCATTAATAGATACTTTCTTTATTTAGTCATTTTGAATAAAAACTTAATTGTCATAAGGTACAAAGGGAAATTTTGAATATTCATTATATAATTCTTTACATGATGTAAAAAATATTTTCCATCAGGGGTTTGTAATTATTATAACCAACAGAATGACTTTTCTTTTAGTTACCAGCACCATTACCTTTTCTCCAAAATCCAGATATTTTTGCTTTCTATTTTTAAAGACAGGCATGCAAAATCTTATAAACTCTAGCCAAGTCTAGTCTATTCTTGTAACATGCACTGGCATGTTGCCAGTATTTGTCAAAAAAATCTTTTAGAAATTTTAGTAAATTATAATCACTGCCTGAAGGATTTGTTAATATTTAGTTTCAGTAGGTATTGATAACTGTTTTTGGATTTTCATATTAAAATGTTGATTGAGGTATAGCTTGTTGAAAAACTCACTTAAATTTGTTTATGGAGTCAGTTCAAACACTATGCGCAGCCCCTACAAGTTCTACAGTGCCTGATGTTTTTACTCTGGTCCTTAGAGAAGAATTTTAAATGCAGATTGCCTTAGGGAGTTGAGAAGGTTGATTTTGAAAGTGTATGTAGTGATTTGGGACTGCTTCATATTTTTTGCTGTGTGGTTATAAGATACCAAAAAATAAGAAAGCAGTGTATCTGATCTCTTGCCCCTTCAAAGCATCATGGGTAAAGTGAAAGTAGCAAGGGGATATCTGTCTCATAAGATGCAGTTTAGACTTCTCTATTGGCAGCAGAAACCTTCATCTTTTTTTTTTAATGAAAAGCATCACTATGCTTTATAAAGAAAAACAAACAGAAATAATGAGGAGAGGAAGATCTGATATTCTGCTTTATGGTTGAGTGCCCCAACCTTAGACAGTGATCTGCCTTGTATTTGTACTTTCTGTTCCATGAAGGTCTTGTTCTTTTTCTGAAGCTCCATCCAAAAAAGGTGAGGGGACTTTTCACTTTTCCCCTGTCGTGGTTTAACCCCAGCTGGCATCTCGGACCATGCAGCCGCTTGCTCACTTTCCCCGGTTGGGATGGGGGAGAGAATCAGAAGAGTAAAAGTGAGAAAAACCTCATGGGTTGAGATATAGGCAATTTAATAGGTAGAGCAAAAGCTGCACATGCAAGCAAAGCAAAACAAGGAATTCATTTCCTACTTCCCATCGGTAGGCAGATGTTCTGCCACCTCCAGGAAAGCAGGGCTCCATCATGCGTAATGGTGACTTGGGAAGACAAGTGCCATAACTCCGAACGTCCTCACCTTCCTCCTTCTTCCCTCAGCTTTATATACTGAGTATGTTGTCATATGGTATGGGATATCCCTTTGGTCAGTTGGGGGCAGCTGTCCTGGCTGTGTCTCCTCCAAACTTCTTGTTTGGACGCTCCCAGCCTACTCATTGGTGGAGCGGTGTGAGGAGCAGAAACAACCAAAAACTCCAGTGTGCTATCAACACTATTTGCCATCCCAAATCCAAAACAGAGTCATACCAACTACCAGTAAGAAAGTTAATTCTATCCCAGCCTAAATGAGAACACCCCCCCTCACTTTTTCTTTGCCTCTCTGAATGTTAGGGGTAAGAAATTAATGTAGGTTTTGTCATCAGCTTCACTGGAAAAAGATTTTACCTGTTATATCAAATATGATGTGGTTTTCTAATAGACCTGTAGAAAAAGAAAAAGCAGTGGCTTCATAAGCTGGAGCTATGTTTTCCTTATAATGGGATTATTAGCTTGCACATTAGAATACAGTAATTTTAAATATCAACGCTATGAACTAATTTTCTACTGATGGTTTTAACAAAGATAACTTGTTTTCCTAATCACGTAGAATTTGTTTGGATCCATATCCTTGCCTTAAATAAATATAAAATGGGTAGGCTGATGCAGATCTCATATTTTTCTTGCAAAACAGAACATAATAAACAAAGAACCCCATTAGTTTGTTACTGGGAAAGGATAATTTATTCTGAAGTGAAGGATCATTTTTGTCAGCACAGCTTTATGGGAAGGATCACATGCCAGATGTTGAACTTACACATCTTGGTGATCTGGGCAATATCGTTTAAAGCTCATAAAACTCTTTCCTTGGAAAAGCAGGAGAGTCTAATTATTCTATTCAGCTTCTACATCAGCAGCAAGGGGAGCATTTCAACAAAGGTTTTTTTTTTCTCTGTGAAAAAATCACTTTCCAGAGCATGAAGCAGACTCAAGGGGCTCCCCAACAACATCTTTATATGAGTATCTTAAGATGGAAAAAACGTTTTAGCAAATGTGCAAAAAAGGAAGGAAGACAGAACTGTTGCATTTTTATTAGTAAATTAAATAGTCCACAACCCCTTCAGTTATGATAGAAAAAGACTGGAGCCAACCAGGCTGTTATGAGATTAAATGGAATCAAGATGCCATTTATGTTCTTCTGAATGGAAAAATCATTATTTTCCTGTAAGTGTCACACTTGTGAGAACTACACTGAAAAATGAATTTAATTTTCTTTCAGTTTAAGTGTTGTTATGATTGCTACATGCTAATTGGGACATTTCAGTGTAAGTTAAAATTGAACGATGTTTCTTTAAAACAGGTAGTCAGGAAAAATATTTATAATTAAAAAATATATATAATTTTTAAAGGTTATATTTTAGAAATATAGAATCAAATTTATCTTCTTTAATGTAGCTGTGTTCAGTTGAGGAATAATTTCATGAATTCACATGGAAGTCAATCACATACACTTACCATAATTTATGCTTCATATATTTTTCTAAAGATTTTAAAACCAGAATATGGTAGTGATAGGTCACGTTACAAAGATTTTTTTCATTTACAAGCATTGTGTGGAGTACTTACTAAGTACATACTACATTGATGTATTTTTTATCATAAACACTTAAAACTAAAGTACACTTCAAAAAATTTCAAAGAATTATTGTGATGAGTGATACTTTCTCTTGCATTTATGTGCTATTTTGCAGTGTTGTAGGTGCTCATAACTGTTAAGCCAGATACTACTGTGAACTAACAAGATTCTGTTCTGTAACAAAGTCTGTCAAAGCATGACTTCTCTCTTTATTATGTCAGAGGTCAGTAGACGCTTATGAATGAAAAAACCCAAGATGGCAAAATTAGAATGCATTTGGATTACTAATCTCATGCTTTGATATGTTTATCCTTATTTCCTTGCCTGTTATTCACGAAATGAATTATTTTCATCCTACAGACTATCTCCTGTGTGGGTCTTGTGAATAACTAATGTTGTTGGGTAAGGTACACGTGTTCTTTTTTCTCTTAGTGGTCAGTAGTGACCTTTCTTTTCTTTTTGGTATATTTCAGTTATTTTATTTAAAGGTAGGCCTATGTTTTAAGCTGCAGACTTCTCTCAAATGAGAATTAGCAATATAATGCATTGTCTCCCAAATAAGAAATGACAAGTCACCCCAAATTTAATTTGTTTACACATTAAAACTTCTCCTTTTACTTGAAAATTAAATCTAGGAATTTGGAGATACAGGCTTCTTACTTTCTTGAGCACTGGGAGTTAATGCCATGCTGATTCTTCCCTGAACAAGGCAGAGGTTTTGTACACTGCTACGCCCACCACTAGTGATGTTTTAAGGCTTAATGAATTTGATTCAGAAGCTTAGAAAGTGGTTGGGTTTTTTTGTTATGGAGTGTAAGTGGCAAATACTTATGGCAAGTAAGTGGAGATAATTAATACAAAGTTCTGACTAAGGCACCAATACTCCACAGAAGATGGGAACTCCAAAATATTTTTTGTGTTCAGGATTTTCCAGCATTTACTCAAGGTAAATTACATTTTGCAGGTTGCGCAGCAGAGGAACCCATCTAATCAGTGTTAATAAAATATTAGATCATTAAATATTAAATCATTTTGCAATTCAGAGGTTTACACCTAGCCCCACCATTTGTGTGGGGTCTTAGTCACTTACTGCTGTTCCTGTGAATCACCTTTCTAAAGTCAGGGACCTAAATTTTAAATATTGTATGGTCTGAGTTAATGATGCTATAGCAGTTTCTCTGAATTTATCATCTGTATGTTTACTAATGATTTTCCACTTGTCAGTCTTGACCTGTGCTCCATCCGAATCTCAGCTAAGAACTTTAAGTCTATGAAAATTAAAGCTGTGTTTTTATTAATTAATCATAGAGTATCAGGCCACGTGCCTGTATTCTGGAATTGACTGTTGGTTGGTTGATTGTCAGAACAGTCCCTTGATTGCTTGTTAGCCATGCCATCTAGCACAATACCAAAAACTTCCTCTGTATAGTTCTGCAGTTAGTGTGGGTCAAGAACATCCACCGTTGGCAGTCAGCATGCTGGTTTGGAGTGGGTGTGGGTCATTCCACGTAAATTGTCTTCAGTGACAAAGGACAGTCACAGCCGTGTTTAATTTATTAGTAGAGATGAAGCTTAAGTGTCACAGATATCTGCAGACTTGAAGTTCTGTAAATTACTCTTACACCACTTTGATCAATCTGTTCATAGTCTGCTTTTAATAAAACACTATTATACCAGCACATAATAATTAAAATTCTTAGAAAGTTTAACTACTAGCATTTGCATTTGGAGTTTGTTGGGTTTTTTTTGAGCCACAAGAGGTTTAAAGCTGTATTTTAATATTGGGCTGAACTGTGCTTTCTTTTAGCCTGTGATATCTAAGGCAAAGCTTTTGTGTGGGATTTTATCAGAAGCTGCATCTGATTAGCAATTGTGCTAATGCGAATTTCAGATGAGGTCTTTTCTTCTTTGCCTTTGCTCTCTTGACTCGCTGTGGTAGAAACTGACTACAACGATGAAATGCTTTAGTTTTAATCTTCCCAGTAAGAATCAAATGATCAAACTGCTACCAAGCAACATCTTGGTCAATTGAATAAGTCTCCTAGACTTTGCAAAAGAATGTGCTGAGCAAACGTGAAGGGTTCACAAAGCCATTTAATAGCAAACTGCTTGCAGAGCTGTTCATTATTGTTTGAAGGAATCACGTCTGAAGTATAGTGGTCATATGCTTTGTATTTTATAAAGGCTTTTAAAACAATCCTCAATCCAAAGGTGAGCCTGACATTGTTCAGAAAAGATTTGTGAAATAGCATGTGATAAACTATAGCTCGGAGTTTCAGTAACTTCAGTGGAATCCTCCTGTCATTCATTTATAACATAAAAGTGATTAAGTCTTAAATGTAATCCTAATGAAAAAGTAGTTCATTAGCAATGGCAGTACATTATATCTGCTTAAGAAGTGAGGAACTGGTCATGGCTGCGAAAAGTAGGGGAACAATCAGCTTGTTTTTTGTGGTAAGTTCTTGGAAGCCCAGTAATTTCTGTTTATTTAATTAATACATATTTAAATGTGAAATTATTTATAATGATTTAATTATTTCTCAGTAATTAAATGGTGGTTTAAGTGATTCTTGAGTCTCTTGGGAGGCTAGAATCTGTCTAATGGTAAGTTACTCTGCAGTCTTTGTGAAAGAGCTAGAAAAATAGAAAACTTGCATTGCACTGAGAGTGTGGAAAAACAAACATGAGAAGTACTTTGGCTTTCCCTCACCTCTACAGTGTGTCTAAAAAGAAAGCATGTAGCAGTGTGTAGTAAGTCTTTTAAACTTCAGCATGTATAGGATCTGTAGTGGTTGCTTTTGTGCATATTCTGTTCTCCATTGAAGTTAGTTGAAGCATTGGACGTGACTCAAGTAGGATGAAGTTACGTGTTTTATTTTTAATCAAAGTATGTGATGTCTGAAATGAGAATAAAGAAAAACATGGAACTGAAAGTATTTGCACTCACATATGGGAATGTTAATAGCTTCTGCGTGTGTATAATAGCAAGACCATATACTTTAGGCATTCTTGAAAATAATTACGCACTTTTATAGCCTGCAAGACCTAGATGATGTGGCTTTTCTGTTTATTAGCTTCTTTATAATGTACTTGTGGAATATATGTATATTTTGTGGATTGTGGCATCTGAACATTTTATCAGAACTCGCTTGTTTTAATATTTCTATATAATTTAGAATTAATTTTGAAGTATAATACGCAAAAAATACGGCCTAGTTAACTAGAAGAAAGTGTAACCAAATAGGGTGAAGTTCATAAAACAACATTTACACTCACAAATTGATCCTAATTATCTCAGTCGATAAAAAATGACAGGACAAGGAGATTTTCATAAAGTTTATTTTCATGAGATGTGTTTACACTGTTAAAATAAATCAACCCTGCTGGTAAAGCAAATAAAAATTTGCCAATGATAAAATGCAAGAAGAAAATAAATTTGTTTCTTTAACTTGGGAAGAGATTTGAAGGAAAAAAACTGTGCATAAAATTGGTTTAATCAGGTATTGTGACCTCAGTCCTTGACTGCCTGTCAATACTACAAGCAGAAGGAGTGATGACTTAAAATGTCTTGCTTGTTTTCTTTGTGTCTGAGATATTGAGACAATGTGTTACTGTCATCTGCACAGAGTAATCTCTAACCAATTGATCTCTTGTCTTATTTCTGAACGTCTTTGACAATGGTTGAAGCAGAGATTTCTGTCACTGTTAAACACTGCAGAGAAAAAATGGAACTTTGCAGGAGAGAATGTCAGGCACTTGAATTACATCTATTTCACCTTTCAACCTTGAACCCCCAATTTATTTGTAAATTTTGTGAGTAGTAGCAAAACTTGGACATAGCCAATATAGGATAAATGTGATTCCTTGTATTGTAAATTAAATTTCTGGAATTGATGATTTAGGTTACCTATTTGATATACTTCATCATAACATGGTTATTCTTGTATATGCATATAAAATCTCTCATAGGTTGCCAACATTAAGTGCAACTTCTGAACCACGACAATGACGTTTCACAAGTTAGTTTATCGGGGGTTGCTGTAGTTGTCATTATCCATACATAGGCAGGCTCATGATTTTTTTTTTTTTCTCTTCCTATCATCTTTTTACAAAGAATCATTTCTCTCTTTACTTGGAAGAAAGGTAGTTTCAGTTCATGTTATAACCTCATTCATATCACATCTAAGAACTTCCAAATTCTTACTGCATTCTTATGTCAAGTTAAACCACGAATCAAGAAGCAGAAAGAAATATGAGACATAGACATCTATGTGTTTTGTGAAAATCAATGAGATGCAATTCCATTCAAGAGTATCTAAACATTCAGATATATGTAAAACATTTTGGGAGCATTTTGGTATTATTAAAGGGTCTATTAATCTAAAGGATTTATGCATGGAGCTTTTAAAAGCTGGACAGTGGTAATCTAGTGTTAATAGCTGCAATATATTTGGCATCAAATTTCACCTAGTAATTTTTGCATTGACAGTTGTGGATTTTTTTTTTTTTTTGATCTGTAGCTTATCTTATAAAGAGTTTTCCTTTCTTGAATGAAAAACTTCAAATGATGAAGGATCTATGGTATTCCTTAGGTGAGTTACTTCAGCGATTAATATCCTCAGTACTGAAGAATGTGTACCTTGTTTCTGATATAATGTAGCTTAATATTAGCTTCTGTTCACTCAGTCTTGTTTTTTCCACTTACTGTCAGGCATCTTTTACCCATGTAGCTCAGGGTAAGAGATTTCCTAGGCATGTTTTTGCCTGGAAAATCTGTGCAGGCAGTTTTGAAGATATATGTTTACCACCGTTTTCAGGTGTTTGAAATTCAGTTATATTTGCATTATGCATAAGTAAATGAACTGTTGTTAATTCACTGGTAATGATTGTACTCAGTCTGCAGTAAGTTACTGTGACAAGTTAGTGCAGATGTCCTGCAACCATGACCCTTGTATACTCCTTAAATCTAAGGAATTCAGGAGGTGTAGGAGTCACTATTCATGTGCCGTTAAAGCTGTAAAAATGTGGAAAACCCTATGGAAATGTATTACTTATGGTCCTGTCATCTGTTGACTTCTCTTCCTTAATTTAGGCCGAGCTACTTAAATCTCTTAGTATAAAGCATGGGTTATAGATTTGATTTGATCTTGTTGCTGTTTTCTAAATCCTTTCTAACTTTCTTGCATTCTCCTTAAAAAGATGACACAGGATTTTAATACTGGTTTCACTGGTTTCATATATGAGTGAATCAATTCTGACTTGATACTCTCCCAAGGACTGGGTTATCCTTTTTAACTGCACTGTCATAGAATGAATCTTAGGTCAGCTGTCTGTATGCCAATATTCCTAGGTCCGTCAGTATCATTTTATTTCAAGATATCACATTACTTCTCTTATATTCCTCTGGCCTTGCGTTTGATAGCTATATTTTGTCTTAGGCTGTGCAAATAACTGCATATTACCAAAAGATCCGGATTTAGCTGTATGATTGGCTTCACCATGTCATATTTCTGTCTCCACCAATTTTATGTCATCTGCAAATTATACCAGCAATGATTTTATATTTTGGTGGACTAAATGCAGTTAGTGACAACACAGGATCTTAGTGAGCATCATGGTTAATCTTAGCGATCCAACCGTGATATTTACTCCATTTTTACTTCAGACGGTGCTTGTTCTTGTCTTAATTATTAATACAAAGATTTTAGGTTCTAATCTCATTTACCTTTATCAACTAAAAGATCTTGTGATCTCATTAAAAAATAGTAAGCTTGCTAAGAAGACCTATTTTCCACAAAGTCATGCTTCTTGGAATTAACTGTGCTTTTATTCTGCACCTTTTAAGAACATTCTGATTTCGTTTCTCCAGAAATACTACATTATTTTGCCTGGAATCAATATCAGGGTAGTGTAACTTATATGAATGAGGTCTTTATCTTCTTGCTTTTTTTCTTTTATTTTTATAATTACTATTATGATATACGTGTGTTTTTCAGTCTTTCAGAAATCCTCCAGAATCAAATATTTTTAAAGATGTGACTAATTTTTCCAGTAGCAATTTCTGATAGCCTTGGATGAGCAATATGTAGTTCTGTTCATTTAGTAAAATGTAATAGTGGCTAGTCAGCATAGTTTTTATCTAGAATAAAACGTCTTTATCACAATATGATTTCATTTTCTATTCCTATAATGGAATTTTCCTTTTTCTGCCAGTTTTCTTGAAGGTTGTCGTTACTTTTCTTAACCGATGAATGTAAACTAGTTTGGTGTTGCTCTCACAGGGAGGTTAGTCCCTCACAAGTGCGAGTTATTTTGTACTTTGGGTGGAATTTAATTTTGTCCAAATTAAGGTATTGATGATTTAGAGGTCTGTATCTGAGCTAGGTGTCCAGACTTCACTTATAGTCACTGGAGAGAAAGAGGTACTTACACAGCAATGTGTTTTGCCATGTCCTTTAGGAGGACATGAATTGTGCTTTAAAATGCCAAATTCTCCTTATCAATTCCACAAGTATACACTAGTATGGTTTGTTCAGATATAGGTATTTGCATCAGATGGATCTTAATATCTCTCAGTTTCCATATTTTTGAAAAAGGCACTTTTTGGACCTATGGAATCATCAGAACTTTTTGATGATCAAATCATTTGACCTATTTAAACGTTTCTCTTGGAATGGAATTGTCTTCTGGAGGTATCTCTTTCCCTTTATTTACTATAAAGGGAATGTGTATGACCCATTTAGATTTAAAGAACTTTATTAAATAACTATTAAACTAGGAGAGATGAAAGTCATCCTGTCAAGTTGATTTGTGTCAAGGATGGACATCGTTTGTGCCTTTTTTTGCTTAAGACAGAGCTAATTAAAATGCCTGGAATGAAGGTTCCTCTTCCTTGAAAACCTAAAAATCCAACTCTGTTCAACTAAAATTATGTCTAGTGTTGAAATGTAGCACACCACACTAAGGCATCAAGATCCAGAGTGTCAGAATGAGGAAAAATAAGCCAATAGCACTCTGCAAGTTGCTACCATAGCTCATCTTGTGGAGGTGCAAGGGATATCACTCTCTTTGCTGATGTTTAAGCTAGGGCATTGCTATTTCCTGTAATCAAATACTTTTTCTTACACTCTTCTTACTTTAAAATACTCAAAGGTAAACGGAAAAAGTTGGAGGAGTTCATCAGAGAGGGCAGAAGCTGGCAGAACAGCATTACAAGTAACTGCAACAAGTAACTTTGATCTGCTGTGGTTGAAAAATAATGGCGTGGTTGCCACAGAGAGGAGAACCACAGTTTCACTTATCCAGCATGTGTGAAAAGATACTCAGATACAGTAGATATAGGAGACACAGCAGATACTGCATATGATTCAATAACAAGAATAGACAGTGCTATTATAGAGGCCCCTATGGTATCCTGTCTGACCACTAGCTGTGGTTTCAAAAAGGGTCTCACAGGCACTGTGTCATACCTGCCAGGCTCCTGTGGAATTCACTCCTAAAACAGCTTCTATTGTCACTCAGAGCTTTAGAGAACTGGACATACGCTCCTGGGACATTTTATTAGAGATCCATTTTCCATTCCTCAGGACAGAATCAAATCCAACTGAAATAAAATAAACATTTGCATGCCATGTTTGCATGTAAATACATAGTATGCCAGATTACATTTGCGGGTGCTGTGGTTATGCTTGTTGTATCAATCTTTCCAGCCGCAGTACGCCAAACTACTTAAGCTGTGGACTTCTTTCAGGGATCTTACTGATACATTTTATAGGTTGCTTATAGATAGGGAATGAAAGTGTCCATTGATTATAATACTTTGAAAGGTGATATTGACAAAATTTAGAATAAAAATTATTCTTACTGTTACTCACTGTCCATGATAGATTCATTTGATAGGTTATTCTATGGCCTATCGGTCTGTGAGGTTTCTGGGACTTAGGTTTTGCAAAACCACATTTTTTTGACAAAACTATTCTTTCTGGCAGGATGTTAATTTGTGTGGTACCATGGACAGAAATTTCTTTTCCAGTCGAGGCTGTCATGCAGAAAAATGTCATCAACCAGAATAACTCAATTTTCAATCTGAAAGTCTCCAAACAGTTAAGCAGGATCTGGACTGGATGTTGTCACTGATGTCAAAGATCTGTAAATACTTTCTGCACTTGAAACAAACCAGGCTTGTCATGAAGTACTAATCAATTTCTTCCTGTGTGCTATTTTCCCCTATAGTTTGAAGAATGCCTTGCTGTATTTATTGGAGGATTTAAGTGTGTGTCTTGGAGTTATAATGATCTTAATAGCTTACTAAAAGTAAACACTTCTCATTAAATTAGTAAGTATCTTCTGTTAAAAACATTAAGTATTCTCTGTTCAAAATCTGGTATTATATATGGTGTAAATCATCACCTCTGCTATGATCTGTGGAAAGATTCTGTATTATAGTGTGAAAAGGGAAAATATGAACAGCACATTGGCAGTATGCAATAGCCATAAAATTTAACCATTGAGTGTTTAAGTGATATTCAGCTCACTATATTTCTTTAATCAGACTTGAGATATGTTGGCTGCAATGGCAGTGTGGCATGTCTAGATTTTAAAAAACTGAAGTGTGTGCTAGCAAGTACTGATTTTTGCATCTTACAGGCAGCTTTATCTGCTTGGCAATGTAATATTTGTGAGGTGGGAGTCTAGTTAGAATTTAGATTGACAGGAAATGGTCTTTTCCTGGGACATTTTCATTTTTAATCAGCCCACAAATGATCTTCTGAGTCATCCTTATTAATAAATCTACAAGAAATATACAAAATGCAAATTTGCAACATGTAAAAAAAAAAAAATGGGAGCAGCTAATTTCAGGAGAGAAATTTGCAAGTCCTTTGCTTTCAATTCCACATCGGTAAATGTTTTATCTGACACCAGTGATGTTTTGTCTTTTCTAATGGTATTGAAGTTTCCTAAAGGATTCTTACAGTCTGTGTACATATCAAATTGCACCTTTGCCTGAGATGCGAATTTTCGTGAGGTTCATAGCTTTTAATATTTCTTATAATATGCCTTGTATCATTTCTCAGTTTTCTTAGCCTGCAGCAATCAAAGATTACAGGCACTTAAGGCTGATATACCCTACACAAAAGTTCACATAGATGAGAAAATGCTGACAACTAACCTAATTGCAGAAATGGTTCCTGAATTTCATCTGAGACGTTTCATTCTGTATGTTATTTCTGAAGCTACACTCTCAGTGTCGACAGAAGTTGTTTGTGCTGGTAATTTCTAGTTTTTATGGTACCAGGTCAAAGGTTCCACACTGTTCAATAGTTCATGCTCTGTTTTTTAGCTAAAGGTTGACATTTTGAAGGTGAGGTCGTCTTACTGCAGATTGTCAAAGCTCCAATTACAGTGTAACTTAGTTTGCTTGCTCTTGAGCATTTTCCCTTAAGCAGATGTGCTCTCCCAGAGCTCAAGTGTTACACTTTGGACTGAACTGAGATTCGAGTTGAAAGTTTAAGAAATCATTAAAGCAATCCAAAATTCACAGTTCAGGCTGCTGCAGCCTCATTTGATCATCTTAATAGGTACTGTGCAGCAATAGCCTATAGTTAACTTACCTTTTCTTGAAGAAAGAAAAATGATCACCTCTTGTATCACAGTGTAGCTCCTCTTTTCACGTTTTTTGAAGTCCATCACCACCAGGGCTTTGAATAATGAAATAAATAAGGAACGCTTGTAAGTGGTCTGTTCTTTATACTTTCACACAGGCACGTGAGGTTGCTATCAAGAGGCAGTGCTATTCGGAGGACTGAGATCATGTTATTTAGAATCCACATGAGAAGGTAAATAATCATTTAGCAGAACAGTGAGTCCCTATAGGCATAATTAGTGTTGAGATCACAGTAAACCAATTGCTGTCAGTTACTGACAAAGATAATTGCTCTCAACTGGAAGCTCAGGGAAAAGGATTACTGTATTTACATGCTCTTGTTGTACTTCTTGGTGTTAAAGAGACCTCTGTTGCATGGTCATTAACTTAAAAAATATTAAGGACTCTGTCTTCACCTGGTAGCTATTTAAACAGAAGTAATGACAGTAAAGCTTTGTGTTAGAATCTGTCCTGTGCAATTCTTTAGAAAAATAACTTGCATTAGGAAGCTTATATATGGGGAATATAACAAAGATTACTTCTCATTTGGCAAGAATTATTCAACAAAGTTACTTTTTTAATTCATGTTGATAGTCTCATTTGTGTCATAAATTTCAGTGCTATATGAACGAAAAGAAATACAAGGATTTAGCCTGTAGAAGACAGAAGTTTTCAAATGAATTAAAAATCAAGTAATTAAGAGAATTTATGCTGTTTCATGTCACTCTTGAGTAGCAAAGGCAAACTGTGAAACTGGTGAGATTTTTTAGTGGTGACTACAGGAAAATAGTGACATCTTGTAGGACTTTGATGTTATAAGAATTTGTTGTACAAAATATCTGGGAAATTCTTTGATCCACTTAAAAAGAAATCCAAACAGAGTTAGGAGCATTGAATGTCACACAAATATTAGTGCTCTCATTTCCTTCCTCTGTGCTTTTTCTTCTTTGTTCCAGATGGTTTCTGAATTTTGCAAGGTGGGAGTTTTAGGAAATTCAAATAAACAAAAGCTCTGCATATAGCAGATGACTGAAATGAGGAAAAAAAACAACCTAGGAATCTCATTTCATTTTACTCCTCATTCCTTTATTCATTGTGATTAAGGGAAAAAAAAAAACAAACAAGAAAGGTTTCAACCAAAAGTAGCAAAATATTAAAAATTTGAAAGATGGAGACATAATTCTTATTTGGTGGAAACACACAATTAAAATTACTTTAAATCTGCTTCATTTTTGTGATCCTTAAAACTTTCACTGGCTGCACAAATACTTAATCTTCAGTTGGGTTGTGGGGCCACTGTACCTCTGTGATTTTAAATTAGACGGTACCTTCAGAATTTCCTTGATCTTAGAGGTAGCACATGTATTGGTCCAGATTTGGCTTTCTTGTTTAGCTTTGGAGAAATGATTTATGAATATGACCATCTCAAGCATGAATTAAAATCTTGCTTAATTAAAAATTCTTATTTTTTAATGTGTGGTAGTATTTTTTATTTAAGTTATCACGTTGGGATAGTATGTTTGTTATGGAGTTTCTTAATTATAAACATGTGTTGTAAAACTTTGAGAAAAATTGAATTTTCCAAGATCTTTCCCTGAATTTTTTTAGGTCATTATGGGTTCATAGGGGTTGATCCAGATTTGTGGAAGGTGTTGTATTTGCTTTTTAAGAAACTAAAGAGGAAAAAAGGGTTTATAACTATTTTGACCCTCTTTTAACCATCAGTCTGTATAAGCCCAGGGTTTTTACGCTCCTAAGTTATATTACAAGATAAATAGTGATAGTAAAAAGCCTGATTGCTTTATGTCAGGTAAGGGTGAACCTCCTGCGACAGATTGCTTCTGTCCTGAAAGCAGCTGAGCATATCAGCTGGGGGAGTCCCCAGGATGTGGGGAATGCCAGGCTGAGAAGGAGATATTTGGGAAGCGATGGGTGTACAGAGAGGGTGGGAAGCAAAAAGCAGGTAATGGGCCAGGCTAAAAAAATGTCAAAAAGAAAGACTTTTCTTGAAGAACTGTTGTGGCAGCATATCAAAAAGAAAGACTTTTCTTGAAGAACTGTTGTGGCAGCAGACCTTTTTTACCAATTCTTTCTTGCTGTTCTGTCTCACTGAAGAGTTAGTCCATTTTAAAAAGTACACTGTTGTGGCAAAACAGAGGTATTGAGATTGAAAGCCTGGTATTGAGATACAAAGCCTTTTGGTACCTTTGGGGTGTTTGCTTTATGGAAGAAGTACTGGCAGATCTGTCTCAAAACTCTTACTAACTATGGATCATCCCACTTCCCTAGAAATCAGGTGTAATCTCTCTGCTGGCATACTGGGCTCTATTTTATCCCACATAAGTTCACCAGTTGCACTATAAAAGAAAAATTCTTCATCAAATAAAGGGGCTTACACCATGTTATTGCAAAAGTGGCTGCAAATACTGTTTTGTCCCTGCTTAATTTTCATTGTTGTCAGTTATGCACTAGGTTATATATTCAGTACTAAATTTGATAGTGCAATAATGCCAGTATTTTATGTTGTCCAGATTTGTAGCCTTTATGTGTTTCCTGGCTTCCCTACATTCAGTTTCAGTTCTCACTGTTTATCTTTCGATATTTTCTATGTCACTCTTACAGAAGCTAAGAGTTAATCAGGCTCTCTTATGAATCTGAGGCTTCGAGAAGCTCTCAGACCTGTGTAGTAAGGACTTTTACAGGAATTGTATGTTTTTATAAAATGGAATAAATCCAAATGTTCAAATCTTTATGTTACCTTCTTTATACAGTCTACATACATATCTTTTAGATGTGCTAGAAAAGGACCTGGTATTTGCTTACTGTTCTTTTTCTGCTAACGCTGAATTATGGAACTGCTAATTCTCATTCCTTGGGTGATAAAATGAACCTGAAACCCTTCAACTCCTACAAGGTCATGCAGCACACAGCTTGAAGTTTTAATTAATAAAGTAACCCTGTGGAAGTGAAAACAGGTCACAAAAGAAATCCAGTTTGGAATACAGTATGTCTAATTTAGGATGCTAAACTAGGCATTGTCTCACTTCCAAGTTTAGATTACTGGGCCCTGGTGGTGAGAATAATCCTGTCTGCTGTGCAAAAACTGTGTTTCCTATATGGTTAATGGAGACACTGGCCTCAGGCAAACAATCCAATCTGCCTAATTTAGGTTCTTTCTTCAGCTGAAAATACCAAATCCATCTGAGTGTTCAGGGTCCAAAAAGGTTAATTCTCCTTCATCAAAAATATGATGGAAAATGTAGATATTACCTGTTGCCCATCCTGCTGCACATGACACAAGTTTTGGGGGTTTCCCTAGGGATCTTAGGTGGAGTTCAGTTGCCCGTCTACCTAAACATGTATTGAAATGACATTCTAGGCAGGAGAAAAGTGCAAATCTCTCAGGAATAAGCAAATGCAGCGGATTGCAATTAAATGGCAAAGAAGCTTGAAAGCAAAGAGGCCGCTGCATGAATAGGCACTCACAAAGTTAAGCAGACCTAGAAAGTAGGGGGACGTACCGTGTCCTGGAATATTTCTGGTAACTTTGTAGAAACATAGACAAGATTTACATAAACTGATTCCCATACCATACCCATTTTCTATCAGTAAGTCAAAGAAAAATTTTCATTCCAAAGTGGATGGATCCACATATGGTAGGCTTTTTGCTTTCATTTCAGGGCTGGTCACTTGGCTCATGAGAGCAAATAGTTAGTATTCATGGCCATCCTTTTAGTAAGTGACAACTTTTTAGTTTCCAAAGACGACAGTACCGTGGAAAACAAAGTCCCTCACACTTTTTTGCCTTCTATCCTCCTTTCCAATTTTCCAAACATTGAAAGTGCATCTAGAAGCAAACAATAAATTTTAATACCAAGAGAATTGATGAAAAACGTTTTATAATGAGAAGAACCTAAAATTTTCTTTTATGTTACTCAGACTGATCTGCAATTGTCTGTGGCAGCCATCATTCTTCATAGTCAGTTGGCTCACAAAACTATCGATAATGTTTACGGTGCCAATCCTTATATTTCTTGTACCTTGCCTAAAGCTAAATGTAAGAGAGAAAAGCCATGCTTATGTTATGAGGATCTCTGTAAAGAATTTCACTTGCTTGCAGACTTTCAGATGTATACGTTTGAAAGATTTTGGTGATAGTTCTTGCTATATTTAGTAATTCTACTCAGTTCTTATTTTTCAGTATGCAACATGTGATTGCACAGTGTATATTTTTTTAAGTTACAAAAAGTACACTTCAAAAGTCTGTGATGACAAAAGGCTTTCAATTTGCTGCATTGTGAAAAATGGTGGGTTAGGTAGCAATATAAATACTGTTCTCTCAGAGTTTGGTACAAGCTCATAGGTTTACTTGTTGGTGATTAATAACCGTAATATTTTTATATCACTTTCTTGCTGACCTCAGGCCCCAGTGAAGCTGAAGGATGTCAGGTTTTGTGAATAATGCCACTGAAAGACATTAATACAAAGTTTCCTTAATCCTAGAAACTGAAAACATCTGTTTGAATTCTGTAGCACGTTGTACGTGTGTTCAACATCAAGGCAGCTTTCAAAGAATCAACTGATTTTGCTCCCAGCAGTGGGTTTTGCTTCAGCCAGTGGGAAATTATTTCAGAAGGATTTAGATGGTGCAGGAATAATTGGTTTAATAAGAAAAAATAAGTGAAGAGTTAAAAAAGTCAAGTACTTTTCCACTGCATTCATGTGTCACTTCTTACATCAACTGTTTGTTAATAGGCAAGTGTTATACCTCATTTCGTTCTATTTCCTGCTAACTTAATGGCAGCAATAAAGAAGAAAATAAAATGGATTACGCCATAGCTGGCTTCTCATGATCATTAATTTCACAATAAGGAAGAGTTTCACATTTCAGTTTCCCCTATCATTCTACAAATGAAAAGTACATAATTATTTACATTTTACAGAAAATTAGTCTTAAAAATTGTTTTCAAAACTAAAAAAAACAGATTATAATAAAAATATGTTCTGGAGTAAAATCTTGAAAATTTAATGTGCTGGTGAGGCAGAGAGATATTACAGAGAGATATTATTACAGATAATAAGGAATGTAGGAGCAGCTTTTTGAATTGGTGAGAAATTTCTGCTTCTCTTGTAGAAATACGTTTTTCTTGTAACAGCTTTTTCAAACCAAAGTCTCCAGAGAGAGGTTTTTGCCATCTGAATTTAGAGGTTAATTCTTTAAGGAGGTCCACAATTAATCAATTTCTAAGAATATGAGAACACAGAAGATGTATTTTCTGCATTTATTCCAGTTGGTAATTTCAGGCCTCTGTGTCATCTAGAATTAAGTGGTATTGTTGTTTATTTAAAAATGTTCATCTCTCCAGTCTTGTTCATCAGAAATTATTAAATAGAGGAAACTGAAGAGATAATTCTATTTTTTTTAAGGATAGTACTGAAACTTTTGTAGAGCTGGGAAGCCACAGTCAGTGTCTGAACAGATGTGCCTGCCCATGGCTTCTTTTCTGCCTGCATGTTGGTGCTTTCTTCCAATGGCAAGCAGATAGTGGCAGTGAGGACAACCATGGAGTGCACACATGCTCAGCACAACATGCACCGAGGATGGTCACGATGCATGTCCCTGGAGGGCTGGAGACGCTGTTGAGCTTACCGACAGTTCTCCCATAACTGTAGAGACAGATACCACTGCCTTCCAAACAGCATCTTCTCTGTTTGCAGAGTAGCCCATGCACTACAAACATGTGTGTCAGTTATACAAACTGTGTGTGTGTGTGTATATATATATATGCATACAAACTGTAACAGCCATACAAACTGTAGTGTCAGTTATTCTGAATGGTGAGTTCATTTTTGCATCAATATTTCTGGAAATTTCCACAGTTCTTCAGCAAATTATTCTCTTCTCTGGGGATGCCAAGCCTTGTGGCTTATTTGTGGGACATATAAGAATTGCCTTGCTTTATGGGAGGTAAATAGCTTTTCCCAATCATAAATCAATAAGATACTTGCATGCAGATATTTCTGCAGGTATTTATATCTGGCTTTTGGTATTAATTGAACCTTCCATTTTAAAGTTAGTGTATTTTGTGACTGAAAACAATGGAAAAATTTTGTTTCAAAGTGACTTCCTAGAACTGTAACTGTCTATGAACTATGTACATACTGCTGCCTGCTGCTTATTACACAAGTAGCATGCAATGTTGTTTGTTGTCTGGGGTCACTGTAAAAGTAATTTTTGGTGGGTGAGGCAGGCACTAGTTTATAGATGGTATGACAGCAGTGGTTCCTTGTCATGTTACTTTCTTTGTCTTTCCTTTTGTGAAAAATAAATATTTAATTAATATTTCTAATGCACAAAATTATAGGAATTCAACTTTTGAAAAAAATAAGAATAGAAAACAAGGCTGCTTGTTTAACAGTGTGCATGTGTATCCATAGTATATGTACGGTGTCACTCATGTATTTTGGCAGCCTTTTGTGGGCCTGTTGTCTGTTTCCATTGACCTGTAATGTCCTAAGAGGAGTGCAAAGCTTAACCAGGCCTGGTAATGTTGTTTGCTGTGTGCTGTGTTCACACTAGTTCAGATAAGGAAATCAGGTGGCCACAAACCACATAAAAACAAAGAGAAGAGTGAAATTTGCTTCCCTTTCAGAGCTGCTGTCAGATGTCTTTTTTTCTACTCAGTGCTCTATCATTGTCTGTAAGCAACTGCTGTAACGTGGGTTGAAGTGGAATATACTCTGAAGGCAAATTCAGTTTTGAAGCTGACTTCCTGGGCAGGTGGTTGACCTTTGTGTAACAGGCTTTTCTCCTTAGTTGACTCACAAATATTTTAAGTCTGTTACCTTACAGAAAAGCCCAAAGTGTCAGGAACTATTGATTAAGGAGAGTTGATTCTAACATGAAATTAAATAAAATGACAGCAGAACACAAAATACAAGTAGTGTAATTGATAAAATAATAGTCACACATTTGAACATTTAGATAATTATACTTTTCCTATCAAAACTAAGTTATTGTACTTCTCATCATACCAGCCTTTAGGTTCTTCTTCCTTTTTGAGAAATTTTTTTCTTTTTACTTTGGCATTGTTTTCACCCTATACTCATTAACAGTATTTCTTGATTGCTAGGTGCACTGTATCCTTACATCTTTAATTTTTAATACCAGCAAACAAATATTATAGACACTTGTTATATCACAAAACCTTAGCAGTATCATGCCCAGGAGCCTCATCAGTGACACAGCAAGGGGTGTGCACCAGTTTTCTACTTCTCGTATGATGTACAATTTAATTTCTTATACATTATTAATTGTAATGATTCACATTCTTTTTAACTGATTTTATTTAACCCTTCAGTGATAACAGTTATGAAATATCTTCATATCCCATTTCCACATCCTGCAGCGGATGAGATACACAATCGAAGGACTCCAAACAGTCACACAATGCCTAAATTTTAGTTTCACATATGCAAATACTTTATTTTAGGTGTAGTTGCTAAAAGTTTATTTAAATACACAGATTAATCTGTTACATTACAGAAAGTTCTGTGGTAGCAGAATTTTCTGGTTTTTTTTTTTATAACATTTGCTGGTAGGAATCTGAAATATAACATTCCCCAAGATTCACATTGATTCCAGCCTGCCTGAACATTGTTTCTTTGGGACTTGGGCACCTGCAATGTTCCTAGATCCCAGTCAACGGTTCAGTCTGTCTCCTTTCCAATGTTCTGTACCTTAACAAATTCATTAGGTCCTCTCAGATTTTGGGTGAAAATGACTTGTTAGCTCAAATTTAGTCTGTAACCGAAGAAGTGCCTATTCTATGAAAGGAAAATGCCTGCCTTGTTCCATAGTGTTCTACAGACGGATAGAAACAACCTCACACATTCAGGTGGACTTCAGCCACCTCATGGGGGACTGATGACAACTTCCTGACACAAGTGATAGTGAAGCCAATGAGGTACTCTACTGGACCTTATACTCACAAACAAGGAAGGACTTGCTGGGGATGTGAAGGCTGAAGGCAACCTTGGTTGCAGTGACCATGAGATGGTGGAGTTCAGGATCCTGAGAGGATGGAGCAGGGCAAAAAGCAGTATCACAAGTCTGGACTTCAGGAGAGGAGACTTTTGCCTCTTCAGGGATCTTCTTGAAAGCCTCCCGTAGGATAAGGGCCTGGAGGGCAGAGTGGCCAAGAAAGCTAGTTGGTATTCAAGGATCACTTCCTCCAAGTTTAAGAGTGGTCCATCCCACTGGGCAGGATGTCAGGCAAAAATGCAAGAAGGCCTGCATGGATGATCAAGATGTTCCTGGCAAAACTAAAATGTAAGAAGGAAGTATACAGAAGGTGGAAGCAGGGCCACGTGACCCAGGAGGAGTACAGAGTTGCTGTGCGGTCTTACAGGCACAGAGTTAAGAAAGCCAAAGCCCACCTGAAGTTGAATCTGTGGAAGGATGTCAAAGGCAAAAGTAAAGGAATCTATGAGTACATAAACAGCAAAATGATGACCAGAGAAAACCTGTATCTGCTGCTGAGTGGGCAGTGGTCCTGGTGACACAGGACATGGAATATGCTGAGGCATTCAATTCCTTCTTCTTCTCAGCATTTATTAATAAGACCAGTCTTCAGAAATCTGAGGACCCAGAGACCAGGGAGAAAGTCTGGAGCTAGGAAGACTTACCGGAAGAGCGGATCAGATGAGAGAATACTTAAACAAATTGGGCATACATAAGTTCATGGGCCCTGATGGGATGTATCCATGAGTGCTGAAGGAGATGACTGGTGTAATTTTGAGGCTGCTCTCAATTACCTGAATGATTATGGAGATTGGGAGAGGTGCTTGAGGAAAAGAGAAAAGCAAGTAACACTCCTATCTTCAAAAAGAGCAAGAAGGAGGATGCAGAGATCTACAGGCTGGTCAGCCTCACTTCCATCCCTGGGAAGGTGATGGAACACGTAGTCCTGGAAACCATTGTCAGGCACATTAAGGATGAGAAGGGAGTAGTCAGCATGGATTCGCCAAAGGGGAATTATGCTTGACCAACCGGGTAACACTTTATGATGAAATGGCTGGCTGGTTAGATGAGGGGTGACCAGTGGGTATTGTCTACCTGAATTTCAGTTAGGCCTTTGACACTGTCTCCCATAAGATCCTCATAGAGAAGCTGATGAAGTACGGTCTGGATGAGCAGACAGGGAGGTGGGTTGAAAACTGTTTGAACATCCGGGCCAAGAAGGTGGTGATCACTGGCATGAAATCTAGTTGGAGGCCATTAGTTAGCGGTGTACCCCAGGAGTCAAGAAGGCCAAGAAGGCCAACAGCATCCTGGCCTGTATCAGGAATAGTGTAGCAGGAAGAACCAGGGAGGTGATTTTACCCCTGTACTCGGCACTGGTGAGGCCACATCTTGAGTACTGTGTTCAGTTTTGGGCCCCTCACCACAAGAAGGACATTGAGGCGTTGGAGTGTGTGCAAAGAAGGGCAACGCAACTGGTGAGGAGTCTGGAGCACGTGTCTTACGAGAAGCGGCTGAGGGAACTGGGGTTGTTTAACCTGGAGAAGAGGAGGCTCAGGGGAGACCTTATCACTCTCTACAACTATCTGAAAGGAGGTTGCAGAGAGGTGGGAGTGGACCAGTTCTGTCAAGTAACAGGTGATAGAACAAGAGGAAATGGCTTCCAGTTGCACCAAGGGAAGTTTAGATTGGATATTAGGAAGAATTTTTTCACTGAAAGGGTCATCAGGCATTGGAATGCGTTACCCAGGGCAGTGGTGGAGTCCCCATCCCTGGAGATATTTAAGGGTTGTGTAGATATAGTGCTTAGGGACATGGTTTAGTGGTGGGCTTGTCAGTGTTAGGTTAATGATTGGACTAGATGATCTTACAGCTCTTTTCCAATCTAGGACATTCTGTGGTTCGGTGGGTCAATACTGGGTCCAGTCCTGCTCAACATTTTCATTAATGATCTGGATGATGGTACAGTTTACAAAACAACAGTTTTGTTGATGACTGACACAAAACTGGGAGAAGTGGCTGATACACCAGAGGGTTTTGCAGCCATGCAGAGGGACCTGGACAGTCTGCAGAAATGGGCTGATGGGAACCTCATGAAGTTCAAGAGAGGCAATTTCCAAGTCCTGCACCTGGGGAAGAGCTATCCCATGCACCAATAAATGCTGGGGCCAAGCTGTCTGGAAATCAGCTTTACAGAAAAGGAACTGGGAGTCCTGGTAGACAGAAAGTTGAAGATGAGCCAACATGCCCAGATGATCTTTTGAGGTGCCTTCTAACTTGGTATGTTCTATGATAATGTGTCTTACTCAATTCTTCTCATGGTTTTCTGGTTTTGAATTTGATTTTGTCCAAGTGACCATCTTAAGCACAGTGAAGCAAATTAAATATGACTGTATTATCAAACAGGATATGATATTTTCACAGTTAACTCAAATATATACGGTTCCTTTCAGGATTTCCAGGATGATAAATGGTAGAGTTTCAGAGATTTCTTTCCTGAGGCTGAAATGAAGAATCCCTGGTATTTCTTTTCTAAAGCATTGGCTATTTGAGGGAACTGAAAATAGCATCATTACAGATTGTAAAGAAAAACCTTGATTTTGTATTTGCAGGTTTTAATTTTTAATTCTAAGATGAAGTTGACCTTCCTTATTTAGCGTATGGCAATATACCATGCATAACATGAACTTTCACAGTCCTTACACAAGATGAAACAGATGTTGATGTTTTAGAAATATATGTTAGATGCTATTTTGCATGGGTTTGCTTTTGATATTTTTGAAATATTTCGAGGTTCAGATGCTGATCATCATGTATATTTACGTGAATTAGGAACATTTTTTGCACATATGTATGATTTGATTTATTTCATTAACACTAAAAACATAAATCTATATTTTCCCTCCCTCTCCCAGCAAACCATAAGCAGGTAAAATATACTTTGTGTATGTTGTAACTTTTAACTTAAATGGCTTTTTTCTACTAAATTCTTTTTTATCTTTTTCATGACCAATCATTAATATAATATACAATAAACTTAAACTGGAAATGAGAAATGCAAAATTCAAAATTTTACACTGTTGCCAAAAAAAGAGAAAGAACTTTCTAGATATGGATTACTGCTAACTAGCTTACGTCCAGTCTGAATGAAAACAATTACTGTGTTGATGATATGAAAAGTACTTTTATGTCAAGCAGTCAGAAAAGAAGTCAGGAAGCCGGAGGCAGACATCAGTTTCTGTCTGTGGAATGCTTGGGCATTTTATGTGAATCTTTGGGTAGTAAGTAAACCAGAGTTCTGGTTTCCTCCCTTTCAGCTTAGTGTCCTTGCGACAAAATCAAAGTCATATTTTCTTTTTCTTGCTCTCCTTTGGCGCAATGATTGTTGCATTTCTGCCTTTGTCTCCAATGTCAAATGGAAAGTTGATGAATTATCTGAGTCCATATAATGTGTGTTAGGGCTGCTAAGAGTTGCTAGGTTTGCAGGTTCAACCAGTAGTGAAGCTGAGCATGTATCCCAGGGACACACGTATCCCAGGGACACATGCATGCACAGAGGACACTGACACGGCTGGTCACAAAGGCTGCCACAGAAGGTCACACCTGGCACTCTCCAGGTTCACAAGCACACACACATTCATGGATCCCCCAAGCACCAGTACGGCCCCTCTGCCTGCCTGGCACCCTTGCCTGAATCCTGGCCCCTCTTACCGGCCTAACGGGTCCCTGACTCACCAGCTGGTCCAGCTGTGTGCTTGCTGCACACATGTAGCACTCACACACTTGTCCCACATGCACCCCATGTTCACAGATACCCCCAAATACCAGCATGGGCCTTCTGCCCATCTGATGCCCCTGCCCAGACCTGAGGCCCCTCCGCACTCACTGCTGAGTCCAGCTTGAAGTTTGCTGGTGATTACACACGCACACCCCACCCACGCTTTGGGGAGATACAGACACTCACCCTCAGCAGCTGGCAGCAGGCACACGGGCTGTGACCTGTGGTCCCAATCCAGCCACCAGAGCTGCACCCCCCACTTGCCTCACCCTGATCCCCCCAGAAGCTGATTTTTGGGACACGCACCGTTCACACCCCAGTGGCTGGAGGATAAAACCCCCACTGTCTCCAGCAACTGATGCTGAGACCCCACTGGCTCCAGCAGCTGACACCACAAGCCAGTGGTACCCTCACCTCTGGTCTGACTTCACTTGCACACACTCAGGTCTCACCAGCAGCTGGCACTGAGTCCTTGCAGCGTGCACACACACACACACACACACACACAGAGGATAGAAATGACACAGGGGATAAAGTGAGATTACACAGAGAGAGAGAGTTAAGAAAAGATTTAATAAGAAGACAGGATAGACTGCGGTGATCAGGCACAGAGTTCAGCCAGAGAAGCGTACTGACCAGTTCCAATTAACATGCAACCGGCCCCTTTTACACCCCTTTCTGCCTACCCCACTCTCTGTTCCCCCCTGCTCCCCCTTCCCCCACACATTGCCTCATCAGTTGACATGGTCCCACCAACCCGCTCCAACATCCTGTACCCCCAGGTTTGCATCACCATCTGTTGCAAGGTGACGGTTTGCCTGAAGTTTCTTGATAGCCCATCAATCAGTGTGACTGACCAGGTTTGTTTGTGGTTATTGTTTGTTAACACGAATTGGTCAGGTTTTATGTTTGTGTGTGTTTTGTCTCCTTCCCTTTCCTTATCCTCCCAACTGAAAAAAATAATCTTTCTCACCCTCCACATATCCATATCAGTTCATGCCACTGACAAGGTCTGTTCTTATGACATTCTTACGGCTTCTTTGACAGGATACTCTCAAAGGAGCAGACACCCTCCTTTCATGTACCCTGACAAGGGCATCCACCTGAGATGAAGAATTTGTGTTCAAACTTTATCAAGCTGAAGATCTAGACTACAGTTGTCTTACTTTCTAGGAAAATGGTCTAAAATCTAGGCAGTTAAGCAAAATTATGTCTAACTCGCATCACTTTGCGGAAGACGTAGGTAGTTGCAGTGAAGACTCTGAATAATGGGAGTTCTTTCAGGCATTTAGGCATGAGGAGGATGTAATTTGATTTGATGTTAGATTACTTCAGAGTGTAAGAGGGAAATAGCCGACTGTGTTCTTGGTTCAGGATACTTCTGATGTAGGATATGCGAATATCAAACAGTGGCTATCCAGAAAACTGTCAGGACAACTGGGGAGGTATGTAAAGGAGTGCCTGAACCTGTAGGATTAGGCAGTGCTGGAAAATAAATAGATGGGCTCGTTATGACTAAAATAGCTATTGGATCACATCCAAGTACATACTTCTCTGAGACTCTAGTGCTTCTGGTGCTGTGCAGGCACATAAAAACGAAAGTCTCAATCACAAAAAGTTCACAGTATAAGTAAATGAGACAGAAGCATTATTTCCTTTAAGTCCCACAGGTCATCAGTGGCAGATTAAAGAACAAAGCCAGTCTTTTTCTGAATTTTGATCTAGTGTCCATTACTCATATTTCATTACATATACGGTATTTTTGTTATTCCATTCTACACCTCATATTCTTAATGAATGACGCAATATAGTATGAAATGCAATAGAGGTTCCCCCTAGTGATATTAAGTCGTTTACTTCTTTTGAAATGTTGTTGCACACATACTAAAAAGTGGTGTTTTAATAGCAGCATAGTTTAGTGTTTTGCATGTCTTTGTGGTAGGATTTTTACTAATCTTTCCTGTGGAAGCTCGGATTATACCTGTCATGCTTCATGTAGATCAGCAAAGACATTCTTGTAATATTGCAGAATCCCTAAGCATTTCTTTGCATCTTTTGAACTGCATCGGGCTGGTTTTTTTAGTTCTTTTGTTCTTGAGATTTTCTATTAAGCATGGAATTCCTTGAGTAAGCAAAGACTTTTATCTAATACCCGGGGGTAGGAGGAAAATTCACATCATTGTGATTAACCGTGAGAATTTCCAGTAACAGTTTGTGACTATGTCATTAGAAAAAAAAAGTCTTGCTTTGAAAATGTTGATGTTGGTAACTTGTAAAGAGCAAGCTTATTATCAAGTTGTCCTTTACATCCCAATACAGCATGCATCAGTGTTTCACTGCAGGGGTACCTGTAGGGCTGCCCAGTCCTGTCTCCTGCAAGACAGCAGATGTTCACCTTCTGAAACTGCAGTGATGTGGAAATTCAGAATATTTATGGTTAATGCAAAACTGTAGATAACAAAATATTCTTAATGCGGGTATAAATACCTAGACCGTAAGCTAGACTGTAATGTAGCTGATTGATCTAGACTGTGGCAGGTTATTTGCATTTGACAAACAAGAAAAATATACTGTGACCATGAAAAATAATTAGCTGTTAGCTTGTTTTGTGTTTAATTTTTAATATGTAAGTGAATTTCTGAAGGTAAAATTTTATGGAATTTTCATTATAAAAATATGAAGGAGGAATAGGATCAGTTTTCAGTTGCTGGTAACATTTTTGGGTGTTTATGCTACAAAATATTAGTCCTATTTTGCTGTTAACTTGTCATCAACCATTAAATACCAATAAGCTAGTATTGGAACTGAAATTAAAGTGTATATGGGATTAAGTTCTAAAAAATACTCAAAGTGATAAATAATGTCCAGACTGTCCTAGAGGGTCAAAATTACTTAGATTCACCACCTCTGCCAGTGCAGTAATCTTTACAAGGAAACCAGTACTGTCAATATATAATAGGTTAGCTGATTTGGGATTTTTTTTTTTTTCTGCTGTATTTAACCAATTTACTTAACTGTAGGGCTGACTGTATCACTACAACAGAACATGAATTTTAAACATTTTAGAGATTTGATTCCTCTGCCCCCCTCCTTTGGGGGTTGGGCTGGATAATCTCCAGAGGTCCCTTCCAACCCTGACCATTCTGTGTGATTCTGTGATACCATCTTAGATAGGATGAGAACAACCTGTACATTTCTTCGGTGTTTTTGTCTATAGGCCCAAATTACCCAACCCTTTGTTCTTTTCAAAATATACCTTTGTGCTGTATTTAATATTCTTAGCATCATACTTATCATTGTTCTTATACAGATTGTTTAATATTCTTAGCATCGTTCTTATACAGATTTTGGAATGGTAATATACTTTGATTCTGTGGATCATTTAACCTATGAAATCTCTGTGAGAGATGAGAACTACCTAAACACATACTGATATTCACTGATAACTCTTGGCATACAGAATTACTGTGCTAGGTCTATTCTACTGGGACAGATTCAGCTCCAGAGTCAGCAATGCCCTGGAGCTGCAGTGCCTTTGCAAAGGCATGAAGAGATGGGAGGACTCACTGTACCCTGTGTCCTCTTGGTGGGGCTTTAAAGCTGTATTTTGTCTTTTACTGTGCAAGGACATATTTTTGATGGCACTACTGTCTCATTTCTGTTACAAGATTTATCTTTTATTTCATGTACTTTGTTTAAAATTTTCTTCAAAGGCGTGAGGTAATTTTAGTGGGAAGATACAGGAAGAATCACTAACATAAACAACTTAATGTCCTACATGAGAAGAAGAACCACAAAAAGTAACATTTTCTAACCAAAAAGCAGGCTGCTGTCATAAGGAGCTACAAAAACAGTGTAATATAGCTGTGTGGCAGAAGGATAGGATTGACACTGAAAGGATGCACAAAGGACAGCATTTGGACAGGATTCAAACAGGTGTGGCAATGAGACAAAAAGGTAAAAAAGGCATACAATAAACAACACAAAGAATTAATTATGGCTGAGAGATTTATGTAGGTGTACAAAAGAAAAGATGAAATTATGACTGTAAATGAGAGATAACAGTACGTATATATTAGGCATCTTACATTACTAGTACATCTGTACAGCATAAATTAGCCATGCTCTTACACTTTTCCCTCATGAAACAAAATACTGATACTGCTTTTCCAGAGATACAAAGAATCACTCTTTCTCTCTAGAAAAGCAAGACAAATGAAAACACTTCAAAATAATATGATTCTAATGGTCTGAATCACTCAGAGTTTGATTCAGGCTGGTTTCCTCCCGTGACTCCAAGCTTATTCTCTTTCCACCCTTCCTTACAGCCACATTATGGCAAAGGGTTTGCCCTTACTGCAGGGTGTGCCTGTGCCAGACTGGTGGGACTAAGCAAGACATCTGAGCTCAATGAACTTACAAATGGATGGAGCTGCAGCCCCTACACAGATACGTGCCATGGTATAGTCTGTGTTCCTGGACCTCACTCAAAAAACAGAACATGACTGATACTAAGAGTTTCAGATTGATCTCAAAATCTTAATGGCATTTATCCAAGTGGCAAATGCATGCACATAGGGAAACAAAACACGATGATGGACTTTAACTATTACCCCTCAGGAAAGAAATCTTGGAATCATTGTGAGTCATTTACCAAAACTGTCAACTATTTACTTGGTACTTGTCAAACATAAGATATTCAGAATGACTGTGAAAGAGAAAAAGAAGAAAATAACTAATACCATCTTTCACAGCATAAATGATTAGGCATGAAGTATTACAAATAATGAATACCGTACACAGCCCTAATCATCACATATCCAGAAGAAAACAGTAGGACTGAAAGAGGTAGAGAGGAAGGCAATAATGAGTAAGTACGGACAAGCTCCTCCACAGTGATTAAACAGACGAGAACGCTTCAATCTGGAACAGAGAAATGAGACGAGGGTGCGAATCAACAAAGATGTGCAAAATCATGAGGAAGATGAACATAGAATGAGTCTTCATAATTTCTAGCATAGACATGAGGGTATACTTCTTCTGGAGGTGCCCCACAGAACATAATTAAACAAACAGAAGCAAATGCTTTTCATACAGTACATAGATCTCATTCTTACAGGATGCTGTGAAGATCAAAAAAAAAAAAAAAAAAAAGAGTTCCAAAAGCAGTTAGACAAATCAGGGGGAATACATCCACCAGTGGAAATCTCTGGATGCTGCGTTTGGCTCATTTGCCAGATGGTGTGAGGCTACATTATGGGAAGGACCTGCAAATAATTTTGTTTTTCATATTCTTTTCCCAAGCATGTAGGAACACAGACAGGATACAGGGCTCAATGTAATTTTGACTTTTAAAATAAAACTGGATCTCATATTACACCTGTGGATGCTGTGGGGTCATTGGGACTAGGTGATGGCATCATCTGGTCCTGACATATTAATGTGGATTTAGAATAGATGTTACTCTCTGCTATTTATTTTTTTTTTAAGTGTCAGTTCTCAGAAGAGATTAACAATTAAATGCTGGTCTCACTGAAGTCAACTTTGTAGTTCAAATTTAAGGCCAAGATTTCATGCAACACTGGAAAGTCTTTTTCTTGCCTTTTATATTATATAGGCTCTATCTGTCAATTAGAAGGCAACTTGTGTTTTCTACAGTGATGTTATATTTATGGTTATAGGAATTAGAAATGTTATTTCTGGTAGGATTATGTTTTAGTAGAACTGTTATTTTTTGAAGCTGTATATGAAACTTTTTTATGCCAATTTCTGCGCATGAAATCTCATGTTCTTTTTTTGCCATTTTCTGTTCAAGGTTTACATAGCAGTATATATAAATTCTTTGTATCGGGTGGCACAGTGAGGGCCAGCTTCTCCTTACTGCACTTACAGTTCAATGCTGCAAGTTTTTTTCCAAAGAGAAAATAGTGATTTTATTGTTTTGCAAGCTTCTGCAAGTATCTCTTAAAACTGGAAGAAAAAAAAACACCTCATCTTGCGTGAAGAGGTGGGCTGTGTGCCCAAAATATTCCAGATGTAAGAATATACTTCAAAGAACGACTATTGTGTAAACTGCATCTTAATTCCTGGAATCAGCATACATTTAGACCTGTAGAGTTGATATCTGCATTAATTTCATGTTGCATTTCATCACTTACATCCTTTATTGTACCTGTGGGTTTTTTTAAAATAACTATGATTTCACATTTTATTTATTAAACAATGCTGCTCATTTATTTATAGCTTGCTTGAAGAACGGATCCGTAATTGGATCAGAAAAGAAACTGCAGTAACTTAAAGTTGATCAAAACTGAACAAAACTGCAAGTTTGTTGATTCAGTGTCAGATTTCTCAGCCAATCTTACTGTTTTTATAATTCCACAGTCCCAAAATTAACTTGTTGCACACAGGCCTTTCAACTGTCTGTATCTTCTATTTTCAGCTGCCCAAGCTGCAGCTGTTTCAGCAGGTCCATTGCTGGGTGACCAGCAAGTGGATAACTGGGGTAGATGTTGAATGTGTAGAGCAATAAAGCAATTACTGCATGTGCAGTCTTTCACTCTTTTATATAATGTATAAACATGAGACTGTGCAAAAAGAAAGCAAGTGACATTTGCTTACTCCAAACAGTTCTTGGGGTATGTTTGTTTGAATGGACACAAAGTCCTTTAAAATTCAGGGAAAAGGTAAGGAGGGCAAAACATGAGAGCAGATTAGTGTCAGCCAGAGCAGTTAGAATCAATAAATTTTTTACAAGAATATCAAGGGAAAATGAAGGACTTGAGAGAAAGTAAGCTTATTAATAAATGAGAAGGTAGATTAGATTAATGATTAATGACTCTAAGTAGCCAAGTGCCTAAGTGATTTTTAAAAAATCAATCTTGGGGAAAAAAAAAGAAAAACAGGAAAGTCATGAGCAAACAGGAGTGGGTTGGCACACTGGGATCTATGCCAAATCTTAGGTGTGACACAGTTGTATAGTCCCAGGCGAAAACCAGGTACTGAATCAGGAGGCCAAGAACTGCAATCTGGCCTTGGCTTACTTTTTGTTCTCAAATCATGCTAATGCAATTTAGCTGCCAGTTCACACAGTTTCGGCTGCACTGATTTCCATGCTGTGCAGCAAGGAGTGACACCTGATGAGGAATCGCTGCCTCTGCGGCAGCCGAGTGTTCAATACCCAAGTTGGGTTGATCAGGCAGACTCCTTATGATGCTTTTCTCTCTCACAGCCTGCGTTACGGTCTGGCCCTTAGCAAATAAGAAGGGAAAATGGCAGTTGGACTTAAATCAAGTCAGACAAAAAGAAATTTGCAAATTGTATACATATGAATGGACCCTCTGAATTTAAACACAGTTTATTACAACTGTAATTTATTCTAAAAAATAAAAAACTGTGAAGGCACTGGAGGATTAAGACAGAAAGCTAAGGTGTCATTGATCTTCAAAAAGAGAGGGGGGTGGGAGGGAAAAGATCCTCATAAATCCTGTTCTGTCAGTCTAAATTAAATCCTTAAGGGTGAGAAGAATACCCTTAGAAAAAGGTAGTAAATTAAAGAGCAGTAGGCAGCTAGTTTAGAAAAAAACCCATGTGCACTAAGTAGAATGATCTTTAAGTAATGAATCACATTCCCAGAATGTTATTACTGTCAGTGATTAAAAAAGAAAAGAGTGAAGGGGGGATAGATGTAATGTACATAGAGTCCTTTTCCCTCTCGAATGGCAATTTGTGCTATTGGTAATTGTCTTCAGAGCCCTAAGCCGTCTATCACGAAATAACCAGAAGGCATCTCTCACCCTGTATTCACTCAAAGCAATTCTTTTTAATACAAGTTAGTTTTGCATTCATGTATGTATATATACTTATAATGTATCTACATATAGTTTAGCACTGTATATTTGCAGTATTTGTCTTTTTCCCTCTGCGTGTTTATGTACATGTATTAAGGGGGGGGGGGGATGTGCCTTAAAATATTTCTCAGGCTGGGCAGTTGGAATGGGACAGTCAGACTAATAATGTTAATAAGAGGTAATAAATAACCTGTTCATCTAGTAAGCAGGAACGCAGGGTAAGACAAATGGGTTTATTTTAAATCAACTTTTATTATTTTAAATATTTAATAATATTTATGTTTAGAGTCTGCTAGGATATAAACAATGCAATGGGACTGAGAGAGGTTATTTTACACAGAAAAAGAAAAAGCAAACAAACAAACAAAACCAAAACCAAAAGAAAATCTCAAACACAGTGTGAGAACAGTTTTACTGGAATTGGCATAGGAGCTGCACCTCTTCTTCAATGTTAAATTCTCTACAGTTGTGTCATATGGTTTGGTGCTTTAAAAAACTTAAACCTACATTTCTTTCTCTAATATTTTCATTAATCTTGAAAAATATTTATTGAAATGGACACCAGTTTTCTAGCAAATAAGGCTGAAGGACATCTCTTTGCAGATTTCATTAATATTGAGGAGTATTTCTAGGAATGGTCAATATTCAGGAAATTCAAGTGTATGCCCGAATTTTCCAGAAATGCCAAGTTTTACAGGAATATACTGCTAGTTTTCTAGTTAAGGCAGCCAAACATATGACACACTGGGGAAACTACTAGCTACATTAACTAGGCAGTCACTTAAGGGTCAGTCCTATAATATGACTAATAAGGTTTTTCTTTCTGTTTCATCTTTGAATAGCAAAGGCAAAAGTAGAAATTATACCTATTGTTAAGTCTGTAGCTGTTTCCTCTTTAACAGATTCAGGTTACTCCCTTCTTCGCTTTCTGTGGGAAGTGCTCTTATAACCAACAGCAGTGCACATGCTGATGAAGCTAACAGTATTACAGGCTTAACCTCACTTCAAAGTACAACGTGATATACTTGCTACATACACCATTATACATATGTATCAGATGACTGAAAAGCCTTCAGGCACTTGGTTCTTGTTACCTTTCTTGATTACTATTACTTTGCTGCATCTGTAGTTCCTTCTGAATTTTACTTGTGGGCTTAAGGTCATTACCTTAAAACAGTATGCATTCACAGTAATTTAAAAATCAAAATAAACAGGAAGCATCAGAAATTAAAATAAACTTTGTGTTTCATGTACTTAAATACTTTTTTGCTTTAAACTGCTGCAATTAGATAATTAGCAATTAAAAAAGCACAATGAAGTAACTTGAGAAGGAATATATCAATTGATTTCCATACTGAAAATTACTTTTAAACATTCTTCTGGAGAAACTGGCTGCTTATGGCTTGGATGAGTGTATGCTTCGCTGGGTGAAAAACTGGCTGGATGGCTGGGCCCAAAGAATTGTGAATGGAGTTAAATCCAGTTGGCAGCCCATCACAAGTGGTGTTCCCTGGGATTCAATACTGGGGCTGGTTCTGCTTAATATCTTTACCAATGATCTGGATGAGGGGATCGAGTGCACCCTTGGTAAGTTTGCAGACAACACCAAGTTGGGTGGTAATATTGAGGGTAGGAAGGCTCTGCAGAGGGATCTGGACAGGCTGGATTGACAGGCAGAGGCCAATGGTATGAGGTTCAACAAGGCCAAGTGCCGGGTTCTGCACTTGGGTCACAACAACCCCATGCAGCGCTACAGGCTTGGGGAAGAGTGGCTGGAAAGATGCCCAGCGGAAAAGGACCTGAGTGTGCCCGGGTGGCCAAGGCGGCGAGTGGCATCCCGGCCTGTATCAGGAGTAGTGTGGTGCGCAGGACTAGGGAAGTGATTTTTCCCCTGTACTCAGCACTGGTGAGGCTGCATCTTGAGTACTGTGTTCAGTTTTGTGCTACTCACTACAAGACAGACATTGAGATTCTGGAGTTAGTCATTCCAAATAAGGGCAACAAAGCTGGTGAGGGGTCTGGAGAACAAGTCTTACGAGGAGCGGGTGAGGGAACTGGGGTTATGAAGCCTGGAGAAAAAGAAGCTGAGGGGCAACCTTATTGCTCTCTACAACTAACTGAAAGGAGGCTGCAGAGAGGTTTGGGTTGGTCTTTTCTCCCAAGTAACAAGTGATAGGGCAAGAGGAAAAGGCCTCAAGTTACACCAGGGTAGGTTTAGATTGGATATTCGGAATAATTCCTTCACCAAAAGGGTTGTTAAGCATTGGAACCGGCTGCCCAGGGAAGTGTTGAGTCACGGCTCCTGAAGGTTTTTAGAAGATGTGTAGATGTGGTGCTTAAGGACGTGCTTTAGTGGTGGACTTGGCAGTGTTAGGTTAATGGTTGGACTCCGTGATCTTAAGAGTCTTTCCAACATAAACGATTCTATGATTATTTTTTTCTCTAGATAAAAATACACAAAACCCAGCGGTCCCTGAAAACAAGCATCCTGGGATACCAGGATGAGCAATAGCTTATGCAGATATTCTGCAAACAGCAGTCTGGCCACTGAAAGGTAGTATTATGGAAATAAACACTAATGGATTAAAACTTTTTCCAGGACTGTGGTATCAAGTTGTTCTACCAAGTAAATTCTAGGAAAAAAGTATATAACTTCGATCAACTATTCTATTACAGTTCTCAGAAAGAATAAGCAGAACTCACTAATACTGTAAGACTGACTCAAAACATCTATGGTAAAACTGAGAGCAGCAATTTTTTTGAGCTTTTGCTACATTTTTGGGTCACAACCATCAAACCATTGGGCATAACCATCAGGCTTTATACACAAGCTGAGATGCTTAACTGTTATGGTTTGAGGAACTCATAACATTTTACTGTCGTTTAGACAATTATTCTGTCACCCGATGACCCCTCCCCATCCAGGAAGGTGAATCAGGAAAAAACAAGGAAAACTAGGGGTTGAAATATCAACAGATTTAATAGAATAAGACTAAATAATTAATATTAATAATACTAAAGAACTTAGTAGTAATAATGCTAAATTATTACTATACTAAATACTAGTAGTAATAATACTAAAGCACTTTCTAGCAAACAATGCTGTTATTATTTAGTAATTATTATTATTTAGTAATTTATCTATTATGTATTTACTATGTATTTACCTATGTAGATACATAATTATTTATAATTATTATTGTTTAGTAATAAAACTAAAGAACTAAGTAAAGAACTAGAAGAATAAATATTAATAATACTAAAGAACCCGATGCCAATGTAAAACATACAGGCTTATACTCAGTGAATTATACCAGTAGAAAGCCGTGCACTCCCAGCAGTGGACAGCAAATGTCAGACACTGTGAGTGCTACAGCTTCAGGAGGAAGGGAAGAGTTGAGGGGTCCAGCACTCAGGCAAGAAGTTCTCAGGGTTGCAGCCATCAGAGGGAAGAGAGAACTCCTCAGCAAACTTTCTAATTTATATTGAATGTGATATTCATGGTATGAAATAATCCTGTTGGCCAGCTGGGGTCAAGTGTCCGGGTCTCGCTCCTCCTCATCCCTGAACCTGACTAACTCAAACACACTGAGACCTTGAAACCCACAATACCATAGCTGACTGTAAAGTAAGTATTTTCACAAATTCAGACACTAGAGTCTTCTAAAAATGCAGTTTTCCCAAGCATTAGAAGAGACCTTACTGAAAAGTAAAATTACCGAAAGAGAAATTAATCCTGTGTCACTCAAACCAGGACACTTACATATTCGTGTAACTGCTGTGATAAAACTCATGTAGCTTCTCAGATTGAAACTGCAGAAAAAATAGCAAATACATGTATTGTTACCATAAACCCTGAGAAAACTGCAAGACGTAGTGAGAGTTAATTTACTTGGTAGGTTCTTAATTCTTTTGCAAATGCCTTCCCTAAAGGAAGCAGAAGAAATCAGAAGAGGATTCAGGCTGTGTTGTTTAGGCCTCTAGTTAGCCCCTAAATTTTAGGGGTAGCCTCCTTATTGTACTTGTCACCAGTGAGGGAACCTGTCACTAAATTTGGTATGAGGGGTATTAACCATTGAATAGGAAAAGGCAATTCTGGTTCAGTCATCTTGCACTGATTCAGTCAGGAATAGTTTGTTTGGCTTTAAAATATATTATTTTACATTAACTTATTTGGGACCAGACTCTGGTCCTTTATATTTGATTAGTATTTCTTTTATTTCTGCTGCCAATGTTCTCCTCTAGATGCTTTTGTACAAATGGTCTCTATGTTTTGGGGGACATGAGAGATACCACATTGCCCCCTTTTTGCCTTTTCAAATCATAGAATCATAGAATGAATCATAGAATGGTTTAGGTTGGAAGGGACCTTGAAGATCATCGAGTTCCAACCCCCCTGCCACAGGCAGGGATACCTCTCACTAGACCAGGTTGCCCAAGGCCACGTCCAGCCTGGCCTTGAACACCTCCAGGGATGGGGCTTCAACAACCTCTCTGGGCAACCTGTTCCAGTGCCTCACCACCCTTAAAGTGAAAAACTTCTTCCTAATGTTTAATCTAAACCTGCCCTCTTCCAGCTTAAAGCCGTTCCCCCTCGTCCTATCACTACATGCCCTAGTAAAAAGTCCTTCCCCAGCTCTCCTGTAGGCCCCCTTTAGGTACTGGAAGGCCGCAATAAGATCTCCCCGGAGCCTTCTCTTCTCCAGGCTGAACAGCCCCAACTCTCTCAGCCTCTCCTCATAGGAGAGGTGCTCCAGCCCTCTGATCATCCTCGTGGCTCTCCTCTGGACGCGCTCCAGCAGGTCCATGTCCTTCTTATGTTGGGGACTCCAGAGCTGGATGCAGTACTCCAGGTGGGGTCTCACGAGAGCAGAGTAGAGGGGCAGAATCACCTCCCTTGACCTGCTGGCCACACTTCTTTTGATGCAGCCCAGGATACGGTTGGCCTTCTGGGCTGCGATCGCACACTGCTTGCTCATGTCGAGCTTCTCATCAGTCATCACCCCCAGGTCCTTCTCCACAGGGCTGCTCTCCAGCCATTCTCCGCCGAGCCTGTATTTGTGCTTGGGATTGCCCCGACCCAGATGTAGGACCTTGCACTTGGCCTTGTTGAACTGCATGAGGTTGGCTTGGGCCCACCTCTCCAGCCTGTCCAGGTCCCTCTGGATGGCATCCCTCCCCTCCAGCGTGTCATGGCATCTAATTAAATGTACATTGTCTTCAAGTGTGCCAGCAGTTTACAAAGGGGAGCAATCTGAACTCACAAAATCAACTCTGACTTAGAAAAGGATGCTGTATTTCCCTCAAAATAATTCTGAATTAAGTTATCTTATGTAACAATTTAAAATAAATATAGTGTATATAAATATGTAACATATACATAAATCTATTATTTGTGAAGATCGATAGTATTTATTTAGAATAAATACTGTATTTAAAATCACACAGAATCGCAGAGTGATAGGGGTTGGAAGGGACCTTCGGAGATCATCTAGTCCAACCCCCCTGCCAGAGCAGGTTCATCTAGAGCAGGTTGCACAGGACGGCATCCAGGCGGGTTTTGAATATCTCCAGTGTGGGAGACTCCACCACCTCTCTGGGCAGCCTGTGCCAGTGCTCTGCCACCCTCAAAGTAAAGAAGTTTTTCCTTGTGTTGAGATGGAATTTCTGTGTTCGTTTGTGCCCATTGCCCCTTGTCCTGTCACCAAGCAACACTGAAAAGAGTCTGGCCCCATCCTCTTGACACCCGTCTTTTAGATATTTATAAACACTGATGAGATCCCCTCTGTGTCCTCTCTTCTCCAGGCTAAACAGACACAGGTTTCTCAGCCTTTCCTCATAAGAGAGGTGCTCTTGGAAATGGATAGTGTCTACAGATAGTATATTAAAATGTAATTAATATTCCTCTGAAATGAAAACTTCATTCTAGGTATCAACCATGCAAATCAAGGTTTCTGCATATCATAACATGTATAGCATGCATATACTGTATGTGTAGACCAAAAAGATATATAGCATACACATGCTATAATAGGAATATTATTAGTAACACCCAGTAGGGCCAATAAACAAAGAAAATTAATTGTAATAGGATGTGGTAAGTACATCATAATGTCACCATCTTCATAAAGCCTGTGTTTTCACTGTAACTGAGTGAAGTAATTTTTGAAGTAATTAATTTTTTACATCAAAGTTTTGCCTTAAATATCTTAAGTGAATTTTCCTTTATCAATTGAGTTTACATAGCTAAAAATCCATTAACTCCATTCAGGAGAACACATGAAGTCTATGAGGCCTTCAATGACAACTCAAAAAGAAGCATAGAACTAAGTGCTTTATATATTTAGATTATATACTGCACAATATTTAGGCAATGAACTGTATCTAACATATATTTAATATTGCTTAGCATAATAAGCCTTATTCTGATTAGGATGAATGAGTGCTGTTGTAATAAAATAAAGTGAGATTTACTTAGGTAGTACAAAACTACCACTGAGATAAATTTTGAACGGGAAAGATGAATTATGTTTCATCTTGAATGATAATATTGAAGAATAAAATAAATTGATTTAACAGAGGTAACAATCCAATTTTTTTTTTCAAATTGTGCTTCAGTGATCTTATTATTAAATCATAGTTGTCAAGGCTTGAAGTTTATATTTTTTAACAACCTTTAGAATATTCCTGTTAACAAATCAAAAAATGTCATGTATGTCAAATAGATCCCTGTTCATTTATGTAGTAAATAAGCTGATTCTTACGGAGCTACGTAAGTGACTTTTTTCCTAAATCACCCAGAGAAACTAATAAAAATTTCAGGTTAATGGCTTTGCTTAATTTTTGTGTGAAAGCAAAAATCCCATATTATAATAATGTTATTGAGTTTATTATAAAGCTGTTAAACTGTGTTAATTTATTACAGGTGATTCCTTAGAGTCACTGTATACAAAAACATCATTAAGTCAGTAGCTCTGTTTCATTTGCTGCATGTTACTAGAATTTAAAATGAAAAATTGAAGAATCTCTCCTTTATCACTTTAATTTCTGTTTATATGCCGGCTTGCTAAAATCTGTTCTCTACAAGATTTTTTTATGATTCAAACATGGGGCAAGAGGACATTATAATTTTACTACAACATTACAGTCAACATCAGAAGACATCTTTAGAAATCAAGTTGTGAAAATTGACATGGTGAGTTATACTACTCCCTGAAAGATATTGTATTTTCAATATGTATGTTTATAACTGAGCTTTACCTGTAGACATAACTCTGTAGACAGCAAACCAATTTTATTTGCCCTGGTAATTCAAGGAGTGAACAATTCTGAGTTTATGTATGATACATGTGCTGTGGAATGTTGTGGGGTCCCAGTTTCTGCTAGACACTTCATAAAACATACAGTAAGTCAAGGGACCCATTTGTGCACTGAAAGATAAACTAGGTTGTCTTTTTCTTGCTTAAACATCTGAGTCTTTCTAGATCTAACACCAACTTAATTTTTTGTAAGAAAATCTGCATTGGCCAAAGTGACTGGAAGATGTGAAAAACCCTGCAAGCTAAAGCAGAATGAAAATAATTTCACTTTCTTAAGTAAAATCACTTCTTTTAAATTTTAGCTTTTCAGCATATAATTTAGGTTGCTGTGGCCTTTTTGGTAGCAGCTTGAAAGAGTGCAAATAAATTCAGGGAGATATAGGTGGACATAAGGGAGCACTTGCAAGTATATACCTCAATTTTGTCCTAGCTCTATATCAGAGAGAGTTCAAATTCCAAATCTGAAGCACTAGATGTAACTAGATATGTAACACGTAAGAGACAAATACACAGTGGGTATATGTTGAAGGGCTGCAACAATAGTATACCCTGGAAAGACAAACAGCTAAAGATAACACAGTCCAAACAGTAGAGGTACTTAAACTTTCTCATAAAAAGATAGCTACCAAGTGGACTTGAGAAGATATTCCCCTGGAGAAGCAAAGAATCTGAGCCTCTGCTTGGAATTATACATTAATTTTGCATCTTTTAAGCTCCTAATTATGCAATCATCTTATGCAAAGAACTCCACTAGGTTAATGATATTGCTCAAGAGTTTTCAGGATCGGGACCCTAATCAGCATTCTCCTGATTTCTCACTCTTGCAGCATGTGTGCAGCTAATTGGTGTTTTGACTGAGTCAACAAAAGAATGGTAACATCAATGAATCAAAGGAAATTGTTCTCATTAGAAAGTGAAGCTAGAGAAGTACTGCTTTCCAGAACAAATATTATCCTCAAAAAGTATTCTCATTAAAACAAATTGCCCTTTATGGCATAATAAAATTTGTGTAAAGAGAAACATCTGGCAGAATCATATAACCTACTGTAGTGTAACATTTGGAATGAATTAATTTATTTTATTGTCATAAACCGCTTTTTGGGCTTCTCCACATTTTATCCACATTTAAATGTATCAGCGTGTTGCTTTATGTCATTTTATCATACTCGACTTGTATTTCCTTTAAAGTAATTTTATTCTGCAGATAACAAACCCTGGAAGATGGGATATTGTGGTATTAATTTCAGGCAAGGTTTGTAGACTTTACTTTTTGTGCAGTAGCACGTTTCATCACTAAATGTTTTACAAGGCTTCCAACATGTGGAGGCACTAAAGTACAGATGTCCCAGTGTTGAGAAGAAAGTTTGCCTTACAGTAAGCAATAGGAAAAAATATGTTCAGGAACTTAATCTAGAATTTCTCCGGTTTACCCTTCATGTTTATAATAGAAGTAGTCCCTACTCCTTTTGCAGTCAAAGGAAAAAATGAGGCATATTCCAGACTTCCTCCACTGGAACTGCATTGGATGCCACTGTAAAAAAAAATCTAGAATTGGTACCTGAAATACACATCTACACTGCAGATGTCTATCTTTGCTTAGATTAATCACACCATGAGTGAATTTGATGAAGAGATGAGATAAAGAGGTGACTTTGATTTTTAACATTGTTGTGAAATGTGCTCGGAAAGCTGACAGATTTTTCGTCATGTGCCTACAGTGCCACTTATATGCTGGCCAATATTTAATTTCTACAGATTTTAAAGATACCAGAACATATGATGAATAGAGACCTAAAGTGTTTATACACAATAATAATAAGGAATGCAAATAATGTAGAATAACACAGATGCCAAAAAGATGCCAGATTAACTGACTGAATTTTATACCTAGTCTTCTCAGTGTTTTAATCCTGAGCCCGCAATCATCAGGCTGCCCACTTCAGAAGCAGGGGAGTAGGACACATATTGCTTATCCATCTTTGCTGTGTGAGCCAATGGTTTTGTAAGTTAAGCACTGGTTTGTGAGTACCGAGAGAAAAAAATGGCAAACAGAGCAACACTTTCTGGACCCCTTTGCCCTGTCAGTACCTAAGGACAAGAAATGTTAGCTACATCTGTTAAATGGAGGTAAAGGGGAATTATTCAGAGCAAAAGCATTCCCAGCTAATAGGTTGTCTCAGTAAGAAAAATACATTCTGCATAGTGAAGCCTTTCACACAAGGACAGTATTTATAACATGTAAATGAAAGAGTTGACGTAACCAGCATGTATACAAAGACATTCCTGAACACAAAATTCATTTCAGTTCTGTGATATCCTTGCATATGATTTTTAGTCGGCACCTCTTACCTTTTTTTTTTTCCCTAGAACAGCCTGGTTTAAAACTGAAACCACTGCTCAAAATACATGAACATAAAAATTAAGATGCACAAAAATGTTTTCTTAACTACATTTTATAAAAGTTCATGTGCTCATCATATTGGTGGTGTGTTCAGTTACTAAAGTGTTATAAACTGTATTATTACTGACTGTGTGTACATTAACATGTTCTGATTTTGTAGAAGTTATACTTACAAAGGTATTTTTTGAGAGGAAGGAAAGGGAATAAAATAACAATATTACATTATATGAAGTAGAACTCTTCATCTATTTTATTTTCTAACAGAGTCAGATCTCAGATCTAACCATTTCCCTTCTCAATTAAATTGGTCATCTATTTTCCTTTCAAGTGTGTTAAAAAAAATTTCTTGCTTGTGAACAAATTTTCAAGAATTAGAGAAGTTTCTCATCGTTCAAAAGATTAATATAATAAAACATTTCTTCAAAATAATCATATATGCCCAGATTCTAAATTACTTTTCATCCGATAAATGCCTTTCATTTGCTGCAGCTAGCAAAGAAGGAAGTGAATGTATAGTTTCTCATAGTTGCTGTCTGTCAGGCTGCTCTGGGCTCTTCAGCCATGAAAGAAAATTAATAAGCATGATGTTGATAAAGCATCTGAGATGCAAGAATTTAAGGGTAAAAGAACCTCTGCTAAACAACTCATATAGTGAAGACAGACATCCAATTGTAATGTTGCAATGTCATTCAAGGACATGCCAGCAGATTAAATCCTAATTATTTTTTTATTATTATTTTTATTTTTTTTTGCACTTTGCACTTTAAAAACTATTTTGAAGTATATTCTTGGAAGAAAATTTAGTCTTCTGATAGTATTCCTCGGTGTGATATGTACATACTGTATATTCAGTGTATACAGAAGATAAAAGCAGTTTTAACGTCTGGTCCAAAGTCCATTTAAGTCAGCAGAAAGAATTCCATTAACTTGAATGGGCTTCAGGGACAGAGCCCTCTCCACATATATTTGTAATCTGACTAGCTAGCCTATACAAACCCTATTCAAATCGTTCTTCCCAGGAACATGAGTAATTTCTCTAGGAATTGTGTATGTTTTTTTTTTTATTCATGATAATTTGACCTTAATTATCCCAGTAATCATCCCACTCCCCATCTTAGAAGACTTAAGGAGTATTTTGAAGTAACCGAAGTAGCATGAATACTTTGTTATTGGCATCTTTGGTGATTGTAAGTGCCTCTAGCAGTATCTGGCTTTATGTTCAAGCATTTTATGTCAAGTAATGGAATTACATGTGAGTCCAATAAAGTCTGAGGTGAAAACAGATACTGCTTTTTCAGTAATTGAGTTATTTTAAAGCTAATTTTGTCATGCTTTGAATATTACTTCTGAAGCAAATTGAAGTATTTGAGACATTTTAAAAGTAAGGTAATAATGTTCTTAATAATTTGTTGGATTATGTTTACTGTTACTGTGTTATGTCTTGACATGAAGAACATGACTGCATGACACAGAGAAATGAGGAAAGGAGAAAAAGTATTTAAAGGATCTTTCAATATTAAAAAATCCGAGTATGATATTGAAAATGATGTCTGAAGACAGCACCTATGCTTTATGATTTGCCTATTGAAGAGAAGTTCCAGAAATACTATTTTGAGAATTCAAGACATTTCCTTTAAAGTGCCTGATATAGAGCAGTAATTTCAGATGAGAGATGTTATATATTATCTTGGGTTTTTAAAGTACAGAGTAAGTAATAAAAACAGTATGTCTAGTAAATTGGTTTAACTAAATATTGTGGGGAGCTTTTATAAACAGTTCTGATAATTGCTTTGGCATTTTCTGACAAGAGCAAGAAACAGGTGTAGAAGTGTAGAAATCTAGCTTTATGAAGTGGTTGCCACCCGTTGATTAACTGTTTGCATACACGACTGATTCTGCAAAGCACAGCAGAGCAGTACTTTCAAATGACAGTAATAAAACAAACAACATAATGTTATTAGTTAATGAGAGAAATTTCAATCCAGTATTGTAGTAACAAATGCACGAGGGAGCACTGGCAGCTGCTGTTGCAATGCAAAACAGAACAGCTTCTGAAGCACTATCTACTTGCCATCATTCTCTTTTCTGGGCGATATGCAGCAGTTGTGTTATACTCTTAAGGTCTCGCAGGGATTCGTTTATTGGCTGTGTGAGTGAAAATGAACTTTATTAATATGACAAAGAGTAGAAGTAAAGTTTTACAAATCAGCTTCTGTAATATGAATTGTAGGTATCCACGTCTGAATCTGAAGACAGTCACTTGTTTGTGCAAGATTGGCCTCCATATTTTATCAAGACTTAGGAGCCACTTGTGGTCATGCAATTATAGTATGGTTATTACCAGACCAAGTTCATGTAAATATAGGAACATAATAATACATTTAACTTAAGAAAAGAATGTGATCCTTGACCATGTACTCAGACCACAAGAATCTTAGTGATACTTAATTTTTATGACAACCACAAAAATATACCTATTTAATTCTAACATGAATTAATCCATTTTTTGGGCATATAGCTTAACTACTAATGTACGTGAATGGTTCTGAATAACATTTTCAAAAGTAGTTTTATAGTGCAAAGAGCTGGGATTCAGCTCATCTAATTATATATGTTTTCAGTCTGGGTTTCTACAGCTGAGGTAATAATTTTTATAGTTGGGGAGAGAAATGGACATCTGCAGGTCATGACTGATCTATTCCATATTAGTTGTACATTTTAGAGTGGGAGGATTCATACAGGAGTATATTTCAGTATATTTCTCTCCATAAAGAGAGGCTATACGGCTAACCCATATCTTGATGTTTACTGAAGAATTAGGGGAGAGAAATATTCCTTGTAAGTTAAAAGTACAGCACAGAAGCTTTTGAAATTGAGGCATCCCTCTGAGAGTGAAATTCAGAGTCCTGTATGAGGTAAAGCTACCATAATCCCTATTAAAAAAAAGAAAACGAAAGAAATGGAGGAACGTGGAAGAGAGGTAGAAGCATGCACAGTAGTTTTATGCCAGCTCAGCGAGGAGCTGTGTGTGTTTGTGATCCCTCTTCATACCAAGATCCTGGTTATAGATAATTAGAGGCAGGAGGAAGCTTTCAAAACTCATTATTCCCCTGACCATAGCCTTTCACATGCCAAATTGTAATTCTTCTGCCTAGAATTGAATTATCACTATAGCTGGTCCAGAGCCTTGAAGACTTCTCAGTGCAGAGTTTCCCTGAGTCTCACATAAGTCTCTGCGTCCTGCTAGCTCTACAGCCTAGGTTTCTCTAAACCAAAGCCCCACAATTTTTCTTAATCCCCTTTCTCTCAGACCACCCCAAATTCCATCCTGTCTGAGACTCCAGCTGTACCTAAATTCTCCCAAACCTTGTCCACACCAAGTCCCCCAGTATGTTCTGTCCTGAGACCTTACCCCGCTTTCTCGTGAGCCCTCTAATACGTCACTGGGCTTCCCCATTCCTCCAAAGCCATGCCCTGCCTGTGCTGGTTGCTCACCCCAGGACCATCAGCAGGGCTGCTCAGCTCCTCCTGACCCTTGGGCTGCCAGCATTCATGTCTGCGCCCCCATGCACTGCTGACAGCTGCTCTACTCCCCCATTGGTGCAGCCATTGGGAAAAATCATCCCTAGATTTGGTTCTTCCAGCTGAAACTTTGGGACAGGAAAGGAATACAGAACCATTAGCGAAAGACAGCAAAACATCTGGGTGACCCACAGTCCTATCAGCCCTGTAATTATCTTCATATGATAAGTGACATGTATAAGAGAGGAGCATCAAACATTAACAGTCAAAAATTATTTCTCATTTCTTTACTCAAATGTTACTCAAATTCACTTAACTGAGACCCTTGTACCTGAAAATAATAAAAACTTCATTGCCACCTAACACAAGTCTTTAAACAAGAAACACAATTCATTTAACAAGAGCCTGTGAACTGGTATCTTTGAGACAGAGAAGTGTTTAACCCTTTTTTTTTATTTATAACACTTCTTAAGACTTCATCAGCAGGAGCAACAAAGGTCCCCTCCAACTTGTTGAGATCTCGTTCCATTCCAGAAAACTGCTTTTCAGTGTTTTGATAGGGGGAGCAGTTTCACTGGAAAATGCTGATCCAGTGGCAGTTTACATATTCCACAGGTATATACTGATTGAAGAAAAACTTTCGACATAAAACCCAGCAAGTGTCTTTCTTGAGTTAACCTGTTTCTGGTCTCATTTTCTACAACCCTACTACAGTGTCTATGGTCTTTGAATTTTGGATCTTGTGACAGATTTGCTCCCTTCTTAATAGTGACCTGTCTTCCAAGCTCCACACTGTCCTGTAATTATCCAAGCAGAACAGTTCATTTATCAGACATCCTGGTTATCAGACTGCTGAGCTCAGGCAGACCCTTGGTTCTGTATTTGTCTGGCCATGTGCTAGCCCACCTGCCAACCTCAGCTTCTCACCTCCCTTGACTTTGTGACCAACAGTCAGCATTTCCTCCTTGCATTTCCTTCCCACTTCTACATGCTCTTGTGGATCACCAGACTTCTCTCCTGGTTTGTCACAAGGGTACTGAGCACCCCAACTAGCTCAAGAAGTCAGAAAACCATAGAGTCTGGGAAACAAAGGCAGCATTATGTTTTCAAGATAGAATGCCTCAAAATTTTGTAGGTGACAAAAACCGACAGACAAAACTAGACAGCTTTTGTCTAGCTTGTTTTTTAAAATCTCACTGATGGATACTCTGCACCCTTATAAGGCAATCTGTTCCAGACCAGAGCTATCACTTCTAGTAAGCTTTTCTTTATGTCTAAATTAATCTCCCTTTCCACAGCTTTTTATTACTTGTACTACCCACAATGGACATGAAGAATAGTTTAGTCTGTTCCTCTCTGCAGTTACCTTTTATCATGTCTTTCCGTAGGCTGGATTCAACTTATATTACTTATATTTTTCTTTATAAGCCATGTTTAAATCATCATTTCTGATGATTTTTGTTGTTGTGCCCTCTATTCCTTCTAGACAATCCATACACTTTTGGAATTCTGGTACCAAAATCAAATATAATATTCCAGCAAAAGTTGTCTTAAATCCAACTAGAGCAGAAAGATTATTTATATATTTTATAGGCTATGCTCTCTTTTTTATACACCAATAGCATAGTCTTTTCCTTTCTGACATGGCATAGAAGACTCATGTTCAACTTGATATCCACTAAAGCCCCCAGATTTTTTCTTTCCTGCAGGCAGTTATTCTAGAGCCTGGGTTTGTGCCATTGGCTACTTCTGCCCGAGTGTAGTATTTTTCGCTTCTTTTGGAAATTTATTCTGTTTTTACGGAACAAGTATCCAATAGGCAGTGGTGATTTTTAATTTTAGTTCTGTCACCAAGAATGTTTACAGCTTCCAGCTTGGCAACACCTTCAGATTTCATAATTTCACATTTCTTAAAACTTTCATTTTATCGTAGTGCACATTAAGGAAAACATTGATTAGGCCAACAGTAGATCCACAGGAGTCTCAAATCAGTAAATTCTTGTTTAACAGGGAACCATTGACATCCCTCTGAATATAGTTTTCCAACTGGTTTTGCATATGAGAGTAACTTAATTTAGATAATTTTTAGACAGCTTATAAGAACATTATGTTAGTATCAGAAGCTTCACTAAAGCTTTTTTTGCCTACTAAACAAGTAAAATCTTGGTTTACTCTCTCTCTCACACACCCCCACACCTACAAGCCCCCACCGCACTTACAGAAATTGTTTTTGAAAAACTGTTTTGGCTCTTAGTCATCATCCCTTTTGCTGAGGCTTGCAGTCTTTTTGTTTGCTAATATATTCCAGTATTTTTCTAGAAATGTAAAGCACTCTGACTGATACACAGTTTTCCAGCTCCTTTTGCTTTCGCTTTTTTTAAGGATAGATAGGTTACTTGTTTGATTTTTTTTTCCAGTCTTCCAGACTCCCATTCATCATCCATGAGTTTTTCAAGTGCTTCTGAAATTGCTTCAACAAATTCTCTATACACCCTGAATTTCATCATGTCTGAATGATTTAAAGCCAACTAACTTATGTTTGTATTCTCTAACCTGCTTCCTTTTTTCTATCTTAAATACTTTGTTGTTTGTGTTAATTAATTATCTGCCTGATTGCATTTAACCTTTTTAGTGCAGACTGAAGCAGTAAATGCATTAAACATCTAGGTTTTTGTTAGCGCCATGACTTCATAGCTTTTTCCCCTGCTGAGTAGTGGACCAGCTTTTTCCTTACTCTTCTTCTTGCAACTAAGATACTTGTTGATCTTTTTCTGTGTTTATCTTGCATTTTCCTTGCTATTTTTTTCAGATTTTCTGCCTTCACTTTTCTCAGTGTATCTTTTCATGTTCCTGGTAGTTCTGTTACTATTTTGTTCTTCATTTCTCACCTTAGAGATTTGAATAGTACTCATTTTCCTACCTATTCTTCTTGTATCTGAAGTAATGACTTTGTGATTTTACATAGTTGGTCTTGCACAGTTTCCATCTTTCTTCAGTGCTAGATGATTTACAGTCACCTTTTAAATAGAATTATTTTAAGGAAGTTCTTAATTGATTTTTTCCCCTAGGAAATCTTACTTGCCATTTCTGAGTTTCCTGAAGTCTTTTCTTTTTTTTTGGTCTTTTGTATTTATTTTGTTGTGCTTCCTTCTTCTTATCCTAAGAATGGAAAATGCTATGATTCTGGGGACGCTCACCTAAATCTCTTATCATCCATCTTCCTTCATAAGGTCTAGGTCTTCTTGCTTTCTATTTTGTGTAACAAATTATTATCAGTCCATATGAAGAAGTTGTTGGATAGTCTGCCTTTCACTATGTTCCTTTCCCAAAAAATACTTAGTTAGAGATCAGAATTATCTCTGTTTTTATGTTTCATGCAATATTTCTTAGATACTTGTAAGAATTATCATTATCTGTTCAGTCTTTCTGGTTTGACATTAGTTCAATAGACCCCCACCTTCCTTTCCTCATTGTTATCGAAGATAACAGATAATAGAATAACCAGTCAATAATAGAAGACATGATAGTGACATACAACAAGTCATATACTTTATCTATTTTTTTAATATGAAAACAAAGATGTAATATTAATGATTTTTCAGACAAATTTCATGGCTTCATATAGTCGTAAGACTACTAGAATATTTATGGCGCTTAATATATGAAACATGCTGATCAAATAATAAATAATCCTCTCAGCCTCCTTCTCATGCAAGTAAGTATATTATCCTATTGCAAAGGAATAGAAATAGAGGGAATTACCAGACTTCCCCAAGTTTTCACAGCTATTCAGCCTCTGCTCAGTTTGGGGTTCCTGGAACTTGAGGCTTCCCAATTCCCAATACTTTTCAGTGACCCAAACTACCTTGCATTATTGTGGGAAATATTAACTATTTTACTTCTATTTCCATGGCATCTGTTCTCAATCCTAACTAAACATATCATACATTTCAATCTATTATTTCAGAAGACAACTTCCCACTATAATTTAAGTATATTGCAGTACTATGAAACAGATTCTGTACATAACAGCATATCAGCATATATAAGAGTACCTACTAGTTTTTTATGGAATCTGCTAGTATTTCTGTTACTGAAACAGAAATGGAACATGTAGTAAAACTTTACTTGAAAATGAAGCCAGTTTTGCATGATCCAGAAGCTGCCTTGTTTTGTTGGAGGTGTTTTTTTACAAGGTACTGTTAATTGCTGTTAACACAAATAAGGACCTAATAGATCCAGTCTTAGATTGAGTAGCTTTTAACAGCATAAGCAGTCTAACCTGTTTGTTCGACGAAATACACAGTTCAAAGTACCATTTAATTGCTCACTATGCTGTAACTATGACTGAAGAGTGATTTATATACTGTATTGTTTATTACTGCACAGTAAGAAAACTGGAATTTTTGCTCAGATTTTAGTACATTCACATTCAGTGAAAGTAAAGCTTCTAAGTCTGTAAATAATTTTTAAAATGTTGGATCAAGAAGCTAAGTCCAGAGAAGCAATTAAACACCAAACATGGTAATTAGCCACCAACCTCCATGGGTTCAGGCATCTTTCCCATATTAAGATCTGACACACAAATTTCAGTGTGATGTGTGACAGCCTGCTGAAGCTAATATTCCGTATCAACCTGTAAACTGGCAGACATTCTTGATACAAGTGCGTGAGTAGGATTAATGCGTACAGCTGATAACTGACTTTCATGTGATGCCAGGAAGAAGTCAAGTCATATCGAACAGTAATGTTTCTGGGTGACTCATTCACAAACTTATCTTTGATAGTGAATACCAGAAGCTGGAGAAAATTTGTCTACATTGAGAACTGTAATCTGAAAACCTGCCATTTAGCTGGTACCTAACTCTGTAGGTGCTTGGGTTTCTAAATTCCTGAAGGTGCTCAGGAAGTGTACTTTGATAAATTTATGTTCCATAGCACTTCCATTTCTAAGGTTTTAATAGCTTTTAACCTTGCTGTAGTGGCATACAAAAATTAGAGGTCCCCATGCCAAAACCCCTTGGCTCCTGTTTCTCACAGCGTGTTCAGGATTAGGCTCGCTATGGAATACTGTAGCAGCCCTGGCTTTTCTTGGGGGTCCTGTGGAATCAATTGTCTTATTCTGTGTACTGATCTGTAACACTGAACAGAATATAGGAGATACAAGTACATTTGCTTTCTACCTGAAGGAATTAGAAACATTTCTTTCACTATATCAGACTCGGTTAGCATTAAAATGCAGGCTGAAACTCAAGCAGCTTTGAAAACTTGTCAAAGTCCGTTCTCCAAAATAAATTTCTTTTCTGCCTGCTAAATAAAAGAACAACACTGTTCTCACTATTAATCCAAATAATTTATTTCCTTCAGATAAGCATACTTAACACATTATTTGAAAATGCAGTAGTTTTTCTTGTCAGCATTTGATCCAGGATCTCTCTGGCTAGCATCCCGTGCTCAGTTTTTCATTCCTGGAAAGAAGTAATCAGCGAGTTCTACTAAGACACAACATGAATGAATTTCCTGTGTGTTTCACAGTCAAGGATCAGACCACAGTACAGCACAAAAAAAAAAAAAAAAAAAAAAAGATCAAGGGCCGGTAACATCAATAAACAATGACTTCCTTATCACTATGAACAGTATGAGATTTCCAAGCTCATTCTCCCCTCTGGCCTTTGAGATCAAAGATCAACAAATGATTATGTGATATAGCAGAAGTAGATGATCCAACCCAGCAGTGGCTTGCATCGTTTTTCTCAGAGGAACTTAGAAACTGTTACTGAGCAATTTTTCTTCTGGTCTGAAAACCATTATCTATGGAGCATTAGTGGAACCAAGCTATTTATTCTGTCCCATGCCATACAGGAGGCCACTCTGCAAGACAGATGGATGCCACAACCTTGGCTACGCTTACACATTAACAATACATTACATTGTGTCTTATTTTCAACTGATGCACATAATTAACTGTCAGAATATCTTTGGGATATTAGCTTTTAAATAATAAATAATGTCCCCCGAGCAAGATAGGAATGATGATCAGAAAAGGAAATACTATGAAGAATTAGGTGAGCTGTTTTCTCCATCTTCCACTGAAGGTAAAATCCTCTGCTGGCCAAAGTTAGTAAAACTCACAGTCATCTTTGAATTCTTGCTAACTAAGAAAGACCAGATAGCATTAGTTTACAAAAAAAGCTTTCTTTCGCCTTCAGTATGCTAGGACGCTGCTTAGAAATCTGTCTGTATAGGTGGCTCAACTTAGTATGCAAGCGTTCTTGAAAAATTGAAGTGTTATTTAATAATCAGTGGCTTCCTACCTTCAGGTTTTGCTCCCCTGGATGTTTTGATCATGGGCCTCATTATGGAAATGAAGATTATTTTCTGGGAGAGGGAACTGTTGCATACCTGGATTTTATCCCAGCCCAGATCCAGGGAATGAGCTGGTCATGCAGCCAGACCCAGGAAAAAATAATTCTGGAGTCTTCGTGCATGTGGAGATAAAGATACTCAGAATACTTAATTGTAGGTGGATTTTTTAGAAGTAAAGATGTAGTTCAAAAAGTCATTTCAAAATGGACTGCTGGAAATAACTGCTGGAAAAGGTACCTTAAATATAGTCAGCACAGTACAGGCTGATTTTTCACTGCAGTATTTCTTTTCCAGTTATCTACTTCTATGGAATAAATCAGAAAAAAACCATATCAATATGGTAGAGTATTCTTTAGGAAAAATATATTGAAATAACAGCATGCTGCATCCTTACCATGGGAACTGAAAACGGGTATTGTTAAATTCTTAAATGGGTAATAACTGTTCGGTATATCAAGCAATACACATTCATTAAAGTTAAAAAAAAATATTTCTGGTAGATATAAACTAAATAATTACAAAGCATTAAACCTGCTAGGATGTGTTTAATAGTATATCACTGACTTAGTTGGATACATTTAAAAGGATATCAGTAAGAGCTTCCTCTGCCCTTTCTCCAATGCTATTCAGCGTTTCAGGGTTTGACTGAACAAATCATCAGTGGTAGCACATCTCATTAATGACAGAAAAAATCAGCACAGCCAGCAGGAGTAGCAGATTTTACCAGTTTTTTTTTTTTTTTTTTCCCCCCTTATGATTCCTGAGTTTTGGGGAATCTTTGCTGAAAGTAATTAATTTACGTAATGGGTTAGACCTTTTAGGCTTCATCAGGAGTTAGCATATAATCAGGTGGGAGGCAAATTTACATTTCATAATTGTGGTAGTCATTTGCACTTGAAGGCCCTTGCAAAATTAATTTAACACCCAAAGGTTCCCAAACAGCAGAGAATCTTATAGTAAAATATTTTTCCTTTTTTGTTTTTTCCATACATTAATTTAAAGAAATTATCTTTGTGGCAATCGAAAACCTGTGAGGTAGGTAAGCTCAGTACTAAATTCACCTAGCACTAAACCTGATTGAATTTGCAGACCCTGTGAGTGGGATTAACCTTTTCTAATTTTAGCCACCTATAAATTAGCTAAAAGAGTAGCCTCATTTAGGCGCAGCACAGTTCATAGAGAAAGGAAAGGAACTCGAGAGTGTAATTCATCCCATCCTAAGGTGGATGGCTGCCATTATCCGGATGAGTTGCACATCAGAGTTGTCTGTCTGAGTGAGAACTATGGCTTGCACAGTTAAAGCATCTTGTTAATTAATCAGTAATCTTAGATTTGCCTCAGGGATAAAATATGAAGAGGTGCCCATCTGAACCCACTGATTATCCAAATAGCTAGGGTAGGTGAAGTATTTGACTTTTAGATCGCTAAAATAAGGTGAAATGAATCCTGTTTTATGCTTTGAAAAGATGACACTTTGGTAGGAATTCTCTCATTATGATACTACAAATTATCATTCTTAAACATATAAAAAGAAAAAATATTATCCACTTTATTTCCCCCCATCTCAGAACATGATTAAGGAAAAATACAATTGCATTGTTGTCTTATGTACCTATCTAAATGAAACTATCCAGGAGAAATTTAAAAACAATACTTGTTTACTTATTTATTATTGAAGACTATAGATTTGGTGGGTTTGTAGCAACAAGTTATTAATGATGCATAAAGTACTGCATCAATGGTTAAAAGAATAACGCCAGTACTTTGCAATTTTTAAAATGTGTTATCATTTATTGTAGATTTAGAAAAGCTAAAACCAGTAAAGCCCAAGAAGCAGGGAATATTCTACTTGAAAGAGAAAATAAAAGAAAAAAAAATACAATTTTTCTTTTGTATAGATTGTTTTTTACCTTTTTTCATTATTCCTCTGAATCCTTTTTTTGTATGTGCCATCTATAAAGACATATGACTGTAATATGAGTGTTCACAGACCTGTGTCTGCTCAGTGGAATGGTTTATGTTATGGTGCATTTTTCCACAAAAAATAGTTATGGGTGTCATCTTTTCTCATGTAGATGAAAGTTTCCTGAGCCCTATTTTTCCAGTTGATCCATAATGGTTCTTACAATGCTACTTTATTCCATGGTTCCTAAACGACCAATGACTATTGCTCATGCCATACAGAAAGTCGGTTAATTTATGCAGCTGAACCAAACCATGCAGAAAGATGTCAAGTGAAGAAAAAAATCGAAAAAAAATCCTCATGGTAGGAATAAATCAGAGAATCTAAGAAATAGTTGTTTGAAGAATGTTCTGGTACTCAGCTTCAGGTAAGTAATGCTCATGGCAGCTTTAGAAGTATATTTCAGTGCTATTCGTTGGACGCATGCTCTGTTCTTGAGCCTCCTAGCATGTGACTAGTCACGTATTATAGAACGGCAGCCTTAAGGTATATTAGCGTATATTAATTTGCATTGTCTGCCAGCTAGAGGAGAAAGGGATTCCTTCTATGCCATTTGCTTCAAGTCAAATGACAGCTTTCTGAGGGCAATTTCCCATCCTCATGGAGAGAGTCGTTCATCAGCAGTCATGCTGGTTTGAGGAGACTTCTTGAACAACTGATAACAATACGCAGGAGTCTTAAGAGTGAGATGATCCTGTATCTCTGCCATAAATGTCATCCCACTAAGGCCCACAAATAAAGGGAGAGAGGAAATTAGTTCTCACAACAGAACATTTCTGTAATGCTTAATATTCACAAACTTCCAGTATGAACTTCTGGTCCCAGAAGCGAATAGCAGGGCACTTCTAAGAGTCTCAGGAGACTGAGAAGTTCTCTCACTGTTCACCTTCCTCTTGCTTTCATGGTACGTTATTTCCTAATTTGGAAACATATCATTCCTGCATACATGGGATATGAGAAGGGAGTATTTTGTTGTTTTCTAGACAGGTGATTTTCATGGTCATGGAGAAAGTTTTACATTTTTTTAATATCCTGTACTCAGAGTAACAGTCTGTTTTCAAGAGCTGCAATTATTGCTCGCTTCTTAGGATTAAAGTGGGGCTAATTTCCATGGCTTGCTTATAAGAGAAACGTACCATTGGAAATGAAATGGACATTTTCTTTCCTTGGATGGTCACAGAAGATCAGTGTTCTTGGTGTTCCTTCCCCCACCCCATTCTCCGTGGTCTGCAGTCTGAAGAAGAGTTGTGGTCACATCCATTTTGTCACTGCTAGGCAAGTGGCCAGTTCAGGAAATAGTTTAATATGTGATCTTCTTGTGAAACTGCGTTTGGCAGGGGGTTAAAATGCATCTGCTAAATTGACTGGAGAATAGGGCTGCCACTTTCAATCTTTAGTAGATGGCACACAACTTTTATTGCTTTTCTCTCCTGCACCTCTTTTATCTCTTTTATCTCTATCAGTAGACGGTCAGGGAGCCCCACCAGCAGTTCTGGAGCCAAGTACAAAATTCGGAAGTGAGACAAAAGGTGCACAAGAGGGACAGAGCATTACAGCTCTGTTTTCCAGATTGCAGAAGGAAGGTTGCCCCAAACTGGACATTAGCTGTATCAGCATTGCTAACTATGCAGGCCTAGGGAGGCATTACCAGATCACAGGCAAAATAATACAGTGTGTCTCGTGTCTACACCTCTGGGGGCTAGATCTTTCTGGAGCAGAATGACCACATCCTTCTCATGTACCACTTGGCTGTGTGCGTACTCTTGATTTTATATGACCTTTTTTTTAATCCATTTTTTCAGTTTGCAAAAATATGAAGGATGCACCATGCTCACCAAAATGAACCTAAGGTGCTATGCTGTGTGCCCAGTGTTGTCAGGAGGATAAAGGGAATGGGGAGCTTTCTGGAGCAATATTGGAAGAGCATGGAGAATGCCAAAGCTTACACAGTTTCATCCATACTGTTTTTTCAGAGTGGTCCCTGTAGCAAATCTGTCTATTGAACCATACAGATTATCTTGGAAAGAACTAGGAGGAGTGATCTGCAACAACCCTGGGAGTAAGCTATTAGTTATGGGTCCAGTAGTCAAATTCTTTCCCTAGGCCTTCCCTCTTCAGTGGGCTTGTTATCCATTATTGGTGGATAGCTTTATGAGTGTGTTAAATGCTGGCAGTGCAAATTTAACATATGTTGCCTTTCTTTGGTGCCATAGAAAATAAGGTTTTTTCAAGCAAAGAGATTCTGCATGTGTCTTTTGCAAATACTGCCGGTGCATGATCCTTTTGGGATTCCGGTTTAATTGTTTCTTGGTACAGCATGCAGTTATTGACATTTATATTGTGTATTGCATGTGTCTTTTGTGGTGGTGTTCTAGAAGATAGATAGTCAAGTTGAGAGATGAGAATGTATAGAAGAGAGATTTTTACAATCCAGGCTACATTTTCAAGACACATTTTACATATAAAGAGTGGTTGAAAGTATGAGATTATCTTTTGGTTGAGTTAGTCATATTAAAAAGGCACTGAAATTCATCTTACATAAGCAAAAACTAGCCTCCATTATGTCTTACACTCTTGTTCATCTTATGTGTTTTGATTATTAGCACAGAATCAAAATAGTTTGACAGAGAAGCAAATTAAAAGATAAAAGAACTTTAGTTCATAACCTAATGAGTATTTTTCAAAATTGCCTCTTTTAATGAAGGTATAGTGTATGAGGTATACAAGGTTGTGTATGTTAAATATGCATATATAAAAGGAGATAGAATCACAGAATCACAGAATGGTCAGGGTTGGAAGGGACCTCTGGAGATCATCTAGTCCAAGCCCCCTGCCACAGCAGGGACACCTACAGCAGGTTGCACAGGACGGCGTCCAGGTGGGTTTTGAATGTCTCCAGTGTGGGAGACTCCACAACCTCTCTGGGCAGCCTGTTCCAGTGCTCTGCCACCCTCAAAGTAAAGTCCCTCCTCATGTTAAAATGGAACTTCCTATGCTCAAGTTTGTGCCCATTATCTCTTGTCCTATCACTGGGCACCACTGAAAAAAGACTCTTCTCATCTACCTGGCACCCTCCCTTTAAGTATTTATAAGTATGGATAAGATCCCCCCTCAGTCTTCTTTTTTCTAGACTAAAAAGACCCAAGTCCCTCAGCCTTTCCTTGTAATAAAAATGCTCCAATCCCCTAATCATCTTGGTAGCTCTTTGCTGGACCCTCTCCAGCAGTTCCCTGTCCTTCTTGAACTGGGGAACCCAGAACTGGACACAGTACTCCAGATGCGGCCTCACCAGGGCAGAGTAGAGGGGGAGGATGACCTCACTCGACCTGCTAGCCACAGTCTTCTTGATGCACCCCAGGATGCCTTTGGCCTTCTTGGCCACCAGGGCATATTGCTGGCTCATGGTCATCCTGTTGTCCACCAGGACTCCCAGGTCCCTTTCCAAAGAGCTGCTCTCCAGGAGGTCAGCCCCCAACCTGTACTGATGCATGGGGTTATTCCTCCCCAGATGCAGTACCCTACACTTGCCTTTGTTGAATTTCATAAGGTTACTCTCCAGCCTGTCCAGGTCACGCTGTATGGCAGCACAGCCTTCCGGCGTGTCAGCCACCCCTGCCAGTTTTGTGTCATCAGCAAACTTGCTGATGGAACACTCTATCCCTTCATCCAGGTCATTGATGAATATATTGAACAGGACTGGACCCAGTACTGACCCGTGAGGGACACCACTTGTTACTGGCCTCCAACTGGACTCTGCACCACTAACCACAACCCTCTGAGCTCTATCTGTCAGCCACTGTTCAATCCACCCCACTGTCCATCCATCTAACCCATACTTCCTAAGCTTGTCTGCAAGGATGATGTGGGAGACAGTGTTGAAAGCCTTGCTGAAGTCAAGGTAGACAACATCCACTGCCCTCCTCTCATTCGCCCATCCAGTCATGCCATCATAGGCTATCAGATTAGTCAGACATGACTTCCCTTTGGTGAATCCATGTTGACTACTTCTGAGAACCTTCTTTTCCTCCAGATGCTTGGAGATGACACCCAGAACAAGCTGTTCCATCATCTTCTCAGGGATGGAGGTGAGGCTGACTGGCCTGTAGTTTCCCGGGTCATCCTTCTTGCCCTTTTTGAAGACTGGAGTGACATTGGCTTTCCTCCAGTCCTCAGGCACCTCCCCTGTTCTCCAGGACCTATCAAAGATGATGGAGAGCAGCCCAGCAATGACTTCCGCATTGATACACACACATTTATCTTGTGTGACTATTAGGTCAACATCAAACTAACGGTAGACACCAAAAAGAAATGTGACAAGACTTGCAGCTTGCTGAGGTGTATTGTTCAGCTTCTGTACAGGACATATGTTTTCTTTAAGAGTTCATTACTTTCACCAGAAATGTGTTCTATGTGATAGATTGCATTCATGCAGTTAAGTTAGATAAATATATAATTTCAAAAACAGATCTAGTTGCAAGAAAATAATCTCTGGACAAACACATTTCTGAAGGAGACAGAGTTTGATCTAATTTTCTGCAGTGGAAATTCAGATACAGCTGTTACAGGTCAGTAATACAGAAGTTCTAAGTAATAATAATACAGCAGTTTTAAGTAAATATGTCAATAACATGGAACTTATTAGTAAATTTTGAACTAAGATAACCAAACTATACAGGTGAAATAGTAAAACTAGTGATGATTGGTGAAATAGGCTGGATTGTTGAGCTTGACACCATCAGCTCCCTCAATAGAAAATTAAGTGAGAGGCACTTTCTTGGCATGATTCATCTCCCCATAAATGTTTTGGCATGATTCATCTTCCCAAAAACATCTAAAATAGGTCAGATGAATCATACCTTTAACATCCCCACAACTTTCTACTGTTCAGAAAAAGAGAATATGGTATTTAGCTGAGGTGGTAGCTGAGATGAATCATCACCGTGTATACTTGTGTGATAGGTGTGATAAACTGATGTGATCTTTCGCTGCCTTCTTCCTTGTGGGTTTTGGGTTTGGCATTGGCAATGTTTAGTAAACATCACTGCTTTCATCATTATTGGCATGCATATGTTCAAGATTATGTATGAACTGAACAGTATAAATTGGAAGGCTCCATAATGAGCCTTATACTTTGCATTGCAGAGGTAAAATGGGTATTAATAGCTGACATCACAGTATACGTTACTCTAGGAGTATTATAAAATAAATCAGATTCTCATGCAGAATCAAAAAAATGCAGAAAAGGGCCAAATGTTCTCACATGTCCTACCAGGTTCCCCTGGCAATAGTTAATTCTGCTCAAGCCCAGCTATCACCACTACTGATCAGACTGTTAACAGATAAAGGACCTCTTTGCACATCTATGGAGCCATGTTGGTACAGTGTAAAGGATCTTCACTTCAGAATTGTTTTCCACAACATTTTCACTGATTGGTTTCTTTTAGAATCATAGAATCATCTAGGTTGGAAGGGACCTTTAAGATCATCAAGTCCAACCATTAACTGAACACTGCCAAAACCACCCCAAAACCATGTCCCTAAGCACCACATCTACCCGTCTTTTAAATACCTCCAGGGATTGCGATTTCACTGCTTCCCTGGGCAGCCTGTTCCAGTGCTTGATAACCCTTTCTGGTGAAGAATTAAGTACAAGAACACAGCAAGTTGATAAGTAACAATGAAACTGTTTTTACTGGGGACAAGTTGGGTCAAACTAATCTGATTTCCCTATACAGAAATGGAATCAAAATGTGTTTATGTGAGAAGCACAGATGTTAAGTCACTTGTCTTTCCTAAGTCTTTTTACACTATTCAGCATGCCATTCTCATAAGTAGGGAATTATCTTGATTAAATTACCATGAAACAGATGCAAAACTTTTTGGTAACCTGCATTTGGTTGGTTAGCAAGTGTTAATGGTCAGAACAGAAACACTTCAGTTGTGGTTCTTCAGCAAGTACAGCCACTATTTTCACTACTGTGTTGAATGGTGAAATAATCTGTGTGCTCTCAACAAGTGAGGTAGGGCAATAAGAGCTCATGTACAGGCTGGAAAATAGATCTAGAATTCAAAATAGCGGGATGCCATTCGATTCTGCATTTAGGTAGGAATAAGATGAATTGAAGGTTGGAGAAGCACTGACTCAGCAGTTGCTGTATTGAAACGATGTAGACAGCTTAGTGGTTCCCAAGGTAAACGTGAGTTAGAGAAGCAATGCTTTTCCGAAATAGCATAACAAAACATTTTTGAAGTACCTAGTCAGGCAGAGCTATATATGAATTTGGAACTCCTAAACATGCAGCTTGTCCACTTAAGCACATAATTTGGGCAATTTAAACTTCCCGTTGCAAGTCTTCAGGATTAAGTTTGACTACATTCTCTACTCTGAGGTTGATGAGACACTGGAACAGGTTGCCCAGAGGAGTTGTGGATGCACCATCCCTGGAAATGTTCAAAGCCAGGTTGGATGGGGCTTTGAGCAACCTGCTGTAGTGGAAGGTGTTCCTTGGTTCAAAGGATGCATTAGAGAACATCTCAAGTTTCTTCTAGCCTTATGTTTCTGTGTGGTTTAATTATTTAGTGAGAGATATTCCAGTCCTGCATAAAGTAGGATACACAGCTCTAAGGGGAATATGGAAGTAACCATCCAGTTTTGAGTCACGCAAGAGATGCATACCCTGTGTCACGCTGCACAGTGGGGCAGATCACATGATGGAGTGGAAATCACAGTGGGGTTGTATTTTGGAAGAGACACATTTCCAGTAGCTGTTATCTCCAGGTCCTTCCTAGAAAGCATTATGTGCCTTGAGAATGTGTGAGTTGCAGCACTGCAGCAGGAGTTGCAAAAAAGCACTTAGCAAAGCATCTACAGCAAAAGCCTATTGGCACCCCTAGTAAAGTTGTATAGTAAAAGTAAATAATGTACTGGTTATACTCATGATTTCTCTGAAAATAAAAAAAATGTAGCATTTAAAAAGGCAAAATATCTTTTGTATACATTTGGAAAGAATTTGGTGAAAGTTAAAGAGCATTAAGATATAAAGCTTAAGGGAATAATTTCACAAACCCATATTCAAATAATTATACATACAACAGTAAACAATTGATTTATGTTTAAATCTAATGTCTATTGTTCTTTGGTCCGTTGAGTGAGCTCTAACTAAACATTAATGGTCATTAAAAAGCATCTTGCCGAACAAAATCAGAAAATAAGAAGTGAGATAGTCTCATGGAAAAAATGGATTGCTATTAAAGAACAGGATTTCCAAAAAATTTCATAGAGTAGACAGCGTCTTGACAGCATACGTAGACTTTATGAAGAAAACCAGACTGTATAAAGAAATCCAGGATTTGACTTCTTGTTCATTGGTGCCATAAGGCCAGAAAGCTGGACTGAAAAATCATATGGGATTTCCCCTTGGCCAGGGCCATTCTACCTGATAAAAGCTACAAGTGCAGTAGCTCCCCCAGGGAGAAACATCTCTCTGCCAGGTGGGGTTTTTGTTGGGATTTTTTTTGTGTGTTTGTTGGTTTTTTTTGTTTGTTTTTTCTTCTACAGATATGCTCAGTGGGGTTATATTCAGCAGTCTTACCCGAGTACATGGCAACCTTATAATAAATAGTATGTAATGGGTTTTTACCTTTTTCATAGTAAAAGCTATTCTGTTAAAACAGCTTGAATGAACATCATGGAGTGTATCCAGAAGTTTCACCTCAAGAAGTTCTGTTGCAGGCTTGAATAACTGCACAAAAACCTGTAAGAGCGTTAGTGGGGAGCAAGCAGAATGCAAACAAAGGGGATTAATCTGTTTTTGTCCTTCAGCAGTGTCTGCATTTAAAAGTGTGTATGAATTGGAAGTAGAGCTAAAGGCAGGTGCCAAAACTAGTAGCACCAATGGATCATTTAACATGTATTGTTTAGTTTAGTTTCTAAAGAATGGGTTATGAGTTGGTGTATGGATTGTATTAAAATCAGGAGTCATACTGGGTAAGAAAGGGTGAGTCAAAATAGAGTGGACTATTCTGATCCATATCGATATTTGATCCTAAGATGTTATCATCAAAAGCAGTTGCACCAAATATTCTGTACATCTGCTATTAAAAAGTCGTTCTAGAAACAATTTCTCTTTCCTGAGACTTCCTTAGTGTTGAAATATCTTCTGAATTTCACTTAAATTTGATAAGTTTATATACTAAAACTGCATGTCTTTTCCTAACCATTTTAGAGAACTGGATTTTTATGTTGTTGCTGACAAGTGCTATTTTCCTTTTGTAATTGGGAAAGAGCATATTTGTCTGTCTGATTATCCACCTCCTGAGAGTTTCTGTCTTGTCAAGTTAGAAATGGTACATTTATTAACCTATCTGAAACTTGAAAGTGCGTACTTCAAATTCATTCCTTTTTACAGCATTCTGCAAAGTAGCTACTGAAATATATGGCATAAACCAAAATGCTTTTGCATCACCTATTTTATGCAGAATTTTGCACATATCACTAATCACTAATAGTCTAATCTAATAGTGATTAGGTCACTAGTCGCTAATATACCAGAGTTATGCAGAGGGACATACAGTTTTTCTTCTTCATATCCAATAGTTATGGAAGAACATAGAACTAACTTCAACATAATACAGATCCAGTCATAAACGTAATCATTTCTGAATCTTCCATGGAAAACATGGATGTTTGTTTAAGAAACGCAGCCTTAAAGGACATTTTTTTCCTCTCTTTCTATCTCAATAAAAATGAAGTGAAGCAAAGTGAAGCGAAAGATAAAAAATGCATCTAATCCCTTACCAAACTCTCTGGAGACTCTTTGAAACCCATGACGTGTAGTCATATGTTAAGTAAACAAACTCCTCAGATTTCTTTAACTGACTGGTGTGACAATTTTTAGTGTGGAATTTCTCAGACTATCAGATGCAGGAATTCACCAAAACTCAACCAACACCTAGAAGAAAGCTGCCAGATTAAATATTCAGTGACACAAAATGAATATATTTACTTGTTTGACGTACAAAAAATGTTGCTCTGTAGTGTTGCATCTGCTAGAACCTGTTTGTCATTTCTCTTTAACCTGTATAAATCAAAAACCATCTCACTGAAGCTGAGTGAATATTGTCAGCATAAAACAGGGATAAGTGGAAAAAAAAAAAAGCCACCAAAAAATCAAGTTCTAAACTTTCAAATATAAAGACAAAAGCTTCACCTGATGACAGTCATCATCATAGCTTTATGGAAATCTTTCTGAGGTTGTTCTTTCTCTTCATGTGTAATTCCTCTGTGATTCCCTGATAATTACTTTTTATAAAGCTAACATGTAAAGTCATGATGCTCAGGCAACCCTCTGGAAATCAAGTATATACTTTATTTCATTCTAAGAAAAACACGCTCCCAGCTGTGTGGAAGGAAAGAGGATTTGCATAAATATATTAGAATTTTCTCATTTATCTACCATTAAGACCACTTTGTAGAAGCATGATCATCTGAGCTCTTTATTCATATAAATAGCAGTATTGTATTATGTTTGATGACACTTTCTCCTAATACCAGTTCCTTACAAAAGGGATTCACCCTGACTAAATGTAGATCTTCATATCTGAGTGATTTGTTCTAACATCCCGTTATAGTCAAGGGAGAGGAACAAGCACTTCCAGAGAGCAGTTCATCTCAACCAAAAGTAGTCATCTAAAGTCAGATAGATGAATCATGCCTTAGAAGTGCTTGTTTCTCTCACCTGGCTTTTAGGGACCTTCAGGTGACTAACTCATATATATATATTTGAAGTTACGTGAGATGAATTTTACCCTTCTAATCAATTAGTTTCCTGATCCTCCTAACTCAACATCACCCTGGTATAAATTACAGATTTCTCTTTTCAAAAAATTCCGTTTTCATACATCTGAGATGACTTGCCTTGCTTATTTATGATGGCAAATGTGCAAAAATGCATATCATAAATCATTATCAATTTAATGTCCTTTTGCAAACCATGCACAACGTTTTATGTCAAGAGATTTTCAAACAACTTCATTATATGATACTAGTTTTAAAGCTGTGGTCCTCTGGAGTGTTCTGCTTGCAACACTGAGCATATTTCATTCCAAGGTAGTAAGCAATATATTCAGAATTTAGAAATATTTCCCTCCAACCAGAAGGCATCGCCTGTGAAATACACAGAATAACGCAAAATCAGAGAGAAGGTAAACAGGAAAAGAGATTTTGGTAGAGCTCTATTTATTGCTAGTTATTTCTTCTCCTGGCACCATACAAAACAATCTGCTCTTGTTGCTTCCAAAATGGCAAGATGAATGGCCCTGTAATCATCACTGTTAAAAGGGTAACAATGTACTGAAAAACAAAAAAAACCAAACAGTTTGGGGAGAAAAGTGGAATCAGTGTTTATAACTAGGTAAAATAATAACCATGTGATATTAATTCATGTGATTTCATTCATTCATTCATTCATATGGCAGTTGTTCAATATTAAAATATCATCTATTAAGGTATGATTAAATACATTCCAATTAAAACTTAGGAATATGTTAAATAACAGATTCTAAAGCTAGATATTTTTAAATCAATGGCAGCAAGTTTCACTGAAAAGTTTAAAAACAGTTTTCTGAACCGTTGATGATGATTTTCATTAAGTTATAAAAATTAATGAAGCTCCAGAGAACTGGAAAAAAGATAACTTTATTCCAACATTGTATAAAAAACAGATACAAGACTAGTGTCAGATCAGCTGAACATGAGTCCTGTTGCAGTGTTGGACCTGTTCTTGAATGTATAAATAGGAAGATGGAGAAGGAAAAGAAAAAAAACCAACTGGATTTGTTGATTCAGAAAGCAAATTCTACATGGCAAAATTGATATTAAGTAGATTATAATATAAGAATGAGAAGTACAATTATCAGTTCAGACTAGTGAAAAGATGAAGCACAATCATGAGAGAAATTCATCTCACCTGGCTTTGGGACATGTTTTTCTAGATTCTTCAGCATATTACATTTTCAAATAAAATTTAAATGTTTCTTTTTAAAAGAAAACTGGTTAAATTTGGAGTGAGTTTCTTAGGAATCCACACAATTTCATTATGGGCAAGATGGAGAGGACACTTTATATATGGATCTGAGAAAATTTGCTGTTTCTCTGATTCGTGTTTGAACAGCCTTTCAAAGTGCAACAGTTCTTTTTAGTGTAATTGCAGTGATGCTTTTGCCCTAATGCTTATGACCCAAATTATCTGTGATTGCTAATTTCCATTAATATTCCAATTTAAACTGTCATACACTAGCTTCCTAGTGTCTGTGCTTTTCTCTGGTGCTACGCTCAGACCTTCTGTGCATTGCTCAGATCAATCGTCAATACTGAGCTCTCCCCTGGGAGCAGTGTGGTGCTGCTGGTGAAGGTTTCTTCCATGATGGTCTTGGGGGCCCTCTCAGGGTTAATTTTATTTGCTTCAATCATGTATTTGCTAATGGGGTGTACACTACCCTCTGGGTCCTTGGGCTTAATTACCCCATGGTTACTTAATTTTTCCTCATCCTCGGTGCAATATTTTAAAGGGTGAGAGTTATGCAATTGCACAAAGCTAAAAAAAACTCCAAAACTCCACAACTTAAAAAAAAAATTACAATATAACTAAACCAAACTCAAAATGACAGGATATGCAAGAAACTCCTGACGTCTGAGTATCTGAGTAATTTGCCTTTGAACACAGAACAACTTAGGCAATGGTCAAATGATTCTGAATGAAGTTTCTTAAATATTTTGTTTCAAATAGTGCTAAAGTAAATTCAAGACCAAACAAGACCTGACAAACTCTGAAGTCTGTTGTGAGTAGTTGCGGCTGTAAAGCCTGAGGTCTATCACTAACACTTGGCAACACAAAGTCGGTTGGGCTACAGGTTTACTCTGTTCTACCTGTTTTCTTACTGACTTCAGTGGTGAATCTATAATCTGTGAAATGGATTAATTTGAAATATGTGTTAATGAGGAGCAGTTTTAGCGAGTCTCAAATATCTTCTGCTGGCACTTATCCTTTTGATCTCTCTCCCATGTAACCTTCAGAGGCAATGTCCTAATAAGTTCATTCCTTATAATTCATTTATATGTCTTGAAGACTTTATTCTCCCAGCTCATTTTTCTGATATGATAAATGATTAGGGGATTTGGCACTGTGTACTACTTTGTAGTTAGGGATAATTACACTAAATTTCCCACCTATATATATTTCCCTATTTGATGTATTTTAAACAAAGATATGTGTGTGATACTGGGTGGATTAATTTATTTTCCATAATTTTTGAATGCTTTTTGTTTGCTAGGCTGTAAACTGTACCTGAGACATTCCCTTTGACTCCAATAGGAGAATGCATGCAAGATACACTTGATTGGACTATAAATCTTTCGTAGAGAGAGTTTGATGCTTCTGGATTATTTGCACTGCCCATAAACAGGAGGAAAGCGTATGAGATCACTGAATATTAATAGCAACTGGCAACAGGCTCATACTTTCCCATAGGATTTTTCAAGTCATAATAAATTCATAATATTACTAGGTTTTTCAGCCTTTGCTTGGATTCAGTTATCTGGATTCCTGTATATTATGGACTGATACTTAAGGTAATCCAGACTCATCAGTTTTGGATCCCCTCTGGACTGTGAAAGGCATTCCTGATAAATACTGTGTCCATAGTTCAAGGATGTATTTTAACTTGTCTGGTTATAATTTATTGAGTTCTATATCTTACCCTGAATAAGTCTGAATTACTTTATAGTATTTAATGTAGGCTGGTGATTAATACTGAATTATAAGACTTCACAACTTGTTGGCTCCCTACTAATACTGGATTTTTAATTTATTAGACCATCTTTGTGTTAAGTGCTATAGATGTTTCACAAGTTAATACTCAGAATTTAGGCCGTGCATTTTCTCATTTAGCAGCTTTTATAGAACATTTCTCTTTATGAAGAAAGGGTAAACTTAAGAAAATGCATTTGCTTTTATAACAAGGCGGTTCCATATAAATTTGTTTTAAATTAATTTTCTAAGGTACCTGTAGTAGAAAGACACTTCATCAAAACTATTAAGGATGAGAATTGCGGGGCTGGTTTAAAATCCAGTCCAAATTCTGTTTCATTCAGTACAATATTTTCATTAAATTTGATTAATATCCAGGAATAAAAAAACAAGATTTCTTTTTTTGTTCTCTGTGTGAGTTGTTCTAGTAAACAGGGCATGTGCATACCTTTTTGTCCTCTTTTAAAGCCAGTAATTCACTCGACCAATCACTGCATTGTGGTATCTTTATAATTTAGAACTACCTGTGGCTCTCAGGAAGAGAAGGGTTAAAGGAAGTGAATGAAAGATTGCAAATCTTTTAAAGCAATGGCCTGGTAGTTATTTTACATGACTTTGTGATCACTTTGTTAAATACAATATTAGCAACAAAAAATGTATATATGTACTGATATGAAGAATCAGCTGAATAAATGCAATACATAAACCAAAAAAAGTGCTTATCTGCATTTTTTTCCTACTTAGCAAAACCAGGAAGAGAGATATTACTGTTCTTTCAAAAAATTAATGGGTTAATGTATTGACAGCCCTGATTTTTGTCTTAGGAGTGTACAAAACGTGATTTTAAGTGTAGCCAAAGAAAAATAAAAATTGACATGTCACTCATAGTAAATGGTAGACATTATCCACAGTAGTGCTGCAGAAGCTATCCATAGGATATTGTATAGTGGTTACTACCAAGGTCTCATAAAGGGTGGAGATAACCAGCACTGAGCCTGCAGATTAAAAAATCATTTAATAACAATTAAAAAAGCTTGTCTTGCTCATCTTGTTATATTTAAGACGTCTTTTATACGTATTGGATTTGTACTGATTGAAAACTCACCGCTTCTTTTACGTAGCTGGATAATTAAGACCAATGATGTTAGTTTGGGCCCATAGATTTAAAAGATAAACACATTGTTAAATCGATGATACACTTGCAGTATTGAACCAGCATAACTTGTTTTGTCATTGAAGTCTCTGAAACTGTTGTAAATGACATAGATTGCCATCATGAGGTGTTTACAGGAGCTATTCAATATTGAAAATAAACATAGGTCTGCTTTGCTGTCTGTCATTCTTCAAGCTGTCTGGGAGCAAAACAAATCTCTGGAATAGCTTTGGTGGTTATAAAGTAGGAAACGTGCCAGTAGAATAAACCTGATTAACAAATTTTGTAAGAAATCCTGAAACGACAATTAAACAGCATGATGCAGAATCGTAAACACAAGTGGCCAGTATTATCATATGCTGTTTAGAAAAGCACAAATAGTCAATAAATCATGGAGTTGATTATTGTACACATTCATCTGTGGGTTGCTGGGGCACTAGCAATGTAATTCAATCTTGAAGGTTTGTTATTGTTTAGACCACATTGTAAAATCTATTGATTATCCATGTGCAGCATGATTTATTCTTTCATCTAATATTTGTGCTCTTGGTAATAGGATACTGCAGCCATGGATTGTAACAGACATTTTAGATCACATACTTTATGGTTTTCATCTAGGAAAAAGTAATAATAAAAAATTGAGAAGGGCCATAAAAGCCTTATTCATGTCATTCTAAAGAGATTATTATAACATCATTATTTTACTAACATTACCTACTTTAATAAATTTCATCTGAAGCACTGGCAAAATTCATGTAAAAGACTGAATCTACAGTTAGGAAAATAGCCATTTTCCTAGGAGGCTTTAATATTCTTCACACTTTATTATTTTAAACCATCTAAACCAAGAATCAATTTGACTTAAATTTTTGTCCTTTGTTATTCTGGCTGCTCCAGGCTTTTATATGAAGGGTTCTTGAGTCAGTGATAACTGGGTATCTAGACTTCAGTTCAGTTGCCTAGGCACAGCCATCTACCACCATTTTAAATGCAAAACATCCACACAAAGCCTGCAGATGTGACACAGGACCTGCAGGATACCCATTCCCTGCCGAACAGGTAGATAAATGGCATCTACCATTGGAAATGGTACTAAACACTCTTAGGCAACTAAATAAAGTAGGATTGTACTTTCTTTGCGTTCCTTGTTCTCTCCAATAAAAATGAGACATAATGTACAGTAGGATATTTAGGGCTGTAGTTTAGCTGCCCATGCATGTGTGCCTCCATGTGAGCTAGGTGTCCAAACTGCCTTTATAGCTGGCGGAGTTCTCATCCTCGGTTCAGTCGCCTTAAAGTGGGCATCTCGATCAATTTAATATGCTCTATCTGATATGCTGTGTCTTGTCTGGTGCTCCAGGACATGGGTCTCCCATACACATATGCACTCCTGCAAACATGGGGTGCAGGGCAGGTGTCGCAGGTACCATCTGGCATGAGGTGCTGAGGTTGAGACAAGTCACAGAGCCAGTGGTGATGCAGGCAGCTGTGGTCTACAGAGTTACTCAGCTGGCACGTCTGTGTGTCAGCCCATGGGATAAAGTGTAGAGGCTTTGCTGGATTGAATAGGTCTCCATTGGTGGGAGCGTAGCTCCATGCAGGGTCCTGACTTTAGGAGTCTGACTTTTGAAACAAATCAAACCCTTTGCTAAATCGCTGTGGTATTTGGCATGTATGAATGCTTATAGTGAAATTCACCTGGGGAGAGATGCACATACATATGTGCCATAGTAACAAAAAAAAGAGACAAATGGGATACACTTTCCTACTCTTTACTGTGGGCAGTCAACACTTTTTTTTCTTACTTATGTGAATGTTAGAGGAATAGAAAAGAGAGAGCGAGCAAAATCAGTCTTAAGGGTAGTGTGAAATATGAAACTAAGAGTTAATAGATAGTAGATTGCAGAGGAAAAGAGGTAACAATGATTTATACGCATCTATCTCATTTTTATTGGAGAAAACAAAGAATGCATAGAACATATAAGCAGATTCACTTAATGTCTTGTCTGGAATCTTTTCACAAGGAGTGCTATTTCAAACCCATTGAAGTCGTCAGTGATAATCATTTCACTGACCTGAAGAAGCTTTTTATCAGAATATAAAACATTTATTCTTATGCATAGATATATATTAAAGATGTGATAGACAGTCTTGGTTATTAAATTAAAATTATTCTGAGTGTTTTACTATTCTTTTCAGTCAGTGACAACATCAGATTGCTTCAGTAGTTGCCTGACATAGTTTGACACTCTTTGATTCTGCCTATTTTTAACATTACTGTTTGGAGAGTATTAACTGCATGTCATGCTTTTCCTTACTTTATTTCTATAGAGTCCCATTAAAAAAACAAATGTGAGAAAATAAATACATGAAAACTTGTAAAGCTTGAATGAATAAAAGAAAGTTGCTGAGTCATAGCCATCCGGTGGGTAAAATAGGATAATACTCGTAGTATGTGTTTCTATGTATTTTTTTTTCTCAGCTCTTAAGGTAAGTTTCCTTTTGATCTATGTATTGCTCCTTTGCCTTCCCTGAAGCGCAAACTTCTCAGGCAGATGAAGGAAATTCCTCAATGTGAACACTTTCTGTTTTGAAAACCAGTATTTTTCCTTGCCTGCAACTCATAGATCAAGTCAGGAGAGAATACTAATCCGGTATACTTTAACTTTCATTAAAAACTACTCAGGGTGCTTAAGGATTGCCACCTAACACATGAAACAGGTTATGCAGATCTTGAGGCTTAGATGGGGCGTATCCATCACAGTGCGCAAGGAGAGAAATTCTGCATGTTCCATCACTTTGCTTGACCATAGTGATTGCCAGACCAAACAGCATTGTTTAAAAGCATGTTCTCATCTGTCTTTGGTACAGCTCCTACCTTTGGAAGACAAGAAGGCAAAACTGTTTGATCTTTTAAAACTTAAGTTTTAGTGGAATGGTAGAGTTGTTTCAATTATTTAATGTTACTTTCGCCCATCCATTTAGGGTGATAATAGGAATGGCTTGAAGTAGAGTGACTGAGAGCATTTAACTTTCTATTGCATGTTGCAAAACGAGTTGTGAAATGAGAGAGCTTATGTATGTATATATGTAGACAGATACAGTAGGGCTTTGTTGTATTTTGTAACTTAGTAACTCAGCTTACAATTGATTTCCTTTTATATTTTTTTTAGACCGGGTTTAATATATCCTGCCAAGAAAACATGGATTATTAATTGTGTTGCAACATGACTTGTAAGGTTTTTGCATATGTACAAAAGGCAGTTGTCACTGTTAGTGAGAATTTTGTCTCTTCATAAATTCTAATGCAAAAATGCATTCAGGATAAATGTAAGATGTCATGATGTAATTGTTTTAAATTCCAACTCTAATTTTATATTTTTTAAACCTTAGAAATAATGAACTTTTTTTTTGTTATTACAGAAACCTTTGAAACGCTTATCAGACTGGCTGAGAATTACACAAGCACACTTTTCTGCAATATGTATAGAAACATGGCTGCTGAGGCTACTACACATGTCCAGGAGTTTTTCACAGATGTTGGACTCTTCATATTTGGCACAGATGTTAGCACAGAGGAATTTGTCAACAGATTTTTTGACACCCTGTTCCCAGTAGTCTACAACCATGTGATTAATCCTGGCCTGACTGACATTTCACTGGAATATGCGGAGTGCCTCCGAATGGCGAGAAGAGACATCAGGCCCTTTGGTAATGTTCCCAAAAAGGCCATAGGACAAATGGGAAGATCACTGGTACCCAGCCAGACTTTCTTGCAGGCTCTGAATTTGGGGATTGAAGTGATTAATACAACAGATCATCTGCATTTCTCTAAAGACTGCAGCAGAGCGTTACTGAGAATGCAGTACTGCCCCCATTGCCAAGGGCTGACTTCAAGTAAGCCCTGTATGGGGTACTGCCTCAATGTCATCCGAGGCTGCTTAGCTAACATGGCAGAAGTTGATCTCCATTGGCGGGGATATATTCAGTCCCTGGAGGAGCTCTCGAGTGCCATGAGTGGGACCTACGACATTGAGCACGTGCTTCTAAACTTTCATTCACTTGTTAATGATGCTCTCATACAGGCTCGTATCAACGGACCAGAATTATCTGAGCAGGTAAGCAGCTGTTTTTATCCACCATGCTTGGTGCAAACATGACACTAAGAAAAGTGACACTGATAATAAAGACTTGTTTGGCCATTTTTACGGTGATGAACACGTTTGTATCCACGTTCCACTTTATTTGACAATACATTTTTCCAGCAGTGCTAGTTTTTATTTTAATCACGCACATGACCTGCTAATTTCCCATATTCTGTTCACAAGTTTAACATCAAGTTGAGATTTAAAATGTTGGCAGCATTTACAGTAAAGGCTTTTCAAAATGAAAAGAATTCTTGTGTGGAATCTGTCTTTTCCCATTTCCTATGAAGCCACAGCTTTTTTCAAAATTTTGCTGAGTGAAAATTGTTATTGCACAATCCAATGGAAACTTCTATTCTTTCACCCTTTTTATTTAGAAGTTAACGTTTTCAGGAGATGCACTGAATAGCTTTCAGTTTAACTTTACAACTGTGTCTGTTAAGTTCTACTGAACAAGGGTGAACAATGGAATGTGTCATTAAGTTTGGAAGCTTAAAATATTAATGAGAGGAAAGTAAATTATCTGGTGAAAAGCTAAATATTCTGTAAAAACAGAATTGAATAATAATCTGACATTTGTGTAAAATAAAATGTTAAATCTCAGCAATAATATTTGTTTGCAGATTGGAAATTTGTTATATGATATACTGGGAATAATTTTTAGGAGCACAAAAATTGTTTTACATAAACACAAGTAAATTGTTTAATCACTTCATTGTTATCTTATATGCACATAAAGATAAATTTAAACAATCTTTCTTTTAGACACCAGTAGCCTGTCTTAAAGAACCTATGACTTTGTGTATATTATTTGCATAATTTCATAGGTTTCCGAAAAAATAGCACAGTTCATTTGTAACATGAACTAAATCCTTCCTTACATATACTTAAGAGAAAAAGCAAGTTATGTGAGAGGTATGTTAGCTGTGAATGCATGAAGTGAATAATTTTAAGATACTGTTAAGGAAATTACATATTACTTAGCTACACATTAGAAAGAAAGTTACTATATGTGCGAACTTATGAAGGTGATTTAAGTAACAAAACTTTAATTCTTCTATGTTATATTTAATCCACGATGTGTTTTGTAATTATATTTTTCTGTCTATTCTTACACGCAGGCTTCACTGACAGTGACGTATTCTGGTTTAAAGCTGTGTCAAATATCTTGATCTGGGCACATGCCTTTAGTTTTACCCTCAGTCTATTAAAATTTCTTCATCCTGCTTGTAGTCAGTGAGTAACAGGGAAATTGCCCATTTCTATGATTTTCCCATTTTGCCTGCTTTATACCAGCCAGCTACATTAGCCGAAATCTCCTGCTGCTCAACTTCCTTGAGAAAAACTGATTTTTTTGGAAAAAGTTTTTCACTAACAGTTTGGCTTAAAAGTGGCTCACTCATGTCTGTCTAATTCCTAATATATTTCAGAACTACAGGGATATTCCCTGTTCTTCCTCAGATCTTTTAGGGGATCTTTTTTTTCCTGCAATTTGCAGTAAAGTAAAGGCTCAAGGGAAGGCCTTTCCTGTTTCATCCTGGCTCATTTAGTTTGAAAAGTTTTAGACTTGGATTTTCAACAGTGAATCGGCATTGGCCCAGGCTTAAAAGTCTCTCAGCACACTCATGTTTTCAAAATGAAAATTTTTACTCTCCAAAATAGTATATTTTGCTCAATTTTAGTAAAAAATTGAGTCTCCAATTTTTTTGAGTCTTATGGCTTAATGAAAATTTGAGATGGATCCAAAATAAAATGCTTTATTTTGTTATTCCTGAAAACTCTATGCCTTCCTTCTACCCTTCCCTTATATGATGTAAGGAATACTAAAATTTCTTATTTAATCATATTTTGTGCCAATGTGTTTGTTTGAAGATCAAGTGTTTACTTCTGTTGTGTTAAGATCTTATATAGAATCACTTCCAAACTTTAAAAACTACATATTTCATTTTTCACTCAATCTGTGTCAGACCTATGCATTTAGACGTATCTTTCACTTAATCTCTGTGTTATAGTTGGCTGGTGCTTTCTCTCTTTGATCTATAATTTGGTCAAACAAGACTGTGATGCATTGATCCCTTGAAACATGGTGATCTAGTCAGTCCATTCTGATTTTCTGAATATGGCTTGAGTATATTTCATATTTGCCTATACTTTAGTTACCAAAACCTAATTCTGACAGTTAATAAATGCAGTCTTTCAGCTTTAAGGGGCAGAGGACAAAAATTCTGTTGAAATTAGCTCATTAATATTTATTTATTTTATCTTCAGAGTGACTCATGAACTGTTTCAAATTTTGATAAGCAATTAATGCATCAGTGATTCTAACAGACACAGAAAAGATGATTATGAGCCAGCAAATAATGGCTCGCTTAGGCACGCAGCAGTCTCTGCAGTTTTAAAAGTAAATTTCATCACAGTAAGTACTTTTATGAGTTTTAAAGAAGCAAACAGAGAAAAAAAATCTTAAATGTTTGGAAGTATGATATATGCATATGCAAATGTTGATATGGGAATCAACAAAGTGTCCTGCTTAGTGATACATGTATTTGTACAGCTCTGTATCTAGTCATGTATGTGTAAATAACTATATGTAAAGGATTTTTTTCTAACATGTTGCATAGATATTTACATTTAAATCTAATGTATATACATACTTTAAGCTCTGTATGGTGTGGAAAGACCACTAATGCCTATATAACATGGCTTCCTTTTTGCAAAACTCTTTTTTCCATTAATTTACAACTTGTTTCCTTTTCTGCTTGGGTCAGCAGAGCAGTGCCACTCTTTCTCCAGCTGGAATTTCTTTTTTCCTTTGTTCTTCCTGTTTTGCATTCACACCTTTAATTCCTGCCTCCCACAGCTCCGCTGACTGACAAATAAGTGCAGCACCTGTTCATCATCTCTATACCTGGACATTATTCTATGCTATTCTGCAGAATCTAGCAGAGATGTGTGGGTTGTGCAGCTATTCACAGATTTATATATGTTCACATATATGTATATATTGACATATATTTAATGACAGTTCTGTTCTGTGTTCCTGAAGTCTATATATGTCCACTTACGTACTGTTTATGCTCAGCGCATAGTGGACCCTATGCTTTTTAGCAGGTAGGAATTGGAACAGAAATTTTTTTGCAGACTTCTGCATGTATGCTCATGCAAATATAATGTAATAGAGATTTAAGAGAGATGCATCATACAAAACAAGAACAGTATTCATTGTTAGGATAATCTGGTTAAGCATTGGATAACAGGTAGAAATGTTTATTGCTACAAAGGACTTTGTAGCTTCATCGTATGCTCCGCTTTGTGCTCAGCCTGAGTTGCCACATGCTGGTCTCTACACTTGCGTATAGCTAGGGAAATCCCCATTGAGGGCAACTGTACAGGCTAATAAATGCACAAGAGTTTTGTAACACATTTAAGCCTTATTTAAGGAAAAACAAAAAAACTAACTAAAAACCTATGGAAGCTGGTTTACAAGTTGCAATAAATTGTTTCATGTCACTTCCATTCCATTGTGCTAGCTACTGAGTGTCAATATTAAGACAGAAGGACAAAGAGAGATTTTAGGAAGATTTACAGAGTTTTGGTGTGGATGGAGCCCACTATCCCCAGCATCAGACTGTGCTTCTGTTCCCTTTATGCATGGGTTAATGGCATGGCCCTATGCCATGGAAGGGCAAGTTCCTGTGTCACTCACAGTGTGGAGCTTAAGCCAGTCTCACCCTGCGTTGTCCAAGTCCTGCTCTGGCACCATCCTCACGTGAGAGTCCATCTGAGTGGAACAAACAGAGAACGTGAGAGGAGGTGAAATGGGTCTGAGGCAAGAGCTGAAGGAAAAGGGGAAGGGAACAGGAGAGAAGAGAAAGAGAAAAGTCACAAAGCTTTATAAGTAAGTCTTTCTTCCAAACTTCACATGAAACTATTGTTCTTGAGTCCCAAAAGATCAATGGTGTTTGGGATTAATATTGAATAAAGTAGATGAAAAGGAATATTGATTAGTTGTTCATTGTGTATTCTGGGGACTGATGATTCGGGGATCTGGAGGAAAATTAAGTATGTGACCATGATATTAAAAGCTATGTATGCATATAAAAATGTGGGAATCAGAAACACAACAGAAAAAAATAAAATTACACAGACAATTTCTGGCATTTCCTAATTTTGGAAGTGAGGAATTTGTGCTATAGGTTTGGTAAAATTCTTGTATGTATTTTTGTATATAATATAAGCCTATGAAAATTTGGAATGGGATTTTCAAAAGCCCTATGTCTTCACTGTGTTTTAACCCACATGGACTTTCACTGGATCAATTTTCCAAACAGTTGGAGGTAATGAAAATGTCAAAATTTTGGAAGTTCTTAAGTCCTTTCACTCATTTTAGTCTAATCCTGAAGAAAATCTAAGTTACGTGTCTTCTAAAAAATATGCATAATTATATTGCATGAAAGATACTTTTTTCTTGCTCTTTTTGTAATCTGTCATTAATACTAGAAAAAAGCAACATCGTTCTTGTGTCATAGAATGCTGGCAGGAAGAAGTTAATAGACTTTATTTAGAGCTTTATGTCCTTATTGATTATTTTTGCTTGGAATGACTAGGTATAAACACTTAAACAGTCAGAACTGCTGTAATACAGTGATATTTTAAATTTAATATTCCTTTGAGGAGAGATACTCACAAACAATATAAATAGACTATTTGTAGGTTTTTTTTCTGTTCCTTCTACGATCTGTTTTACGTAGCTACGCTTTACTGGGGTTTCTCTAGCTAAAAGTCACACAGCCTTATTTCCATGCCATTACAGAAAACGAAGTGCTGTAGAAGTGCAGTAAACCAATTTTTAAAAAAGGAATGGAAAGAAGGTGACAAAAAACATCTTTTGATTATCCCAAATACATAAAAACCATACACGTGCAAGCTATAGTAAAATTGCAGGGTTTTTTTTGAAAGGACTAGGCTTGATTGTCAACAAAAGACCAGATTAACAGCATTTCTGATTGTGGGAAGTGCTGTGCCTTGATATTTGGTAAGTTTCATAGCTTTACAGGTTAAGGCACTTAAAGAGATGCAAGACATCAGTATCCTTTGAAGTAGCTGCCCTGTGAACCCACTTCCTTAGTATCTAAAATCTAATGTATTTACTTACATGATTATATGCCTGTAAATACAGCAGCTTTATGCCTACTGCTTCATAGCTATCGCATTTTGATTGCTTGCTTAGAGTGCAATCGTGTGAAGTGAGTTCACAAGCTATTTGAATGTATATTAAAAAATAATTAATTTTGTCACTCTAAAGAAATTTTAATATTAGAAAATGCTTATTATAAACTTTTTATATAAATCAGGTCAAGAAAGATGTGAAATTCATCACTTAAAATTAAATTTTAGTTGTCACAAAGAGCTGTACCCAGAGCACGTGAAATGGACTTCTATGTCTATTCTATATGCATACAAAAATACACAGTATAATGTTAACCAGAAGTGGTTACTGATTTGATTGATAACAATCAGAGACATAATTAGAGTATTTTTCTGTAAGGGAAATATTAGGCTATACTTCCAAGCATTATTTATAATGTTCACCCCTGATTTTGCTTGAAAAACTTATGAATTACCCATCTAATAAAAATTCAGGAAAATAGAAAAATGGGAGGAAAAAAAAGCATTCCCATTAAAATTGAAAATTCAGGAAAATAGAGTAAAGGAGGAAAACACGAAAAATTTCCCCTAAAATAATGCAGTCTGTCTAAACAACAACATCATATGAATGTCTTCTGATGTTATTTTCATGTTTTTCAGTGCTCCCAACCGTATATACACAGAAGGGACATATATTTATTATCAAATTTAGTAGCTATTTTACCACTAGCTTATCGTATTTTGCCTCATTTAGTGGAGGAGCCTTTCATCATTCTTTGATTTTGTGGACTATGAATGCTGCATACCATTTAGCAAAATGGTTAAGAGCTTTAACCTTAATTTTTCTTCTTTAGATTTTATTTTCTTGCTTCATAGTCTTAGCATTATTCCCATGGCTCCTACTTTTGGATTTTGAAACTTTTAGAAGGAAATTATGTATATTTACTCTTACCACCTTAATTTTCTCGTGACTTTAACCTAAAATGAAATAAGAAATGTAACATTTGGAAGTGATGCATTCAAGATTTTTTTTATTTTGTAAATATATATTAAAACAATGTTTTATAAATGGGGAGGTTCACACTTGATATTAGAAAGCATTTCTTTAGTAAGAGGGTGGTCAAATCCTGGAATAGTCTTCCTAGAGAGGTAGTCAGTGCCACAAGCCTGTCAGTGTTTAAGAGGCATTTGAACAATGCCTTTAATAACATGCTTTAATTTTTGGTCATCCCTGAATTGGTCAGGTAATTGGACTAGTTCCAACTATTCTGTTGTGTTGTATTGTATTGTATTGTATTGTATTCTATTCTATTCTATTCTATTCTATTCTATTCTATATGCTTTTATGAAATAGCATAGACTGAAAGTCAAAACTGATTAACAAGAAACAAAAGCTCTACACATAGGAAGAATTAATTGTGTGAAAACATAGCTTCACAGCCTAATTTTTTGCATATACTACAGTAAAACTGGCAATTGTTATAGAACAACCTAATAATTTATTATTTTACAAATTAAGTATATTACACAGCATTGTGTAATTTATGACTAATTTGGTTTGTTATCCATATTGTTTATATTTAAACTGCACAGTAAATTTCTCAATTGCAAACATTGTAGGTATACTTTATCTGATTGGAAATAAGTAATTTTAGACAAATAACTAGCTGGCTCTTCCAGATAGCTCACTGCATTTTTCTGTGATTCATCTGCTGTGGTGTAGACAACTTTGTCCGTCATTTGCACAATGTGGAGACATGCAGGCGGCATTATTCTGAGGGAGTTCTCCAATGCTGCAGCAAAAGAAAAGCAGCTTGAGGGCAGGGACAACTTACTGTATTCAAATCTCAGACTTCCCTCTCGTTCGTGCTTCCACACGCGCTCCTGCTCCTTTGTCATGATTGCTATGATTACCTTGGAGGATCAGCACTCTCCCTTCATAAGCGAGCCCTGAGTAACACAAAAGGTCCAGGTGCACTTGGTATGGGCAGAAAAGAGAAGCACTGTTGGTGCTGGATGCAGTGTTTTGTGTCTCAGGATGGCCCCAGTATGGACAACTGACCCAGCTCAGCTAGCTCCTGCCAGGCTTTGGTCCTACTGCCACTAGCAGTCAGGGAGGCAACAGGGAGACAGGATGATTAACAGTGCACTTATTTTTGGCATCAAACAACCAAACCACCTTCTGTATGTGTAAGTACACATGCATACCTGTGTAGTATGTATGGTGGATTACTGGCTTGCATTTTCTCACTGGGAAAGAAAAATGGAAAATTTAACTCTAAAGAAAGATTATCTCTGAAATAAGATGCAGAGGGATGGGGAGAAAGGGGGTGAGGGAGGTGAATTGGGATTCTGGTTAAGATGTGCAGGTCCCCCACATTCTATCGACCCTCTACTCTTTACAGGCTTAGGTTACAACAGCGGTACAGGAGCCAGGGCACTGCCAGGTTTCACTCTCAAAAACATCCCATAGCTTATTAAGAATGTAGTGTACATTGCAGATGGAGTAAGTTGTTGCTGTTTTTAAGCACCTCATTAACATCAACAGGGGAGAATCCATCACTGGAAAGTCTATTGCCATAGAGGAGGGCAGGAAGGCTGGGCAGCTGGTAACAGGAGGTCAGCGGAGTACCCAGCACCAGGATCCTACCGCCACGCCAGAGCATGCTGCTTCCATGGGGGGATGTAGACATTGCTGCTTTCCAAAGAGCCCCCAAGAAGGACAGACCACAGTCTCCATGGGCAGAGACCACGTGATCTGAAAGATACGATAGCTCAGATGTGTTGCATTTTCTTCTTCTTCCGCTATTCCTCTCATTTTGAGATTATATGTGATACAAACTACTTTTTCACTTGGCTTTTGACCTGTCTCTCTACCTGTGCTTTTTTTCTTTAAAAGCAGACACCTTATGGTTGTTTTCATTCCTTGTTTCCATGGCAAAGTGTGTGACACTGTTCCTTCGTCATCCAGCATACCAGCTCTTGAGTAGCATTGTGCTACTGCTGATGCTGCTAGTGCTCTGCTACAGGATCTATTAGGACTGCAAGGGACAAATGTCCTTGTTGAGCCTGTCCCTGTTCACCCTTTCTTACTTGTTCTGCCTGGGCTGTTTTCACTTTTTTCCTCTAGACATAGTGCTTCTTCCTTTTCTTTCTGGAAGCAAGCGTGCAGAATGCTGTGACCACTGAAGATGTCACTGATGCTTTTCGGAGCATTTCTCAGGGCACTGCCAGACTGATGCAGCCACTGTCATTGTGTTTTCAGGATGTCAAAAGCCTTCATTTTTATGGTGATGAGGGGGCAAGGTCATTGTTTCATTTTTCAATGGGTAAAGAGGGTGAAAAATCTCATCTGGAGGGAGTAGATGGAGTCTCCTATGGGAAGACTTTGTTCAAAAATAGAGGGAAAACATGAAAGAACTTGTGGACAGAGGACACTCTATCCTGCTCATAGCAGTCAAGGTAGCTGTGCTGCCTGTCAATGTTTTCTTGCTTCAGATGTTGATTTGGAAGGCACACACACCATGAAGAAATTATAATCACCCTGGTGTCTGCCGGAAGGACAACACAGCAGTGAACAAGCAATCTAGGAGATTTCTGGTGTATATTGGCGACAACTTCCTGGCATAGGTGATTGAGGAGCTAACAAGGAAGGGTGCTCTACTGAACCTGATAGTTACAAACAAGGAAGAATGTGTCAGGGATGTGACAGTCAGGAGCAGCATTGAGATGGTAAGAGTTTAATATCCTAAGATGAGAAAGTAGTGCAAAAAAGAGGACCCTGGCTGCTCATGGCCTGGATGTGCATACGCTTCGCTGGGTAAAAAAATGGCTGGATGGCCAGGCCCAAAGAGTGGTGGTGAATGGAGTTAAATCCAGTTGGTGGCCGGTCACAAGTGGTGTTCATCACGGCTCAGTATTGGGGCCAGTTCTGTTTGATATTTTTATCAATGACCTGGACAAGGGGATCGAGTGTACCCTCAGTAAGTTTGCAAATGACACCAAGTTAGGTGATAGTGTTGACCTGCTTGAGGGTAGGAAGGCTCTACAGAGGGATCTGGACAGACTGGATCGATGGGCCGAGGCCGATTGTATGAGGCTCAACAAGGCCAAGTGCCAGGTCCTGCACTTGGGTCGCCACAACCCCATGCAGCGCTACAGGCTTGGGGAGGAGTGGCTGGAAAGCTGCCTGGCGGAAAAAGACCTGGGGGTGTTGGTTGACAGCCGGCTGAATATGATCCAGCAGTGTTCCCAGGTGGCCAGGAAGGCCAATAGCATCGTGGCCTGTATCAGAAATAATGTGGTGAGCAGGACTAGGGAAGTGATTGTTCCCCTGTACTCAGCACTGGTGAGGCCGCCTGGAGCCTGGAGAAAAGGAGGCTGAGGGCAGACCTTATTGCTCTCTACATTACCTAAAAGGTGGTTGTAGCGAGGTGGGTGTTGGTCTCTTCTGCCAAGTTACAGGCGATAGAACAAGAGGAAGCGACCTCAAGAGGAAGCAGCCAGCCTGTTTTCAGTGGTGCCCACCGACAGGGCAAGAGGCAATGGGCAGAAATTAAAAAAGCATGAAATTCCATTCTCTTTAAGAATTTGTAAAAGACAGATGCCAAATGAGCAACATGCCATGTAGTTCTTTCATACTTGTTAAAAAAAAGTAGAAAAAGAAAAACGTAATTTTCAGCAAAGCAGACTTTGGAATAAAAGTGTAGAGTTCTGCCTAAAGGTTTTGGCATATGTCTCTGCCATCGTTACTTTCCTGAATTTAAATTACTTGATAAATTGATTAATTTAAATTACTTCACAAGATCGATAGAAACTGATTTGTAGAAACTGCCGAACAGTAATTGGATTTAAAGTCCTCATCTTATACATGTCTGTATTCTAATATCATTATGTTCTAAAGGAAGGTTTGATATCTAACCGATCACACCATTGAACACCATCACCTTCCATTTCTCTCCATTCACAGATATGCATCCAGCTGTAGCTGTGAAAAACTGTGGTGCTCGTATAATAAAATATGGCATATTTTTATACATCAGTCATTTTTTTTTTAAATGTAGCACGGAGTAAGTGTACTGCAGTCATGACCTCCATCTAATTCAGATTCCTCTAGTGTTATATTTCACTTCCCCATTGTTTCAAAGTGGAAAAGCTCCTTGCTTCTGTCAAAAGGTTTTCTTCTGAGGCTAAACTGGGCTCTGTTCATCAGAAAGGAGAACAGAGAACATTGAAAACAAAGTGAAAATCAACCAAGCAAGTGTTTATGGCTTGTTTCTAACTAATGAAAATTTGATTTCATTAAATAGTAGGCTATCACCCTTATTTCTGTAGTCTTGTCCTCTCTACCACACACTATATGCTACCACTATAAATGCCCATGCTGTTTTACAGATTTTGTAACTAAAATCGGTGCTTTCCAAGCAAAACCTCCACTACAATATTTAACGTAACAAGAGTGGTAAACACATCCTGGAGCATCTCATGTATATTGGAATCCCTGTTGTAAGCTCTGTGCTGCAAAATTCTGCTCAAAATTGGTGTCCTTTTCCAGTGCAATTGGTCTACTTGCGTTTAATGTGTAGAAAAAAGGGTTCAAATCATGCATAGAATATTAACAGAAGCAATAATGCATCCATAGTTATGCACACATTTTGGAAAAATGTTTGTTAGTGTATGATCTTCTTTCATTTAGCAGGGAATTACTTCTTAAGGGAAAATTGGAAAGAAAAAATAAAATTCATACGCATTGCTGGACATACACTTGCTAATATGCTGTTTGTGTCTTTATTTCAAGGTTTGTGATACACTGACAGATGTGTGGAAAACCGTGGAACCACTCGTTTCTGTCAAGACCTTCTTAAATATAATAGCAGAATGTGAAACCATGAAACGTCTGGCCAATGAAGCTGGTGAAGGGTCTGGAGAACAAGTCTTATGAGGAGTGGCTGAGGGAACTGGGGTTGTTCAGCCTGGAGAAAAGGAGGGTGAGGGGAGACCTTGTCACTCTCTCCAACTACCTGAAAGGAGGTTGTAGAGAGGTGGGGGTCAACCTCTTCCAGCTAGTAACAAGTGATAGGACAAGAGGAAATGGCCTCAAGTTGCGCCAGGAGAGGTTTACATTGGATAGTAGGAAAAATTTCTTCACAAAAAGGGTTGCTAAACATTGGAACAGACTGCCCAGGGAAGCGGTCGAATCGCCATCCCTGGAGGCATTTAAAAGACAGGTAGACATGGTGCTTGGGGACATGGTTTAGTGGTGGTTTTGGCAGTGTTAGGTTGATGGTTGGACTAGATGATCTTCAAGGTCCCTTCTGATCTAGACAATTCTGTGATTCTATGATTCTAAATAAAGTCAACTGCTACATTTCTCAGCTTCTCAGCATGTGAGTATATGGTGACACAGCTGTTGGTACCTGTTTCAAGATACATCATTTCCAATTCCTCTTGTTTCAGCCAATTTTCCTTTCATTTATGGAAACGAGAGAGGACATATTTCTCACCTTTGGAGAGAAGAGGTTCAAATCCAGTGTCACGTTCATGTCTCACACTTTTCTGAAAAGTGCTTTTTTCAATTCATTCGCCAAATTGCCCGGGTTCCTGCCCTGCAACGCCTACAGTGGAGTTACTTGTATGGGGTGCCAGTGCCCAGGTGCTGGCAGTGGGGCCTGCAGGGTGGCCCCTGTGAGGAGAAGCCAGGGCTGCCGTGTGCCAGACACAGCCAGTTCCAGCTGGCTCCAGCGGACCCACCTCAGGGCACAGCTGAGCCCCGCAGCTGAGATGGTGACACCTTGTTGTATTTAAGAAAGTATTTAAATTGTATTTAAGAAAGCTCAAAAATGATGCATGGCAGTGAGGAGTGAGGGAAAAAAAGTGAGAGAAACAGCCCTGCAGACGTCAAGGCCAGAGAAGGAGGAGGGGGAGGAGGTGCTCCAGGTGCTGGGGCAGATATTCCACCTGTAGCCCGTGGAGAAGACCATGGTGAAGCAGGTTGTGTGCCTGCAATCCATGCAGTAGGCTGTGGTGGGGCAGATATCCACACTGCAGCCCGTGGAGAACCCGATGGTAAGCAGGGAAAAAGTATGAGGGTGAAGGAGTGGCAGAGATGGAATGTTATCAACTGACCACAACCCCCTTGCCTGTCCCCCTGCAGCACTTTGGGGGCTGAGGGGGGCAGAGAAGTTGGGAACAAAGGTGTGAAGTAGAGCCTGGGATGAAGGGGGTCTAGGGGGAAGGTGTTTTTAGTTTTATCTTTCTTTCTCACCATCCTACGCTGTTTTTAATTGGCAATAAATTAAATTAATCTTCTCCAAGTTGAGGAGAGTTTTGCCCGTGACAGTAATTGGTGAGTAATCTCCCTGTCTTTACCTTGACCCCCGAGCTTTTTCATCTTATCTCCTCCCCCTGTCCTGTTGAGGAGGGGGAGTGAGAGAGCGGCTGGGTGGGCATCTGGCAGCCAGCCAGGGTCAACCCACTGCACTTACCAACACACGCACGCGGCTTTGGGAAGCAATGCTGAGTAGTGCAGGTTTGCATAAGGTATGTTCAATATAGACTACCAAGTAAATAATGTAGGAACATATCATGGCATGCATTATGCATTCCTACTTAATGTGTTTGAGCAAATGCACTTCACAATTTGAAATTACTTGAATCTTTTGGTAAATCTTTCCTGCACTTCCTTCTTAAGATTGAGATCTGTTTTGTCAGGACAGCATAGGATCTTTAATATACCTCTCTTCTTTTCTTTTTTAACAGAAGGTTAGGCAAAATTTGGGCAAAATGCACAGATCGAAAACAGCCTTCCTCTTTCCATTGACTGCATAGGGACTCAGAGGTCTGAAGACTGTGGAGTAAGCAGTCTGGGCTGCCATCATATTCTGGTTTTAGGGGACATGCTAGATGTCTGACTTTGCTTTGGTACCATGGCAGGCTTGTCTGAATGTGTCCATTGGGGAGCTGAACTGAAGATAAGGAAGATGCTTCAAGAGGCTGAAAATACTGCAGTCTGGTTCTTTATCTTTGCAGAAATAGGAGGCTTTTCACTCCTTCCCCAAAGCCAAGTAAGAAGCACGAACAAGTGTAAAGGAAGAAGTCAACTGTAGAAGCCTTTCTGTAGGCTGTGTATGTGTTTTTTTTTCCTCTTCTCTTCCTTTTTCATTGCAAAACAGAATAATTGTTCACGAAGAGAGCTACTGAGCTGAGCAGACTTCTGGTGTCTTAGTTGACCCTTAAATCACTACCAACACTTTGTCTGAGAAGAAAGAAAGTTTGTGAGGGCAAATCCAGAGATTTTGAAGCAAATGAGTTTTTCAGACTATTTTGGTCCCTGAAATGATATTAACATGTATGAATAAGTGACTGTCTTGTAGATCACAAAAGATCTTGAAAGAAAACTGGTTTGTCCAGGTTCAAATAAGAGGGTGAGGAGACACTGAAACAGTTTAATATACAGATACAGGAAGCAAAACCACTAATCTTATAAGATGTAGTTTGGAATGGGAGAGAAACGCCTAGGTTCTTTGAAATGCTGACTAACTAGATAGTGTTTTTTCCCCTCATATTTTTTTAAGATGGTTTTACATTCTTTATTATTATGAAAAGGTGATCCTCCAAGTATCTAAATAGTTGTTGACAGTGTCTTATGCTAAATGAAATAATGCATCATGACTCTTACTGTAAGTGTGCATGATTTTTTTGACTTACGTACATTTGTTGCAGATCTTACTTACAAAACTGCTCTACTCTTCACAATTTTGGAACACAAATTGCAGCCTGCCACAAAGTGTAAACACATCGTGCAGCTATGCTAGCACAGCCAACTTGTTTTGCTTCCACAAGTTTTTTATGTATTGTAAGTTGTAATATATTTTTTTGTATTAAGTGAGTAACATGCCTGATAAAGGTTATAGAGCCCCATTTCTGCTTCCATTGACAGTCACTTTCCTGCTGAATTTCTTTTGGTTTACACTGGTGACCCTGGATAGACTTAGATTTAATGAACAATTCTCCCTGTACCGGGCAAGAAGGCATAATGTTAGCCCTCTACGTCAGAGCCGTACTTGCAGAGCACACAGAAGTAAGGAGCAATAAAGTATATCTTAACCACTAGAGAGCATAGATAAATCAGTCTAACTACACACGGGCAGCTGATCCTTGGGAAGGGCTACTGCCGGTTTTATAGAATTGCTTTTCAGAGGAGAACCACAGTCTGTTTTCACCAAACATAAATGAAACACCTTGGCATCCACGGAGGCAGACTTGGATCGGGAGAGCTGGCAGCCTCTCACAAGAAGCAGTTCTGTTGAACTGCCTTTGAAGAGTTTGAACTGGCAGTGCTGTATTCTGGCTGCAGGGTGACTTGGCTGAGAACATTAGGATTTCCCCTGACATTAAGCCATTAAAAAAAAAAAATCATTTCCTTCCCTCCCATTCAGAAGGAGAAACTATTTTTACTGCCAGGCTTGCTGAGTGTGAGTCCCTCATGAAAGGAGCAGCAGCATTAAAACCATTTAAGGTTTTAGTAATTAAAGAGCAGAAGACACAAATTAAAAATATATTAAGTAACTCATATTTAATGTGCTATTAGACTTTATTTTACAATCAGAACATGCAAAATTATGAAGGAAATCAGATAATTAAAAAATGCAAGATATGAGAACAGTGTCAAGAACTTGTGCTGGATCACTGATTTTGGTAGATGGAGTGATAGGAGGAGCGTACGAGTCTCAGTCACATGAAAGTTGTGGACTGTGCCTCCCAGAATCCAACACCTTTGACAGCAGCCTTTTGCAAAATCACATTAAAAAATCCCCGATTAAAAAAAAAAGGGTTGCAAACTCTTAGCATTTTTGTCTCTTCCTTGGTCCTCCATCTTGACTGTAGATTTCCCCAAAAAGGTGTACAGCAATGGCACTGATGCTGCGCTAGTAGCAAGCAGAGTGGAATAATTAGTTCAGTATGTACAAGTTGTACTTTTATTTATATAGAATAGGATTTTCCTTTTTTTCTTGCAACATGTAATCCTGTGTTTTTTCTGATGAGGCTACCACTGCCCTTCTGGTGGGTCTGCATTTTGTATGTCTGCAATTTCCATTTATCTTTGCTTAATACCATCTGGTTGGGTGTGCAACAAACTATTACATTTAATAAGATTGCTTTGAATTGGATTGGTTAGTTTGTGAGCTTGAAACCACTTCCAGCTCTCTCTCACTTGAAAAATTATAAATAACCTTTTTCATGTATCACCTGAGCTTTTAATTATGATTTTGATTAAAATTGCTTTGAAAATATCATTATTTGGCAATTCCATTAAAGATTTGTCTTATAAGTGTTTATAAATTGAGTTTTTTAATAATTCGTGTAAGCATTATTCTAAGTATCAGCTTTGCTCTCTAATTCTCTAGGCTGTTGATCACAATGTTGTCCTGGACTTCTCTTGCAAGTCCTATAAAATGATTAAACTTATGTATGAAAATTATAAAATTATAATTTGCTGCTGTAACTCTAGAGCTTGCTTAGGGTTCTGGATGCCTAAGCGGTATTGCCAAGCCCTGAGGCTGGAAACAACTAGTCACAGATAAAGAACACAAAATTTAGAAATAAAACAAAGGAAATAATACATAATTTCTGCATGATTTTCCTGTGTTGTAAACCGTGGTGGTACTCCACTGCTCTTTCCGCAGACAATCTCATTAATGTCTTTTTCCTTTTCTGATGGAAAAAGCGGCCTGTTGTGCCAAATGCTTGCTCTCGTTTTCAGGCACTTGAATTTTGTCTCAGTAGGGAATACTTTAATCTTCCATGCACATGTGCACGCTCTCACATATCAAAATACATTTTTCTTTGCAACAGAAGTTTGATATTAAATAAGCAACTGTTATAAGAAGCAAACGATAAAACCCCGCTTAAGTGCTTGAAAATACCGAAATGCTGGTGCTCCCTCTTGTGGTTTAACTAGAAGAAGACAGGTGAGTGAAACTAGCACGAAGTGTGTGGATATACTGGCTCCTGCAGCAGGAGCTCAGCTGGAGATTATTACAAGTTAAAAGGAGAAGCTAATCTTACTTTGAGAAATCTTCATTTTCACCTGCTTAGATGATCAGAAATTGCCAAACCCCTATGTTGCCTGGTGACAGAGAAGCCATTCTCTCCTGTGCTGCTCACAGAGGCTGGCCGGCAGAATGAGGTGTAAAAAAGAGTATGCTGTATTGGTCTTGATAGGCATCTACCTGGAAGTATTACATATCCACTTGCAAGGATTAAATCTGAATCAAGGAAACTTCATAATCATTTAATGCATTGTTTTTCTGGGTGAATATTTTGGGTAGTTTGATTAGTAATCTGTTGCTGGAAATGCTTGTGACTCGTCAGGGATGTGTTTCTCGAAGAAAGTATTCACTTATGTATTCCTAGAAGAAAATTCACTTAACCACAATTTTTTTGTAACAAATGTATTTTCAACCAGTCCATCCCTGCCAGCTTTGTTTTAGAGTTACCAGAGTTCAGCTGTCCATTTGCTTGAGTGTTTGAGAGGATTTAACTGCAAGGGATGGTGACAAATTTGTGATCTGATAGCTAGAACCAACAGCCACCAGACTAACCACTAACTAAAGCATGCATTAAATAAAAGCAGTTTTAAATGCCTATATGGACTACAGCTACACTGATGACTTACAGGTCTCAGAGACTGTGTCATAATCTACTGAATATATGGCACATACCCCATTTACAGGTAATCCTGGATATATATGTATCAAAAACTTACAATGCTTGCTAAACTTGCCAAAGAAGCATGAAACATAAAAGAAAGAGCAATTTTCAGAGTCCTGATTCTGGTTCTCAGCTACAGCTGAGTCTAAGCACAAGAGGTTTTGTATCCAGAGAAGTGTTTTCTTCCCTGTTACTCTATGCACAGCAGTAAGAACTAGTGAATACTAGTGAATACAGACTGCAGACACACTGCAAGACTAGAAGGTGCTCATCTTTTCAGTGTGTTTCGCAACAGCCCATGAACCAAAGTGGAGCAGAGAGTCTCAGGATTCCTGGCAGAGTGGCAGCTTTTAAAGATTATGGCATAGTTAATCACCGAGACTTGGCATATCTAGTTCGAAAGTGCACCACAGGACTGTGCATTCAGTTTGCTTCAGTCATTTGATGTAAAATCATTTCCGTAGAAATGCTGAGGTCAGAAAGAGCCATTTCTATAGTGGGAAAAAAAAAACAAAGTAAGTGACTGATTTCTCCTATTGAGCATGACAGTATCCCACCATTATTGATATGATGCTCACATCATTGTTCAGTCCTGTGTAAATGTAAAGGTTTATGATGCTCTGGTTTTCCACACTGTAAGTAACCATAAGTAGACATTCTACGGAATTGAACCAAGCAAAATCAAACTGCCATAAAGTTCATGTGTGGCACTAATTGCAATTTAACTGCATGGTTATTACAAGAGCTTTTAATTAACCCAGTCATCATACTGTGGCATACAAATTGTGCATAATAACAGCATGCTGAGTATAATGACAATACTTTTGTCTGAACTGTGAAAATCAGGAGTTTTATCATTTTCTGAGGTTTCTTTTTATGCTCTTAAATATTATGCAGTATTTAAGAACATTCGACCAAAAGCAAAAAAACAAACAACAAAAAAACTCTATTAAGTTGCTGAAGCTTGTGTGTTTTGAAATTTTATAGCAGTCTTTAATTCTTCCCGAAATTCAGAGAGATGTGTAATTCTCTGCTGAATAATACTTTTGGTGATTTCTCAGTCTCACTTTTCTCAGGGTATTTTTGGTTCCCTCTGAGAATCATTTTATACTCTTTTTTAGGATTTTGTGTTTGAAGCCAAGAAAAATGCTCAGTTTGTGGAAATATTCAGTGGGAATACCCTTTCAGTGAAACTGGAAGATCATAAGAATACAGTCTGATCAGATACTGCTGCAAAATGCTCATTTATTAGATCCCCTTGTCTTAAAATTATGATTCCAGTCTGTGTCTTTCAAGACTGATGGTAATAGCACTGAATGATTTTTTACTTGGAAGGTTAATTTTGCAGCCCAAAGACCAATAACTAAGAAACAATGTGGCTAATTGTTATAGTTGTCCTTCAGAAAACATGGGAAATACAACTAAGTGGCATTACACTGATTCCGTGTACTCATTCCTGGAGACGTAAAGAATGTGTCAAAAAAAAGCAGACATTATTATGGAAAGTGTATTTATCTATTTTTTAGGCTGTCATCAGCCCTGTATTGGGAAATGAGGTACTGACATTTTGGTTCTAAATTATTTGGCTCACAGACAGAGCAGGCACCTGAAGGCAAGATAGAAGTATATGACCTTTTCATCTGCACAAGTTTACTGAAGAAACTGGGTGACAATGAAGACTGGGCCAGTGAGGGAGGCAAATGTACCTTTGGCATGCATATACAGTTAATGGTTTAAACATGACATAAAAGTGACAGCCACTGGTGAACAGTTAAAAAAAAGACAGATTGGATTCAGCTGGGTGGGTGATACAAGTGCAATGTACCAAGCACAAAAAGAAGAACCGACACCACGTAAGGCCAGTCAGTCAGTCACTGGTCCCAGGGTTTTAAATATTGGAGGTATGAAAAAGGTAACAGAGATGATGACAATATCATTGTACATGCTGAAGTAGCTCATCTTGCAAAAACTATGTCTGAAGAAGTACGTGACTTTGCTAAAGATTGGTGAGCTAATATTCAGCTGTGAGAGCTGTTGCTGTCATTAACAGAACTGAGTTCTCAGCAATATGATTACTGTCACGCACTTCTTTCTGGCAATGGCAGAGGTGTGTGTGGTGCTGTACAAACACTTTTTATCATGTAGCTAATGCTGTTTTCAGATTTTCCCAAAAATTGCTTTTGGAAAAAAAATCCGTTCCTCGAAAGACATTTCAGATAATGACTGGATTTTTATGGTATTTATATACATAAGTACACCCAAGATGATTAATTTGTTAAGAAAGATTCTATATTTGAAACTAAGATTTCTTTTTAAATGTATCAGTGAATGCAAGTTTCCAGCCCTCTGATCATCTTTGTTGCCCTCCTTTGGACCCACACCAACAGTTCCATGCCTTTCCTATGTTGGGGGCTCCAGAGCTGGACGCAGTACTCCAGGTGGGGTCTCACCAGAGCAGAGAAGAGGGGCAGAATCACCTCCCTTGACCTGCTGGCCCCACTTCTTTTCATGCAGCCCAGGACTGCGGCTCATGTTGAGCTTCTCATCAGTCAGCACCCTTGGGTCCTTCTCCTCAGGGCTGCTCTCGATCCATTCTCTGCTGAGCCTGTATTTGTGCTTGGGATTGCCCTGAACCAGATGTACGACCTTGCAGTTGGCCTTGTTGAACTTCATGAGGTTGACATGGGCCCACCTCTCCAGCGAATCCCTCTGGATGGCATCCCTCCCCTCCAGCGTGTCTACCTCACCACACAGCTTGGTATCGTTGGCAAACTTGCTGAGGGTGCACTCGATCCCACTGTCCATGTCACCAACAAAGATGTTGAACAGCACCGGCCCCAGTACCGACCCCTGAGGAACGCCACTCGTAACTGGTCTCCACCTGGACATCGAGCCGCAACTCTTTGTGTGTGACCGTCCAGCCAGTTCCTTATCCACTGAGTGGTCCGTCTGTCGAATCCATATCTCTCCAATTTAGAGACCAGGATATCATGTGGGACAGTGTCAAATGCTTTGCACAAGTCCAGGTAGATGACTTTTGTTGCTCTGCCCTTATCCACCAATGCTGTAATGCCATTGTAGAAGGCCACCAAGTTTGTCAGGCATGATTTGCCCTTGGTGAAGTTATGTTGGCTGTCATCAATCACCTCCTTATTTTCCCTGTGCCTTAGCAGAGTTTCCAGGAGGATCTGCTCTATGATCTTGCCAGGCACACAGGTGAGACTGACTGGCCTATAATTCCCCGGGTCTTCCTTTTTTCCCTTTTTGAAAATAGGGGTTATGTTTCTTCTTTTCCAGTCGACAGGAACCTCACCAGGCTGCCACGACTTTTCAAATATCATGGATAGTGGCTTAGCAACCTCATCTGCCAGTTCCCTCAAGACCCGTGGATGTATCTCATCAGGTCCCATGGACTTGTGCACCTTCAGGTTCCTCAGGTGGTCTTGTACTTGATCTTCACCTACAGTAGGCGGTTCTCATTCTCCCAGTCCTCGCCTTTGCCTTCTGCATCATGGGTAGTGTGGCTGCAGTCTTTGCCAGTGGAGACTGAGGCAAAAAAGTCATTGAGTACCTCGTCTTTGTCTCTATCGCAGGTGACCAGCCCTTCCATTTCCTTCCAGAGAGGGCCCACATCTTCCCTAGTCTTTCTTTTCTTGCTGACATACTTATAGAAGGATTTTTTGTTTGTCTTGATGTCCCTGGCCAGATTTAATTCAGTCTGGGCTTTAGCTTTCCTTACCTGATCCCTGGCTGGTCAAACAATTTCTCTGTATTCCTCCCAGGCTACCCACCCCTGTTTCCACTCCCTATAGGCGTCCTTTTTACTTTTGAGCATGTCCAGGAGCTCCTTGTTCATCCACGCAGGCCTCCTAGCTTTTCCGCCTGCCACCTTCTTTGTAGGGATGCATCGCTCCTGAGCTTGGAGGAGGTGGTCCTTGAATATTAACCAACTTTCTTGGGCCCTTCTTGGGCCCTTCTTCCCTCCAGTGGTTCACCCCGTGGCACCATACCAAGCATATTCTTCAAGAGGCCAAAGTCAACTCTCCTAAAGTCCAGGGTAGTTAGCTTGCTGTGCACCCTCCTCGCTGCCTCGAGGATCTCGAACTCCACCATTTCATGGTCTTTCATTATACCACTTACACCATGCATAACAACAAACTCAGTCATCAAAATAAGATATGTTCATTTTATTTTAAATTTTACATGTATTTCTTAACTAAGACTACAGCAGTTCTTAGTTGGAAAGGTGGTCCCTAAGACTTGCACTTTTGTCTTTAATGTGTGCAATGGTAACTTGAAACATGAGATTTATTTGCTTTCTCTGTTCTTATATTTGGCTATGTAAAATACAACAGGAAACAATAATCTTTGCTGTATAATATATGGATCCTTTCCTCTTTCTCATGGTAGCATTTTGAATATGCTTCTGCTTCAAAAATTGGGTTCCTGTCTTAGAGCCAACAATCTCCTCTTTCCCTTTTTCTTTTAAAAAAGTTGACTACCTATTGAAAACAAGTTTTCATAAATCACATACGGTAGTAGTTTTTCAGTAGTGCGTGTGTGCTAGTTTACACAAGATATGTGCTGTTCAGTCTGCTTAATATCGTGTCTGATGCAATCCCCAGCATGAAGTGTCTCTTATTTAATATGTATGGCCCTAATTATTTTTATTCAGTGACTAGGAAGAATAATGAGCTATGAACATGAATTGATATCCTCTATTGTACGAAATGCTCAGTATCACATTTTACAAAGAGGAAAATGGGAGTTCACGTGAATTTATATCTATTGACATCTAGATCAGAAAGCGAGAGATATAAAATCCCTTGATATTTTCAACATCTATGGTCCGAATCATTAAACTTACATCTTGGATCATTAAGTTTATGTCTTGCAAAGTTGTATTGCAAGTTTCCACCATGCTAACTGTTCACTATATGCTCTGGGTAACTGTGCTGAACATGCCATAATAATTCATCAACCCTGAAAGAAATCACAAAGTTCAATGCATATTAAAAATGTGATTGAGGTATGATACAGAAAAAATGGAAATCTGCCACTGTTCAGAACACATCATGTTCTCTGAGGTTACTGTTATTGTCTGCATAGCAATACACTTGCCTTACAGGAAGAAAAAAAGCCACAACCAATAAAGTACATGTGGTGACTTGCATATACACCTGGTATTCCTTCAAAAGGAGTGATAACTGTTTTGTTACATTTTTGTACTGTAAAATGACTAGTTATGTGTTTGCTGCATTCATTATGGATATAGTGTTGAGAAGTATAATAATAGTACTTTTCTTAGCTTAATGTCCACAGAATTTACTTTCTTATTAAAATGGACTTAAACTGAATTGAGAGATACATAATAATTTTTGTTTAAGTGTGTTCTTCCCTTTTTCTTGTGGCTTTTTTCCCTTTTAGGTGAACAAGGTATGTGGTCCTCCTGTAAGGAAGCCTACGCAGTCTCCAGGTTGCTCCTTTGATCAGAACAAAGATAATCAAGGATTTAAAGTGTTCTCAAGAGATGGTGAAGAAACCCTCGCCAACAGAAGAAAGTAAGACATTAGTTTTACAGCCAGAAAGAAAGAATAAAGTAAGCCATTAATTTTACAACAGAATAGATTATATTCAATGCAATGTCATGCATTACTAGAGAATAAAGACTGCAAGGAATGAAGCATTTCAGCAACACAATATGCTCTGTTACATTTTGGAAAGAGTAATTTCATTACTAGATCTTGTTTTCTGCAATAATTGACATATGACCAGAGTAATTTGGTGTGGTTTAAAGTATTTAAAAGAGCGGATAACATTGGTAAAATATGAATGTTAACTCTATCTTTATGTGTAAATTTTCAAATGACATTTAACTTGCACATCAGCAAGCATTATTACATCTGTGAAGAAGTGATTGTGACTTTTATGAGAAGACTATTTGTATAAATTGATCAGATGGAAAAAAATGAATGACTGTTCTTACATACCTTTCTACTGTGAAAAATTGGACAACTCAGCATTTAGGGCTAAATCTTGAAATCCTTGTTCAAGCAAGTCCAGCTGGTTTTTTTTTTCTGTGGCTCTTTTGCTAGTATATGGTGAATTCAGGTGGCTGCAAAGGCTTACTTAGAGATTTGATTTATACCTGGCTGAGCATTACAGGGTAAAATTTGCCTAACTGCATAAGAGCTAGGTGTTTAAGCTGCCATTATACTCTATGGAGAGGACTCAGTTCAGCTGCCCACACAACTGCAAGCATCCAGTGCCACTTGAGGATACCCTAGGGTATCCAAACTGATCTTCTGCTGCCAAGAAGGATGCAGGTGTCCTGTGAATTGTATCATGTATTCCCGCCTTCTGCAGATATCTTGGACAGCTGAGGACATCTCAAAGGCCAATCTATCTTTGGACAAATGAGTCAAGTCTTTAATGACTGTAAGGAGTATTTGCACTGTAAGGAGTAAGAATAGTATTACATTTGAGGCCCTATTATGCAAATAAAGTACAAACTTAAAATCAGAAATTTAATTTCTATCACAGTGTTTGCTAAAATACAGAGAGGCTTTCTTTGTCCTCTTTTTCCTTTTATTTCAATTTGCAGAGCAGAAGGAAACAGAAGTGAGAGAATTGCAGGGAATAATTGCTCTCTCCTGATGTCTGGAGAAGAAAAAGTGCCTCTGAGCTTCAAAGGCAAACCATTCTAGTTAGTGCAAGGTCCTTCATGTTCCCAGTAGTGGAGAAAAAAACAACACCAAATACAGGATTTGGAGAACATTGTGGGAAGGGAAAGAGGTGCAAAACAGAAGTTTGCTTTAGCCAGCACAGAAGTTAATCAGGCAATACCTGTTATACAGGCACATTTTCCCAGTTTAGCGTAGCTAAGCAAGTTCTTGATGTTTTCTGATTGCTAGCCCTCTGCAAACATGAAACTGTATTCTAAAATCTCACTTAATCCAGGACTGTTCCATGTTTCAAAATAAGTGGTGTCTGGATTGACCTCAGGGAGGTTGCCCAGAAGGAGACCTTAAGGGGCATCAGAGGCAGTGGGCAGCACAAAGCAATGTTGTTTTCCCATGACTTCCCCCTGCCTGAGATGCTGGAAACATTTTATGGCACGCAACAGGCGCTACACCAAAAGGCGGTGCAGGAGGAAATTCGAGATCCACTGACATAGATTTCTGTTTAACAACTTCATAGTTGATATCATCTTCATTTGCTGCCTCCTGGATCACCTCCTCCCTTGTTAGTCACAATTGCTTTACGTTTCACTTTATATTCCCATGGCAACTGTAAAAATTCCTCACATGGAAGAGCGACTTCAGTGAGTGCTTGCAGCCTGCTTTTAAGGAAGTGCTGTTCTCTAACTCCACTTTATTTGCCTCCCGTGTACTTCTGGCAGCAGGTTGCTCTCAGCATCTTTCACAGGCTTTAGCGGAAAAGAATAGGCTTCTCCCAAGCTGTGTAGACTTGTTCAATGACAGTTATCTTAGGGAAAACAAATGAGCAAAAAGACTCCATTAAATGTGTGACTCCTAAGACTTCCCTAATTTCCTAATATTTTTCAAATGCATCTCCAGGTGAAAGTTGAACAGCCTCTGCCTGAACTTTTCCTAAATTATTTTTAACATCAGACCTAAGCTGTTATTTTCTAGTACTATGTGGTACAAGAAGAAAAGGAAATTTCGCTGTCCTATTGACACCAAAAATTGTCAGATGAATTAAAAAATTTCTCAGCATAACCTTGCGTAGTAACAGACAAACTTGAAAGTATATTTTTCTCCAGAACTTAATATTGTAGACAGCTTTTAGCCAAGAGAATAAAATTGTAAAAAAAATGAACATTTCCACATAAACGATAAGAAGTATCTGCAGCTTCAGCTGACTGTAATTGCACATTTGTGCTCGGCTGCCTATAATTACGTGCTATCTGGTCTAGAAGATGATGATGTGAAAATTGACATTCATACCATCTGCCTTTCTAACTACTTTGGTCAGACATCAACAGGGGCTGAAATCATTTATTAATCCTGTATTAACTTTAGCTTTGCCTCAGGATGTATTTACTAATAAACTGAATAACTGACCTTTCTGTTAGAATGCAGTTTGTCACAAGATATTATGGAAGCTGCATTTATTTCAATTTATGTATTATACATGGATTGATTGTGCAGAAGAAGAAATTGCAACTATTTACTATGAGAGGGTTCTCTAAACACTAGCTTTCATCCAGAATGTAAACCCACAGCATAGACAAAATCAAAATCAATGCCACTCAATGGGAAATGGAGGAAAATTGCTAGCATACTGTGCACACTGGATGCAATTTTGGGGGTGGAGAAATGCAAGATATGACTATTCATGGTTGGGAGAGTGTGGATGAATCATATTTATATATTTAAAATATACTGCGCATAGACAATTGTATGATGCATAGTTAAAACTGACCCTACCCGAGATTTTCAGAACTGCAGTTTTAGACTTAATAGGGCACTCGGATCACATTTAATAGGCATAGTAAATCTAAGTCACTGCAATTTGTGTAAAATATTTGCCCTACAATTACAAGAAAGAACACGTGGCTTTTTAAATGACAGACTGTATATAATCACTCATGTTTTATCTGTTTTGATTTGGAGTAAACAATGCTTAACAATATAATTCCTTATGCCTTTTTAGGTCTATGTTGATTAAATATAGGGAAATGTATGGAATGTTTCTGGCATTTTTTCACAATTCCAGACACCATAGAAGAAGTTAACATAAAGTGAAGCTTGCTGGCTTACAGAGCAATGAGTACAGCATTTGCTGGTGCCTTTCTTTGTGCCTGCGGGTCATAGATAACTCAGTATAGTGTTATGTTCTAAACCAGAATGAATAAATATTTTAATTTTTCACAGCAGGAATGGGTCTCCCAGGAAGAGATTTTCAATACATAAGCAAACAATTTATAAACATAAATATCACAATCCAGTTAAAAGCATACTAACTAAAAAGTCATTATTTGTTTTGATTTAAATACAAAACCTTATCATTAGCTCTGGGCATCTTGACAATTATTTAAAATAGCAATACATAATTTATAACCTACCAGCACAGCACATGAAAAAACTGATGTCGTTTTTCAGACAGTAATTTAAATATCCACTAAATATTTAACACCTACATCTTAAACCCATCTTAACTAAGTCTTGAGTTGCTCCATAACTCTAACACATACTCTTCATAGTATTTGTGACACTGTGTAGGGGACCAGTTGATAGCACTTTTAAAAAACAGGTGACACTCACATACACCTATTTTTTTATTTGCTATGCTTTTTCTTTTTGAACATTTTTTGGTATATTTGTACATGTGTAATGTTGCAAACTGTATCAAAACTATGCAAGAGAATTTCAGGTTGGAGGAAAATATTCCCTATTCCAGAGCATGAGTAAAGCATTATTTTTTTTTTACTTTCACCAATGAGAATATTAGCTTTCTAAACTACTGAAGTGTATCTGAGAGAATCAAACTTATCTAACAGGAAATTGACAAGTTGATTTAAAAAATCATTGGAACCTGTGGAGAGTAATAGAATAAGTACATTCTTTATCTTCTTGTAGAAATGCACAACAGCAGTACTGCTTAATGTTATTGATTGACACTGTCAATTATTTCCCGTGTTCCCCTGTGCAGACAATTTATCAGCCACCTCCGGCTCTACAGAGCGTTTTACGGCGGCCTGGCTGATCAGCTGTGCAGTAATGAGTTGGCAGCTGCCGATGGACTCCCATGTTGGAATGGAGAAGATGTTGTAAGAAGGTACCTTTCTCACTCACTTTTGTCATTTCTTTTGTATTTCATGTTTCTCTAAAGTAGCTTCCAACTTGAGTCAAGTACATTGTTTCCCTAGGTATGTGTCAAGGTTAGTTCGAAAAACAAATCAGCACGGGTTTCCTTCTCTCAGACTTGTAAACAGTAAAAAAAATCTTCCTGCATCTCTGTTTTGAGATTCTACTCAAAAGAAATTTGAGTAGAAATTCAAAAGAAAGAAAATTCTACTGTTCTCCAGACACGTCTTCTTCAAATTTAGGGCACCCAAACATATACTGGAAAAGAAGCTGGACTGGCATTTACAAAATACCATTGGAGAAGGAGAATATGGATTTTTGTTTGACTTTGATCTTTATAAAATGCTCCTTTTAATACAATGTGTGTGATAACAGACTCAAGCTAGCTGCTTAAAACTTCTCTGGCTCTGAAGAATGAAGTGAGATCCTAATATGTACGGGTTCTCAGGAGAGAGCTAAAAGTTAAGACACAAAGATAAAACATTTTAAGGGTGAAACACATGTATATTTTTATGTGTGCCGTGGCTTGGGAGACATCATTCAGCAGCAATGGCAAAGAAGAGATAATAATAAACTGCTGTGCTCCTGGATGTATCTCTGGAATCAATATATTTCACAGCTTACAAAACACTAGCATTTGTGGATGTCAGAAGGATTTTCAGAGAGCCGATCTCTATGTTTTTGCTTTATTGCTGTCATCACCAAAACAAGTATTTCTCTGGGCAGAAAGTCCTTGGGATGACAGAGACTAAAGTATTAAAAGGTTCATTGCAATTATTTTTTTATAAAGATCATGCTGTTAATACAGCATGTATTAGTAGTTAGTATCAAAGGTCATATCAAGTCAGTAAAGTGGGAGACAGCTGGTACCAAATAGAAGGAGCAGTGACAGCCTGCACCTTCAGGTATCTCTAAAAAGGTTAGGTAGGAGCTGTAATTTATTGATTAATGATGCCTGAGGAAAATTAATGGATAACCTTTCAACAAACAGCTACAGGCCTACCTTTTTTTACCTTCTTAGGTATTCCAATGATTTGGCAGCACCAAGGCCTGATGAGTGGTTGACTCCCTTGATAGTCTTATTGGGAATCTTTGTCCTAAGTTTTCAATGATCTTCTGAGGATGACATGTCCTTTCTTTGAAATTTAATCTCAACTTTACCTCCTGACTCTTGTTTTGCTGCCAAATAAGTTATACTACTTCTACCAAATGTTTCAGTAACAATTTGAAATTAAAATCTTGTAATTACAGGTTTCCTAAGAACAGTGTTCTTGTATCATTGCTTTTGTCTGCTTATAGTCTTACCATTAATATGTTATATTTTTTCAAACCTATATTATTATATTATATGGCACTATTTCAGTTATTATTATATGATATTATTATACTATTAATATGTTTATACTATAATATTAGGATAGGACAGAATAAGAATAAGAGTAGAGTAGAGTAGAGTAGAGTAGAGTAGAGTAGAGTAGAGTAGAGTAGAGTAGAATAGGCTATTTCAGTTGGAAGGGACCTGCAACGATCACCTAGTCCAACCGGCTGACCAATTCAGGGCTGACCAAATTAAAGTATGTTGTTAAGGGCATTGTCCAAATGCCTCTTAAACACTGACAGACTTGGGGCATCGACTACCTCTCTAGGAAGCCTGTTCCAGTGTTTGACCATCCTCTCAGTAAGGAAATGCTTCCTAATGTCCAGTCTAAACCTCCCCTGGTGCAGCTTTGAACCATTCCTGCACATCCTGTCACTGCATCCCAGGAAGAAGAGCTCAGCACCTCCCTCTCCACATCCCCTCCTCAGGAAGCTGTAGAGAGCTGCAGAGAGCAATGAAGTCACCCCTCAGCCTCCTTTTCTCCAAACTAGACAAGCCCAAAGTCCTTAGCCGCTCCTCACAGGACATGCCATCCAGCCCTTTCACCAGCTTCGTTGCCCTCCTCTGGGCGCATTCAAGGACCTTCATGCCCTTCTTAAATTGTGGGGCCCAGAACTGCACATGGTTTTCAAAGTGAGGCTGCACCAAAGCTGAATAAAGTGGGGTAATCACCTCTTTTGACTGTCTGGTGATACTGTGTTTGACACACCCCAGGATGCGGTTTGCCCTATTGCCAGGGCACACTGCTGACTCCTAGTGAGCCTGCTGTCGACCATCACCCCCAGATCCCTTTCTGCAGGGCTGCTCTCCAGCCGCACCTCTCATCCTGTATACTTCTGCCTGGTGTTACTCTGTCCTAGGTGCAGAATATGGCATTTGGACTTGCTAAATTTCATGCCATTGATGATCGTCCAGTGCTCCAATCTACCTAGATCCTTCTGCAAGGGCTCTTGTCCCTCAAGAGAGTCAACGGCTACTTCCAGTTTCGTATCAGCAAACTTGCTAATGATGCATTCAAGTCCTGCATCCAGTTCATTGATAAATATATCAAACAGAACTGGCCCTAGAATTGAACCCTGAGGAACACCACACGTGACTGGTAGCCAGCCAGATGTAGCCCCATATGCTACAACCCTGTGAGCCCTACCCTTCAGCCAGTTCTTCCTCTGATGCACCGTGAACCCACTCATCCCACAGCTGGACAACTTGCCCAGAAGGATGCTTACTAAAATCCAGAAAAACTACATCCACCGCTTTCCCTTCGTCAGCTCGGCAGGTGATCTTATCATAGAAGGATATCAAATTAGTTAAATGGGACTTTCCTTTTGTGAACCCATGTAGACTGTGCCTGATGATTGCGTGATTCTTTAAATGGCTTTCAACAGTACTCAGTATAATCTTCTCCATAATTTTTCCAGGAACTGAGGTTAAACTAACAGGTCTGTAGCTCCCTGGGTCGTCCCTCACACCATTTTTTGTAGACTGGAATAATGTTGGCTAGCTTTAAGTCAACAGGGACATTCCCAGACTCCTAAGACCTTTGGTAGATGATCTTCCACAAAAGGAAAGTCACTGTTCCCGCACTTGTGGTCCTCAGGGGACTTGGCAGTCCAAGATCTATCAGTATTATTAAAGACTGAGGCAAAAAATGCATTGAATGCCTCTGCTTTTTCTTCATCCCTATTAGTCAAATGGCCATCTTCAGCAAATATCAATCTAATGTTTTCTTTAGACCTCCTCTTGCTATTGACGTACTTAAAAAATCCCTTGGTATCTGAAACAAGTGTTGTTGGCCAGCGTCAGCTCTAATTGAGTTTTGGTCTTCTGTGTCTTCTCCCTGCACATATGAACCACAGCTCTGTAATCTTCCTGTGAAGGCTGACCTCACTTCCAGAGATCATACAGTCTATTTTTCCTCTTGAGCTCCATGAGGAGTCCCCTGTTCAGCCAAGATAGTCTTTTGTCCCACTTGCCTGACTTGCAACACAGTGGAATTGCCTGCTCCTGTGCTTCTAAAAGGTGATTCTTAAAGAATGACCAGCACTTGTGGACACCTAAGCCTGAATAAGGAGATTGCCAGGGTACTCTGCTAAATAGCTCCCTGAATAGCTTAAAGTTTGCTCTCCTGAAGTCCAGGGTAGCAACTCTGCTGTTCTTTTTTCTCATTACACTGAAAATTTTAAGTTCAACCATTTCATGATCGCTGTGGCCAAGACACCCACCTACCATCTCATCCCCCAAGAGTCCTTCTCTATTCACTAATAGCAAGTGTAAGAGGGCATCTTTCCTGGTTGGCTCACTGAGTACCTGTGACAGGAAGTCGTTTCCTAAAGACTTCAAGAGTTTCCAAGACCTGCTCATCACAGCAGTGTGATATTCCTGGTTGAAATCTCCCATAAGGACAAGGGCTACCGATCCAGAAATTTCTCCTAATTGCCTGTAGACTAACTCATCAATGCTATCATCCTGGCTGGGCAATAAGTTGTAGATACAAACTACAACATCTTTGTTTTCCATCGCCCTAATCCTCACCCGGAGGCTCTCAGCCACATCATCACTAACTGTAACGATACAGTTTGATATATGTACTATAGTGTTTGATTTTGATTGATAAGACACTTCATTATACAGAAATTAAACATTTTACTTAATTCTAGACCATAATATCTTTTAAAAGTAATTTCATTTGACTAAAAATATTTAATTAATATGATTTATTTATTTGTGGATCAACCTAAAGATATCACTGGTGACAAAAGCACTATATCTTTGATATTAGTTTAACTTATACATTTCCTTACTAAAATATTTTGTTTTCATATGTAAATTTATATATATATATATTTTTATGTTTTTGGTCTGTAAATTATAATGCTAACTTCCTGAAAGAGCTGACACGTAGATTGCCACTTAAAATCAGAAGATTAGGATACTCTGAGTTGCTCTAGGTTATCAACTGGAGCTGAGATATGCAGATTAGTTCCTACATCTCAATACCTCTACTAGTACACTAAATATATTGTGGTACGTTTTCTCCTGCTTCAGTGGCTGTATGAAAGTGCTCACATCTGTCCTCTTCCTCCCCTTCATTTTGCCTTGTTACTCAGTCAGAATGTCCTCTGTTCAATTTTATTTGTTTATATTTTTTCTTTTGTAACTGAAGGGCAAAAAAGATCTTTCCTGCACTTTGACTGAGATCAGGGTGGGTTTTTTTACTATTATTATTATTAAAGAACTCCTAATCTAGGGAAAAATGGGCACTCTTCTTTTTGTGCTTAGGAACATCTGTGTGCCTGCTATGAAAGTAAGGCACATGTGACACAAGCGTGCGGGAGAGGAGCACACACATTGGGCGTATGATGCCTGGAGATTTCTCTTGGTTATGGAAAATCAAACTCAGCCTCAGAAACACACTCAAACAAATTCTTCAAATTCAGAAACAGGGAGGTTGTCTTTGAGCAAGAGAGGCTCCTGATCTGCCCCACAGATTGTGCCTGAAAATGATGTTTGAAATGGATCAACGAATCAATCAACTAGCAAAGCGATCTAATGGGCGATGAGCAGTATCGGAAGTGATTGTGTTTGGGGATATTGTGAAGGGAAATGAAGATGTCAGGCTTTGGGAATGTGGACTGGAGGCAGTGAGCCTAAGCACTGTGCAGGCAAACCAGATTAGAAGGCACTAATAACATGCCAAAACCAGGGTATGCAGTTCAAAATGATCTTGATGAAACTCAGCCTGAGCCCAATTTTAGCATTTTCAGGAAAACTGTGGCATACTTGAAGAGTACTTACAGAAGCCTTTTGAGATCAATCGAGAATCTAGGAAACAGCTTACAAAAAAAGAATCAAAGAATTAGATTTGTTTAACCAGGAAAATAAAACCTGTTAGGAGAAAATACAAAGTGCAAACAGGCTGTTGCCAGGGGGAAGAAAAGTATCTGTTATCTGCTTCCATAATGACTAGGACACATAGCAAACATTTAAAATATATTCTGATTAGGGAGAGTTTTCTAGTGGCAAGGACAATAAGGGTCAAAAATAGGTAGTTTTAGGGTTCAGCATCTGTCTGAAGGAGAATGTCTAAGAACAGACAAGGCAAGGCACTGAGAAATGATGCAGCAAAAGCCGATTTTTCCTTAGAGATATGGAGATAAATTGGATAACCTCTTAAAATCTCCTCCAGCCCTCTGATTCTGAATATAGGATTATCTAAATCCTGTGTTGCTCAGCTTCTGTTGCCATGATCCCAGGATACTGTGACATTTTAGAAGCAATAATGACCTGAGCAGACATCATCACTTTTTTCAGTAAATAGCGAAGAACACCTGAAACTGTACACTCACTCTCCTCTTCTTTTTTTCTCCCCCACCCCCACTCCCCACATAGTAATAAATAAATATATTGGTGTATTCATCTGTGCAGTGTTCCTGGCACAGGGTGGGGAGAAGTCTGTGTTGTTCAAATTAGTTAAAAATAAATAGATTTTATCTGTTTTGAGATTCTTCATCATTTCTGTCTGGTTTTGCCTTCTGTTTAAAACTCATGTGCCATAGCTGGTGATGACTGCGGTTTTGGGCCTGACACAGGAAAGCAATATCATAAGCTGCATAATGCTGGTGTGAGTGTATCAGGACCTGAAGAGATTGCTAAGACTGTTTGCTGTTTCTGTGTTTCAAGCTGCAAGTAGCAATAAGCCCTGGAGATAGAAGATAGATATGTTTTTAAAAAAATCTTTGCAGTTGTTCTTTCTCCTTTTCTGTGCATTTTTTCTAAAGGAAGTACTTCAGATTTTAACAGCTGTAATATCATCTTTCTGATAAATCTTACAGCCTTTGCCATCTCTAATAACATCTAAGAGATTATCAAGCCTGGATAGGAAAAGGTCAGAAAAAGAAAAAGAGAGTATTATTGAAATGAAAGTTTACTTAACAGTTTACATTTCATATGCTTCAGCTGTTTCCTTTTTGGCTTAAGCTTTTTTTTTTCCTTTTTTTATTTTCTCAAAAATCATCATGTCATGGCAATATGGCCCTTGATTCTGAAACTAGAAATTATTCTGAATCTAGCCTGTCACATGGTGTAGGCTCATGCTTTTATCAAAACTGAACCCCCAAATTCCTGTATTCATGTCAGACAAGATTGGTAGCGGCCAGGACTTGCAGGAGCAAGACCAGTCTCACAAGGTCCACATCACCGCACAATGAGGACATTTCAGAGGAGTCTGCAGCCCTTCAACTGTTTTACCCAATTGTGTGACTATAGTGGCCGGGCATGAAATTCAAACTTCAATTTTAAAGGCATAACTGAGTGCCACAAGGAAGTGCTTGGAATTTAGTGTTATAGGATTCATTAGGTTCAATGGGAAAAGAGGAATTGCAATTGATAAATTAATAAGGACAACTACCAAGCACAGAAGAATAATTGCACGCAATGGTTTAGAATTTCAGTGGCATATTAGCATTAAAGCTAAAATAACGGGAATTGTGCAAGTAGACTGAGATTGTTCTCATTCATGAATGTAAAGTGGTTTAACTGACATTTATACAGTTTTGGTAGTCCAGAGTGCCTGGCTAGAATGTGAACAGAGGTAGATTAAAAAATCCACGAAGGAGAGCAGAATATTTACTGTACATCTTGAGACCAGTGATTTCACTGAAATAAAAATAGATGTGAGAGAAGAAAATAGTAAAATTATGTGTGTTGAAGGATTGAAGAGTAATGGAGATTATTAAAAACAGCTAATCAAGTTTGGAAAGAAGAGTTTCATATGTAACACATATCTAAAGTATCCAAATTAAGAGGAATTAAACAGCATGATTGATTTTAATTGCTGAACAAGTTGTTAGAAAGTGATTATAATAAGCATCTATCATCTAATACATGCTTAGCTTTAGCACAGCTCTTAGACTGGGGAGAGGAATTTTCTCCTTTGATTCTTAAATATTCTGAAACAAGAGTACAGTCCTGAATCTGTTCTTAGACAACAAAAGAAGATAAATGGCGATATAAGGAGATCTAATGAATTCCTCATAGTTTTCTTCTATTTGAGCTATTCATCACTTTATAATGAGGCAGAATGTAAACTGCCATCAAAGGCACCACTTGCCACCTATGCAAAAGATTTTCCTGAGCAACTTGATATATGGGAACAGCCCATTATGGCTCTTTCTGCTTTGCCTAATATACTGGTGCCAACAAGGACCAGTGACAGATGCATAGAGAAAAACAATTGTAAATATGTGCTTCATCACAACCTGCAAATCTGGAAATAGCTGACCCAGAACTGTGAATGTTCAGTTTTCCTATGAATTCATAAAATCTTAGCACCAGTAGCATTCCACAGCAAGCTAACTAGAAGTTTTCAGGTACCAAAACACCGAGTCAACTTAAGAGGTAAATGGTGGATAAAGATATTTTTAGGCTGAATGTTTTGTAAAGAAAATGAAAAGTAAATAAATTATTGAATCAAAATGCCTGAAATCTGAAGTATTTTTTATTTGAATTGCTGCTGCCCCTTTCCGGCTGCTGGGAAGTGAAGTCACCAGCACATGGCACCTGGGCTGTAATGAAAAATCAGGTCATCTGGCCTATAAGGACATGGGGTTCCAAAGGTCCTCCCTGAATTCAGAAGGATTTTTTCATTACAATTTATACATTTTCATTTTGAAAACTGCTGACATCAGGATATATTTGATGACTAATCAACAACACCATCGGTTTTACTACTGCCCCCCCACCCCAATCACAAATAATTTCTTATTGATCCTACTTTACTTGTCACAAGAATGAGAGGGGCTTATGACAAATTTTTCTGTGTCAACGTAGAAAACAAAAGGCATTTCTACTTCTGGCATCAACGTGTAATTGAATAATAAAAAATATATTATTCTAGTTGCTGGTTTTCTGAAGGTAAGTTTTTGTTGTCTTTTCTGTTGAGAAACCTTAAACATTATTTTTAGGTTAGCTTAATGAATTTGGGAATAGTGGAGAATATTATCTGAACTATTTATTCCAGAGAAAGACAAAATTTAGAAGAAAGAGGGATACTGGCTTGATGGTAGAATATATAAAAACTAGGTAGTTTATATAAAAGCTGAAATTCAGATCCCTGTGTCAGTTGGTTTTAGGAGATCCGAGTCTAACATTAGGGGAAAGAAATGAAGTGGCATATGATCCCTTTGTTCATATTAATTGTGGGGTTTGTTCAATATTTTGTCATGAGATGTAAGAATAAAATCATTCCTGCTTTAATAATGGTAATATCAGTTCTCAATGTATGCGTAGCTAAATCTCATGGCACTTCAGGATGGAATTTGTTTAATTAGGTAAAAGCAGCAAAATACATATTTGTTTGATTACCTCAAAATAAAGGATCTGTGTTTCCTTTTATTTGCTTGAGCAAATATATAATTTTCTGTAGTGTTTGTCCTAGAAACGTTTGAGTCATTTGTTATGCACAGGAGGGGTTATAATAGAAGGGTTCTTACACTGAGTGAATTAATTTTTATTAATCTGGTAATAATTTACAAAAATGTATTGACTTTTAAATTTAAAAACATGATTAGAGCCACATTAAACAAATAAGAGCATTTATAAAGTCGCAGAAGACTGTTGAAAGATAGGCATGAGAAAGAACAGCGACCGAGTATATTTGAAGAGTCTGAGTTACGGCATCATCATACCTTCATTTTGTTTTGTTCTTTCATTTTACATAGCTATAGAAAAATAGACTTACTCCAGAATTTAGTATTAGTGATCTGATGACTCTTAAGATGTTTTCATAGGGAATTGAGGACTACTTTACCATAGTTTATGAGATGAAACAAAAGAGGCAAAACCCCCCAAAATGTATCATCTCCTTTTTATATTAATACCAAGGTTTCATATTAATACCAAGGAAAACTCATGCAAGAGGCTTTGCTGCATAACGCAAAAATAAGTCTCATGTAAAATAAATAACTATGAATCATAGTGGATTATGCTAGACAGAAGATTTGTGTATTTGTGCCTCAATGAATTTCTTATAAAAGAAATATGATCTAACTGAATTCAGCTTTAATATACCAGATCCCTTTCAAGTAGTAAGTTTAGTGCTATTTTACAATGAGGCCCCTTTCACACAGTGACGTTCTGAAACATTTTATATTTCTAAAAGCAAATTATTTATCACCTTTAGCCACGGCAATTTAGTACAACAGCTCTCAACGAATTATTTAAACAATATTTTGGGTTGTGAAATATTTTATATGGAGTCCTCTTTCACTGTAGTGTTCACAGCAGTCCTCTATAGCAGGCTCACCAGTCCAGACAGGAAACTTCTGAGTACTGATGTTCAGCACCGCAGCATTTACAGGTGTTCCTTTCAACCTTTGTATTGCTATGTTGCGTCTGCTGAGTACTTTTCTCTTGACAGCTATGGGTCAGATTTTCACTGGGCGTCCTGCACCAACTGGGAAAATACACTACTGAAACTTAGATTATGCTGGGTTTTTTCTTCTTTACATTTTCACGGCTGACTTAAGATACTCAAGTGGGGTGATTTTAGAGATCTGGAAATTGGTTGGGAGTCTTCTGTGAAAACCACTGATTTTTCCTATGTGTCTAATTGTGAAAGTTTGCAGTAAGTTTTTCTCTAGATAAGAAAAAATGTGCTTTATATAGTCCCATTTTGGTGAATATTCTGTTGATTTTTATGTGTACAGCTTGATTTTGTTAATGTTGTTTATGTAGTACAGATGATAAAAAATTGATATTCATATAATTTTATTAATGTGTTCAAAGAATGAGTTTGCTCATTATTTTTTCTAGAAATTAGTATTGTTCTTTCCAATTGTATCTTGCTGCTTTTGTAGTTGAAAAAATCATTGTGTCCTCTTTAATGAAGTGAAACTAATCTGCCATTCACAACTGTGAGTCTATGAGCATCTACTTCAAAATACCATATCGTCTGTTCTCTTTAATAAAAGTTATGGTTTCTTATCTTCTTTAGCAGCTCAGCTTCTTCTTATATTCCTTTAGAATTATACGATGGGAGGCACAAGTTGGCTTATATTCATTAAAGTGCCTATTTTGTGCTAACAGTTTCTGTCTAACTCTGCATTCTCAGGGCCAAAGTTTTTTAGCACTTGTCCACATGTGGGCACTCAGGAAAATTAAGCTGAATTAATGAAGGCTGTGAATTTAGAAATCAGTGATGTTAGCTCATTTTTTACACAGTTCATTGAATGAAAAAACCACACTGAAGCTACTTTAATTCAGAAAGAATTTTAATTATGAAAGTGTAGTATCCCACACAGAAATTTAATGATGTTTTGCTACCCCAGTTAATGCATTTGCATCTTTAATATGTTCCAAGTGATGTTTTGTGTTTAGCCATGTAGGGAAACATGTATCTGCTGTGAGTATTTCAATGACAACTATCTCTGAAAAAGACCAAAGCAAAAACTAATGAAAAGGAAACATGAACATGCTTATATATGCCATGCTGCAGGCTTAGTAAATGACCCAGTGGAGCACTAGTGTGAATAGCCATGTCCAAATCTGAAACATTTTCATGTTCAGCTAGTGCCTCAGAATTCATATGAGAAATTATTATGAAGAATGGATCAAAGCAGCAGAATTAAATTGTTACATTCATGCAACGGGAGACTGCAGATTCCTTCCGGACACATACTTGATACATATGAGGCAGAGAAACAAAATATGAAGCATAAAACACAGTCCAAACTCACCATGAACTGTTTTCCTTCCACAATAAGAGAGACTTCTCAGCTGCTTGTAATAGGCAGGAGTACCAGCAAGACCTTCCTTCAAACTGTTAGGAATCGTTATGTGTATTTGAGAAAATCCCACGCCTATGGATGGAGGGATTGCACTATAGCATACTGCTGTGTAGTAAGATGTAGCTTCTGCTCATAAGGAGCGTGAAGTGTGAATCTCTGTCATGTTAAACACATTTATCTTATGTTAATAAGAGCTCGCCATGTTAAAACTTGTGATATTCTTCATCTCTTCTACTCCAGGTATATTTGTGAAGAGATGCACATCTGAATGGGCCTCTTGGCCTCTTTTTCAGTAGAGATAAATGGACCCTTTTAGGATGCAGTTAATTTAGTCTTTAAATAGTTGGATAGAACTTCCTAGAAGGACTTGTTTCTCCCCCTTGGCCGTAAAGGGCATCAGTCTAAAGACAGTGGTAGAATTTATATTATCTCAGTTTAAAATATCTAGAAACTCAGATGTCTTTAAACAACTAATACGAAGTGTCTATGCTGAAATTAAAAATGAAAATACCCTAAAAACTAAGTGTTAAACCTGGGAGATTGATCCAGAGCCATTATGCCTAAGTGTTTGAGATATTTCACCAGAAAACTAGGTATACGTGTTGATCCGTACACTGAAAGTAATGTCATATAACACTGTTGATCAATTTTTGCTAGTGCCAATCTTCTGGTCAAAGTGGTGTATGAAGGCAACTGGGGTAAGCAGTATAAAGGATTGTGCAGGACCAATCACCACTCCAGCTCTTTCCCATTGTCTTTGGTCAAATATTCTCGAACATATTCTTGAATAAGATATACCTTAAAGTAATTTTGTTTTAAAGGCTAGATAAAATTAGGAATGTATTTGAAGAGAGTTAAGGTGTTTAGGAAAGAATACGAAATTTCACTTTCATTTTCTCTTGGTTTCCTAAGCATATTTTCACTGTAGGAGAGGTTATGGCATCTAGAACTCCAGGTTTTAGGTCTCCAGTTCTTATAAAGTGTTAAAAAATTGGTATGTTTGTGTCCTTTTTCCAAATATGGTGACAACTGTATTTGAGAGACACTTACATTCCTGGATACAAGTATGTTCCTACTAATCTTTCTTTTAATATGGCTCACTTTCATATCCTGATGTCTTTAAAGCCTCTGAATCACACGTAAGTACAACAGCAATGGAGGAAGTAATAAGTATCCTATCTTACAGTCTAATAAAACGGCATTTTTTTTTTTGTTTAATGAAATACTTCTGGAATCTACAAAGATAGCATGGCAGATAGCTAATATTATTGCCTTCAGTTCAAACATCAAAGCAACATGTTTTGTTCTACTTAGGGAAGAAAAATATATTATCAGTGTTTCCTGAAATCCTTGTACAGAAGCTGTTTAATATAAATAAAAACTAATTAAAAAATCCTAACAAACGATTTTTTTGATATAAGGAGGTTCCATTTTCCATTGAAAAATATTAAACATGGTCAGTTAACACGCTGCAGTACTGAACAGTAGAGGAGCAGTACTGAATGGTACAGGGGTTCTAATGGTACAGTAGCTAATGGAGAGAGACTGCATAAACCATTATAGTTATATTTTGAGCGAAAGCCTCCTGTATTTGCAGATTATTTGCAGATTTTATCCTTTTGTATTTGCAGATTATCGCTATATTTTCTTCAATTTGCTTGAATGGGAATCCCAAGATAAGGGCAACTGGTTCTTGACTGAATATATTTCTAGCACAGGAAAGACTTGGCTATGATCCAAACCAATGAAAGCTCATTCTAGAGTACTGCCCTTCAGCCTTTTGACGGCACAGACTGTATTCACAGAGATCTTGGCAGTAATCATTTAATTTCAAATCCATATTTTTATATCTAGAGAATTAGTTTTTCAAAGGAGAATTTTTTACCAGCCAGTTCAAGAGCTGATAGATAGACTCTGCCACCTCTTCTGTACTTTTACTTGCTTAGTAAAGGAATATATTTGCAGAAAAAAAAAATAAAATGTTGGGTCAAACAACCAGAAGTTGTTTATTTGCTTAGACACCTGTGAAAGAATTAAAATGAAAAATAATGTACCTCATGTTTCAGTCAATACAGTTGAATCTTTTGGATTCATATGTTTATAATACCATATTTGAGTATACAAAGAAGACTTTATTTGGGAGGTCAGATTCAACTGACATCTTTAGCTATGCAAAACTTAGGCATCTAATCTGGACTTCTTGAGTCTGTACAGTCAATGGAGAGAGACATGTCCTACTTAGCGCTAGTGGACTGGCTGTTTCTAACCACGATAATCACTTGGAGTGAGCAGCACAGAGGAGCTGTATAGCTTAGATGATCTGAATCATGTCCTCAAGGACGTGTAAGTCTGATGGAGAAAGGTTGGCAGCCTAAGAGTACAAATAGAGACAATTCAAAGCATATTTCATGACTATCAGGAAATGCAGAAATGGATCATTTTTACCCTGTGCCTCAGGGAGATGTAGTTACTGGTGCACCACTGTGCACCATCCTTAGGTAAATGTCACCAGAAGACAACCATTGAAGGTAAAAGAAAAACAAGTTTGCTGAACATCGGCTGAAGCTCACTGAATTGCTTTTCTAGACTTTCTTCTTTCAGATTCTTTTAGTCTTTGAACTCCTCTGTAGAGAGAGCCTATGTGGCAGATGCTTCAACACTGCCATTGGAACAGTTCACAGTGATAGATACAGCACATACGATGAGTCAAACAGATGCTTATGACAAGAAAAACTCTTGTCTCAGCTGTGTACACAAATTGTAGTGGAATACATGAAGAGAAGCCATATGTAAAAAGATCCTACAGTTGTTGTTCAGATGAGCAGTTTTCTCTAATACTTCCATCACCTTCAGAAAGCATTTAAGCTATTTGGGATTTGCATTGCCTTTTTTTTTTCCTTTTCCATAAACATGAAATAGACCTTGAAGACATAAGATTATCATTTTTTAGGAAGAGAACAAATTATTTCTCTAGGGACAGAACAGTTCATGTCATAGGGAGTCTCATCTTCTGATAAATAGGCAGTGTAATAAGTTCATTTTTCTCATTTGTGTATGTGTGTAAAATAATTCTGACCTTATGCATTTAAACTTGTGTGCATCTGGGAGTAATGCTACTTCACCTTTACCTGTCCGCCTTCAATGAAGAGGTACAGATATATCCTGTAGTCAGATTTATTTTTTTCCTGTCGGGTGTTGAACACAACTAAATTCACTCCATTGGGAGGAGCTTTTTGGGACACGTGAAGGCAGATAAATTCCCTAACTGTATTAATTCAGGGAAGATAAATCTGGGGGATAAATGAAATCCATCAGCTGAAATCTGTGAGATTAGAGGACAAAAGTGGAGATTTCAAGTTAGCTTCCATTTGGGGAAGCTAAGTGTGCGGACAGACATTGTCAAATGAATAGATCCCAGCTATGGGAAATTGTATTAAAAGTCTTGAGGTCAGCTGGTAGTTGAAGGGAACTCCTGGAAAGTAAGCCAGATTTCCAGTAAGGCATGATATTTTTATTACCCACATCTGTCTCAAAATATCATTGCTGTTCTATAAAAAATTTGCATTTAGTAAAATAAAAATACATTTTTGCTTTTACCTTAGTATTTTTCATGAGTTCAAACTAATTATAATACCTTGGTAATGTCAGAAAATTTGGAAAATAGTTAAACTTTCTGCTGCAAAATTATGTTTACAAACAAATAAACAAGTCAGCACTATTGTAATCAAAATTAAAATAACCCATGGTGAATCTACATTAAAAAGTATTATGTTATAGCATGTTAAAACTAGCAACCCTGGGGCACGTTTTTCCCCAGAGAAAGAAAAAAAAAGGACACCAGGGTAATAGTGACAATAATATGTCCTCCTATGGCTGTGGTTTTCTGTTTAAATGAGACCACTTACCTGGAACATCTGGAGATCTAACTCTAAAACAGATTTCCAGCACATAAACTTGAAAAAGTGAATAAACAATAGTTCTTCACAGTTACCAACAATAAATGATGTCTGGCCAGCCAACTAGAAAAAGAAGGTACTTGTTCACATAGTGTGTAATTAAATCACAGAGTCTCTGTCCCAGGATGTTGTGGAAGTCGAAAGTGTATCTGCGTTCAAAGAAAGGCTAGAAAAATTCATGGAATAATTCATCAAGGACTCAATAAAGTTACAATATAATTCTGCTTTCTATAAATTGCCAGAAACTGAGGAACTGTAGCCAAGGACGAGAAGGGAGAAGGTGTAGCAGTGTATGTTTATCGCAAGTCCCTGCTGGCTAACCTTAGAGAGTGGTTGCTTAGAGAGTGGAGCTTCCTGAGTGGAGACATTTCTCCATTTGAACTTCTTCTCTGTGATACTACACTGGGTATTTCTGAACCATTTTCTTCTTGCAAAAAGAAAAAAAGATATTGTTGGGCACTCGAGTATAAAGCACCTGTAATTTAATGATCACTCCCACTTGTGCATTCACTTCAAGGCGTGTGTACCATGGATCCCTGGTGTCAGCAGTCCCTCAGAACTAGGAAGTGAAAGCCCAAAGTTATAGCAGAAATGTTTTGAAGTTTTATGGGCTTCTCCACTGTGACAAAAAGATACAAACTTTTTTCTTTGTAATTTCCTACAGTATGAAGAGCTCAAACAAGTATTATTTCCCGTTATTTCTCTGGAAGAAAATACCAGTGTGATTTTTTATTTTCTTTCTTTCTAATCTGTCATCCTCCTCTCATTTTTCATAGCTTTTTTTTTTAGTTTACCTCTTATTTGCATAACTTTTTTATCCAGTATTTTTCAAATCTTTTTCCCATTGATTTCCATATTCTTGTCTCTACTTTGTTTTGCACTTCAAGCTTTTTTTCTTTGCACTCCATTTCTTTATTTTCACTTTATTAGAGTCACATTAATCATTCTACAACAGTGACAAAGCAGTTTGTCATTTTATTATTTCTTGTTTTTCTTCTGATAGCCACAAAATAACTTTAGAAAACAAAGTAAGTCTGTTTACAGGTATTTTGGAAAGGAGTCCTTCTTGTTCTATGGAATTTTGAAGTACATTCTGCATTTTAAACAAATCAGGGACATAGTGTTTGGGGTTTTTTCCCTATTTGCATCTTACATTTTCTTATTATAAATTCAAGTGACTATTAAAATCATTCATTCCAAAAAAATTGCAGAACTGTAATCGGGATGCATGTGAGAAATCACTTATCAGAAGTCAGCATTAGTTTCAAACACTTCTAATGGCAACTATAGTTTACATTTCATGACCCTATTGAGATCAAAGGGAAACAGCTCAACAAAAAATGGGATTTTTAAATACTTCTTTGAACTGCCGCTAGGCCATAATCGGTCACCTTTGTTCAAAGTTTCTTTTTTTCCACATGTTCATAGCATTGCCAAGTGCAACACCAACAGAAGCAAAAACTTTAGGTAAACATTAATAGTGGAGAATTTCTCTTGTTTTGGTGGTCCTCCGGAGAGAGCCGTTCTTTCTGTTGCTGGATCCTAGGTTGCCACCCAGTGGAGAAGACTGTAAATTCTGGTTGTCACAGGCTCAAAAAGAGAAGCCTTATTACTCTCCGGCTGTCAGCCCTTTATTCTGCGAGGAAATATCTGTGGTGGTCTTTTGCGAAAAAAAGTGCTTGCTTTTGTTGTTTTCGGTTGCTTTAATTTAGAATTAAAAGGTGAACTGGCAATAGCACGGAATCTTAAGGTAAAGGCCTCTGGGGTTTGCCTCTGTTACTTAGATATTTGCTGGTTTTGACCAGTGTGTTATATGCCCTATAACAGCCTAATACAACAATACAGCTCCATTTATATTAATGTAAAAACTGATTGATATGGCAGCGGATCATATAAAATTATTATAAGTTATGCCATGTGCTGTTAAAATCTCTTCTAACACAAACTTCATTTGGCCTTTGCTGTGTTTAAAAAAGCAGTTCAGAGCTTTGAGGAAACAAAAAAAAAAAAACCAACAAAAAAAACCCCAAACAACTGAAACTCAAAAACTAGTTTCCAGTTTGTATTACTGAATTATCTGACTAATTCTGTACATATTTCACTAAGTGTATGAAATTGCTATACAAAGCTAATGCAGGCAAGTGTTGGGAGCCAACAGTATTTTAGTGTACCATCATGAAGAAATACTTTGAGTATTTAAGGAAAGGAGGACACCAGAGAAGGGCAAATAAGAGTACAGGAAAAAGCAAGGTTGCTGATCACTCTAAGGAACAGAGAAATGGAAGGCAGTGACCAGTAACTTCCATATCAGAAGCAATTCCTTAGCAGCCATCATTCTGCCCTGGTCCACAAGCCCAGGGGTGTCCAAAGCAGACCAAACAGAAATGGAAGAAGATATTGGTGAAATCCTCTTTCCTTTGGAAGCCTGTAGTAGGCCATTGCCATGACAAAAGCTGAGTTACAAGCCTTTTCAAATTGTCCCTCACATATTCAGCTGACAAGAAGCCTCCTTGTCTAGTCTATTACCTGGTATTTCCATTTTTCCTATTCTTCCCCCAAAACCTTTGTCCGGAGAGAAGAAAAGAGGAGGGCAAGGCTGATTCTGCCTGTAAAGGCTCACATGCATATTCCAAACTTGTCATGAGATGTTCTGCTTCTTTAAACTCCTCTTCACATTAGCATAACTCTGTCTTTTACTGATTGAACCAAGTTGGAGCAGATAAGGTAGAAACTGTGGAGGATATAAGCCCTGTGCCTCAGTACTTTTCTCATTGTTTGCAGTGTGAACCAAACAAATGTATACTGCTATTTATCCTTTTCAAAGTAAAAACATGCATGAACTGTTGGAGTTCAGGATACCAAAGGGAAAAAAAGATAATTTTGATAATATTTTTTCACCGTGTGTATAGAACTTCTGTTGTTACTCAGGGCTCAGAAACAGAGAAAAGCCTGGATTGGGAAGGGACCTCTGGAATTACTGGTCCAAACTCCAGTAAGAAGTCAGGGCCGTAGATTAGGTTATTGAGGACTCTGTCAAGCTGAGTCTTTAAGATTTTCATTGAGGGGGATTTCATCAACGTTCTGGGCAACCTGTTCCAGTGTTTAATTGATCACAGGGTGCGTATTTTATTCATATAGCCAGACAGCATTTCCCCTGAGCAACTTATGCCTGTTGCTTCTTGTTCTGTCACTGTGCATCCTTGTGAAAAGAGTATCCCCTCCTTATCTGTACCTATATTTTAGGTATTTTATAAAGTGTGTGGTGAGGTACCCCCTAAGGCTGGTCTTTCCCAGGCTGAACAAACACCATTCAGCCTTTCTTCATATGTCAAGTTCTCCAGCTCTCTGATCATCTTGGTGACGTGTTTCAGTTTGCTTTTCAGGCCTGTAAAGGCCTGTATTTTGCTGTGACATTTGCAATTATGGGTTGTGGTGGCTTGTTGTTTTGTTTTTATTTTCTTTTTATTTCCTTTGATGTGCTATCTGTCTTTGTGTGATTTGTGAAAGATAAAAAAAGCACTGAAATTCCCTGCTCACTTTTAACATGACCTCTGTCACACTTCAGATACAGATCTGGGTATTTTTCTATGACAAATAATTTTATTACTCTATTTTATTAATTGCCAGAACTAGTTATATTGTTATTCAGCTTTCAGATGATTTTTATTCATATATGTTATTTAAGATTGAAATATAGCATAAGGTTGTGGGATTTGGGCTGAATTTTTCACTTCTGTTTTTTCCCTGTATGCTTATAATCACAGCTGTGTAAAGTATGGCCAGGTATGTTTAATGTTTCATATACAAGTGTATATCGTAAATGATTAGTAGGAACCTGAGAAATTAAACAGTCAACAGCTGAGATGCAGGAGAGTTCTCAGAGAAGAAAAGAAATTCCACCTATTTTAAATCCTGAGTATATGTGCAGAAACTGAAGAGTAATTCTTTCCTCCTAAATTATGGCCATGTTACTGACTGCTTTCTACTTGAAGAAACAGATACAGATACATCTACATAAGCATTTTAATTTGGATCAGGAGTGTGCTTTTGAAGCAAATCTCTCAATCATCTCCAGTTGCTGCACTTCAGTTCATGCTGTGGACTTTGGGCAAATAAGCGGGATTCCTGTCAGATGAAACTCAACTGTTAGGTGTGCCTGAAGACTGCACCTAATAAACACACCCCAACTCCTAATGGACACTCAATTCAGTCTCTTGGGATTAGAGTAGATCTAATCAAGTATTCTGTCACCTTCAAATAGGTATATTGTAAGCACCAAGTTTTTACAGAAACAAATTTCTATAAAGTTGTTACAGAATTTAACTACTTGCTGATATTGGACATGACTTGTTATGGCTCACCATAGGGAGCTGTGCATGTGTGTGGGAGGAAGGGAAGCTGGTAGGAAAACCACTGTGCAACACCTGGCAAACCCAGGCACATGAGGGGAATTGTCTGGATTTCATTAAAAAAAAAAAGAAGAGAGGGGACATGTACCCTAAATATATTTGTATTCAGAATATTGCCTGTTCATTATTCTAAGATCCACTATTTAAATGGATTATATTAACAACCTTTTTAAAAAAGAATCTTGATACTTGTCTTGAGAAGGGAATTGTTAAATTGTATGCTTGATAAAAAGGCTTGTGATTGTTTGAAATAATCATGTTTATAGCAACACAAACCTTTTAATGAGGCATGATGAACTGAGACATCTACTTCAATGGAAGAAAATAAAGTGAAACACTTTTCCTCCAAATAGAATACAGGATCTGTTGTTTCAGTGGGACAATCATCATGTACAAGCCACTGTATTGGGATGTTTTTCAGCCTTAATTGCCCTGTCAGTTACAATTAGAGGTGTTAATGTAACTGTGAAATGCTACAAATTACTTGTGGCTTTTGCTCCTTGTGCATTCTCAGCCTGTCTTGCACAAAAAGATATCAGAATGACTGAGATCTCTTGCTGAGTTTGTTATTAAGGTTTGCTTGTTTTACTCCCTGGGTACAGTTGTTCACTCAGTGTGGATTCAGTATTATGGGTGTAAAGATGCCTGCAGCAGAATGGTTTAATCCTTTAAAGTAAAGGGGAAAATCGCCATGTATTAGGCCTTTTCTCTGAAATAGGTGCAGCTATAACAGGGATTCGTATAGCTGTACTGGTTAAAAAATTAGTTATTTTACCAAAGTCATTATTAGTATGAAAGCCTATGATTTTCAGAGTCATGTGTGCTTACTGATCTGTAGGTATTTACTATTGGTTTTTTTCTATTATAATAAAGGAGTTGACATTTTTCAAAATCGTACCACTATGATCATCTAGAACAAAGGGATCGTCTTAGCAGAACGACAGAGAAATTTTTGACTGTTGGAGGAAACATGAACTTGAAAGCGAGGCACTGAGGACAGTGATTTGCCAGTCCTTTCATTTCAGTAAGCAGTATCAAAAGGTTACCTGGTCCAACACTAATAAATAAAGCAAAGGAGACAAATCAAATGAATGAATGCACACTACAACGCTATACTTTGTGATAGATTGAGAAAAAGACGCCATGCAGGAGATTCAGAGAAGGGTGGCCAAATGCTCCTGGCTGTGTGGAGGGTTAGATTTGATTTTTTTCCCACTACTAAAAAGTTTCCAAGTGCAGTCGTTCAGTGGACTAATAGATTTACTTCATCTTGTTTTGAAACAGCTGCTCTGCATTTCTGCAGTCTTAGAGATTACACTGCTTTTTAAAAGGGCAAATGTCTCTGACAGTGGATTAAACTCCCTAGTGTTTGCTTCAGAGCTGGAAGAAAACTCAGACTGTAGGATGGTTTTATCCTGTTGCCCGAGACCTTGGAACACTGAGTAACTTGTACACTGTGAGGGGCCCTTCAGTATGGTCACCACATGATGGATGACTAGGTAAAGTGACAGCTCACCTGTTTGTTCAGTTTTGAAGCATATATACTGCTTAGTGAAGTAATTTAAAATACCAGTCATCGTTATTAGTTGTTTCTTTGGATTAACAACAGATTACTGAAACCCATCATTTATAAGGCAACATTTAAAACGGGATTAATCCAGATGGAATAGTTTCTCCTTAATATCTTTTTGTTCATTTACCTGTGCAGTACAGGTACCCTGCTAAAATAAATGCAAATTTAATAACTGTAGAGCCTGAGTGTTAAGATCTTTTCTTTCAGTCTGTGCTTACAAGGGGAGATATCAGGATTTGAAAATATTTTGGAAATAAGAAAAAGGAAATTAATCATTAGTCTTCAAATACATGAATCCTTTTCAAAGAGGCTTTTTTTTTTTTTTTTGTAAAATTTGAGGGCAAACACATGTTTGTATTTTAGGGAAGTTTTTATCTCATATTTTTTTCTTATCTTGGCCAAACAAATGAGCAAGTGCTAAAATTATGTAATTGTTAAGAATCACAAAGACAAAATTGTTTACAACAATTATTTAAGCCATTAAAAGTAATGATACTTTTATAAAATTAGTAACTATTAGGACTTTATTTTTTGCACAATGACAAGTACACATTATTTTAGAGATGGAGTGGCACTGAGTTATGTACCTGTGTTCCTTGTGTGCCTGCTGACATACCTGAAGTAGAAAAAAGAAAATTCTGTAAACTGAAAGCATTAATATATTCATCAGGTAGACGAAAAAGATTGTATCACTGGTATGTGACACAGTATGTAAATGAAATCTAACATGATACCAACAAAAACCTTATTAGATGAATACCCATATGTGTGTGTGTGAGTGTGCGTGTGTCAACTTAGCATAGTATTAAAGACCAAATAGAAAATTTGTCTGACCTACAATATGTAGGAATTAAAATTGCCTAACATTGTAACTTTTTATATCATAACAGTTTGATTTTCATTACTTCTTAGCTATGGAAAATGTTTTGAGGGCTAGACTGCAACACTAACTGTATCACCATAAATATAGTTTATGAAATACTTTTCTTGCTGAAGGGAAATGTTTCACAAACCGGTGTCTCTGCATGCCTGGCCTATAGAAGAAAAAGAAAGCAGAACCTTTTTCTGTTCTAAAATGTCTTGGGGATAAAGCTTTCATGTTTGCTTCTCTATGACATTGCATCTCTAGCCTAGTCAGAGAAGTGTACTTGGAGTCTAAAAACCTGCTTTTTAATACTGCCACAGCATGATTATTAATGTCCTTCAGTTCCTGGTCTGCAAACACTGGGAATAATGGAGCATGGTTTTAACCTGTGCTTTAGGCATCTAACTTTGGGCTTTTTCCTAGGTTAATCTTAATCTTCCTAAATGGCAAATAGAGTTGCACAGACTCTGCAGGAAGGTGATTGGGAAGCCCTGAGTTAAGCTTCTTCTCTAAGCAGCTCTTTTGAAGAAGCACCTACCGTTCTTCCGTGATAACACAGGAAGCCTTGCCCAAATCCCTCCAATTCGTCTTTCTTGAAGGCTTCCTTTCCTTTGACTTTGTCATCTGCTTAAACTCAGACCATGAAAAGGCATTTTGGAAGGTAAACGCAGTCAGAGGAATACTGCTGAAATCAAAGGAGCTGCTTATGTGTGTAACCACGCACAAAAAAAAAAGTACTTGCAAAGCTGGGGTGTTAGATAATGAAGTCTTTGAGGAAGAAGCTCTCTGTTTGGCAGAGTTATTTGTTAAATAAATAGTAACCAGTAGGCTCTACTTTCGCAATCAATAACTGTAGTATTTCTTTTCATGTTTGTGTTTAGATAAAAATGTATTTATGTTGAAGCTTTTGCAAAGATTGACTGAAACTTTAAAAGCCACCTAGTCACTCAAATATTTCACATATGCTTTTCACCAGCGGATGACAGTTTTACTTTTGTGTAAAGGGTCTTACGATAGACAAGGAAAGAACTACACTACTGTATTTCATAGATACGGCTGTATTTGTAAAGGATTTTCAACTATATTGCCACATCAACATGCATATACATAAGACATTAATTCTGTTTATTTAACACTGCTGTTTCAGATACTGGACAGTTATGCTTGACCAGTTTCTGATCTTTAGAGCAGAAGGTGATTAACTACAGCTTTTGCTGCCCTCCTTGCTTGTAGATATTCAGAAGAAAGCTCTAAAAAGGGCTATTAAAGGGAAAGAAAGAAGGTCAGGCACTCAATCAAACTGTAAGAGCTGGGATTACTGTCAAACTGGAAAATCTTTTCTATAAAATATTTTTTCTATTATTTTTTTTCTATTATTCACATAAAATTAGCATAGGTTCTGTACCATTTATTTTCTTCTCTTTTGAATCTGTAATTCAACTATTAACAGAAAGGGCAGGTTAACCTGTGGAAGACCAATGGTACCCTGACGCAGGATTGGTGTGTTTCTGGAGAGCCCTGTCTTGAAAACATAGCTCCTATGGCTGTTTTGTTACTGCAAGGGCTAGACAGGTCGATCTATCACCAAAAAAAAAAAAAGCCTAAATTACTGTTTTATTTTGTGTATTTCTTATACCAGACATTTACTTCCTTTTCAGTTTATTAGGTGTTCTCATTGGAGCCAGTGGGTGCTGCAAGCAGAGTGTAAAACAACTAAGTCCTGATGTGACACAATATTAAAGGAAAGTAATCCTACCCTCCCCACCCACAAAGAAGATTAAAGAGAACTAAAGAAACCGTTTTATTGTTAATTAACCTTTTTTCACTCAATAGGTGTATTTACTTGTCTGGATTGAAATGAATAATCATAAGAAGGGTCATATTCAGAAGCCTCTAGCCTGAAATTCTCATATTTACTCAATGCATGCAGAAACACATCCTTTATACGGTGTCCTTGGCATATGCTGCATCCAGGGAAATGAAAGTATGGGTGACATTTTCTAGGCCTACTCAGTAGTTGGATCATTTATTGACACAGGAGATAGGAAAGAAAATCTAAGTCATAGTGAAATAGGAAATTTATTGGGACCTGTACTGCATGCACATTAATTTCTCAAAGGTATCACATTTATGTAGATCAGTTAACGACTGTTGGTCACAGTGCTAATCAAATAGAGACTATGGAATGGAAAGGTCTGTAGTCGTAATTATTACACTCAAAGCCATCCTTTCTTTAATCCTGCCTCACCGCTCTCTTCAGATGGGAATTTCATAACTGATATTTTCTTACGTTAGTCCTCAAATGCTACATTCTTCACATGTAAGGTGGCATCTCCCAATCATCAGGCTTTATCTGGTGTAGCTACTTTTATTTTCTCCTAGTATTTTCATAGAATCATAGAATTGTCTATGTTGGAAGGGACCTTTAAGATCATCAAGTCCAACCATCAACTTAACACTGCCAAAACCACCACTAAACCATGTTTCTAAGCACCATGTCTACCCGTCTTCTAAATGGCTCCAGGGATGGCGATTCCACCACTTCCCTGAGCAGCCTGTTCCAATGCTTAACAGCCCTTTCTGAGAATAACTTTTTCCTGATATCCAATGTAAACCTCCCCTAGCATAGCTTGAGTCCATTTCGTCTTGTCCTGTTACCTGTTACTAGCTAGAAGAGGTCGACCCCCACTTCTCTACAACCTCCTTTCAGGTAGTTGTAGAAAGCAACAAGGTCTCCCCTCACCCTTCTTTTCTCCAGGCTAAACAACTCCGGTTCCCTCAGCCGCTCCTCATAAGACATGTGCTTGTTGGCCTCAGCCCATCAATCCAGTCTGTCCAGGTCCCTCTGTAGAGCCATCCTACCATCAAGCAGGTCAACACTCCCACCCAACTTGGTGTCACCTGCAAACTTACTGAGGGTGCACTTGATCCCCCCATCCAGGTTGCTGATAAAGAAGATATTAAACAGGACTGGCCCCAGTACTGAGCCCTGGGGAACACCACTTGTGACTGGCTGCCAACTGGATTGAACTCCATTCATCAGAAGTCTTTGGGCCCGGTCATCCAGCCAGTGCTTTACTCAGCAAAGAGTACCCCCATCCAAGCCATGAGGAGCCAGTTTCTCAAGGAGAATGCTGTGGGAAACCATGTCAAAGGCTTTACTGAAGTCCAGGTAAATAACATCCACAGTTTTTCCCTCATCCACTAAGCGGGTCACCTTGTCATAGAAGATCAGGTTTGTCAAGCAGGACTTGCCTTTCATGAAGCCATGCTGACTGTGCCTGATCACCTGCTTGTCCTGCATGTGCCATATAATGACACTCAGGATGATCCTTTCCATAACCTTCCCTGGCACTGAGGTCAGACTGACAGGCCTGTAGTTCCCCAGACCCTCCTTCTGGCCCTTCTTGTGGATGGGTGTCACATTTGCCAACCTCCAGTCAGCTGGGACCTTCCTGGTTAGCCAGGACTGCTGATAAATGATGGAAAATGGCTTGAAGACCACATCTGTCTGCTCCTTCAGTACCCTGGGGTGTATTCCATCCGGCCCCATAGACCTGCGTATGTCTAAGTGCTGGAGCAGGTCACTCACTATTTCCCCATGGATTACGGGGGCTTCATTCTGCTCCCCACTCTGTCTAGTAGCACAGGGTACTCAGGGAACAACTGGTCTTACTGTTAAAGACAGACAAAGAAGGCATTAAGTACCTCTGCCTTTTAATCATCCTTGGTCACTATGTTTCTGCCTCCATCTACTAAAGGACAGAGGTTATACTTAGTCCTCCTTTTATTGTTAATGTATGTATAGAAACTTTTTTTTGTCATCCTTAATATCAGAAGCCAGGTTAAGTTCTAGTTGGACTTTGGCTCTCCTAATTTTCTCCTTATGTAGCCTCACTACATGTTTGTAGCTCTCATGAGTGGCCTGCCCTTTCTTCCAAAGGCTATAAATTCTCCTTTATTCCCTGAGCTGCAACCACAGCTTTCTGTTCAGCCAGGCCAGTCTTTTTCCCTGCTGGCTCATTTTTCGGCACAAGGGGGTGGCCTGCTCCTGCACCTTTAAGACTTCGTTCTTGAAAAACCTCCAGCTTTCTTTGACTCCTTTGCCCTTGAGGACTGCCTCCCATGGGACTTTGTCAACCAGGCTCCTGAAAAGAGCAAAGTCTGCCCTCTGGAAGTCCAAGGTAGCAGTTCTGCTGACCCCTCTCCTTGCTTCTCCATGAATTGAAAACTCTATTATTTCATGATCACTATGCCCAAGACAGCCTCCAACCATCACATCCCCTACAAGTCCTTCTTCATTTACAAACAACAGGTCCATCAGGGCACCTTCCCTAATCAGCTTCCTCATCAATTGTGTCAGGAAGTTATTCTCAACACACTCTAGGAACCTCCTAGACTGTTTCCTCTCTGCTGTATTGTATTCCCAGCAGATATCTGGTAAGTTGAAGTCCCCCACAAGGACAAGGGCTTGTGATCTTGAGACTTCTCCCAGCTGCTTATAGAATATTTCAGCTGCCTCTTCATCCTGGTTGGGCAGTCTATAACAGACTCCCACCATGATATCTGCCTTGTTGGCCCTCCCCCTGGTTCTTACCCATAGACACTCAACCTTATTTTCACCATCATTTTTACATCTTCACTTTGTCCACACTTTGGGTATTTGTGTAGGATCCCTAATGGCTCATGGAATGGAGAACAATACTAAAATTTTTAAATGATCTTGGCGTACCGGAGAAAATAATCTGAAAAAAAGAATGAAATATAATAGGGAAAAGTCCAAGGAACTATAGGTAGACAGAAATAAGTGCCATGCACTTACTGGATGAACTGATTTAGGCAGTAACTCTCCAAGAAAAGGTAAACAAGTTGTGCTGGATCACAGTCAGAATATATTCTAAGAGAGACATACTGTTGGGAAAATGTCAAGCATGTATCGCAGTATGCCAAACAGTCATGTATTTTCAATCCTATTTGGCATTAAGAAAGGCCCTGTCAGAATACTGTGGCCAGCCAGGGTAAGCAAGGCATGAAAAGAGCAAGTTCCTGCTGAGATTTATATGATGTGGTGTTCACACAGCAATGTCAGGTTGTAGCAGGCCCACAGAGTTTTGGGTCTGTTTAGTAGATAGTGCTTTTGTGTAATTTCAGTATGATATTGGCACCATAGATACTGACAAGTGAGGTTGCTATAAGGTAAACAGGAAAGGATTACTGTGGGAAAGATATAGAAAGAAGTAACACTGGTTGTGTCAGAGATAAATAATGATACTCATGCCTGAGAAAAAAGTGGTGATTTATGGAGGTTTCAGGTACCTTAGTTCCATGTAATTTGTTTTGGCAGCACTCCATTTACTCCACAGTAAATTAAGTATCTCTATAATAGAATTAATAGGTATAATGCTTCTCTGTATAAAGGCAGAAGTCTTCCTGAAGTTCTCTGATAAGCAAAACATTAAAGGTGAAAATTTCTGTATTTTGGTAGGCAGTTATTATTCTACAGGCATTTGCACAGGTCATAAAAGTCTTTATCTGATTTAGGATAAAGATCATTGTTATTTCTTCATATTATCTTTGCAAAAGAAAAAGCCAGCAGGAATCCTGCACTGTCAGTGATTCCTGGGGAACAGAACAAGAAGTCCTTTGGAGTCAGCCCATGGCTCAGGGATTTTACAGCTATATAGCAGGTGAGTACCCTGGGATCATCACACAGTCATAGAATGGTTGAAGAGGCCTCTGGAGAACATCCAGTCCAGTCCCCTGCTCAGAGCAGGATCACCTAGAGCTGGTTGCTCAGGGCTGCGTTTTGTCCATACAGTATCTCTGAGGATGGAGACTCCACAACCTCTGTGGGCAACCTTCTGCAGTGTTTCACCACCCTCATGGTAAAAAAGCTTTTAAATATAATTAAATGGAATTTCTTGTGTTTCATTTTGTGCCCATTGGCTCTGGTCCTGTCACTGAGCACCACTGAAAAGAGCCTGGCTCCATCTTTGCACCCTCCCTTCAGGTATTTATATACCTTGATAAGATCAATAGCTGACAGTGGTCTGTCAACCACTCCTCCCAGTTCTGTCAGCAGACTTCTTGGGAGTGCATTCTGCCTCATTGTTAGGAACATTAATACAGATGTTAAAGACTACGGGTCCTGGTACTGACCCCTGGTGTACACCACTAGTGACTGCTTTCCAGCTGGACTTTGTGCCACTGATAACAACCCTTTGAGCCAGTTCAGACAGTTTTCAATTCACTTGACTATTCCCTTACGTAGCCCACACTTCTTCAGCTTGTCAATGGTGATGTTACAGGAGACAGTGTCAAAAGTGTTGCTGAAGTAGAGATGAACAAAGTGTACTGCCTTCCCTTTATCCACTAAGCCAGTCATCTCATCATAGAAGGCTGTCAGATTGGTCAGAGATGATTATCCCTTGATAAATACATTATTGAGAGTGGAGTGATATCTTCCAGCTCCCTCAGAACCCATGAGTTTATCCCTCCAGGGCCCATGAACTTCTGTGTATGTCCACTTTGTTTAAATGTTCCCTAATCTCTTCCTCCTCCACTGAGGGTAAGTCTTTGCTCTAGATTTTTCCATGGGCCTCAAGGACCTGGGATTGAAGAAGGTCAGTGTTACCAGTAAAGTTCAAGGTAAAGGTAGCATTGAGTACCTTGGCTCATGTCCCTTGTTACTGGGTCCCCCACCCCATTCAGCAGCAGGCTCACATTTTCCCTAGGCTTTCTTTTGCTGTTGATACACCTGTAGAAGCTTTCCTTGTTGCCCTTTGTGATCCTCTCCAGATTCAACTCCAGGTGTGCTTTGACTCTGCACCTCATCTCTATATTCCTCCTTGGTGACCTGACTCTGCTTCCCGCTTTCATAGACTTTCTTTTTGTGTTTGAGTGTACTCAGGTGCTCTTTGTTCCTCCATGTAGGCCTCCTGCCACCTTTGCTTGTTACCCTGCACAAGGAGACAGACTGTTCTTGAGCTTGGAGGAGGCAATCCTTGAAAATCAACCAGCTTTTCTGGACTTGTCCTTTCACCAGAACCATTTCCCATGACAATCGTTCCAGCAGCTCTGCGAACAGGCCAAAGTCTGCTCTCTTTTCCTTTCTCTCAAGTTAAGCAGGGCTCTTGAGATTAACAGAAAGTATGTTTTAAGCTACCTTGAGATCTTTCAGGTGCCATACATGGGAGCTGAGCTTCAGACATTGCTACACAGCTTGCAGGATATTGAGTCTTTGTCCTATTTTTCCTTGTACCACAATCAACCCCACTTTTAAATTGCTGTTATATACCTCATGTCCATTCCTGGTTTTGAACAGTGTGTCTATACAGAAGCAACCATCTTCCCTTAGCCAGTGGGTTGTTCTGCTAAATTAATGAAGCTCTTCAAGGACATATCGTCACTGCTCAAAGCAGTGCAATGCAGAAGGTTCCAAAGCTAATGCCTAGTTAAGCTGGCGTGTCCGTCCTGCATTGTACGGAGATGCCAATCCCTGGCAGCAGTATAGCATAATATAGCATTTCTTAAATTAAGGCATGCCTACAAATGTTCTTTCTGTTGTTGGATTTGATATTTTCATGGCTGCAACATTTGGTAACTTATTGTGATTGTGTGATCAAGTACACTTGATAAGGACCTAAAAACATTTCTGTTAAGTACATGGATTTAATCTTCAGAAAAATACAAATAGCATGAAGTGTAATGATACAGAGCTCCATTACTCAATTTCTGACACCTACTCTACTCATATTAATCACCTGTAACAATCTCTGGTAGAAATATCCGACACACAATGCAGGCAAAGTGGGTAGAATAAAATTAATGTTTACATTTCCATTATAAAATTGTATTTATGTGCGTGAGCTGATTGAGATTATCTGAAATATACCTATTTGGCTTTCTGTCAAAACAATTTTAGAGCACTTTAAAGATTTTTCTTTGTGTTGTAGATTAAATATCCATTCCAGGACTCCAATACCATTAATTTCTCACAAGTTGTTTAATTACAATGCACGTTAGTTTCTCAAGAAGAGTAATTACTTTTCATTGTATTGATAGACTTGTCATTTGTAAAATCAAGATTTGAATTTTGTTCTAAAAGCATAACCTCTGTATTTTGTAAGCTGTGAAGGGGACTTGGAAGTGATTAAAGTGATAAAGGATCCACAAGCTAGGATTTTTTTCCTTAAGAAGATCAATCTCTTTCACTTTCTGTTAAAATCCACTCCTATTTGCTCTTGCTGTCACAGAAAGCAACATGAGTTTTTCTCAGCACCTTTACTAGTAGTTAGATGACATCCATATGATTAATTTGACTTTTGAAATTACTGTTGGTGGCAAAAATATTAAAAGACGAAGCATCTTTGAAGGAAGATGAAATAAGCACAAAAATTATGGAATTTAAATGTCAGTCTCCTTGGGAAAGAAATGCTAAAAATACTAACTCGTGTGAAGATGCAATTAAACTCTTGAAGTGGTTCTAAGTATTTTCTATGTGGTTGCATGGAGTGAGCTTCACAGAGTAATAAAGTATTACCTGAAAAATTGCTAGCAGTGGGAAATTATGCCCAAATCACATGCTTGAGAATATTAATATTGAAGTTGGTGATTTGTGAATCTGTGGGCAACAGTTTTTATTTAAAACGTTCTGGCTGAGATATTAAAATGTGCTCAAAATATTCCTATTAAAGTATTTGTTTGTCTGAAATCTTTAGGTTTGGAAAATTTCAAACTCCTTTGTTTAGTTCATATTTTTTATGAATTTAAGATCTTTTATGCTGAATTGCAGTACATTGCTTTTTGTATTTTGCTATTATTATTTAAGTTTTCAGCTATAGGTTTTCCTCCATTCTAGAAGGAAATATCAATCACTAATTACAAAAGCCAGCCAAGCAAACATTGAGTCATAAAACCCAGTTCTTAAACTAATTTTCCTTTTCTTCTTCGCATTCCTCTTGCTGACTGAATCTATCCCTTTACATAGAGAAAAATACATTTCAATATGCAATAATATTTCCTGACAATTTTTGTCAAAATGCTAATTATTACATCAAATAATAGAGTGCAGACAAGAAAAAATCGAAATACAGTCAAATACCTGGAAATTATCAATCCCTACAGTGTACTTGTATTCAAGTGTATATGAACATTGGGAATGTGTATAAAACTGTTGAGAAACAGTTGTCTGTTTATACCTGAAATACCTGAGGATGTCAATTTAATTATTTATGCATAAAAGTAATTATTTATGCATTTATACCTGTACATAAATCATTTATATATTGTTTATGGTTAAGCTTGTAACTGTCAAACATGCAGAATGGGGACCTATACTGGGTTCCATAAATTATTAGAATAACTGTAGTTTAAATCCATCAATTGAACAAATAGGTTAATAAAAACACCTCCCAGATTCACTTGTAAATATCAGCTGTTTCCTACCTCCCTGACAATACCATAAAACCCCAATGCAATTACTGATGTGCAGCAGTTGCACAGCTGCAAAACTGTTTATGTCAATCTACAGTAATTCAGGCTCAAGTCACTGAAGTTTTTTGGACAGAGTACAGCTGGACATGGCATCACATGAGCTTATTTAAATTATGTTTACATATACAACCATTAATTACTCTTACAGAAACCTCCATAACTCTGCTGAGTATCTTACCAGACACTATGTGTTTTGAAAAGGTTTGGTACAAAACCAAGCTGTTACCAATGGACTGAGCAGAACCAGAAAGCATATGTAAGGTCCAGCACCCCTGGCTGGCTGCCCAAAATCATTGGATTAGGGTGATGTGTACAACATGGTGCCATGGCCTGATGAAATCCCAGGACAGTAAAGCAATCCAGCACCTGAGGATCTGATCGGTGGGTCAGCTGTGGTCAAGCTTAACTCCAGTCATTGGATGGAAATGTGCTGTGGAAAAAGGGGCCGTTGGAGCAGAGCACAGGTTGTATGGGTAAAATTACAGGGTGGGAGTTGGAGAACAGACAAGACTGGAGACTATTGTCATGTTGTAGCAAGCAGGAAAAAGAGCAGATGTGTAGAATTTTCTCTACTGCCCAGGTAGGAGTAAAAAGGATAAAAGGTGCCGTAAGACAAATTATTAAAATGACAGATGGACCTACTGTATGGAACAGAGAAAGAAAAGGAAGGGAAATTAATTTGAAAAAGGTCCAGAAAGTCAGCCTCTGTGTTGAAGACCATTGTACAGTGGCAACAATTCTTTAAATCAGTTTAGTTCTGTAAATATGGCATCCTTTCATGGTTTTAGCTAGCCTGCTGCATATGAAACAAGGGTTTACATCAATATTTTTAAAACTACAGAAACTCTAAGAAATTAAGTCAACTTGTCAACATCTGGTGGAGTTATAAATATATAAACTATATATCACTGTTTCCCAGGGAATGTCAGAGAAAAAAGAAATGTAGAAAATACAGAGGCCATTGAGCAAATTCCATGACTGAACAGACAGTGATGCCTACAGTGTACTGACAACCAAATACTGACACTTTTCCTTAAGTATTTGTGTGAGATAATATTTCAGAATGACTGTTTTTATTTCTTCCTGTACTCAGACAAAGATTCCTAAAAAGTAGGAACAAGTGTCCCAGAATATATTTAAGCATTCAGTTGGTACATTAACTGTTTTATATTAGCTGGGTCAGTGAAAGCAGAATTGTGCATTACCTTGAGAAATTAGGGAGTTTGTTTCCTTACTGATTTCAGTTCTATTAATTTCTTTATCAGCTTGTGTCTTTTAGAAGTAGCCTTTTGACAGTCGTCTCAGCATTTTGAGTGCCTATCTGCTTTGCTTGGTAGCACCCACTTTTGCCATAGACCTTCATGAATCATTGAAGATGACCATTCAGCTTTTAAAAACATATACTGTCAGAAGTTTTTAAGAACATAAATAGTTAGTGGTTCTGACTATTTTACCTAAATATAGCAAGGCACATTCCATACAGCAAATTAAAATGCAATGGACTAGTATACTTCTTTCATGGATTTGCAGAGATGGGTTCTTTCAAAAGGCCTGAAACGTCTAATTTTTTCTGCAGGGTGTTCAATTTTTGTGCGTCTGTCTTTTCTGGGTGCTTTTCCTAAGTATAAATTTTCATAATTTTATAAAAATTATAACTTTTTTTCTTGTATTATTTTTCATTTGTAACCTGAAAGGTACCACCATGGGAATATTAATTCTTGTAATTCACTGCACATGTGGTAAATGTGGGAAATGGGGTGCTGAACACATGATGTGGAGCTGTCCCAGTGAAACTGGGGGTGACTGCAGCCCTGAATACTGTATTCTGTCTTAGCTGGGTTTGTTTTGATTTGCAGCAGTCTTTGATGATATCAGGGAAAGGATGCATTCCAGAAAATGAAAAATTAATTTAATGATTTGTGGCTCATTTATGTTCATTTTCCTACAGTATCTTCTAATGTTTCTTTTATATCTGAAATAACATGCTAATGACTGTGCCATAAGCTACAGTATGGAATTCTCAAGTGTGCAATCTCAGAAGAGTTCACCTTTTTCCACTCCTTCTATAATGTAATAAATTCCCAAGTGAATTGGGAGAGGGTACTCAGAACCAGTCTGTGCTTTCAGTAACATTACCACCAAGGTGCCTTTATTAGTAACATAGTGCAGTCATGCATTTTAAAGACTGATTTACCATTGATCAGTATTTTTATTGTATGTTTTCAAGAAATTCTGTATATTTATATTGCACCTGTCATTCTGATATCCAAATACCAAACAATATAGAATACTGCTAGGTCAAAGTATAAGTAGCATTTTCATCTTTTCTTCTGTCATGAGAAACAGGGGATGGTTGTGTCTGCAGTTTGCTTAGTTGCACTTTTTAAAATAGCAGCATTACTCTCAGGGATGAAAGCTGGCTTGAGGTTGTTTAAGGATGTAGAGTTAGGTGATTCTCAAAGAATATTTTGTGGGTAAAGATGTGATGTAGTGTGCCTTTCAGTGACCTTTGACATTGCTAGGCCCTCCCTTTACTCAGGAAGAGAGCTCACTATTTTACTGAGAAAAGTTGCAGTTTGCTGTGATATCCTCTAAAGTCTGGATGTTTTACAGAAGCATGGCAAGTAAATCAGTGAGAGTTCAGTGTCAGCATCCCAGTAAAGGAAGAAACAGTAGGTATTGTCAGTGAGATTCATAGAAATTTTGATATAGGTATGCCCGAAAACTGAGTAACTTCCTGTTTTCTTTCAGTGAATTCACTATTTATAAGGTAATAAGAATGAAAAAAAAATTATGCAAAAAAAAAAAAAAAGTCTGTTAAAAAACAATTAGAGAATCCTTTAATAGTGTATATGTTAGTACTAAGTCATCTTTTTTCCTTGTCTCAGCTGATGAAATCAAGTGATTAAAACTACAGGAACCTGGCATACCTCTAACTGTATACCTTTTTTTTACTGTCTGATAGAAGCTATAAGCTGTCATTCCAAGTAGCAGGTTTTTCAGAGTCAATTGTTTTGCATTTCACTAAAGGCTTAAAACTCCATTATCAGACTTTTGTCAAACAGAACCTCTTGACAATATTACTGCTTTGTGGGTTTTATACCTCTTGAAGCAGTATAGGAGATAGGTAAAAGCTTGGTATAACTTGTCCTCATGTATTGTTTTCCCCCTTGCTGCTTGGCAAAGCTTGTTTTGTTTTGTTTCTCTCACTGTTATGCGCCCTTCTGAGTGAATACAGAACTTCTTCATTGTCCTATGGGTTCCTGGGTTACAATATTTTTTGATGGTATGGTATGTGATGGTATGATAATATGAAAGGATCCTGCATGGTGCTTATAATTGGAGTTTAATTTACAGGTGAATATCCCCATGTCCTTCAGTGGTAAAATACCTCAAATCCACATTATTTTGAATCATGACACTCCCAAAGTAGTTCCTAAAATTGCTGTCGATTAGCTGTGACTGTGGTTTACTTCTGAGTTGAAGGGCACTATCCATATGCAATATGTGATTCTTAATGAAATGAAAATGTTTAATGTAAACGGATAGTCAATGCATCATGAGATTTGTCAGAATGTTACGTATTTCATAAAATAGTATTTGGGACCTGCCTTTGATGTAATTGAATGTGATTTCCTACTAACATCCGCATTGATATGTTTTGTAGTGAAAGTCCATTCCCACACATTCATTAATAATGAACACGCTGACATGCATAGCTGTATGGAAAAATAATAATAGTGGTGAATATTTCAGGAAGAGTTAAAATATAGACACTTAGAATGAGATTGTAGGGTTTAATTTGAAATGGATGTGGGGGGACAAGTTAATCCTGATCAGGTGGGCTAAGTTGCAACTGATACATTGAGAAAGAGTATACTGTTCGGTAGGACTCTGCTGCAGACTGTAGGCTGATTAAATGTTATTGCTTTTTTTTTGAGTGAGCTGAACCAAACTCCATTGACTGTATTGACTAGAGACCTGCTTCAGCTGAGTAAAAAATATAGGTATGACATACCAATTGACATGCCAAGGGTATCTGAAATATTGCACAGGGCTGGCAGGTACAGAATCATACAAATACTGATTGCAAAGGACCTCTAGGGATTGCCTTGCTAGGAGCAAGTCCTCCTCTCTTGGTGACAGGAACCTATGAGAGACTCAGGCCTTTTTCGGACCGATAGCCAGAGGCCATATGTGATACCATCAAATGGCACTAGATGCCTCTATTCAAGCTTCTGAATCAAACCATAGATTGCTGAGAGAGTTGGTGTTGTTCAGCCTGGAGAAGTGAAGGCTTCAGGGAGACCTTATTGCAGCCTCCTGGTACTTAAAGGAGGCCTACAGGAAAGATGAGGAGGGACTCTTTATCAAGGAGGATATCAACAGGACAAAGGGTAATGGTTTTAAACTAAAAGAAGGTAGATTTAGACTAGATATAACGAAGAAATTATTTGCTGTGAGGGTGGTGAAACACAGGAACGGGTTACCCAGAGAGGTGGTAGATGCCCTATCCCTGGAAACATTGAAGGTCGGGTTGGACGGGGCTCTGGGCAACCTGATCAAGTTGAAAATGTCCCTCCTCATTGGGGAGGAGGTTGGACTAGATGACGTCTAAAGGTCCCTTCCAACCCAAACTATTCTATGATTCTATGATTTTCATTTACTCTAGCGGGAGTGTAGACACCTATCTTTTGGGCAGACACCAATAGTTTGTGTATCTGCAGTCTGGAACTGAATCCTTTCCCCAGTGTTTGAAGTTGGTAGGGTTGGAAGCAGAAGAGCCAATTAGGATTGTAGACAGGCTGCAGCTGTGGTAGGAGAATGGGAAAAACAAAGGTTCCAAGTGAATTTTGAGAAATTTTAATATGCCTTGTGTTAAGAACAATGTTCTAAGCAAAATGATGAAACAGTTATTTGTGACTTTTTACATAAAAAGATAAATTGATGACAGTGAATAGTTCTGCAGTAACAGAACACTAATCAAGATAACCTACTAGTCTTTATTATTTTCTATTATATTGCTTTTTTTATTTTTCTTGTCAGCTATCCATCCTCTCTCTTAGGATAAAATATATTGTTTGAATATTAAGTGATTCCTGTGTTCATGTCTTCAAAGTTGCTTGCAAAATAAATGTACTAAATCATTTTTGCCTCAAAGGCTGTCAAATTAAAAACCACGTTAAAAAAAATGATTGGACAAAGAAAATTGTTGGAGATGTAGTGCTCTTATTACTTTAGATATTTCCCAGTTCAGATTCTGTTATATTGGAGATGTCTGTGAAAATTTCTTTGTATTTACCTTTCTGGTCTTCAAGTAGCGGTCAGTTTTATGCTAACATTTTTAGAATTTCTTTCTTGATCATACTAGCATCTGGAATAATTTTCCTACTTTTTCAACTGTCCACCCCAAAATGTATATGTTTTTTTGTTGATTATATAGTTCTTTACAAAAACACTCAAGAATTACAGTATTTTGTGCTTGTGAAAAACTTAATTAGACATTATTTGATGTTTCCAACAGTTTTGTTGTGGTGGTGTAGTTGGTGTATTTACATTTGTAGCACAGCAGAAAATTTAACATTTTGATTATTACTGAAACAACAGCTAAAGAGTTTCATGAGAAATTTTTATAACGTTTGCCAAAATCTTAAATATATAGCAGCTAGAATATTTTCTGTTCTTAGAATGTTGTGTGTACTAAAATTGATCAGGACCCAAGATGTAATTAGACAAATTCTAGAAGATAAATCCTTTGAGTTAGAATAAATATTTAGAAGCAGTTTTGGGCTTATAGGTCCTCTGAGCTGAAAGCAGACATAAACATTACGGGCAAACCTATCATATCTGTGCTCCCTGTTCTTATTCTTCCCCAGTCATCTGTTTAAGGACACTGTTGGACACAGAATACTGGGTTATTCCTTTAACCAAATGGGTGTTATTATAATTTTACATTATTTTAGGGAAATATTTTTTTTGTTAAAGCAATTTTCCATTTTTATTACATAGTAGGTATTTCTTGGTTGTCTTAGTCCTGGTTCTGAAAAGTTTCATATTTATTTCTGAGTTTGTAGATGTACATTACTGTGTTATACAGTTGAGTGAGGTACTACTCTTTCCTTGAGGAAGGTGTCATAAAATACTGATATGTTTCATCAGTTTTTCTAGTATTTGGCAAAGCATCCTCTTATCTGATTGCTGTAGCAAGGAGAATTCTATACCAAATTATTTTTAATAATACGTTAAAATTTCTGAAGGTTGAAGTCATATATGGTGTTCATAAATTACTACCTCTGTATCTCTGAAATATCTCAATTTCTTCTTCTCTTTCAGAAACCAGCTGACACTGTAGAGGGTGTATAGCCAAGCTTTGTATGAGTCTGTGCAGCCAGTAAGCATGTTGCTGGTGTTTTTATCAGTTTTATTTTTCTTACAGAACAGCAGTAACACCCCTCAGTCACAAGGTGACCCAGGGAAATCTTCCCCCGCTGGCTCAGGGTGATGGGTGTCCCCTCCCAGCCCATGGGCTGAGGGTCTCCAGGGACAGCCCTGAGGGGGGCTGGGGCAGGGGCTCCCCTGCCTGGCCTTGCCCTTCTCTGCTTCTTTGTGTTGGTAGAAATGACCCTTTAATTGTATAACATAACATGAACTGTGAAACTTTTCTTGAGTTTGCATCAGTCTACACTAGTGTGCTCCACAAACATAATTTATAGGTTGTAGGATTTTTGCTTTGTCTCCTCTTCATCTCAGAAAATAGCAGGGGTGGGGGCAGGGGCTTTATATACAGTTGTATGACGCTTGCAGCACTCTATGTTCGGTGCCCTTTTTAGCTTCAGAAATTTCGGCCCTATTTCTTCTGCCTCACAAGGAGAGAGCCCTGAATCAGCAGGCTGGAGATCTGCTAGATTTGAGACGCTGACCATCCATGTGCTGGAACTGTGAAAAGAAAAAAAGAAAGGCAGCTTTCTGAGGCCAGAAGGAGAGGAGAAAATAACCACATCTGTGTTATGAGTATGTTCATTTAGGAGTGGGGAGACCAAGACTGTGCTATTTTGGTTTATTTTTTGCTTGTATATTTGCTTTAACAGGTGATTGGTAGTGATGGAAACAGGCGTTCTGCTGTTTTTCTCTTTTGCTTATTCTTCTTCTGACCTCAGGTGCATTAATACCACTCTGCATGGGGCACGCTCTGCATAACACAGTTTAGGGGCTTTGATGTTTCTGTATTGACCTTCTGGCTCTTGGTGGAAGCAAAGCACTGCTGAGGCAGTTCTGGTCAAACAGAGAAGCACACCACTAGTTATCTTTGAGGTCAAATGCCATATTACAGGTATTTTATTAGAGCCTCAGAGAGGGCCTCCCAAATACCCACATACTGCCTTCCCCCCACCAAAAAAAAAAACCCAAACAAACTAAACCCTGAAAATGAGCTAATGTTCTTAAGGAGAAGAATAAAAGAATCTCTTAGAAGTAAAAAGACATCCTTCAAAAAAAGCAGTTTTGTTGTTGTTGAGTTTTTTTTCGTTTTGGGGTTTTTTTCCACAAAGTGGTAAAGGGTAAGCCAGCTCAGGTAAGCCAAGTCAGGCTAAAGCCAGATGTTGAGGAGCAATTTGTGAAAAAAAAAACAAAAACAAAAACAAAAACAAAAAACCAACCCCCAAAAAACCCAAACAAAATAGGAGAGGTATTTGTTAACGTAAAATTCTGTGCTGGATCCAACAACCCGAGAGAGGTGAGGCTGCTACAGCTCCATGCCTTGGGTCCAACCTGTAGCAAGGTTAAGTTTGTATTCCCTGTACGCACACATATGCAGAGCACATGTATACACTACATATATATATACACACATATATACATATATACATATATACATATATACACTGCGCACCACACAGACCACAAGCAGACACACAAAGCACTCACATGGACGCAGGTAGCACCAATGGCCTCATCCTGCTCCTCTCTCTGGCTAAGCAGGGTAGAGGTCTACTACTGACAATATATATATGTATTCTCTATATTCATTTATATATATATATGTATGTACAAGGTGGATCTTCCACAGCAGCTGGGCTCAGACACTCAGTCTGCCCAGCAGCTGCCCCCAGGTCCCAGTGTCCTCTATTGCTGGTACCTGGACATATGAGCCCCCGAGGCTGCAGCTCCACTCCGACAGCTGGTACAGACCCCCTCATGCACGCACACACACACATACAGAGGGCTCATCAGTACTCCCCTCAATAGCCAGACAAAACAGGAGAGGTATTAGTAAATCTCGTTTCAATATATCATCAGGAAATCTAAAGCCTCTGGAAAGAAGCTGTAGGGAGGGTTGGAGAGCACAAAAATGATCTGTACCTGAGGTTGATTCCAAGGAAAGTAGAGAGAACAGAAAATTTGAGTTCCTTGTGTGTCTTGGTGTTCACGATGGAAGAGCCAGGAGCAGAGCATCCACCCAGGTGCTCCAGCGAAACACTGATATGGACGTGCTGCGCTGCAGGTGGTGCAGTTGTGCATGTTGCTCAAGGCTGTCCTGGTGCCAGATAAATGGGGTGTGGCAAATGCAGTTTTACCAATGCCTCCAAGCAGGATCCAGGGAGAATTCCTCAAGGGTTGAAACCAAGCCTGTGCAAATGCCTCTCTGCAAATAAAGCAAAGCAAATGTCACAATAGAGTTAAATCTTACAGATAAAGACAGAGCTTCCCAATCTTTTTGGAAACTGCTGACATTTGTCCACAAACTGTTTACATGTCTACAGTTAGACATAGAAATTTGTTTATCCTCTTATGTGTGTTGTAGATCTATGAATTTCTTTATATACTTACTTATGTCTTGGAGCTAATGGAGAAATATTTTCCTCACTTCAGCAAACCCCTTTCTGTTCATGGGTGAGATCAGTGTTTCTGTGATGTGAGTTTTATTATTTTGTAAACTATGCATTTAAAAATAAATAAAATCTATTAGAGATAACACCAAAGGTGTGATTAATCTTATGTAATTTTAGACCCATACAGTGTACATCTTTAGCCAGTAGTGATGAGGGTCCCTTTAGAGTCAGTGGAGAAAAGTGGTATCACAGAACTCAATTCACCATATCTACTTTGGAAATGAGATTCACTTTCCTAAATACAGGCATCCAGTGTGCCATTTTAGATGCCAAAGATATCTTGCTTGGCCTGTAGGTGCTGCTCAGGTGTTTGATCACTTCTTTGTCATGTTCACCCGCCCCATGGAAATGTCTCAGGTACCCTATGACACATGGAATGGCTTCACAGGTACTTATGTTTAGGCAACTGAATTCCACTCTAGTTCCAGGATAAAAGCACTCTCTAAAAGCCGTCACTATTAAGAAAGCCTAGACAACCATTTCACATGTGGATATCCCAATTGTAGACATCTAGATTTTGTCAGATGAATCCTACCAATCTGTTTTTAAAACAACGATTCTGCAACCATTCTAATAATTCCTGACTTTCTAACTATTGTGAATAAAATGAAGGGCTGAATTCAATTCTGGTATAAATGTGTACAGCTCTACTGAATTTTGGGTTTTTTTTGGTAATGCTGGCTTGTTTCCAAGTGTCATTTTCTGCTTACTGAACTGGAACATTCAATAATGCATACTTTCAGTGATGTGATACATATGGAAGTACAATAAGCAAGTATCTATGTTCTTACTGTGTGTGAATCACACCACTTTTTTTTACTTTTTTTGTTCCTCGTATAAAGATAAGGTATGTTGAATAATAGAAAGATACGGGACTAATATTTAGAAGCTGGTTAATGATATTCTAAGGTGTATTCTGAAATCAGCTTTGAAGCTATACATTTCCAAAAGTTAATGCAGAGAAGCTCAAGACTATTAGATGGCAGAAGGAAAACTATTAATACTGGTATTTTACTTCATGCTTTATATGTTAAACAATCTAAAAATAGAAAGGTGGTGGTGTGTTTTAAATAGCCTCTTGTTATTGAAATCTCATCTTAAAATTAAAAACCTATACTGTAATAACATTAGGACACTTCAGGGCATTTTTAGTGAAATGTTAAAGTGCTTTGGATTGTTGAAGACAGGTGTTTTGTTACTTTATGTTTCTGAACCTACCCAAGGCATATATAAATGGACGAGCAAAACATGCCTTGGGGCATCCTAAAAATTCATAGATGGCATATTAAAGTATTGTTGAGGGAGCAAAATGATTATTGATACTCAATCAAGGCATTGCTCAAAAATTCATGTTGTTTCTTCACAGTCCAACCTGTGCTGATCAGTGCTGCTGAGGTGGTATTTACTCTACAGAAAACAGATGGGACAGGGCACATATGTGATAAGAAACATTAATCTAGGCATCTTTTCTTCTCTAGGTAATGTAATCTACAGCACGAGAAATAATTGATATGATTTGCTGTTATATGAGCTTCCTCCTTTGTCCAATTTCCAAAAACTTTCTGTAATATGTAATATAGATCAGGTAATTACAGGTATAGAAAATACAATATTTGGTTTAGAGTTTATTATATTTTTACTTTGAGGGAATTGGGGCAAATAAAAGCTGCATGTATCCAGTACATGCATTTTCAATTTTACAAGATTATTTTTATTGGCGAAAATAGTTATTTAATACAGTGCAATTGAAATCAGGAAGTAAGATGCAGAATTCCAATTAATTTCATTTTGTCACTTTAAATCCACTATGAAAATGGAGACTTCAGTAAAGGAGTTTGTGAACACTGATGGAAAAAAGTCAGGATTGAAAAGAAATATTCAAAAGACACTTTCAAAACTAAAGATAAATAAAAGAAATGCACAAAATGAGTAGCAGAAAAAGGTAAAATTTTCATTTGCCTATACTCACAGTCAGAGACTGATTTTCAACAGTTTTTGATACCTTGAAATCCAGGTAATGTCAGTGCAAGTCTCATATGATTGCGCTGCAGCACTGCAAACCAGACTTTGGAAGCCTGGTGGTGAAGTTCTCAAAATATGACTTTTATCCATGAAAAGTAATTTTAAAGTCAGAGAGAGTTAAACCTGTGAGGGAATTTGAAGTCACAGAATCTCCTAGATTGGAAAAGACCTGTAAGATCATCTAGTCCAATCATTAGCCTAACACTGACAAGCCCACCACTAAACCACGTCCCTAAGCACTATATCTACACGACCCTTAAATATCTCCAGGGATGGGGGACTCCACCACTGCCCTGGGTAACGCGTTCCAATGCCTGATGACCTTTTCAGTAAAGAAATTCTTCCTAATATCCAATCTAAACTTCCCTTGGCACAACTGGAATCCATTTCCTCTTGTTCTATCACCTGTTACTCGACAGAACAGGTCCACTCCCACCTCTCTGCAGCCTCCTTTCAGGTAGTTGTAGAGAGCAATAAGGTCTCCCCTGAGCCTCCTCTTCTCCAGGCTAAACAACCCCAGTTCCCTCAGCTGCTCCTCATAAGACATGTGCCCCAGAGCCCTCACCAGTCGCGTTGCTCTTCTTTGCACTCGCTCCAGCGCCTCAATGTCCTTCTTGTGGTGAGGGGCCCAAAACTGAACACAGTACTCAAGATGCGGCCTCACCAGTGCTGAGTACAGGGGTGAAATCACCTCCCTGGTTCTTCCTGCTACACTATTCCTGTTACAGGCCAGGATGCTGTTGGCCTTCTTGGCCACCTGGGCACACTGCTGGCTCATGTTCAGCCGGCTGTCGACCAATACCCCCAGGTCCCTCTCTGCTGAGCAGCTTTCCAGCCACTCCTCCCCAAGTCTGTAGCGCTGATGAGTGAAGTCAGATGAATACACAGCAGGGAAAAAACGGCAGTGACTGACAAGAATATGAAGTAACTAATAAAAGAAGAGGTAGAAATTTTAAAAGAAAGGGAGAAAAAGAAGAGTCACAAAGGTGACAAGAAGTCCAAAGAAACCACTGTATGTCATGCAATGAAACAGGGATGAGCTGAAACTTTTAAGAGTTAAAAGTATGAGACAGGAGAATAACACTGTGAAATAAACATAGAGAAGGTAATTATTAAACAGATCAAACATTAAATTACCTATGTGTGGCATACTACTTGCTGTTTGGAAAAAATAGTTCTCTACATTCACTAGAAGACAAAGAATAAATATGCCTATTTGCTGAAATACTTCCCTCCTCTGGCCTTACACATATCCCCAAGCATATACAGACATCTCAGCCTTGCTAATTCTGCTGAAAATATTTTTCACTGTTCAAGCAAGGTTGTCATTTCTATCCCCCTGCCAGCTGGCCCTCTGCTGATATATTGAAATAGCCTGTCATCTGAATGACAGCTGGCAGTAAGAGGACTTCTGGTGATGGAGTTGATTACTAAGCTTCATTGACAGAAATAAGTGTTTTTGCGCAATCTTTCTTCAGCCTCCCTTCCGGGCAGGAGAACAAAGATAAATATTCATTGACAGATTTTCAGTTTAATGAGAATACTCAGCCGTGTGGATTTTTTTTTTCCCTTCTCCTGTCTCTTTTTTTTTTTTATTTGGATGAATTTTGGTCACAGCCTTTAAATGCTTTAGAAGAGATGTCCTTCTCTGGTGCTGTTTTTATGCTATTATTTTATATATATATATATATGCTATATTATATGCTAGTATACTATAGTCAAGGTTATCTCTTCTTTTTCAATGTTACTTAGATTTTTTCCCCTGTCTCTGAAACAGAGAAACAAAGCTTGAATTGTTATATTTTCATGCTTTCAGACAAAAACAAATGTTTAATTATACAAACTAAAATACAGGGTATATTCACAGCCTTTGAAGGCATGAAGTGACAATGGAAGATAAAAGGAAATGATCTGCTCTTTGCCACTGAAAGCTACTCCCAAAAACATGCAAGCAGAGAGCTTATAAAGAAGGGTATGGCTGCAATTATCAGTGGAGCTTTAGAAATGTTAGACGCTGTTTTCAATGACTTCAGCAGCTGATCTTGGATAAGTAAATCCACAGATACACAGATATGAATAATAATTTAAAACTCAGCAAAGCTATGTGTTTCCTTTTCTAAATATCATACTGGCAACCATTACATCAAAGAAGAATACTAGTGCATAATTTTGAGGGTTTTTTTCTTCTAAAGCAATGTCCAATACATTTCTTTTTAACACCATTTCTCTTTGTCTCACATTCTTCTCTTCCTTCAAAAAACTAATTCATTCTCTTTTTTAGCAATACTAGGTTTTCCTATAAACCTTTCTAAAACTAAAGAGTCCAAGCAAATTCTTCGAAATGAGGCAGGTGGGAGTTAGCCCTACACCCCTTAAATCAGGGTGGTTTGCAAAGGGATCCAGGCCATGGCAAGGAGGATGCTGCAACGCAGAGGCTAAATAGTTCTCGATAAAGCTGAACTCCAAGGCAGTCTTTGTGGCATCATATAAAATGAAGTGAAATGTGGGCTGTGGTTGTGTTCTTGTATTCTGTTTGTGTACAGCACGTACTTGTGATGACTGCATATTAATAAAAGATATTAAAAATATGATTGACTAATAAATGCGGAAGGAGCTCTAGTCCAGAAGAATGGATATAGGGCTATGTCAGAAAAACCCTGGTCTTAATCTTGATGTATCATTACTTCATTACACAGCCTTTTGTAAGTCATTTTGCCTTTCTCTGTTTTCCTAAGTAAGGATAATGACACTTACCTATCTGCCTTGTGGGGATATAATGAATATCAGTTAAATTATGCTTGTAAAGTATTCAAATAAAATATCATTGTTGTTTTAATTATGGTGAGGGCAATCAAAACTGGGTGACCAAAATTTTACAGAACATTGTCAACTGATATAAGAAAAGACAGGATAAAATCTGTCATTGGATTCTTAACTTCATACCCTTGTCAGACTTTGCAAGCAGACTTGGGATAATGTGTGATATTTCTTATCTAGACATAGCAAGCTGAATAAAGAACAAATTGTCAGCTTAATATATATCACAGTGGCCCCAGGGCAGAGCAAATCTTTATGGTCAATTTATGAATGCCTGAAAGGTTTAACTAGTAATAAAATAATGCAAACTGGCAACCTTAACTGTATTGTAATTTCCCAGTTTAAATTTTTTCTTGCTTGAACGAATCAGTTCAGCAATGGTAGCACAGAATTAACTGTATTCTAAAACTCTCAGAACATTCATCACTTTTGCAGTTAACAGTGAAGGAACTTTTAATGCATTTATTGTAATAGTTCATTTCAATAAGTACTTATATTGAAGGAACAATGGATCTGTATTGTCTCCAAACACCCTCAGGGAATGTTAGAATCTGTGGTTCAGCTTTAAATTAAACAAGCTTGTGCACACACATAGATACTGCAACAAATAACCTGAATGGATTTACCTTTAAGCTGCTCAAGGAAATAACTCACCATAAGAAAAGAATTGTTTGTAGGAAAATTTAATGATCAATGACATGTAATTCAAAGGAATATATTTATCTTGCTTAGGAGATTGTTCCGGTGGAAAAAGCAATCATGTTTACAGTGTTTAAAATATCCACAGTTTCTCTCCTTATCAGTCTATGAATTTGCCTAAAAAATGAAGAGCTGTTCTACTAGGCAGACATATCTTTTGTCTTTGTCAATACTATATTCATTGTATTTATTTATTTATCGTGTTATGGTGTTTTATAAACAGCCCATCATCTTACAGGATATAAAAAGACATTACGCTTCCTGAAGTTAATACTGTTAAGTTCCTGAAGGTAATATTGGAAAAAAAGCCCATTAGTAGATTGCATTAGCCTGTAATTTTCCTGGTGGGAGAGGAGGCTGTGGACAAGGCTGTTGATGCATAACTGGGGAATGCATGCACATAACAACTGGAAAATCATTGGAAATGTCTCTCTCTGCTTCAATATATTCTCACATTGGCCACATTGTGGAGCTACAACTAAAAGAGTCAGAAACTTTGAATCACCCTGCCAGGTTCACCAAAACAGCAGTATGTGAGACACAGCATGAGATAATATGTAGGGTGTGCAAATGCATTTTAATTTCATTATGAAATATCTTTTTTCTTTAAAAAATATGTTAGTATAAACATCATCTATTGTTTTTTAAGACTTCCCTGGAAAAATAAGATGCACCTTGACTTTCCTCCTAACTTGTGCACCTATAGTTTGAGAATAAGGCATGTTATCATAAGCAAGCAGTATTACAGTACCAGAGAAAATCTTCCTTATTGTCATCAGCCTATTCCCAGAGAAAGAGAATTAGCAGTCTCTGCCTTAATTACTATAGTTGCTGTAGTTGCAGTTACTTTTCTTACTCAAATATTTGATCATCTTTTCAGAGAGGAATTAGGAAATTTTCCTAGATAATGTCTTAGGTGATTTTCCAAATTGTTTGATTTTTCTTGTTATTTTAGCTGCATTTCAATATATGTGCATTACTGATTTTCATAGGGTATACTTGAGGTCTTAAAACATCTGCTTCAGCTTTCAATGAAAATCACTTCAATCCAAGAGGCCCTGGCTCAGTGGCCAGGTTGTTGGCTGAAGTAGCAGCAGCTTGGAGAAACTCAGGTCTTTTAAGAAATGCCAGGTGCTTGTTTGTTTTCAGAAGGTTCTGGGATTTGATCTGGGGGTGAAAAAACTATTTTGACTTATCAGACAGGGTTTCTGAAGTATTTGCGATAAAAAGTCATTTCTCCCCAGGCTGACCACTTCAAAACACCCTGTTCCCTCTTGGCTTGAAGTGGATGGTTTTGTAAAGATCCCAAAGTATACAGGTTAAATATTTTCTGTTGAAATAAATAACTAGGTGTCCCCCCTGCCTTCCCCCCACCCCCCATAGGGCACGGTAGCTTCTTTTTGCTTTTTTCTGCCTCCTTTCTTTCGAAAGTCAGAAGTGAGCAAAGTGGTTAAAGTTTGTGGAAACAAAGGGGGGAGCTGTTGCTGCACTGGCTGTGACACAGAGGCAGCTGTAGGGAACCTTGTGCTGCTTGTTTAAGCCATAGAACAGAAGGGGAGATTTAGGAAGGGTTTTGAAGTGATCTCTCTGGCCATTTCTCTTCTAACCCTTGCCTTGCCCATACGAGTGTTGGTGAAGGTACTGAAAAATTCATGCTTGAAATGACAGTTTGGACCAGAGTGAAGTATGCCACGCAGAATGGAGTTTTCCCTCTCTGTTGGATTCCTTCCTTAATCTGTCTACTTTGTAAATACTGTGTAAAACGTACATACATACATAGAACTGAAAGCATTGATTTTGATTTTGTTTTTTTTTGTCATTTCCTTTTAAAAATGATACACAACATCAGTATTGAGCCGCATTGTTTTGAATATAGCTTTTTCTATACAAAACATAGGATATATAAATATTGTTTCTTAAGAGTATTCAAGCCTGGGTCTTTTGGTTAGTAAAATAGAAATTTAAAAATCATCATGATTTAAAAATTGTCATGACAAATCATTCCACAGTTCAATGGAAATTCATACAATTTTAGAGTAATGTTTCTGAGCGGTATCTGGGGAACTGTAAATACACAGCACAGTACATATGCAAGTATTGCGTCTACTTCCCTTTGTGTCTGAAGACTGAAAATATAGGTCCCTTTTTAAAGACCGGACTGTGGAACAGCTTGATATTTGCAGTCTGGGAGGCATTGACACTGCAGGACACAGAATGCCATCCGTGTTTGTATGTTTACTCCTCAGTCCTGACAGGCTCTTAAATGTTTAATGTGAGAGGTATTTCTTCTGCCCCGAGGGAAAAAAAAAATCATTTTCCCTCCTATGTCAGTTCCTTTAATACCAATGACCTCCTGAGCATTAGGAAGGACTTTTTATCTTAAAATACATATGCAGTATTTGTAAACGTGACTTTTAGTTATCTTCAGAAAAAAGGGCTGCTTTTTTTTTTTTTATTGGTGTTGTTTTCCGTTTTACTTAGATGCTTCTGTTATGATTCCACTGACAACCCTGTCACTTTCTGCAGCTCCAAGAAAAGCCTTGTACCTTTGAAATTTTCATTACCTTTTGTCTGGCTGCCAAGATTTCTGCCACTGTAGTCTGGTGATGCAACAGCAGTATCTTGTACTGCCAGCCCAGAGACTCCAGATCAGAGGGAGAGAAGCTCCAGAAAGGAGCAAAGGTATCAGCGTTCTTCATTTTTAAGTATATTTTCACTGGCTGATGGGTTGCAGGGGCTAGTGGCAGAGCGGGGACTCACAGCTTACTGCTGGCACAGTGTTAGCCACCAAAAAAAAACCCCAAACCCCAAAGCTCACTGGATTTAACAATGACTGAAACCATTTTTACTCTGTCAGAGGTGAAAGGAAGAAAAAAGTGGAAGGCGTGATGCCTGATAATGGAGTTGGACACAGTATGTAGCATTGAATTAGGTTTATAATTCTTGAAGTGGATGAATGAAAAACACCAATGGTGTTGTTGACGACTATGTCTGTATTATGTTCAGGGACATTACTGCAATTCACTGTACAGTATACGTGTTTGTATATATACTGAACTGGTTTAAAACCAAATAGTGTGACTCCAGGACATGTTGGAGGTATGTAGGAACCTGGGTGAATAGTCAAGCTCCCGGATGCAAAAAAGTACTACAGCTGCCTTCCTGTCAGCTTTTCAGTCATCTGAGTCTGTGTGAGCTGTAGACATGTCTCTGATTGCACTGAGTGGTAGCATTAGATTAGATAGTTATTTCCTAGAAAGCATCAGATGCAGATTGCCCTCTGTATAATGCCATTAACGCGATTTGCTTCAGAGTACTTTATCATTCAGAGGAAATACAGCCACTGTTTGGAGCAGGGCTATGTCTGTACTTGAAAAGGAGAGCATGAGGCGTAGCTGAGGAAATGATGTGTGCAGTCATAGTACATTCGTCTGTACCTTATAAGGAGTATTGATATTGATAATAATTGCCTTGCATGTGGCATATACAGTGCAAACTTGGAGAAATTACTCTTATTATGGACACTATCAGTAATCTCATTTCTGTTCTTCTGTATTTTTAAAAACTTCTTATTTTTTAGTTTTAGAAGGTCCTCTCCAAAGATTGGTAGTCCAGGATCTGTGTATATCCCTTTTCAAAACACAAGAAAAAGCAGGTACAAAACAAACTTGATCAAGCCAGGAGCTTTTTGCTTTCCTTCCAGCCATATGGTACTCATTAGCCGTGAACTGACTTTAAAAATTTCCCACTGCATCCCTTCTTTTTCCCAATAGAAATTCCACCCCAGTGCTGGCTTGAAAAGATGGACTGCGTAGCCTTTTTGAAAGATTATGGGATGTGTTAGATGCAGCAATAAAGGGACCATTTCAAAGGGAAGGGGATCGCATGTATGAAGCTGCCTTGGCAGCCGCCTTTTTTATGTGTACAGGGAATCTTTTACCCCCATTTCTTATCATAGCATCGCTGCTTAGAGGGAGGACAGGAGCAGTCTGTCAAGTGAATTGTAAGAAATTAGTAAATTTATGGATAAACAATGAAATTATATGCTTTAACAAAAATCCATAGTTTATGTCTAAATATTCTTGTGAAAGTCTCCCTGGCTGATAGTTCTCTTTTTTATTTATTCCCGATGATTGCTTATTTGGTATTTAAAATCCAGAAACAAATGAGTTTAAATTATTGTTATATTCTGTACCAGTCACTCAGTTCCACATCCACATGAACGAAACTTCTGTAAATAAAAGTTTCCAGTTAGAATAGGCTGAGCTGGTATCCATTCCCAGTTGACCTGCTTCTCTGTTGGTAAGTCCCAGTGCAGTCTGACAGGAGAAGGTGGGTAAAGCAAAATACTGTTTTGAAGTTTTTCAGTGGAGTTTCTGGGAAATTAGGAGCCCCTGGCCAAGCAGAACTTCTGTTCACATGAGAAATATATATTTTTATATATTTTTATATGTACATATGTATGTATTTATTTTTTACATGTGTATTTAAAGTAAATAGTGTTCAAGAATGTACCTGGGCATTGGAAAATTATCATCTGTCCTGTTGAGTTAGAACAGTCCCTGGAAGACTTTTGATTTGTGTCAACTGGCACTTTCCTAAACAATTCCCAGGCGTAATTTGAGCGTTAGAAGGTTCTAGGCACTGTTCCCAATAAGCAATATGCTGGAGTCACCCTGTTTTGAAGGCTAAGAGATTTTGCTAGCAGAGGCAAGAGCTGTTCCACACCTGTTTATCCTGGTGTCAGGGAATGTTCATAGCACACAAATGTCAATTTAATATCATACAAATAGATCAGGTATACTGAAGAGTGAATGAAAATATTCAGGCTCTGTGTGTTGGATACTCACAATTTCAGAGTAACTATCTTTCTTTCAATTGTCCATCTCCCAAACTCACATTGTCTTCGCTGGAGAGTTTAGCGTTTAGTTTTCTCAGTTTTTCATTAAAGCAAATGATTACAGTGTATCCTAAATTGAATGCATCTAAATAGATGCATTTTGAGTTAGACTCTAAATTGAGATGTGGCAACACCATGTGGTAACAGCATCCATGGTGTCAGTATTAGAAAACACAAAATCATTTTTTGTCCTTTTATTTGTGATACAGAGAATACAATTGCATGGTACCAAACTGATGTAGCATGTTTAGAATAATGAGCTCCTTTTTGCTTCAGAAGTTTTTATATTGGTCCCATCTTTTCAGCTTCTGAGCTACATTTATAGCAGCAAAGTAACTGTCCACATCTGGAATTTGCTGGAAAATTCCATGATTGCTATCTTGGGATAGCATGTTCCTGGACTTCCTTTGGGACTGATCGGGCAGGGGAGTGAGAGGGTGGACAATGTGCCCTCTTGTCTTCCCTTGTAAACATTTGCAATTCAGACAAATACTCAACTGCGCTTGAGAACTCACCAGCGTTCATGACTTGCGTAGTCAGTTGAAGTATAGTTATTTATCCGTATATGACTATAGTCATTTATCCATTAGCTGATTTGTCTTCCCAGCATTTCAGTAACAGAAAGACAATATTACTGCCACTCTACAGGTGGAAAATAGAAACATCAAGAACTGAAGAGGTTTTCCCCAAGCCGTACAGCTGTGCTATACCTGCCAACATGCTTCTGGAATTTAAACAAGAGTTTAAAGGAATATGTCTGGTATATCAGTTCTCTTCAATTACGAAATCCTCCATCCTCCATCCAAATACTAAGTTCTAGTCGAACTGCCCTGCTTGAGCCTCAACTGCCCTTTATTTGCGCACCTTGCAGTACAACTTTAGTGGGTGTAGGGCGTCATGAGTGCTCAGTGCAGACACTGTGCAATGGAGGTACACAGCTGAGCTTTAGATTTCTTGTTCTATTCCTTAACCAAATATTGAGTTTCAGCTCCAGTTTCCTGTTTGTTTTCTCCCTAAATTCTTTCTTTACTATTTTTAATGGACTAAAACTATTTGCAACTTGCAATAAACTCTATGCTGCAGTGACTGCTATATCCAGCTGAGATGGCCTCAGTTTAGTGATACCCAGGTAGACTTTTGTTTCTTTTGATGCATCTTCATTCATAATAGTTTCCCGCTTCCAAACAATGTTCCCTGTGGATGGCCCATTCTCATAATCTATTGGGGACAAAACCATCAGCCCTTCTTCTGGCTGGCTAGTGGTCCTTCCCATATTTAGGTTGTGGTCCTCAGCACAGAAGAAACCCAGGTGTTACACTAAGTCTGAAACAACAATATACCAAAATTTCTTCAATTCCTGCTAACCTGCTTCCAGTCTCTTGCTCACAGTCCAAATGACATAGGCTGCCCATATTTTACATCAGTCAGATCTTTGGGTGACTTTTATTTAGACATCAGTTACAGTGGAACTTCTGCTTCAGAGTTATGTTTTCATAACACCCAAGCAGCATGAATTTTCCAGGTTGCATTGAGGTATATCATCACCAAAAGGACTCCATGCAAATACACTTTTGCATTTTCATTGCAATGTAACTTAAACAAACGTTTAAAGTGAAATTTTTATTTAAAGTTCAGATCTTCAAGATGAAGCAAAGTGATTTCCCTGGCTAGCAGGTGAACACCCAAGACAGACAGACTCAGCATCCTGATGTCACCATGTTGGTGTCTGTTCCTGTCCTGATCACACTGGCAACTTCCCAATCACTTCCTAACAGTAGGATAACCAAAAGCGTCTAACATCTTATGTGCTTATACTTACTGAATTCAAATCAGGGGATTAAAAATCTACAGGAAAAAAACCCACCATGCATTTATCTTTAATTTTAGAAGTCAGATTAATCTAACATTAGGTGTCTACCACGTACAAATTACACAACAGACTAGTTCATACACAGACGTCTCTGAAAAGATACGATTTTCTGTACTGCATCTGTACTCAAAAGTATAGTATGCCAGTGTACTATAGTGCTGAAAGTTTTAGCATTTTTATTTTTACATTATTGGAACAAGGCTTGGGACATTTTTGGCTTGTGCCATGCAAGAGTGTCCTAGGTCATGGTGGGATGTAATTCTGATAATTTGGAGTTAGCAGGGGTGGGAAGGACTGTTCAGAATAGTGAGTCTGCATATGACCGCTTGTGTCTTGGACCTCAAGGTAGCTTCATCATACAGATCTGACTGGTTCCATAATGGAGGAACTATCTTCTTAGTAGGAAGAACTATCCTGTTAGTTCTACCCAAGCACACTTACTGTTCTTGTATGGATACAATTCTGCAGTACTGTTTAAGGTACTTATTTTAGATGTCTGCCTTAGGCTAAGTTAAATTGAACCTTAAAATATGCTACAGATATTTAAATACTTTCTTAATTTGAGGTCATATGTATCATCTTTAAAAATAAATATGAATGCAAGCTTTGTGGTATACAATGTCCCTGCATTTATTAAGAAGGAAGTATTTACTATTTAATTTTAGCCTAAAATATATAATGTAAAAGTGGATTATGAACTTCTATTTCATGGATTCAGTTATGCTGCATGTGTTTTTGAGGGCAGTTAGCGTAGTGGCTCTTTATAGTAATGATAATATTTCCTCAGAGTATTTTAGGCACTCCCATTAACACTGATCAGACAGATTTCAGAGGTAATATTCCTCTGAATGGTTTTAAATGACTTTCAGACACTGGTATTTACATATTTTTTGCAAATGTTATTCAATCTATATGACATCCAGCTTCAAGACCTTGTTAAATCATATTTGTTAAATACTGGAAAATAGCTGGTACAAAAGCTATACTTATGTCAGTAATCTCTTCAAGAATTTAAAGTATAATTGAATGTTTACAGTAAAATGATCCCATATAATAATACGGTTGTGAGAAGTCCAACTGTAGAAATAGCTGTCTTCCATTCAAATGTATAAATATTTTGATTTAGGTAAAGTATGCTGGTTATGGTCATTTTGTAGCAACCATATGAATCTATGGGTATTTAGATATTTGAAATTGCAAAATTATCGTGGACTTTTTCAATGAATCACATCTTTTTTTTTTTTTTTTATTATATTTTTTTTTCCTCTTAGTTGTTTTGCTGCATCTTTTTTGTTTCATTAATAAATTAAATGTAAAATCTGAATAAGACATTTTCTAAATGACCTTTCATGATTTACTGACTAAGGAATTTTCTGCCTAAAAAAAAGATTATTCTTGTAATGTGATTTAAAAAATTGTATTTTAATATTACATAGCAACTTTAATCGTTTGAATTTCAGAAAACACAGCTGCCTCTGCTTTTCTGATCACAAGAACAGTTTGACCCATAGAAATGTCAGTTTGCAGTCTGAGTCTGCCCAGTGCAGTAACTTCAGCCTTCATTTTATCATTGTGCAGGTCACAAGATCATGTTGCACTTCTGCCTCTAAATAAAGCCTAACTCCTTTTTAAGTTCAGTCCAAGCTTCTGGGATTCTTTCGATTTTTCACAGACTTTATTGTGCAAATGGGCACATCAGTGCTCTGTTCTCAGTATTGCTCCTTGCCAAAATTTTGTGTGAATTGTCCAACTACATAATAATTATTTGCATGTTTTTTAATGAACTGCCTAGACAATGCATTTGGGGGGCAGTTTTTGTTTTCTGAATGCACAATGAATGAAACCAGTCACTTCACATTTGTGCTATAGTAAATTTTTATACACACATGCATCAGTCGAGTCTCTTTGTCTCTCTCAGCAAATATATCCCAGTTGCTTTAAATCATATGATCTGTAGCTCTGACAGCTATGTTTACATCTTCTTTCCCCATATAATGTGAAAAATAAAGGAAGATTATATATGCTAGTATCCTTTTCTTTTATAATATATATTTCAATTACATACATACATCTACTCAAAAGGCTTCACCAAAGTCTGTCCAAGCTGGGAAAATGTAACTATTTTCTTCTTTGCTCTGCCATAGAAAACCAAACAACCTCTTTCATAGCTCAATCATTTAGCAATTATAAAAGAGGGTTGTGTTAAGAAAGCACATACTTCATAATAGCATGATATAAGGAAATGGGATTATTTGGTTAATAACTATCTGAATATTAACTTTTTCATGTAGATGCACTTGAAGATGAAGGGTGCAGAAATTTTTTCCTTTCCACCAATTTTGACAAAATATTGGTTGTCGTCATCACCACACTATGAGGAAGTAAGGGGCAAGGGTGGAACAGCTAGTGACTCTAGCAATGCTGAGGCCTAGACAGCTCCTACTTTACTTTAAAGCTGCAGGCACCAATGCTTTGTGCATTTGCATAAAGTGTATTTAAAGAATAATGTTACCTTCACAGGCTTATTAGTTTCAGACATTTCAGTCTGTATTTTCCTATACTCTCTTTTCAAATCCTTTTTACTTAAGAACATCCTTGGTCTGTGTCACAGATTCTGTTCTTACAGCTCCCTCCATCACGAATGAAATTTGTAAGAGCCTGTAATGATTCCTAAAAATGCACATACTTGCAAAGCCAGTCTGTGATTAACATCCTATTCCAGGGCTAACCCCTCACCCAGGTATAGGTAGCCCTCTTGCCTTTTTGAAAAAAAAAAAAAACAAACAAAAAAAACCCCAAACCTTTTCCTTATATCTAGTCTAAATCTACCTTCTTTTTGTTTAAAACCATTACCCCTTGTCCTATCACAACAGGCCCTGCTAAAAAGTTTGTCACCATCTTTCTTATAAGTCCCCTTTAAGTACTGAAAGGCCACAATAAAGTCTCCCCAGAGCCTTCTCTTCTCCTAGGTGAGCAACCCCAACTCTTTCAACCTTTCTTCACCATTTTTGTCGCCCTCCTCTGGACCCGCTCCAACAGGTCCATGTCTTTCCTGTGCTGAGGTCTCCAGAGCTGCACACAGTACTCCAGCTGGGGTCTCACCAGAGCAGAGCAGAGGGACAGAATCACCTCCCTCAACCTGCTGTCCACACTTCTTTTAATGCAGCCCAGGATGCGGTTGGCCTTCTGGGCTACGATTGCACATTGCTGACTCATATCCAGCTTTTCATCCACCAGTACCCCCAAGTCCTTCTCAGCAGGTCTGCTCTCTGTACCTTCGCCCTCCAGCCTGTATACTGGGGGTTGCCCCGATCCAGGTGCAGTACCTTGCACTTGGCTTTGTTGAACCTCATGAGGTTCACCTGGGCCCACTTCTCGAGCTTGTGCGCAAGTTGATGCAATCGCTTCCCTTACTGTGCTGACTCCAGTCTTGCTGATACAGCCTAGGATACTGTTGGCCTTCCGTATTGCAAGGGAACACTGCTGACTTACTAATCTTGTTGCCTACCAGGACTCCCAGATCCTTTTCTGCAGAGCTGCTTTCCAGCCTATCAATCCCCAGCCTGTACTGAGACATGGGGTTGTCCCTCCCAGGAGCAGGATTTTTCATTGGCGTTTCTTGAACTTTGAGGGATCCCGTTGGCTCATTTCTCCAGTCTGTAGGGAGAATTCTGAATTGCAGACCTCTGCTTTCCAGCAGACTGACTGCTCTTCCACAATTTGGCATCACCCACAAACTTCCTGAAAGTGCATTTCCTGTAATTGTTAAGGTCATTAATAAAGCCATTAAACAGTATCAGCCCCACCATTGACTCCGCTGAAGTGGTTTCCCATTAAACTTTATTTTACTGATCACAACTCGTTAAGCTTAGTGATCCAGCCAATTTTAAACTAACGTTACATTCCATTTAGCCAAATCATATCTCACCAGCTTGGCTATAAGGATACTATGCGAGGCCATTGCAAAGTCTTTGCTAAAGTCAAGTTATAGAACATTCATTGTTCTCCCCTCTTCCACAGAGCCAGTCATCTCATCACAGACTACCAGGACAGTCAGGCACAATTTGCCCTCAATACACCTGTGCTGCCTGTTCTCAGTGCTGCTGTTCCTTTCTCATGTTTCTACCCATCCAGAAAAAGAGGTTGTGAACATAATGACTTTGAAAGGTTTGACTTTGTAAGCATCTTATATCATGATTAGTAAAACAGAATGTTATATTTATTTACATCATTTTATTTAAGAAAGTACAATCTCAGAGCAAGGCGAACGCTGCAGTTACGTTCATGCAGTCATATTTCCAGTACCTCAGCTAGAACCTCCCTCTCCCGTAAGACGTTGTACAGGAGAAAGTACATTTCCATTGCCAGTTTCACTAAAAATGCAAATAAAGAACATTTGTTGAGAATGAACTAGTGACTATGTCTGGATTCAGGGTGATATTTCCAGAAATAAACAGTTGCAATTTTTGCAGTGCAGAGTATATCTTGAACAAAATGTTAGTGACAGGTCAGATAATGGAATTGCCTAAGGGACATAATGAGGGCTAAGAGAAAGAAAAAACAGCCATAAAACAAAATTCAAACCAGATCAGACTGCATTTGTTTAGTCTTAAAGTGAGCGGAAGAGGAACCTTTCAAAGGTTTGGATGATCTGTGCGTGTAAAAGCAATGCAGGGCTGTGCCCAAGGGTATGCATTACAGTGCTAGTCTTTTGGCATTTGTCAGGTAAAACTGTTTTGTTGGGATAATCTCAAGTAAGAGGCAGTGTGCTGAAATGATGTATAGGATGTAGCAGAACAGTTTACCCCTCGGAAAGGTTTGGTCAGTCTGTCCAAATCAAATGAAATGAATCATCTGCGCATGAGAGAACAGGTTGTCTTTTGCAGCAAAATTAGAGGAAGTAATTTGGTTTGCAGAGAAAGGGATAGTGTTATTATAAGACCGAAAAATTGTTCAGGGCCTGATTCAGTTTCTGCTGAACTGGTGAGAGCCTTTTATTTGATTTCAGTCAAGGGGGATCTGATCTCCAGTGGCTAAGCTATTACTATTCCAGTCATGGTCAGTGAAATAAACATATTAATTAATATCCAGGAGAAAAGCTTCACAGACTGAATTGGATGCATTTAGGTATGCTTTTACACATGTCTGTAGATGGCATCAGTGTACTGTATGCAAGGCAAAAATGATTAATTATGCTGATAAATCTTTCTTTCCTGACTTCTGTTACCAAGTAATCAACCTGGAGAGTTGAGCAAGTGCTCTAGCATCTAGGATACCCATTTTCTGAAACAGAATGCAAGGTAAAGGGAAAAGTAATGCATTCTTCTTTTTTTTTGTTACAGATAAGCATGGACTCCCTCCATATTGTTGGTGTCAGCATTTTTCATAAACATTGTCTAGCAGGCACTCAGAGAGACAAGTTTAACGTTTATTGATTTTTCTCCCGTTGGGTTATAATAGCAAATTCTTCCTGTACTCTGATTTACAAAAGCAGAAGGTGGACTTGTTGTTCTAAACTAGAATCTGTACAAACATGTTTATAGAATCAAAGGAAAGAAGAAATGCTGTTTGTGCTCTTGCTACCCTCCCAAAAGTGAATACTTTTTACAGTGAGTAATATATCAGTGAAGAATATTTCCAAATGAAGCTTTTAGCAGTGGAGATTATGGCAAGGTAGAGCCCTAAGCGGGCTCCAGGCATTCGTCTTTTTCAGTGGCAGCTGTGAAATATCCTATAGAGCACGTAGTACAGTTTACCACCAAGTGGGAACTAGTGACCTGTCAGGATCTGCACTTTTGACCCACAGGGCAACAGCAAAAAGATTTGCAGGCTTTAAAATATGCTGAAACATGCCACTTAACCTCTTCAGGGCATTGAACATATGACCCCCTAAAATTTGTATACACAAATGTGCAGCTCATCTTAAATAAGTTTCACAGTATGGAAGCTGCACTGTGAGATGTATAGGCCAGGTTTTCTTAAGGAGAGGACAGATGCTGCAAAATTTTGGAAGAGATAGTCACTCTTTTTATATTGAGAGGATTATTTGGAGAGTCGTCTTAAACAATCCTGTAAGCCTTTCAGAGCAGGATCCACAATATCATCTTTATTCTGTAGCAGACTGAACGCAGTTAAAGCACACAATTAATAGTCAATAGTTAGGATCCAGGCTCTCCGCGGAGTAGTGCAACAAGATATTTCCACCCAATATGGTAACAGTAAGGAGCCAAGAGGCAGTGGAGAAATATTCTGAGCTCTATGCCTGCACTGTGGACTGCCACCTCACCTTGGGAAGGGGAAGAAGATAGCCATAGGATCTGCATCGTGCTGCTTTTTCCCAGGAGAAGGAATAGGTCTTGGTCCAGTTTATTTACCAAAAGAGGAATAGTCAAGATGACTGGGTTTCCCATATGCTCTCAACTGCATCAAGGAGCACATACTTTTCTCTTAAATCTTTTAAAGACATTCAGTAAATCTAGTTGCCATAATTAGGATGAAATCTAAGAGGTAAAAGAGTAGGTATCTCTAATTGTGCTAAACTCTTATGTTTAGGCTACTTAATCAAATCCCAACTAGCCGGACATGAGAACATAGAACTGGAAAAGGTCTGCTGAACCTCAGCTGTGCCCTGCCATAAAAAGCAAGATCACATAATCACCACTGCATCTTTATCAAGCTCTGTGTTGTGAGTGGTTAGGCTGTGTCATCTCTCTGCTCTCTTGGAAAGGTATTTTTTTTCTTTTTCTCATTCAAGTTATTTCCAGGAATTTATCCTCAGCAAATCAAAGTACACTAAAACACAGTATTACAGCTGCTCATTTCAGTGATCAGAAACACTGATATTTATAGGTTTTCTTGCCTCCTGTGCCTTTAGCTTTTCTAGTTACCCACCATTTTGATTAATTTCCTTTGCAGACATGCACTTTACAATTTCTTTTCAGTAATAAATACTCAATGTTGTAAAATGACCTAAGTCATAAGCATGACCTTAGTTTACATGGCATCAGTCATTCTGAGTAGGTTAAGGTGACATTTTTTGCTGTTTCAGATGGTGATTTTTAAAATAGCTCCCTCAAGTAGTAAACCCATAACCTTTACTAGGTTTACATGTTCTAAGTGAACAGGATTGTGTCCGTTCCTTTTTCTATAGTAGGACTGAACAATATTGTCTACTGCCAGAATTTTCCATTTATACTTTCATAGTTTTTACCATCCTGAAATCTCTGAATTGCTGGGGCAACTTTAATCTACTCTTGCTTTTCCCTTACCTGGCAGTTAAGATAAATGACTATAATCTATCAAGGGTATGGTAGAAGGCAAATTAATTCCTAATAGTCAGCATTTGCTGATTGAAGTGAGGTGGTGCAGACTCTATTTATTTTTTTTTCATTGTACCTTGCAGATGTTTTAGGAGTTTTTGAAAACAAATACCATACCACTTTCTCTTGAGTACTGTAAATACACCTGCTCAGTGTAGTGTCAACAAATGCCCAGTGGCTTATACAGAACACCAGCTGTGCTATATAAATTTGTAATAAGTAATTTGGGGAAAGAGATTGCTGCAATCTTTACAGAAAAAAAACAAAGAACTTCCATGCCATCTTTACACACACTCCATTGTAATGAAAACATAAGTATTCCAGTCGCAAGTTTCAGAACATTAGAAGCAAAAAAAAAAATAAATTAAATTTGTGTCTATTTCTTTTACATTTTGCTTTTACATTTTGTCACACCCTTAACCTACTTGCAGCTATCAAAATATTGTTGTCCTAGAAGCTGTCTGCTTTATTCAATACACTCAGGATATTAAGAATGTCACTGTTACAGAGAAAGAGGACCTTCATTCACACCTGCCAGCCTGTGAAGCTCATAGGGGATTTCCCAATACATTACTTCCACATTTCCCATAGAGCACTCTTGCTCAGGTTTCTATTTAGCAGCTTTATTCACATCACACACTTCTTCTCTGTATTCTGAGATAAAGGACTGTTTTCACAGGAAAGCAGCCAAGGTCATAGATTGTATTTTCCTTGCTAATAAACAGAATGGAATACACTCAACACTGCAAACTAGGTTACCTAAGTAGAAAGAATTGCTGTAACAAGTGGACTAGATTCTCACGTGGTGAAAACTGGCAGTGTGGGTTTACAGCAGCACAGAAACTGGCCCAAGTATTGAAAAATTCTCTCAGATATAGTTCCAGATTGCTAATGCCACAGTAAGATTAATAACACAGCTACACTAACTGGGATCACTGGACTGACATGTCTAATTTTGCCCCAGCCATTCATTCTGCAAAGATAATTTTCTTAGATCATCTTTTGGCATGGTCACTCTTTCTTAGTCTTCTGCCTTCCCGTCCGGTCCACTTGCTCCATCACATCTCAAATGATACATGCATTCTTTAGTGCTGATGTGGAACTTTATAGCAAAACTGAATATGTTGATTCCAGCAAAATACCAAAATATTTAAATAAAGCATATCTGACAAGCCACTTGAAAAACCAAAAGTGCCAAGGTCTACCTTTGCTACCTTTGCTTTGTCCATGGCTGGTCTTTTTCCATGACCATATCTCAAACCAGGACACTTGCTGATGATACATCTGTGCTGCATCCTGATTAAGTCTTGTGAGAGAAACCGATGCACCAGTTCCATCAAAAATAAACCTGGGGGTGTTACCCAGATAGGCACAACAGTGCACTCAATTGCTTGAGTGATCTGAGTAGCCAGAGCCCTGGACACACTATAGCAGGTAGCTGTAGGCACATCCTCCTGTAATACCTGTGGTGGCTCTAAGTTTGACTATTAGATTGATATGCAGTCTCAGCGTGAAACAAAAGAAAATGTGAATTAGGATTGAGGGAACATGCATCTCATTCACTGTTTAAATCTGTAGTGGTTCTGCTGCCATCCATTCTCTTTCTGGTTGTAAGGAAGGCAAAGGGAAATAACATTTAATGTTGATAGTGTCTTCATTGATCATGCTTTAAAATCCATATTTATTTCGACTTGTGGATGTTTTCTTTAGCTCTGTCTCCAGAATTTTACAATATTGCTGACATGAGTATGTATGGCTTATGAAAAAAGTATGAGTGGATCTGAAAAGTGGATAGTATGACTATTCAAGTGTTTGTCATTAGCAGTGAATGGGCTGTCTTGGCAATTTAGAAAATAGATTCTGTGTTTAAGTACGTTGTTTCAATAAGGCTTTGTGATGAGTTAAAGTTTTACCATAGCAATGACTGGAGAAAACCTATTTTTTCACCTATGACTATGAAGTGAATATTTTTTCTATTTTCTGACCAGTTTTGCTTTGATATATGGAAATAGGTCAAAAGCTATGAAAAATAATGCTGAGTAGATGGTGTCACAATGATTTAATGAAAAGAAAAATTTTGCAAGTTCATGTTTTACACAGCAATATGTGTACTGCCTAATGGATTTTTCCTCTTGCTTCAAGTTGCTATTAATAAAACTTTTGGGACAGAAGTGATGAAAAGGATCTGGATCAATCTCACTGCAAGTATTTCAACTCTTTCATGCTTTTCCACAGTTTTGAAAATTGAGCCAATGGAAACCTGTAGTAAAATGTAAAAGTATCTAAGTGGGTTAAATTAGCAAATTTTGCATTGAAAAGTGGCTGAATCTACTACAGCATAAATCTTCAAAGGTCTTCAGGCAGCTTCTTTTAAGCATTCCTATACATTTTTCAAACTGGGACCCCTAGGACTAGGGTGGTGTATCAGCTAGACGTGTCTGAAAATTACTCTTGGATTTGTGTGTCTTCTAATTGTGATTTTACAAAACCTTCTAGTTCTAGCTTTTGCTCTCTTCATTCAGTGATCAGGTCTCTAGGGAATAAGGAATATGCACAAATGCATGGACATGCATTTATATTGATTGGTGCGGTGATTTAGAAGACCAAAGTTGAGGTGTATCAGCAACAAAAAAAATTACTTCATAATTCACATTTATTTATCTATCTTTATATTTTAATGCATAACCTCTGTAGCTCATGTGATCATTCCTAATGTTCAGCATCATCTTTCAGAACTAAGTTAATTTTTTCTCTCAGTTAGTAAGATCTATTATCAAGCTGGTTTGAGGTTTTGGGGTTTTTTGTTTTGTTTTTTTTTTTTGGGTTTTGTTGGTTGTTTTTTTTTTCTTCTGTGATATTTGCTAAAGGACAGGATCAAGTAAAATAAAATCTGTGTTAATGCTAGGTACTGATGAAATGTTATCTTGTTACATTTTGAAAAGAAAAGAAGCTTTACACGTATTCCTATCAGAAATGCACTCATCCTTTGAACATCTTCCCTGGCATGAACAGCTTTTTAATTTAATTGGCAGATCAAACTGCACATTTACCAGTGGAAAAGGTTACTGTACATCATATAAATTAAAGGCCATCTAGCAACTTGTTTAAGAATGAAGTTTGATACTAAGTTTATGTAGGATTTTGAAAATTAATTATTTCAGCTGACATTAATGCTTCAGCTATATGTAAATTATGCATTAGAATGTAACTGCAGAACAGGAGAGATCAACTCTTCAATTTTGACAGAACATAAATTACATTTACACTCACTGAAAGTCCCCTTAACCCTGCCAGTAATGTGTAAATGGCCTTCAGTATAAATGAGAAACAGGCTCACTGTAGAATTTTGTCTTAAGGAAGTCAAAGCTTTGCTTTTTCTTTTTGTTTAATTTTAGAACCTTAAAGATAAATATTTCAAATGAGGAACTAAGTCTACAAACACTGTTACTTGTTCAGGAGGTATTTAACCTACATGTACTAAAGATATTTAAAATATAACTTTTAAATGTTGTCTTGCACTGATAACTAGTCTTTTCACTTTCCCTTTCCCCTTGTTAATTTATGAATTTTAACATTGTTATGGAAAGAGTATTTTAAGACAGTCTTTCTCTTTTAAGAACCTCATATTATGCTATACAGCACTCTGAAAGTGTTTGTTTTGAAGCTGAGAAGGCTGAACTGAGTAATACAGTACTACTTTATAATATGTAATGATGGTGTTAGAAATTCATGTGTAGCCTATCAAGTGGTTATTGAAATCCATCAGAAGTTATTTTTCTTACACTATTTTAATGGAAGAGAAGGCATCTTTTTGTTCTTGCAAAGATCAGAGGAATTTGAAGTAGAGCTTTTCCCAACTTTGTGCTCTAAGGACCACACGGTTTTGTTTCTTTTTTCTATGATAAGAACTAATAGATTTTTAAATGGAAGAGTACATTCTGAGGCACTTTCACTGTAGGACAAAGTTTGCTGTAAAGTATATCTATTTGTTACATAAATCTAAGAGGAGTGTTGGCCTATCAGGTAGAAAGACTCAGAGAATTCATCGTAATAATTGCAGTCCACGTATCATAATAGAGTAAATATATTGATTTAGGACAAGCCCAAATGCTTCAGAAAATTCTTGTCAGAGTTATATGTAAACAAGAATACGCCATACTGATAACAATTTTAAATGGCTTTCCTGGGAGGCTGCAGTTTGACCAACTTATCTATTTAATATGACTCAGAAGACTTAAAATCAGATATTCATCATGCTGTGTACTGCATTTTACAAATAAATAGTATCTCAGATGAACAAGTAAAAACATCATTCAAATTATTGATAAGACAAAGTTTGCAGACATAATTACTAAGTTCTATTAAATCAAATTATATACTTGAAAAAACAGACATTTTTTGGAGGGTACAGACCTGAAAGAGTTGGTCAAATAGAAGTCGTGATCTCCTCCAGAGAGCAAACATAGCACATACTCATCCAGCTGTCATGGCCTTTGCCACACTACTACTGTAATATGGGAGATATAATATAATTTTTTCCAAGAATGTTCACTACGCAACTGGTAGAAATATTCTCCTAATTATTATAATATAGAGAAAATAAACTACTCAGTGTTAAATCTTCAGTGAACTCCCATTATTAAAAAAACATATTTTAATAGCCTGTTGATTTTAAGAATTGCCTGTCCTGTAAAGTAGTCAGAAATATTCAGGAGTACAATTTTTTTTCTCTGTAATGTCAACAAAATTCATGATATTGTGAATATTTACTAGATAATTGTCTATCTATTTATCAATCCATCGGTGCATCTATAATAAAAGCTGAAGAAACGTTCCACAAATATTCTTGACTGGGATTCCATTTAAGATTATTGTATTTTTTAACTAAAAATTCTTTCCATATTGTGGTCTTTCTGGTTCTCGGAATAAACCCTTTGTTCTGTCAATTGTCATGAGCACTTTTTCATTCCAGTTTTTGGTCTGGTGGGAATGTTTTTAGACATTTGGAGACAAATGCAACAACTGCCAGTTAAATAACTGCAGATATTTAAAGTAGGTGCAGACATCATGCTTCTTTTAAGTACAATACAGACACATTTTTTGCAGCGTGGCTACTTTTCTAAGAAAAATAAGCAACAAGGAATTCATCATCTGCCAGCAAAAGAACTGCAAAATATTTCAATTTTTCAATGTATGGTGAATGCTAGATTTGTGGAATGTGGTTATGCATACAGAATTATCCATTAAGGTAGTCTGAAACAACACATGGGTGGGGCTTCTCAAAGAAACAGATTAGTTAAGGTAGTCTCTGACAGGATTATTACTACACTTCTGATAACAAAAATGGATTTTTAGTGCAGGGTTGGAAAATACGTTTTTTGAAAACACAGATTAGGGTGTAGAATTCAGTGAATCTTGTCATAAATTGAATGCAAACCACATCTAACTATGCCTTGCAATAGGTGAAGTGGAGATACGATACTGCAACAGTAAGCAAAGAAGTAAAGACAAATGTGTTATATTTAGCAGGGAGGAATTTGGAATTAACGTGGAAAATTCAACATATGGGTTATAGTCTGCTTTATGTGTCATGGAATTTAATTCATTAATGCTGCCCAAATCCTTTTGGATCCTGCATCTAAAAAGCAGATTTGATGCTTAAGCAATGTGATTAATGCTGCCTAAGTTAGAAGCCTTTGGTCACCTTTTTTTTTTCTTTTTTGCCAAAAAGTGAAGTGCTTGTGAGAGCCTTTAAAATGCAATTCAGAGAACCTCGGGTGGGAGCTTTCTTCTCCTGATTGTGTGTAAGGGAGCCTGGGATCTGTGGGACAATTCAAAGCTGCTTTTCTCTCAGTGAGGAGCCAAGTGGCACTAGATCTCCAGAACAGCAGTAATGATGAGCTTAAGACAGCTAAGCATTGAACCCTGAACTAATGAACAGGATGCCTATATTTCATCAAAAAGTTAACAGAGGTGGCCACCAGGTACCTGTGGTACTTTATGGGAAAGGATATGCAAATCGAAGATGAAATGGGAGATGTTTAACTATGGCACATCAAGATAAACAGCATGAATTGCCCATATGGTGTTACTATTCAAGGCTGTGGAATGCTTATACATATGGATAATTTAATTAACCAAGTGGAAAATGAAAGATTTTTACATAAGCATAATAGTCTATAGAATCCTTTGTTGAACTGATTAAATATATATATACACACACACATATATATACACATATATATCTCTATAATGAAGAAGAACGGTATATTAGATTCTTTGGCCTGAGGTTTCCTGTCATCTGCTCTTTGTTTTTTTAGTACATGGTGATATGCTTGCTATCTTCCACATGGCCCTAAATAAGGAAACTTGTGAGTGGGATGCTATTTGATGTGACACTTAATTTAGGTATCTATATACATGTCTACAGGTAGGTTCAGTACCTGAACTTCTGTTGTAGCCAGTGAATCATCAGCCTGGTTGGTGGTACCTGGAGAATGATCCAGCTGGTCAAACACCTGAGGGTCCACTGAGTTCTCCAAAGAGAGGCATTTAGCACCATTTGTGTTAATGTTGTGTTTCTCATCAGGCCTCTAGCTGCAGTTCATAAGTGTATTCCCTTATGGGTACAGGTTAGGTTCTGGGTCATGTTTGCCAGCCCCATGTAGATGTGTTGGATACACTAGGTCTCAGGTAGTGCTCAATGCTTGTATTTACACAAGTGAATAAAGTTCCCATTGTCTATAACATAGCCTACATACAGTCAACTAAGTTTAGGTATCGTGATCTCAGGCTGAATCCCAGCCTTACAACAAATGCGTTATGTTTCGAGCCGAGTCTCATCCCTAAAAGTGGTGGGATTACACATATACAGTGGAGTAGTCAGTACTGAGAACGGATAAACAGGCATATTCTGGAGTGCAAACATAGGACTGATTGCAGATCCTGTAATGCTAATAGTTTCTTGCAGCCTATACAGAGCTGGAAAAATCTGCACCTTGGATTTTAGGTTTTATTAGCAAGTCAACAAACGGTATTGTTAAAAATAATCAACAGAACACTCAGAGAAATACTTATTATACAGTAATTCACTTTCATTTATTCAGCAGAAACAAGCTATAAAAATACCCTTCAGAAGTTTTTAATTAAAAAAAAAATTGAAACATTGGTGGTCAAGTAAGACTTCAGGTTCTAACTATGATGAATTTTGTGAGAATCTACTGGGAATAGAATTGTCTCAGAAAAGACCAATTTTCCTAAATAGTAAACATCATTTATTTATATTGATTTCAAATAAGGTTGTTTAATGCCTCATTTCTCTGTCTACTGAGAACATGATTCTACTTTGTTTAAGAGGATGTGTTACTCTTGAGTAAGATTGTCTTGTCATTACTTTTGAACTGAATGTAATATAAATTTAAGGATTAAGCACTATATCTATATTTGACAGATGTTATTGTATTTATTTTAATAAATTCATTTTTATCCATGTAGTAAACATATAGCTGGAACTTAAATTCATGATGTATTTTTTTCCATAATGCAGAACAACTCTGTTGGGTTTTGATGACCACAGTTTTTACATGAAAGTAGAGAGATAAACACTATATTACATTTGATTACAAGAATTATGTTTGTAATGGAGAAAAACTGGTGTTTGGATGTGGGAAAATATCCCAAGACCAATGTGACTATGTAGCTTGTACAAACAGAACGATTTACTATACCACTCAATGTATTCACAGAAAAGTTGTGGAGGCCCCATCTCTGGAAGTGTTCAAGGCCAGGCTGGATGGGACTTTGAGCAACCTGGTCTAGTGGAAGGTGTCCCTGCCCATGGCAGGGGGGTTGGAACTAGATGTTCTTTAAGGTCCCCTTCAACTCTAACCATCCTATGATTCTATGAAAAGCTTTAATTTCTAAATATAAAATGCTGAACACATCATTTATAATGAGTTTGCATTGTAAGGAGTTATAATTAATTCCTGTATATTTTATCTCTAAAAATATGCATATCATGGCTTATGGAAATTACTATGCAATAGATGATTACTAAGTCAAATATTCTTTACAAGACTTTTTCATTTCAAAATACCAGCCTTTTACTGAAAATTGCAACCTTGTTGAGGAACCCATGAATTTTTCCAAAATTCAATTAAAAGTGCTTTTATTAATGACAAAAAAAGATGTTTTGTTATTTATGGAAATAAATAGTTTTAATTTTATTTGACTTTGTATTTAGAATTAGAAAACTGAATTTCACATTAATTATTACAAATTAAATGGAGCAAAATGGAACTAAGAATATAATGGCCTTACTTTCCTTTTATTATCTATAGCATCCCGATTTTCAATTGGCTGCTTTGACTTTTTTTTTTGCAAGGATGATATGGGTGATATTTTGGGCAGAAGGAATTTTTATGCATATAAAAATTGTGTTGATAGAACTATCACTGAATATGCTTGAAAAAATGTGTATTTTTTATAAACCCAATAGTACAAAAGGTTTGCAAAGCAAAGGTCTGTCGCAGAACGTGGGGTCCTAAAGTTTAGGAATATAATCGAGAATAACCAAGTTCATGGAAATCATTCAAATACGATAGGAATGTAAAGAAAACCTGAGGGGAGTGGGTTGAAAATGGATCATCTAGGCAGGAAGCGACTGTTGTGCTCTATGACCATATTTCTTTCCCATGGGGTCAGAAATTCAGAAGGAGTTCCAAAGGCTGCTCATGTGATATCTCATGTAATGAATAGGTCAGTGAAGGACAGAAGAAGCCTTTACAATTCTGTGTCTCATTGTAGTCAATGCAGCATCAAAGACTCATGAGGAAAGATGGGAAGTTTCAATTGTTCTCTAAAGACAGGAAAAGGTCTCTGCAGGCATTGGAAATGAATAGAACTTGGGGAAATTATAAATCTGCTAAAGAGAATGTTGCGAACTCAAAAGTCCTGGCTAAGGAACAGTTCAAAATACAATTTGACCTTGCAGGATACAAATATTCTCTTTTCTGTTACATTTCCTACCTAGCTAATTATGTATTATCTTGCAGTTTGACATGGCAGAAGGAAAAATCTATTGTGATTTTCTAAAATGCATATGAAGAGAATATGAACATGAAGCAGGGAGGCTGTATCCTTCTTTATATAATCTAGTGATATTGTGTTCATTTTTCAATACCCAGACATCAAAAAGATATGACCAGTGTACAGAGAATTCAATTTAGTTTTGACTAATTGGATGTGATAATAAACTTTTGTATTGAAAGATAAAAGAGATTTTCTTCAGTGTATTGCAAGGAATATAAAGGGAATGAAAGTAAGAAATGAAATATATTCCTATTGAGAGAGATATCCTGTTATAATTTATAACAAAATGGAGGAATTTCAAGTAAGATCCTGTTAACTCGAGTCAAAATGGTTGAAGAAACTATACAAAAAGAGTGGTTTTGCATTTAGTGGGAAATGTACTAAATGTTGTGATAGGCCTATCCTGTTACTTTTTCTTTCATTCTGTTTTTAAATATAATTTTGTGTTTTGTCATTATAAGATAATTTATTTCAATTTAGGTAAATCCAGAAAAATTATTTCAAATGCCAATTATCAAGACAGATCTGGTATAATTCATTATGATCTTGGCTGTAAAACAGGTAGCCATTGGGATTTCTGTCAGAGTACTGAATGCAGAATAAAAGACGAGACAAAAACCAAATACCTACATAACATGAGCATGGTTTCTTTTAAGAACACACAATTTCTTCTGAATATCTAAAGGGAAAGCATATGGTAAATGTCATTAGGGTAAAGATATACTGAAGACTTGCTTCTCAAATGAAGTATTTTAAGATACAGATACTACCTTTAGTTTTGGCAGTATTCCAAATAGTTGTTTCAGCTCCTAAAGATTTTATTGCCAGTTGGATTCATTTTGTTAATCTTTCAAGTACTGGAAATGAAAAGCAGATGAATCCATGATGTACCCAATTATCTACTGCCTTAAATAGCTCTATTATTTGAAATAATAGCAAGAATACTTGATGGCTCTTCTTTTGAAGATGTTGCTTTATGAGGAAAAGATGGCACGCTGGAACAACTTGTCTTTCCCAAATGAGTCTCCCTAACTTTAATGTGGGGCTAGAGGAGTATTCAGTTGCTATGGCTTTTGCATAGTAAAGGGGATAACATGGGCTTTTTGAATTATACTGGATGACACTATGGTAATTGTAAAAAAAAATTTTCAAGATTTTTAGATAAAATCTTTAAACTTCTGTACCATTCATAAAAATTCATTCTGCCATGTTTCACATGTGAAATTCAACTACAGATAATGTTGACACTCTTGTTGGCAACTTGTATGACTTTACAGTGGCAAAACCAATGCCAAATTACCCCCCATATAGTGTTCAGTACTAAACGGGCTACCAGACTGGAAATTATTATGGAAATTACCAAACAAGCGTTATGGAAACTGGAATTCTTAAAGGCTGGCACTCGTTTTCAAAAATATTTGTCAACTGATGAGCCTGCAAAATTCAGATTATCACCCTTATTCTGTGAAATGGCAAAATAACAGAAGGAGAAGCAGCTGGAAGAGGAGGAACAACAGCAGGAGGGATCATAAAGGTACCAGTTTGGGGGTGATTTACACCCTGCTTACTGGCTCCAACATACTAGTTATTTCGGAGGGGGATTGAAAGGAGAACATGAGCATGAGAAGAGCAATGGGAAGCATTAAGCCATGACCATATGTAGCAGTGTTTTGAACTGACAGGTGATACAGAAACATATTTTTATAATGATCCTCTTGAGTGCCTATTCTTAGACATATCTTTTTGCAACATGCCTTAACTATTCTTAGCTTGCATGGTAAGGTTGGGATATATGCAGATGAAGCCTTGCTGTAATTAGAAGTCATAATTATTTGGGGCAAGGAAATCTCAACAATTCATGATTAATTTTGGAACATCGGGAATCTGTATTTACTTTGTAGCCTATTGAGTTGGGAAACTGAGTTTTCCTTGCTGTAGGATGTGCTGTTCTTTTGGCTTAAAAAGAAAATAAGTGATTTTCAGGGTGATGGGAATGCTTTTGCATGCAAAGGTACTTTTTCTAACCTAACTTTTGTTTTACCTTAGTTGTATTTAAACATATAACACATTACAAGATGGAGGTTGTAGTAAGACCTTTCTACCTTGATGGAGTATACTGAAATATAATGAAGACAAGTTTTCTCAGTCATTGTTTGCCTCTAGGGACATTGCCACCTGGGAGAGCTGTGAGGATGTGTCTAAGTGGCTCTAGTGACGTTCACTTCTGCTTGGGTTTGTCATCCTCCCAGAAGAACCTGCATTAAAAAGTACTGGCTTAGCTTCAAGGTCATCCAGTATATACAGGCTTTATATGAGCTTAGTCTCAGCATCTGTAACACCTCTAAGGACCTTGTCTCTGAAGTTTATGTTTACTGCTCAGACCATAGAGTCAGCCTAACTGCAATGTCCAGGATCCTGAAAAGATCTGTAGTGCCAGTCTGTATCTACTTGGGGATTTTAACAATGATTATGACAATAATAATATATAATAGGTAATTGATAGTAAATAATAACAGATAACAGGTAATTTATAGTAGATAACTGGTAATTGGTAATTGATAATTGACAATTAATACTGGACAATGAGACAATTTTGTTAAAGAGGTAAAATTCACAGGCTATCAGGAAGAGTTGACGAGGCATACAAAGTGCTAAAAAGTGGGTGGATCCCACCTGGCCCCGTAATGCTACCACTTAGTCAGCCCACAGGACACCTGTACTGTAAATAACCAATTGTGCTGTATTTCAGCCTAAAATCTCTCTTATGTCTGGGTCTGAAGTAAGAGAGCACCTTAGGACTACCCTTGTCTTTTTTGTAATCCTCATTCCTGCCTTAAAGAAGAAATCTGGTGTATTACGTATATCCTATCTTCTGGACTCTAACAGAAGAATTTCCTCTTGTTTTTTCTTTTATTTTTTTACGAAAAATACTGTCTGTCCCTTTGCACTACTTTCCACCCTGTTTAAAGTTCACCCCGATGTCTGCCCAAAACCACACACTCAGAGCAGCCACAGGGGCACTCCATGATAATGCAGATGTTTGAGCTTCTCAAATACTGCTGGTCCTTGAGTGCTCTGCAGTGTGACTAAGAAAAAGTCAGCTATACTTATGGATTAGGCTGTATCACACAGCCTTCCACTTCTGGAGTATGTAAGGTGCTAAGTAGGGGGCTGCTAGGAGGAGAAGCAGCAAAATGATGAGAAGATGAAAGATGGGAAGACTGGATTCTATGTACGATCCACGGACAGGACCCCATGTATGGTGGAGAAGGCATGTCAGGTGTTTGAAAGAAAAATCCTATAGCAAGCAGTCAGCTTAGCTAATCGGAAAAAGCTTGCAGAATATTTATTCACATGGCCTGAAGTCAAATAATTTTCTGGCACACAGCTAAAGGATAGGATTTAATGGACCTTTAGATAACAGGCAAATATAATTTAATTATTACAAACATAAAGAAAAGAAAGGAGAGTGAAAAGCAAAAATACTCAAACAAACAATTATTTTTTTTTCCTAGCCTGAAATATTTATCTGAAAGTAATAAAGAACAAAATAATCAAATTAGGCTAGAAAGGTATAGGAGTATCTGCCTTTGTTTGCAGCCGGTGCTACTAATAAGGGATGCAGAGGAAGCAGGTTAGAAATGAACCAGATTCATTCAGCAGTAGATTCATGCTTGGACACTAGCAATTTCTTCTGTCTGCTGTATGGCTTTAGAGACAGAGGTGGAGTATGAAATATCTGGAGCAGCCTGGTAGACATGCATTTAAAAAAAAAAAAAATTAGAAGAAACAAGAAACAAGTCAAGTCTTTTTCCGGACACTAAAGAAGGAGCTTACAAAGTCTTTTATCTAGACTGGGCTGAGTGAGGAATCATTCTTATATTCTGGTTTTCTTGTCCTTTTACTAACTTGATAGAATCATAGAATTGTTTTGGTTGGAAGAGACCTTTAAGATCATCAGGTCCAACTGTTAACCTAGCACTGGCAAGTTACCACTAAATCATATCCCTCAGGACTACTTCTACATGTGTTATAATTCCTGGAAAGTGGCTTGGTGAGCATTTCTTCCAGCTCCCTCAGTACCCTCGGGTGGCTCCCACCCACCCTCATATACTTGTGTGTGTCTAGGTGGTGTAGCAGGTCCCTCACCATTTACTCTTGGATTATAGGGGTTTCATTCTGCTGTCCATCCCTGTCGTCCAGCTCAGGGGGCTGGGTACCCAGAGAACAACTGGTCTTACTGTTAAAAACTGAGGCAAAGAAGCCATTAAGTACCTCAGCCTATTCCTTATCCTTGGTCACTATGTTTCCGCCCCTGTCAAATAAAGGATGGAGATTCTCCTTAGTCCTCCTTTTGTTGTTAATGTATTTGTAGAAACATTCTTCACCATCTGCAGAACAGAGCAGCTTCTTGGATTTACCAGACCAGTCTTGGTGTTTCACCTTGCTGTAGTGATGGGGACTTTCATTGCACCCATTAGTTATAGCTAAGATCCAAGGCCAAGCATGTGCTTGAAAATTCATGATGATCTCATTTAGTCTTAATTTGAAATAAGGCTGAATGATACTTAAGATACTGTATCTTTTTTTTTTACAGTCAGTTTAATGTTTCTACCTTTTATCTTTAACTTTTTTCTTTACCAAGCAGTACATTTTATCATGACTCAAAAATAATTAAACTTGTAGTAAACGTAAATGGAAAAAATACATCTTATTTGTGTATACTTAAATTAAATACTGTGTTTTGGCTCAGCAGGAGTGAGTGTACTGTGTAGAACTTTGTTCCATGGTTTGGAACTGTGGATGTTGCATTCATAGAGTGTCCCGTGAGTCACAATAAGCTACAATACAGCTCAGATATAATCTGCTTTTTTCACAGTGACAACTGATAGAGAAGGCTATTTTTGCTTGAGAATTTAACTGAGATATGTCTCTGAGCAGTACCAGTGGATTTTTTTTCTCCCTTGCTGACTTGAAGTTAATTACTGGCATAGCAACATGCATGAATTGACTGTGACAGCCAATAATGTCTTCAACAGTTAATGAATGAACAGAAGAGTTTATAGCTGGGTATGTTTTTAAAGAGTCTTACACAGCCTTTAAGTGACTTTTTACAAAATACAATTTTCCGTTATATATTAATTTTCTCTTTCGTCTTTATGTCTGTGTTCTTCAGCCTACAGTATTTTATGAATTTTTTGCATTAAACACTTTATGTTACATCAGTTTCATAATTTTCTGAAATACACTTCAAATGGTCAGTATTTAGCTGATCCATGTTGGAGTGAAACACATTAAGACATTCAAAGGCCTGTACTTGAGAGAGCTATTTCTAGGTCATAATGTTTTATTGTGTACAATCACAAAATGTGGTGTGGTTGGCAAACCCCGCATTGGTTTTTGAAATTACTGTGCTACCAGTATGTTCCAATCAATGAGAACCTCTGAGCCATGAACTTTTATTGATTTGTGTTCTCCTGGGTAACATGAATGGCTTTCCTTAAGTCTTCCAATTCCACTGTCATAATTTTTTTTTTCTGAAAACACAGCTGAAAAGAGTGACAGGTTTATTTATGCAGTTGCTTTGGTGACCAACTCTTCCAGAGCCTGAAACAAAAGTAAGTACTACGATAGGAATAGAAATGCAATGCTAACCATTGATTAGGACACCTATGCAGTAGTGTCTGACTTCTGGAAATATGTAATATCACATTAAACCTGTTCAGCCTTTTTTGAAATATTAAATTTTTCATTATTTGAATTTCAATATAATCTGACAAAATTCTAGTCATCCTACTGCATTGTTTTATTAAAGACACTTGAACAGTGACTTCACAGCTCAATCCTAGTCAATGATGCCAAAGACCAAGGGAGCCATGGCTATCCAGTATGAGAATGAACAACTTACTGTTCTGATGCACGGGATTCAGTGAAGCTACCTTCCAAGACCCCATCTGCTAGACATACTTACAATATTGAAGTAGCAGCTCTGTGAGGAGTAAGATTTAACCAGAAATGCCATCTGGATTGTGTCTGAATCAGAACAACGGAATTCTCTTCAAATAAATATTTGGTTCATTTTGAGCAGAAAAGCAGCTAACAAAATTGCTTATTTTTTCATTGGGAAAGATCTTGTAGCTACTAAAACTTAATTATCTTAGCCATTTTCAGTCTTGGAATCTGGCTGATAAGGAAATACTGGAAGAGCAATGGAGTGAATTAGCTTCCAGAGAGCTCGTGCTTCACAGGTCTGTCTGTGTGTACGCAACTCTGCTGCTTCAAGGATTCATGCTGATTCATTTAAAAGAAAGCTGGAGATAGCTACACATATAAATAGATGTATCCAGCAGGACTTGGTGAAGGTCACAGAAACATTGTGACAAAGCAGGGAATTAAACTAGCTATTCCCTTAATTCCAGATCAGGTCTATAATCATGAACTGCCTTTGCTTCCAGGTATCCAGTCAGTCCCTGCCTCTGCCAAAGATTTTCTGCATCACAAGTCAGTTAATAAATTTGGATCTGAGCCACAGAAGGATTTTTGTGCACACATAAGAAACTGTGATCATCAAAATACCTACCCTGGCACCAACAATTATCAGAAAAATTAATGAGGAACCAGAAGTTCTGCTTCTGTGTATAGGCAAAATTATCTCAGGCAATTTCAAACTGAGCAGCTACTTGGTTATCTCATGTCAAATCCAAACAGTGATCATTAAATTAGGTTTTCTTCTCACTAAATCCCCTACAGACGCTATCTGAAGGCATGTTCTCAGCACACCTATCAAACACTTTCTGGATGAGACCCACACCTAACATAATAGTGATAGCCAGTTTTATTTTTAAAAAAGGTGGTAACTTGCTCTGTTAATGCTCTTTAGTGATTGTTCCATAGCTCAGCACTGTAATGAAATCCCATTTCTAGTTTGGGAATAAAACTTACAGTATTTTCTTCATTTACTGTTATAGCTTATAACTTCTTTAAGCAATATTCAGCCTTGCTTTATTTTTGCTTTATGCTGTATATAAGAGAACAAAGACCCAGTTTGCATTGAATTATTTAAGGTGCTCTAAATGGTTTGCTGAAACACATTATGACAGCAATGCTCAGTCTGAAAATTACTTATTATAAGATGTATAAGGCAGCACATATATATAAGCCTATATATATACACACACGTATCAAGAAACAGGCATATCGTTTCTGTGGCTCACCAATAACAAACCTGAAGGGATTGTAATAAAAATATAAGAAATTTTTAATTTTCTGTAACTGTAGACTTGAAATAATGACACAGATAAATATTCCTTTCTGTAGCTTTTGGAGAAGTGTAATTTAAAATTTTCTTCATTGATGCCATGTTGTTTCAAGTCTTTTAATAACATTTTCCACAACAAATTACAGCTGTTCTCATTTTTGTGTCTGTCTTTGGCTTTTGAGTTCTTATACAGACCATCTTTGCTTTCATTACTATTAAAGTTTATATTTTAGGTTTTATTTTAAAATAAATATTTAAAAAATAAAGTTGTCTTTTATTTTTACTTGTTTGGTAACTGTATTGATAAATACTATACAAATTTGTGAGTTCATCATACCATAGAAGAAAAATGTATTATTGCATTTTATTCTCATTAGTATTTTAGCTAAATTATTTGCTTCTCATTTCAAAAGGCTTTTAAGAATAGTTTTAATTAAAACCACAAATCTACCTAGAAAATGTTTATACCTATTTCTTCCTCTTTCAAACTTTTTTCAAGGGTTTATTTAAACAAGAATTTTTAATTTATACATCTGTTTTTCTACCTAATAGTCACAGCCTGCCCACAAACCTAGTGCAATCTTTAGAAACTGTTGCGGTTTAACCCAGCAGGCAGCCAAACACCGCACAGCCGGTCGCTCTCCGCTCCCCCCCTCCAGTGCGATGGGGGAAAGAATCAGGGAACAAAAGTAATGTTCATGGGTTGAGATAAAACCAGTTTAACAGGACAGAAAAAGGAAAATAAAATAATAACAATATAATGATAAAAGACTGTACAAAACAAGTGATGCACAATGCAATTGCTTAGCGCCCACTGACTGATGCCCAGCCTGTTCCTGAGCAGCAATCACTGATCCCTGGCCAACCCCCATTTATATACTGAGCATGACGTCTATGGTATGGAATATTCCTTTGGCCAGCTTGGGTCAGTTTTCCTGTCTATGCTCCCTCTCAGCTTCTATAGGAAGCTGAGAAAGTCCTTGACTGCTTAGCAACACCTAAAAACCATAGTGTTTTATCCAACATTATTCTCATCCTACATCCAAAACATAGCATTATACCAGATGTTAACTCTATCCCAGCTGAAATCAGGACAGAAACACGTGAACACACCAAGCCAAGTTCTTTTAAACCTTGTAACTTAGTCAGTCAAACAAGTAGAATTCTGCTAGATCTACGTTATATGAAAGCGCGTAGAAGTGGAGTGGCATGTATGTGAGGTAACATATGGTGCTGGCATGAACCACAGTGGTTGTACTGACAGTAGATAAAATTAAAAATTCAGGAGCCTGGGGCAATCAATTCATTTGTCTGTAAATTACATGATACCATGATGAATTTTTCCCCTGCATAATATATGGTTGCACTTTCTCTCCTCCCTTGAATCTTCCTTTTAGAATAAGTTACTTGGAGAGCCAGAAGTGATTGCTGAAGTGCAACTCCTGTATTGATAGTAGTCTGTCTTTTTTATCATAACATGCGTAACACTTGCATTTTCTTTAATGTGATTAATATATTTACATATTCTAGTATGTGTAGATTGGCCACCACTTTCTCACAGAACTGTCAGGAAAACGACTATTACTTGGTAGGAGTAAGCCCCAGATGAGAAAAAGAGACTTTTTTCCCTCACTTTTTTTTTTTTTTTTTTTTACTGTTTACTAAAGGACAGTCCCCCACATAACATCATAAGCTCTCCAAAAATGCCAGTGTACCCGGTATATAGGGAGACACCCGTTTGGAAAAATGCCGCTCAAAATGTGATTATGCCATATTCTTTCCTAAATGACTGTACTGTATTGATCAAACTCAGCTCCGTGTAGTTCCTGAAATACTATTATGCACCATACTAGGTGAAATCCAGTAACCTGAATCCTGAACATCTCATTTTGCCCTCAGTCATCAAATCTTAATTAAAAGGCTTGCCTGTCTCCTAAACAGGGCATCTGTGTGTCCTCCTGCCTTCTATGTTCAGTGCTGTCAGAGTCCAATACTGTCTGACCAGGTTTTTTTAGATATTCCACATGAGGAGAGTTTGATGTTTAATATCAAATGTACTTATTTGAAGATATTTGGCATTACATGGGATTTTGATTTAACAAAGTGATACAGCAATATACTGAAAATACAACACAAGCATAAGATAGTGATTGCAATATACAGCTGAATCACAATGCAAACATGATTCCTGTTACTGGTCCCTGTATGCTCACCATCCTGACACTGGGTATCCCCAGTGACTGGGAAGGATATGTAGTTAAAGCCAACTCAAGCCTGTTTCTCTCTTCAAAGTTCCTTTCATTAATTGTCCAGTTTTTATACTTTATGTTGGGTTGATCCATGTATACATTTCCCTCTCGCCCCACACTGGTCTGGCTAGCTTAGGAAGACATTACTGTCTACTAATTATTTCAGGGAAGGATGTTTATACAACCTGCAGACCCACTGGTACAGCCGTATATCTGCAACAAAGGTTACCCTCCGGTCCCCCGTGTGATAAGTTCAGTCTTCTCTGCGATGATTGCTGGCCATTCCTTACCTTCTTCTCTGAGCTCATCATTCTTGCCCATCTCCTCTGAGTCTTCTTCCATTGTGGGGGTGTGTTAGTCATCACAAGATAGAGGCGCTTATGAAAGCTGAATCAGACTTAACGTGGGATAATTTTGCCTTCAAAGTTGCCTCTTTCTCTTTACTGACTACAGATGGACTCTCAGGCAACTGGGCATATAACATTAGCACTTTTAGCCAATTACTTGGTAAGGCAGAATTAAGCCAGTCCTATGTACCTCCAGATAATGACCTCCCACTAGCTGTCTAGTAGCTGATAATGCCAGTTTTTTAAGCAGATCAAAAGTCTTTTTTTTTTTTTCCCTCTATATTACAATCACTGTCTGACTGCTTTATTCTACACTTTGTTCTGTTAACAGTACATTACAGCAGAGTAACCCAAGACATTTTGTGTAAAATCCCACTTCGGGGATTTGATCCATTACCATATTTTTAGTTTGTTAGATATATGTGTCTGTTCTTCAATATAGATATGCATTCCCTGAGTATGTACGTGTTCACTGTATGTGTGGGTATTGGACAATTTATATATAGGCTACACGGTGAAAATATCGTAGGATTATGTCACAAGATATCACAAGCTTCACTGCAAGAAGTTTGTGAGAAACAAAGGGAATTTTAATATCTCTCTGCATTTAAATGAATGCATATTTTATTTGGTACATTTCCTGGGATTATTTACTCAAAGAGTAGTCAAAATATGCTGGCATTTTTTTGCCTACTAAGTGTGAAGAAGTTGATTGGCATAAACTTACATAATTTTGCTCTAAACATAAGGAGCTCTATTCAACTGGATGTTGATAATATAAAATCCACAAGTGTTATAATCAGAGGAAAAAGAACATAGCTGATTGTTTATTACGTTCTTTCATACCACATTTTTAAAAACTTTTGTATTTTGACTTTTTGACTTCATGCTTACATAAGGAAAAAAAAATCTTGTGGCATTTATTCTCACTACCCAAGCATATATAGTGGCAAACCAACAGAGTAGGAAAACTGCCTCTTTGTATGTAATGGAAGTGGCAGCATCAATAGAATTAATATTGATGAATTTCCTAACTGATTCTGATTAGGTTAGCTAAAACTAAAAACTTTTGCTGCATTCATCTTTTATCAGTCACTAAAATTATAGTAAAATGTCACAGGTTTCTTATTGCAGAAATCAAAAATCGTGAGTTAACGTTATTTTGAGTGTCAAGCCGTTGCCTTCCATCAAAAAACAATGCACAGCAACAGACAAAACCTTCTCAAGTCCTGTTATTTATGCTTATATACAAAATCATGTTTTCTCCTCTAATGTGACTTGACAAAATGGGTTGTCATGATGTTACAAATATAATTTCTAAAAACCACCTATGTCATATTTTATCTCCTGCAAATTTTTTCTTTTCCAAATATTTGTAAACCATATAAGTATGAAATTAGGGAATTACATTCTCCTTAGTTACACAGGTCATTCAATTATATTTTTGTCAAATCTATAAAAAATGTTGTGTAATCCAAGTACATTATTATTTTAACCTAAGTGGCTTCTGAAATGCCCACTTGTGACGTATTCCAGATATCAGGCCACACATTCTCATGAATAAGTATTTTTGTGTTTGTACCTCATATCCAGTTAACATAGTCTCTCTGTGTAAAAAAAGCTGCATGTGTAATTCTTACATCAAGTAGACACTTTCCAGTTTGCGAGATCTTACTGGGACTTAATTTTTCCTTCTTGCTTTTCTGTAAAGTTAGAAATCTTATTATGTCCACAAAGGTCTCTTGGTAAACGCCATGTTTATTCAAACATTAGCCACAGATGTTTTCAGAGATTTTGCCCTTCAACGCCTGGCTGTGCCAAATGTGATCATTTTATGAAGTGCGGGGAATCTGTCTCATTGCAAGTCACAGCATATCTTCCTGGCCTTTTGCAGACAAACCTACACACATTTTACTTGGGCTTAGAGCTGGCTAAAGGCCAGCAAGCTTCAATCAGAAAGCTGTGCATCTTTGTTAGCACGGTGCTGTACTCTCATTAGGATTACCATATTAGCTTGAGCTGGCAACCCTCAGATCAGGGCTGGCTGGCATCCATCCAACTTGGAGCGCACGCAGATAGGTATGCAAGGCCCAGCAGGTAATACTGAAAATTAGAGAAGTTCTCATGTGAAGGTTACACAGGTATTTGAAAACAAACAAACAAACAAACAAACCAACCCCGAAACAACACAACAAGTCCAAGGGTTAAAATTATGTCTAATTTATTTCAAATTGTTATTTAAGTGCAATTGTTATTTAAGTGCAATCTTTATTTAAATAAGTAAAAACCAACTATCAAGTTCAATATAGATGTTAGAAACTGCTGAATACATTAAAGTTAGGATTAGTTTACAACTATGGTTAAACATGTCAAGTTTTCCCATTTTAGTTCAGGGATTTATAATATTGAGTTATTGTTTAGTAAGGTATGATGCTTGAGTGTGCTATTTGCAATACCCAGAATAACTAGAATGACCTGCATGTAGCTGGTAGATATACCGTGGGAGACCTGCACAGTTCTGGAGCAGCGGCTGTGGGCCAGATGTGATACCTGCCAGCATCTCAAATGCCACTTGACACCCGTGTTTAGACAATTCAAAGAAGTCCTTAATCGATACAATTAGTGATGCTTACAAAGTGGTTCAGCTGATGAAATGTACATTTGAGGTGTGTTGATTTCTTGACTCCACTGAGGGTGTCACTAGATCTCCAGGGAGCAATTTTGTTCCTTAGCAATGATACTGGAGGCAGGCACAGGCTACCAGGTATGGGACAGGGCCTGTAAGGTACTTCTATGTATCTGGAGCAGCAGCCGGAAGATAGTCTTCATATCTAAATTTGAGTGTCTCAGTCAGGGGCTGACTTCCATCAAAATATTTTAAAACTCCATTTTAACCATTATTTCAGTATACAATGCTCAGTTTCACAGAGATTATGGCTTGTGTTTTCAGTACAAATTCGTTGGTCCTAGTTCAAAAGGTTAACTAAATGGATTAAATTGAGGAACATTTTGGATTAACTTGAATATCTTTTAATGAACTAATTTCTTTGATTTTCTGTCGTATGTCATGTCAGCTCAGCTTCAGGCAATAGAAATGTCTCTCAGTTAGGAGTTTGGTTCAGACATGTAAGCATGTACGGCACAGGGCCTATTAAACTAAGGTGTCTCATGCCTTCCAGTAGTCTGTTACCAATATTGACAAGGTCTACATGGCTGTCATGCAGGGTTTGCTTGAGGAAGCTAAACATCTGAGCCTTGCACCATTGGAGACATTCTGGGTACCCAGCATCCATGTACCATGCCAGAAGGGTGCAGGTTACTCTAACATCTCTGTCAGATCTGAAATCTGGTCTGTCTATCTAAGGCATCCTAGGCTTTCAAATTGGCACTATGCATTTGTGTATAAGGATTTGAATTGCATCCTAGATGTCTGCAGCTGAGCTAAGGCACCCTAGGATGTCCTTTCATATAGCTGAGAGAGAGAAATAATACTTCTGGACATGGTCGGTCTTCTAATTAAAGGAAATCGTTAAATGAAATGACCTGAAAGCTTTTCAGAAAGAGTTTAACTCTTTAGAAAATCAAATCCTAGCCCAGCGTGAATCCAAGATTATGACTGCATGATCCATGCTATTTGCAAGATAAACCTGTGTTAACTTTAGAGACTGTGAAGCTCTCAAAACTCTTCCATTCCTTCTTGTTTTTATTTCCCATAGATATGTGGTGGGTTGGCCCTGGCTGGACGCCAGATGCTCACCAAAGCTTCTCTATCACTCCACCTCCTCAGCTGGACAGAGGAGAGAATATATAATGAAAAGCTCATGGGTTGAGATAAGGACAGGGAGACATCACTCACCAATTACCATCACGGGCAAAACAGAGTTGATTTGGGGAAATTAGTTTAATCAATCAAACCAGAGTTAGGTAATGAGAAATAAACCCTAATCTCAAAACACCTTCCCACCCACCCCTCCCTTCTTCCCAGGTTCAATTTCACTCCTGAATTCTCTACGTCCTCTGCCCGAGCAGTGCAGGGGAATGAGGAATGGGGGTTGTGGTCAGTTCATCACAAGTTTTTTCTGTCACTCCTTGCTCCTCAGGGGGAGGACTCCTCACACTCTTCCCCTGCTCCAGTGTAAGGTCCCACCCACAGGAGACAATCCTCCACAAAATTCTACAACATGGGTTCTTCCCACAGGCTGCAGTTCTTCATGCACTGCTCTAGCATGGATCCCTTCCACAGGGTGCAGTCCTTCAGGAACAGACTGGTCCAGCATGGGCCCCCCACGGGGTCACAAGTCCTGCCAGCAAACCTGCTCCAGCATGGGCTCTTCTCTCCATGGGTCCACAGGTCCTGCCAGGAGCCTGCTCCAGCGTGGGCTCTCCACAGGGTCACGGCCTCCTTTGGGCACATCCACCTGCTCTGGCATGAGTTCCTCCACTGGCTGCAGGTGGATATCTGCTCCACCATTAACATCCATGGGCTGCAGGGAGACAACCTGCCTCAGCATGGTCTTCACCTTGGGTTGCAGAGGAGTCTCAGCTCCGGTGCCTGGAGCAACTTCTCCCTCTCCTTCACTCACCTTGGTGTCTGCATAGCAGTTTCTCTCACATATTCTCACTCCTCTCCTCCAGCTGCTGTGGTGCAGGGGTTTTTTTCCCCATTCTTAACTATGTTATCCCAGAGGCTCTACCACCATTGCCGATGGGCTTGGCCTTGGCCAGCTATGGGTCTGTCTTGGAGCTGACTGGCACTGTCTCTATCAGGCGTGGGGGAACCATCTAGCAGCTTCTCACAGAAGCCACCCTTACAGCCCCCTCACTACGAAAACCTTGCCTCGCAAACCCAATACAAGATCACAGTGTGGGCTACAATATAATAAAGCGACACAAGTGGCTGAAACCATTCCAGAAGCAATTTAAAATTAATGAACAACCACAGATTAGAGAAAGACAAGCAAAAATGCTGAATCCATTGGGAAGAAGAGTTCATATTGGTAAGCACTTCTTCATCATAAGTTTCTCAAGTCAGTCCCTCAGTAATAAAACTTTTCAAGATATGCTTGTCAGAGAAATACAGCCAGTCTGACCTTGCCATTCCATCAGTTTCCATCTTTGCTTGCTCCTGTGGCAGATCTTCATCACATACAAAACTTGCTACTGGTTTGGCCCCTGACAGGTTTGTGAAATATGTCTCCTGGTACTATTTATTGATCACAGTCTACGATTAATAGTTTAACAGAATGAAGCACAAACTAAAAAGGAAAAATGTTACATTCGTTAAGCTGATGTCATCCTTAGCAGCAAACTGGCAAAGAAAACTAATATATAGTTAACATTATGTGTATGATATGTTCCTGCAATTCAGTATAGAACTTGACTTAGTTAAAACATATTTAGAAATTATATAAACAGATTTCTATAAATTACATTAAAGATTGCAGTCAAGAAATATTGTTAAAATCTTGTTTGTTTGGTTGTTTTTTTTAATTTTTTTCTCAAGGCTTGATTGTATTACATCCATATTAAAAATTTTAAAAAAGAAAAAAAAAAAAGAAAGACAAAGTTCCCCACAGAAGATAGAAGAGAGCAAGCTAGGACACCTCAATTATCTGGTAATAGATTCTGTTTCCATTTACAAAAATAAAGTAAAAAACAAATGAAAAAGTAAATTTAGTGTAACCATGCCTGAGAAGAAAATCTTGACCATACACCTAACTTCTATTGAAGGTCCAATTTTATCTGAATTTTAGGAAATAATTGATGTAATTAATTTCCCTTTTTCTCTGGGGACAAAAAAAATTCAGATTTCTGTCATCACATATGACTTTTAAAATTATAAAACCACTTTCCTCCAGAGGAAAAAAAAAATATTATTCCCTTGGTGCATCAGCCAGTAGTTTCAATGTCTTTTTTTTTTTTTCATTAACCTAGTGAAATAACAGGTAAATAGAGGAATAATTGTCCAATTAGGTCACAGTTTGACAGCAGAAATTTGAGTTCAATTCTTTGCATTATTCTGGCCTCCTTTCAATCTCTTTGTTCAAAATTACATTTTTTTTTAATGCATGCTTCTTTCTTAAACGTTGCCAAAGTGAGTTAGAGTGTTCAAAGGCACTGATAGTACTCTCCCTGCCTGCCCCTGCTGAGGGTTGGCAAAGCTCTTGGAAACATCTGAAGCAGGATGTCTAAAGGAGTCTGAAACTACTTCTCACCATCTGAACAGGGATTTTGATTTCATAAACTTGGGTGACATCTGTCAAAATTCAACCAAGACAAAAGAAATTTGGGGTCCCAGGGCAGGACATGCATACGCCCGTCTTGGTGGGCAGCACACTTGTTTAATAATATCAGAGGCTGTTTAGGAAGTCCCTGATTTATCTTCTGTTTTATAACATTGTTGCTCTATTTAAAAAATACTCCAACAAATAAATAAAAAAAATCATGATATATCAGCACCTCTTTATTTCAATATTTGTCTTAAGATGTCCAAAACAATGATACTACAAAAATAATCCTATTTGCATTTGAGGTCTGCATTTTCCACTGTCTGCCTGGAGAGAGGCCTCTTTGAATAGACTCATTGAGAGATCAGGACCTTAAATTGAAAATTCCTTTGAATGAAGAGCATAAGATTGGGTCTTGATTGTGTCAGAAAATATAGATTGCATTAATACTGCTCTCTGTGAATGCTACCAGCTGAAAAAATTTTTCAGTGCCATTTGGTGACTCACTCCTACTCTGAAAACAAAGCAGCAAAATCAATGACCCGAATAATGACTATTTCTGAGCTGTGTCCTGAATACTTTGACCCAAGTGTTCTTCCTGTGACTTATTCACTGTGTTACTTCTACCTTGGTTGAAAAGACATATCCTAATGAATAATACATCCCAATGCTCACTCAAAATTAAGTAGGAAGTGGCTAAAAAGCTTGAAATAATAGACCATGTTACTATAATAATTACAATAAAGGGCACATTAGAATTTTGCCTTATTGTCTTGCCTATAGAGCTCAGCAGTTCAGATGAAATTTCTGCTTCCAAGCCTTGTTTGAGTGTTTACAGCAAACTCATGGCAGTACAGGATTGCCAGCATCAAATCACAAATGGAGCTATCAGTCTACAGAGGCCATCAAATAGTAAGAAGTCACCACAAAAATAACTGGAGTAGATTCCCACCATTAAGTAAAAGATGTCTAGGCAGCAAGCTTGAGTACTATCATGGTTCATCCTCATGGCTAATTTGTCAGTCCACTCTCTGACTTTATTTTGAACCACTCAATACTACGCACAGCATACAACAAAGTTCACTCCAGGAACCACTCCTAAAAGATAGTAAGGCAGCAAGCCTAGCTGTGTCCACCCTACACACCGCTGAGGAGCTACCTCATGAAGTGTTGCATCCTTAAATGCCTCCAGGTACCCTCATGGGACATCTATTGCATACCTTTGATTTCATGCAATAAAAATACCTCTCTGTCAGGTTGCCACTTAGTACTCACAGTGTTTCAGTCAGTCTTATTTTAAAAATCACACAAAATGATAACAGACCACAGGACCTCAGCTGACCAAAAAGAGGCTCCAGGATTGAGTTCTGTGTCACGTGGACATAACCAACCTGTTCTAGAGAGAGTGCATTCTTAGACTTGTGACCACAAAAACTGTAGAGTGCCATTGGGCTTGTGGCCAGCAATCGGTCACAAATCTCTATTATTTAACAAGATATAACAATGAGGTAAACTTCTCAAGGAATGAGAAGAAATGCCCTTTGGGTATAAGAAAAGGTGAAAAATCTTAAGTTCTTAGAGATTGTTCAGGCAATGCCCTGAAAGAGAGTACCAGCAGTCTGCTAAAGAGCAATGCCAGTATGATTTTTAGTGAGGAGCAAAATCTGATTCGGAAAGTGAAAACATTTCATGAGCTTTCAGGGCTACAAATAGAAATTTGGGGGACAAAATGGGATTTGTCCTCAGCTATTACTAAGGACTAAAATAAGACAATACTGCTATCCTGAATTTTGGCTGTCTTTAGAGTGGTAAGCATTACCATGCCATTCAGACAAAATGAGAATGTATCTCACAGAAAAATTTCAAGGCTGTGCCAGTGAGGCTCTGCAGTAAACATGCATATACTGAAAGAAGACCAGGTGGCCTGAAATAAACAAAAAAATATTTATTTCCAGATGCAGAACATACTCATGAGCAGGAATGAGGAGGACATGTTTTTAGAAAAGTAGAATTAGCCATATGGGACAAATAAACAAAAGGCTAAACAGAACTATGTTACATTTCAGATCTCCATGAAGCATATTCAAAAGTATCAAAATTAAGTAATGACCAGAGGCTTTGGCGGACTTTTGGAGGAAGAAATGTAGAATTCAAAGTGATGTTTTTCTGAGGGATAAAAGTTTTCCTTATGAGGCAGTTTTGGAATCAGTCTTTCAGAGAATGAATCAGAAATGGGACTTCCTTGTCTCATATTTTCATTCTGAAAATTACTGCATCAATATTATGAAGTTTTCTAAAGATCTGTTAGCTATTTTGAAAGTTATTCGGTAGATTTATTCACAGTGAGAACCTTAAATATAAGCAGAAAGTACGAACTGTTAACTTATTTTCTGGAAAAAAAGTATTTAGGGTCTTGAGACAGGGACCATATTACTAGCACACAAATGTAGGTATTTTCCCAAAATTATGAACCTGGCATGTCTGAGAACAAGCCTGAGATTAAGGGATCCCAGGAATTCTGAAAATAAATATGAATTGAACATGATTTATTTTTTTTTAGTGAATTTATTCTAATTCCTTCTGTGTAGTTGCTCTCTGGTTAGATCCTCAGTATATTCACAGAGCAAACAGAATTATAGATCAGTGGTGCTTTTGGGTTCAGAGGGTTTTTTTCATCTTTTATATATAGAACTTTCTGTCAGTCTTTACTACCACTAGGAAAATTACTTTCAGGCTGGATGGATTGAATCAGACCTCATGTCTGCTCTGCTGGAGGGCTTAAGGTAGTGTTTGACAGCATGCAGGAGAGTTTAAGATAATTTGAGAGTTATGTTTAACACTGGGCTTCAAGTATTTGAATGTCTGGTTGAACTGCAGCCAAAGAACTTATTCTTAATTTGTCCACAGAGTCTGTCCCACTTAATGGCCAACATTGAAAGTGTATTGGAGAGTGGGCACTATAATTTTCTGCTCTTTGCAACCTGTTCACCAAGACCTTCATGCATCTCTCTTACTATTCATAATCTCACAGAATTACAAACTAGCTGATATGTTAATATACGTTTGTTATTAGCCATAGGTAAGTATGAGCAAAAGCTGTCTGACGAAGTAGATTTCTATAAGAGAAAGATGTCTTGTCAGAAACAAAACATTCATAGACTCCGAATTTTTTCCTTTGTAATCTAGTCCATTGGACACCCTGTTGCCCTGTCCGGCTTTCTGCTCTCTCTTCTGATTTGTTGGGCTCTGGGTTGTTCTTAGTACCTGTGTGGTTTGGCAGGCTATTTTTCTATGTTGCTGACAAAGTGGTAGTCAGTCTACTCTGGCAAGGATGCCACTCTACGAAACAAATCATTCAGTTGTAGGTAGGTTCTCATCTCCTGGGACTTGCCTGGCAGTTAACAAGAAAGTAAAGTTCCGAGGCTGTTTAGCATCCCATTCTATTATTTTAAAAAAATATTTTCTGCTCAAATCCACTAAGCAGAATAAACTGTAAAGTGATCTACTTTGTGAATGGGCTGTTCAATTTTCTGACTGCCTTAATTAATAACAAAGTAGGCAAATAACTGGTAGCAGGGCCAGAATTTTCAGGAAAAAAAAATAATCTTTTGTTAATAACATAGCCTACATTTTTTTACAGTCTGCTAAACAGAAATAGAATTTACACACAAACAAAAAAAAAATTTCTGCTGAGGGAAATCCCAATTACCACATGGTTGAAATGAGTGGTCTGAGGATTACTGATCAATAATGAAGAACTGTATATATGGATAACACTGTGAAGAATGTGATATACAATTCAAAATCAAGAAATTAAAAATCAGTAACTATATATTCACATAATCACAGAATGATTTATGTTGGAAGGGATCTCTGGAGGTCATCTGGTCCAACCCCCTGCTCAGTCAGGGTCACCTGAAGCCAGTTGCCCAGGACCACGTCCAGACAGCTTTTGACTATCTCTAAGGATAGAGACTGCATAACCTCCCTGGGCAACCTGTGCCAGTGCTTGGTCATCCACACAGTAAAAAAGTGTTCCTGATGTTCAGAGGGAACCTCCTGTGTTTCAGCTTGTGCCTGTTGCCTCTTGACCTGTCATTGGCCACCACTGGAAAGAGCCTGGCTCCCTCCTCCTGGCACCCTCCAGATATTTACATACATTGATAAGATTCCCCCTGAGTTTTCCCAAGGCTAAGCAGTCCCAGCTCTCTCAGTCTTTTCTCATAGGAGAGATGCTCCAGTCCCTTCATCACCTTTGCGCCCTTCTATGGACTCTCTCATGTATGTCCATGTCTGTCTTGTACTGAGGAGCCCAGAACTGGACCCACTATTCCAGCTGTGGCCTCACCAGTGCTGAGTGGAGGGGAAGGATCACCTCCCTCAGCCTGCTGGCAACAGTCCTAATGCAGTCCTCTTTGCAGCAATGGTACATTGCTGTTTCATGTTCAGCTTGGTGTTGGCCCCCGGGTCCCTTTTCAGGGAAGCTGCAGATACATTATGTTCTGTTAAGAAATACTTGCTAACAAAAAGGGATATATTCCAAATAATTGTATATTCTAGACAGATTCTGAAGGGTTACTGAAAACACTGATGGTCAGTTCAGTTTATTACAAGATACTGAACTTACAGTTTATTGTTCATCTCTGGATTCTATAGACAGCTGATTTAGTCACATCAGACTTTTAACAAAATGAAGATAAGAGTGCTCCTTGAGATTATTATCACTTAGATTCATAGACAAATGATATTATGTTCACTTTAAGCACTATAAAAATAATAAAAAAGTTACATTCTAAATTGGGGGTTCGTGTGTATTATTTCAAATGGATCTAAAGTAGCACTTATCAAAATTCTAGGGTAATAAGGTCATCTCCTTTAGCAATCTCATTTTTTTAAAATCAAAACAATTGCTTCTGAGCTATATATTACTGCTGACCCATATGCTGGCCTCTGAGCCAACAAATATGTGGAACTACTTATCTCATTGTATAAGCTAGAGACTTGGAGGGGTGGAAAGGATATTTGCCAGGAACACAAACTAAATATGGTTGTATTGGTGCTCTGATAAGCTGAACGCCTTATATTAAGGACTCAAAATTCTACTTTTCTTTTGCTTTCATTTTTACTCTTTAGATCCAAATCCATAATGATTAAATGTACCATCATGGTTTTCAAAAAATCTCCATGAACTTATCTTTGTCTTGCTTCTTTGATGCACCCTGATCATTCAGAGCTACTCTGTTTTCTTCCTCATTTTCTAAGTCCAACCCTCTGTACATCAGAAGTTTGCATGGGTCTTCATGTAGCTCCATCTATTTATTGCTTACCTTTATATGGCACTTCCTCTTTAAACTGTTTGCCAAGTTCTGTTTCATCCTTGGCTATTAAAAACCTATTTGAGGGATAAGAGTGTGGAACAGCTGAATTCCAGCTCAAGCTCTTTGGACTTCACAATTTAAAATATTTGGCTGTTTTATGTGTAGTATACAATCTGGTAAGTGTTATCAGAACACATGTAACTGATTAAGATGCATTTGAAAAAAAAAACCCACTAAAAAACTGAGGAGGATTTGGCGTTGTTATAAAGGTAGTTTCCCGCTTCCTTTAATTCAGCAGTTAGAAACATGCCAGCAGGCTGTGGACTACAGGTCATTTCTCATGCCTGTGGGTCCAGGGCCAGCCACTGCTTGTCTCAAAATCCACAGGGATATGGGCCATTGCAGGCATCAGAAAAGGCAGTTCTCAGTCTGTCCCACTGATATTTCTTCAATTTTTAGGGAGTGATTTGAGATTCATGAGTTGAAAAAACATTGCAGGAATGACCATGGGCCTCTAGCCTAATGATTAGGATGGCTTCCTAGGAACTAGGAACCTGTCAAGGTCACAGTTCCTGCTGCCATGAATGTTCCATCCTTTTATCCAGTAACTGTAAAACAAAGAATATGTAACTTTGTATAAAGATATGGGAACTTTTATCTTTCACTGTTTCCTCCCCAACAACAAACCACAGTCCTTTTACTCTCTGGCCAAATTAGTCTATAAATGAATGACCTACTAATGTGACTGACTGACTAACACTCTGTCAACAGAGAGGAGAGTGTCCTGTATGCAGCTCTTTCTTGTGTTACAGCATGGAATAAATCTGAGGCATATCAGTCATCTGAATCATTATGCTTAATCATCTCAGTTGACAATGAAGTAAATTCCACAGAATCAATAAAATTTAAATAAAACAGTCCAGTGAAGAGAAATATTTGTTAGGCGGTTTGAAATTTGTATGTATTGATAAAGACAAAATGATTTTTAGCTCAAGAAACTTATTAATTCCTGGTTCCCAAAGCTGTGCTGGCCATTGTGAAACCCTTTCTTAAACTGCTCTCTCTGCAGAGATTTTGCATAAGAAATTAGGCTATGGTTTTCCTGACATCAGCCAATGACCTAAAACTTATGACTAAAATGTCACTGCAATGCTCTTGTAGTGTTGAAGACCTAGTTTCCAGTTGCTTGGTCAGTGTTAAATCAGGAATATGTAGAGACATAAGTGAAACCAAATTTTCTCAAGTCCCATGATACTGAAGCATGCTTTTTTTCTCTCAGTGAAGGTCCTCATTATGCAATGTTTTTAAAATCCAGTCATTTTTCATAAACATTCTAAGCATTTCATTAGGGTCTATGATACAGGACAGACATATTAAGTTTTGCTCAGTATGTAGATCGTAACAGAAATGTACACATCTGTACTTATATACGTGTATACATATACATACTAGTCTATAGCTATACACAGGAATTATATATATTTTTGCAACACAAGATTAATTTAACATTTGCAGACTTGTAATACTTGCTGCAGGGTGCTGTTTCCCTGAAGATCGTTTTTGGCAACACTTTGACCCCATTTTCATGTCTTCTTTTGACAGCTTTTCCCATAGGGAAGATAGCCAGTTTGACTTACATTATCCTTGAACCCCTTGTTACTTACTTGACATTAATTTTTGTAACCAAGGCAATATCACAAGTGAAGTTAAAAATTAAATCTCTGAGAATAGCCTTGCCTAGATTGATTCTCCTTTCAGACTGCATACTAAGCAGTCACACAGAACTTCCAAACTTGCAATAGACAAAGACTTCCTCTCCTTCCAATCCCAAAGGAAGAAAGTGGAACCCTTCTTTTCTTAGGAAGAACTTTAGCTTCCAGCAGTCCATTATAATCTGTATAAATTTCTCATAAGTTTTTTCCTTTAATTTGTCAGGTTCTCCTGAATATTTCAGTAAATGATATACTTTGACCTTCTTCAGGAACCAAAAAGAAGATAAAAGCTTATAATTAGCTGCACTGTTTTCAAGAATGCACTTAACTGTGTGTTCCAGAAAAAATGCAAAGTTCTTTGACATCCTACTGCTGCTCAAGTGTACAGTTCCCATTACTGCAATAGCTAGTCACATTATAATATCTAACTCTTGTCTTTTCATAGTATCTTCCATGATACAGATAAATAAGAATTACTATGACTTTACAAATGGAAAACTGAAAACCAGGGAGAATAATAGGCTTGCTGCAGGAAGCTTATGATTTCAGCAATGAGTACCCCAAGGCTAATGCAATCTCATTTCAGTTTAGTTATCTGAAAGTTCAGAATTGTGTCTAGACTAGTTGTCTAGGAGGCGTGGCCAATGGAGATGGCAAGTCATTATTTCATCCTACAGTAGGTGCTGTATTTCCCTCCAAAGGCCCTTCCGTCTCTTTCTTTCTCTTCCCCTACTCCATAGGGGAAGCTTAGGCAACAGATGCTTAGGCAATAGATGCCTTATTTTTAAATAGCTAAAGATAGTAAGTGGAATACAATTGATAATCATTTTGTCATCTTCCTTCTTCTTATGGGGGAATTCTCAGGGGAAAACTATGTCATATTTGTCTAAAGTCTCTATTTTATTAAGATTTGGATGAATCGGGAAAAATAAGGTGAAACTGAGTCACTGACACATTTTCATTGTAATTTTGTCACAATGGAGCAAAACAAAGTACAATTACAGAGATTCATATGACAATAGAACCGAACCAATTATTTTTATAAGCACTTGGAAATATGATCTTCTCTATCCTTCTGTAAAAAATATTCTTACTGCCATTGTCATGTGAACCTGTACCGTGATGTGCTTTGTATATAGTGTATCAGGTTATCAAACATTGGAACAGGTCGCCCAGGTAAGTGGTGGAGTTGCCGTCTCTGGAGGTATTTAAAAGACGGGTAGACGTGGTGCTTAGGGACATGGTTTAGTGGTGGTTTTGGCAGTGTTAGGTCAATGGTTGGACTCAATCTTAAAGGTCCCTTCCAACCTAGACAATTTTATGATTCTATGATTCTACATTATTCCTATTCTGTCTGATATTAAGAATGTGTATCTAAAATATGCTTATGTTGTACTGCTATGATTTTGTCTAACAAAATTTGAAATGAAGGATACATGTCTTAATAGGCCAGTTCAAATACCTTCCTAGTGGCTTCACATAAGGCCCTTCAGCCTTCTCCAGTCACTTTAGTTGATTACTCTGCTATGAGTAGAGCTTCTGAAATTGGAGCTCTTTATGCATGTGCCACTGTCTTTGAATATTACTTTATTTAAAGCCCATATTCTTTGTGACTTCTCCTGAAATACTTTAAAAATTACCCATTATGCCTCTCATAGAGGGTGGAAAGCATCAAAGGTTAAGGCAACCATGTTTATCTTTGGGATGAGACTGGCTAAGGACCAGTACAGAATGAAACTTTTACTGAACTGTAATTGATAAAATACAGCATTCTATAAAATGCTTAATTTCCCATAAAGATTAAGTAACACTAGCACATAACTGGCATTATACTGTAAAGCCTGTTTCTATTATTTAATAAAATACAGTACACCGTACAGCTTCTGATCCATAACTCTGTATTTGTTCTTCACATGAGGTATTCACTGCACTCTGAGAAGAGGCAATGCAGGTATTTTGCAAATCAGGTAATACATATGCATCTAGCAAAGGTGCTGTGAATATTAAAGCTGTGAAATAAGAAAACAGTTATGGGTTAGTAGCTGAGCAAACTTCTAGTTGCTGAGAAAACTCTTTTTTAGTAAAATGTCTGATATCTTTTCTATAAAAATGAAACCAATCCAAATTGTATAGCAATACAGCTGGGGACTGATTTTCCTCCCACACAGATGTGCATGAAGTAAGCATGCTTGCGTAAGTGTAAAACTGCTTTGAATGAAAAGAGAATTACACCCTATATCTCCTCAAGATAATGCTATATTCTCTAGGTTTTAACTGTATTGAACAGATTAGATGAAAGTGGTTTATTTGTGAAAAAAAAAAAAAAAACAAAACACACAAAAAAAAACCCCAAACCAAACAACCCAAAACCCCACCACCCCACACAATTAATATTAAACACATAGGTGTCATAAAACATTTAAGACAAAAAGCATCATGTGTTGGATACATGTCATTGATTCCTAGTTTGCAGCATCATCATTCATGCACATTTAGATAAATTAGGAAGACACAATGAATTCAAAGCCACAGACATGGATTGGTCACTTACATTGATTTATTATTAATCCACCAATCTTTTGCTTAGCCTGAGTGTACTCTGACAACAGAGAGGACCAGTAAAAAGCAGCTTCACCACCACAGGGAATTTCGCTGTTTAGAATAAACAGGAAAAGATCTATCGAGTGGCTCATGTCAGTGAATTTGCTGAAATAGCATTTCACTCTTGGCATTGCACAGCAACTTAGGTTGATTTCTTCATTTGACCTTTATTTGCTGAATGAACTTTTCTTTTGTCAATAATCATATTCAGGTTTATTATCTGCTTGATAGTCCTTCACCATAACTTAACTGTCATTTTGTGCTAATTTCCCATAAATTACTTCAGAAAAAAACAAACTACTCAATAAAAAAGAAAGGGTTGTGAGACTACACCTTTGACATGATTTGTAGTGGTGTAGTCCCCATGTGTCTGTGAGATAAATATTGACTGCGCCAGCACTGTGTCAGTTATCAGTCCCAAAATTATTAATCAGGTGCATTCCAAGTTCCTAGAGGATACTTTGGTTTGTGCGCTGAAGCATTATGTTGGACAAAATATGAAATGTGAGACTTCAGTTTCCAAGGTTTGGTGTCCTACACAATGCCATAGTTACATGGCCCTTGTGCCATTTCCAAGCAGAGATATTTTAGTGTCCTACGGGGGGAAACAGGTTTCTCAATTTTAGACTAATTAGACTTTGACAGCCTTGTGTTTCCAAGTTGTTTGAATTGTTTTTCCAAGGTAATTCCTTTTGTTTTGCTAGCTATTTGCTATAAACATTTATGTGCTTGTTTACGATAATAAATATCTCTCATTTCCTTGCTCCATTAAATGAAAGTACAGTAAAATTATTAAGGTTGTAAGAAGATTTCAAGAATACTACAAGAAGAAGGAGATACTGTTGTCCTTATTTATCTAGATTTAGTGCACTTGTATATGTCTGCTGTTTAGTTATTTTCTAATATAATAAGAATTTATTTTCTCAATTTTAAACATGTGATTTACCCAAGGCACCTAGTTTAAATGAAATATCTGTCTCAAAGCTCCTCTTTGGTTCCTTTCTCTTCATTGGAGCTTGCAATTACTAGAACACATTTATTTGTTTAGGTGCATTACAAATTAATAGTAGTTCCCTCTCAGATGCTTTTTCTTTTGCCTCTGTGGAGAATTTGGACATTGTTGGAGTGAGAAGTTCCCCCCACTAGGGTGTGATGCTTGGCAGAGTTAAGTTTCTGTTTGGCAGAACAGAGCTGTTGTCTGGGGTGTTTTGTCTTGCTTTTTGTGGCGTTTATTTTGCTTCACATATACGAATAGTGTCTCTATCCAGAATTTACCAACATACTGCTGAGATACATACACACAGATAACTACTACAGTGATTACTATTAATTGAAAAGAAGACTAATTTCCATGGTAGCTTTCAAGTGGGAATTCTTCTAAAGTTCTTGAACTTTTGAAACAGTGTAAATTTTGAAACAAAACAAAACAAATTTATCTGACGTTTATAATGTGATATAGAAGTTGTCTTTGCAGTAGGAAATAGCAGCAATTACAGGGGAAATGTATTTAAGCTTTAATAACATTTGGGCAGAATTGTTCTAGAATTCTTTGAGTTAATGTGGATTACTTCATTCAGATGATGTCCAAGAAAAGGAAGAAGGAAAATCAGCAGGAAAAGACAGTATTTTAAAAAGATTTTGTATAACCTTAGCTTGAAATAGATTAATGAGATAATGAAGATCCAGACAAATTTGGTGCATATCAAAACTGTCATGACTGTGTTACTGATCAGTTTTTAAGTGTGACCAGAATTTATTTGCTGTGCTAGAAGAATGCTTCAAAAATGAATTTTCAGTGTGTAGATTATAGGATTTCTTCTGAAGAAGAAAATTTAACTTTAGTAGTTTTCACTTCAGTAGAAGTTGTATTCTTTGCAAAAAGGATATTCTTACTTTACAGTCATCCTATACTGAATTTCAGATGCTTAGTAAAACAATCCTTCTAAACACGTGTTCCATGCATAGCAACTGGAGAGAAGCTGGTGCGTTTGGAAGTCTCCAGAGGACGACCCGTCTGCCTAATGAAGCCTTTGGGATGTCTAGTTATTCCATTATCACTTCTTATTGGTTATTAAGAACTTATTTTTAGAGGGCACAGCTAACATCAAAACTATGATGAACTGGCTTCCAACCACTCTATATAAAATCCTTTCAAAAATTTTGGTGTTCAAATTAAGATCATGAAGGATTGGTGCAGTATATTTGAGCTTTGGAAGAACAATTTTATGATTAGAACATCATGGAAATTATTGAGATGATAGATTTTGTGCTGTACAAAATAACAAAGACCTGGGTCACACTTGGAAATTCATTCAAAAAGATATTCTGAAAGGCTCTGTAGTAGTTACTTTGTTACATACTTCAGTGTGATTTGTCTTATTCCCATGAATCAAGTTCCAAATAAGCAAGTTTTTAATGAAATATCTGTTTAAAAAGGAGTATTCCAAAGACATATCACTTCGTTTTTGAGTGAAGAAAAGCCCGAAGGCTGACATACTATTTTTACCTTTAACAAGGCAGGTCAGGTCAATGATAAAAAGCTAGATACATATCTTTTATTAGACATGTTTTAGCCTAAATGATTACAGGAACATACCTTTGGCTGAAGCACAAATAACACAACTTTTACTCAGTTGCTTTCCACACTTCATATTTTCTGTAAATTTAACAAGTGTATATGTAATCAGGTCTTTTTTTCAAATATATACCAAATTACAGATCTAAAAATAATTTCTCATTGAAAGATTCCAATATATTTTTTTTGAAACAAATTTTGATCAATTAAAATATTGAAAATGTAGAGGACAAATGGAATCTGTCCTAGAATTACTACAAATACTGTCTCTGAAAACTAGGTGTAAAATATTTTTTATGAGTTTTCTGAGGCTAACTTTGCAATACCTACTCTTAAAAAACTGTGTAAGACTAGACAAAAACAGCCAAAATACCTGTCCAAGCTCTAAGCGTTTTTTATGATTGCAGTGATTCTTTGATTTGTTCAACATTGTTAATTAAAATTTGCACCACTAAACACTCTAACTCATTTTTTGCTGCACTTATTTACTTTTTACTAGTATTCAGGTAATTGTTAATTTCTCAATTAGCAGTTACCCAGAATTTTGAAATGTCCAGCAGTGATGAAGATGCTAGCAATAGCAGGTGTAAAACAGCAATTATCAGCAATCATAAAGTAAGCAAGCTGAAATGGAGTTATTAAAAATCATATCCCAAATTTGAAATAAAACAAAATGTAGTAGGCACAGTGTGCTATCTTACCACCTACCATTCTTAAACACAGTGAGACTGTATAAATACAGGTGCTTGCTTGTAACTTGTAAGTGACAGCAGCCTGAGCTAGGAAGTAATTTAGTGTTCAATTAACATGAGAAACTGAACAAAACAAATCCTTTAGCAATGCCAGTACACAAATGCTTACTTTTCCAAACTAGAACATACAAACAAGAAAATCTAGTTTGTGAAGGAGGAACATATTCCAAAAGTTGCACCTTGGTTACTGTATCAATCCCAGTTAAAGGAGATGAATACAGGAGACCAAACACAGTAAATAAATAGATTATTTTAAAAGTTAAGTTATTTGGTCTCTTGTATACCATATTCTATCTGTCTGGAGCTTCCCAGAGAACCCACAGGAAATAAACACCTCGTTTCAAACTACTTCCCTAGGATTTCAGTCCTTACTTCAGTCAGCTGATGAAAGTCAGCATTGCTTCATTTACACCAAATTAGTTTCAAATGCAGAAAATCAGATCAATGGAGAGACTTCTCTGTTGTTACCAGATGTGGAGTTAGTGGTTGTTGTCTTCTTGCTTTCATGGATACTCCTGTCATGCTATCAGTTAAGATTTCCTTTGAGATGAAATATAACAAATGGAGGTGAGAATCTTATTGCCACAAAATGATGACAAGAGTAAGCTTTGTCAGCCAGTGTCTCTGTACAGCTGCAGCAGCTATGAACCGCCAGAACCTCCTACAGCACTGTGACTACCTGATACACACAAGTGTTTCAGAGGCAAGGCAATGCACCCCAGTGATTAAGCCCTTCACCACCAGAGCAGTTGTCGCAAAATCACAACCCTGTAACTTGACAACTTAACATAGAGATTCCTGTGTAGCTCTTGATGAAGTCAATTGAGCCAAGCACTGAAAAGCCCAAGAAGGTGGTGGTAGAAGGTGATGGTAGCAGCTGGCAGAGAGACATCAGGATGGGGTGAACAACTAAACTTGCTAAAGTACAGGACATCACCAGGTTTCTTGAGAGAGGCTTGACTGACAAGAAACTTAGGGTTGTTCTGGAGAATAACATTTGCTGTAATAATACACCTTTCATTACTCAGTCTCCCACTTGGAACATGGTCCAGGTGTATAAAAGAAGCTCAGCATCACTTCTTCCAAGCAGTGGAAGAAGCAGCAAGTTTGAATCCCACTCAGTATCCTCAGTTCTTCTTTTTCTAGATTTCTGTGCTTCATGTCCTACTGAACCTGACAACATGAAAGGCAAAGTTACTCCCTCTGTCTTTTGCCTCTTATTTTCAGCATCATCAGGAAGAGTGCAGTTTCAACCTGCCTGTCTGTATAAATGAATTTTATTATTGCAAACTGTTATTGATTTTAATTTTTTTGCCAGTAACTGGAGGATGTTACTGTTTTCACCTCTGATGTTTTTGTCTGCAGAAATTCCTGGGACTATGAGGACATGCAGAAACATAATCTTCTAGAAATGTACATAGAGACTTCCTGAGTTCTCTGACAGTCTGATCCATGGTGAAAGGAAATTTCAAGTCTGTAGTGGCTCTGAGTTAATTTGTTTTCATTTAAAGGGATAATTTTCACTAAAAAGACAACAAGAAACCGTGGTCTTTGGTAGCGTGCAGTTCCTCTGCAAACCTGTCATTGGTGGCATGTCAACCAGTAATGATTGCCGTAGAGCATTCTCTTTCTCCTGTTGAAGCTGGACTCCTCTGTAACCAGGAATATGAAAGGCATGGAAATAGAACAATTAGACAAAGAAGATCATGCATGCTAGACCCTTGTTCAGACTTGTTCACAGAACCGTGAAATCATAGCGAGAGACTTACGTGTTTCTGAGACAGCAGTTCCCAGCTTTTTGGAACCGTCTGAAGAATATTTCTCTTTTTTGGGGGAAGGTGATATTCTGTAGGTTTGTCCTGTGGATTTGAATCCTACCAAACCTACAGGCAATCAGCATAATGAGACAGTCCTGGGGGGAAAAAACCTTGATGTTTAAAAATTTTTCATATACATATGCTTTTTATGTATACATTTGGACATACTCTATTTTTCAGGTAAAACTGCACCTTGTCTTTGATCCTAAGTCAAAATCAGTTTCTTTAAATATTTGACTGTTGTGAATATTCTTCATGTTTATTAAAGGATCTTGGCCTTCATTGCCATGACTAGATAATACTTATTATTCTGATCTAACAATATGTATTTAGCAATTTAAAATCTTCCTGTACTTGAAAGATGCAGCTTTTCCACAGCTGAGAGAGTCCTACTGCTGCAATTTTTAGGACGTGTCCAACACTGCTTGAGACCTCATTTGAGCTTATTCATGACTATGCCACCTTTTTCTTGGCACTAAAAACATTTGTGTCACTATGTCACAAGTTCTTGTTATGTTGGAGATGGAAAACCACAAGATTTCTGTTTCACCATTGGTTGGGTTTTCTTTGGCTTTTTTTTTCTATGTCTGTTAAGGTGCTGCTCTTCATAAATCATGATACTGAGGTACTTTACGTCAGATTATTAGAAATAAGTCTATTTTACCTGTGTCTCCCTCCTAATTTCCCTTTACTGATGTATCTGCTTTCCATCTCTAGTGAATTATTGCACTGTCTGTATGTCCCTCAGACTTACTGTAAGTCTGCGGGCTGCATGCCCTCATTTTACTTGTGTTCTTAAATGGCAGGGCTATGTCACGGTGCCAGAAGCCACACTCTTTTGCCTCTATGACCACATTGGAAAGCCCAGCTCCTTGCTTCAGTGTTTAATTTCAGGTTGTAACTGGGCAAAACGGACCAATCAAACCAACCAAAAAAAGTCACAGATTTGAAAAAAGCATCCAGAATTCCAGAATGTGTATCTGGAAATGGATGTTGAGGGTATCTCCAGGGCTGATGTTGTGCAATGGGCTGTCTGGACTGCGGTTTTGAATCATGGCCATCCTTATCACCTATTGAAACTCTTGACTCTTCAAGATGAGGCTAGGGTCTTGAAACACTCCAGCTCAACGTGGTTCCCCAGGCAACGTGTAGGCATTTTAACTATTAGTTACAATGAAATTCAACTGAAATGATTGTACTATTTACGAATATTAGTCTGGGTGAAGCTCTGAACTTGAATGTATTTCTGTTTTTACTAAAGTTCTGGTTCTAATGCACATCTGTATACCATAGTTCCACTTTCGCAAATTGCAGAAATTTCTATTTCAAAGCACTGAAACAAATTTTTTCTTTCAACTGAAATTTTTCCCTGTTTATTTCCATAATTTGTGTTTTTTCTTTTGTAGTTAGATAACTGGTTTCTTAAAACCTCTTTACTAGATGTATGAAAGGCTGCGCTAAATAAGGTTGACTTTACTTGAAACAAATCTGTTACTAACAAAGAATTTGTGTTCTGTTCATACTGAAGTAATAGCAGAAGTAAGTAGCAGCAAATTTCATAGAATCATAGAATCATAGAATGGTTTAGGTTGGAAGGGACCTTGAAGATCATCGAGTTCCAACCCCCCTGCCATAGGCAGGGACACCTCCCACCAGATCAGGTTGCCCAAGGCCACGTCCAGCCCGGCCTTGAACACCTCCAGGGACGGGGCTTCAACAACCTCTCTGGGCAACCTGTTCCAGTGCCTCACCACCCTTAAAGTGAAAAACTTCTTCCTAATGTTTAATCTAAACCTGCCCTCTTCCAGCTAAAAGCCGTTCCCCCTCGCCCTATCACTACATACCCTAGTAAAAATTTAAAGAATAACAGGTCTGAAGCAAAACACTACTAGTACTGGGAGTCAAAGTCTGGAGAAGTTTGGATCTAGATCAAAACTTTATGGCTCAGACCCATTTTTAGCATTTATTTCTTACTTTGTTTTATCTATTCTGTACTCTACAAAGCCAGGTGAAAGAATGGAAAATCATGATCAGTTGTTGAAAATAAATATGATGTATCAGTATTTGTTGTCATCACAATATAATATAATTATTTGTGTTTGAGGGATATGGAGGTAGATTTGCCTTAAGCACCGTGTCCAAGATGTGTGATTCTTACTAGAGTTAATATATTCATTACTTCTAATAGCTTTTCCAACTGCATGTACCAAGAAATCAGTGACAGCCAATAGAGCATGATCTTCTCTTTTAACAGAGATATAGATACAATCCAATGTAAAACACAACTGTATTCCGGTTGAGAGTAATCGGAAATTTATATGAATATTCATATATTGAGCTCAGAAAATGTGCACCTTGTTATTCATCACTTTAAAACATGTTTATAGAATACAAATATATTGGTGCTTGGTTTTTTTCCCTAGTGTTGATGAAAATGAATAGTACTTGGGGACCAAGTCTGCCTATTAAAGTGATGTGATACATTACCATGCTTGTACAGAAATGAGCACAGATGGTGGGTCTATTACTTCTCTAGCAAGAAATTTGTCTTTCTTTTATTTTTTCCTCAGGATTCAAAACTGAACAACACTTGCTCAAGTCAGGCTACCTCTGTGGGGATCCTTAAAATGTTTTTTCCATTACTTGTACATTAGGAGTAAAAGAAACAGAAAGTGATTAATGCTGTATTAAAACTTTATAATGAATGAAGTCTCTCAAACCAAGAGTATCAGATTTTTATATTTTTCCCCCAACTAAAGGGAAACATATTTTGCATGTAAATGTAGATCTACAGGGATGAAGCTGTGTGTGCCATGCTCAGATTCCCAATAGTCCATTTAGCTCTGACAGATCATTTAGTTCACATTAGAATGTTTGAAGATGTTAGATTTATAGACATTCGTTAGTTAAACACAATGATATGTGGAAAATAAAACAACAACATATAAGTTTATAGTTTTTGTATGCAAAAGATCATTTCAAGCTGCAAGACTAAACAAAAAGAGATTGACTTACATAATCCTACTCGATAAGAATCAATGAAGCAATACTTCTTAAGGCTTTGTCAATGCCTTATTATACACCTGAAGAAAGAAAAAGGTTTTTCAGCCTGCCTTGTGACTTGTCAAAGCCTGTAATTACTAAAGAGTCAAAGTTAAATCATAGTTTTTAATGTCAATTGATCAAAGCCAGATTACCTTGCAGTGAAAGCAAATTTAATATGGGTTAGGATTTCCAATAACAGGAAAAAATGCAAACATGCATTTATTTACTTCAGTATGTTGAGTGTGTTCACATTTGGGAGTTGTGTGCAGGGACCACCATCATTTAGCAATGCAACATCACATGAGAATGTTTTTCAACATTTGTGCTGTAAACTGGTACACAACGACAGTATTGCCAAATTTGGTGTGGTGGGTTGACCCTGGCTGGATGCCTGGTGCTCACCAAGCCACTCTGTCACTCCCCTCCTCAACTGGACAGAGGGAGAAAAATAAGACAAAAAGGCTCATGGGTCGAGATGAGGACACTCAGCAATTACCACGATGGGCAAAACAGAGTCGACTTGGGGAATTAATTTAATTTATTACCAACGAAATCAGAGTAGGGTAATGAGAAATAAAACCAAATCTTAAAACACCTTCCCCCCACTTCTCCCTTCTTCCCAGGCTCAACTTCACTCCTGACTTCCCTACCTCCTCTGCCTGAGCAGTGCAGGGGGGTGGGGAGTGGGGATTGTGGTCAACTCACCACACGTTGTTTCTGCCACTCCTTCCTCCTCACTCTCTTTCCCTGCTCCAGTGTAAGGTCCCACCCACAGGAGACAATCCTCCACAAAATTCTACAATGTGGATCCTTCCCACAGGCTGCAGTTCTTCATGACCCGCTCTAGCACGGATCCTTTCCACAGGGTGCAGTCCTTCAGGAACAGACTGCTCCAGCGTGGATCCCCCACAGGGTCACAAGTCCTGCCGGCAAACCTGCTCCAGCATGGGCTGTTCTCTCCATGGGTCCACAGGTCCTGCCAGGAGCCTGCTCCAGCACAGGTTTCTCATGGGGTCACGGCCTCCTTTGGGCACATCCACCTCCTCTGGTGTGGGGTTCTCTGCAGGCTGCAGGTGGATATCTGCTCCACCATTAACATCCGTGGGCTGCAGGGGGACAGCTTGCATTGCTGTGGTCTTCACCTCGGGCTGCAAGGGAATCTCTGCTCCAGCACCTGGAGCACCTCCTCACCCTCCTTCCTCACTGACCTTGGTGTCTGCAGAGCTGTTTCTCTCATATTATCAGCTCCTCTCTTCTGGCTGCTGTTGTGCAGCAGTTTTTTGCCCTTCTTAAATATGTTATACCAGAGGCACTACCACCCTCACTGATGAGCTCAGCTTTGGCGAACAGCAAGTCCATCTTGTAGCCTGCTGGCATTGGGTGTATCTGATATAGAGGAAGCTTCTAACAGCTTCTCACAGAAGCCACCCCTACAGCCACCCCACTACCAAAACACTGCCATGCAAACCAAATACATTTTGGGAAAACCATTGTCTTTTTCCAAATGGGATTGCATTATTTTTGTTCCATCCAAATGAATCTTAATTTTTGTCATTTAGCTCTTTATTTTCCATATGTGATTATTTATAAGGCTTGTTCCTGGGTGAAAATTGGCATCCAGAACCTGGAGAATTAATTTTAAGATTGGATTCTCTCTGAATATAAAATTAAAAACTCTTGAAGGAGTAAAAACTTTACAAAGCTTGAATAACCCAGCACTTCAAAAGCATAAGGATTTAGAATGAGAGAGAGAGAAGTAGCAACTCCTTTAAGAGTCAAGCTGGGGAATGTGGTAGACATCTAGTAGACCTGAGGATAAACCAGAAGCCTTTGAAATCAGTAGTGATTGTACCAGTCCTGGACCCAAAGTTTTCTCTATGGATGTAATTTTTTGTGTTATTTGGGGTCTGCTGGGGCCTGTAACAGAAAAAACGTATCAGGATGGGCTGAAATGTGTCAATTGTCACAGAACTGGGTTTGAACTGCTCTGGGGGCAGCCAATGCATTTGTGAAGGTTTTAGGTGGAGAGGTGGTCTGTTCTGCTTGGGAACATTGTCATGAAGGGTGAGGAAGCCCACAGGCAGTGGGAAGCAGGGGGAATCACAAATTCACTTTTGTCAGCCCTGGAAAGGGTCACACTGGCTGCTGATGAGAGAAAGGTCAGGAGTGATAAGAAGGTAGAAAGAAAGGTGCTAAACAGCTCAGAGCAAGCAAGGACAAGTAATATGGAGGTTGTTACTACCAGTACCTGATCATCTAATAGTTGCTCGGTGCTAATAGACTTAAAGTTGTGGTATTATCAAGCACTAGTGTGCTGCTTTGTCATTGCTTCGATGCACATGTCACCTCTGCTTCAGCTTCTTACCCTTCCCCACTCTCAAATGGAATAAAACAAACCTTGCCTCTGAGCAGTCAGCAGGGATGCAATTGGGGTAATTAATGTGAGTAGGTTCTTTTATAGGTAAGTGACTGAGTGGACTTCCTTCCTGAAAGGAAGAAAAAGTAGCCTGGTAGTGACTGTAAAAGAAGAAAGTGTTTACCAAACTTACAGTTCTATTACAAAGCTGCAAGGGCAGGCAGAAGAATGGACAGGGATATTTCCAGACTAGAGCATGCCTACCCATACTATCCATCTGCTTTCTGCGCAGAGATGCTTTTTCTCACCAAAGTGGGCAAAAGAGGTGAAGGTTAAGTGAAATTTTGCTACAGGCAGTGTTACTGGGGTAAGAATATCTGGACTTTGTATAGGAATTGGCTTAGTCATGAGGACTGAGAGAACATTCAAATGGATTTTGGACATGTTTCTGGGTTTCAAAGCTTTGAAACCAAATGGCAAAAAGCCATTAGACCCCACAGGTCTGACAACATTGAAAATGTGCAAATAAGAAAAAGGGTATATATTTTACATGAGAAAGGAGAATCAATCATTGCCTAGAAAGAAATTCGATAATAGAGCTCCTCTACCTGGGGAGCAGATACGTATTTTGCCTTTGAGAGAATATGAAAACAACGACTGTAACAGAATGACTAGGAGTGGGAGAAAGAGAACCAAAATTAACTGCTTACACTTTTTACTGGTAATTAAATCCAACTATTCTTTATGAACCACAGCTGAAGACAAATTTAGAAGATGATAGCTCTAAAGAGAACACAATTGAAACTTCTAATATCTGGTTCACTCACAAGACAGTATTACTTTCCCAACAACTTTCCTTCATGTGAGAGAAGGAGGTTAGTTCTACAGTAAATACCAGCTGTGCAGGGGTGTGGATTTCATTGTGGAAATAGCTGAAAAAGAAATTATGGTCAGCCTTGGATGAGTCATTGCCAGATAATTCCCAGATGAGCTTAATTAATAAAATTGTAACCTAGGCAAGTCTCAAATTCTGTATCGTTTATTTCTTCCTGCATGATTAGAGGAATAAGTATGGTCAATTAAATTTAAAAAAGAAAAAGGGTATTCTTTTTCCCATAGTTAGGCAGCTCACAGGCAAATGTGTAATAGTTGGGTTTGCAGCATTTGAAAAAAGGTGTTAATCGAAGAATTCTGAGTGACAGAAAGTGAGAACATAGGTTTTGTGAGCTGTGAAACAGAGAATGGGAGCACTGTTTAGAAAGGATAGCCATAACTTTTAAGGGTTTTTTTATAGTGTTATAGTATGAAGAGAAATTGCTGTGTTGCATTAAACCAGTGTGTTGAGTTAAGCCAGTTGTCCATCTGGTGAGTGCAGTGTTGTTCATCTGGAAAGAGGAAGGAAGGAAAGAATTCTGTGTTGAAATATCTATTTTGATTTAGAAAAATGACTGTTGAAGAAAGATTTTTGAGAAAAAACATTGGAGAAGGTTTTTAGGTTTGGGGGCATTTTATATCCTTAGAAGCTACCAGAAGATTTGTTGACCCTACTCAAATTGCTGCATTAAATGTTCCCCTAAGTCTAGCAGGCAGGCTGCAGATTTTGTGCACATACCCATAAAAAGTTTTACGGCATCACTACAAGATGGCAAATGGCCCCATCACTACAAGACAGCACAAAAAGCTGTCTGCTACAAACAAAAATACTACTTTGTGAAGAATACAAACCATTTATATATTCAATGTACTCAATAGTGCTATGAAGATTTTTTTAAACTCATTCAACTACCATGTTCCAGTGAACTACATTAAGTACGTTAAGCCTTGCTGTCCTGACTGTGCATTAACATCTATTCCAAGTAATAGTATGGCTCGTGAATCAGTAAAGGGTTCCATAATGTCTTTTAGTAATGAGATTATTATTTTTAGTATTTACCTTTAACTGATACAGTGTGTCCTGAATATTGGATACAGCCCACTATTTTCTCAAATGAAGAATGAATAAAGCTGGAATCCTTGACTTGTGACTAATCGCAGGGGATCATCACTGTGATACGCTTATACATAACTGAATTTAAATTTGATATCATATCTGCTTCCAGTGGACTTGATTGCATGTAGAAGAAATAGACCACACTTGCTCTAAATAGCACATGCAGATCTATATGTAGAAGGTCTAGAATTTTAGTATTTACTGTGTGAAATCAAATGCTTTAAAGGACTTAAGTGATGAAAGACTGCTGGCTCTTAATACCTTGAAAGCCGTGGAAAATTTTGCTGAGCTTCAGAATTCATTCGTTTTAGAAGCATTTCGCAGAACTTGTAGTCCAAAAAGTATCTTGTAATGTCTAAAGGAGTTACTAATTTTTGTCACACATACATAAGGCAAACGGTGCTCTCTGGGACCTATGGAAAACTTAGTGTCATTTTGTATGACAGGGTTAATTTATATCTATGAGCATGGCTAATGTCATTTTAGAAATGTTACCTGGGTCTGTGTACACTTGCTTTGGAATATCCTCAGTCTCACTTAAGGTGATATTCAAGCAAATATCAAAGACAAGATATTGTTGTTATGTGGCAACCTTGCTTTAATGAACAATGCTCATTGTTTAGCATACATGGAAGGTTTTCTTGCAGAGCTAAAAGGACCTGCAAATTTTTTCATAAAGCAGATTCTGCAAAATTTGAATGTGCTGTGATGTCTATGCTCATATGCAGATCTAATAGTCAGGAATTAGGCATTTCTTTACTCCATTCCTGATAGGGTTCTTTCCTTTCTTTTTCTTACAGTGTAACAGCTGGCAAAATATTTTTGAGACAGAGATATATAGAGCTATCCTCTTGTAGAGCATGCAGACAAAATCTAACATATGGAGGGTATTTGCATAATATACAGTATCTGTGATGAGAAGGTAGATATTCAGGGTTTTTTTTTTCAGTATTTGAGTGTTACATATAACATGGGAAGTTGAATGAAGAATTGCATCTTACTAAGCCACAGAATTCTGCTAGGTGGTTAATTTTAGCCTCTGTATTTTGAGTTTTGATATATTAGAAACAATGTTCTACTTACTACAGCAGTTCTTTCTTGAATGAGCATATATCTAGTTTCTGTTGCTTCTTTTTTACATATCTATCTATTAAGTAAATTTTGGCTTACTCTGTACTTATATCAGTTATGTAATGCTAAATAATTTATGCACAATTTGGCTGTTGTCCTGCAATAAATATTCATTCAACATGTGCATTCACAAAAGCACTAGGAAACTTCAGGTTTAGTTCTGAACATACAGTGCATGTAGAATCTGGAGTTTGTTTTAAAAACCTGAAATGTCATGCATTTAGGCAATCACCATGTAGCTTGTATTTAGCAAAACCAAAATGGAGGACGGTCTTTGCACACACAAAGAAACACGCATAGGACTGAATGTTTCCTGCTTCAAAATGTAGATACCTCTTTTCTCGTTAAAGTTTGTAGTTAAATTAAAGCTATAATAAATAATACAACTTTGTGGAATGTGGTAGTTATATTATGCTGTATTTCCTTTCCAGGAAAAATATGTGCACAAAATTAATGCATCTCATTAAAGTGGAATGTTGATGCCATGAGAGTTAATACGATCTAGAAGATGATTCTCTGAGAGTAGAATAATCTACTAAACAATATTTGTGTGTGTGTTTGTGTATTAAACTAGCTATACTCATCGTGTGGTTGGCAGTGGAATCAAAGCTCAATCTGCAAATCCAGAAGTAAAAGTGAAGGGAACAGATCCTGTAATAAGTCAAATTATTGACAAGCTGAAACATATTATTCAGGTAAGCTGTTTTTACCTATAGATATAGTATAGTACTAAAGACCATGCTAGTAGTGAAAGTATTAATTTACTGTACATTAAAGGTTAATTGTTAATTCAAATTACTGTTCAGTGTACATCAACGCTAAAACACTACTTGCTCTCTGTCTCACTTCAGTTATTAAAAATGATTTGGTTAAAAGGTTTGCATACGGTAGATGAGTGTAGGAGGTAAGACTCTGGCAGCTGAGCCCTTTGTACCTGTGAGTACCCCAGGTCAGCATTGTAATAAGTGTACAAAAGCAGAAACAGCATAATTTACAGATATTAACTGAGTGCACATGTTTAAAAAACAATAAAGTATAATTTCCCCCTTCCCTCCTTACTAAATCTAGGCTCTTTCCTAACTAGTCTTGCTGTGAGGTTTTTTGTTTAGATGTCAGATAGCAAAACTAGGAAGTTTGAACAAGAATAGCACGCTTGCTAAAGGAGTTGGTGTTCATTACCTGATGTACATATCTGTGAGCTACAAAATTTGAGGCTTACAAGGCAGTCAATTCCAATATGGTTCTGCACAACCATAGTATCGTAATACGTTTAAAGGATTACAGTTTTCTTTTGTTACATGCTCTATCTATATGCACTGGTAGCCAGAACTACAGGACAAAAACCTGATTCTATTGAAACCAACATTTATTTTGCGACCAACTCATTATTTCAGTTTAAAAATATAAATTTCCACTCTGATCTGAATTCTCAGTGATAAGAAAAGTTCTGCTGGCATTTCTTGTTAGTAACGCATTTAACCCAGTGTTCTCTCATCTGCAGTGGTAAAAGGAGAGGCTACTTCGGGAGGGCATGCAAGATTGCCACCTTTATGGTCTCCGCTCCCCTGCTCTACCTCATTCCCCAAACATGAGAATTAGAGATACTAGACAGACAGCTCTTCCTTGCCTATTGCGTTTAGTTTCGTCTAAGGGCTTGGTTTAATTTTGTTTATCCATCATCTTGGCAGCTCTTAAATACAGTTTCCAAAATAGTTTCTGGAGTTGAAATAAGCAAGCCCCTCTAACATTACTGATAGCTTCATGATAAACTTCCTTGGTTCCTATTTCTCTATTTGTGAAAAATAACTCTTCTCTGACAACAAAGGAAAGAGTGGCAAAATAAAAAAAAAAAACAGAAAAATTTCTTTTCTGTCAGTAGGGTTGTTTTCTGGGAGAAGTGGCATCCAGATTGAAGCTCAAAGGCAATCATTATTCCTTTCTCCTTAAAAGAATTATCTTTTGTAGCCCTCTAGCTCCAGCATGATTTTGTCTCTCTTTCTTTATTAAAATGGTGACTACAATGGTGAGAAAATGAATACAATTTTCCCTCCAAAGAGATGGTATGACTTAATTAAGAACTACAAATTACTGTGCAAAGAAAAACATTGCAAATCATACTGGGTAAGCCTCAAGGTCTTTCATCTATCAGGAATGCCCTCCTTCTTTGATATTAAATCTGCACTGTATAGTTTATTGTGTTGTTTTCCTCTAGAGACTAGGAGTTGTGTTGTTTCTTCCTTGAGTGAGGATCTAAAAGAAGGAAATAGAACAATTCCATTATAAGGTATTTATTTTGAGAGCTTGTTTGCCCTTGTCCCTAAAGACTACAGTGGGTTTTGAGGAGAACTACATATAATTTACATACTGTAAGTTTTACCAACCTCCAAATATGTTATCTTTCTATGGGGTAGTTTTTTTCTTGCAGTTCTGAGTATGGAAATAGGGTTAGGGGATAAAGAGAGCATCAAATTCCTTAGAGACCCGACATATAACTGCTTTTCCTCAGATAAAAGGGCTGAAGAAACTGCAGAAAAAGCTTTCTTCTCTACCGTTTACTGCTTGGGATGGGGAGTGTAAATTAGAGATTCAAATACAAAAGATCACCTTTTTGTCCTTTGTGATATGAAAGGGATGAATCACATATTAAGCTTATGATGGATAGATTAAATAAGGGGAGCTTAATGGATTGTGATGCTGCCTTAGAGATGGAGTCATACTTAAGTCCAGCACTCTATCCAAGCAGCATTACTGCACTACAAAAGTTTAAATAGCTAATTTAGTAGAAAAAAATCACACTTGCCCTGTTTTTCAGAACTAATAATTGCTGAAATCTGTAAAAGTTTATATACTTTAATTTAGCTTTAAGGTGACACAGATTGGCAGGGTGATATATAACTTGCTATTTGTGTAGGCAACAATATATATTTTTTATATAAATTCCATGTTGCTGTAACCTTGCTTGCTAAACAAGTACATTTTTGTTATTTAGTTGTGTTTTGTATGTAGCCATTTGCTTTCTGTATTAGGAGAAAGGAAATGAGTGGTAATTCAGGTTTATATGACTTTCCACATCAGCTTTTAAACATTTCAAGATGCAGGATGTTGAAGTAGCATTTCTCTCTGTCTCATGATGTTGTGATAAGATATGGTCTTTCCTTCTCAACCACAGTCAGAGTTCTAGGTATCAGTGGTAAGTATAGCTTGATAATTTTTTTTTTTTGCTTGTACAACCTGTCATGGTACCAAAGCTTTCAGGACTGAATAGCTTCTACCACTTTGTAAATATCAATACGTGGCAAAGAATCAGAGGCTTTGCTTCTGGTACTTGTCACAGTGAAAAAGGTGAAATGCACTGCAATGTAATTTAATCAGTGATAACCTGTGGCATTTGTTTGCAGCAGAGGTGAAATCCAGTTCTCTAGTCAGACACCTGCATTTAGGTGTTTAAGCTTCCCTTATATGTAGATTTAGTCATGGACCCTAGAGAGCTGTTCATTTGACCATACGTAAATATATGCTTCAGGATAAGAACAGCAGTTCTTTATATATAATAAGACAAGAGGAAACAGCCTCAAGTTATGTCAGAGTAGGTTTAGACTGGATATTAGGAAAAAGTTCTTCACAGAAAGGGTTGTTAAGCATTGGAAAAGGCTGCCCAAGGAAGTAGTGAAATCGCCATCCCTGGAGGTATTTAAAAGATAGGTAGATGTGGTGATGAGGGACATGGTTTAGTGGTGGTTTTGGCAGTGTTAGGTTGATGATTGGACTTGATGATCTTCAAGGTCCCTTCCAACCTAGACAATTCTATGATTCTATGAAAGGAGCTTGGGTACATTGCCCACATGTTGGCATGTACATTTTAGACACCTACAGTTAGGTGTCTGGTCTGAAGGACTTCACACTTCATGTCATGCTTCTGAGCCCTTTCCAAGAGGTGGTCAGTCTGAACCCACAAACTAGAAATGTATCATTTTCTAAGGATAAATATTTAGCATATACACTGGATCTTCTTATAATGCTACCTTCTGCTTTTTCAAAGGCTACGTTGGGCCACGTGACCATCAAACCATGAACAAACTTAAAGTCTGCTTGAAAATGAAACCTTTTTTCTTTTGCTGGTATCTAAGCTGGGCTGAAGTACTTAGGATAATTTTTTTGTTTGGTTGGCTTTTAATTTCTCTGAAATGACTGTTTTAATTTCAGAAATCTTAGGTACAGTTCAGACAGCGAGGAACTTGTGAAAACACATACAAACATTTGACCTCTTAAAAAAATAATTATTAAACTATAGAAGGACTAATTTGAAGAGGGTGACCAGTTTTGCATTTAGAATACATCATTTAAGTCAGATTGAGAAATAGATCCTGATTAAATTTTGTCCTTCCAGACCAGAAAAAGTAGATCTCTCTAGCAAATCCAGGATAGAAAAACTCGGTTAGAAAGCTTCATTGTTTTCTGAAGCCTTTTTTCCTCTTTGTCATTAAAGCAGATGACCCCTTTTCTCACCAATTATTACACTAAATTTCTCTTTGTACTTTCAAGAATTTGAGAATGAGGGTAAAAAGAAAGTGAATATTCTGAGATGTAAAGGGAGAGCCCATTTAAGGGAGGGTCTAGTGAGCTCTCAGAAAATCAGACTTTACATATTTGTTGCCTAAATATTATCAAGTAGCAAAAGAACAGATATCTTAAAGATCCCTTCCTGCTCATCTTTAATGTGTACATAAAAAAACAGATCAAAGACCATTGTGTTTTATGTGCAGAAAAGAACAGATGTCTCCTAGTATCTCCTCTTTTCTTGCAAGGTAGATACAGAAGTGCATAAAAATCCCAAGCAAAGAATTGGCTTTAAAATATGTAAACATACAATGCTTAAACATAATCTGTTTTCTGGGTTCTATTCTAGTAAAATCTTTAAAACACTGAAACCAAACTTGTTTCTTAAGTGAGAGTATCTCTTCCCAGCAGGCTGTGGTTTCTGGGCTCTTCTCCTTTGTGAGAGGCTCACAGTAATCCTCCTTCTTTTTTTGTAAATAGTGGATTAACCAAAAATCGATAGAACTTTTTGATTCCATTGGACCCTGACTGCTATAATCTGTGCTCTGGACTCCACAGGTTCATATTCACAGCAACAAAGTGCAATTAGAGGAACTAACATGAACTCTGCTGAACCAGTCAGTGCTGAAAATGGCTTGACAAAGTCACCTTCTTTTGTAAAAATTCTTACTTGTACAGACTGGTGTTTTGGAGAGTTTTAAATGATGGGCTCTTCTTCATTCATTTATCTTCACAGTAGGCAAATAATGGGTGCAGTGCATAGTCTCTTATGTACTGCATTCTGCAACTATTACTCTAATAGGCAATCATGACAAGCAAAGTCAGTTGCATATGGCAGCAATAATAATGGTAATTATTTTTCTTTCTTCCCCTATAATTTAAAAACACTATTAATTTGTCTTTCCTGCAAGTGCAAACGCTGAGGTTACAAAGTAAGTATCATATTTTGGTACTGTGATTACGGGCAATTGGACCTTGGTCATTTCAATGTATTTCTTCTTTCAAAAAGATACTGCTTTTGAAAACAATAGAGGTTACTTGGATCACGTATTTACAGGTGAAAGAAATTTTAGGAAATCCTGCCATAGTAGAAAATACCTCTATGCCTGTCTAAATTAGGCAGACCAAATCTCCCTCTGGAGATCTCCAGAGGCATCTGCCACTCTGTTGACTATACTGGAAATTTAAATGCTTCCATTAGCATAAATGATTTCCTACTTCTAGGTGCAACAAAAGACGTGCCTGAACTTATTTGGAAGGGGCCCCATCTTATACTGCCATACCATTGGACTGCTAGCTGATATACATGGAATAATATTTACTTGCTCCACAAAGGGCTGAAAACTGTCACTAATGGAAGTGATGCCTACATCCTTTAAGTGAATAGAGGCTACTACTTCATAAGACATTAAGTGTAGATGACAATCTAACATTTTGTTTACTACTGGTCATTATCACGGCGTGGTAAGTGCTGTGTTTCACCATGCCATCATTTAGCCATTTACCTAGCTCAAAAAGGTTACAAAAATAGTGAGTTGAGATTTTGTTTTGACACTGATTTGTCACAACTAAACTTTTCAGCTGTGTTTTTTAAAGCTTTTATCAATGTACCGCAGCATGGGCAAAATAGTACGTGTTTTTGTAAGAGCTGTTCAAGCACATATTGGAAATGGTGACGGAATACATTACCTGAGTCCTCATGTGCACATACAAAGAATGACATTTTTAAATTATTCATATGCAAGATGTGGCACTTGCAGTTGTTCTTCCCTTTGATCACTGATATCAAGTTTGTGGCTTCTTTAGTGTTATGATAATCATCTAATAGTTAAAATCCCTCCACCTCTTAGAATAGTTCAAACTGCTGTATAAATTTAACGATTTATACATTCTGATGACTCTGTTGATGACTGAAATGCAATTCTTTCTCATGGAATGAGTGAATTCTCAAGAGTACAGCATTTAACAGTCTCAGATACTTTGGGCCTTAGTTTGATACACTCTCCAATAACACGCTCTTGGAGGCTCACTGTCAAAATATGTTTTTTCCTTTCTCTTCTTAAATGTTTTTTTTTGTTGATCTATTGTATCCTACACTTTGCACCATTCAATAGCAGGTATCCCATAGAGATAATTGGGAAAATTTCAGTGCACTTTGTGCAACAGCCATTCAACATTCACTGGTGTTAGAAATGCTTTCAGCTGTGTTTGCTCCTAGACTGCCTATTTATTATTTTTCTTGCAATAGGAAAGACTGCATCACAAGTTTTGGGGTTTGTTTTTTTTTTCATATCACAAATCCATATCTAAATGTTAATTTTGTTTTAGATTTTGTTTTTACCATGTTTTTCACTTTTTAGTTTCTTCCAAAGTTAGAACAATCCTTCAGGTACAGAATAGCTCAGTATCTTGATTATGTTATTTTTTACCCCAGAGATTTGTTGGCTCTTCCTTTCATATTTGATGTGTTGGCTCCTTCTTTTGTTTTATTTCTGGAATTAATACAATGTTACTGTCTTTTTGAAATCAATCCCTTGGACAAATTCCATCTTTGGCAAGGCATGATAGCAGAATATTAGAGTGATGTGTCGTAGTAGGATATTCTTACTTGACAGAGAAACTTATTTCATATATGTCATGTGAGTTGTTCCTGTCTTTTGGCACATCTACTGAGAGCTGGCTTATCACACTGTAGTGTCTTGGGCTACCTCTGACTGCTAGCTGGTGCTGAAGATATGTTAAATACTTGAGTATTATCATTGTATGTAAGATATTAGCATAATTTTTCTAAAGATAACAAAGAGCTAAAAATGAGGTGGGAAAATATTTTCTGAGTTTCACCCTCATCCTTTTAAAATACACTTCAATTTCCAACATCAAAAATACACATCAGGGGGCAGTATCACTGATGCTTTTGTATCTCTTGAGCGTGAAAAGGTTTTCTTCACAGTTCTGTGATGATAACGAAGGTATATGCCCTTTTTGTTGCTCACAAAGGTGGTCTTTCTGTATTTGTAAGTCAAAGCACTAAAAGTTATATGAACATTCTGAGATGACCATATGTCCTGGAAAACTATGTGTAAACTCAAACCTACGTAGGGTTTACAGGTGGAAGGCAGAGAAGTAAAAAGTGATTAGGAGGGCATGAAGTTATGAAGTTGAGACCATGCATCTCCCAGTGCTGGAATGCCGAGGGGGTAAATTGAGAAGAACAGGTCACCAGCCACATAGTCCTTTTTGTCAGTAATTTAAATAAAAACCCAATAATTTTCCTGGGTGTTTTTTTTTTTTTCCCACTAACTAGCTTACAAAAGTTATTAAAGACTAATCAGAGTCCCATTCATTTAGCACAAATGATCCTATTTTTTTTGTAGTATCTTTTTAAATAGGATCTGTGGTTAAATGAAAAGCTTTTGATTTCTCTAATGTGAGTAACAAAAGGAAAAGAGTGTACATTGTACAGAGCTTTCTGGAACTAAGTTTAAGTTTCATATTTGTCTAAAACTAAATGATGAGCTACTTAAAAAAAATTAAAATCCCTAACAGTTTTATTTTTGCTCGTTTTTCTTCTTCCATTGCTTATAAAGCACTGCACAGTACACACTGACAAAACATACACATTGATGCAACAGAGAGATACTATCAATTCTTATCCATTTAGTGCAGACAACATTGGCACAGAAAACAAGACAGCCTTTTCTAGCGACTTAGGTGGATAGTGACACTAACTGTAGCATTCATTATGGTGCAGATGCTCTCTACAAAAGGCTATTTTGCACCTAAATTTCTTGCTGCTATAAAAACTGCTTGTGTTAGGGTTTCTTAGAAAAACAGGACCATTGTTCTATCTTCTCATTTTTAAATACAATATTAAACGAAGGAGAGTTTTGAGATTTTGGAAGAGTTATAGGTATGACTAACAATATGATCCAGGGCACAGATTTTGTCATGCTTACTTTAGAAAATCTGATCTACTTTACTATTTGTAAAACTGTGGAAAGGAAATTATTTTCTCCTATTTAAAATTTATTTTTTATGTTCCTTGACTGTCTTAAAAATGGATTTTTGTGTTATTTTTTAATACTTTCTTTCAACCTTCCCATAACTTTGGCTATAGATCTCAAAGAAAAGTATTTTTTCCCCCTACCCCGTGGAAATGAATTCTGAAAGTGAGAAGGAGCTTCTGATGCCCTTAATTCCCAATCCCAATATAGAAAAGGAAGGGAATATATATAATGATATATAACAGGACAGACTAGAGAGTTCATGAGGACTTCAGGGCCCTGATGCAGTAGTCACAATGGTATTCACTCAACCACTCGTTAACTTTGGTGGGCTCCACAGAAGCGTAGGGATCAGCCTGCCTATGAAGGCTGGACATTTTTGCTTTCTTCTATAATTTTGTCAGTGAATAGAAAATCCCTTCTTTTTGCAGTGAGGCAGTACCCCATTAGTTGTACAGGTGGATGCAACATACTGCATAATGTATGACAGTGGATAGATTGGCAGATTTTTAACTAGCTACCCAGTTTGGGAGAATCTCACATCCACAATGGCTTGGGAATCTGGGGGGCATGTGTGCTCTTTCGTTCTTATAAAAAAAAGCAAAAAACCTCCTTAAATTTATCGTATATTTCAATTGTATTAAAAGCAGAGGAAGCTGTCAATACCTAATTTCATATTTTAATTGGATAACTTATTTAAACTCTGTGATGTCTTGTGAGGAGGGAGAAGAAAACTAGTATAGGAAATGCACTTAATTTTGAGTGAACATCAGTTTAACAACCGGCTTGTCTCTGAATACTTTCAGGAGAGGCTTGTTTTAGGCAGTGGTACTGCAGATTACTTTTGCTGTTGGCATTTAGAGAATCAATTGTTGTGCAATGGCAACCATGCCACTTAGTGTACAAATCAACTAGAAAATGAGTTTAGGAATTCAGCTTGCAAGTATCCTGCCCAATGAGATCTGGATTTGTGTAAAGAGTCTTTTGTTTTATGATTGAAGAACCACCTCCTTTTATTCTCATGTGAAGCAATAATTGGACTTTTAGAGATGCATACAAGCCTCAGCTACTTGCAGTACAAACAACATTATTCATTCGGTCTTTTACATTCACAGATCAGGTTGACAATGAACCAAAATGCAAGTGATATGTCTTTAATAGACAGTAGAATAGGGAGGCTATATCGCACTAATAGATTTTTTTTTAGGATATTAGTATTCACTGGTATTTATCACATTAGAAATGACAAGAATATCCCTAATCTGATTAGATTTTAATACAGTACAGTGGATCTTACTTACACTATAATAAGTTTTAGGACTGTCCCAGCCCATTTAGCTACATCTGCTAACTAAACTGGAATGCATACATGTCCAGTATTGTGAAAAGTGAGTATGTGCTTGAGTGTCAAATTGTATTCATACTGGCATGTACAGCAGTAGAACTACTATTTAGTTACTTTCTTTACAAAATATATTTTGCAGTGGGTTGCAGTTTGCTGTAAAATATTTTATCCTATATGTCTTTCGAAATATTTTAAGCTATTTTGTTTTGCAAATATTTTATATGCAGCTTTGAATAACCTTGATTACTATTAAAGAGGATGGTTTAATCATATGAAGAAAGTTTAAGTATAATAATTCAATCAGTCTTTACATTTGAACTGTTTTCCCAGATTTGCACTGTAAATTGCTTTAACAGAAGTGATTCTGGAGGAAGCTACATTAATTGAAGCTGTTATTTGCAGTCACGCAAATATCATTTGTGGTGTGTTGACCTTGGCTGGCTGCCAGATGCCCACCCAACTGCTCTCTCACTCCCCCTCCTCAACAGGACAGCGGGAGAAAATAAGATTAAAAAGCTCGTCGACGGAGATAAAGACAGGGAGATCGCTTACCAATTACTGTCACGGGCAAAACCAACTCAAATTGGTGAAAATTAATTTAATTTCTTGCCAATTAAAAATAGAGTAGGATGGTGAGAAACAAGGAAAAAACTAGAAACACCTTCCCCTCAGGTCATGTTGTCCCCCACACCCACCTTCTTCCCGGGCTCAACTTTGCTCCTTCATTCCCAGCTTTTCTCCCTCCTCACCCTGAGTGGTGCAGGGGGATGGGAATGGGGGGTGTGGTCAGTTACTAATGCTTCATCTCTGCTGCTCCTTCCTCCTCACGCTTTTCCCCTGCTCCAGCCTGAGTCCTTCCCAGGGACTGCAGTCCTTCAGAAACAGGCTGCTTCTATGTGGGCTCCTCTCCACCATCCGCAGCTCCTGCCAGGAGCCTGCTCTGGCATGGGCTTTCCATGGGTTGCAGCTTCCTTCAGGGCACACACACCTGCTGCAGCATGGGGAACTCCATGGGCTGCAGTGTAGAGATCTTCTCCACTGTGGTCCTTCACAGGCTGCAGGGGTACAACCTGCTTTACGATGGATTTCACCACTGGCTGCAGGGGAATCTCTGCTCTAGTGCATGGAGCACCTTCTCCCCCTCCTTCTTCTCCAGCCCTGGTGTCTGTGGGGCTGTTTCTCTCGCATTTTTCTCACTGCTGGCTCTCACAGCTGTTGCCCAGTGTTTTTTACCCTTTCTTAAATGTGTTTTCCCTGAGGTGCCACCATCTTGGCTACGGGGCTCAGCTGTGCCCTGCAGCCCCTGCTGCCAGCGCCTGGGCACCAGCACCCAACGCACCATTATAATACCTACTTCTGAAATCAATATGCTTATTAGGAAAAAGTTCTTCACCAAGAGGGCAGCCAGTCACTGGAACAGGCTCCCCAGGGAGGTGGTCATGGCACCAAGCTTGTCAGAGTTTGAGGAGCATCTGGATGACGTTCTTAGTCATCTGGTTTAGTTTTAGGTAGTCCTGCGAGGAGCAGAGAGTTGGACTCAATGATCCTTATGGGTCCCTTCCAACTCGAGATATTCTATGAATCTATGATTCTGTTACATTCATAAAAAATAGAAGGATATTCCCAAACCAACACACTTGGAATAACATATTTGGTAAAAAGGGAAGACAAATGTAGACTTTGATATAAAATGAGACTTTAAAAGATTTAAGTAAAGGAGGAAATCAACTGTCTCATCAGAAGTGAAAAATCAAATTAGTCGTTTTAACTTATGAAATCTGATACATGTCACAAAACCATCCCATAGTTAGCTTAATTGACAGCCTCTTCTTAGTAGAGGCTCAGCAACCAAATAGCACATCAGGATGGATGGTATCAACAAAAATTTGAGAAGCAGCTTACTGTTCCTGTTAGTATTAATTAGTGACAGATATAGTCTGTCAATATCATAAAATCATTAACAAAAAGCTTTGTATGCAAGCAAACTCTTTAAAAAGGAAAAAAAAAAAAGAGTGGAGCAGTGACTGGGATTACAGTAGGTGCCATTAAGATCTAAGTGGCACAGAGTGGCATAAAGTCTCACCAGCACTAGGGAAATTACTGGGTGAGCAGTTCCGCTAAGCTGATATACTAAGGGAATAAGAAAGATAACTGTACTATGCATACATTTGTATGTTAGTGCTGGCTGATCGACGCATTGCCCACATTAGTTTACTGGGAGTGGATTCTGTACAGCAACAGAGATCAGTTCAAAGATAATCACATTTCTGTAAGCGTTGATAAAATGGAAAAGCATTGCCTCTTGGCAGTCCAAGTGTCACAGCTGAGGAAAATACTACTGGGGGGTTGGGGTTGGACTAGATGACCTTTAAAGGTCCCTTCCAACCCAAACTACTCTATGATTTTAGGATGATACTGTGTGAGCTCAAACTTTATTAGCATCAGGTAATACACATAAGAACAGCCATCATAAATGCTATGGCCATGAAAACAGGTTTTCATCAACTACAAAACAGAAAGCATTAAGGAAAGAGGCTTTTTATCATCAGTGATCATAGAACCATTTCTTAGAATATGTACAATACTCACTATGCAAAACTATGATGTCTAAAACAAAACAGGTACCACAGTAGCACAAAACCCTACAAAAAGGAAATGCACAGTATTTCCATGGTATGCAGTTAACTGCTGAGAGAAAAGGTTGATGTCCACACACTTTCTGGGTTGAAAAGTGATACATCCCTTTTGAGTATATTGAATGTTTCCTATTTGAGAGAGTCTGTTTCCTTTTAGCCTCAGTCCTGGGGAATCCTCTGAGTCAGTGGCCTGAGGACAGCAATACAGGGCAAGTCATTTGCTGCAGGCATCATCATAATTTGTCTGACATAGTTGACTGTCATCTCCTTGTCAGTCTGTACATTAAGCAGTGCATTCTGCAGGCACAAGAAATATCAGTCTGGAAAACAATCTGTTGCTCTGAAATCTTATAAATAGAAATCCTGTGTAATCTGAGGGCTGTTTGTTGCTTAATGAACTAATCTGCCTAGTCTTTTGCTCTCTGCAGGTGTATGAAATTGTAGAAAACAGCAGCATAGTATGGTGCATTAAACGGCTTTTCACTGCTGCGGTGTGCATGTGAAATCTATGTGGATAACACAAACCATATTCGAAACTGTACCATATATTTTAAGGGCACAAATTTTGCTAGCAAAACCTGATGTTGTCTTGAGGGAGTCAGCCAGTAAGTGGTTGAAGAATCAGAACCAAAGGGGAAGTATATAATTTGCACGAAGGCTCAGCAAGACTGTTCAGTGGATTAAAGAAAGTGTCAGAAACAAGCTGTGCTATGAAATTTTTAATTTTAATTTAGTTTTTGTTTCAAGAGATAATACAAGCAAATGCAAATATGTCCTGGCAGATTATGGTTATTTTTTAGGTTTGTGATTAGGTTTGTTAGGTTTGCTAGGTTCTCTCCAGAAAGCAAAATTTTACACTGCTCTGTATTTAATTTCAAGGTATTAATACATTTTTAAAAAACCCAAACAAAACAACAAAAAAAGCCTGATAAATACACTGATTCTAAACTCATTCTAAAATAATCACATGATTAGAAAAATTCATAGTAGAAAACTTGTCAAGATTCATTTCATATATAACAAATCATAACTTTGATAGTAATATGATCGAATAGACTTTTATATATCTTTTACAAGGCAGGTCAGTTACTACTTTTGAAAAATATTTTTCAAATGTTGTCTTTAAAATGTGTAACTAAACCAATCTTGATATACTTTTTTAAAGAGCTGGTGCAGTCTCGTTTAAATTTACTTTAATGCATCCATTTCTTTAAATGACTTTCCAACACCTTACATCCTAAAAGTAACATTATCTTATTTATTGACTTAAAACCAACATACTTGCCAGTTCCTTAATGTTCATAAATCTTCCTGTCTTTTGACCTTCTTAGCCCTTGTCTGTTTCTGACAGGCCTTATCTTTAAAAGCAGACAGATGCAAGTTTTGGGGAAGGTCTAGGCATTCTGCTCTCAAGGACACACCCTAAGTTGTTTGCAAAGTTAATTATCTCCGTCCCTGTAGGTCATACTTCATAGAGAAAATGGAGATACCTCTTTCTCTTTCCTACTCTGGAACTGGTGATAACTGTTGGAAGTGCTGTTCGGGTAGTGGGACATTGATGAGGCACCTCTGGTTCCTCTTTTCCTTGGCTTTTTTTGTCTTGGGGACTAGTTCAGCTTGATCTATAGACTACCTCAGTGCACTGACATAAACAGCTGTAGGAGAAAAAAAGAAAACAACAAACAATGAGCTGGATCTGTAAAATACTTGTAGAGAGAGCCCTAAACCAATCCAGTTATCTATAATTTCTTAAACACAAGATATAGACCACAGTATTTAATGTATAATAATGTTTTGATTAGAAGCTTCTCTTCTTGTAACTTGCTTGTGACTTCAATTGAGCAAAATCGTTAAAAGTAATCACTATCCATATCTAGTGTTACTTGACATCTGATTACCATATAAATCTGCTCATAGATACTCTGGCCCACAATCCAGGCTGCATGAATCACAAAAGAAATTTTGTGCTGACTAAAGGCTTTTACTGATAGAAGTGCTATAAGTTAATTTTAGATAAAAGTATTTTTCTTTTCTTTTCTACCCATTGATGGGATGTATATTTACAGTGAAGAGAGAAGTGTCCTACCTTTCTTCCATATTCCTTAAAGTACTATTTTCCCAGGTCCAGTTTTCCCTTATCAGCTTCTTGGTTTTCTTTCCTGACACTCCTGAGTTCCCCTTCCTGACTTCTTAAATAATTCCATGGTTTTAACCTCATTCCACAAAATATTTCACTGTCTTACTCAGCATTTCTTTTAATGGATTTCTGCTGTTCTGTGTTTCCCATTGGTATGCAGGTCTGGGACAGCAACAACCCAGCTCAAACACACAAATGTTGCTTCCCAGTCATTCATTACTATAATAGAAAGAACTAGTTTTAAATATCTGAGTTAAGGTTTTACTGTTAGTAGTAATATTCCTACAGAAAAGTAGGAGAGAAAGCGTATTATAGCCTCTGTGAAAACTTTTGTCTTGATCGCAGTGAGAGATAGGGAGGCATCTTAAAGTGCAAATAATGAATGACTATGATAAAGTCACAGTGATAAAGTTGAAAGAGGTTACAAAGTTCATATTCTGTTACCTTAAACTGTAATTTCCTTCTTAACTTGGCTGCTTTGCCCTGACTCTGTCTTGCAACAGAACTATTTACTCAGGTCTGTGCTAAATTTGTTCTGTCTGAACTTTAATGTCAAAGCACGCAGATCTTTGCAAACAAAATTGCAGCGCAATATGTCAATAAATATAACAACTTTACTTTTTTACTTCTATATCAAACCTGTATCGCAGCAAGGCTACTGTTCATAACACTAGCTGTCATTACTTTATTTCTTCATCCGCTGATTTAACACCCTTGTGATATGCAGAGATGTAACAACCTGCTTTCCAAGTGAGTCTCATACTGATTTTGAACAGTTAGATACTTCTTCGTAGCTGTCAGCTTTTCCCCATTCTTCTGGTTAAGAATTCCTTTACAACCTTTTCGAAGTCTTGTTTGAAGTGCTCACCATCTGGTTCCCTTTACAGTTCAGCTGCAGTTAGTCTCTCCTGTAACGGCTCCCTTCATTTCTGAAGGGTCTCCTGCTCTTGATTAATCTGAAAATTTTTGGCTTGCGCTCTTTCTTCAATTGTAAATTAAAGCTTTGCCTCTGTACTTCTAATTTTGGCCCTATGTGTGATAGTGAAAGTATATCAGTAAACGCTACTGCAGAGGGCTTGGTCTTCATGTTCCTCCTAACAGTTCAAATACTGTCTCGAGCCCTCTTTTTTTTTTTTTTTTTTTTTTTTTTTAATCTCCATGTACCATTAGTACTCATTCCTCTCCAGCAATTTTTAAATATCTTATCAAGACAACTCACAGGGTTCGCCACAGACAGGTAATTCAGTGTGATTTCTTCCCTGGCATTGCACACTGGAATGTTTGCCCACCATTTCAGCCTACCTGTAGTCCCTGCAGGGAACCCTTCTTCCAGGGTGAGGATGACTGCAAGGATGACTGCAAGGATGACTGCTCCTCAGCAACACTGGAGCTGAATGTTCAAAGAGTGCTGTTGATAAATCTCTATGTCTCCCTGAACTTCTTAAGTTCAACAACTTGGTCTTAAGTGTCAAGACTTTGTCTCTTAGGGCTATGGGCTCCTTATGCAATGCATACCCATCTGGTGCCTGCCCCAAGCTATAGCAGGAGAAATACTAGGAATGTGCAGTCATGATATTTTAATTCTAGTATGATATCACAAAAAATTAGCACTTTTATCTAGATATCACTGGAATACTGAAAAAAAATATATATGTATAAACCTGGTGAAAGCCTTGATTGCTAAGGATCAATTAGTTACTACATATAATATTAAGGTTTAATTTGTTATTCTTATATTGCTTATACTGGCGTTCTGTGTAAGTCTTTCAAGAAACCAATCATTATGTTTGTTTAATTTTCTTTCATCCCTTTTAAGGATGTCTTGTTTGAGGAAGTTGCTAAGATCAGAGTGTAAAAATAGGATTTAGCTGGTAAAGTGCAGACATCTCCATTTAGATAGATAGTTTCCAGAACATACTTTTATAATGTTGGAGGGACAGCAAAGCAGGGCATAAGCAATCCAGGAGGTTCCTGGAATGCATTCATGACAACTTCCTTCTCCAAGTGATAGAGGAGCCATGAGCAGAGGTACAATGCTGGACCTTCATCTCACCGACAAGGAGGGGCTGGGGGTGAATGTGAAGCTCAAGGGCAGCCTTGGCTGCAACGACCATGAAATGGTGGAGTTCAAGATCCTTAGGGCAGTGAGGAGGGTGCAGAGTAAGCTCGTTACCCTGGACATCAGGAGAGCAGACTTTGTCCTCTTCAGGGATCTGCTTGGTAGAGTACCGTGGGATAAAGCCCTGGAGGGAAGAGGGCCCAAGAATGCTGGCTAATATTCAAGGACCACCTCCTCCAAGCTCAGGAATGATGCATCCCAACAAAGAGGAAGTCAGGCAAAAATTCCAGGAGGCCTGCGTGGATGAACAATGAGCTCCTGGAGAAACTCAAACAGAAAAAGGAAGCCTACAGAGGGTAGAAGCAAGGGCAGGTAGCCTGGGAGGAACACAGAGAAATTGACTGGGCAGCCAGGGATCAGTATAGGAAAGATAAAGTCCAGATAGAGTTAAATCTGGCCAGGGGACAACAAGGGCAACAAGAAAGGCTGTCAGTGACAAGAGGAAGACTAGGGAAAATGTGGGCCCTGTTTGGAAGGAAACAGGACACCTGGTTATGTAGGATATGGAGAAGGCTGAGGTACTCAATGATGTTTTTGCCTCAGTCTTCACCAGCAAGTGCTCTAGCAACACCGCTGAAGTCACAGAAGAAAAAGGCAGGGACTGGGAGAATGAAGTACTGCCCACTGTAGGAAAAGATCAGGTTCAAGACCATCTAAGGAACCTAGAGGTTTACAAATCCATGGGACGTGATGAGATTCATCCATGGATCATTATGTTGCCAAGCCACTATCCACCATATTTGAGAAGTCGTGGCAGCTCGGTGAAGTTCACAATGACTGGAGAAGGGGAAACATAACTCCTGTTTTTAAAAGGAAAAGAAAAAGGAAGACGCAAGGAACTACAGGCCAGTCAGTCTCACCTGTGTGCCCGGCAAGATCATGGAGCAGATCCTCGTGGAAGCTATGCTAAGGCATACGGAAAATCAGGAGATGATTAGTGACAGCCAACAGGGCTTCACTAAGGGAAAATCATACCTGACAAACTTGGTTGCCTTCTACGATGGGGTTACAGCGTTGGTAGATACGGGAAGAGCAATTGATATCATCTACCTGGACTAGTGCAAAGCATTTGACACTGTCCAGCACAACATCCTTGTCTCTAAATTGCAGAGACATGGATTTGATGGGTGGACCACTTGGTGGATAAGGAATTGGATGGATAGTCACACTCAAAGAGGTCCAGTAAATGACTCAATGTCCAGGTGGAGGACAGTGACGAGTGGAGTTCCTCAGGGGTTGGTACTGGGACTGGTGCTGTTCAACATCTTTGTTGGTGACATGGACAGTGGGATTGAGTGCACCCTCAGCAAGTTTGCCAATGACACCAAACTGTGTGGCGCAGTTGACACACTAGAGGGAAGGGATGCCATCCATAGGGACCCGCACAGTCTGTAGAGGTGGGCCCGTGCAAACCTCAGGAAGTTCAATAAGGCCAAGGTCCTGCACGTGGGTCTGGGCAATCCCAAGGCCAAATACAGGCTGGGCAGAGAATGGATTGAGAACAGCTGTGAGGAGAAGGACTTGGGGGTGTTGGTGGATGAGGAGCTCAATGTGAGCCAACAATGTATGTTTGCTACCCAGAAAGCCAACCATATCCTGAGCTGCATCAAAAGAAGCGTGACCAGCAGGTCAAGGAAGGTGATTCTTCCCCTCTACTCTGCTCTGGTGAGACCCCGCCTGGAGTATTGTGTCCAGCTCTGGGGCCCCCCAACATAAGAGGGACATGGACCTGTTGGATCAAGGCCAGAGGAGGGTCATGGAGATGATCAGCAGACTGGAGCACCTCTTCTATGAAGACAGGCTGAGAGAGTTGGGATTGTTCAGCCTGGAGAAGAGAAGGATCTGTGGAGACCTTATAGCAGCCTTTGAGTACTTAACACAGGCCTACCGGAAAGGTGGAGAGGGACTCTTTATTAGGGATTGTCACGATAGGATGACTGGTAATGTTTTAAACTGGAAGAGGGTACATTTAAATTAGCTATTAGGAAGAAATTCCTTACTGTGAGGGTGGTGAGACACTTGAACAGGTTTCCCAGTAAAGCTGTGGATGCCCCATCCCTGGAAGTGTTCAAGGCCAGGTTGGATGGGACTTCAAGCAAACAGGTCTAGTGGAAATTGTCCCTGGCCATGACAGGGGCCTTGGAACTAGATGATCTTTAAGGTCCCTTCCAACCTAAACCATTCTATGATTCTATAATCATCAAGGAACCAGCTTGCCTCCCTGGCAGTTTCAGGGCACTGGTTTGATCACATTTAAGTGTCTTTTTCTCTTGGATGACTGTAGTTAAACTCTGCAGATGTTACAAACTGACATTTGTGTGTTTTGTGTCTAGAATTAAGTAAAATTAAACCTAACATAATAGTCAGTTTGCCTTACGTATCCTAAGGGCATACATGTGAAGAAGTCATCTCAAAAAACTTTAGTTGTAAGAAAATTATTTTAATATACATAAGTGAAAAGATTTTTATATTCGTATGTAGGAGGGCGTCTCTTCAGTTAGAAGCATTTGAGGGACAGAATTTTTATCAAGAAATGGTGGTGTATCAAAACTAGCAAATAAAAATAATGTCAGTTTTGGGGAATTCTGACAAAGCTTTTATTTGGATGTTTTAAAAAGAGACAAAGTTTTAGTTTTAAATGTCACTTTTAATTGAAAAAAGTTGTTTTAACTTAATCTACTTTTCAGTGCCTTCTTCTGTTTCCTATTTCTTTCAGTTTCTAATTTTTTCCTGATACTGCTTTTCAACAGTAAGGAAAAAAAACCCTAGAAATAAATGGTTGAACAGAAGCAAAAATATATTTAATATTTTTCTTGGAAAAAATGAAAATTTTAATAATTGAACAATATGAACAAAGAAGAAGCTGTGGATATTTAAATTGTATTTTATCTTTCATTTTATGTTTGTATAATAGTTTCTTTTAAAAACTGTTTTTCTCCTTAGTCGTTCTTTTGACTTTAGATTCTGTATTCAGTTTTAAAGACAACATAATTGAAAATTTTTAATTTTGATAAATTGTCATATCTTAGCCTCATCTTATAATTAATTACATGGCATTATTACGTGGGTTGGACTAGATGATCTCCAGAGGTCCCTTCCAACCCTGACCATTCTGTGATTCTGTGATTATAATTATCACTTTTGTGTGTTTCGGTTACTATTTTCAAAAGAGCAGTACCTTGTATTTTCTTTAACATTCCAGAATTTTCAGTTGAAGGCCGTGTGAAAAAAAAGCTTTCCATGACTTTTCTGAGAAACCATTTAAATAGTTGTATTCTTCTTTTTTTTTTTTTTTAACTAATATTTATGAAAAAGATATTATTGCTTTCCATTGGGATATTTTATTTGATGCTGAGGCTTCACTAGTGTTGTGTATGAAATTCACAGAATGTGCTGTCAGGATATTTTCTAGTGCTTTTGAAATTCTGATTTCTAGTTTTCTTTCATGTGCTGTGAATTATGAATCTTTTCAGTTTGTTCATGGCTTAATTATCTGTCCTTTGTGTTCTGCTGATTTGCCTGTCTACTCAATTCATATTCAAATTCTTCTGAACTGCCTAGCGTATACATCAGACACTTAACCATACTCTCTAGGTCGCTTGACTGTTTTCCCATCTTCTTATGCCCCGTATATAAAATTTTCCACCTTAAACTTTGCCTTAGCCTAATGTGAGAACTGATAGCATTACCCGCTGTGATACCTCTTCATAATGTCCTGGAAATGCTCTTCAGAATCATTGCCCATCCCCTGCACTCCAGTTGCCACCAGGCCCTCATCGTCATTAAATCCTGTTACTTTTCATTCCCTCCCACTGCAAACAGGCTTTTGTTGGAAGAGCATCATCAGTGGGATGAAATGCAGCTTTTCGCATGGCACTAGTGGGCAACTGCTACAGAGCACCCTCCTGGCTCAGATAACTTTGAAATTGCAGGCAATGGAGAAGTAAGGGGAAAGAAGTCTTCCTTAAGAACCTAGAAGGAATGTTTCTGAGCATAAAGGTCTGTAAAATAAATAAATAAATAAAAAGTGGAGCAAGTGGAATATATTCTTTTTCATCTCTAGTGGTCTTAGATGTTATTTGTAACAAAACCCCTCAAACAATTTTGAGAAAATATTTTAGCATTTTTAACTGCTGACGATTCATGTCATACCAAAAAAAGTCTCATTAAGTTTTGTTGCTACTAAATTAATTTTGCTGTTCTTTGTCTAAATGAGCCTGAAAATCTTCTGAGAAAATGGAAGAAGCCTGTTTTAAGGGCAGAATTCATGGGACTGTGTATATTTTGTGGATTCTGATGGCAGTAGTGAAATTTAGAGGCTATGTCTTGTAATACTTTAAAAAATGTTTTAAACAATTTTTCTGATTTAAAAAAAAAAAGTCTGTTTACAGAGACCAGCACCACAAATTACAGGAAATTGTTTTCATTACTATATATTATTTCTGTAATATGTAACTAAAAACTTATTTGATTAGTTTCAAGGCTACTGTGCATAAGACATTCTGGTATTGTAGACCAACATGGAATGTAATCTGTAGACCCTGAGATTGTGTTCTTTACCTGTGTACTTCTGTATTTTACAGGAATGGGTGGCTCAGGAGAAGCACTTAATTTTACAAAATTCTTTTTAATGCTGCTCAACTTCTTTCTCTTTTCCCTTTCCTCTCCATCTCCCTCCCTCTTTTGGTTGCCAATGTATTTAAAATAATATGATTCAAGCACTGCAATAATTATTTTTGAGTCTTACATTTATTGCTTTTTAACTTGTATGACAGTTCCATTATTCAGGGTGTGAAATATGCAAGTTCCTTCAGGATAGGAAAATAGTATATTGGTATTGTGTGTATCTCTAGAAGAAAAAAATTACATGAATAGCTATCATTACTTTGATATTGAAAACAAACTTGTAGCCTGGGCTCAAACCATCTTGAGTCATTTAAATTTATTGCTGAGACTTTCCTTGTAATAAAGAGAAAAAGGCACCTCTAGAGCCAATTCAGACTTGAGCTGGTATGAATCATATTCTAGAATGTCTCATTTTTCTATTTTGGCATCCTAAAATTAACACAGTCCAAACTGAAATATCTTTCTTAGATATATTTGGCCAAAGACACAGAATCCCATTCATTGCGTGCAACATCAAGTTCTGTATGCTTCTGTTCATGTGGACCTTAGGCTGCTATCTTTCAAGAACAGTTTGACCACTTTTCAGCATCACGAAAATCCTTTAGGTTCTTAAAACCTATTAGCAGCTCCCCAGACATGTAAACTTCATTACAAATCCCTGATGAGCTGATTTCTTGGAAGTAATTTGTGGGTACTTAATTAACTCACGGTATATTTTCATGACACAAAGCTTTATCAGAAATAAGAGTCTTAAGGATTCCTGTCTGACAGACATCTCTTTTCCTTATTCTTGTTTGCAGGGTCTTCTGTATAGCTGGTTTGTGGTGATTCGGAGAGATGAATAGGCAGGAGGAGATTACTTTTACCGATCCCTGATCTCCTATGCAGTATGGGACCCTAGTTATCTCAGGACTGCTGAGATAAGAAAACAATTTTTTTAAAGTAATAATGTTCCATACTGCATCCTGTGATTCCAGTGAATTAATTACAAAGCAGAGGAAGAACAGGACTGAGACCACATTGCATAACTTTTGCTAATCAGTTGGTCATTACAGTGCTTGCCCAGGAAATGTAAAACCTCAGTTCTAGGTGATTGTAAAGCTGGGAAAGAAGGAACCTCATTCTGTAAGAGCTTGGGATTCTGTGAGTCCCAAATGGAATCAATGGAATGACTAAATTTAAAAAAAAAATCATATTTATAACAACAAAAGTTTACAATAGCAATCCAATAATGTATTTATTTATTTAGAGTGGGATGTGTCATCTGGTTTTAAAGAAAGAATACTTTAAGTATGGAAAAAGAGTAAGCAAAGAGAAGATGTTGTATCACTCCATTAAGGTTTTTGTACGGTCTAAACCTTATTCACCTAAAAAGTTGTCACACAAATGGGGTCTTCTTTACTAGAAGGAATCGAAATGTAGTCCTGCATGCTTTGCTGTCAGTGACATCACATGATCATTTCCCATGTTACTGAAGTGCTTTAGCCACCTTAAAAAGCTTTTAGACATTTTAAATTAATATACTGCCAGAAAAGACAGAAGCCATTCATACACAAAAGCTCTGTAGCTAACATTTATATTTTTCAAAGGGCAAAATGCAAAAAATAGGGTTATGAAGAAACTCTGCTGAGAAGTTAATGACTTTGAATACAAAATGTACCTGAATTGTCGAAAATGTCTCTTATTTAAGTGTCAAGAAACAAAAGGAAAAAATAAAATAGCAAAGTGGGGATCTAAATCAAAATTGATAAATAAAAATGCAAAAGCCTATTGGAAATAAGGGACCTGATGGAATACTGTTATTAGAAAGTGCAGGGACTATATGGAACTGCCGAAAGTCAAGCTAACTTAAACTTGTGGAGAATAGGAAGACAAATAGCAGCAAAAATCTTGAGCAATATTAATAAAAAGTCAGTTAGAGAGAACTGACCTTTGGTACATCCATTTCCACTGACAAAGGTGATGTTGAATAAGGAACATAAGGGTGAGTGAATTATGGGAATGAGGTCATGGAAATAAAATGTGGATAATCAAGATCAAATAAAAAATTTTAAGCCTCATTTCAGGCTTCCAGATACCTAAAAGATGGACCACACCATGAATCAATTTCGGGAAAAATCTGGAGGAAAGGAGAAAACAAAAAATGTGCTAAGAGACAATGAGTTCACAGAGAGCCTATCATGACAGAGCAACATAATATCTTGTCAATATTCCAAGCAGAAAATATGTTGTAGAATCTTTGCTTGAAGGAGTATCATAGAATAATTTCTGGGTGTCAGTAAGATGGTCACTAAAATGTCATGTGAATTAAGTTTGGCATAGTTGGAAAGATAGGGATCGTAGAGTTTGTAGTTAAGAAATTAACTTAAAAAAAAAAAAAAAGAATGCTGTCTGTCTTTAGAGAGCAGTTATTAGGCTGAAGGAATATTATCAGGAGAGTTCCTTGGAGGCTGCCACTGCAGTCAGTATTAAATGGTCTTGGCTTAAAAAGGTGGTGTTTTACAAATTTAGAAATTACATGATTTGGCAATCAGAAACAACTCAGATCATATAGAAACAACTAAGTGATTTAAGGGCCTCAGGAATAGAAACAGGATGAAATACAAAAATATGAAACTTAAGCTTGTGCAGAAGGGACAGCCTTCCAGCTAGAATTAAGAAATTCTATGAGGTTGAACCACATCAGCTGGAGGCAACTGAGGAAGGTAGGACCTGGGTCTGCTAACTGATCAAAAGATGAATTTGAGCCACCCATATTCCCCAGTAATTTGGAATCATAGAGGGCTTATTGTCTTTGGCACAGCTGTAGATCCAGGGACAGTTTCTTGTCATGCATCCGTCTTCTTCCCAGTTATTTTCTATATAATATATAAATAAGATGACATATGCATTCAGGGAAGGATGGAACTTCAGAACTTTTTTTTAAAACTACTTCAAGTTTAAATATTCTTTCAGAATTACAAACCATATAAAAATAAAATTTACTAAATTTTCTCTACAAATTCCATATGCTATTTTTTATAGCTTTTTATTTTTATACCTAATTTATTACAAATATTGTAGTATATTTCAATGTGATTGGTGAACCTTTGGGTAAACATATTAACTGATTATTTCATGAACCCAGTTGCACTACAGAATTGCTTTCATCATTCCTAATTCTTTTTCAGATTCTATGTTTATTTTTATCAATTTATATTATTACAAAGAAGAGATGGTAGTGTAAATTTATATTTTCAGTTATTTCTGCTTCACTTAAATACTTAAATATTTCCAATCAATATATAAATATTAAACTGTTTTGTTTTATTCTAAAGTTGGTTATGATAGCCTGCTTCCTGAAAGTAAGAGATTACAAATCTTTTATCTGCATTCCCAGTACAAGAAATGAAAAAAATGTTCATGTTCTTTTTTTTTTTTTTTAACTCAGGAAATTATGATTGTATTATTTTGAGGAGCTTTTCATGAAACCAAGAAGATAATAATCACTGGGACTTAGAGAAAAATCAATACTACTTTAAAAATTACTGTAATAGTATCTTCCACATTCTATTGAATGCTTTTGAGATATTGTTGATGAACTGATTTTATTTCACAGTTTATTGCCTTGACAGAATCAATAATCCTACTATTAGCAAATTCTGTAAAACTTAATGTCTCAGATTATTCCCCAAACTCCACACCCCCTCCTAAAATACATAAAAAGTTTTTATTACAATTGATCTCTTGAATAGGTGTGTAGATTTATTTTAACCGTTTTCTGCACTATTGATATATCTACGTGTAATTTCACAATTTCATAGGTAAGAAAGGTAGAATTGAGCCATAAGGAATTTCTTCCCCCTCCACTGAACTTTTCATACAAAACAATTACAATCAGAAATATCTCATGAAAGCTTTTTGTGAACATTTAATTTCTTTTGCTATCCTGATGGTCATGAACATTTCAATCTGTAGGAGTGGTGAAATTTGAGCCATGTTTCTTGTAAAAGTCTTGCAAGTCATGTGAGACTGCAAAATGAAAAATAAAAAAAATCATCCTCCTTTTGTCGTGGTAAGCCAATATATAATTTTTTCCCAGCTGAATACTGTCCAAAGACTTCAAAATAACAATCCTCTTTTTTATTTGTAGAAATAAAATTATCATTCAAGGGAAAAAAAAACTGTTAAGTTCCCAAGGTACTTTCCAACACTTAATTTTTTAGTTAAGCAGTTTTGAGATGGCAAAAAAGTGCAAACAGGCTATGAACAAGATGTTTAAGTATTTATCTCTTGTGTCTTTTGCATTCACATCAGACTCAAAGGTTTGTCTTTCTCTCCCTTATTAAGTATAAAGCTTAATGACAATGAAGAGGATTAATTACAGTATGTACTTCCATTTACTATGGCATTCAATGATTCTTTTATTTTTCAATGGTTTATGCTTAATGTGAGTCTGGATTTAATTATTTTTTTTTTCTCAAAAGCTTATATAACCCTACTAATTATGAATTTACTTTTACAGAAAAAAATATTGAAACTGCAATTCTGAAGTAATAGTTTTGAATACTGAATTTCTCAACTGTTGGAAGTTCATTCAAATATTATCATGAATACTAAAATGAAAAAATATTCAGGAGTAATCTTTGTTTTGATTTAGTAGCAACTATTGCTTAGACATAGATTTACACAACATCAAGTATCAGCATTTATGAATGTTAACTATTCTTACTAAAAATAATTTTAAGTGTTTCTCTTCCAAGTTTTTTTGAAACTGCTGGTGAATTTTTTGTTTATAAAAAAAGCATGAGATTAATTCAGAAATCCCTTTGCCACTGAGTATTTCCAAACTACTGGTTTGTAAAATTAGCATAGCTTAAAATTACTGTTTTTTCAAGCTATTCTCAAGAATACCCCTATATCTGAGATAAAAGAAGGGAAATTAAAAACTTTTTATTTTGTAATATTTTTTTCAATAAGTGTTGACCATGTTGCACATATGGTTACCTGTGTTGGACTAAAAATTACTTAGATGTATCTATATAATCACACTCCCTTTATCATATATTTTTTTCTTGAGAAATTGTATTTGATTTCATATTTCATTTTAACAGAAGTCAGTTATTATTAGAAAATTCAATTAATATAATTATTGGCTTTATTTTTTAAAATGTTAATACGAACCCATTATTTATGAAAAGGAATGCAGTTTCTTGCTTCTTTACCACAGTTAGTTGCCTACAGTTAAGAACAAACTCTGTCTTTGTCTCTAATTTCTGATTTTAATGGCAGTTTGAATTAAAGCGTATTCAGTAGAAAATATAATGTGTGTGTGTGATAAAAAGAGGCAATAAGGGACAGTATTCTAAACACGATTTGGAAAATGGGAAATTATGAGTTCCTAATTGTTTGTGGAATTTGGTTTATTGTCTGTCTGTGAAGTTTTTATCTTTTACCATATATTTTCATTTAAGCTTAGTTCTGTAAGTACCATCATTTAGCTTAAATGTATATGGTGTTTACTCCATAATGATTTATATTAACACTTCTTTCTCCTTCCTTTGGGTTGTTTGTTGTTCTGAGATACTGTTTTTCATATTAAAGCTCTTTATATTTTTAAATTTTCTTTCTGCAGTTTGAATTTCTGTTGGGGCTTTTGGTATGGATGGTATTATAATTCGGAAAACGGTTACTCCATTAACATAAAAGTAAAGGAGGTGATGACAATGTTGACTAGAAAACAGATAAACCTTGATTTTCCTCCCCTGCTGTATATTTGAGGTGGGCATGTACACACTAAGGAGATAGTTTTAGACCGATCTCAGAACTAAGTTACAAAAAAAGAAAACTACAAGTCTAAGCTAAAAAAGTCCTCTTACATATCACAGCCATCCTTCAAATTGTATTGCTATAGGTCAGCAATATGCACAATCCAAGTGGAACTCAGACTAAAAACACTAGAGCCTGAAGACAAATTGTCACAGAATCACAGAGTGGCTGAGCTTGGAATGGACCTCGGGAAATCATATGGCCAAAATCCCCTGCTCAAGCAGGGTCACCCAGAGAAAGTTGCCCAGGACCATGTCCAAACAGCTTTTGAAGATGAAGACTTTCTTACAAGATGGAGATTCCTCAGACTCTCTGGGCAACCTGTTCTAGTGTGTGGTCACCCTCATAGTACAAAAGTGTTTCCTGATGTTCAGAGAGAACCTCCTGTGTTTCAGTTTGTGTCCGTGGCCTCTGGTCCTGTCACTGGGCACCGCTGAAAAGAGCCTGGCTCCCTATTCTCTACAACCACCCTTCAGATTTATGACATCTCATTTATGAGATTCACTGAGCCTTCTCTAGGCTAAACAGTCTCAGCTCTCAGTCTCTCCTTATACAAAAGATGTTCCAGTCCCATAATTACCTTAGTGGCCCTTTGCTGGATTCTCTCCAATACCGCACTCTCTCTTTTGTACTGCGGTGCCCAGAACTGGACCCAGTACTCATGGTTTCACCTCATCAGCGTTGAACAGATGGGAATGATCACGTCCCTTGACCTGCTGGCAAGACTTCTCCTAAAGCAGCCCAGGAGACTCTTGGTGGTCTTTGGCACAGGGGCACATTGCTGGCTCATGTTCAAGTTGGTGTCCACCAGGACCCCAGGTCCTATTTTGCCAAACTGCTTTCCAGCTGGTCGGCCTCCAGCATGTCATTGGTGCCTGGGGTTATTCCTCCCCAAGCGCAGGACTTTGCACTTCCATTTGCTGAACTTCATGATGTTCTTGTCAGCCCATTTCTCCAGCCTATCGAGGTCCCTCTGGATGGCAGCAAAACCCTCTGGTGTACCAGCCACTCCTCCCAGTTTTGTCTCATCAGCAAACTTGTTGAGGGTACACACTGCCCCATCATTCAAATAATTAATGAAGTTCAGCAGGATTGGATCCAGTATTGATCCCTGGGGTACATCACTAGTTACTGGCCTCCAACTAGACGTTGTGCCACTGATCCCTACCCTCTGTGCCTGGCTGTTCAGCCAGTTTTCAATCCTCCTCAATTGTCATTGATTATAGAATCCTCTGACAGTGTGGTTCTGCCTTTTTTGTAATGAAGTCCTTCTGTTTAAGCATAAAATGTTCTTACCAAAAGTAATTGCATTTTACTAATGCTTTTCTTAGATTTTTTTTTTACTGTAACTTTCACATATGTTTTGAAGCAGGGTTTCACCAGGTTCATGGAGGAGTTCATATAGTCATGTCTTGGCAGCATGTTTAATTGCACTGTATTGTTAGAAATGCATCCACATACTTAGACAATAAATGACGTGTACTTGAAGACTAATTTTAACTCATTTAAAATTTATATTAAAAATTTAGATATAGTGACTATAGATATTACACCTTCAAAGAGGAAAATATCTAGGTCAATCTTTAATCTGTAAGCTCCAAAACTGATAACTGTTCATAACAATTGCAACTCCACCTCTCCAGTCCACTGCACTCCTATCTCTCCAAGAAAAAGAGGAAAAAGGAAAAAAAAACTATCCAATTTCCAGTACATTAGTAACAGAAAATACTGAAATGTCCTCACAAAGGGTTTAGTAGAACAGTTGTCTCTGCAATATGCTATCCGACATGACAAAGGGAAAAAATGCATGCCCAAATGTTTATAGCACAGTCCTCTCCTAGAAATATCCAGATAAAATTGTTATCTTAAAAAGACCTTTATTACAGTGGTCACAGAGAACAGTGTATTGCTGTATTGTTGGCAAGAAAAAAAATAGAATAAAATGAACAGTAGAATATAAATAAGATAGTGAAGCTACTATTAAAAGACTTTTGAAAGTATTCAAGCTGAAAAATCATTAATTCAATACTTCATGCTCCCAAATTTTCATAAAATTTACATCTGCTTCAGCAAAAGAAGGAAATTTTATTCTTGTCATGTAATTTTTCTATTGTTTTTAGCACTGTTTTTTATGCTTTTTTGATAATACATCTGAAAGTACCCAAAATGTAGGTTTCATTTTGCATATGATTTTAATGGGAAACCAAGCTACAGTGAATACTGTATCCAAGCTAACCAAGATGCCATCATGAGCGGCAGCTTGCAGAGTAGTATGCAAGGATAAGGCCAAGACATTCCCAGTACAGCTTACCTTCTGTGGAGTGCTGCACAGCATAAAGTCATGGGGAGCAGAGGTGACAGAATATTGAGAGGTGGGGAAAAGGACACTTGTCCAAACAGCTTACTTGACAGTTTACCAGCAGTACTCTTTGATATATATTTTGGAAGATCCTCTAAACTGTTTCTCAGCTGTCCTGATGACAGAGTTTAACAGAATAGCAGAGATCTGCAGGTACTTGGCGAGAAATCTGTTGGACCCTTAACTGACTCCTCTGCCTCACCCACCAGCTCTCTGTATCTTTTGTATTGCCACGCGTAATGCAGTCTACACATAATTTTTTCTAACTAGTGTAGCTGACTGAAACAAGACTTGTAAAATACACTGACAGAGTAGAAAAAAAGCACACCATGATCTTCATATAGCTCTTGTCTTTTTGGGGAAAGCAAATACAATAATTTTATTTTTGGGCACACATCTGTATTCCAGTGCATTTAGAAACAAAGAATGCTCTACCATTTATCTTAGCATTTTGTAATAATTAATACTGTCTTTACTGCTATCTTGTAAAAAACCAAATGTATTCAAGCTTTTTAAAGAAAACTCTAAAGATCTTTTCCTTTTCTTTTATAAGCATCTGCAAATGATTCTCTTGTTTTAACCCAGAACCTCATCTAAATAGGTCAGCTGTGGTGCCAAATACAAGTGGTGATAGATTTGGCAATTAGGTGACATGTTCAAGGGAAAAAGGAACCATTTACATGTGTGATTGCCTACAGGAATTTGTCCTGTTAGGGTGCAAAGAATTACACAGGGTTCTCTTTGTGTCTTCCAGTAGTTTTCTCGTGGTACATTGACGAGAGTGCTATTCATGACTTTTTCCTCTTTGGAACACAGGAAACAGAGTTCAGTGATCCAGAAAAGTCTCATGCCAATGTTTCTTTGTGCTTGTTTATGAATCTGACTGCATATCTATCTTGTTTCATTAGATTGTTCTATTACATATCCAACTCACCTGGAAGGCAGCAGCCAACATAAACAAGTTGACTTCCTCCCAGCTGCCTAACCATGACCTCTTTAGTAGAAAGTAGTAAACAAAACTTGCAGTAACTATAGAGCAATCTGGAAAAGCAAAACAAAGCACCTCCCCTCGCAAGAACATAGTTGCTGCATTCATCACAACAACTGAATAATTATTCTCATGTACCTTTCTTATGTGTCTGATCTGCTCTGGGTCTGATCTCTGTTACAATATAGACATATTGGTTGTTTCCTGTGTGTGATGTAGGCGGTTTGCCAGGATCAAGTTTTCTGTTCAGATGCTCTGATGTCACAGTATCACAGCTTAAGATCTTGAAGCCATATTTTACTGTTTTTCTTAAACTATGTTGTCTTAAAGAAGGCTCATTTCTAAAAGGGACTAGTTGTTCATCAGCAAAGTCAGCTCCAGGAAAGAGATGAAATCTCAGTTTGAAAGCCATAAGTTCATGAATTATTGCAATATGTGCTGTCATTAATAAAGTCTTATGATACAAAACTATTCCATGATTGTTATATTCTCTTTCATTTAAACTAGTTGTCTCACAGATACTTATGGGAGAAAATATATGGTAGTATATACAAGCATAAAAAAATTCTAGTTAATGTCAGTTTCTGTAAAGGTTATCTTCTTATCAAGCTACTTCTTTTTATCAAGTTATGTATATATATATACACTTATATACATACATGCGTACACAAAAATATTTATCTAAAGATGCACACTCATATATACTGTGCAATCCATCTGTGTCTGTGGCTAGAGATATATAGTCACAGTGGAATTGTCCTCTGCTCGAAGGTAGCAGATAACAGGGACTTTTTATGTCTTTTCCCTAAAGGAAAAGAAATCAGCATCGTTTGGAGTTTATATATACTGCTGTTCTGTAATAGTACCAGTCCAATAGCAAAAAAGTAAATTTATTTTCAGGAATTTTGGCACAAAACTGATATCCCCTTGCTATAGTTCAACTTTTCCTGAATAATTATGTTTAATCAGAAGAGGCAAAGAAAAAACTCTGGCTACTTGTTCAGCTCAGTTTATCAATAAACTCTGTTTCAACACACCTTTACTTTGTAAGCCTAATAATATTTTGCACCTTGCCAAGATAGTATTTATCTACGTTGGAAGAAAAAAAGAAACTCAAAGGCCAGTAGAGAACAACTTTATATGGCGACTCTTGTCAAACCAGTGCTATGTACACTGCAAGTGCATCACTTGCTAGAATGACTGTCATAAATATCTCAATACATGTCTGTATGTATTGCCTTCTAAACCATTCTTTCTCTCTCTGAAAGTTGATTTCTGAAATACTTCTGTCTCTTTTCCGAGCTGTTTCCATTTCTGTCTGCTTACTATATAGGTTCCTGCAGACCTTCTTATATTAAGTTTGATTGTTGCATTTAATTTCAGGAAGGCTTTAATTCTTGTGAGATGGTCTCACTTTTCAGTCACTCCCAGTTACAGTCATTTAATCATTCACCTCAGTGCAAACAGTCCATCAGGTCTTTAACAACGGAACAATGACACAAAAAAATGGAAATCCATATTATGAAAGAGGTCCTAAATCAACTCTTACTGATTAATTTCCCCTTTATTCACAAAGCTTAACTCATCCTGACTGAATCAATCAAAAAGCTATTACCTTCATACTTGCAAGTGTTACTTTCAAAATCAATAAAAACTGAGTTCATTTTTAAGATGCAATATATTACCAAAATAAAAGTTCCCATTTACTTGGGCTAGAGATTTATCAAAAAACTGTTGTAGATAGAAAAATCCTGTTTGTTGGCCCTGCAGATTTTTTAGTGTTTTGTAATTTTCAACTTTGTCCTTTTTTTCAGTTTCGTTTACTTCAATAGCTGGATATCTATTAGTTTTGTGAATGTATTTTTTCTGCTTCTGCACATGAAAGAGTTTTTTTTAATGATCAATGATTTTATAGAAACTCTTTCTGCCCTATATACCATGTTTTCATTGTGTTTTTTAACAAGGCCACAGTAAAAGCCTCCGTAGGGTAGGAGCAAGAACAGGTAGCCTGGGAAGAACACAGAGAAATTGACTGAGCAGGCAGGGATCAGGTTAGGAAAGCTAAAGCCCAGATAGAATTAAATCTGGCCAGGGACCTCAAGGGCAACAAGAAAAGCTTCTACAGGTATGTCAGTGATAAAAGGAAGACTAGGGAAAATGTGGGCCCTCTCTGGAAGGAAATGGGAGACCTGGTTACATGCAATAGGGAGAAGGCTGAGGTACTCAATGGCATTTTTGCCTCAGTCTTCACTGGCAATTCTCCTAGCCACACCGCCGAAGTCACAGAAGGCAAAGGCAGGGACTGGGAGAATGAGGTACCTCCCACTGTTGGAGAAGACCATGTTCGAGACCATCGAAGCAACTTGAAGGTTCACAAATGCATGGGACGTGATGACATTCATCCATGGATCCTGAAGGAACTGGCGGATTAAGTTGCTAAACCACTATCCACCATATTTGAGAAGTCGTGGCAGTCTGGTGAAGTTCACGCTGACTGGAGAAGGGGAAACATAACTCCCGTTTTTGAAAGGAAACTTGTTGGTGACATGGACAGTGGAATTGAGTGCACCCTCAGCAAGTTTGCCAACGACACCAAGCTGTGTGGCGCAGTTGACACAGTGGAGGGAAGGGATGCCATCCATAGGGACCTACACAGGCTGTAGAGGTGGGCCCGTGCAAACCTCAGGAAGTTCAATAAGGCCAAGGTCCTGCACGTGGGTCTGGGCAATCCCAAGGCCAAATACAGGCTGGGCAGAGAATGGATTGAGAACAGCTGTGAAGAGAAGGACTTGGGGGTGTTGGTGGATGAGGAGCTCAATGTGAGCCAACAATGTATGTTTGCCGCCCAGAAAGCCAACCGTATCCTGAGCTGCATCAAAAGAAGCGTGACCAGCGGGTCAAGGAAGGTGATTCTTCCCCTCTACTCTGCTCTGGTGAGACCCCACCTGGAGTACTGCATCCAGCTCCGGGGCCCCCAACATAAGTAGGACATGGACCTGTTGGATCAAGGCCAGAGGAGGGTCATGGAGATGATCAGCAGACTGGAGCACCTCTTCTATGAAGACAGGCTGAGAGAGTTGGGATTGTTCAGCCTGGAGAAGAGAAAGCTCCAGGGAGACCTTATAGCAGCCTTTGAGTACTTTAAGGGGGCCTACATGAAAGCTGGTGAGGGATCCTTTATCAGGAAGAGTAGCGATAGGATGAGGGGTAATGGTTTTAAGCTGAAAATGAGTAGGTTTAGATTAGATATTAGAAATAAATTCCTTACTGCAAGGGTGATGAGACACTTGAACAGGTTTCCCAGTAAAGCTGTGGATGCCCCATCCCTGGAAGTGTTCAATGCCAGGTTGGATGGGGTTTTGAGTAACCCGGTCTAGTGGAAGTTGTCCCTTGCCATGGTAGGGGGCTTGGAACTAGATGATCTTTAAAGTCCCTTCCACCCCAAACTATTTTATGATTCTATGAAAAGTGGTCCAAAATTTAGCTCTGATGAGTAAAGACAGGACCCACCTAGCAAAGCAGAGCAAAAGCATCTTTGCCAACAGGCTGACAAATCTGGTGAGAAGAGCTTAAAACTACACTGGGTGGTGGAGCGAAATTACAACTCCATAAATTGTGGAAGCAGTGAACAGTGGTGGAGAGCAAAGGGTGCAAGGTAACAACAACAAGAGATGCTCCAAGAACAACAAAACAGGGCAAAAGAAAGCATGCCTTAAATATACACAGAATCATTGAATCATAGAATCGTTTAGGTTGGAAAAGACCCTTAAGGTCATCAAGTACAATTGTTGTCCTAACACTGCCACGTTCACCGCTAAAACATGTCCCTAAGCGCCACATCTACACATCTTTTAAATACCTCCAGGGATGGTGACTCAACCACTTCCCTGGGCAGCCTGTTCCAATGCTTGACAACCCTTTCAGTGAAGAAATTTTTCCTAATATCCAACCTAAACCTCTCTGGCGCAACTTGAGGCTGTTTCCTCTTGTCCTATTGGTTGTTACTTTGGAGAAGAGACTGACACCTGCTTCTTTACGACCCCCTTTCAGATAGTTGTACAGAGCTGTAAGATCTCCTTTTCTCCAGGCTAAACAACCCCAGTTCCCTCAGCCACTCCCCGTTAAGACTTGTTCTCCAGACCCTTCACCAGCTCTGCTGCTCTTCTTTGGACTCACTCCAACACCTCAATGTCATTCCTGTAGTGAGGGGCCCAGAATTGAACACAGTATTCAAGGTGTGGCCTCACCAGTGCTAAGTACAGGCAGACATGAGTGCATGCAGCATTGGAAACAAGCAGGAAGAACCAAAGCTCCTTGTGCAGATTCTGAATTGTGACGTTTTTGATGCTGCAATAACTGAGATGTGGTACAATAGCTTGTGTGACTTGAGTGCTGTGATGGATTGATACAGGCTTTTCAAGAAAGGCAGGCAGGAAATAAGTGGAGGAAAGCTTGTCCTTTATGTTACAGAGGAGCTTGAAGGTATGTAGCTCTTGTATACAGCAGATAACAGGCTGGTTGAGAGCTTGTGCTAACCTAGAATCAGAAGAGAGGTCAGTGAACATGACATTGTGGTGGGAAATTATTCCAGATCACTTGATCAGAGTCAGGAAGCCAACAAATTCTCCTTTAAATAACTAGAGAAATTCTCTGTATCACAGACCCTGACTTACAGGAGAGTTTAAGCTCCCTTCCAGCTGTTGGAAGGGCAACACAGCAAAAATGCAAGCAAGACTTCAGAGAGGGTCAGGGATAGCTTCCTTGTACAGGTACCAAATAGACCAGGTAGGGGATGACTCACAGCTGGAATTGATATTCAGGAACAAGAACTTCCTAGGGATATGGTAGTCAGCAGTAGCTTTCACTGCAGTCTCCAAGAAATCATTCAGGATCCTGAAGGGGGTAAGGAAGGACAGTAGCAGAGTACAAGCTTTGGACTTTAGCTGAACAAACTTTGGTTTATTCAGGGAACTCTTAGGTGGGATACCATAGGAGGCAGCTTTCAAAGGCAAAGGAGGTCAGGAAAGATAACAGGTTTTAGGACAGGATCTTACTAGCAAGAAAACAGTTAATCATGATACTCAGAAAAACAAGTAGACACATCAGGAGACTGGCTTGGCTAAACTGGGAACTCATGAGACCTTCAGTGAAGAAAGGCAGGTGGAAGCAGGGACAGTTGCACAGGAGAAATTTACCTATACATGTACTTGGGACCCTATAGTCTGCAGCCAAGAGTTTTGAGAAAGTTGGACGATGTCCTTACAAGGTTGCTCTCTGTCATCTTTGAAACATCACGGAGATTTCGGCAGGTACCCAGTGACTGGAAAAAAGAAAAGCCAAAAAGTCAACCCAAGGAACTACGGGCCCATCAACTTCACTTCATTCCCTGGGAAAACCGTGATGTTGTCTTACCAGGAGTAAATCATGCCTGACCAACCTGATTTCCCTCTGTGACAAAATTACTGCATTTTCAGACAAAGGGAGAGAAGTGGATGCCATTTACCTCAACTTTAGCAAGGTATTCTGACTCCCATCATACTTTTGCATCCAACTTGGGAAAATATGGTCTGGAATGGCTGGGTACCAGAGGAACCTCCATAGATATTGATATAAGCTTAAATGGAACAAATCTGTCAAAAAATATTTAAAGTGAATTGAAACAAAAAAAATGAAACAAAATGTTTAGACATTACCCTCACACAAGTCAAAAATTATGTTTGCATTTTTTGTTTGCAGAAGTCCAATTTATATTTTCTCTACTATTGATAACAAAAAAGACAGCAAAATACAATAACTTCCTGGGGAGAAGTTTTATATTTTGACCAGGTTTAATCTAAGTTCAGGATCCTAACTGTTTTATCCTTAACTCACTAGTCACATTCTAAAAAAATCCACAGATATATGCCATTAATTGCGAAAGCAGATTTGTCTTTTGTTTTCCTATCTCGTCATGGCTGGAACACCTCTATGAGGAAAGGCTGAAAGAGTTGGGGCTGTTCAGCCCGGAGAAGACAAGGCACCAGGGAGACCTTATTGCAGCCTTTCAATACTTAAAGGGGGCTTATAAGAAAGAGAGGGAGAACATTTTTGCTAAGGTCTGTAGTGACAGGACAAGAGGCAACAGTTTTAAACTTAAGGAGGGTACATTTAGATTGGATATAAGGAAGATATTTTTTACAAGGAGGTGGTCAGACACTGGCACAGGTTGCCCAGAGAAGTTGTGGGTGCCCCATCCCTGGAAGTGTTCAAGGCCAGGTTGGACGGGGCTCTGAGCAACCTGATCTAGTGCAAGATGTCCCTGCCCATGGCAGGGGTTTGGACTAAATGATCTTTAAAGGTCCCTTCTAATCCAAACCATTCTAAGATTCTATGATTCTATTCTAACCTTTGGTATTTTCTCCATTGAAAATGTGAGAAGAAATGAAAAATAATTTGATAGCTCAACAACAATAGAATTTTTTATAAGACAAGAGTCTGATGATTTGAGGTGAAAAAGATGTCAGTTTTAGAGATGTCTCAGTGTCCCTCCAATGAGTTCAAGCTATAATACCACAGTGTATTAGAGCATTTCTGAGGTGAAACACTGCACTTCAGATGTCTGTGTCCTAAATTCATGCATACATGTGCATAGCATATTACATGATCTGACATGCATAACTTATTATGATTTTGTGAAAAACTAATATGCTATATTCAGTAAAAAAATGTATGCATAACTTAAACTTCATATTCTTCATCCTTATTATTGCTTTTGCAAGAATAAGTTTTATTTTTATTATGCTTCTTTAAAAGGAAAGAAGCTAAAAATTAAAAACAAAATCCAGGATATTTTGTATTATTCCATTGCTGGATTTATTTGCAGTGTTTAGAGAGAATTTATTTTCACAATAACAGGAAAAACAGATTATTTAGTCCCATTTAAGAGTATATGTGGACAAGCATCACAGAAGAGAATGTGAGAAGAATCTTCTCATTGCTGGCCTCGTGTCTTCTTTCTGTTTGGCTTAGACAAGGTGCTATATACTAGTTTCTCCTATTCCACCAAATACATATGGATAATTACTGTCCTCATAGGACTATATTTCACTTAAAGTCAGAATACTCTAGACTACACTGGCCTCATTATATGTTACTTCTTAAGGAAGCTGTTTTCTCCTTTATATTGTGTTAATTTATTTTTAGGGCAAAGATAATCAGCTGTTTCAGGGAATGCATATACATTTTCTCTTTGCCTACTGTGAGCACTTAAGATCTGTAGTCACACATCTTACAAATGGCCACAAAATGTCAGTTTCAAATCAAATTAAATTCCATTCCCTGGGATGTGAATGGATCATTTCTGTTGTGCGCTTAGGCCTTTCTAGTTTGAGGAATGAGAAATACAGTCAAAATACATCCAAAATTAGTTTTCCTGCAGTGCACTATGAAAAGAAAGCACAATTAATATATACTACCCATTTTGAAAAACGTCTTGGTGACTGTGATGAGTGATTTCAGTGTATGTTTTAAAATGAAAAACCTAAAATAAAGGAAACTATAGGACTTTTACTTTGATTTGATTAAGGGTGTAACTTCAAGTGAGGAACTGCAGATGTTTTTGAGAAAGAGAAGACATATTTTATCTATCTTGTTACCTCTCAAACAAAATTTAAAAATGTATAGGATACTTTAAGGGTGTGCTAACTTTCTTGGGTCTCAAACAGGGAAGAACAGCATAGAATTCACTAATGGTTTCTGCTTCTTGTACATTTGTGCAACCAATGAGATTTTCACAAAGACACATCAAAAAGCCTGGAAAACTGAAATTCAGTATCACAGAATCACAGAATGGTAGGAGGTGGAAGGGACCTCTAGAGATCATCTAGTCTAAGACCCCTGCCAAAGCAGGTTCACCTAGAGCAGGTTGGACAGGAACACATCCAGGTAAGTTTTGAATATCTCCAAAGAAGGAGACTCCACAACCTCTCTGGGAAGCCTGAGAGGCTCAAAGTAAAGACATTTTTCCTCATGTTGAGATGGAATTTCCTGTGTTCTACTTCATGCCCGTTACCCCTTGCCTTGTCTCTGGGCACCACTGAAAAGAGTTTGGCCCCATCCTCTTGACACCCACCCTTTAGATATTTATAAGCTTTGATGAGATCCCCTCTTAGTCTTCTACTCTCCTGGCTAAACAGACCCAGGTCTCTCAGCCTTTCCTCATAAGAGAGGTGCTCCAGTCCCTTGGTCAACTTTGTAGCCCTCCACTGGACTTTCTCCAGTAGTTCCTTGTCTTTCTTGAACTGGGGAGCCCAGAAGTGAATACAGTACTCCAGATGCGGCCTCACCAGGGCAGAGTAGAGGGGAAGGATGACCTCCCTCGACCTGTCAGCCACACTCTTTTTAATGCACCCCAGGATACAATTGGCCTTTTGGCCACGAGGGCACATTGCTGTCTTATGGTCAACTTGCTGTTCACCAGGACTCCCAGGTCCCTTTCCACACAGCTGCTTTCCAGCAGGTCAGTCCCTAACCTGTACTGGTGCATGGGGTTATTCCTCCCTAGGTGCAGGACCCTACACTTGCCTTTATTGAACTTTATTGTGTTCCTCTCCACCCAGCTCTCTAGCCTGTCCAGATCTCACTGAATGGTAGCAGAGTCAATGGTGGTCAGTCACCCCTTGCAGTTTTGTGTCATCAGCAAACTTGCTGAGGGTTCACTTTGTCTCCTCATCCAGGTCATTGATGAATATGGTGAACAAGACTGGACCCCAGTCCAGTTCCTAAGCTTACCTATGAGGATGCTTTGGTGACAGTGTCAAAAGCCTTGCTAAAGTCGAGGTAGACAACATCCACTGCTCCCCCCTCATCTACCCAGCCAGTCATGCCATCATAGAAGGATATCAATCTGGTGAATCCATGTTGACCACTCCTGATAACCTTCTTTTCCTCCACACACTTAGAGATGACATCCAGAATGAGTTGTTCCATTACCTTTCCAGGAATGGAGGTGAGGCTGACTGGCTTGTAGTTTTCTGTGTCCTTCTTGCCCTTTTTAAAGGCTGGAGTGACATTGGCTTTCCTCCAGTGCTCAGGCACCTTTCCCATTCTACATGACCTTTCAAAGATGATGGAGAGCAGCTTAGCAATAACATCTGCCAGCTCCCTCAGCACTTGCGGGTGCATCCCATCAGGGCCCCTGGATTTGTGGGTGTCGAGTTTGCTTAATGATATCTAACCTGATCCTCCTCAACCAAGGGAAAGTCTTCCTTTGTCCAGACTCTCTCTCTGTCACCTCCAGGGTCTGGGATTGCTGAGGGCTCGCCTTAGCAGTAAAGACTGAAGCAAAGAAGACATTCAGTAACTCTGCCTTCTCTGCATCGTCCATCTCCAGGGCACCTACCTCGTTCAGCAGTGGGCCCACATTTTTCCTAGTCTTCCCTTTGTTACTGATGTACTTGAAGAAGCCCTTCTTATTGTCCTTGACTTCCTTTGCCAGCTCTAATTCCAAGTGGGCCTTAGCCTTCCTTGTTGCATCCCTGCATACTCTGATAACAGTCAGACATTCTGACCTATGTGACCAATATTCCTCCCAAGTGGCCAGTCCCTTTTTCCACATTCTATAAACTTCCTTCTTCCATTTGAGCTTTTCCAGAAGCTCCTTGCTCATCCATGCAGGTCTCCTGCCTCCTTTTCCTGATTTCTTACTCCTAGGGATGCACTGACCTTAAGCTTGGAGGAAGCGGTGCTTGAATATTAACCAGCTCTCTTGCACTCCACTTCTTTTTAGAGTCTTAGCCTATGGGATTCCTCCAAGTAGGTCTTTGAAGAGGCCAAAGTCAGTTCTCCTGAAGTCCGGGGTTGTAATCCTACTTACTGCCCTGCTTCTTCCACCATCTCATGTTCACTGCAGCCAAGGCTACTCCCAACCTTTGCATCCCCAACTAGTCCTCCTTTGTTTGTCAGCACAGGGTCCAGCAGCACACCCCTCCTCGTTGTTTCCTCCACCACCTGCGTCAAAACATTATCATCAATGCTCTGCAGAAGCCTCCTGGACTGTGCGTGTCTGGCTGTGTTGCCTTTCCAACAAATATCAGGGTAGTTGAAGTCCCCCATGAGAACCAAGGCCTATGATCGTGAGGCTACTTTCAGATGCCTGTAGAAGGCCTCATCAACTTCCTCTTCCTGATCTGGTGGTCTGTAGTAAACACCCACAACAGTGTCAACCATATTAGCTTGCCACTTAATTCTTACCCACAAGCTCTTGACTCATTCTTCATCCACCCCTAGGCAGAGCTTGATATATCCCAGCTGCTCTCTCACATAAAGAACAACCCCACCACCTTGCCCCACTGGCCTGTCTTTCCTAAAAAGTACATAACCATCCATGACAGCATTCTAGTCACGAGAGCTATTCCACCATGTGTCTGTAATTGCAATGGGATCATGGCCCTGAGACCACACACAGATCTGTAGTTCTTCCTGTTTATTCCCCATGCTGCGTGCATTGGTGCACAAGCATTTCAGAGAGGTAATCAAGCACGCAGGTTTGCCTGGAGGGGAGCTAGAGGATCCTCCACAGCCATACACACCCTTGAGGTGGATGGCCTCCTGGTTCTTATCTTGGGAGGCATCTAAGGAACATTTGTCGCTGCTCTGGTTTGCCTGTCTTATTCCCCAGCTGGATGCGATGGCATGAGCATTGCCACCATGGGCCCACCCCCCCGAGTCCTTCAGTTTAAAACCTGCCTCATCAAGTTGGCCAGCCTGCTGTCAAAGATTCCCTTGCCTCTTCTAGACAGGTGGATTCCAACCCTCTCTAACAGGCCATGTTCGTCAAAGAGTGTCCCATTGTCACAAAAGCCAAAACCCTCGCAACAGCACCCCATGTAGCCAGAAGTTGATATGCATTATCTGTCCATTTTGTCTGCTGTAGATGAACCTGCTCTGGCAGAAGGGTTGGACTAGATGATCTCCAGAGGTCCCTTCCAACCCTGACCATTCTGTGATTCTGTGATTTCTGGCTGCTGCTTTTTCTCTAACTGGTAAAATGGAGGAAAAGATAACTTGGGCACCAATTCATATGAATTTTGTGGCTGCTTCTTATTTTTCTTTCTTTGCAGAAAAGGGAGCAAAAAGCATACAATGAAAGTATAGTTATTACTGTTGCCTTTTCTCCTTAGATGGGAACTGGATTGTGTTTCTCCTATCTCTACCTTGATGGAATCTTAGGGCTCTTAAAAGAAAATAGCTGCTATCTAGTACTCAAGACCCACCATACTTGAACTGTCCTGTGGTTTTATTTGGAATGACTGAAAAAGAGACCGTATAACAAATGGGTTCTTAATAGGTAAGGTTTACTAGCTTTTACACAGAAGTATTTGAGGGGAGGGGGGAAGAAACAGAGTATAGTTTCCTTGAGGATGCGCATATTCTCAAAGCAAATTATCTCAGAGCATATCTACAAATTGGGACTGGCTTTAAGGGTAGAGAACAATCCTGTACTTTCAAACTTAAGATCATCACACTTCTCTCCTTCTATTTTCTTTAACAGTACTATGTATTTTTCTATACATATGTATGTATATATATATATAAGTATCTAAGTATCCATATAAGTGTATATACACATAAATATGCTTGCAACCCTACCTCATCAAAGCTCTTTTTCCTTATTTTTAATAGCAATGATATATGCCTCTGTCATGTTCCAGCAGTAAACCACAGAAATTACAGCATTATCAAAAAATTTAACATCCCGTAGACCTGCATCTACACCCAACCTTTATTCAGAAATGTAATCCTATAAAGCTGAAATGTGAAGGTCTTACTTAATTCTCAGTCAATAAAAATTTCACTAAAATCAGTAGGGGTCTGCCCAGGACAAACTGATAAGAATCTTAGATTTTTTAAACCTGTGCTAGGAGTATTTGCATGATCAGAGCTTTGTGCAAATAGATGCAAAGTTAATTCCTTGTTTATTGGCTAGTGAAATGAAGGTATGTATGAAAGAATGCTTGTTTGCTTTTTCCTCTTAAGATTTTCAATTTCACTTTCATTTTGTATTCTCAGTTGTAATTATAAAAGAATATAATTATAAAAGAAAATGCTTTTATTTTTCAGAGTCAATATGTTATGTTCAAATATAGATGAATCCCATGAGCATTATATATGAGCTACTGTCTTATGCATCCAAATGACTTTATATAGCTACAGAAACCATGCAGGGGAGAAACAAAGCTGTAACATAGAAACAAGCATACATGATATTGATGACACAGCTCATTGGGGTGTTAAAGGAAGTGACAGAAATATACACCAGATGTTCCTTTGCTCTACAAGGGCACAAATGAATCCCATGTTGCAGTAATTATTCTGTCACCTAGTTGCACTCCTGAATACAATTGATGAGCAAGACCATACCTTTTAGGTTTTTTTAACACTTTAGGAAACTGCTGTTCAAGGAAACAAAACTATCTATTCCTTCTACTGAGTGAAGAGCATGTCTGATTTCCAAGCTCCAGACAGCTCAGAAGACAGGATTTTTACTTAGCTTTGTGCAGGCATCTTTATAGTTTTTACTGAATAGCTCCCTTTCTGCATTGGTACGGTGGATTTGTAAAGTTACTAGTATTATTATTGCTTTTTTAATTTTTCAAATTAGAGTTAAAAAGTGAAGTACGGAGCCAACTGAGAGCCTATGGGTCAAGATTACAGGGAAATCAGGAGCAGGGGACGTTACAGTGGGGGTATGCTACAGGCCACCTGACCAGGAAGACCAAGTGGATGAAGCCCTCTACAGACAGATAAGGGCGGCATCACGTTCACAGACCTTGGTTCTCATGGGTGACTTCAACCACCCTGACATCAGTTGGAAGGATAACACAGCCAGGCACAGGCAATCCAGGAGGTTCCTGGATTGCATTGAGGACAACTTCCTTCTCCAAGTGGTTGAGGAGCCGACGAGGAGAGGAACCATGCTGGACCTTGTTCTTACCAACAAGGAGGGGCTGGTTGACAGGGTCAAACTCAAGGGTAGCCTGGGCTGTAGTGACCATGAAATGGTCAAGTTTGAAATCCTCAAGGCAATGAAGAAGGTGCGCAGCAGGCTGATGACCCTGGACTTCAGGAGAGCCGACTTTGGCCTCTTGAAGAATCTGCTTGGTATGGTGCCGTGGGATGAAGCGCTGGAAGGAAGAGGGGTCCAAGAAAGCTGGTTAATATTCAAGGACCACCTCCTCCAAGCACAGCAGCAATGCATTCCTACAAAGAGGAAGGCAGGCAGAAAAGCCAGGAGGCCTGTGTGGATGAACAAGGAGCTCCTGGAACTGACCAAAAGAAAAAAGGAGGCCTACAGGGAGTGGAGACAGGGGCGGGTAGCCTGGGAGGATTACAGAGGAATCATTCGAGCAGCTAGAGAGCGGGTTAGACAAGCTAAAGCCCAGCTAGAACTAAATCTGGCCAGGGACATTAAGACAAACAAAAAATCCTTCTATAGGTATATCAGCGAGAAAAGAAAGACTAGGGAAAATGTAGGCCCTCTCTGGAAGGATACGCAAGAACTGGTTACCCGGGACAGTGACAGAGCTGAGGTACTCAATGACTTTTTTGCCTCAGTCTTCACAGACAAGGACAGCAGCCGCACTGCCCAAGACGCAGATTGCAGAGGAGAGGATTGGGAAAACGGAGCACCGCCCACTGTAGAGGAAGATAAAGTGAGAGACCACCTGAGGAACCTGAAGGTGCACAAGTCCATGGGACCTGATGAGATACATCCGCGGGTCCTGAGGGAACTGGCAGATCAAGTCGCGAAGCCACTAGCCATCATATTTGAGAAGTCGTGGCAGTCTGGTGAGGTTCCTGCCGACTGGAAAAGGGGAAACATAACCCCTATTTTCAAAAAGGGAAACAAGGAAGACCCGGGGAACTACAGGCCAGTCAGTCTCACCTCTGTGCCTGGCAAGATCATGGAGCAGATCCTCCTGGAAACTCTGCTGAGGCACACAGAAAACAAGGAGGTGATTGGCGAGAGCCAACATGGCTTCACCAAGGGCAAGTCATGCCTGACAAATTTGGTGGCCTTCTACGAAGGGGTTACAGCGGCAGTGGACAAGGGAAGATCTACTGATGTCATCTACCTGGACTTGTGCAAAGCGTTTGACACTGTCCCACACGATATCCTGGTCTCTAAATTGAAGAGACATGGATTCGATAAATGGACCACTCGGTGGATAAAGAACTGGCTGGATGGTCGCACTCAAAGGGTTGCGGTCAACGGCTCGGTGTCCAAGTGGAGAGCAGTGACGAGTGGCGTTCCTCAGGGGTCGGTACTGGGACCCGTACTGTTCAACATCTTTGTCAGCGACATGGACAGTGGGGCAGAGTGCACCCTCAGCAAGGTTGCTGATGATACCAAACTGTTTGGCGAGGCAGACATGCTGGAGGGGAGGGATGCCATCCAGAGGGACCTGGACAGGCTGGAGAGGTGGGCCCAAGCCAACCTCATGCAGTTCAACAAGGCCAAGTGCAAGGGCCTACATCTGGGTCGGGGCAATCCCAAGCACAAATACAGGCTCGGCGGAGAATGGCTGGAGAGCAGCCCTGTGGAGAAGGACCTGGGGGTGATGATTGATGAGAAGCTCGACATGAGCAAGCAATGTGCGATCGCAGCCCAGAAGGCCAACCATATCCTGGGCTGCATGAAAAGAAGTGTGGCCAGCAGGTCAAGGGAGGTGATTCTGCCCCTCTACTCCGCTCTCGTGAGACCCCACCTGGAGTACTGCATCCAGCTCTGGAGTCCCCAACATAAGAAGGACATGGACCTGCTGGAGCGTGTCCAGAGGAGAGCCACAAGGATGATCAGAGGGCTGGAGCACCTCTCCTATGAGGAGAGGCTGAGAGAGTTGGGGCTGTTCAGCCTGGAGAAGAGAAGGCTCCAGGGAGATCTTATTGCGGCTTTCCAGTACCTAAAGGGGGCCTACAGGAGAGCTGGGGAAGGACTTTTTACAAGGGCATGTAGTGATAGGACGAGGGGGAACGGCTTTAAGCTGGAAGAGGGAAGGTTTAGATTAATCATTAGGAAGAAGTTTTTCACTTTAAGGGTGGTGAGGCACTGGAACAGGTTGCCCAGAGAGGTTGTTGAAGCCCCGTCCCTGGAGGTGTTCAAGGCCAGGCTGGACGTGGCCTTGGGCAACCTGGTCTAGTGAGAGGTATCCCTGCCTATGGTAGGGGGGTTGGAACACGATGATCTTCAAGGTCCCTTCCAACCTAAACCATTCTATGATTCTATGATTCTAAGAAGAAAACAATAGAATTTTGCTTTTTTGTCACCTCGTGAAAAAATGAATAATATTTTGTGGCATGATGGAACTAAGCATGGAGTAATGCTTTATTGGAGGGTTTCAGGAGGTAATCTTCCACAAAGGGCTTTAAGAGGGGATGTGAGAGCAGAATATTTATGCGATACTGCAAAGGAGGTGTTGTGGGTAATGTACGGTCCAAAAAAAAAGTATTTTAAGAGTTTAAAAGTCCTATTCAGTCCCACAGAAAGGAGAGGGAGCATGAAAGCAAAAGAAAAAATATTACTGCCTTTTGTGGTTTGGGCTGGGCTGGCCACTAAAATGAATGACAGGTGCTCTCTTTTATTTCTTTCCCCTTCAGAGAAGGGAGACCATCTCCCTTCTAGGAGAGAAGGATGAGAGAGAAAAAAGACTTATGAGTTTAAAAGACACGAAACTAAACTACTTTAATGAAAATATTAATAAAATACTAAAAAAAATATAATCAGACACAATATGTACAAAATCAGTATCAAGCTCCCAGGATGATGATCACATCACTGGCAGGCACTGGGAAAGTCCCAGACTGGACTCAGCGATGGACGGGAACTGGATTCTGGATCTGGATTCAGGAACACACAGATCAGGATCAAAGGCAAGCAAACAGAAAGAGTCCTCCTTGGACACTGGCCATTGAAGGAGGGCTGACCCCTGTATCCCTCAGCTCTTATACTGAGAATGATGTAGATGTGATGGAATACTCTGTTGGTCGGTTTTGGATCACCTGTCCTGTCCACTCCTCCTTGCAGGTGCAACTCATCTATGCTTTTCCACATCCGACCCTCCAACGTGGCACATAACAAAACTATCTGACCTCAGTTGTTATAGCAATAAGTATGAGCAGGACCCTCTCTGGATTCCTTGGTATAAATTATAAACAATTGGGTCTTATCACTCTGGAAGCAGATACTGTCAAAAAAACAGCTAACAGCTTTCAACTAACAAACAAACAGAGTTCCTTTTAGCTTAGGCAGTGGAGTTCCTTCCAGCATGCTAAACCCAGGTTTTCTAGTTTTAGACATATCCAACATCCTTGTCTATTATATATTCAATATAATAGCATTATATGTAATATGCAAAATCACATCTTTCTGCTTTTATTGAAGACAGTGGGGAGGGGCAACTATGAGTAAATAGTATCTCTTACTCTGAAAGAATCTCTTTTAGGGTAAGTGAAATAAATTCTTGTGACCAAAGCTTTGAAATAGAGCAAACTCTTGCAGAACCTGAATTTCAAGCTTATCAGAAATGGGTTTATTAGTGCTGTCGTCCCCTGCCTTATCATTGGCACACATCAGTGAGGTTCTTCTCCTGCTACACAGGACTTGATCACGGCTGCTGCTGCAGGCATTCAGAAATTCATTTAAAGTTCTAGATTTGCAACTTTCTATCTCTACTGGTATTGCTCCGGTGAGGATAGCAGTTTTTCTTCCCTATCCACAAGATACTGTAGAGAAATTTACTCCACTGGAAGGAAACTGGAGGCCTCACATCTGTTTCTCCATTTATTCTAAAGTTCATTGAGTAGCACTGGGCAGAGCATTCCCTACAGGTTTGCCTGTGCATTAGAGGCATCTATGTTCACAGCTGCATTCATACTCAAGACAGCAGAAACATAGGCAGTACTTGACTCACATTTTGAAGATTTTTTAAAAAATATTTTTAAATAGAAAATGTAGAATTTAGTGGAGTTATTCATGCTTATTTAGGAAAGCTACCTTTTAAACCCAAACAATAAGATACTTAAAAGCTTCCTAGAAGAATTCTTATCAGATATTCAATTTCACTGCAATTTAGTCACAGCAAACTCCGACTGCCCTTTTGGTGGATTCTAAGACGCACAAATTAACATTAGATAGAGTTTTCATTAACATTATTGCTTTTTCCTTTCTTGTCTCCATGACTTACTCTGAGAGAAAAGTGACTTCCCAAATGGATTGAAACTTGTATTCTACACTTTCTGATACTGACTTGATGGCACTCAAGTCTGATCTTCAGAGCATTAGTCTGAAAATATAGAAGGGCTGACTATATTTACTAATTAGCATTTACTAAAGTAATCTATATGCTTACCTTCTGCTTTTTGAACAGAAATGGTTTGAGTTGCACACCTTCAAGAATAATTGCAAAGTGTGTTTATCTAAAGATTTTCCAGAGGATAGAGGAGGCAGAAGGAAGGATAGAGGGGTAGGGATTTTGGTAAGACATTTATGGTTGAGGACTTAATTTTCTTGGCTAAGACAAGTCCTATATTTACAATCAGTGTCAAGAATGCTTCTGGATGTTTTATAAGATAACAGTGCTCCTCAGTAAATTGAAGTATGAACAATTTATACACATTTATTTTCTCTGTGCTTCTGGTTTTGTTTTTTTATTTGTTGTTGTTCATGTGTCTACATGGCTTAACACGAATATTTATGTAGGTTTGAAAACTTTCTAATGATTCCCACTCAAGAAAGAATATTTTTTCTTATTTATTTTGCATAAGGTCTACCTCCTAGCTTTTTTATACCTCCAGATCTTTTGTCTTTCCTAGTTTCTTGTTTATTATGACTGTTTTGTAGTGCCTGCTAAATTTTTTCAGTCAGCATTTTGCAACATGTAGAGGAAATACAGAAAGTGATACGATGACATTATAAGTGATCAGCATGTATGTCACTTATGTAAGAAGGACTGGGCAAAAATCAGAGCTCCTTTAGAGAACAATGTTGTTTTCCTATTTGTGTGTCTGCCTATTGCTGTGGAAATGTTTTAATCTAAGAAAAATATTAGAGATGAACTGTATTAAATTTATTTTCATTCTGGGGTTCTTTTGAAAGACAGCACTGTAGCAGAGATTCTCCTAAGAAGAATTAAACACTCACCGAGGTTTATTTCATTAAGTAGAAAAAAATATGTCATGTATGTTTTCCTTCCCATTCCAATTCTGTAGTGGTCAACTGTCATTATTAAAATACTAGATCCTAGTATGGCTTAGTGATGCTGCCTGAACAGAGGCTGCTCATTCATTTGCAATCCTTTTGTGTCCTTTAGGAAACATTATTCTAATGATAATAATATACTAGTTTCTATTATCATTTTTATATCACATTTACTATCTATAAACCAGATTTGAATTTATGTTAAGAGCCAGCAAAATCTTGATCACTCTTTATTTATTTAAAAAAATTAGTTTGGGCCATAAAATGGCTTTAGTCACTAATGCAAAGAATAGTGTTTGGTCTTACAAACAAGAGTGCTTTGCTCTTGTTATAAGCCTGTGCAGAATAATGCAACAACTACATGTATTCTTAGATAGTCATATATTTCTACAAATGAATTAGCAGAAGCAAAAACACACATTTAGTTTGTGCATAGGGGATTTTAGCCAAAGTAAATGAATCAGAGTTTTAATTCACTTGGGTTCAAATTCATTTAGGCTTGTCATATTGAACAAAAGAAAACCATCAGGCATAAAGGAGCAGTCAGGCATGATATTAAACAGCTGAACTTGTCAAAATAATCAGCATGTAGTTATGAAGTTGCATTCAGTACATCACTGCTTTACAGTTATTGCTATTGTGTTTGATTTTTACATGCTTTAGACAAATTGATGCAGGGTGTTGTTTTTTTTCTTTTTTCTTTTTTGTTCTTTACTTGTATAATCATCATGGAAGGCAACCTTTACTTAGCTTTTGTCCACTTAGCTAGGGTATTGTCAACTGCTTTAAATTTGTCCTGTTTGAATAGTTCCCCTATTTCCCCAAAGGCACGCTGCTGGAAAGAAGCCTTTTGGTTATTTATTGATAACTTAGGCCAGTAGATAAGGTATTTACAACCAGTTTTTCTGAGCTTTGTATTTGCTTGTCATAAAGCCATATTGCTGTGCTGAATTTTCCAACCAACTAAAAGTACATGTCTTACTTGTGCATGTGCAACTCAAAATGAACTCTTTATTCTATGCAGCCATATGAAAAGAAAAAAAAAGAATTCAGTTCTAGGTCATTTATTACTATTCTTTTTTGATCTCAGTGCCCTGTTAAAACCTTAACAGTAGAGTTTTCTTTTTAGTACCGTACTGAGATTTTCATAAGCAGACAACTATTATTAGTACGTTACTTCATGAATGGTAAATGGTTTCACTGCAGTTCCAGACCATGTATTTTCCTGTCAATACTGTTTACAGCATGTAGTGCTCTGCCTCATCAGAAGAAAGGAGGACAGCTTATGTAATATTAATAAGCAACACATTTATACATAGGAAGTTGGTAATATTTGAATATTAATCGGAATCATTCCAAAGGAATGGTTATAAAATAGACACAGAAAGAAAATTTCTTCCTCCGAGTGTTGAATAGTGCATTATTTTTTTACTATAAATTATTTACATAGAATTGCCGCTTAGAGGCAGGAATCTTTTATCTTTCAGTCCTGGTTTGAAGCCCAATCAACAAAATGACATCTAACTTCACATTTCCCCTAGAGCTTGACAGTCACAAAAGCACAGCCATTTTTAGGCAGATGTTTGCAGTTGGTAAGATGCATTAAAGCATGGACCATTAGCTGAACTGTTGTGTAAGTCGTCAAAGATTCAGGTTGTTTAACAAATTGATATCTATGCAGAAAACAAAAGATGGAGAAGGTCTGTGGAATGCTGCAGTAGTTCTTATTGACTGTCTTTGAAATCAACAAGAAGTGCTACGTTGGGCAGAGTATGAACAGAATGACAATGGGGAATATTTGAAAACAAGCTTGAAACTGAATAAAATAGGTCATTTATTAAATGATCCCCTCACTACAACTCCCAATTATGCTGAAGCAGATTTTTTTCTGCCTAGTCCCATCTCTTGCTGTTATATTTAAATGATGCTTATATGTGTGTGCTGCATAAAGTTTACTACACAGGAGGAACTGCATACCCCCCCCAGAAAAAAAAAAAAAAAGTCTGACCTAAAGATAAATATTACAAATGGAAAGCCAAATATTAATAACTAAATAACTAAATGGAGGAGAAACAAAAGGGAACAGACAGTCTGCAAAAGTGTAAAAGATGAATAGACGTGAAAAAGACTCACTGAAAGGTAGATAAAAAGTGTGGCAAGACTCAGCAGAAGATCTAAGGGAAAAAAGGGAAATATGAGGTAAATGCTAGTAAATATTTAATGGGGCAAGACAGACAAAAAGGAAAAACACTGGAAAAAAATGGAAACCATACATGCCCCTGAAAGAAAGAAAAGGAAGGAAGGAAGGAAGGAAGGAAAGAAAAAGAAAAGAAAGAAAGAGAAAGTGATGGAGTTGAAAAGAGAAACTGTAGAAGAGAGGAAGGGGAAAAAAGAAAGGTATAGTTAATGTTACTATGTTTGTATGTGCCTACAGAGATGCGAAATTTCCTAGTAACATGCACACTGTGCATGTGTACATCTAGATGTCACTTCATGACATCAGCTATGACTGTATATGGTTTAAGTTTTTTATGCCCTCATGCAATTTCCTGATAGAGCTCAAAGATAAGTTTATTCTGCCAAATGTTTTGACAGATAAGTTATTTTCCCATCCTGGCATTTTTATATTATTGATCTTCAAGTATAGTTCCAAGCTAATATGTGTATATAAATACATATTTTCCGTAGGAACAACCTTTGTAAAGAATGGGACTCTTGTTTTTTTAAATTAAGAAAAAAAAAAACCACAACAAAAACACCAAAGGAAAATTTGGGATCAAATGGAAATTATGTCTTTGCAATTGTAGATTAGTGAGGTCATTATGGTAGTCATGCTAAGCTCAGCAAATCAACCCAGAGTTTCCTGTTTATTCCTCTAGGCTTTGGATTGGAGCCTGTGTCTGGTAAATAATATATGCTAGCTCTAGACTTATTCTTGTCTTATCTTTTAATACTGTATAGTTTTTCCTTCCTTGTCTTTCTGCTACTAGAATCCATTATTGTAGATAAGGGGATAGATGTATTACATTGTTTAAACATTCATTAATGCTGACAACATTCATTAAATCCACTTTGAATTTTACTGCTACTTTCAGCAGGAGTAGAATGGGATCCCTTATACTATTGCTATGAAAACTTTGTTTACCATAATAGAAAAATATTTTTAAAAAGGACATATATTTAGCAAGTTGCTTTGTTCTAACTCAGAGGCAAAAGAAACTAATTCTACACTGTAAGCATTAGGAGAAGAGCCCAGGCAGGTATGAAAATGGGGACAAAGTTCGGTTCAGGGTTGCAGAACAGCGTTGTGTCCTTTTCTTTTTTCCCTCCTGTGTCTTTACATCTGGACTATTCCTGCTGATGCAAATGTGTAAGTTCCAAGCCTATGTTCCCTCCTCTCCACATTATTTTTTTTCCTACATGGTATGCTAAAGCTTCTTTAGGCTGCCTGTAGCTGCCTGCCTTTCTCAATATCTTTTCTAAGAAAATTCTTCCTCAGTTAAAAATGATACTCTGTTTTTATACCCTTCACATTGCTCCAGTTTTCATAAAAGTTTATCTGTCACACAGTCTACTTAAAGGCATCTGCTGTGTTAGCTGATTTTCTCCTTGCTCCCGGATTTCTCTGAAAAAGGTTTTCACTGATGTCAAAGGCAAAACTCCTATTAACCTCAGTCATAGAACACTCCATCCTAAATAACTGTGTTAACGAGTAATTAAGTGCTTGGGGAATGTTTCCTATACATTTTTATAGATTTTTAATGTCATTTTCTGGTTGAAAGTAATTTGCTAACTCAAATAGTTCTCAAACAAATTGTCACACTAGACCACTAATTTCTGTAGCAAGCATCTTAAGGAAGTGCACAGAGGAACTTTCTGTGTAAAACATCATTCTTCTGGAAAATTTCAAAAGAAAATGAAATAACAGCAGAATCAGATGCAGAGTAATGTAGTTGTGAATGCAGTTCATAAAAACTGCCTTGTAGTAGATAATATGCAAGCTTATGTATCAACATTAATTCTGCTTGTATATAAAAAAAAATAAACAAGACCCCAAACCTTACGCAAGTTTTAGTATATTTTCCTACAGACTTCAAGATCAGTGACCGAGCATTTCATTGTGTAACTGACAAGGTCTGTACACTAGAGGCTATATATCAGGAATTAATTGTCACTTTGCAAGCAAATGAGATAACAGTCAGGCTTGCACAAAAATTACAATGTCTTAAAAAAATAAATGATTCCTTGGAAAGCATAAATGAAATGATAATCAGGCAGCCAGACATTAGCGTGATGAAATAAGCTCCTTGAAACATCTCTGTACACTCAAAGAGAATTTAATAAAATATTACAAGCTTCAGTAACAGAAAATCAACTACCAAAAGAATGGAATCTGCCAGACTGATCATCGCAGTCCTAACTATGTCTAGAGAAAAGCTGTGGGGATTCCTCATAACTTTTCTTGTCCCCTCCATTAAATACATAATTGAAAAGATAGTAAGTTGTTTAGCTATACCAGAGCAAGACTATTTTCAAGTTTCCATTCATTGGAGTTCTTACTGCTCTAGCATAAAGTCATAAACATTGCTAATAGTATATGTGTCAGAAGAAAGGAAGAAATTTGATGGTAGATAAAAGAAAACTTGCTTTGTTTAACATCTGCAATGTCATCATGTAAACCAGTTTAGAAATCAATATGGTTCCATGACTACTGGAATTATAATGGACCAGATTCAGCCTCACTGAGGCTGGAAATAAACTTTTTCCCTGATTTGACAGCAGACCTTCTGTACAGCTAGTTGACTGAAAAAATAGCAGCCTTTTCCTCAAACCCACGATGGTGTCACCTCCCAAGATAAAGGCATATGCTGGCACTCATGGAAGAAAGTGTTCTTTGACTTTTTTTTCTGGAGCTCAATATTTCACAGAAAAGAAAATGAGGACTGCAGAAAAGGAGAGAAAAGACAATAAGACTTCAATACAGAGAAAGCTAAGGAAGAAAAATTTTGTATGAAGTGTTGCATGAAAGAGATTTGAAACTAAATATAGAAGGTGTCTCCTTGAGTTCTGTTGTGTCCAGAGAAAGAGAGATATGTATATTTTTTGTAAATAAACAGATTTTGCATAGGGACTGTTTGACCCCACACAGTGCCCAAGTTTGGGTAACCAGGTAGGTCAAAAAGGGCAGTACTGGTGACAACTGTGGGATTCAGTTTCATAGAACCGTAGAACCATAGAATGGTTTAGGTTGGAAGGGACCTTAAAGATCATCGAGTTCCAACCCCCCTATCATAGGCAGGCACACCTTCCACTAGACCAGGTTGCCCAAGGCCCCATCCAGCCTGGCCTTAAACACCTCTAGGGATGGAGCTTCCACAACTTCTCTGGGCAGCCTGTTCTAGTGCCTCACCACCCTCAGAGTGAAAAATTTCTTCCTAAATCTAAATCTTCCAGTTCTTCCCTCTTCCAGTATAAAGCCATTCCCCTTCATTCTGTCACTACATGCACTTGTGAAAAATCCTTCTCCAGCTTCCCTGCAGGCCCGCTTTAGGTATTGGAAGGCCTCAATAAGGTCTCCCTGAAGCCGTTTCTTCTCCAGGCTGAACAACCCTAACTCTCTCAGCCTGTCTTCATAGCAGAGGTGCTCCAGCCCTCTGATCATCTCCATGGTCCTCCTCTGGATCCGCTCCACCAGGTGCATGTCTTTCCTATGTAGGGAGCTCCAGAGCTGGATGCAGAACTCCAGGTAGGGTCTCACCAGAGCAGAGCAGAGGGGCAGAATCACCTCCCTTGACCTGCTGACCCCACTTCTTTTGATGCAGCCCAGGATGTGGTTGGCTTTCTGGGCTGCGGTTATGCGTTGCTGGCTCATGTTGAGCTTCTCATCAATCAGCACTCCCAAGTCCTTCTCCTCACAGCTGCTCTTGATCCATTGTCTGCTGAGCCTGTCTTTGTGCTTGGGATTACCCAGACTCAGATGTTCCCTCAGGGATGCCACTCATCACTTTTCTCCAACTGGACATTGAGCCCTTGACCACAACTCTTTGAGTGCGACCATCCAGCCAGTTCCTGATCCTCCAGGTAGTCCAGCTGTCGAATCCATGTTTCTCCAATTTAGACACCAGGATATCATGTGGGACAGCATCAAAGGCTTTGAACAAGTCCAGGTAGATGACATCAGTTGCTCTTTCCTTGTCCACTACCGCTGTAACACCCCTGTAGACAATGGAGACAATGCATTGTCATGGAGACAATTAATGAGCTTGTACATTGCTGACCCAAAATGCAACAGAAAATGGAGGACGGAGAATTCAAGTATGTCCCAGAAAATGTAAAATAAGACTTAAATGTAGCTGAAGGCCTCACAAAAGGAATTAAAACAAGGTCTGGATATTTTCCAAGAAGGTGGCAATAACTCCAGACAAACTCTTGTTCTTCACTCAATTTAAAAAGTCATTTCCTCCATCTCTTCTGCTGTATCTTTCTCCAGCAGTTGTCCAAATGAAACCACGGTTGCCAGAAGCAAGTACGTGTCAGCTACTCACAGTTCATGGCCTGCTATATTTATTTAAAGTAAAACCAGTGGCATAGGAAATGAATGTGCCAGGCTGTGAATTTGAATGCCTCAGCAACCAGAACACACTCTTCAATTGTCAGTGAGTTAGGAATGGTAATCTCTTGCACAAGAACAGATGAAGCCTGGGGGAGAAGTTATTCCCATCAGTCACATTAAAGCTTGCCTGGGAGCATTCTAGTAGGTAACTTACAGTCAGAGATGAAATCTTTGTCAAGGCAGCAGTTATAAAATTCTAGTCACTTAAGGACACTCTAGCTGCAACAATGTCAACCAGGAAACCAGGGTGTCTGTAGCAGGGAGTTACAGAACTGACAAATCACTGGAAGAGTAAATTCTAGAGGCAAAGGTCAACATAGTTGTCAGTTTTGGGGTAAGAAAATGAATCAGATCAACTATATGAGATGTACTGTTTACAGCAATTTGTTATCTTTGTGGTCCCAAAAAGAAAACCTTGGCCAAAACCTCTAACTTTTTAGAAAAAGAACATTAAATGTTCCAATAAGTTCATAGAATAATAGAATAATGGAATTACTTTGGTTGGAAGGGACCTTAAAGGTCATCTAGTTCCAACCGCTCTGCAATGGGTGGGAATACCTTCCACTAGACCGGGTTACTCAAAGCCCCACCCAACCTGGTCTTGAACACTTCCAGGGATGGGCATTCACAACTTTACTGGGAAACCTGTTACAGTTTCTTACAACCCTAACAGTAAGGAATTTATTCCTAATACCTAATCTAAATCTACTCACTTTCAGTTTAAAAACATTACCCCTCATCCTATCACTACACTCCCTAATAAAGGATCCCCCCTACTCAAAGGCTGCTATAAGGTCTCCACAGATCCTTCTCTTCTCCAGGCTGAACAATCCCAACTCTCTCAGCCTGTCTTCATAGAAGAGGTGCGCCAACCCTTTGATCATTCCCATGGCCCTCCTCTGGCCTTGATCCAACAGGTCGATGTCCCTCTTATGTTGGGGGCCCCGGAGCTGGACACAGTACTCCAGGTGGGGTCTCACCAGAGCAGAGAAGAGGGGCAGAATCACCTCCCTTGACCTGCTGGTCACGCTTCTTTTGATGCAGCCCAGGATAGGGTTGGCCTTCTGGGTGGCAAGCGCACATTGCTGGCTCGTGTTGAACTTCTCATCCACCAACACTCCCAAGTCCTTCTCCTCAGGGCTGCTTTCAATCCATTCTCCCCCAGCCTGTATTTGGGCTTGGGATTGCCCCAACCCAGGTCTAGGACCTTGTACTTGGACTTGTTGAAATTCATGAGGTTGGCATGGGGCCACTTCTCAAGCCTGTGCAGGTCCCTATGGATGGCATCCCTTCCCTCCAGTGTGTCGACTGCGCCACACAGTTTGATGTTGTTGCAAACTTGCTGAGGGTGTACTCAATCCCACTGTCCATGTCACCAACAAAGATGTTAAACAGCACCAGTCCCAGTACCAACCCCTGAGGAACTCCACTCGTCACTGGTCTCCACTTGGACATTGAGTCATTTACTGGACCTCTTTGAGTGTGTCCATCCATCCAATTCCTTATCCACCAAGTGGTCCATCCGTCCAATCCATGTCTCTGCAATTTAGAGACAAGGATGTTGTGTTGGACAGTGTCAAATGCTTTGCACTAGTCCAGGTAGATGACATCAGTTGCTCTTCCCTTATCTACTAAGTCTGTAACCCCACTGCAGGCCACCAAATTTGTCAGACACATTTGTTTTTCCCTTAGTGAAGCCATGTTGTCTATCACTAATCACCTCTTGATTTTCTGTGTGCCTTAGCGTAGTTTCCATGACGATCTGCTCCATGATCTTGCTGGGCACACAGGTGAGAGTGACTGGCCTGTGGTTCCCTGTGTTTTCCTTTTTTCCCTTTTTAAAAATGGGAGTTATGTTTCCCCTTCTCCAGTCAGCATGAACTTCACCAGACTGCCACGACTTCTTAAATATGGTGGATAGTGGCTTGGCAACATAATCCTCCAGTTCCCTCAGGGTCCATGTATGAATCTCATCAGGTCCCATGGATTTGTGAACCTTCAGGTTCCCTAGATGGTCTCAAACCCGATCTTCCACAGTAGGCATTTCTTCATTCTCCCAGTCCCTGCCTTTGCCTTCTGTGACTTGGGTGATGTGGCTAGAGCAATTGACAGTGAAGACTGAGGCAAAAATGCTATTGAGTACCTCAGCCTTCTCCCTATCCCAGGTAACCAGGTCTCCCATTTCCTTCCAGAGAGGGCCCACATTTTCCCTAGTCTTCCTTTTATCACTGACATACCTGTAAAAGCTTTTCCTGTTGCCCTTGACATCCCTGGCCAGATTTAACTCTATCTGGACTTTAGCTTTCCTAACCCGATCCCTGGCTGCTCAGTCAATTTCTCTGTGTTCCTCCCAGGCTACCTGCCCTTGCTTCTGCCCTCTGTAGGCTTCCTTTTTCTGTTTGAGTTTCTCCAGGAGCTCATTGTTCATCCACGCAGGCCTCCTGGTGTTTTTGCCTGACTTCCTCTTTGTTGGGATGCATCATTCCTGATCTTGGAGGATGTGGTCCTTGAATATTAGCCAGCATTCTTGGGCCCTCTTCCCTCCAGGGCTTTATCCCACAGTAATCTACCAAGCAAATGCCTGAAGAGGACAAAGTCTGCTCTCCTGAAATTCAAGGATGTGAGCTTGTTCTGTGCCCTCCTCACTGCCCTAAGGATCCTGAACTCCACCATTTCATGGTCGCTGCAGCCAAGGCTGCCCTTGAGCTTCACATTTTCCCCCAGCCACTCCTTGTTGGTGAGAATAAGGTCCAGCACAGCACCCCTCCTCACTGGCTCCTTTGTCACTTGGAGAAGGAAGTTATCATGAATGCATTCCAGGAACCTCCTGGATTGCTTATGCCCTGCTGTGTTGTCCCTCCAACAGATTTTGGGGTGGTTGAAGTCCCCTGATGAAGACCAGGGTTTGTGAACATGAGGCTGCTCCTATTTGTCTATGGAGAGCCTCACCTGCTTGGTCTTCCTGGTCAGGTGTCCTGTAGCAGACACCCACTGTAATGTCACCTGCCCCTACCCTCCCTTTAATTCTGACCCATAATCTCTCAATCAGCTCCTCATCCATCTGGAAGCAGAGGTCCAATACACTCCATATGGTCATTGACACAAAGGGAGACACCCCCTCCTTGTTTCCTCTGCTTGTCCTTCCTGAGGAGCCTGTATCCTTCTGTTCCAACACTCCAGTCATAGAAGCCATCACACCATGTCTCCCTGGGAGACAATAAGATCATAGCCCCGCAGGCATGCGCACATCTCTAACTGCTCTTGTATATTCCCCATGCTACATGTGTTTGCATAGAGGCATTTAAGTTGAGCCCCCAGTCAAGCTGACTTACCCACTGGAGTGGCTGGAATTCCTTTGTGTTGCACTCCAGGTGCTCTCGGACTGATCTGTGATCCTTTTCCAGACTCTGGGCATCTATTGCTGGCACTGGCATCAAACTGGTAGGAGTGCAATGGGTTAAGGTTCCCCTCCACCGGCAACTTTAGTTTAAAGCCCTCTTCATGAGCTTGGCAAGCCTCTGACCAAAGATGCTCTTCCCCTTCTCTGACAGATGGACCCCATCAGCCTGCAGCAGACCTGTTTTCTCAAAGTGAGTTCCATGTTCTAAGCAGCCAAACCCCTGGCCACCTGTGGTACCAGTCCTGTAACCATTTGTTGACTCAACAGATTCGACTGGCCCTTTAAAACCTCTTCCCTGTGACTCGGAGGACTGATGAAAAAACTACCTGTGCTTCAGAGTCCCTTACTGCCGTTCCCAGGGCTCTACAATCCTTCTTAATACTCCTCAGGCTGCTCCTGGCGGTATCACTGGTGCCCATGTGAAACAACAGCAGTGGATAATAGTCAGAGGACTGTATGAGGCTTGGTAGTGTCTTGGTAACATCTCTGATATGACCCCCCCGGTAAGCAGCACAACTCTCTAGAGACTACGTCAGGTCATCAAATGGGTGCCTTTGTACCTTTCAGAAGAGAGTTGCGTACTACTATCACCATCGCCTTTTCTTAGTTGCACTGGTTGTTATACAGGGAGCAGATTGGGCTGTCTTACTCAGCTCCAGCATCTCTCCTGATGTGACTACTTTCTTCTTCAGTCTGCAGAACAGTGACGTAATTAAACAATAAGTTATACCGATAAAAACCGAAACTGATAAAATGAGATTTTCATGTTCCATGAGGCAAGTTTTTAGTGTTGGACTTTATCCTGAAAACACAGACTGAGCTGTCTTGTCTATATACAGGTTCTTGGTATGTGATCTGGAGTTAACCATCAGTCTGAGTTGCATAACCCACTGATGACAGTGGAAAAAACAGGCAGGAAAAAAGAATAGGATATGCAGCTTAATACAAGCAAAAAAACACCAAGAGTGCTGTAAACTTTTTGCTGCACGCTGAGCCAGCAATGAAGCAGTGATGAGTGAAGAAGAGGAGAACTAATACCCAAGAACGTTGTAGATACAGCTGTAAGTCCAATATGGAACAGAGGGCTTCTGAAGCCACTTACATCGTTCCAGACTGTGTTAAGTAAAAGCAATGCATTTAATTTGTGAAATAAAGGAAGTAGGCATTAATCCAAATATTAAGATAAGCAGTTCAGTGAACTGAAAATTCAGCAATTCAGTTGATATTTTAAAGATAATTCCACAAAAAACAGGATCATTGCATGTACAAGTTCTGTTCAGTTAACAGAGCTTAATGACAATTTCTTTCATACTGTAAAAAAACCCTCAAACCGAAACCCTAACAAACAAAAAAAAAAAATGGAGAAGGGAAGCCAAAAGGGCAACCCTGGTGTTTGCAGAGTAAGTTTCAGGGCTCTTTTGATCAAAATCTCAAGGAGCAATAAAGGCAATTTTGCTTTTAAATACGTAAAATCTTGCTGGCACTGGTTGAAATATGTGTAATTTGAATAGTATCTGTATCACTGTATCACCCCTTTGTATTTAACATAAAGAATGACCAAAGAAGTTTTGCTTGCCCAAAAGCTAAAAAAACACTTTTCTCTTTGGACCTTTAAATTTTCAATAAGAAATCTGGATAGTTGAAACGGTTGTACATAAAATAAAAATTACCCCCGAGTTTTGGCTAACGATTTGAATCAAAGAAGTGCTAAGCAAAAAGCAAGTACATTTTAATCAAAGGAGAAGGTGATATTTTCAGAACTCATTTAGATTGCCTGTAACCAACAATGGGATTCACCTCCAGATTCAGATATTATAAACATGGGTATATACACTGCGAGTATCTACACTGTGGGTATCTACATGTACCCACATATACTCAGTGAAATAGCTTTGTCTACTACAATGGGCAGGATTTGGTTACCTGAAAATATGTATCTAACAATGTTTCAAATGCCCTCTTTAGATGGTATCTGCATGGAGCTCAGGCACCTCACAAATGCAGAACCTAGAGGAGATACTTGTGTTTCTGTAGGGGCAGCTGGAGCCTGGATAACCTATAGCACCTGAGAGGGCAGTAGACACTTAAGTTCAGGCTTTGAGTTAAATGTGAGTTGAGCTCTGCGTCCCTAGAGTTCAATTTATTTTACTGCATATAGGTGTCTTGTGCCAGCTGAAATGCCTGGCCCCAAGCTACCACAACAGAAGTTCATGGGTAGGTCACACATCCCACAGCATGTCTGCCAGGCATGGGTAGATGTTTTGGACATCCTAGGGCACCCTTGGATATCCTAAGGCATCTACAAACTCAGATGTTTTTTCAGAAACTTCCATGGTAACAGTGCACAGTGCAAAAATTAACAGTAAATAAATAAATAATCACATAAATTATTATAGTTGGACTTCTCTTCTCAGAAGCTAAGGTAAACATGGCCTTTATGTTAAACTATTTCCTCCGACGTATTCTTAAACGTATTCCTGATTCTATTATCTCGGTAATGCTGAGCATCACTACCTAATCTAAATACACACCAAGCAGGCAACCTTGCAGAATGAATAAAACAATATATAGGTCATTTTACTGTTATCAGTACAAAGACATCTCTTTAAATTTAAAAAAAAAAAAAAGGAGTTTCCAAGTTCTGTGTAGACTCTGGTTCTGCTTTTATATGATCAAATACTGATTTAGAAAAAGCCTATTAAACTCTAATTGTTAGTGTAATTTATAGATAAATCTAACCCTTGCATAAAAAGTACTCTTTTGGACCCAAAGTCAAAATACTTCAATTATTTATTCTAATTCCTTTTTGCAGCTGAAAGTGAGGCACAGAGCTAGCAATTAAGACTCAAATACACGACTAGTTAGTTTGTTTTCATTGTCATAAATAAGTGAATCACAAATTGCATTAATACTGAAAAAATGAATAAGGCTTCTGAAATTAAGTTTTAATAGTCTAAAGTTCTTATTATACTGCTTCTTTTTTTATGTTAGATTTTGTAAAATCTAATAATGAAGGGTTTTTAATGGATGTTTGTGGAAACAGATTAACTTAATCCTGTTTTGCTGTTTTTAAATAAATACTCAAAGCACACCTAAAGCTTAGATGTTTAAAGTTATGAAATTTACAATTGAAGGCTGCCTTTTAAAATCCTCCAAATAAAAATTTGCTGCCATGTTAATTTCTGCCTGTCACATAGAATAATTTTGTTCTTCACTTACACAAGCTTCCCAGCTGTAAAAATTAATGGCTGCTTCGTGTAGTGTCTACAATATAATTCCCAAATATAAATAGCTAAAACCCCACTTCTTATGTTCCAAATCATACTGCAAATAATTAGTAAAATAATTAGTAAAACTAGTAGAAATAACTGATTTACTTAATGGAATAAAAATATATATTTTTTGTAGTGACTTTAAGTCAGTCTTTTCTATGGTTCTGACCACTTAATTGCCTATTGTGAATATTTCTGCATCCCAAATACATTATTAATGTGTTAAAAGAATTCTCAGACTATGTGTGAATAGTATCACTGACCTTGATTTCTAATGCTATGTCTAAACAGTGGTAGTTAGACAGTGAGTTTCAAATAAGAGGGTATGTCCTATGACTATAACCTGAGTATAAGTTTTTCACTTTGCCTCCCCAATGGTGATTTGATAACAGTACTTGATAATGAAAGATCTTCATTGTGTCCCCAAATCTTTTGCTCTAGATGATGGAGTGGGGAGAGAAGTGTGCGGGAAAATCAGGGTATGCCCTGAAAATCAGGGAATTTGCCTCCTTTTCAATTCTAATACTCAGACAGTGAAGCATCAATTCTGCTGCTCACACACAGACTTCTGAAATGATTTAGGATATCTCACGCACCTGTATCTGGCTTGCAGATATGACATAGGACATACAGGTGTCATACAGGAGCAACAGATGGAGGCCATGCAGGATAGACTTTGCCATCTCAGATGACACTAAATCAATACCTTTGGTCAAGTGAATTGAGCCCCTTGTCAGCACACCAATAGTGTCTAGGGAACCAACTGATCGAATGTCAATGTCTGGTTTTACAGTGATGCAGATAGCTCTGTAGACTCTATTGATTGTATCTACTGCATCTTCATTGACTGTAATGATAGTTTAGATTCCTAGCTTAGAGATAAACACGTTCCTGTGACATGCATTTTTAGCTAGATCTGAATTCTTGCATAAGTGAATTTCCTCATGTGGATGATGCAGTGAAGAATAATATTGCTCTAGGTAGGGGAGGTATTAGCTACTCATGTCAGTCTCCATCTTGTGCTCCATGCTGTAGCACAAGCAGGGCTTCTTTTTAAAACAGGGTTTTAGTAATGCTCAGTGGCACCCAAAATGTTCTAGATTAAGTTGAGCATCTTGACAAATTCTCATTTCTAACCTGGGAATGTGGATAGTTCTGTGGCAAGGAACGGGGAGATGTAGGCTAAATAGTTCCTTTAACCTCCTCCTTTCTCTCATTTTGCCTAGGAAAGAAACAGATTATTGTTATGTATTAGTTTGCTGCTAAGGTTTATTTGGTTCAGGGTTGTGGGTTTTTTTTTTGGTTTGGTTGTTTCTTTAAACGACATAGTGACCTAAACAAGAATATGTCCAACCACTGTGCCCAAACAGAACCAAAGCATTAAATTCATCTTAATAAGCTGCAAAAAGGTGAATTATTAGGCCATTAGCCTTAAAACACATGCCTTTATGTATTACTGCTACAAGTAATCTGTAAGTGAAAATCTTTTCACTAGCTAAGGTAGTTTTATTCATTGCTAATAGGAAGAAAAACCCCAAACTATGCCCTGATGTGTTTTAGTTTCAGTAATAGTAAATAAACAATTAATTTAAGCTAGTACCTCACTTTTACATTGCATAATTATTGCAAAAAAAAAAAAGAAAGATGTGCGTATATTCTCAGGAAGCAGGACATACGCACAGAACAGGTGACTATGCCTTTGCAAGCAGTATCCCTGGAAAATATTTAGCAGTCTTAGATTACAATTAAGTGCAGGCAGGTTTAATATTATCCTTGAAAGGATAAACAAAAATGTGTACAGTGGAGACAGGAAATAGTCTTTTTCATTTAAATGTGTTACTGCGGAGACCAATGCTACAATGCAGAGCTGAAGTCAACATTTGAAAAGGGTGTGGAAAAGTACAGAAGAACATAGAGAAGTTATTATGTTTAGAAAAGATAACCCATAGTTAGAACCTGCTGTTTAAATGTCAAGCCTGTTATTTAAAGTAAACCAAATATGAGGATGATTTGGGAATTCTTTTCCTTGTTTACAATAATTTTCAGAAGGAAAATCTGGAAATCCAGCTTCAGTCTGGAATTTATGAAAAATAGTGATAAAAGAAAGAAGCCAGACACATTTGAGGGGAAAATAATGTTTACGAGTAAAGGTGGTTGACCAATGCAATAAAGTGAAGATAATTCTTCATCCTATGAGATCAAGAAGTCATAAGTGAATGTCTTTCTGCATTGTATACTTAAGTCACATCAAAGTTAACAGATTTATTCCAACCTCAAGTGGTTTAATCTTAAAAGCCTGCTGAAATCAAGTTTTTAACTATGATCACATATGAATACATAGGCATTATGATGCTGTAACTACTGCTTGCCAAAACCACAGAAATGGAAGTGAGAAAAAACTCCAGAGATTTGCTGTCTCTTGGTTTTACTGGAGTTTCCTTTCCTTGTATTTTAGTTCTCTCATCAGTATTGGCTCATTAGCTGAGAATCTTCATTGTCCTATTGATAAATCATTCAGATCTCTTAATTTTTAAGTAGTATAGTTAATTTTGATATCAGTGATCCTTGAGCTGGGGCTCACCCATCTAGCTTTCTGTGTTCAGTGCAGGACCCAACAAAGTAGCACATGGAAGGTCAACCTAAAGGCCCAGCCAGAGCGATCAGTAAGTGAGCTATCTGAGCTCTAAGCCAGTGTTATTTTTTTCCAAAATCTTTTTACAAGCCTTTTCTAGTTTTGAAGACTGTTTATTGTACTTAATTTAAAATATAAACCACACTTCTTTTCTTCCCTCCCTGCATCCCCCCAAAAACCACATCACAGCACTCTAAAAAATGAAGTTTTTTGGCAGTACTTCTGAAAAATTTTTAGTAATTCTCTTGTTGTTGGCAATTTCAAAGTTCAGTCATTGTTTTGCCTACAATTGCCATAATAAAAATTACCAAGATCTTTCTTTTCCACTTTCTCTTTCGAGTAACCTTTTTAAAACTAGTTAGGGTTTATTCCCCTCCCCCCCCCCCATGGCTACTTTATTTTGTAACGGTTCACATATTGTCTTTACATATTACCGTGAAAAAAAGTACTTCTCTCAAACACTATTGACAAATCCCATCCTTCTAACATTCACTTCTCTTTAGCATTACAATTTTGTCACATATTCACAGTTTCTCTTCTATATAATACATGAGCTTTCACTTAATACCGAGATAGGTCAGCCAGAATGAGTGTCTTTCAAAACTAGTGGCCACCGAACTTCTTGCAAGTCTGCAAAATGCACAAGAATCCCGACTTGAAAATTGTTCAGAAAACAGAAGCTAAAAAAAAGTAACAAAAGTATACTGATAAAAATACTTAAAGTTGCAAAAAAAATTTAAAGTAGGTGAAACTGTGTTTTCCCCAGGAGGCACTGAAAACGTATGAAACCATAAATCTTAGAAACAGCAATAGAAAATCCAAGGAGCAGGCAACTTTACAAGATACCACCTGTGTATTCAGCAAGCATGAAAGATTCAATTTGATCAGATCAAAAAACACAATGAGGATGACACATGGGGGATGCCCTTGGGAGTTCACTCTATTTGGCTACAAGGGAACAGGGTTTTCATTAAAGTTAACATTTCCACAGCTAACTGCGCACTACAACAAAAACAGTAACTGAGCTCTGATGCATAGCTAGAAGTTTCATTTTGCTAAACTTGCCACATTGAACCATTTCATTTTTTTAAAGGTTCTCCTGCTTTTAAAAAAAAAATGGAAAGAGGTAAATAAAAGAGAAGGAAACTCCAGGTATATGGTGTCTGTCACCTTTTGAAAGACTTTGAAAATTCTTTTTGGTAATTTCGCTTTCATCCAGTATATCAACAGATTGGTTTTAATATAACTGAAGTGTAAAGACCTTTGCAATTGTAAATTATTTTTCTTTTTTCCTTGAACATGCTATTTTTTTTTCTACTTTGGTTTTTCAAAATGAAACAATTTTCTGGGAAAAGAAAAAAAATAATTCTTAAGGAAATCTTCCTTTTTCTGTCACAACTATCAAGTTACTTTCCACATACAAAGATGAAGAACAGTTTCATGTCCCTTTTTCTGTCATGCATAAAAGCCAAAATCTTCCAAATTTTCATTGCTTAATCAAATTTAGCTTACAGTTAACCAGCTAAAACAGAACCCCAGAAGAATAGCGTCTACAGTACTGAAAGGTTAAATTCTCTAGGCAATTGATATTCATAGAGCTAGGACATTTATCAGCAACTAAAATTCTACCCTTTTTTCCCCTCTTCTTTATCATTTTAGTCATGATTAACTTTATCTAATTGTTTTTATATTGTTTTCTTGATCCACAGTTTTGAATTTCCTCTGGGCATCATAGAGTGAATGCATGGCCAAAGAGTCAAACTACAAGGAAAACAACACTTTCCTTTGCTATTACTACATCTATTTTATGCATTCTTGCTGTCTTAACTATGTATATACTTAGCTTAATCAGGTGATTTCAGCCTGCACTACATAAACACAATGAGAGGGATCATAAATTATTAAAACAAATGCCTCTCAATACACTATACAAGCAATAAATTTGTGTTCATGAAATTACTGGAAAACAGTTAAATTTCTTATGCTATACACCAGATTTGATGGAAATAGTCTTCTTGATTTTACTAAGATCTAGACCAGGGCCATTGGGAATATATGAACATGAGTACTGTGTTTGTGTAATGTGCTATTCTGAACCTAATAGAAAGTTTTATTGTGTATTATACCATCTGTCAGCTGTTATTTATCCATGCAAGCATTACAGGGAAATTATTCCCTTCCATGTTATAACCACGGGGAATTTCTAGTTGTAAAATAAGTAGAATTTTTTTTTAACTAAATCGAAACAGAATATCATAGTGCTTTATTTTAAATTACAGAGATTTAATAAACATCCCTTGGTGATCCAGCACGAAATACATATCTGAAATTTTCCCTTCTCATTCAGTGTGATGCAATATATAAACAAAAGTAAGCACTGTAATTGCTTTTGACTGAGGTACTTTCATTCTTTGTACCTTATCTGATAGGATGACTTGTGGCATACAGATCAAGCAACACTTGAAGGATGTTTCAGCTTTATTATGCCATACAGATGAACCGTATCATAAAACTCAATATGGCGATGTTGGGTCAGACCAAAAAGTCTGTAAAGTCCCATACCCCATCTCCAATATTAGCTAAAATAAATGCCTGAAAGAGAGCAAGAAAAAGGAAAATACATTTCCTTAACACACATTCAACTGCAGTGTCATTTTTACATATTCAATAACCATTAAATTCCATTAACTGGTCAAGTTTTCCCTCTAAATCCATGTAACATTTAGCATTCACAGCACTGTATACCAAGTAGCTCTATAGTTTTATGCGTAATTCCACAAAGTGCCTCTTTGCTTGTTATGAAACTGGCTCCAGCTAAACTTCATGTTCCTGATTCTTGCTTTGGAAGAGGTGCTGAATAGTCAGTTTCAAGCCACCATGTCTACGTCAGTCATTTTTTAAATCTCTATTGTATCACCTCCCCTGACAGTATCTCTGTTCCTGGTTGCAAATGCCTACTTAAGTAATTGCTTATAGTACAAAAGTCTTTGTATACTTTTGATCATGCCACTACCCCTCCAAATCTCTTCCCATTCCTTTTTTTTTTTTTTTTTTTTTGAGTAGGAGTGACCAGAACTGCACACAGGACCAAAATAGATGTGACTCATGAATTTTGAAATGGTGAACAGTGTTCTCTGAGGCTCTTTGTGTCATTTTTTTTCTTCTTTCCTAATAGTTTCTAGAATTTGGTATGTATTTTTGATTTATATGACATTGATTTGATATTTTGAAGGAACAAGCTGTCATAAGCCTAATATCCTAAATTGGTAACAATTGTATCAAAACCTATGGTGCTAGATCTTGTTAGAATTCTTTTTTCCACAATATGAACCAATTTACATTTGTCTACATTAAATTCCACTAGTTATTTTATTGGCAAACCACTCTGGCTGAACAGAGAGCTATGGTTGCAACTCAATGAAAAAAAGAGAATTTATGGTCTTTGGAAGAAGGGACAGACAACTCAGGAAGGCTAAAAGATGTCATGAGGCTATGTAGGGAGAAAATTAGAAGGGCCAAAGCCCAACTAGAACTTAACCTGGCTTCTGATGTTAAGGACAACAAAAAAGTTTCCACACATACATTAGCAATAAAAGGAGGACCAAGGAGAATCCCCACCCTTTATTAGATGGGGGGCGGAAACATAGTAACCAAGGATGAGGAAAAGGCTGAGGTACTTAATGCCTTCTTTGCCTCAGTTTTAATAGTAAGACCAGTTGTTCTCTGGATACCCACCCCCTCTGAACTAGTAGATAGGGGCAGGGAGCAGAATGAAGCCCCCATAATCCACGGGGAAATGGTGAGGGACCTGCTACAGCACTTAGGCATACATGCCTATGAGGCCAGATGGGATCCACCCCAGGGCACTGAGGGAGCTGGCAAAAGTGCTCTTCAAGCCACTTTCCAGCATTTCTCAGCAGACCTGGCTAACTGGGGAGGTCTCAGTTGACTGGAGGTTAGCAAATGTGACACCCATCTACAAAGAAGGGCTGGAAGGAGGATCTGGTGAACTACAGGTTTGTCAGTCTGACCTTGGTGCCAGGGAATGTTATTGAGCAGATCATTCTGAGTACCATTACGTGGCACATGCAGGACAAGCAGGTGACCAGGCACAGTCAGCATAGGTTTATGAAAGGCAGGTCCTGCCTCGCTAACCTCATTTCCTTCTATGACAAGGTGACCTGCTTAGTGGACGAGGGAAGGGCTGTGGATGTTGTCTACCTGGATTTCAGTAAAGCCTTCGACACTGTTTTCCACAGCATTCGCCTGGAGAAACTGGCTGCACATGGCTTGGATGGGTGTACTCTTTGCTGGGTAAAACACTGGCTGGAAGGCCAGGCCCAAATAATCATGGTAAACAGAGTTTAATCCAGTTGGTGGCTGGTCACAAGTGGTGTTCTCCAGGGCTTGGTATTGGGGCTGATTCTCTTTAATATCTTTATCAATGAGTTGGACAAGAGGGTTGAGTGCACCCTCAGTAAGTTTGCAGATGACACCAAGTTGGGTGGAAGCGTTGATCTGCTTGAGGGTAGGAAGGCTTTACAGGGGGATCTGGAAAGGCTGGATTGATGGGCTGAGGCCAATGGCATGAGGTTCAACGAGGCCAAGTGCCAGGTCCTGCAGTTGGGTCACAACAACCCCATGCAACACTACAGGCTTGGGGAGGAGTGGCTGGAAAGCTGCCCGGCGGAAAAGGACCTGGGGGTGTTGGTTGACAGCTGGCTGAATATGAGCCAGCAGTGTTCCCAGGTGGCCAAGAAGGCCAACAGCATCGTGGCTTGTATCAGAAATAGTGTGTCGAACAGGACTGGCGAAGTGATCATCCCCCGTACTCAGCACTGGTGAGGCTGCACCTCAAATACTGTGTTCAGTTTTGGGCCCCTCACTACAAGAAAGACATTGAGGTGCTGGAGCATGTCCAGAGAAGGGCAACCAAGCTGGTGAGGGGTCTAGAGCACAAGTCTTTTGAGGAGCAGCTGAGGGAACTGACTTTGTTCAGCCTGGAGAAAAGGAGGCTGAAGGGAGACCTTGTCACTCTCTACAACTACCTGAAAGGAGGTTGTAGAGAGGTGGGGGTCGATCTCTTCTCCCAAGTAACAAGCGATAGGACAAGATGAAATGACCTCAAATTATGTCAGGGTAGGTTTAGGTTGCATATTAGGAAAAATTTCTTCACTGAAAGGGTTATCAAATGTTGGAACAGGCTGCCCAGGGAAGTGGGGGAATTGGCATTGCTGGAGATATTTAAAAGGTACGTAGATGTGGTGCTTAGGGACATGGCTTAGTAGTGGTTTTAGCAGCGTTAGGTTGATGGTTTGACTTGATCTAAAAGGTCCCTTCCAACCTGGATGATTCCATGATTCTACGATTCTGCATGTGATCACAATTGAGCCTTGACCTTATTATTCTAAGTAACTTTATAACATGAACAATCCTTCATCCTCTACTGCCCATACCCTTTTCAATGTACATATTCATGAAGATGTTAAAAAAAAAGTAGCTGTAATTCAGGTTGGCAGGGTCCTCCAGAGGTGACCTCGTTAAACTGCCTTGCTCAAAGCAGGTTTAATTAGTCTGGGTTGCTCAGGGTAACATACAACCGAGGCTTGAATACCTACAAGGATGGAGATACCACAACCTCTCCAGGCAATCTGTGCCAGTATTTAACCACCCTTACAGCATTTTTTTTTCTTTGTATCTAATCAAATTTCATGTTTCAACATCTGTCCATAGCCTCTTGACCTATTACCATGCACCCCTGAGAACAGTCCAATTCTATTACCTCTTTATCCCCTGATCAGGTAGCTGTAAACAACAGTAAGATCTTCCTTGAGCTTTCTTTTCTCTGAGCTGAATTCTCCCGTGATATGTCATGTGATCCAGATTCCTGACCATGTTGGTGGCCCTCTGCTGATCTAGTACATCCATGTCCTTCTTGTTCTGGGGAGTCCAAAACTGGGTGTGATATTCTAAATGTGGTCTTACAAATGCCAAATAAATGTGAAGTATTATTATCCTGGGCCTACTGACATTCTCACCAATACAGTCCAGAATACATTTTGGCCTTCTTTGTTGCAAGGGTGCACTGTTGACTCACGTTCAACTTGTCTGCCAGAATCCCCAGGTCCTTTTCTGCAAAGCTACCTCCTAGAGTCTACCACCAGCCTGCACCATTACCTGAGGTTATTCCATTCATAGAATCATAGAATCATAGAATGGTTTGGGTTGGAAGGGACCTTGAAGATCATCGAGTTCCAACCCCCCTGCCATAGGCAGGGACACCTCCCACTAGAGCAGGTTGCCCAAGGCCATGTCCAGCCTGGCCTTGAACACCTCCAGGGACGGGGCTTCAACAACCTCTCTGGGCAACCTGTTACAGTGCCTTACTACACTTAAAGTGAAAAACTTCTTCCTAATGTTTAATCTAAACCTGTCCTCTTCCAGCTTAAAGCCATTCCCCCTCGTCCTATCACTACATGCCCTAGTAAAAAGTCCTTCCCCAGCTCTCCTGTAGGCCCCCTTTAGGTACTGGAAGGCCGCAATAAGATCTCCCCGGAGCCTTCTCTTCTCCAGGCTGAACAGCCCCAACTCTCTCAGCCTCTCCTCATAGGAGAGGTGCTCCATCCCTCTGATCATCCTCGTGGCTCTCCTCTGGACACGCTCCAGCAGGTCCATGTCCTTCTTATGTTGGGGACTCCAGAGCTGAATGCAGTACTCCAGGTGGGGTCTCACGAGAGCGGAGTAGAGGGGCAGAATCACCTCCCTTGACCTGCTGGCCACGCTTCTTTTGATGCAGCCCAGGATATGGTTGGCCTTCTGGGCTGCGATCACACATTGCTGGCTCATGTCGAGCTTCTCATCAATCATCACCCCCAGGTCCTTCTCCACAGGGCTGCTCTCCAGCCATTCTCCGCCGAGCCTGTATTTGTGCTTGGGATTGCCCCGACCCAGATGTAGGACCTTGCACTTGGCCTTGTTGAACTGCATGAGGTTGGCTTGGGCCCACCTCTCCAGCCTGTCCAGGTCCCTCTGGATGGCATCCCTCCCCTCCAGCGTGTCTGCTTCACCAAACAGCTTGGTATCATCAGCAAACTTGCTGAGGGTGCACTCTACCCCACTGTCCATGTCGCTAACAAAGATGTTGAATAGTACAGGTCCATTTGCAAGTACTTGCACTTGCTCTTGTTGGACTCCATGAGACTCCCATCAACCTATTTCTCAAGTCTACTGAGGTCTTTCTGAATAGCAGCTATGCCCTTCAACATATAGATTGCTGTCTGCAGTTTGGTGTCAGCAATCTTGCTGAGACTGCTCTCTGTTCTGTCATCCAGGTCATTAATAAAGACATTAAGCAGTAGTGGTCACAGTATTAAGCCCTGGAGGACCCCACTGGTTACTGTCCCCCAACTGGACTTTGCACCACAAGTCAAGATTCTTTGAGCCTGGCAGTCCAGCCAATTTTCTGTCCACTTATTGTCCACTTATCCAGCCCATATCTCTCCCTTTTCATGATAAGGAGGCTATCAGAGACTGTATTGAAAATCTTGCTAACCTCAAGGTATAAAATATCTACTGTACTCCCCTTGTCTATAGTGGTAGTCATCTTGTCAGAGAAAGCCCTGAGACTGATCAGGCATGATTTGCTCTTGGGAAACCTGTGCTGGCTGCTCCCAGTCCAATGTGTTTCAAAGTTATTTCTCAGAGGATTTGGTCTGTAAGTTTCTCAGGGACTGTGGTGAACCTTATGCAGTTCCCTAGATCCTCCTTCTTGTCCTTCTTGAAGGTGGGTGTGACATCACCCCACTTGGAGTACTGTGTTCAGCTCTGGAGCCCCCAACATAGGAAAGACATGGAGCTGGTGGAGTGGGTCCAGAGGAGGGCCACAAAGATGATCAGAGGGCTGGAGCACTTCTCCTATGAGGACAGGCTGAGAGAGTTGGGGTTATTCAGCCTGGAGAAGAGAAGGCTCTGGGGACACCTTATTGCAACCTTCCAGTACCTAAAGGGGGCCTACAGGAGAGCTGGGGAAGGACTTTTTACAGGTGCATGTAGTGATAGAATGAGGGGGAATGGCTTTATACTGAAAGAGGGTAGATTTAGATTAGATATTAGGAAGAAATTTTTCACTCTGAAGATGGTGAGGCACTAGAACAGGTTGCCCAGAGAAGTTGTGGAAGCTCCATTCCTGGAGGTGTTCAAGGCCAGGCTGGATGGGGCTTTGATCAATGTGGTCTAGTGGAAGGTGTGCCTGCCTATGATAGGGGGTTTGGAACTCGATGATCTTTAAGGTCCCTTCCAACCTAAACCATTCTATGATTCTATGACCTTTTCTTCAGTCTTCAGGGACTTCCATCAATTTGCAGACCCCTCAAACATGACAGAGAGCAGCCTTGCAATGGCATCAGCCCCTTCAACACCCTCAGGTGCACTCTATCTGATCCTATGGATACATCCAAGCACATTGAGTGATACCTTACTTTTCTTCCTGTATTGTGGGTACTCACAAGGAGCTGTGAGTACCTCTCCTCATAGGGCATTCCTTCCAGCCCTTTCACCAGCTTTTCTGCCCTCCTCTGGATGCATTCAAGGACCTTCACATCCTTCGTAAATTGTGGGGCCCAGAACTACACATGGTTTTCAAGGTGAGGCTGTACCAATGCTGAATACAGCAGGATAATCACCTCTTTTGATTGACTGGTTATACTGCATTTGATGCACCCCAGGATGCTGTTTGCCCTCTTGGCTGTTTCATTCTTTCAGATCTAACTCATCCCTGCTCAGTAACCCTTCTTCCTCAAAGAAGATCTCACAGTAACAAAAGCCAAAACCCTGCCTGCAACATGGTTCCACATAGCCAGGTGCTGACCAGTTGAATTAGTCTGTCTCTGCTTGAGCCTTTGTTGCCTCAGCAGGAGGTTTAAGGAGAACACCACGTGAGACCACATCTTTTCACCCTAGAGCTCTGTAGACACTCTTGATATGCTCCAGGTTACTCCTGGCAGTGTGATCGGTGCCTGTGATAAGCAAGAGGTCCAACAGGTTGACAAGCCTTGCAGAGGGACTGCAAGGGGCTTTCCAAATCTTGACCTTAACCAACAAGTCTCCAAAGACTTCAGATCTGGTTAGCAGATTGGTGCTTCTATCCCCTCATCAGGAGGGAGCCTCCGTTAATTACTGCTCACCTTTTCGGTTTCATGCAGACACATGATTTGTCAGCATTCGCTGGCTCTGATGCACCCCCTGACATGTGGTGTTTGTCCTCACTAGTGGTTAGGGCATTCAACCTATTCTGTCATTGCAGATGGAGAAGGAACCTTCCTCCTGTTGCCAGAAGTCACAAGCTTCCAACCTTCCCCACCTTGAGAGCTACCTTCCACTACTTGTGTGGCCAAGGTCTCCGGCTGTCTGCCTTTCCTCACCTGCTTTCTTCTTTGCTTGCTTGCTTAATTTGTATGGCTCAGGGTCTTGCCTCTGCAGACTTTCTGCAATGACCTTGTAAATCTTCTCTTCAGTTTTATTCATAGTGCATGGCCTGCTCATCTCCTCTTCAGCACCTTCATTGGGCAGCTTAGCATCTCAGCTGGAGTGCAGCTCTCATCAGAGAGACCATTGCTGCCCCTCAGCCCCAGGAAGAAACCCCAGGCCTTCTGTATCATCCCAGAACAGGGCAGTGGCCACCTCCCCTTGGAGCTCCAACTGGGCTGAGGCCCACGCCATGCCGCGGGCACTATCCCCATTGGTGCTGGAGCTGCCTGGGGAAGCCTCACACAGTGAGGGTGAGTAGCAGTGGCTCAAACTCTGCCAACAGCTGAACTCACCAGGCACAGCCACCATTGTTATTCCATTACTGCTGATTTCCTTAAAAGCGTTTGGTGAGGGACTCAGTCAACAGCTTTTGGGAAACCATCTTTATCTATGTGGTCTTTTGAAGAGACCTCTATCGAGTTGGTAAAATGAGACTTCCATTTAAAAAACCTAAATTGACTCATCTCATGTAGATGGATTTTTATCCAGCTGTCCACTTATTCTGTTCTGTTTTATAGTTTCCATGGGCTGGAGAGAAATCAGGATTACAGGCTTTACATTCTCAGATTGTCGCAAAGGGTTTTTTTAAACACTGGCATTATATTTGCCATTCCCAGTCCTCAGGTACCAAGGCTGTTGTAGGTAACAGATTACATGTGATTGCTGTTATTTCAACTATATTGCCTTTTAATTCTTTTAGATCTCTTAGGTAAATACTATCTGGTGCTGTCAGTTTATAACTATGCCCAGAAAGTACCTCTTTTTCTCCAAAGCCAACTTTGATGTCTAGCTGAGATATGAATAGATAATCCACCCTAGTAACTTTACACAATTTTCCTATCTAATGTAAATATGAAATATTGCTTCATGCAGACTACAGTTTCAGCTGTGTAGTTACATTTGCATTTTCAAAGCTCTCTAGAAATGGTCCCAGTCGTTAACATAGTTGCACAATTTAATCAATGCAACCTAAAGAGCAAGTAGATATTTCAATGCTAATATGCACACAATCTCTTTTGCAGAGATCACCCTTTACCATCTACTATAGTAAAAATATCGCAATTCACTAATAGACCTCAAAATGCCCACAGAAAGTGTGTGTGTTTGAGTAAAAGGGGTGAAATAAAGAGGTTTTTTTTTCTGTGGTGTTTTTTTTAAGAAGGTGTCTGACATGTAACTAAAGCTTGTGATTATTTATTTATTGATTTTACAGCAATATTCTTCAGTAATAAAAATATTCGATAATATATCAGCACTAACTGTCTATATTAAATGAACACAGCATAAACACATCAAATAAGGAAAAGAACAGCTGATTACCTATCATAAAGAAGCAGGTTTAAACTGAATTCTCAAGAAACACTATCTACCTCTATTTTTGCTGTCCAGGTACCACTTTCTGTCTAATATAGAGCAGTTGATTCTGGCATAGACAGAAAAAGTGTCTACTGACATTTTAAGGACTATAAGAATAGAGAAAGAAAAAAGTCAAAGTGGCAGAAACCTCACTGATGAACAAAATGTAGAAGATTGTACTCTGTAATTTGATTCTTTTCCTAATACTTAGGTGTTTGCTGTCATAGAAACATTTATAATAACCCCATTTTAAATAACTAAATAAAAATTAATAAAGAAGCATGTCAAAGCAATATTTGGATGTTCCTTGGAGAATTATGATCATGTGACTCTATAAAGCTTGAAGCAGATCTGTTTGGAATAATTTGTGGTTGTCCAATGCCCTAATAATAGTCATGTTTTATTAACTAAACTTTATCACTGGCTATATATGAGGGAAGAGAACTCAAAATGAGTCTTAATTTCCTCTCCTTTGTACTTGTATGGGAATCAAGATGCATTATATAAACCTTCTATTTATGATGTGTAAATATTTTGCATTATGTCTGCTATCTAATGCCTTTACCTATGAGTAAGATCAAAAGGGAAGATGAATGGAAAAAAAAAGAGAATGAGTAGGAGGAAATTGTCCAGTATTTTATGTGAGTATAACAAGCAATAATATAGCTTTTACCATTAAATAAATTAGCATTTGAAACAAGAAAATCATGATTAATTTTATGTGATTTAAACAGCAGATTCAGAAATGACTGCTGTACAACTACTCCCTTGAGTATGTTAATCAGTAAGAAACAAGAGTCATGCTTGTTCTAGCACAATAAATATTTGTGTGTATATGTTAATGTGTGGAGGATGAGCTTCAGCTGAAGAAGTGTAAAGTACCTTCCCTCCCAACCCAAATACTTACACCTGATCATTACAGCATTGTTAGGTGAAACATATATTTAAAGCTATAAGATGAAAAAAGTGACTCAACATTTTCCAGTTACTTAATTCAATTTCTTTAATCACTTAACTTCTGGATTTAGGACAAACATGGGCAATGGAGCTTTATTCAAACAATCATTCTGTGCTACTAATTTGCTCTGACTGAAAGTAATATTTCCTTTTGTTTTGTGAAATAAAGGACTTCACTTAAATCCAGCTAAGGGCTTTGGGTTGAAATTTTCAAGTAGGAAAAGAATGCCTTCTAGGAACCTCGGGGAATATGCCTTTGTTCAAAGAGAGGACTGAAGATGAGCAAGAGGTCAGGGTGAGTGAGCCAGAGGGTTTCAAGAAATTATATTCTTTGGTGTTGAAAGCGTATAACAGGAATTGTTTATTATGGAGGTGTCTTCTTGGCTGTGTGTTGGACTCTCATCTTAATTTTTGTAAGATGATTATAATAGATATACAGTAAGAAACTGAATTAAATCAATGCAGCAGCCTTAATTCTGTTTGATTTTGCAACTGTAATATTTAAGTAAGGTTTTTAATGTATATTGTTATATACAATACTGGCTATAAGAACAGGTGAAATACCTGACTGCTAACTCTGGAGAAGAGCTAGGTAGTAAAAATGCTAATTTGTAAATATGAAATATTTATTAAAGTTGGCAATGGACCCAGTCTTGAAAGAACTGATGAACTGGCAAGAGTGATGCATTGACTTCCTTCAGCGTTTTCCCAAGGAGTCTGGAAATTTGCCAGGACAAAAGCAAGTATTAATTCCTATATAAAAATAGCCTAAAAACGTCTTTGTTTATGTATATTGCAACAGAAGATTCACTGTGCTCTGCAAAAATATTAGAAAACACAAGCTTCACTTGAATGTGTTGACATAAATTATATGGAGGTTAAGAACTGGTTGTCATTTTTCACTGGAACTTTTTGAAATTAAAAATAATTTTTTCCAAAATGAACTTTTCCGGTTTGAGATCTTGGTTTTTGTCTTCTGTTTTTTTATGTTAAAATATGGCTTGATATAGAACAGCTCTTATTCTGTAGAAAGCCAAGCCAGTGGTTGGAGGCCGTAGTAAAGGAATAAAAAGTGTCTCCAATTCAGTGTATTTTGTACTGCGGAATGGTATGGTGCATACTGATGGAAGTGCCCTTGTGAAGTTTGTATTGTGTCTGAGATATTAGACTATTGGAATTCAATCCTTGTTCCACCCACAGATTAATTTTACTTTAAATTGGCCTCATATCACTCATAAAAGTTATTGTTTTAATGGGCTGAACCTATCCATTACAAGTATAACATTTATTACAGAGCGTTAAGTGGATTTAAAGTATAATTAACTTTAAGCGAATTTGATAATTAAGATAACTTTAAATTCAAATTACATTTTACAAATAGCATGATGTGCCACCATTGATTTCAGCAATAGAAAATATCTCATTTTCAAGGTTTTTTACTTAGTTTTGGGCTAACATCACACTAGACTGCAGAGCGCTCTGTTTTGTCTCCTTGCCTAGTAAAACCATTGGAATTGCATCAGAATTGGATATGATAAAAAAAAAAATAATGGAAAAATGCTTACATGCTAATAAAATCACAGTGTCATAATAGTCGTGTCAGACAGAGACATCATCATTGTCTATCAAGGAATGTTCAGCACTGCATGTTCATAAACACAAACGAAAGTGCAGTAAGCTGTAATAAAGCATGGTTAGCTAAAATACTCTCAGTAGAGACTTCAATCAGCTCTTATCTCTCCTGAGAGTTAGTTCTTTTCCAAACAGCATGACTCTCTGTGTACACAAAGTATTTTCTGAAGTGGTGATTGTGATATGCAGGATGGTTGCTGTAATTGGCTCATTGTTCAACCTATGTCACAAAATTATGCTAATCATGCACCATAGGTGATTCTGTGCATATTGTGTGCACAAAAAATATTGGTGCTTCATTCTTTCCTTTGACATATGACATTGAAGATATTTCTGTGCTGACACTATTAGAGCTGTTCGGGTAGGGGACTAGCAATGTATTGCATAAAGGCAGACTGATGAAATTTTTTTAATGTAAAGTCATTTGGAATAACACGGTGACTGGAAGATATTGCTGAAATGATAATATATTTGTTTGGATTTAGGGCCATGATAGTGATTTGGTGATGCTGTTTCATATTAGTCTGTCCCTGTATTGACTCTCCATGGTTTTCTCAGAAAAGGAAGGTATGTAGATACTAGCTGAACGTGCTTCAGGAATTCTTAGTTGCCACAACAGCGTCTAGGAATTATTATTGGATGTTGTAAATTTGAAGACTTTTAGCTGCTCATATTGATTCTGGGCTAAGCTGCCTTCAGGTAGCCTCAAAATTTATGGGAACATAAACCTGCCTTATACCCATTCATTCCCTCAGCCATGCCAAGCGGAATAAGTCACTCTTGCTTTTCTGGTCCCCTCCATATCATTCTCTACATCGTGGCACAGCAGAATCCAGGCTATATAGGCTACAACAGAACAGAATGTCGTAAAGTGAAGTACTACTGTCTGTTGTCTCTCTCAGTTATTGAGGAGAACAGTCCAGGATATCTGACAGTAGCCTGGATTATTCATAGTATCTTCCTGTGCATGTAGTTTGGACGTTCCAGTCTTTTGTACTTAAGGTTTTGCTATATGTCCTTTGTGTAGCACAGGGAAAGATTAAGTACTCCTATGGAACCTTCTGGATTTAATCACTTCCGCAGTCTCTCAGTTTCAGAGAACTATTGACATCTGCTCAGGATAGACTCAGCTTGGATATAGGTGGGCACAGCTGTACAACTGTGCAGCTGTGCCTAGGACAGGTGATGTTTGAACACCAAAACAGCAAGTGCTTATGCACCATAGGGCCTTCACCCTCCAACTTTTGCCAGTAAGGTTGTATTTGACCCCTTCCCATCTCACATTTCTAAGCAAAATTAGAGAAGGATGATTCTCCTCCACTAAGTTTAGTAGCTCATTTTGTGACACAGGATCCTGGTTTTTTTTAAGATGAGGACTTCAGGTTACACGTGCGCACTCTGCTCTTGAACTTTTTATTTCTGCTGGTCCATACAGATAGAAGCTGGCTATATTACTTAACATTTAAACTACTGAAATCCAATAATATTATTAGTAATTCCTCATGTAGGACAAATGTATGTTAGGCAATGCTGATGAAGGAAATATATCTTCTCATGAGTTGTTTAACTTACTGGTAGTCATCTCTCAACTGCACCTGAGAGTTCTACCAACATTTCACCTCTCACTTTAATCTCTGATCTATCAGCCACCACATTTTGACTACCACCTAAAAATTCCTTACCAGAAAAAAAGACATTTTTTTTTCTGTTCCCTCCCATCTCCATGAAAATCTTGTTTTTTGGGATTTCAAATCCTTTTTCTGGGTGTCTGCTCTGGATCCATCTGTTATGATATTTTAACTTCTGAAATAAAACTAATAAAGGTGCATATGCATCATTTAATGTGTTAATTTACTAGGCTCTTCATAAACTTTGAATTAGGTAGCTATTTGTAACATACAAACTATAACTAAAGTATACCTTTGTGTGGATTAAGTTACAACAATTTTGTTTTATAAAGAGTTGAATAGTACTGTTTAATGAAGTAGTAACTATTCAGCTTATCTTACTAACTTTCTTCTGAAAGATATAAACACATTAAGGTGTATTTAAAAAACTGGACTACTTTAAGCAAATATACATGTAAAAAATTCCTGTTTAAGTATTTCTATTTCACAGTAAATATAATTTCTGCAAGACGGTTTCATTTCTGTAACTGTGTCACTTTTGTGTGCACTCTCTTTGTTTTTGTCCCACACAACAAGAAAACCAAGGCCCCTTCTCCTATAATCAAGTTGTTAATGGGTTCACAGTTATAATCAACAGTAATCAATAAAACAAATGTGTTTAAATTTCTTTTTTGCCCTTTTATGCCTCGACTCCCTGCTATCCGTCACTTCTACCTGAAATCAATGATACATTTTCCATTGATTTACTATAACAGGGAAAAGATCTATCTGCCTGTTAATAAAGTGTGGCATATTGAAAGCAGGTGGGGGTGAATGAATTGGTTAAAGAGACACTATCTGAAAAAACTTTTTTTTCCTATAAGGTTTTTAAAAGAAAAAAAAAATATCATTGGAGTTCTATGCCTGTATTAAATTTTTAATAAAATTTTAATTATTTTTTGCATATCGCTGAATTAAGAAATAACAGTTTTGGGGAAAAAATTGATCTTGCTGTTCTTATCTGGAGTCTGATTTGAGCTCACTGAAGTTAGTTAAGTTTTTCCCATTGGCTTGAATAGTTTCAGATCCATCAGATTCATGGAGTTTGTGGAGGTTGTTAAGAATCTTGTAAATACCAACAGGACTATATGAAGGAAGAGGGTGATGGTTTCAACATATCAATCTTGCCTCAATTAAGATAGTCCCAGCTTAAAACTCACTGCAAGCCACAGCCTATCTGATTATCCTCAGTCAGGTGAGGCTAAATTTGGAAAGCAATGACATGATTAAGTAGCACTTTCATTAAAAGGTGCCACTGTTTGGCTTACAGGGAAACAATTGAGGTTAGGTTTGCATGCATATTTCTTATCTTCATATTTTAAGTTGAATTAAGAGATATTATATTAATTGAAAATTATAAGGGAATAATTAGTGGATAGAGTGGTTGAATGCAATGTGTAGTGAATAAAATATTACTTTACTTATCATAAATATTGCAATGCTTAATTGGGCTGATTTTTCAATAAAAAACTGGCAAATTTATAGTCTACAATACCACAATTAATTTTCAACCATTTGTTTACAGTCTTAAAAAAAAAAAAGTTAAAAACAGCCCTGAAAAAGTGTAGTGGTTTTACAAATTCTTTTACACTCTGTCTATTGAAAGCACACATTTCCTTTTTCAGTAATCACTTGCTGTGCTGGCAATGAAGATTTGCTTGTCCTTGTAGCATAATCATCTTGACTGTTTATTTAATGGTAAGGAGACTTCTCTTAAGAATATTTATTCATTATTGCACGACCACTTCTTAGTCTTTGCCCATAGTCAATACAATACAGAAATTGTGCCTGAGTATGGATCATTTACTACATTTATAGTTTTCATGGATCTGTGATGTTTTTTGTCCCAATCATTGCTATGCCAAACTTTCCCCCATGCCTCTGCAAAAGAATTAAAAAAAAAAAAAAAAAAAAAAAAAGGAGAGAGAAAAGATTGCTTTGGGGGTTTTGAAATATGAAAAATAAATTAAAAAAATGTAAATTTGTTTTGAATGCCTTTCATTTTTCTTTGTATACAAAGTCAAAAGTTTGAGTTCTTTCAATCAAGTCCTAATAATATTTTGAGCAAAACTTAAAGGTTTGAGTTCTTGTCTAATATTTTAATTATGAGAGAGTACTATAATCACAGAATCTCCTAGACTGGAAAAGACCTGTAAGATCATCTAGTGCAATCATTAGCCTAACACTGACAAGCCCACCACTAAACCATGTCCCTGAGCACTATATCTACACGACCCTTAAATACCTCCAGGGATGGGGATTCCACCACTGCCCTGGGTAACGCGTTCCAATGCCTGATGACCCTTTCAGTAAAGAAATTCTTCCTAATATCCAATCTAAACTTCCCTTGGCACGACTTGAAGCCATTTCCTCTTGTTCTATCACCTGTTACTTGACAGAACAGGTTGACTCCCACCTCTCTGCAACCTCTTTTCAGGCAGTTGTAGATAGCGATAAGGTCTCCCCTGAGCTTCCTTTACTCCAGGCTAAACCACCCCAGTTCCCTCAGCCGCTCCTCATAAGACGTGCTCCAGACCCCTCACCAGTTTTGTTGTCCTATAATATGACTATTTTGTTTATATGTATTATTTTCACTGCCTTTTTTCTATCTAATGTAGTTTTGGAGAAACTTCTATGTGGGCTTCTGCATCACACTATCATTTTATTTTAAGTCTTTGATAACCTTCACAATATGCAAAGGATGCACTGACATTGCCAAAACCAGTTGTAAATCGCCTTTTTGCAAAAATGCCTATCAAGTCAAATTGCCCAAGTAGATCTGCATATAAAACTATGTGCAGAACAATCAGAATACACTGATACAGTCACTAGTATTTAATTATCCCCCTTATAAATGTGAAAGTAAAGAACATTTTAATGAGCCATCTAACTGTTTCTTAAAAATGTGATATTCTTAATAATAAACTTTGGTTCGCAACCTTCTGACCTGGATTCCTGACGAAGACAATACTGAAAAGATCAGAGTTTCAAACATTATTTCAATCTTCACTTTATTAAGGGTGTTAATTAGTAAAAAACACACTGTCAATGCCACCATGTAAATCGGTAACCAAAGGTATAGGTTTCACATAGAATTATCTCCTTTTCTTTTTGCCATTAATCGTTGTGATAAATAGTTGGGGCTTTTTTTACTTGTAAAATAAATATCTTGTCAGTGGAAGTGTTTCTTTAAATTGCTAACATGAACAAAATGACTAAACTCTATTTAAAATAATTCTACAACACTTGTTAAATCATAAAATTAGCTATATGATTAAATCTCTTTATCCACAACACCTCATGATTTATGTTATGAATTACACAGAATACAAACTAATGAAAAATATACCTTAGGGGGGATTTATATCCTATAACTTAGGATGCCTGAAAATCAAATACTTGAGCTAGCACCTCTCAGCAGCTTCTGTAACAAATGGAAGAAATGGAAAACAGAAGAGTATGTTCTGATAGTAGTGGAACATCTGTCTTAAAGAGGTGAATTACCATCTGAAGATTCATATTTATTTCCTTTGTCTAAAAACAATGGGAATGCAAGCAAAAAGAGAGAGTTGGTAACTTAGGATGAATGATAATATTGTTATCCACTTGTGATGATTTATTTTTTTAGCAAAGTTTGGTAATCTCAGGAGCAAATAAGACAACATAGACATGAAACATTAAAGTGATTAACTGGTTGGGGTTGAAAGGATTTGTTGCCATGAGATAGTCTTTACTTACATCTTGTGTCAAGTCTTCGTTTATTTATTTATTTTTCAATTGAAAGCCACTTGCTTGCTGAGTGAAAGGAAGGTACCTCAGCAAGAGCTTCTGACTACTGCTGAAAACTGAATAGATAGGTTTTGGGGTAATTGTATTTAGCTCCTGTCTGCCAAAAGTAGGAATTTCTATTTCTCTGATCAAAGCTGGGAGTGAAAGAAGAGAAAGAGAAGGGAGAGAAAAATAAAAATTAAAAAAAAAAAAAACAACAGCTTGGGAAAGAGAGGCAATTAACAGGTTCTTAAAGAAACTGAATGAAAAACTAAGAGATACAGAGTTAACAATGGGCTATGTTTGATATGCATCTCTGTTGCCCTGGTGACTCTTTCTGTTGATTTTAAGGTAGTGGGTGATGTAGCACTTAGAAAGGATTCCATCTTCCTTTATCTGTCTTCATGATAAAGAAATATAGACATAGCCAAGAGATAGAAAATAGATGAGAGGTTTAGCAAAATAATCTGTAGATCACACAAATGGCAAGCATCATTAAACACATGCAGTACCTTACATGGTGTCGAAGTGAAACTGAGGCCAGAAACTAATATCTTTTTCCTTATTATTTCCTGTGGGCCTGATCTAGTAGGAATGCTAAAAATACACCTAACAGACAAAATAAAAAAACCAACATATTTTTCCATTACTCGCTTTTAAAGACAAATGGAATTGCCCACATTATCATAACTTTAAAAGGGCTCCACAGACCAGTGAGGAGGAAGGTCACCAGTTCATTTTTTCCTGTGCCTGAAGAGGTTCAAAACCACCTGCCTCATCAATTAATAGATTTAGAGAAAGTACTGTGGTTAGGACGCAGAGAGATCTCTGATTATATTGTTTGAAGTGTCTTACTGTCCCACAAGCAATCACAGTATCACAGAATGGTCAGGGTTGGAAGGGACCTCTGGAGATCATCTAAGTCCAACCCCCCTGCCACAGCAGGGACACCTACAGCACATTGCACAGGACGGCATCCAGGCGGGTTTTGAATGTCTCCAGTGTGGGAGACTCCACCACCTCTCTGGGCAGCCTGTTCCAGTGCTCTGCCACCCTCAGAGTAAAGAAGTTCCTCCTCATGTTAAGATGGAACTTCCTGTGCTCCAGTTTGTGCCCGTTACCTCTTGTCCTATCACTGGGTACAACTGAAAAAAGACTGTTCCCATCTACCTGGCACCCTCCCCTTAAGTACTTATAAGTATTGATAAGATCCCCCCTCAGTCTTCTTTTCTCTACACCAAAAAGACCCAAGTCCCTCAGCCTTTCCTCATAAGAACGATGCTCCAGTCCCCTAATCATCTTTGTAGCTCTTTGCTGGACCCTCTCCAGCAGTTCCCTGTCCCTCCTGAACTGGGGAGCCCAGAACTGGACACAATACTCCAGATGTGGCCTCACCAGGGCAGAGTAGAGGGGGAGGATGACCTCCCTCGACCTGCTGGCCACACTCTTCTTGAGGCACCCCAGGATGCCATTGGCCTTCTTGGCCACCAGGGCACATTGCTGCCTCATGGTCATCCTGTTGTCCACCAGGACTCCCAGGTCCCTTTCCACAGAGCTGCTCTCCAGGAGGTCAGCCCCCAACCTGTACTGATGCATGGGGTTATTCCTCCCCAGATGCAGTACCCTACACTTGCCTTTGTTGAATTTCATCAGGTTTTTTTCTGCCCAACTCTCCAGCCTGTCCAGGTCACGCTGTATGGCAGCACAGCCTTCCAGCGTGTCAGCCACCCCTCCCAGTTTTGTGTCATCAGCAAACTTGCTGATGAGCAATAGTAATATAAAATGACTGAGTAAGAGAAAGAGGGAATCTTTATCTTAATTTTTGTACCTAGAAACAGGATGGGTCTTGGTTCCTGTCCCAATTTCATTGTCATTTATTTTAGATGAAAGATCCTTTTGATAGTATAATGACTCTAAAATCTATTCAAAACATCTAACTTTTAGTTAGGTGGTGGCATCTATATCTAGCTCCAAATTATATATGCGGTGTAAGGAATCTGAAGGTAAGATAATGAATTTTGAAAAAGAAAGTAAAACATTCTTCAAAGTTTACAGTTAGCTCAGTATTTTTAGTGGTCCAAATAGCATATTCAGTCATGCCTAAGATACAGCTTAAGAAATGAAGCACAGAACACCCTGAGCACGATCCTCTGTCCAACCCTAAACCCAAGCATTATTCCAATGCTTAGTGTTATGATACCACATGCTTGCAAGTCAGTCTTCTTGATGCCTTATTTAATAATAAGTTATTAAAACAGCTCAAAAAAACCTTAAAATTTTTCAGGCCTAGAAAGGTCATCACAGGTGCTCATACTAAATCTCACAGGTGAGAATTTCCTTTCACATATTCAGGTGTTGGTGCTGACTTGTGTGAGCATAGCCCATACTCATGAAAATAAAATATTATATTATAGAAATTGCCACATTTTGTTGCATTTGTGGAACTCAAAAATATTGTGCAGGGCATGTGGAAGGCACTGAAGAGCTTGTAGATGTGTAGGTCTATAGGGTAGGTAAGGCATCAAGCCAAGGATAATTCCTGGTCTTGTAGTGAGTTGTAGCCAGTCAGATCTAGAGAAGTCTAGTAATGGTTAGTATGGAAGCAGTCTGTACCAAATAAACTGCAAAAAAGAGATCCTTCTATAGAGGTTGCAAGGAAAGTACAGATGGAGCCAAAGAAGCTAAAAATCAGTGCAAACCAAAATCAAAATTAGTGGTTATTTAAGAAAAGTGGATTTGATAAAGTTCTGAAGTTCTGCTAAACCTAATACTTCGGGGATTTCAGATTAGTTTTAATGATACTGAGGTATCATTAAAGAGAAGGGATTTGTTTCTCACACATAAGGTAGTTGCCAAACCTAAAGAGAGTTTACAAGACTACGCAGGCCTATGCTGTAAATATAAATACTGTTCTTTATTATTGAGTGAGTTGCTTTTATTTAATAGTAATACAAAGTTGTGAAAGATGTGCCACGTGAGATTAATCTTCAACAAGTTTGACTGGAAACTTGCTTGGAACTCTGTCACTCTGTGATGCCTTTTTTTTTTTCTCTCAAAAATTTCTTAAGCAGAATACTGAGGTGTGAACTGTAGGGGGGGCAATTACACTATGCCACAACTTTATATAGTGTTTAGTAGACATGTTTTACCAGTCATTTCATGAGAGGCTGAAAAAGTAATATCTACATTTTATCCAAACAAACAAACAAAATAAGAACTGCATGTACAAAAGATGAACAAGCCTTTCTGCTTTTTATAAATATCTGTGGGCTTTAAAGGGAAAATTGGAAAAGATTATCTGTCCTTCTGCTATTATGAGTGAGTGTATTCTTATTAAGGACCTCCACAGATGAGTTTCTGAACTCTATGAAAAAAAGTTTAAATTACCTTTTGAGGCAGACTGATCCGTTATTCAAGACACTTCACCAGTTGTTCAGAGGGGAAGAAACTACAGCATTCTACATGAGTTTTTCAGGCATAAAAAGAACCTTGCAATGTACATGACTGCAGGCTTTTTGCAGGTTTATGTCACACTAGTACATTTGTCTTCATCTAATTCACAGATTTTAAATATAAGCTAATGATTTATGATTTCTACATATTCACTTTTTTAAAAAACTGAACAGAAACCAAAAATTACTAAGAGGGAAAGCATATAATAGCAAAGAACACTTAGTCGATCTCTACATAAATTTCTTACTGAGGCTGTATTTCTTCCTTCAAAGCTTTACAGGTCAAATCTTGTTCTAAATGAAATGGAAATTTGGTATGTACTTTTATGATACTACAGTTTGGATCTGCGTGAGGCATTTAGTGATGGTGAGAAACAAGCAAGCTCAACCTTCCTCTAAATGAGGATTTAGATCTAATTTAGGATTTAAGGGAATCCTAAAGAGAAGGAAATTAGAACCTTCATTCCTCCTGCACTGACTTTGCTGCAGAGAACCACGGCTTGATGAGTCAGCATCTATTAATTTCTCTTGGGTTGATAAACTTTCTTCTTATCTTGTGATAAGTTCTGCACACTCTAAGTTAGCTAGATGCTTCATTATAATCAGGAAGGTTTTCAGGTGCCTGAACAGCCTTCATTCTCTGTTCCTGCTTCACCTGATCCTAGGCAAAACAATTGCATTATTAACTATTTAGCAAGCAAATCATGTCTGCCCTCTACAAAGCCGCCTTAAAGTTTTGTTTTTCTAGCAGCAAATGGCTAAAGTGTAAATTTATCATGTTTATATAATATTGCTTTATGGAAGCAAAGAGGAAAAAGAAGGAAACAGAAGCCCATAACACCCTTTCCTCCTAAGAAAAAAAAAAGCTCCATATAACTATCACACAGGATTTGTTTTTCCTGAGTCTCAATAGACAGCTAAAACACTTTCCTCCCTGAGGTATCAGCATAAGAACTTTTCATAGTATATTTCTTTGTTTGAAAAGATGATTCATAGATTTTAAGATGACAAAAGAATGGTTTAGTATAAGCTGCTTATTATGATGTCATCCAAGGCTGAAATGAATGATAGGCAGGTTAATAAATACCTTTAAAACCTGAGTGGTTTATTCTATGGAAATCTTATGTTATCAGTAGTTTTCTTTGTCTTGAATGATGATTATGTATATGAATATATGCACACGTATAAATGATCATACGTGCACATAAACGTAAGTGCATGTCAGAACACACATATGTCTTGTCTGAGAAGACAAATATATAAAAGCTCTGTGAAACTGACTGATTTCACTGCCGTCTGTTAAGTGTTTATAGACTATATCACATATAAATTTTTTCTTGTTTCTTTTAATGAGATTATTGTAAAGCTAACAGACCCATAGTTGCCTTGGTCAACCAATTTCCCTTTTAAAATGTTGGGGAGAAAATTAGCTTGTCGAAATTCCCTAGACCCTACACTGTAGTCTGAAATTTATTAAAGAATCAGCATCAGTCATCGAGACTGCTCCTTGATCCATAATTCTAATGTTCTTCCCTGCAAGGTAGTCTGATTATCTTGCATATATATTCTCACTCATCTTACTCCAGCCTTTCATTTTGCATTATGGTGAAATTCAATGCCCATATTTTATCATTTAAAAAGAACATCTAAACTGGATTTAAAATATTTAAGAACTGTCATTTAACATCATTTTATTTAGTTATGGGATAGAAAGTATTTTCTTATCACTTACAGTGGAATAGTTCACCTGGCTTTGTTCCAAACACAGAAATATTCTTGTACTGTTTTGACATGCTGCATTATGACTGATTGATGAATTGGCCATCTGTGTCAACTTTAGGTCATATATCAGTGCTGGAATATTTTTTGTTTCCAATGTAGTGTAGTACTTATTAGTCTTAATATTTGCTTTAGAAGTTTCATGAATACATTTAGTTTCCTTAGCAATTTCTTGTATTTCCCAGTTGTCAATGTATACACATGGCTGTCAGCTTCTCCTTTTTTCCATTGGTGATATATGTTGTTGACAGTTCCTCGTCATTAAGTGAAAACTGAATGCAGCTTCTGGAAAAGTGTTTATTGCATATTTCTCTGGTCATGTTTTCCTTACAGAAATCCTGGAAAGCAAATATTTGTTCCTATCAATATTTTGATAACCCTTACCAGGATACCACAAAAACAGAGTATTGGAGTGCATGGGTAACTTGAACATAGGATCAGTGTCAAAAATTGTGTGTTTAAAGAGCACTGTAACAATTCACCTTCCCCAGTCTCAGCTACCACTATTCCACATTTCAGTAGTTTCTTTTAAATTGTGATCCTCTGATTATTTTTGTAGAAACAGGTAAGATAAAATCAAACATCATTATTATTATTTATTACCTGTAAATATTTGTGGTTGTGGAAAGTGTATGCAATCCATAGTAAACTATAAACAAAAATTAATCTTGATCTCAAAAACTTTGATAAATTCTATTTCCTATATAGAAAAATGTGCGTATTCCCAAGTAACGGTCTGCACACATTTTTAATGACAGATGATAAGATTAGATACTTATTCCAGATAACACTTGACTAGAAGTTCCACTGAAATAGAGGGACAAAAGTATACAGAAGGTTTCTAGTCAGTTGTGATCATGCATAATACAATCTTGCTTTCTGTTTTGATCTGCTTGTTTGTATGAAAGAAATAACTTTAAACCACTATTTTGTGAAACTTGTAAAAATATTGAAAGAATTTTGGGGGATTTAAATGCCATGTAATATCATGAGGTTATTCTGTATACAGACATGCTTGCATATATAAGGAAATCTAAAGTGAATGTGGTAAGTAGACATGAATCATAAATATTAAAGTTATGATTTAACTTAATTGAATGCCTAATATTTCTGATTGGAAAAAAGAAGCAGGAAAAATTTTCTGGGTCCACTCATGTTAGCCCTTTGTACGTTGAACTTGTTTTGAAATAAAGGGAAGCCTAGTATGAGAGTTTGAAAAAGCACCAGAAGCTCTAGCTGCTAATAATAGCATACACTGTTATTACTTCTTTAGTTGAGCGTTCATCCCACTGATTAGTGATGGATTCCTGCAATTTGGCTAATTGGATTATTTTTAACAAGTGAAAGACTAGGCATATTTGTTATATTATTAGCTCAATAGCCAGAAAGCATTATGTAGTGCAAGAATTAGGTTGTTATTACTCTTTCTGCTTGAAATCATAGTTGTCCCATAAGTGATGGAAAACAAAGCAGTTTAAAGTAGGTTAGTGAACAGAATGCAAAATGGACAGGACAAGTAAAGAATTTAAAATATTTCTGGAATCTTACCAAATCCATTTTAGACAACATGAAGCAGAGGGAAAAAAAAGCACAGAAATAGCAGTGCGTATAAAACAAAGAGGCAATAGATTTTAATGTATTTTCTTGCAAATGAAGTCTTATGTTCTGAACAGTGATGTCTTCCGTTGCTATTGATCTGGTTGCCTTAGCATAAAAATTTCAGTGTCAGCTGGGATTTTCTGCTGGCTTCCAGTTGTTTCTACAGTAGGTTGCAAGTCTCAGTTTCCTCCTGTGTCATAGCTTCCAGCTCAAGGTGTATGTCTTGGATACCCTGGGACTTCTCAAATAGTCCTGGACACTTAGTTTGGATAGCTGAGCCCAGAATACTGGACTCAACAATGCTACTGTTTTACACCCTTTTAGATATATTTTACGAAAGATTTTATTCAATCAAGATTAAAAAAAAAAATCAAGGACATGAACCATCACATTATATAGAGACATTACTGATGGGGGCAGTTCAGAAGGAAGTAGTGACCTGCAAAAAACGAATTGTATAAATCATGAAGCAATCTTTAGCTGCAAAGGTCTAGATCAGAGTAAGCATAGCACTGAAAGGCTAACCAAAGAGGGCAAGATGAAGAATTATGCTATATTGTCCTTACAAGTATCTGGAAATTAATTAATTCCATTCAAAAAGAAAGAGCTTTTTAAGGTGAATTGGAAGGATTTGATTTTGTTAGCTTATTTTCATAAGATTACAGAAGTGAATATACAGAAAGTCAACAAAATTAAAAGAAAGTTTTTACTCTAGTTAGTGAAAACTAAGATAGTTGTGAGGTCTGTATATACACCTGAGATTGAAACTTTGCAATGAGTGACACCAAAGCTACCCAAGTCAGATATCAATACGGAAAATCACAGAATCACAGAATAGTCAGGTTTGGAAGGGACCTCTGGAGATCTCTCTCTGTCTATTTATACCAGTTTTCTGTTATTCTTGGAGTCAGAAGATTTTGAAAACTGAATGCTGACAAATTAAGTCTCCGACGCTGTGTTTTAACAAAAATTGTATTATCTTTACCTCCCTCTTATATAGCTATGTGAAACCATTTAAAAGGTTTTATTTTAAAAGATTTAATTCCATGCTTACAAGTATCCATCACAGTGCACCCACTCTTGTCATTTGTTCTTTTGAGGTAAAGCTGATGAAGCATATGGGCTGGAAGAGCAGAACAGCCAGTCCTACAAGGTGGGGATCAGTGGCATGAAGTCTACTTGAGGCCAAAAACTAGTGGTGTACACTAGGGGTCAATATTGGATCCAATCCTGCTCACCAACTTCATTAATGATCTGGACAATGGGGCACTGTGTACTCTCAGCAAGTTCGCTGATGAGACAAAACTGGGAGGAGTGGCTGGTACACCAGAGGGTTTTGCTGCCATCCAAAGGGACCTTGATAGGCTGAATAAATGGGCAGGCAGGAACCTCATTAAATTCAACAAGGGGAAGCTGCCAAATCATGCACCTGAGGAGGAGCAACCCCAGACATCAATACATGCTGGAAAGCAGCTAGGCAGAAAAGGACCTGTAGGTCCTGGTGGACACCAAGTTGAACATGAGCTAGCAATATGCCCCTGCGGCAAAGGCGGCTAATAATATCCTGGGTTGCATTAGGAGGAGTGTTTCCAGTGGGTCCCATGAGGGAATCCTTCCTCTCCACTCAGCACTGGTGAGGCCACACCTGGAGTCCTGTGTCCAGTTCTGGGCTCCCCAATAAAAGCTGTGGACATACTGAAGGCAGTCCAGCAAAAGGCCACAAAGATGATGATGAAGGGACTGGAGCACCTCTTGTATGAGGAAAGGCTGAGAAAACTGAGACTGTTCAGCCTGGAGGAGAGGAGGCCTGGGAGGAATCTCATCGATGTTTACAAATATTTGCATGGAAGATGCAAAGAAGAGGGAGCCAGGCTCCTTTCATTGGTGCTCAGTGACAGGACCAGAGGCAATGGTCACACACTGAAACACAGGAGGTTCCCTCTGAACAGTAGGAAATGTTTTTTCACCATGAGGGTGACTGAGCACTGGAATAGGTTGCCCAGGGAGGTTGTGGAGTCTCCATCCTTGGAGATACTGGGAATCTGTCTGGACATGGTCCTCGGCAACCTACTCTAAGTGGCCCTCATTGAGCAGAGGGGTTGGACCAGCTGACCTCCAGAGGTTCTTTTCCATCCTCAACCATTCTGCAATTCTATGAAAATAATGACTTTCAGCATTACAACTTGAATTTTGAAACTCTGATATTCTAATTATAACTTGCTTTCCATTTATCCAATAGCAAGAGCTATTCAATAGCTATTCCATAGTGATACTTGCTTGTCACTGAAACTCAAGAACTTTCCCTCCTACAAGTGGATTGTTCTACACTGTTATAAAATGTACTTTCTTTATTCCAACATTGCTTGTATCTTAATAACGGTCTGTGAGCTTTTTTCACTACCCTTTCTAGTATGGTATTCACCAACATCTTTATGACTTGCATGCTTTTTATCCAATCAACAATCTGAGAAAGAATGACATGTTTAGTAAAGTATGACTGCCAGATGCTTCAAAGTCTACAGGCATTATATTTCTAAACCACTTAGGTGCTTTAGAAAACAACACGTTCTTCCTTATAACAGTGGAAGGCTAGTTTGGCCAAGATACTGAAAAATACTTTTTCCTTCAAGTATGTATTTTATTTTTTACAATCTTTCCAGTGCATTTGTCAATAGTTTAGATAAATGGAAAATAATATTTTAAGTCAAAGCAATTAAAATGTTTTTTTATGTACAAACCTAGAATGTTCTTTTTGCCGTGTCAGTATATTTTGCTGAATCCACAGTTACCGCAACCATATCCATAAAGTCCAATTTTTAACCTCAGTCATAACAGCACAACTACTATACAGTGCCCCTCCAGAGGTAAAGCCTTTTTTGTGATACTTATGCCCAGTCAGTACCACAGGTAGATTCTGCTTAGTGTTTTTTCCCTTATCCCTGGAGCTCCCAATCTCATCACTTCTTCAGCCGTAGCTCATCTCCTTGTGTCAGGGCCAGTTCTGCCTACTGAGAAGAATAATTTTTCTGGTGAAGTGAACCTCAACATATGTGCATTGTTGTTCCAAGATCTCTGAGCTATCTGGTAAGTCTGTAAAACACAGGGCTGTGCAGAGTCCCGTAGAAATATTAGGTTAAGCCCTCAGATCAGAGTAGGTAATAGCTTCCTTCCTAGTACTAATACTGACAACTAATAGCATGTGAAGTAATGTGAGTCAGCAAAGCTTATATTAAAAAAAAAAAAAAGATAAACCCAGATGGCACTTTTAGTCTATACATTTATTTAGATTCATTTTTAGTGGGGCTCGTTCCAGTAGGAATTTTGAAAGCAAAGAATGGCTAGAAATTATATGAGTACAAGTATGTGTCCCCATCCCACATACATACTTTGGCCAGAGAAGGAGAAAAAGGTTCTACCACCCAGAAGTTAGATCATTTACCTAGCCAACACGGAAATCAAATACATCTCCCTTTTCCAGATGAGGCAGGGAATGCTGAACAGAAAGGAAAGAGAGCTCAATGACTTTGGGACTGGAATATTTTTCTGGAGATGGAAAATGCTGGTTCTTGATTCAAATAAAACAGGCCATGTCAAAACAGGGATTTTGAAAGAAAAGATTCATTTTCTTGTGGTTTGGGAGGGGAATCCTGAGCTGATGCTGCAACTCCTACATTTTGCATCGTTGGACCTTAAGCAAAACATATATCCTGGAAACACTTAGGTGCCTCAGAAAAAGCTCTGTTACATGCAGCACAGAGACAGAAGTGCCTTGAACTACGTAGAGAGGAATATGTGGGCTGACAGTACTGTGGTTTCAGTCTAGTCTTTCTCACAGCCTGGGGAACCATATTTATGGATTGCAAGTCTGCCCTGTAGATAATGCTTATTCTGTCTTTCAAGTCAAGAAAGAGAAATAGTCCTTTCTTTCTTCTAAAAGATAACTCAGCCTCTGTGGAGGTCTCCTGTGGGGTTCTGTAGGCAAAGTTATTTAATCCTCTGGATCACAAAATACATTGCAACCTGCAAAGATAAAAAGGTACATTTAGCCTATCTGCATTTTAATCATATGCTTTTCAATAGAATTACTCATCTTTGCATACTCTCACATGCAAACTCTAGTATGTGACTATGCTTCAACTGTCATGAATATTAATTCTCTTGTCCAGAGAAATGTGTATTCTCTCAGACCTAGCGGTTAATAAATAATTCTCAAAGCTTTTTTACATCTTGAGTCCCAGACTTTTTCCAGAATTTCATGAAAGAGAAAATCCTGAAATGGAAAGATCTTCGTGAGAAGTATTCTTTGTACATGCCATGACTAGGTTTGCAACAAGTTGGTATTGTAAGTTCCCAAAAAGTAATTAAACTGTCCATGAACTACCAAAAATTCATTATACTTCCTCAGCAATTTTTGTATACTTTTCTACAGTATCTGACAAGTTCTATGGGAAATAAGATCCCTAAACAAAAGTAAAGTCAATGCATATATGCCTGATCTGAAAATGAATGATGATGGATGTCAGTACATGGCTGTAACTAAATCTGAAATATACTATGACATGCAATATGAATTTCACTTTTCTGATATAAACCAGTTAACTCACTGACATTTCACAAGAATGAACATTGTACTATGAGCAATAGTTTTTCATAAATCTTGGCTGGGTTCTGCTAAGTAGCCATTGGATAGCTTCCACCAGTCTGGCTAGCATCTTGGCTTCAATTAAGGCATAGTTCAGCATGATTGTGGGAGAATAATTACTCAAGAATTAAAGTATTAAATATTTTTAATATTGAGGGAGGTGGGGAGTTTGGAAACTTTTAGTAAAGCAAATATCTTCCTGCAAACAAGAAGATATTTTAGTATCAAAGAAACATATCAAGCCTTTCTGTTTTCCTGTTTGGAATCCCACTGATGCTCTTCAAGTGAAGACTTTTTTTTAAGTTCCTAATTGTGGAAGAGCTAATTATATGTAGTGTGTTAAAGATGTGCTACAATATTCTCATCCCCTATTAGGGTTAGATTCTAAAAGTTCTCTACTTTTATTAAACTGGGTATAGTATTTTAAAACATACCTCATGGGAGTAGGCTACAGTTTAGCCTATTTTGACAGGAGATTTAATTTGCAAAGAAAATCAAGAGTATTCTTAAAAAGCAGTAAAATGCACTCAGTCTTGATGCCAACTTTGTTTGATGAAACCATTATCAGAATTATTAACCTGAAAGACAGTGAATGAGCAGTGCCACTCAGTATCCTAGTTGCTGAGGAAAAAGATCCTTGATGTTCATACAAGGTAAACGAAAAAGTGCACTCTGCAGTTTGCTTTCTTCATTGGTATCCTTTGGTTTTGCACACTTTTTTCTGTGTAACGTATGTAAAGAAAAAAAAAGGTCACTTTGCTTTTAGTAACATATATATTTCTAGCACTAAGAAATGTTTTCCTAGTGCATTTCAAACTTAAACTCTGAATTTCCCCTAAAAAATCCCCATTTCCAGCAAATGAATGCTTTATTACTGAACAAGAGCAAAAGGAACAATGACCACCTTGAGGGTTCTGTTTCCAGACATTGCAAGAAACGGAACCTGGCAGCAGCAGGAGTGGGAGGCCAGAATAAAAGATGTGCTACCAGTAAGGCAAAGATAATTTTTGGCCAGTCAATCAAATTCTTTTCAGGGTTGTTGTAATTATTTCTCTCTCTTTGTGCTACTGTAAGTACAGCTCTCATTCTGGCCTACTATTTCACAACAGCTTTCACAAACTACAAGGACTGTACGTCTACTTTGCAGGTGTCAGAATGGATTTCTTCCAGTGCATATAAAGCCTTCATTTTCAACACCAAACTAAATGCAGAAATGGAAAATTTGGACCTTAGTTGGTTCTGCTGTGATTCAATGAAAAGTGGTCCACTTAGGTTAATCATCTGTGTTATGAAACTTTTCAACAGGAAGATGGTTGTAACCTGTTGTTTTGGGTTTTTTTCTTTGTTTGTTTGTTTGTTCTATTTAAATATCTGCATTAACACTTTAGCTGTTTTATTGCCTTTTTATTCAAAGAATAACAGGTAGCTGAGGATGGAAGGAGCTTCTGGAATTACCTAGTCTAACATCCCTTCTCAAAGCAGAGCCAACTAGATCAGGTTGCTCAGAACTTTGTTCAGTTGGGGTTAGAATATCTACAAGGATGAGGACTCCAAACTTGTCTGGGCAATTTGTTCCAGTCTTCGATCACTGTCACTTTAAATGTTTTTTTCTTTCTTATACTTAGATGGAATTTACTGAATTTCAGTTTGTGCTTATTGCCTCTCATCTGTCACTGGGCAGTACCAAGAAATGTCTGGCACCATCTTTTTTACCCACCCTCATCAGGTATTTATATACATTGATAGGTTACTCCCAAGGCTGAGAACAATATACTCTGACTGCTCTAGGCATTTCTGTGTTTTCCAGGCTATAAGGATTGCTGCCATAAAAACAATTCAATAAGTTCATCTAGGCAAGACATTTGATAATTTAAAAAAAAATCTAGGACCAATTTTAAAAATACAGGTGATACAACAAGTCAAAATAAAAATTTCTATAATATTTTCAAAATTAAGCACATTAGTTTCAGATTTTTTAAAGCTTTTTAAACTTATAAAAATGAATTTTTTTTGTGTCCTGAAATGAATTGTTTTTCTTTTTTTACAGTTTTCAGAATTCTGAACATAAAGAGATTCATTTACTACATTGTCTCCACTCCATACCAGGCAAAAAAATACAGAGAATATTAAAATCTGAATCCTTGTTTGTTTTATTAAAAGCAAATCATACAGTGCTCCTCACATTCCTGGAAATCAGAAGAAAAGGAGAAAGTTAACCAAAGTCTGGGCTTTCTTATACCATTAGGGAAACACATTGCAAAAGTAGGAGGTTTTTAACTATTATTATTGTTATTTTTTTTTACAGAAAATGCTCTTTTGCAGCTCCAATAAAAGTGTCACAAAGATCCTCAATGGATGTAAAAAAAGTGACAGATAGAAGCATATTACAGATATTTGAGGCTAGAGGGGAGAGACTCCATGGCAGTAACAGTGATCAGAAGACTCATATCACACAGTGATGCAGGAAGAGGACCAAGCTGAGGTAGAAATCCAACAAAGCTGTGCAGAATCACTAACACGTACCTATCCTGGATATTTCTCTATCTAGATATATTGACTGTACTTGTTTGCATTATTTGTTAACTTTGCCTGGGGCTTTTTCAGCAGACATTTTCTTCCCCAATTATTACTTTATATTTACAGAATGTTTTAACATTCTGGTGAGGTCTCTATCACAAGTTTCCATTTTTAGTTTTCTGTGCTTACAAAGGATTAGATTCAAAAAAAGAACTTTAACATTGAAACACCTAACCTTTATCTATCATAGAAATTTCAGGTCAGTGATTGCAAGCCTACAATATAAGTAGTGAAATATAAGTGGGAAAGATATGCACCTAAGAATGGGAGCTGCTGAATCAGGTCTGTAGGTGAAACCATGTAGCTATGTATACCAACTTAAAGCTAGCTGTCTGAGAATCTGTTCAAGATTAGGTAATTTAAATTGTAATAAATTTATTGTAGCATATATATGTGCGGTACTAAACAAATCCGATCTCTGCCCATCTTTTCTATAAGGTTCAAACTTACAGCCTGTCTGTATTCTATACTGCAGCCATGTGGAAGAGATGTTTTTAAGAAACAAGCTGTGGTTTTGTTGTGGTTTCAGACCAAAAGATAGTGTGGAAGACTGAGTGCATTCAGACACCTAAACACTTTCATCACAGATATACACAATTTTATAAATTACGTGACTTTCCTGTTCTATTCAAGAAAATGTGAAGTCCAGGAGAGTGGTGGGTCAGCACAGTTCCTCCTTTACCTTCAAGCATGCTTCTCCTCTCAGGCATTCCTGGAAGTCAAAGAGATGGTCTTGACCCTGTTGCAGGACTGTAGGGTCGCTGAGGTTTTTTCCCTGAGCAATTCTGAATGCTATCCTTGTTGGGATGGGGTAGAGAATACCCAAATCTTGACTGGCTCATTCAGATTCACTGGATGCCCAACAAATGACTGATACTGGTGTTCAGTTTTCCCGTCTCAAGGATCTCAAGAGTCACAACTTCCACACTGTTTCAAAGGTTTATATTTAAGTTGCTTCTCTGCTTAACTACTTCCTTTTCTTACTGGGTCAATTAAAGCTTATCCACATAAGCTAACACTGCTTTCAACGAGGCCTAACCGATGCTAACTGCTACAAGTTTCCATACCAAGCGATTCGGTAATGTCAGGCATTAGTGTTGGTATGAACTTGGGATATAATTGATTTCAGTTAGTGTTAAAAACCTAAAGATTAGTCATCTAAGTTGTCTTTCCAATAGCTTTTTCTCTTCACTGAATACAAAGTGGGCCTTGTTCAGGTATAGATAACATTTAGGTCACGTACATCCCTCTTTCAGGCATCCCTTAAGCTTAAGGGAGAACTCAGTGAGGTTTTCAGCTAGTATCCATTATTACATTTCTAAGGAAACAGCTGGATTTTTTTTATTCTTTGCAAAAAAGCAAAACCACTGAATGTTTTCCTTTTGAATTCCATTGTTTTCTCTCCTATTTTAAAGCATATGTTTTATATAATTCATCACCTCTTTATATATTCAGCAGTTGACTGGTTTCTAGAATCACAGAATCGTCAGGGTTGGAAGGGACCTCTGGAGATCATCTAAGTCCAACCCCCTGCCACAGCAGGGACACATACAGCAGGTTGCACAGGACGGCGTCCAGGCGGGTTTTGAATGTCTCCAGTGTGGGAGACTCCACCACCTCTCTGGGCAGCCTGTTCCAGTGCTCTGCCACCCTCAGAGTAAAGAAGTTCCTCCTCATGTTAAGATGGAACTTCCTGTGCTCAAGTTTGTGCCCGTTACCTCTTGTCCTATCACTGGGCACAGCTCAAAAAAAGACTGTTCTCATCTACCTGGCACCCTCCCCTTAAGTATTTATAAGTATTGATAAGATCCCCCCTGAGTCTTCTTTTTTCTAGACTAAAAAGACCCAAGTCCCTGAGCCTTTCCTCATAAGAAAGGTGTTCCAATCCCATAATCATCTTTGTAGCCCTTTGCTGGACTCTCTCCAACAGTTCCCTGTCCTTCTTAAACCGGGGAGCCCAGAAGTCTGTTCATGTGGTCACCCAATGCTTTCCCAAACTATTTTGCCATACAATTAGTGCCTAAGTCGACTGTTTACGTGCTGCTCTCTCCTAAAGATACTAGCTTTCTGACAGTTTAGGATAGTAACAAAACATAGACAATAATACCATAATTTGTCATTTATACACATGGACACATTTGTCATAACCTGCAAAAAAGAAGAGTATGATAAAGCACATGAGCTTTCTAACCACAGTGACCAGCACTCACCCTGTGCCATTCCTGGTAGATATTTTTTCTCCTGAGTTGCTGAAGACTTTTTCGAAGCTCTTAAGTGGGAGATATTTAAAACGTTTTTCTTCTCTGGATGGAGGTATTGAAAGCTTATGCATAAGAGCTTTCATGCCATCCCAGAACCTCATTTACTGTATTCTCCTGGGCATAATTCACATTGTAGTATTCAACAAGGACCTTCTCTAATTCTGCAGTAGTGCCATATTTTTGCACATAAAAAAAAGTGTTAGCCATTTATTTAAACAGTTTAAGGTTGGAAATGTCTGGGCTCATGTTATATTGCAAGTGCATGATTTGATATTGAATTTTTACTTTACTTCATAAGATTTAACCTTATACCTTGTGCATATATTATGAATTTGCTGCAGCAGAAGAGAAGTTAATGTCTTTATATATTTGATGTCTGTGGGTGTAAAAAGTACAACTGAACACATTAGCATTTAATTTCCTCCAAATGTCTGCCAGTTAAAGATCCCTGAGGATTTTGTTTAATTTGTAAGTGAAAGCTGGAAGCCATTCTGCTTTCTCTGTGTCTGTCCTCCACACCAGAGTTCAATTAAACATCTCCCCTATGGTTTCCTTCACCTGCAAAAACAAAGCAAATGTACTAACAGAAAAAGGACCTGCATCTGAATTAGACAGGTGCATGTCGGTTAGGTGGATATATATGCAAGTGGGTAGCCAAGCTGTCATTCCTCACCCTTGCCTCCAGTGAGAATAAATCTCCTCTATTTACTTTCACTCATTGAATCATCCAAACCAGCATTTTCCTGTTGATTAAAACAGCTAAATCTTTCTTCGTTGAGTGTTGGAAGGTCACAGTCAATTTTTTTTTCTTTTGTCTTTGTCATATGCTTTCTTAATCAACAGAAAAACATAGAAATATTTTGAGCATGGAAGCACAGCACTTTCACAGGTTAGCTTTCTGTATCTTTAGATGTTGAGACACAAGTGAAAGTTGTTGTGACCAGCATTGAAAAAGGAAGACAAAAAATAGATACCACAAAACTACAGATGTTTTAACAGTTTCAAAAATTATGATCAAAATTGAACAAGAAAAGATGTACGTACTTTTAAATTAATTTAATAGAGCTTTATTATATAAGAGAAAATTACAATTTTGCAGTCAAGACAGCTTCTTCAGCTAAAAAATAATCTGATTCAGCAAATAAGAAATAAAAATAAAACTTGTAAAGTGTTAAAAAATATATCTATATGAACTGGTATGCTATGTAGCACTGGCAATCACCCAAGACACAGAATGATAGAGAACTGTTTACTATTCTGTTTTGCCCTCTGATGGTACTACTATCATACCTAGCGTTTTGAAGTGTGAGTTCAAAAGCTCTGTATGTATGTATAAGGGCAGAAGTGCGTGTGTAAATGTTTAAAAAGAACAAAAGGTAGAAATTAATGAAAATCATGAGTTGAAAAATGTCATTAGTGAGGTGGAAGATAACCGTCAGAAATATGTGGTCAATAAAATGGTGTGTAGGGACACTGAAACAGTGAGTGGAAAAAAAAGAATTATATTAAGAGCATTTTTTTTGTCCTCAGAGAAGAGGGTAGATTGATAAGATTGCACCAATATTTTTTAAAAACACAAATTAGATGCTGTAGGCAACTCTCCTGATACTGAGTCTGGACAAAGACTTGAAAGACTGAAAACAGATATAGAAAATTATATTCTGGTTTGCATTATTTATAAGAATGAATAGCGCTTCAGTAAAAAGAGGTCTTCAAAAGAACCTTGGCATATTTTGGGAGATTAATATCTCTGCTGCAGAAGGTTGTTATTATATGCCAAACATTGGATTTAGGTGGTAGGTTATAGTGGTGATATTTTCTTTCAAAAAAGTTGTCAGAGATGTGGCTTGAACAAAAATCGTTTCCCATATTCTCAGAAACGACATGGTATCCAAAGTACATTGAAGAAAAATACCAAGAATCCAAGGCTAGGAGCAAATTTTCGTTCTCCTGTTTGATCACTTCTCATTATTCAATGGATACTTTACAGTCCACAGTTCCCAACCCTTCCTTAGACATAGCTGCTTTCCTTCTGGGTATCATAATCCAAATCAAATTCTTATTTGGTTTTAAAGAAGAGGAAAAGATGCCATCTCTCCCGTCTTTTTTATTTGCCAGCAAATAAGTGTTCCAAAAAATCTTAGCATCACCATTTTTTTGTCTGCTATATGCCTGCAGACCCAGATAACCCAGTGCCAAGTAATTTGGTCTCCCTACCAGTTTTGCTTGACATTTGAACATCTGATGGAGATTAATCATCATGTTTGCTAACCACCCTTGACTGAAGAGCACTTGATCTATTTCTTCACCTCAGGTCCAAAGGAGGAAAGGATCTCATGCAGAGCCTTTTGCAGCTTCTTTTGTTATCTTTTCTACAGGAACTCATTAGGACAGTTCAGAGCGCAGTGTATGTAACAACTTTATCCTTAACTCTATCTTTTGACCTCAGTGTGAGCACCTTTCAGTAGTGTTTTCTTTCCTCAATGTCCCAACAACTTTCTGGTTTTTGTACATTATAATCATCCTTGCTTACTGGGGTGCGTGTTAGCAATCAGCATTGGATATATCTCCAAAGCATGATCTGTTTGTATCTGAGGAATGAAATGATGCTTTCATACAAATGATGTCAGTAGACATAGGCACAAATTTGCCTGCTTATATCCCTTACTTTAAAAAAAAAAAAAGACAAAAAAACACAAACAACAAATATTCAGTTTTGAATGCTACTATAGACAATATGAAAGACTGTTTAACTGAAAATAAGTTATTATCAAAAAATGCATCCTATATATTTATTGTAATATATAATTGATACACACTGCAAAGTAGGGCAAAATTCATCCAGAATGTAGATGGAGGTCTGCATAGTCACATAATCAAGATCATGGGATGTTATCCAGAGCATGCATAGCTCACTATTAACAAGGGAGACAGGAGGAGGACATGATTTCAACTAGCGTGCCTGCTACATATGTTCCTGAGGAAAAATTATGTGTAACTTTTACCTCTAAGCCTGGCAAAATTGCCTGTATTGTTTTTTTCTGCATCTGCATCCAAACAAATTGGCACATTAAGTCCCATATTTGCAGACACCTGTTACTACGGCACTTGGGCAGGCTGTGTTATTTGCAATTACGGTGTCAATCCTAAATCTGACTTCTCTTGCCTGTTCAGTTCTTGACAAAGTTGCTTTGTAGCATAGTTATTTCTGAAAAAGAAAACAGAAACAGCTCCATTTGCCATCCCCTTAGAAATCACCTCAGATTAACGATGTTGGATTCTCTAAGTCTACATACAGCCTCTCATGCAGTAAATTGCATACGTGACAGCAATAGACAGTAGGCTATCCTCTTCTCTGCATACTTTTAAGACAAGCTTTGCCACATGATTTCTCAGTCAATGAGTGAGCTGACAAGTAGAGGAACAGTTATAGCCAGGAATCCCAGTTTGACCTGAGATTTCTGGAAGGGAAGCAGGGTCTCTGAAAGGGTAGGGTGGGAAGAGGAAGCTATGCACTTGAACAGCTTCAAGCACATCGCAGGACTGACAGCAAGTGCATTGTGTCAGGTGATGCCTGCAACAAAGGCTACAGATGCTCTAGCTCCCTTTTCACTCAGCGCATTCTGTACCTAGAAGTGATACGGGCCTCGAATGATTCTAGTTGTCAAATGACAGCAGACCTTAGAAATCTGAACATGGTCTTTAGACTATCAAGAGGTAAACAGTCTTTGAACTGCCTTTTTATTTTTTGACCTTACCTCACAGAAAAGAACAGACATCCTGTAGAGTGAAACTCATCTTTTAGGAACCATGTGTTTTTTTGACAAAGAAATATACAGGCAAAGTGGCTGAAAAACTTTTTTTTTTTTTTTTTTTTTAAAAGAGACACAGCAACGAGGTCCCAGTGGAGCACTATGGTTCTTTTTCTTTTCCATCTTTTGAAAAATGATTCAGATACTTGTTGTTCTTCCCTTGTCAACCTCCTTTTTTCTGTCCTTACACACTAAGCTGTCATTTATACAATGGGAGAATGAGGATCCTCATTCAGGATCCTCATTCAGAATCCTCAGCTATGGAAAGAGGGGGAGTATAAACAAAGGCCAGGGAAAGGTGTTATACTGTATGAAATGCAGCATTTTATATATCAATGAAGAAACTGCAAAATGAATTGGTAGGGAAGTGCAGAAGAAAATACTACATTATTCATTCTGATTTGGTACAAGTACAGTTAATTGCAAATTAGAAGGCAGCTAAGTACCAGGCAACCCCGGGTATCAATACAGGCTGGGGAATGAAGGGATTGAGAGCAGCCCTGAGGAGAAGGACTTGGGGGTAGTGGTGGTGAAAAGCTGGACATAGGCTGACAATGTGCACTCACAGCCCAGAAGGTCAACCACATCCTGGACTGCATCAAAAGCAGCATGCCCAGCAGGTTGAGGGAGGTGATTCCACCCCTCTACTCCGCTCTTGTGGGACCCCAAGTGGAGCACTGCATCCAGCTCTGGAGCCCTCAGCACAGGAAAGACATGGACCTGTTGGAGTATGTCCAGAGGAGGGCCACAAAAATGATCAGAAGGCTGGAGAACCTTTCCTATGAAGACAGTCTGAGAGAGTTGGGGTTATTCAGTCTGAAGAAGAGAAGGGTCTGGGGAGGTCTTACAGCAACTTTTCAGTACTTAAAGTGGGTTTACAGGAAAGACAGGGACAGAATTTTTTGGCAGGGCCTGTTGTGATAGGACAAGGGGTAATGATTTTAAACTAAAAGAAGGAAGATTTAGACCAGATATAAAGAAGAAATTTTTTACAAGGAGGGCGGTGAAACACAGGAACAGGTTGCCCAGAGAGGTGGTAGATGCCCCATCCCTGGAAACATTCAAGGTCAGATTGGACAGGGCTCTGAGCAACCTGATCTAGGTGAAGATGTCACTGCTCGTTGCAGGGGGGGGGACAACTAGATGGCCATTTCAACCCAAGCTATTCTATGATTCTATGAGTCTATGAAGTATTCATGAATTAATCTTTAAAATACCTGATGATTTGTAAGAGTTATTGTGATAGTCTGAAACATTTTTTATGATTAGTGGTGATAGGCATCCTAAGGAGGCCATTCATTTTATTCTAGTACAGATATGGTGAACTGCCTTTGGAGGAGCCTTCTTTTTTCAACTGAGATGATGATAAAATATTAGGAGGTATGACTGATATGCTGAGTGTTTGTGCTGCCATTCAGGAGGACCTCAACAGGCTGGAGAAATGGACTGACAGGGCCCTCATGAAGTTCGACAAGGGGAAAGAGAAATTCTTTCACCTGGCAAAGAATAACCCCATACACCAGTGCAGGCTGGGGGAAGGCCATCTGGAAACAAGTGGGGAGAAAAAGACCTCAGGGTATTGATGGACACAAACGGAACATGAGCCAAAAATGTGCTTTTGCAGCAAAGGCTAAAAAGCCTCCTTGGCTGCATTAGGAAGAGCATTGCCAGCAGGTCAAGGGAGGTGATCCTACCCACCTAAGCAGCACAGACGAGGTGACATCTGGAGTGCTGTGTCCTGCATCCAGTTCTGGACTCTCCAGTACAAGAGAAATATGGACTTACCAGAGCAAGTACAGAGCGAAGGGGCACGAAGGTGATGAAGGGATTCGAAAATCTGTCATATGAATAGAAGATGAGAGAGATGGGACTGTTCAGCTTGGAGAAGACAAGGCCCAGGGGATCTTCTCAGTATGTATGGATACCTGATGTTGGAGTACTAAAGAGTCAGACCCTTAGTGATACTTAGTGACTGAACAACAGGCAATGTGCACAAAGTAAAATGCAGGAAGTTTTATTTAAATGTAAGAAAAACATTTTTGCTCCAAGAATTGTTGAACACTGTAACAGATTGTCCAGAGAAGCTATGTATTGGTGTCAGTGGTATTTCTCCTAAGGTGGGTTGGTACCCTTGGAGTTATTTGAAACCTAACTGGATAAGGTACTGAGCAATCTGCTCTAGCTGACCCTACTTTTAGCAGGGGGCGACATTCCCAGGGGCCCTTTCCTGAACAATTCTGTGGTTCTGTGAAACCTCTGCAAGCAGCCAAAATTAAACCCTTCTTGGTATCTAACATGCAATGAATTAAATTTCTCCCTTAAAGGTAAGTTGTTAACTTTACATAACAAAAGTTTATTAGTAAGTTAAAAAAATAATACTCATATATTATTCATGTAAATCATACATAATTTACATTAAGCTGTATAAAATCTGTATATACTTTTCTGTGTTTACAGAACTATATACATTTTATTTATTAAATAAATCAAATATACTTCCCAATTTTTCCCATTTTTTTGGAGAACCATGCGATGTTTCATTACAGCTTGTCTTTGAGAGAAAGCTTGTGTCTGGGCCAAGAATTTTGCAGCAGTTGTGAAATGACCAAAATTAGCAGGATTTCTTGCTGCTTCTCCAAAGTTGTTACGAGTGGAGAATTCCCTGAACTTTCTTGGCTCTTATTTGAATAGGAGTGAGATTCATGTGAGAGTTTATATGCCTACAGTAAATAAACCTATTCAGCTTTCAGAAAGCCATGTAAGCTAGGCTTTTGAGGCATTGGTATGTGTACAATATGTCAAGGCATATTTCATCTTGTCTTTACTTGTGACATAACAGAATACATGATATGATCTCAACAGCATGAGTCATGACATAATGAAAGGTTTTCTACTTTCCTCAGATTGGGCATAATATCTTTACACTCTTAATGCACACTGTTAGAAAAATTATTCTGTAAGGTATTTAGAAAATTGTTTTTCATGGATAACTTCTACATAGTATATAGTATTCGTTATCTGCTAAGATTCAAATCAGTAATTATAAGTGTCAACAAATATTTATACCTATTTGGAAACATTTTACTGGTGTCAGCAAGAAACAACAGAATTAATCTTTCAAGTTCCAGTTCAGTATTTTTCATATGAGTGTATATAGAAAACTATAGTGATAAATTCATGCCTATGTTTATCTCCATGACAAAAAACAGGCTTTTTATGGCTCACTGGTTCATTAAAATCACAGTTAATCATAAACCAGCAACAGAGATGTAAATGTATTTAGAAGCGACAGAGGCCAGCTTGTTAGACAATATGTAGTGTATAGAGTTCAGTTATTCAACTTACTGTTATCTACTCAGAGAAGTAATTTATATTGACAGTTTAGAATTTCTGTTTGTCTAAAAGTCCCATACGAACTTTCCAAACACTAAAAATCAGTCTACGACATCCTTTAGAGATAACTTTAATTTTACTATAGTAGTTCTAA